>JAECXG010000035.1:1276250-2552500 GCA_018152135.1 Drosophila paulistorum | reverse complement strand
CTTACCAACCTTTTAGAATTGACTACCCTTGTACACCATGGCTTCCGTAAAAAGTGTCAAACTGATGTTATTTATACTGACTTTAGTAAGGCTTTCGATACGGTTGATCATTCCTTGCTTCTCATGAAACTTAACATCATGGGTTTTTCCCCGAAACTATTGGCTTGGTTAAAGTCGTATCTTATTGGCAGAACCCAAAAGGTGTCTTTTCGTTCCTCGATATCTAAAACTGTTCGAGTTACGTCAGGTGTCCCCCAAGGCAGTCATCTGGGCCCACTGTTATTTACCTTGTTTATAAACGATTTGCCTTTGGCCTTGGCTCATTCACGCGTGCTCATGTTTGCGGATGACGTGAAGATTTGCTATTCATATAATGATCCTTCTTTCCAACAGTACTTGCAATCAGATCTCGATGCGTTCTGTGTTTGGTGTCACGTTAATAAATTACACCTTAATGCCTCTAAATGCTCTTTTATGACTTTCAGTCGTTTGTCGCCGTTCCTAGCTCAATACTCTATTAAGTCTGTTCTGTTAGATTGTGTACCATCATTTAAAGACTTAGGCGTTATGTTTGACCCAAAACTTTCTTTTAATATTCATATATCTTCAATTGTTAATAGAGCATGCAGTCTTCTTGGCTTCATTAAACGTTGGGCCAAAGAATTTGATGATCCATATGTGACAAAGGTTTTATACACTTCGTTAGTTCGCCCTACTCTAGAATATTGCTCACCAGTGTGGAACCCTCAATATGATGTTCACCAGCGTAGTATTGAATCGGTACAGAAGCAATTCCTTAAGTTTGCGTTACGCGGTCTTAATTGGGACCCGAATCTTCGCCTACCTTCTTATTCTGACAGACTTCTTCTTATTAATCTTCCTTCACTTTACAACCGTAGGCTCGTATTTGGGATTCTCTTTCTACATAAAGTAGTCAACGGCGAAGTCAGTTCTACCAATTTACTAGATACGCTATATTTTTGTGTTCCCTCACGTCGGACCAGAAACTTTTTTCATCTTCACCTTAGTAGATGTTTGACTAACTACTCTCTTCACGAACCTCTTCGTGTTCTTTGCCAATCTTTTAACAACCTTTCTCACCTTATTTCTCCTCATCTATCTGTCACTTCTCTTCGCGCTATACTTTTTAATTATCTACAGCGTAACCACTGAAAGTATTCTGGACTGGATATTTGATTGGCTGCAACTCATCCCTGACCACATTGGCTGTGAATCGGGGCATAGCTGGCACCTTGTTGCAAATAAAACACCTCCATCGGGTCGGGGATGTTGTGCATATAGCTAAGCTACCTTAATGAATTAATTACTATTTGTATTTTAGCTTAAGCTTTTTCGTCGACTGCTGACTTAGTTGACGTAAATAAATAAATAAATAAATAAATAAATAAATAAATAAATAAATAAAAGCGCATATTTTGTATATGTAAAGATTTTGCTACGCCCCTTTTCGCCCCCTTAATTTGGAAAAACTCGATTATCTCCACTCTAATTAAATTTGGCACATTTGAATTTGATACTAATACCCAGCCAAATATCAAATTTGATCAAAATCCAAGCCAAGTTATGCATATAAACATTTTTCAGTTGGCCTTTGGCTAGTGGGGGCGCTAGGGTGCTCGTAAGCTTGCGTGAGCGAGATACTAAGATATGCTTGTAAAAAGCATGTGATCAGAATTTAAAAAAAAACGTAAACGCATTTGTTATTATAAATTTGAAATATTTGTTTAACTGGTGTATGGTATACCCAAGGCGGCGAGACGACTTACTTACTTCATTTTGGAATAAAAATTCCAAAGTAACGGCGTGCATTTCGTTGGTGTTATCTGCTTAGATTACGACCTATTTGAAATTAAAATCAAACCTTGCAATTCAGCCAGCTCTAGATCAATCTTCCAAAAGAAGGATATTTCAAAGGCAACACAAAAAGGTGAGCAGGTTGTCTGCATAGCTACTTCAAGAACCACCACGTTCTATCATCAGCAGATTTTGCTAAAGAACACCATAATTGCAATAGCCATACCAAGTCTTCAACGCTAGAATTAGTTGGGAATTGTAGCAACTAAATGAAGCGAAAAAGTTGGCAAAGCCTACAATACCAAATACCACCTTTGTTAAATGAAAGACGCTAATATTTCTTGAATTTATTAAATGTTTCTTTATTTATAATCAAATAGCACATAAACCAGTGATAAATAGTCGTCGCAGCCAACACACTGCTGACCATATTAGATCTACTTATGACAGATGAGCCATCGATATCTACAATCGGGTTACATACTCATCTTAACATACATTTCCATTTGTTCTATATTATGATTGCTTATTGTTATCTTATTTTACATAATCTAAGCATCAACATACTCCCGGACGTTGAACAACTGTTCAACGTTATCCAGCATTGACCGAAAAATTGATGGTGCCTGGGTTTGCTGCATCGGGAGTCATTATAGGATTGACGATCCTCACGGTTGTCTGCTCTGGACTTTGGGGCTTTGGGGTTTGGAAGCATCTCCATATTCAATACACCATCACAAGAACCAATGGTATTGTTAGCGCTACATAGGAGACGATCACATGGTGTGCAGGCTGGCTGGGGTCTTCTGGTAACTTCCAGCTTTGCTCCTCGCTGTACACGTCGGGTCTAGAGTTAACAATCCAGTCTTCTTGATAGTGACACCTTGTATATTATCGTCACAGGTCACTGCGACTTCAATTGCTCTGGTGGTTGAAAAAATCCACTTATTTTTGTAATGAATGTCCTACGATACGAATGATTTGTTTGTGTGTTGCCACTAATGGGGACGTAACTTTAAATATCACATGATTGTTTGCGATTGTGCCTTGTGCTTTCATTAAGGCATAAAATTGCAAGACATCGTTATCTGGAACTGGCAGCTCCAAACCAAACGGAAGATGTCCCTTAAGTTGGTTCAGATGTTCATCTGAGTAGTTAGCGTAATATACCATTGCAATGCTTTTACCGCGTTGTCCTGGATATTGGTTATGTCGTTCTTTTGTTGTTCCATTAGTTTCATCTGATTTTCAATTGTGGCTTCGTCTTGCTTAATGATGTTTATCATTGAGTCAATTACAGATGTCTGGTTTTGTAGGAAGTTCAATAGCAGTCTTCATTTGATTTAACCTTTTATATGGTGCCTGACATCTCTGTTGCATACTTTTAGTCTAGCACACCGAATAAGCCGTACGCAACGTTCCCAATTATATGTAAAGGCGATCGTCGTTGGCGTTCTATGTGATGGAGATAATTTCCTGTTCGTAGCTCCAAATTTACTTGCTCGAAGTCTCCCTGAATTACTGTGCATGCCACCAGAATCTTCATTAACACGCATATTTCTCCAACCTTTACTTCTCAGTCTGAAAATGTCTTCAGGTCGGCCCAACAGCATTAGACAGATCGTCATTGCCAACGGTGGCAGAGCATCCGACAAACGTCTATTTGTCTTTGGTTCTTCAGTGTCCTCGATACCAGGGTCTTCTTGGGAATTGGATACTATGTCAAACAAGGCAGCTAATTTATGGATAACCCGGATGTTTTAACGTCCACCACACGCCTCCGGATGTTTTAACGTCCACCACATGGACGTATCCATCCAGGCCTGGATATAATTTAACAATGCGTTCAATCGGCCGCTGCAAGATTGGCACATTATCCTCTAGAATTACCATCATGCTTTCTTTGACACTGTTATATGGTATCTTCCATTTAAATGTACCCTGCAATTCCTGTAGGTACTCCTGAGACCATTGAGTCCAGAATGTATGCTTAAACCGTTGCACTAATTCCCATTACTCTGGAATCACTCGCTGTGTTACTGGCTCTGTATCTGGTTGGGCTACCAATTGTTTTCCGATCAATAGATAGCCTGGGGTTAAAGCTGTCAAGTAGTTGGGATTGTCTGAGTTTGGAGTTAGCGGACGAGAGTTCAGCACTGCTTCAACATTAACAATGATGGGAGACATTTGTTCAAACGTCAAGTTTGCGGTCGATACATTTTTCAACAGTAAATGCTTAGCGGACTCTACAGCAGCTTCCCATTATCCTCCCAAATGTGGAGACCGTGGTGGTATGAACTTAAATTGCACTCCTTTTTAATTGCAAAATTCCTTTGTACTACCTGCTGCCGTTTCTGAGTGTATTGTATCGTTCAGCTCCTTAAGTTGGTTGTTTGCTCCAAGAAAGTTTGTTGCATTATCGCAGTATAATGTCTGGCATCTTCCTCTGCGCCCAATGAAGTGCTGAAGGGCGCCCACAAATGAGGAGGTGGACAGGTCTCCGACCAACTCCAAGTGTACTGCCTTGGTTGCAAAGCATACAAATACTGCAATGTAAGCTTTGTCGGGACGTTTTCCTCGAACCTTATGGTGGATCCAGAATGGTCCACAATAGTCTACTCCGGCGTTGAGAATCTTTCTCTCTCTATTTTGAGATACCCGATGCTCAGGTAAGTCGCAGTTGCTTAAAGAACTGCGGCCGGTGTTTGGTGCATACTACGCAGCCCTGGATCACATTTCGGACTATCGGCTTCACTTAATCATGTTGTACTGCTGCCGAGCTATTCCGCGTAGTGCCTCATGTCCAGAAAGAAGATTCTCGGCAAGAGATGTGGATTCCTTGTTTCCGTTAAAACTGGTGCTTGTTGTAGCCGTGTCGCTACTCGTATAATTGACCGCGTTGTGGTCCATGCAAAAATGGTGGTCCATACAACCATAATGTATATGTGCTAAGCTGGGCTGCTGATATGCCTCTAAGCAGAACATCAGTTGCGTTGAGCGCTGATGGCACATAACGCCATTGCCTTGGATGTGATACTGCATGTATTTTGGTCAACCGATTAGCCACAAACGTGTGGAAATGTGATGCCCGTGAATGAATTCAAGAGAGTACTACTGTTAAGTCTGACCAGAGAAATGATTCAACACTTTCATTTCCGACTTGGAGATCCTGTCGACCCGTATTCGTGGGTTCAGCTCCAAGTGCAGCTGCACATAGTTCCAAACAAAACATATTAATTTGGCCCGTGACTAATAGGACACGATGATCTCAACTACGGGGTTCTCGTCAAACCTAAGAGTCAGCATGACAGTTGTACATGCTGGTTGGTAGGCCACTCACATTGAGAATTACTGAGATATTCTGGACCTTTTAACCAAATCGAGTCAACTTATTCATCAAAATCACAACCTCATGATACTATGTCAACTGGGTTTTGTTTTGTTGGCACATGATGCCAAGCTACGGCCACTACTGACCACTGGCTGACTACTGACCACTCTTGAATTTCAGCCACCGTGTTCGAAAGTATGCTGCTAATCTGGTCCGATCAACTGATATTGGTTCCAGTATCCAATATACCAAGCTCAGAAAATTCAAGAAATTTTACTGGCGCGTAAAAACGGCCATATGCGGCTTCGTTAATCATATACGCCATTATGTGTTTTTGAGCATCTTTTACTTTCTTCTAAATGCGACGCAGACGTTCGCTCGAGCGACTTCTAATGAACTAGCAAGTTGCAACCTCTCGTGCAAATATTTTATCTCGAATCGCTAAATAGTTTTGCTGCCGTTGATGATATGGCTGAATTTTATTCTCTCGACGATTTGTACCGGTATTATATGTCAAATCTGGAGGTTGTGTTTTGTCGCTGTGTTATCGTTGACATCTATTGAGGGTCCACTCCATTGCGACGGAATGATAGGAGTTTTTCGAACGGATTAGGCACACATCACATTGTGGTTTGTAGACATTTTTCTTTCCTATCTGTGTCCTTCGACGTCAACTTCGACAGTTCCAACAAATGTATTTTTTTTCCTTGATGTAAATTGCATTTAACTCCAGTTGAATATCTTCTTCCTTGGGCCTTTCGTCTGTCTCTTCAAGAAAAGCGATATTCTTCCTAACATTTGTATATTTCGTATTGCGATTTCCTGATTCTTCACGGGGAAATTGTTCTCGGCGGTGCACCAATTGGCGAAGTTTAGATACCGATTCTATTGGAACATAATAACGCTTCTAGTACTTCAGAGAGAGAAATGATTCACCAATCTTTTGTTTTTATTTGCGTATTTCTTTCTGCAAAGAAACTCTGATACTGTAGGATCTTTAGGAGACGCATCAATTTTAATACCCCAATTTTGTACTAATTGGTCGGCTTTACCAGAATTAATGTAATGGTGAGGTGTTGAATCCGAACTTCTGGTTGGAACGCGAAGCTGATCGTGGATGCTCGTCCATCTGAATTATTTAAATTTAAGTTTCCTAATCTCTGATCAAGTAATTATTCCATTCTATTAAAAATTGCATCAGCATTTATCTCAGCTACTCGATTTGAAGTTAATTATTGCTGTGACGGAGCTAAACCCTGGTTGAGTTGATTCGAATTCTCCGGTTTACGTGCTGTTGATTTTAACTGACAAGCCGGAGATGCTACATTACTTAATTGTGATTGAGCTTTAGTATTATGGATCTTCTTGTTTCTATTACTTATGGGACCCTCCGGTTGATCAGAGAATGTAAATTAAACTAAATCTTTCTGGTGGCATAATTCCTTACAAAAATGATATTCCTGATGTTCTTGTGTATAATTTTTCTTAAATTATTACATTCAGTAATTCTCTAGCTCTTCTGTTTTTAATAATACTTTCGAGCAAATTGTACATTCTTCTTCTTATGCTTCTAATAGCATACTCAATTCTTCATTATTAATTTGTTGTACTATATTTAATCATATAACGATTACACAGGCCGACATGATTTTTGCTGGCGTTAACTTGAGAGGTGTTCTTAACTAATTCGGGTACGCTGATTCTTACTTCATAGTTGGTTTTTGTCCATTACGTCCAGATTCTGTGAAATCAGGGGATCTGGGGTCGGAAAATGGGCACCCAAAAGTATACTATAGAAAGTTTAAAACAAAATTTTTAATTTTTTTATCAGTTTTCGAAATATCCTGTGTAAGAAAAATAGCTCTTGTTTGCTAACATTACTAACAAACAATTATTAACATCTATAAGAGTTCCATAATTCTTTAAAATTAAAAAGCAGACAATTCTTGGAATCTCTATAGCATACTTTTTGCTTCAAAATTAAATCAATATAGAACCATATCCAAAGTGTAAGATATTATGCTTTATAACAAAGAAGTACCGCTTTGATATTTTGTAAATTGCTATTAAATAATACATAATATATTAATAGGTTAAAATAAAAATGTTGTAGCATAATATTATGTTTATATTATATAATAAAATACTGCAAATGCGGTCAATTTGAATAAGTTGAACACACTTTCCTCAAAAACCTGACGTGATGGACAAAAACGAAGTACAGGGCCGTATTCAGCACCCCTCAATTACTATAGGGCACCTATTGAACTTAAAACACTTTTTCATGACCTCAAAAATGTCGGCCTGTGTTATCCCTTGTTTGGAAAGTGAGGGTTAGGAAAATTATAGGTGCGGTACTAAATAGAGGGTGAATTGAACTAATCCATAGTTCAATCTTAGAAAATTTATATATGAAGGGATAGTGAAATGGTTATTCAACGGGCTCCACCTTGCTTCGACTAAATTGATACTGATTTGTTATGTCCATTGTAGATCCTACAGAAGGTGTGTTCATGGTTCTCTGTGGGCGCTAATGTATGTGTATGCATCACACCTCTGTTGTTTCTATTTTTGTCCCTTTCTAATAATATGTTTGGCGACTCAACGCTTCCGCCAACTCAAACAACTAATCCGCTGGGTAGGGTATGGATTTTGAATGCAGGGCCCAGTTAAGTATCATATCAGGTCTCATCTTTTGAGACAAATTTTACAAATTCTTCATCAACAGTTTTATTATGCGTTCCGTCTGCACAAAGTACTTATAACGTTCGGCAGCATTTCTGGGAGCAGTAAGTTTATTTCAAATTTTTGCCACACCCACTTAATTTACATTTTAGGTATCATGTTGATAGTTAACCTTCTCCACGCTCTGGCGTAGTAGCCAATTGTAATTATAGTTTGAACAGCTTGCAGATGTATTGTATCGCGATGATAGGGAGTTCTAGGATCATTTTCCGTATAATTAAGCCATGGCAAGGAGCTTTTTTCGGCTTTAAATGTTTTTTAATAACTGTAGAGATCTCATCCGCTTGGAGTTGCAAATACTTAATATCCGTTAATGCGCTCGAAGCGAGAACTACAAACGAGTTTGATGTTGGATTTGGCTGGAAACCCATTTTAAGATATGTGGCAAACACGGATGTCCTTTCTTCGTCACTGCGGGCCCATCCACCGGTTAGACACTTTTTTGGTGAAACAGTCTCTGAAGAGCCGCTAAAGGTTGGGTGGGCTTTCCACAGAAAAACTTTTCTATGCATTTCCTTTGAGCGCAGTTTTTTCTTGTCTTAACGCCTTGGAGAGGTTGCGATTCCCATACCTTAGGCGAAGTATTTTTCCGTTACTAGTTGTCTATTCACCAGTCTGGTGCGCTATGTGATGGATTCGATAGATAGGGAACACACATTGACCTAAGATTGCAATTTTTAGACGTTCGGTTGTATTCCTGACAGTTTTTACACTGAGGTAGCTGATATCTATACTGTGAGACTCTGTGCAATAGGAGCTGTATTTTGTGGATGCAAGCTAAAGCCCTTTACTGCTTTTTAGTTGGTAGGTATAAAAGTAGATATTAGCATAACGGAGATACTTTTTAATAATGCGGAAATTGTCAGTTTGGGTTTGACATTTAATTTCTTTTTTATGGTTCTTCTACTAGAGGGTTAGAACAAAGTTCAAAAAGCTGAAGACATAATAGTTGCTCTCGTCGTTGTATTGGTTGTCAACGAGCTGACGGTGCTGGTCGGTGCAATCAATGACCGAGTTATTAATATTGATGGAGAAGCACATTGCTTTCTCCACAGTAAATTGCTGTTGGTCGATGAGTAACTTGCATTTTCGATATTAGTGTTTGCGGTAGCATTTAGTGGGGTTAGCAACACCACCTAAAAGTACGAGTTATTGCATTGGACAGAGTGGCATTGTTCTAAAAATTGTTCATGTAGCTGTTTCTACAGCCTACAGTTGTAAAGTGTAGGAAGATTAATAAAACGAAGTCTGTCAGAATAATAAGGTAGGCGAAGACTCGGGTCCCAACTAAGTCCGCTCAACGCGAACTTAAGGAATTGCTTCTGTACCGATTCAATACTACGCTGGTGAACATCATATTGAGGGTTCCACACTGGCGAGCAATATTGTAGAGTAGGACGTCCTAACGAAGAGTATAAAACCTTTGTTACGTAGGGTTCATAAAATTCTTTGCCTTAACGTTTTACAAAGCCAAGAAAACTGCAAGATCTATCAACAATTCAAGATATGTGAAAACTAAATGAAAGTTTTGGGTCAAAAATAACGCCTTTCGATATTGAGAAACGAAAAGACACATTTTGGGTTCTGCCAATGGTTTTGTAAGATGCAGAGAATGATCAACCGTATCGAAAGCCTAACTTAAATCAGTATAAATAAAATCTGTTTGACACTTTTTACTGAAGCCATGGTGTACAAGGGTAATCAACTCTAAAAGGTTGGTTAGCGACGAACGACTTCTTCCTTCCAAGCATCAGTAAAGCTACAAGACTCACTCGATTTAAAGAATAACCGAGATAAAGGCTTATATTGAAAATCGAACACATTTTAAGGATGCAACTAGGAATATTATCAGGCCCGTGTACGAAGGAAGTCGTCTTAGATGATGAGGTAGAAACAATGCAGTCTTCAGTAATACTAGGAAAAAACACACAATTTAAATGTGGGATTGAGAAGGAATAGAAGCAGTAATGGCAAAAGTCGACTGAAGGAATTTAGCAAATAAATCTGCAATATCTAAATCATTATTAACTGTCTGATCATTATTAAGTCTGAAAGTGGAAGGAAGTAGGTTAGAGCGTCGTTTAGAATTAACAAAGTTGTAAAATTCTGAACCAGTTTTTTCAAACCTTTTAAAATATTTTGATTTATTTTGACGGAGATTAGATAGTCTACGTGTGAAATAGACCAGCGTACTGGAGACTGTTCAAATTGGCTATCAAGAAAAACATGTTGAGACGAAGAAATTAAAAAAGAGTGATTATCAAGACCAAGGATGGCCACGTAGTGGCTCTTTTGGCTCCCGTGGCTCTTTACCGGCAGAGGCTGGGCAGAGAAAAAGGTCATTTTTTGGTCGAACTTGTAGACAGAGGGACGGACAAGTACCGAATTTTGCGGGGAGGGGGAAAAAGGGTCGCGATCTCGAGCTCGCAGCTTGTAGGCAGAGAGACGGACAAGCACCGAATTTTGCGGGGAGGGGGAAAAAGGGTCGCGATCTCGAGCTCGCAGCTTGTAGGCAGAGAGACGGACAAGCACCGAATTTTACGGAGAGGGGGAAAAAGGTCGCGATCTCGAGCTCGCAGCTTGTAGGCAGAGAGACGGACAAGCACCGAATTTTGCGGGGAGGGGGAAAAAGGGTCGCGATCTCGAGCTCGCAGCTTGTAGGCAGAGAGACGGACAAGCACCGAATTTTGCGGGGAGGGGGAAAAAGGGTCGCGATCTCGAGCTCGCAGCTTGTAGGCAGAGAGACGGACAAGCACCGAATTTTACGGAGAGGGGGAAAATGGTCGCGATCTCGAGCTCGCAGCTTGTAGGCAGAGAGACGGACAAGCACCGAATTTTGCGGGGAGGGGGAAAAAGGGACCTGATCTCGAGAACACGACAAAAACAACCCTTATTTTCTCGCTCGAGATCGCGACCCATTTTCCCCCTCTCCGTAAAATTCGGTGCTTGTCCGTCTCTCTGCCTACAAGCTGCGAGCTCGAGATCGCGACCATTTTCCCCCTCTCCATAAAATTCGGTGCTTGTCCGTCCCTCTGTCAACAAGTTCGACCAAAAAATGACCTTTTTCTCTGCCCAGCCTCTGCCGCCGATGCTCTGGCTCCCAACTGAAATTTCCGTGGCCACCCCTGATCAAGACCATCCCAGAAATAGTAGGCAAGTTAAAATCACGTCAGACTATAAGGAAATCACGATCTTTAAGACGACTAAAAATGGTTTGCACAGCATCAGCATTCTGCATGTAGGTCATGATATCAGAAGCTGGAGGAACATATTAGCAAGAAATATAAAAGCTAAAGATGGAACATTTAGCTTGGACGCAATTAAACTCAGCACTTAAGGGCAGATCAATCGGCACAAAACTTGAACACAGATTTGAGTTACAGCAATGAGTACTCCACCGCCACGAGAACCAATACGATCAAGCCCATAAGAAAAAAAACATTAGAAAGAATTTCGTTATCCAAAACAGAGGAGTTGAGCCAAGTTTCAGAAAAAGCTAATACGCCGAAAAGGTTTAGCTATCACAGAACAGTTTCGAGAGCTAAGTAAGAAGTCCTCTTATATTTTGATAATAAATGCAGAGACGAGTTGGTTTTAGTTTTTTGAAACAGACAACGAATAAGATAAGTTAGGACGGTGTACAATCAACGGGCGGGAGCGCTTGTTGGGCTCAAACTCATGTACAATTACAATTAAATTACTTATTTGGTGCCATAAGAAATGTGTTAGTACTTAAATCAGACACTTATTTCAAATTAACCGATTTAGAAGAAAAGCAAACGAAAAGTGCAATGTAGGCCTTGTATGGAGGCCTTCCCCGCATTCTCAATGTTATATGTACTGGGCCACAAAAATCTACGCCGCAAATGCTGAACGGAGCTCTCTAACCCTGTCTGTCGGCAAATTTTCCATTATTTGCGTCATAAGACGTGGCTTGTATTGGAAACATAATACCCAAGACCTCACTTTCTGACGGCAGACTTCTAAAGCGCAGGGTGCTCACTAAAGCTCTTGGGCCAACATGACAATTCAATAAATGGAGATGACGGTGAAAAAGTCGCTCCCCAACTCTCAACATCGAAAATGAGCACCACGAGCCAGTGTACTGGTGTACAAAGGCAGTCAAGACTCGAAGTTTCTGACCCACTTTAACGCTCTTACGAACCCTTTTAATATCGTCTTAAAATTCTCTATATTGCAATATTTCAATAATTTTATAAAATGCCTTTATTCGTTCTGATGGTGATAAAAAAAACACATTATCAAACGCTGTCGATTTGTTTTTATATCTACGGATGAAACGGAACACATACCAAAACATCCTCATTAATTTGGCATGTGACGAATAGGACTCGGTGATATCAACTAAAGGATTCTCGTCGACCCCTAGAGTAAGCATGACAGCTGATTTTTTCACCGCCTAACTGCGCTCTTTGTCCGAGAGTTGTTCATGCTAGTTGGTGGGCACTCACATTGAAGTTTACTAAATTATTCTGGACCTTTTAACCAAATCGAGTCAACTAATTCATCAACATCACTTTGTCAACTGGGTTTCGTTTTGTTGGCACATGACTCCAAACTACGTTCTCTGACCAATCTTGAATTTCATTGGTGTGACTGTATCCAATGTAGAGTTATTTCCGAATCCGACCAAAGGAATGCACGCCTAATTTTCTTGAGGGGCAGTATTTTAGATTTCGACGTTAGCAATACCTTCCGCAATACCTTTCGCAGTTTTGACTGGAACTTAGATACAACAGCCATATGCTCTCATTGAGGCATCATCAAATCCATGAACCAGTAGGGTGATTGCGGTTCTGTATGGATGAATCATGGAATTTTTATTTTCTTTAAATTTACTAAAGCAGCTAGCTGTTAATTCATTCCATGCTGTCTTCAAATTCATGGAAATTGATTCGTCCCACTCAAGTCCCTGAGCTACAGCTCTTGCAGTAAGATTTTTCCTCTAATAATTAGGGGACCCAGAAGACCTAACGGATCTAATAAACGAGATGTCACCGAGAGAGTAGTGCGTTTTGTCGCTTGGAGGCTCAAAAACGAGTCATTGATTTGGAATTCAAATACGAGTTCCCTAGGTAACCAAACAACACCAAGTGCGTTGGTTGAATCTAATTCTGAAATTGTTATCGAAGTTGCAGTGCTAAGGGAATCAGCGACTACAGAACTGTTCGAGAACCATTTGGTTAACTCAAAGCATACTTGCTTCTGCAGTTGCTGCCTCATCGCCGCCATCATACCATCAGTGCTAGTGTTTTTGTTGTTCTCTTAGCTTTGTGCTTGTGCTGTGCACTCTAGCTGTCTCTTTATTTTATTTGTAATTATTGATTTTTTATCGATAATTATCTTTGTGCCGTGTAATTAAATTTTTCTATATATTCTTATATATATTTCGCCTTGTGTTTCTTTTGGCTTTTCAATGGCTTGTTGTCTACCTACTTGCTTCATGCAAAACAGTATGCAGAAACTGATGCGGAATCAAAACCTGCTTATCCAGAAGCTGATCGAGAATAAATAATGGCTTCTATGTCTATGTCTTTGGAATGCTAACGGCATCTCCCAGCACAAAAATGAACTGCAACTATTCCTAGACTCAAGTGAAATCGACGTTTTTCTGATATCGGAAACATATTTAACATCAAAAAATAATTTTCAAATACCAAAATATACCTTCCACGCAACAAACCATCCAGACGGAAAAGCTTATGGCGGGACTGGTATCCTAATCAAAAACCATATAAAACACTAGTTCAAGCACAAAACACAAGCAACTGCTATAACCCTCCAAACCAGCTGCGGCAACACTACATTGGTTGCCCTGTACTGCCCACCACGCTTCTCAATCTCTGAAAAGGAATATACCGATTTCTTTAACACACTCGGAGATCGCTTCATTGCAGCAGGGGACTATAACGTCAAACATACGCACTGGGGATCTCGCCTGGTATATCCTAAGGGCAAGCAGTTGTACAACACAATAGTCAACCCACTCAATAAGATGGATTGCGTCTCACCGGGTAGGCCTACTTATTGGCCCACAGATCCACAGAAAGTGCCTTACTTGATTGATTTCGCAGTAACCAAGAGGATTCCGCGTAATCGGATCACTGCGGAAACACTGCTAGATTTAACTTCCGACCACTCTCCAGTGCTATTCACACTATTAACAAGACCTCAAGTACTTGATCGCCTATATGACTTACAAACAAACAAACAAATTGGCTTACATTTAAAATGTACATTGACTGTTCGCTGAAACTGGACATTGGCATGTGCGTCTCTGCACTTGAGTCGATGTTGGGAGCTGCAGCAAGAGTATCAACTCCACATGCCTCTACTTACGCTAAACCTGTTAACAGACCTACGAACCGGCGGATAGAACAATTAGTAACGGAAAAACGACGTCTAAGAAGAGAATGGCAGATTACTCGATCACCAGCAGCAAAACTTCGCCTAAGGCATGCCAATCGGAACCTCTCCAAGAAGTTAAGACAAGAGGAAATCTTAACTCAAAGGAAATACATAGAAAAGCTAAGTTCAACCAGCACTAAACATCCTCTGTGGAAAGCCCAACCAACTTAAAGCGCTCCTAAAGAGACAGTTTCACCGATAAGGGGTCCAACCGGTGGATGGGCCCGCAGTGACGAAGAGAGGGCATCCGTATTTGCCACACATCTTAAAATGTTTTTCCAGCGAAATCCAACATCAAACTCATTTGTACTTCCCCCTTCGAGCATATTAATGGATAGTGCGTACTTGGAACTCCAATCGGATGAGATCACTGCAGTTATTAAAAACCATATAAAGCCGAACAAAGCCCCTGGCCATGACCTAATCACACCGAAAATGATCCTAGAACTCCCTACTATCGCCATACAATTCATCTGCAAACTGTTCAACGCCGTAATAAGAATTGGCTACATCCCAAGAGCATGGAAAAGGTCCACTATCATCATGATTCCTGAAGTGGAAAAGGATAAAACCCAGCCATCATCTTATAGGCCAATTAGTTTGTTGCCATGTCTTTCGAAGCTTTTTGAAAAGGTCCTACAGATCCGACTAAACTCATTTTTGGCATCGGAGAGCACAATCCCTTCACATCATTTCGGCTTTCGCGAAAAACATGGGACAATTGAACAAGTCAATCGCATAACATCCGAAATACGAACAGCATTCGAACTAAAAGAATACTGTGCGCCTGTCCTTCTCGACGTTGCCCAGGCTTTGGATAGACTTTGGCTGGAGGGTCTGATGTTTAAAATCCGACAAAAACTCCCACAGTACACCCACAGACTCTTGGAATCTTACCTTTACAATAGGAAATTTGCTGTAAGATATAACGGCTCCGGCTCGGCTGACTTTGAAATCAAAGCTGGTGTACCGCAAGGCAGTGTACTCGGCCCATTGCTCTACCTGCTGTAAACTGCAGACTTACCAACGAGTTTGGAACACCACCTGAGGAACACCTCAAGGTGGTAGAGGAATGGCTAGCAACCTGGCGTATCCGGGTCAACGACCAAAAATGCAAACATTTTACATTTACGCTTCACAGAAGAAACTGTCCAGCTCTAATGCTAAACAACGTACCAATTCCACAAGCCGTAGATGTCACTTACCTTGGCATCCACCTTGGCGCACACATCGAAGCAAAAAAGTCACAGCTTAAACTGAAAGCGAGTAGCTTACATTGGATCATCAATGCTCGGTCCCCTCTACGTCTGGAATATAAAGTCGTCCTATACAACTCCGTACTGAAACCCATCTGGACTTACGGTGCCGTACTTTGAGGAAATGCTAGTACCAGCAATGTCGATATTATACAAAGGGCGCATTCGAAGATTTTAAGATCAATCACGGGGGCTCCGTGGTACATACGAAACGACAACATTTAAAATGATCTAAATATACCTAGCGTAAAATCTGAAATAGGTAGTCAACAACTAAAGTATTCTGCGAAACTGGATGCACACCAGAGAACTGCAACGAGTATGATTGAGAAGGATCAATCAAACTTCAAAAAATCAAATCATTCCGTTCAACAGCTATGTTACAACATGTTTACTCCGCTCACTTAAAACAAAAAAATCATTCAGGGTGTCGCAACCAATTGGTTTGAATCAATTGCTATAATATTAGTTTCTCGAACTAGTCGCAACCTTGATTGTTGTAGCAAGAATGATCACCCGAATTGATCGTTTGTAAAATTCGAATCAAGACAAATGAATAAATCCGAACTAACATCGGATTTCGTGCACATGATTTGAGTAGAATTTGAGATTCAAAATCGATATAAATTGCGATATGACTGTGTACCGCACTCTTCGAAATGCATTGAATTAAAAAACAATGTGTTTAAAAGTTGTATTATTTAATAACTATAATTATTACAGTTATAAGGAACAAGTTAAACTATGTAAACAACAAAAAAAAAAAACTCACGATGAAAATAATAGGCACAACTTTAACTTTATTGAATTTAGATTAGCATATCTTTTTATACCCTTGCAAAGAGGGTATATTAATTTTGGTCAGAAGTGTGCAACGCATAAAAGGAAGCATCTTCGACCATATAAAGTATATATATTCTTGATCAGCATGACGAGACGGGTTCAAATCGCCATGTCCGTCCGTCTGGATCGACGCGAACTCCTCCTAGACCGTTAGAGCTACATGCAGGATTGTATATACTGCACAGTTTGTATATCTCGGATTCAGCCGGATCGGACCACTATATCATATAGCTCCCATACAAACTGCAAAGTCACGAACAGTGACTTTTCTCAATAACTTCGTTATTTTCTCAGCTATTGTCGTGAAATTTAATATTGGCCAGTCTATTTCACATATAAACCGTTGTGCCAAATTAGATCAAGATCGGGTGACTATATCATATAGCTCCCATAGGAACGATCGGTCAACACCTCTAACTGAAGAAAACGGTCGGCAGACTTCTGTGACCCACGTTGCACATCGTTCAACGGCTTCAGCCTTATCCAATGTGGATGCTATTTTTAGGCATTGTGGTTGCTTAGCTGCATTGCAACAGCCATGCCTAGCCAAATTAGATGTCTGATGCGCCGTGACTTTCAGAAGAGCACAGCAAGTGCTGCAAAATACAAAATTTGGCAATATCGCATTGTCAGACATTATTATTTCGGACAATATCGCCCAAATCGCACTGCGTCCTTTGCGTTTAGTGGACAGAGTATAGTTTCAATTTTCAATTTCCTCTTTTACGAACTTCTAACTAATTTCTTCCATTTTGTCCAAGAACTTAAATTTTTTGTTTTGGCGATGGCAAAAATTCGATAAATAATTCAAATCAATCACGCACAATCGAAAAGTGTGATTGTGAGCAAACAGACGATAAATCATTTGAACAAAACAAAAATCTTCGGTCACTCTCATTTGCCTAAACAAAAATTCGTTCCGCTCAATCAAGTTGCAGGAAAAAATGTGGTCATACAGAATGAACTACTAGCAATACTTTTATGAGCGTTCGTGAAAGTTCGATTCAAACCGATACAGCTCAATCACTCAATACATAGGACCGCATCGAACAAAATCAAACTCAATGATTGAGTGTACCGTAAAATTTATTACTTATTGCAGTTCTCTGATGCACACCCTAATGTTCTTGCCAATTCCCTTACCCGAAGTAATAATAGAACTCGTCTTAAAAGAAATGACAGACCAACCAAATAATAAGTGATTATGGCCGCCTGCAATATCCCCTGGATTTATCTTAAGTACTAGATTACGAAAAATATCTCAAACTTGTTGTTAGGCTCTATTTGAAGAGTAGATTCAACATATATGTATATTAAAAGTTAAAAAAAAAAAAAAATCAGCCAAAAGTTTTTAGCACAGCTGATGGAGATAGAATTTATATGGGGGAAGGCAAGTTTCCGATGATAGCTTAATATGACTGTCCTCTTCTGCCGCCCGGATACAACCCATCCGAAGACAGTCTTATGAAGGGTTGGAAGACTTGGACCTTGTTTTACTTGACCTTTCGACAAAAGGTCAAAAAAGGTATCTGCTCCAATGAGCATGCCTATTTTTTACGGCTTATAAAACTATAGGTCAGCTAATTGCAGATTATTAGGTACTTTCCAGCCAGTGATATTAACAGTTTGAGGTGGCTGATATGACGAAATGGACTTCAGTATTCTAAAATTCAAGGATACCTCACTGCGATTCACTAGTGACTTAACCACAGTGTGTACCAATTTTTTGACTTGTACATTGGTTTCAGGATTCCGAAATCCAAGGATACTTCACTGCGTGTGTACAGTGTGTACCAATTTCTTGACTTGTACATTGGATATAGCGATCACAAGCAAGTTGATTGGACACTCTTCTCTAGGTAACTGCAATAGTTGGGCCATTTCCTTGGTTATCAAGTTGGTCATAGAACAACTATCGAGTAAACCTCTGGCCAGCTCGAAATCACCAGTTTTTGTTCTAACGCCAACACACATGCATAACATGTGTTGTGAAAGGTTGTTCGTTTTGTGAAGGTGGTGGTAACGCTCGACCACTGTTAACTGTGTATACGTGCAGAAACGTATGATGCGACTTGTTGCATACACAACCCTTTTTTGCGTGTCACTTAGCGACAGTGTGCCCCTTCCGAAGACAGTTAATACAAAGTGGGGCGGATTTTGCAAAATCAAACCGTTGTTTCACCGACAACGCTGAAAACGACGGACAACTAGTAATACTATGGTCTTCGGATTTGCAATATCAACATTTTGGAGACTTATCATTAACTTTCTTATTTGCCACAAAACACGAAAAGGTGCTACGATTATGACTTGTGGAAACTGATCTTTGATTAGACTCAACAACGTCTACCACTGCCACTTTGCTGATTCCTTATCCGACATGTGTTGATGACGTCTATTTAGTGTGACCCCGCATTATTTCTAGGACGGAATTGTCGCATAATCGATCTGCTCTTCCCACTTGCGCTTTGTTTGTGAATCAACCTTGTTCATAAAAAGTGAATGAAAATTGCATTTAAGATCACTTTTTCGTCTCCAATTGACAAAAGAGAGCCATAAATGGCAGAGACAGTGAAAACTAGAAACCTCAACGCTGCAGCCGATGGATGTATCATCTTACGAAGGCTGAACAGTGCGTTATCGTTATTAAGGATTAAGGCTTATGATCGGCTTATCATGCTTTAACAGTTCCTAGAGCTTCACCGGAGAATCAAATAATTAAATTTTTCTATCTTGAGAATTGGCATGTTAATATGAACAAAAGCTTCGAACGAGATAAAATTTTCAAACTCTGAGTACTTCCCACTTAAATTCGGTAGTTGTAAATTCGGAAGTCGATATCGAGACGACGGTTTGGACGTATGTTCCTCATGCCCTTTGGTATCAGACGATTTGTTAAGTGCGGACCTAAAATGTGATTTCGCCGAAACACACAACTCTTCTAGCTCTGACCTATACTCATCTTTGGAGTGAAATGTGTCTACTCGAGTTTGATATCTCAGCGCAGACTCGATATTGGTAATAAATATTTCCAATCTACATTCCAAGTCTATAGCTTGAAACGAAATACTTCTATCTTTTAATTGGTCACTAACGCATGGAGCTCGTCGCTTCTTTGCATCATCGTAATCTTTGGGATAGTCCCTGCTCAAGCGCCATGAAAAATCGTAAGTTTTTAGGAATTTTTAATTTAACAATATAACTGGACCGTTAATTGACGTGATTTTCGAAATAATGGCAAAGAATGCGCTCCCTTTCAAATTTAATTTTCGACTATTTTTTTTTCAAGTTTCTTTCGACTTCCACGCTCTCGGCTCGCACCCAACTCCAACATCAAACATTAAGCGACGACACGAACAATACATACATATAGCGCTCATCTGCGCTAACAGCTGTAGTATATGCAAAAAGGCATGTAAAACCATTTTAATACAGATATATTTTTGTTATTTGGTACATGGTATACCGAAGTCGGCGAGACGATTTACTTTTTTCATTCATATTGGAAAACGTATTCAAAATAAAAAGAATAATAATTGTTCTGGGGACGGAAACGAACACCCCGAAAAACGCAGGCAGAATAAAAAGAATAGTAACACGTCCGGACAACTCAGAAGATTATTAAATACTAACAGTAATTAACAGACTGCCAGTAATTCAGTTGGACAAGCGCAGAACTCAAATACAAAAGAGAAATATAAATGTACATATGTGTTTGTGTTCATTTGTACATATGTATATGTCGGGACGGAAACAGGTAGTACCTTCAGTCTTGGTGTTTGGCCATTGTTGAAACTTTCTTCCTGGTTCTTCTCCATTACGAATGAATACTGATGAGTGGACTTGTTTTCACCTTGTTGGTACTACAGATTCTGAATTTATAACATTAAAGCTCGCATTTTTATACATTGCTGTACAATAGAACCTTCCTGTCACACCTAAGCCCAGGTTGTATCGGAACATAATGATATCTCTTTTTCTCTCAGTGAGTCATGAATACACGCACAACAATCATAACGTGCATAAATACATTCTCCGAACCTCAGTAGGACTTGATACAATCACGTACCCCACTTAGAACCCCAGGTTAGAATCGAACCAAAGTTACTTAACTGTTTAAGCCACAAAGGTCACACTAACGTTCTGCCGCCCATAATTCTAGCCCGACAAATACATATACAGTATACATCGATAGAACACATGTGTGTATTGCAATGAAAATTCTTGTACAGTACTATTTTAACAATAATTTTGTTTTTGAAACTAAAAAGTAATTATGGGAAACCTTGCTCTTAGGGCTTAGTGTAGTATATAATCATTTAGCACAAAGAGCTCAACTTGTAACACTTTGTTGCAAGTATAAACAATTAAATATACATATACGCAATAAAATATAATTGTGCTCTTGAATATGTTTATATGCATGCACATAAACATATTCACTTAAATATACAGCTAAGCATGACCATATATGTATGTACATTTGTATATGCACATACATACGTATATTCACATAAGCAATGTATGCACAAGCGTAACATGAGCTAGAGCCAGGCCAGCGTGTGAACGCTGACCAAGCACTTTGATGCACTCGCTCCAACAATATGTACATACATATGTATGTACATATGTATGTACTGACACTCTCCCTCTCATTTGTAGCTGTCGCATAAGTCGCAGCATAAGAATATACATATATGTAAACATACATAGGTTAAGCAAAAAAATTATTTTTTTAATAAAAATCAATCTGAATAATACCACCAAACAACACTGACGTGTTTGTTTATTTAAATAATTCAACCTAAGTGGAAGCAAGTCATTACTTTAGATATGTTTTTTTTTTTTTGCCTATCTGTGCATAGTATTATGCGCAGTCGTGTCCCAAGTATCCTTTTCTTACTTACATTTCAGTGACAACCACTTATCTCTCAAAAATAATTTGTGTAACTGTCAATGAAATGAGTTTAATCACATAACGAGACTCCGCTAAATAACCGATTTTTTCCTGTAGTTTTCATGTTGTCCGTTTTGGAGTTGAAACTCGTAACCTTAGTTTACAAAAAGAAATGACATCGCGGGAATCTCAGATTTGATGAAGTGTCTATAATAATCAGCGGAAGAGGATGGTTAATGCCTAAATTTTTTTAGAGCACCCTTCTTGAGATGTTCGAGTTAGTTTTTAGGCTCTTGATCTATATATATAGTTAAATATATGCACATGAATTATATATATCTGGACTCCCATTCTCAGGCGTATGACCTGGCATTGCTTGTGCGTAAATAGGAGCACAGTACAGCATTATGGCCTTACTAATTTATTTGTAAAATTTTAAATCATAGGCAGCACAAAAAATGAGCAGGTTGTCTAAGCTATTTCAAGAACCACCAAGTTCTATCATCAGACTTTGCTAAAGAATCCACAGTTGTAATGGCCATACCATATCTTCACCGCTAAAAGTAGTTGGGAATGCAAACGGCATGAAGCGAGAATAGAACGGCAAAGCTTGCAACTGCAGATTCCATCTTTTTTATGTGCATGCGCCCAAATATTTTGTTATAGTATATTGTACTATATGCAAAAAAGATGGTTTACAGCAAGTGTAAAAACAACATGTGTAATACGGCGGGCCTTCCGTTTTTGGTATTTGTCTAAATTTCGACCTTATTGAAGTTAATCAAAACTGGGTTTTAGCCGGCTTCAGGTCAATAAATCTTACTTACGAATTTATTTGTAAGATTTTAAAATCATAGGCAGCACAAAAGGTGAGCAGGTTGTCTGTATAGCTATTTCAAGAACCACCAAGTTCTATCATCAGCAGACTTTGCTAAAGAATCCACAGTTGTAATAGCCCAGCTAAAACTCAGTTTTGATTAACTTCAAAAAGGTCGAAATCTAGACAAAGTTTAGATTAAATTTGTTCTCCGTCATCAATTGCCGGCATGTGGCTACGGATCTAGTCTGCCAGTTCATCCATCGCCCTGTAAAACTCTCCGTGTGTATTCAAGGAGCGACATAACTTCGACCGCGTCAAAGTTTGTATACCCTTGTTACTCTTTTAGTAACTTTTTTCTTACCTATGGCCATTAAAGGAAAAATGGTTTTAACTTAAAGGCTAATGTTTTCAATAGGACGGCCTACAATCTTTGGAGATAACGAAGATATTGATCAAAGTCACTGTTTTCCACCGATCGTTCCTATGGGAGCTATATGATATAGTCACCCGATCTTTATCAAATTCGGCATAGTCATTAAGAGATATATTAAACTAACAAATGTTAAATTTGAAAGCAATCGCATCAAAAGTAACGAAAATATTGACAAAAGTCACTGTTTTTGACCGATCGTTCCTATGAGAGCTATATGATATAGTCACTTGATCTTGATCAAATTTGTCACAGTGGTTTACAGATGTAATAGACTGACCAACATTCAATTTCACGACAATAGCTGAGAAAATACCGAAGTTATTGAGAAAAGTCACTGCTCGTGATTTTGCCGTTTGCTATACGATATAGTTGTCCGATCCGGCTGAATCCGAGATATACAACACATGCAGTATAAACAAGCCTACGTACAAAAATTTCTGTGTAGCTCGGACGGACGGACTGACATGGTTATTTGAACTCGTCTCGTCGTGCTGATCAAGAATATACATATATGCTTTATATGGTCGAAGGTGCTTCCTTCTATGCGTTGCTTACTTCTGACCAAAATTAATATACCCTTTTTGCAAGGGTATAATGAGTAGTATCATATTTTCTCACAAAACCATTTACCATCTAAAATTATAATGTCGGTAACAATTTTGCATTTAAATTTTAATCCGACCGGCAACAGAAGGAAAAAAAAACAAGAAACGATTGGCCAGAGGAGCCACCTACGTGCCTTTTTGGTCTGTGACGGAGTGAAGACGATGAAGACAGATCCGATTTATATTGTCTATAACTTGTGTTCTATATATCCGATATTGAAATTTGTCGATATGATTTCCAAAATTCTTTTATGATTTTATTAAGTTCTAATATTTTTTTCTGTCAACTGTTTTAATTTGTTATACCATACACCCATAGGGTGAAATGGTATATTAAAGTCGCCAAAATGTATGTAACAGGCAGAAGGAAGCTTTTCCGACCCCATAAACTATATATATTCTTGATCGGGATCAACAGCCGAGTCGATATAGACATCTTGATCGGGATCAACAGCCGAGTCGATATAGACATGTCCGTCCGTTCGTCCGTCTGTCCATATGAACACGTAGATCTCAGAGACTATAAGAGCTAGAGTCACCAAATTTGGTACGTAGACTCGTGTATAACCTACGGTGGTCAAGTTTATTTCAAATTTTTGCCACGCCCCCCTCCGCCCACGGAATTTAAACAAATTTGATTTTCTTAAAGACTATAATAGCTAAAGACATCAAATTTGGTATGATTAATCCTTTAGTAAGCGCGCACAAATTTGTTGCAAAAAAAATTTGCCGCGCCCCCCTCCGCCCACGAAATTTAAAAAAATTTGATTTTCTTAAAGACTATAATAGCTAGAGACACCAAATTGGGTATGTATATTTGCTTAATAAATGCGCATATACTGTATATGCAACGATTTTGCCACGCCCCTTTCCGCCCGCGTAATTTGTGAAAACTCGATTATCTTACGTAATTTTTTACCTTTTGTAATCAAATTTAGCACACTTGAATTTGATACTAATACCCAGCAAACTACCAAATTTGATCAAAATCGGACAAAAAATAGCCAAGTTATGCATATAAACGTTTTTCCATAAGGCCGTAGTTGGCCGTTGGCTGGTGGGGGCGCTAGGGTGCTCGTATACTTGAGTGAGGGAGATTCTAAGATATGCTTGTAATAAAAAGCATGTGAAAACGCATTTGTTTAATAAATTTAAAATATTTGCTTTACTGGTGTATGGTATTCCTAAGTCGGCGAGACGACTTACTTATTTCATTTTTATTTTATGACTTACAATTTATTTGTTTAGTTCTTCCAACCTGTAATAAAATTTTGCATTTGATCACAGTTCCGCCAAAGATTACGCCATTTTTGTTCTCGCGAGATCTAATTGTTGGTGATCGTACAAGCATTCAGTGCGTTATTGGAACCGGAGATCTTCCACTTACATTTATCTGGCTAAAGGACGAGCAGCCCCTACAAACGACAACTTTTTCTGACAATGTCAGTAGTGGGCCGAGTGTTACCGGTGACGATGCGGTTATGAGCTCCGGATTGTCATCCTCATTTCCATTGTTACCTTTGGCTTCAACAACAGACTTACCACATATACTGAATGAGAATCCTCGTAGCAACAGGAAAGTTGTCGGCCAAGTGACAATTCGCCAGAATGATGAGTTCACCAGCGCCCTCAGCATAACCGGTGTGACAAAAGCCCAAAGCGGCATGTACACGTGCCGAGTTCAAAACGACGCCGCTATTGTTTCGCACTCTGCACAACTTAAAGTGAATGGTACTTAAAATTAATGTATTATTGTAGTTTATTTTATTATGTAGTTGTTCCTTATAAAGTACTTTGTTAAATTTTCAGATAATTGTTGAAATGTCTGACAATAATCCATATTTAAAAGTTATGTGTAAATTTGTAGTTTATAGTTACGCCATAAGCCATAAGTAAGTTAAACAAATTCTCTGCATGATAAATGTAAAATACTGCCCATAGAGACTTTTAAAAGAAAGAAAGTAAGTCGACTCGCTGACCTCGAGAAGAAATTAAAAATAAATTTAAATTCCGAAGACTAAATATATGAATGTTTATTAAATTCTTTTTACAAGCCTGATAGCATATGCTATCTGGCTCACTCTTACAAACATAGGAGCACTCTAGCGGCGCTATCAGAGTATGACCAACGGCGCCCTTATCGATCATCTACTAAAACAAGTTCATACGTTTATTTTACATGCTTCTTGCCCTAATTGAATAAAAATTTGGTAGGTTGGTAAACGTTAATAAGACTAATTAATGTGCCGAAATTCGATGTTGTAATTGTTGTAACTATCGAATTCAAATTTGGCGCATCAATTGTCGAAATTAATATCTATCGATGTATTATTAAAATCGGACTAAAAGGATGTAAAATTAACGGATGTAATAGTAGTTAGTGCAAAACCTTGTATGTGATCCCAAAAGGCTGTGTTGTTCGTCAGCTTGTGCCACCGTTGCAAGTCCACGGGTCTAGTAAGACAACATACGTATGTATGTCTACATAGTCTTAACAATTAAAAACTGATGTTTCACTTATTGCGGAAGTCGGCGAGACGACTTACATACTTAATTCAATGAATTAATCAAAAATTAATTGCATGGATTTTTCTTTATCGCATGCAAAATCAATTTTTAGTAATTAAGTGTATTAAAAAAATTTTAAAAAAGTTTGAAAAATCCTTGTCAGCATACATTTAAATGATTCAAATGATTTTGTGATAATCGAAGCTCATAGTGAGCTCCTGGTGAAGTTTTAGAGAAGATGTTTCTACATCTTTTAAAACAAAAGGGTCCTGCATAATAATACATATATAAGTAGGAATATTTAAATAGTTGTAAATAAGATATATCAGTGCTTTATTACCGAAACACAACAATATGGTACTTTACATGCTCAAACCAAATACCTCTATTAATTTTAAAATGGTCAGTTAGTTAGATGCCAAGTGATTTAAAGGCGGAAAATCTGAATCCGTCTCATGCAGCAATTGAAATGAAATACATGGTGGTAGCTTTATGTAATTTTTTTTTTTTTTTGAAAATCCATTAATTTATTCATTACGAAAGTCTATCTTGAAGACAAAATTTGTGTCCACACATATTTGATTTTTACGTACACAAGGTAATACCTTGGACAGCAATCAGGAACAACAGGTTCATCGATCAATCGTTCGTTGTCTAAAATAAAAAAAAAAACAGCTACACAAATTTAAAGCTCAAACTGCTAACTACAAATAGTATTTAGGTATCTAGGAAAATTTTTATTTTAATTATATTATTATTTTATGATATATTATTTAATGACAAAGAGAATTGGTGCAAAGTTGTCTGAAATGAAAAAACTAACATATATAGAAATCAACACTTATATATATTATAATATTTATTGTAATATAAGTTTACATATAGTTTTGGACACTTGGATTTTACGACTTTTAATAGTCTTTAAAGAACTTAAAACAACTGACGACTTGCAACTGAAAAAACTAACATATATAGAAATCAACACTTATATATATTATAATATTTATTGTAATATAAGTTTACATATAGTTTTGGACATTTGGATTTTACGACTTTTACTAGTCTTTAAAGAACTTAAAACAACTGACGACTTGCAACTTAATTCGACTGACAACTTAACTCCGACCGAGTACTGACAACTTCTGCTACTGACGCTCGACTCTTTCAACATCATGGCATCCTCCGACCGAAAGCCTGCCACTTCTTTAGAGATGCCACAGAGTCGGTGCATGTGCTATTGACACCTTACTTATACAAATATATAATTAGTAATCTCTGCTTTGGTGCTAAACACTTTAAAAACTTTCATTCAGATAAAATAGACCAAATTAATTTTTAATTTTCTTGCCACGTATTGTTTAATACGCGCGCAGATAGTAGTTTCTTAAATGTTGTGCCATGCATAATTTGAGCCACGCAATAAGAAAACAAAAGTCACCAAATTCTGTACGTATAATTTGCTTAGTTTGCACGCAGATTTTGATTATTCAACATTTTTTCCTACCCTATTCCGCCTCTTTATATAAGAAAATATATACCTTTCTAAAATAGACTATGACTCATTGACCTACCTTAAACAAAAATCAGGTTAACGACAATAAATATCATATCATTTAGGTGTATTATCAATTCAATTCAACCGCTGCCGCGTACAGACGTGTTTTTTAATGCACTCCGCAAAATTTAGTGTAAAAAATAAAAAGACCGCGTTTGCAAAAATTGTGTAGGGCTCTCAGTCGCCTCAGAGACGCCTATTTACAATCATATTGCTATTAGTTTGTTCTAATAGCAATAAATACTAAGTTGCAACAACAAAGTGAGCACCTTTTTTGGAAAAGCCATGTCCACCAATTCGGGCCCAAGCTCTCTTGATCCCCACCAGCAACAGCTACAAGAACTACTTGTACAACAACAACGTGAGCGTCGTCTCTCGGTCCAACGCAACAACGCGTACTTTTCGGTGGTGTCGCCGACCCCACTGAATGCTACCGTAAGCAATAACACCGAAAGTGCAAGCCACTCAGCAACAGCAAGCCACAACAGCAATTTACCGTGGAGAGAGCAGTGTGCTTCTCCATCAATATCGATAACTGGGTCACCGATTGCACCGACCAGCACCGTCAGCTCGTTGACAGCAACTGCCGCAACGTCTGCAGAAGTATTGACCTGCCTCAAGCCGTCATCGACAAGTCGCCCAGAGTCAGCCACGACAAGAAACCCAACGCCTTCTGTCCAAACTGGAATGGATAGATATATTAAAATAAGCTAAGCCCGCAAAAGAAAAAAATTGGCAATACGCCTAAAATAACCAAAACAAATGAACGAGCAGCACTTCTAAGCGGAAATTGATTTAAAATTCTTGCCGATCAGCAAGACGATCAAGCCGGCGCTGTGGATAAAGTTAAATCGGCTAGACCACCCCCTCTATACATCCGTGGAGCCAACTGCAGCGTCCTGATTTCGAAGCTAGTAGAAACAGTAGAGGCAAATAACTTTGTTGTAACCCCTCTCAACAGGGATAACATAAAATAAGTTAAATGTCAAACCCAAACTGAGGACAATTTCCGCATCATCGAAAAGTACCTCCGTAATGCTAACATCAATTTTTATACCTACCAACTAAAAAGCAGTAAAGGGCTCCAGGTTGTGTTAAAGGGGATCGAGCCATCGGTCCCACTTCAAGAAATAGCAGACGCATTGGCCGAAAAAGGGTTTGCGGTTAAGTCCGTTGTCAATATCATCAACAGGAATAAAGTCGCACAGCCGTTCGAGCAGCAAAGCGGTCGAAGCCAAATGAAGTGCATCCAATCTACAACCTTCAGCTCCTATTGCACAGAAGAATCACCGTAGAGGAGCCCCATAAGAGATACCAACCACCTCAGTGTAAGAACTGCCAGGAATACAACCACACCTCTAACAATTGCAATCTTAGGTCAGTGTGTGTTGGCTGCGGCGAACATCATAAAGATGACATTTGCACCAAGGACAGAAACAACGTCGCACTAAGACTATGCAGTAACTGTGGAGGGAACCACACAGCCAGCTACAGGGGATGTCTTGTCTTCACGAATCTTAAATCGCACCTAAATGGGCGCAAACCCCCAACTGGACCAAAAATCACCTTCAACGCCTCCAAAAGTACACCGGAGGTATTCTTCGCCAAGGCTGTTAGATCATCTAACAAGCCTGCTGCAACCAGGCCAAGTGTATCCTTCGCTTGTGTACTCCGAACTGGACAGACGGAGCCCGCGAAAGAGACCCAGTCACTCCACCATCTACAGAATCCGCAACCTAGCGCACCAGAACTTGGCCAGCAAACTCCAAGTGGCTTAGAGGCCCTATTGACCTCACTTAATCAAAACATGACCACTTTTATGACGTTCATGCAAAACTGTATGCAGGAACTGATGCGGAATCAAAACCTGCTTATCCAGAAGCTTATCGAGAATAAATAATGGCTTCCCAACGTCTATGTCTTTGGAATGCTAATGGCGTCTCCAAGCACAAAAATTAACTGCAACTATTCCTAGACTCAAGTGAAATCGACGTCATGCTGATATCGGAAACACATTTAACATCAAAAAATAACTTTCAAATACCAAAATACACCTTCTACGCAACAAACCATCCAGACGGAAAAGCTCATGGCGGGACTGGTATCCTAATCAAAAACCGTATAAAACACTCGTTCCTCAACAGATTCGAAACACAGCACCTACAAGCAACTGCTATAACCGTCCAAACCAGCTGCGGCAACACTACGTTGGTTGCCCTGTACTGCCCACCACGCTTCTCAATCTCTGAAAAGGAATTCACCGGTTTCTTTAACACACTCGGAGATCGCTTCATTGCAGCAGGGGACTATAACGCCAAACATACGCACTGGGGATCTCGCCTGGTAAATCCTAAAGGCAAGCAGTTGTACAATACAATAGTCAACCCACTCAATAAGATGGATTGCGTCTCACCGGGTAGGCCTACTTATTGGCCCACAGATTCACAGAAAATGCCTGACTTGATTGATTTCGCAGTAACCAAGAGGATTCCGCGTAATCGGATCACTGCGGAAACACTGCTAGATTTAACCTCCGATCACTCTCCAGTGCTATTCACACTATTAACAAGACCTCAAGTACTTGATCGCCCATATATGCTTACAAACAACAAAACAAATTGGCTTAAATTTAAAATGTACATGAGTGCCCACATTGACTGTTCGCCGAAACTGGATGCTGCAGAGGACATTGACATGTGCGTCTCTGCACTTGAGTCGATGCTGGGAGCTGCAGCAAGAGTATCTACGCCACATGCCTCTACTTACGCTAAACCTGCTGTCAGGCCTACGAACCGGCGGATAGAACAATTAGTAACGGAAAAACGACGTCTAAGAAGAGAATGGCAGATTACTCGATCACCAGCAGCAAAACTTCGCCTAAGGCATGCCAGCCGCAACCTCTCCAAGGAGTTAAGATAAGAGGAAATCTGGGCTCAAAGGAAATACATAGAAAAGCTCAGTCCATCCAGCACTAAACATCCTCTGTGGAAAGCCCACCCAACTTTAAGCGCGCCTACAGAGACAGTTTCACCAATAAGGGGCCCAACAGGTGGATGGGCCCGCAGCGACGAAGAGAGGGCATCCGTATTTGCCACACATCTTAAAATGGTTTTCCAGCCAAATCCAACATCAAACTCATTTGTACTTCCCCCTTCGAGCACATTAACGGATAGTGAGTACTCGGAACTCCAATCGGATGAGATCACTGCAGTTATTAAAAACCACATAAAGCCGAACAAAGCCCCTGGCCATGACCTAATCACACCGAAAATGATCCTAGAACTCCCTACTATCGCCATACAATACATCTGCAAAATGTTCAACGCTATAATAAGAATTGGCTACTTCCCAAGAGCATGGAAAAGGTCCACTATCATCATGATTCCTAAAGTGGGAAAGGACAAAACCCAACCATCATCCTATAGGCCAATTAGTTTGCTGCCATGTCTTTCGAAGCTTTTTGAAAAGGTCCTGCAGATTCGTCTAAACTCATTTCTGGCATCGGAGAACACAATCCCTTCTCACCAGTTCGGCTTCCGCGAAAAACATGGGACAATTGAACAAGTCAATCGTATAACATCCGAAATAAGAACAGAATTCGAACTAAAAGAATACTGTACGGCTGTCTTTCTCGACGTTGCCCAGACTTTCGACAGAGTCTGGCTGGAGGGTTTAATGTTCAAAATCCGGCCGAAACTCCCACAGAACACCCACAAACTCATGGAATCTTACCTTTACAATAGGAAATTCGCTGTAAGATGTAATGGCTCCGTCTCGGCTGACTTTGAAATCGAAGCTGGTGTACCGCAAGGCAGTGTACTCGGACCATTGCTCTATCTGCTGTACACTGCAGACTTACCAACGAGTCTAGGACTTACAACGTCCACTTTTGCCGATGACACGGCAATCCTCAGCAGATCCAAATGCCCGATACAAGCCTCTGCAAAATTAGAGGAACACCTCAAGGTGGTAGAGGAATGGCTAGCAACCTGGCGTATCCGGGTCAACGAGCAGAAATGCAAACATGTTACATTTACGCTTAACAGAAGAAACTGTCCAGCTATAATGCTAAACAACGTACCAATTCCTCAAGCCGTGGATGTCACTTACCTTGGTATCCACCTAGACAAAAGACTAACTTGGCGCAAGCACATTGAGGCAAAAAAGTCACAGCTTAAACTGAAAGCGAGTAGCTTACATTGGATCATCAATGCTCGGTCACCTCTACGTCTGGAGTATAAAGTCCTCCTATATAACTCCGTACTGAAACCCATCTGGACTTACGGTGCCGTACTATGGGGAAATGCAAGTACCAGCAATGTCGACATTATACAAAGGGCGCAGTCCAAGATTTTAAGATCAATCACTGGGGCTCCGTGGTACATACGGAACGACAACATTCAAAATGATCTAAATATACCTAGCGTAAAATCTGAAATAGGTAGTCAACAACTAAAGTATTCTGCGAAATTGGATGTACACCCTAATGTTCTTGCCAATTCCCTTACGCGAACTAATAATACAACTCGTCTTAAAAGAAATGACAGACCAACCCAATAATAAATGATTAGGGCCGCCTGCAATATCCCCTGGATATATCTTAAGTACTAGATTAAGAAAAATATCTCAAACTTGTTGTTAGGCTCTAATTTAAGAGTAGATTCAACAAAAAAAAAAAAAAATTTAGGTGTTCTCATCTTAATCTACAGTTTATTACGGTGTACTGCATATTCCCATAAAACGAAAACTGCAGAAATGACAGTCAAAAGAACTTCAATTCTAATTTTTATACCATACACCAAGGGTGGCCACGGAAATTTCAGTTGGCAGCCAGAGCATCAGCGGCAGAGGCTGGGCAGAGAAAAAGGTAATTTTTTGGTCGAGCTTGTAGACAGAGGGACGGACAAGTCCCGAATTATGCGGGGAGGGGGAAAAAGGTTGCGATCTCGAGCTCGCAGCTTGTAGGCAGAGAGACGGACAAGTACCGAATTTCGCGGAGAGGGGAAAAAAGTCGCGATCTCGAGCTCGCAGCTTGTAGGCAGAGAGACGGACAAGTACCGAATTTTGCGGAGAGGGGGAAAAAGGTCGCGATCTCGAGCTCGCAGCTTGTAGGCAGAGAGACGGACAAGTACCGAATTTTGCGGAGAGGGGAAAAAAGGTCGCGATCTCGAGCTCGCAGCTTGTAGACAGAGGGACGGGCAAGTCCCGAATTTTGCGGGGAGGGGGAAAAAGGGACGTGTTCCGTATATCCTCAGCATCCAAATATTTACATAGTAGAACTGAAAAAAACAGGACATATGAAAAATAATGAACTAAGTAAAACGTCTCGCTGACTTCGATATACCATGCACCAAGTGAAAAAATATCAAACATAAAATGTACGTCTAACAAAATCGTTTTACATGCCTTATAGCACATGCTATATCGTTTACTCACAAAAACAAACGAGTACTCTAGCTCCGCCACTAGTCTACGGCCAATTTGTCCTTTATGGTCCGCCTTGTAAAAATCTTTCTAGTCCAATATGAATAAATAAATAAGCTGCGCAAGGAGCAGTCCTAGTCGTAGACTTGTGGAACGCAATCTTTGCTGAAATCCTAATAAATGTGCTCGATACCACGAACTTGGTTGGATATGCTGATGACATCGCAACTGTAATTTTGGCCAGAGACGACAGAAAGGCCCAGCTAAAATTCAAGCAAGGTATGATAAGAACTCGGTGGTGGTTAGAAAACCACGGGCTACAACTGGCTAATGAAAACACCGAACTTATCCGAACTTATCCGAACTTTTAACACAGAGACACATATCAAGGACTATCGGTAGACTCACAAATAATAACGACGTAAAAGTCAATGAGTTACCTGGGGTTAAACTTCGACCCCATATTGGCTTACTGGCCTCAAATAAGGCATTTGGCGAATAAAGACGCTCTTACACCAGCTGTCCGATCTTTCTGATTGCAAATATCGGAGGCCATAAAGCTACAAAGACGAAATTAATGATGGAAACAACATGTCCTGCTCTAGAATCAAAAACCAAATACAAAGCACTGAATGTTGCTTAGCGCATACCAGTTCTTTTTGTAGCTTCTGCCTACCGAAATGTATCTGCAGCAGGTGAATTAGTAATAAGAAGTATGAAGAAGACGTATTCCTACGGGAACGATAAAAGATGTTTTTAACAAGAAAGGAGGGGGGACAGACACCATGTCCGATACTCTGCGACCTTACGCGTGCGAACTGTAACCGAGTAACAACGAAAATAACGCGAAGAGACTTGGTGCAGATTGACCAAATTACTTTTGTTATTTAATGTACTGTACTGTTATTATTATTATTATTATTATTATTATTATTATTATTATTATTATTATTATTATTATTATTATTATTATTATTATTATTATTATTATTATTATTATTATTATTATTATTATTATTATTATTATTATTATTATTATTATTATTAATACTATTATTGTTATTACCAATATTTTTTTTTTCTAAATTTTATTGTGTTTTTTTTTGCGCTATCAAATTTTATTTGTTTCTCGTGATTAAAAACTTTTCTATTCTCATTCCGTGATTTCTTTCAGTCGTTTTTGTACTTTATGTTTCAGCTGTTGTTGTTGTTTAGCTAATCTCTTTTTCTTTTGTGTCCTTACCGTTGTAACTAATTATCGTGTTCTTGCGTACAAATTGTTGTTGCATGTGTTCAATTTGACGTGCTCTCCCGCTCTTTCTTATTCTTGTTTGATTTGCGCTCTCGTCTCTTGCCTTCCCGCGACTCAGTGATACGTGTTTTTGTTTTTGTCTATTCTTGTAATTTTTATTCTTTAGTTGTGATGGCTTACTGTGCAAATTAACCGTTGTGTCAGAACTGGTCAGTATATTTCTTATACACATTTTTGGTTACCTTTAAAAATTTATATTGTATTTCATATTCCTTTATTTTTCTAAATTAAATTAAATTATTTTATAAAATGGTTGTCTGCTCAAAAAGTAATTGCATAGTTGCCACTAATGCTGTTGACTCCCATGATAATATTTTTGGTTGGCTCTGTCACAATTAAGTGTGCAGGTTACTCAGGCAGAATCAAGGAGTCTATTGCTAAAGGTGGTCGAGGTCGAGAATGAGATGCGCTCATTCATGAGGCGGACTAGAGATAGTTTTGACACTTTAAGGGCATGTTTTAACAAACTCCAAGCGAAATTTACTGCTGTTGAGACTCAGTTTAGAAGCTTATCGCTTATGAATGACTCTCCGAAACGTAAAAGAACCAGATCTGTAGATCCGCCAGCGTCTCTAATCGTCCCCAACCAGCCTCACGCACCGTCCTCTCCCAATGTACAGCAATTGATATCGTTTAAGAGCCCAGTGCACACTGGTTGCGCTTATATGGGACTGGTGGCCAAAAATACTTCCAGTAAAGATAGAGAGCTGAAATTTTTTCCTGGGTATTAGAGATGAATTTAGATAGCATACAGTATATATTTGTGAAGGAGAGAAACTCCCCCACCCCCCCACACCCCTCCCCACCAGCAAGAAATAATTTTAAATATCAAAGAAGCTAACTTCGGCAATGCCGAAGTTTATATACCCTTGCAATAATTGGCAATAATTTTTTTACATTTTGAAATTTCTTTCCCTGCAACTCAATTCAACAACACACAAACAAAACATTCAAATTATTTCTCTTTTTACTACAAATTTTTAAGCAAAGCACAACACGCATACACATACATACATACATACGTGTAGCGCTACGTCTGTGTGTGCGTATGCATGTGCTCTGTTTGATTTGCTGATGACGTAGAACCGATTTGTATTGACTGTAACTTGTGTTCTATTTATCCGATCGAACTCAAATTTTGGGATCTGAGATTTTATATCAAATTCTATTATATTGGTAAATTTCATGGGGATACTCAAATTTTTGCTCTAGAGCTATATGATATAGTAGTCCGATCCTGACAATTTTCATACTCCATTATCTCCCGGCTAAAAGTAGCTCAAATATGAAATTTCATTCCGATAGCTCTTAAGATGCCAGCGTGAAGTTGATTTGCACAGACGGACGGACGGACGGACGGACGGACGGACGGACGGACGGACGGACGGACGCACGGACAGACGGACATGGCTATATCGACTCAGCTTCTCATGCTGATCAAGAATATATATACTTTATGTGGTCGGAAACGTCTCCTTCTGTGCGTTACAAACATCTGACCAATTTTATAATACCCTCTGCAAGGGTATAAAAATTCGTGATTCCATTTTTTCAACCATATATAACAGCAAATATTATTTAATTATAAGATAATAAAAATGATGAAAATTTAAGATAAATAATAATAAACAAGGTTAACATACATCATCCAATAAATCATATGTAGATGATAAAAAAGTGGATTTCTGATTCTTTGGCAGATTTCTTTGACCTGTTATAAAAGGGTCTGATTTCAAAAGAAGCACTTTAATTAAATCTGTATTTGTCAATATACGAGACATCTTCCTAGGATGCTGCAGCCGGCACTTTTTATTTCTTTATTGTTTGACTCTGCAGCTTCCTCTGAGAGCTCTCCAATCGAAACCAAAGCGTGCTCTATAACCTTTGGTGCATGAATTAAAATTGTATGCACTGTTGCTGGAAGGTAGTACCAAGGATACATTTCAATTAATTTAGTCGCTGTATCTAGTGCGAATTTTTCGAATTTTTTTATATTTATTTTGTATTCTGATGCTAAGGCTTGCAGTATCGCAGCGCATCGGGCAATAACTTCTTCATCAATGCCTGTAATCTGAGATGCTAAGCTTGGGTTACTGAAAAATTTCCTGGCAGTATTACCGTCGTTGGAGTTTCCTCTACCTCCATCCTTTGGCGTATCGACCAGTAACCCCATTTTCTCTCGAAACTCCGCTTGAATTTGATGTTTTTTCTTTAATACAACAGACTTGAGTTCTCCCGATCGTACTTGCCAAAGCTTTACATCCAGCTTGTACGAAATGTGCAAGAAATATTCGAAGAACCGGATATATGAATGAAGTGGTGATAGCCCGAATTCAAAATACTTTTCTTGCACATCTCTTCCAATACATTCTTCAATATTATTCATTTCTGTGGGCTTGGCTCCACATATAAAGCATTTCATCGAGGACGTGTTGCTTAAAGCGTTGCAAACTTTACCATCCACCATGGTTAATTGAAGGGCGTGCTTTATAGAAACTGTTGTATTGCAAATTTTATGCTCTGTTGTCTTCAAGTTAGCTATTTTCTCCTTGAAGTAGAGCTCTTCTTCGACGGAAAGTGCGGCAGTTTCCTTTTTAAATTGAAGCCTGAGTGGCCTACAATATCGGGTAGACGATGGCCTGGGATTTTTCCATATTACTTTAGAGTAGGTTACAAGCTGAAGTGGGACGTACGATGTGACAAATAAACTTTTCTCATCATTACAACCAGACTCACGCACCGTCCTCTCCCAATGTACAGCAATTGATATCGTTTAAGAGCCCAGTGGTGATAAGTAAGGAATTACCGGTATCACCTGGGAATGATCTCTTAAAAACGATGCCAACTGTAGTGCTCGTATTCTCGGGACATCTCGTCCTTTAAAATTAGTGTTTCTGCCAATATCTTCGACACTATATGTCGAGAAGTTTTTTGGCCAAAGCATATAATAGTTAAGGAATATACTGTAAGAAAGAAACATCGGCAACCGATTCGCTTGCCAACAACAACAACTAATACTATTCCTGCCACATCAGCATCTGCTGGTGTGTCAAAAAACTAGCTTCGTCCCTTAACCTGGGTTACCAGAACGTTAGAGGACTGAAATCTAAACTTCCTAATATCTATGGAGATGGTCTTTCTTTTGAACATAACATTCTTGCTTTTACGGAGACGAGGCTAAAACCTGACATTGCTGATGAATCGGTCTTTTCCACAAACTTTTCTATATTCAGACGTGACCGGATTTCTCGTGTAGGCGGTGGCGTTCTGATAGTTGTTGATGCAGCTTTATCATCTGAAATAATTCAATTTGCTTATACCCAGAACATTGAGTTTGTCGGTATTAAAGTAAATTTTATATCTTTTAATGCTTTTGTTACTTGTTCCTATATTCAGCCGTCGTCAGACATTATGGTCTATTTAAATCATATAGAGGCAATTCAGTTTGTCTCCTCTTTAGTTTCTAGTCAAGACATGCTCATAGTTTTATGTGAATTTAATTTACCTGCTTTGTCGTGGTCACTAACAGATAAATCTACCATGTTGCTGCCCTCTATGTCACATGACTTCATTGATGGCCTTCTCGGCTTATCTTTATTCCAAGTCAATCCTGTCTTAAATTCTAATGGAAAATCGTTAGATCTTATTTTTGTATTGGATTTTGTATTGTATTGGGAACAATAATCCCGAAGATAAATTTCATTCAACATTAAATTTAAAAATTAATCTACCCTCACTATCACCATTACTTGATTCAAATGAGTTACCTCTTACTAGGTGTTTTCGTAAGACTGACTTTGTCAGCCTTAATGAAAACATTACTACTACCGATTTGTCTTATCTGTACAATTGTAGAGATATGAACTCATATATTCGCTTCTTTTATGATACTCTGAATTCACTCTATGATATTTGTGTGCCTCTTGGTAGGCAGGAGCGGCTTAGTAAAACTCCGTGGTTCTCTCGAGAGTTATCCAATTTGAAAAATGTGAAGACACGATATTATAAGAAGTTTCAAAAAACACGTCGTTCATCAGATTACGCTCTGTTTACAGTCTCTCGTTCAAAATTCATGATGCTTAATACACAATGCTATAAGAATTATGTTCAGCGGTGTAAGCTTCAGTTTTCTTCTGACCCTAAACAATTTTATAATTTCGTTAATTCTAAACGTAAGACCTCTGTGCACCCATCTTTTTTGTCTTTTCAAAATAAAAAAGCGAGCACTGATCAGGCAATTGCCGATATGTTTGCGAGTTTTTTCAAAACAACTTATTCCTCAACGGAATATCGAGCAAGTCCGTTTCCTTATCATTTAAAAAAGGCTAATTGTATTTTCAATCCAGAAATTGATGAAAGTTCTCTTCTGAGTAAACTTAAACTGGCTAAACCTGTCGATCTGAACGACATTGTATTCCCACCCTTTTTATTTTCTTGGGTTCGAGAATATTTAACAAACAGAAAACAGAAGGTACTTTTCAAGTCTTCTTTTTCATATTCCATTCCTGCTACATCTCGTGTACCTCAAGGTAGTCATCTTGGCCCTCTGCTTTTCACTTTATTTATTAACGATCTTTCATCAGTCATTATTCATTCGCGTGTGCTTATGTATGCTGACGATGTTAAGCTCTGTCTTTCTTATAAAGAAACAGATTCATTAAGTCGGCTACAAGCTGATCTTAAACATTTTCAATCCTATTGCCAGTTTAATCTATTAAATCCTAACAAAACCAAATGTAAGGTAATGACTTTTTATCGTAATTTTTCACAATTGGTCACTTATTTTCTAAACAACAGTCCTTTAGAACGTCTAAATAATATGAATGAATTGGGCGTACTTATGGACCATAAGTTAAATTTTAACACCCATATTTCGACCACGGTCGCAAAGGTCATGAGTGTTCTGGGTTTCATTAAAAGATGGTCAAAAGAATTTGATGACCCATATACCACTAAAGTTCTTTTTACTTCGCTTGTCCGTCCTATTTTAGAGTATGGATCTTGCATTTTGTCACCTTAATATGACTTGAATGCGTTCAAAAGCAGTTCTTGCTATTTGCTCTTCGTGGCTTAAGCTGGGATCGCAATGTCAATTTGCCTTCGTATTCTAGTAGACTTCTTTTGATTAACCTTCCTTCTTTAACTAACCTTAGAATTATGCTTGGTGTTATTTTTATGCACAAGCTCCTAATTGGTGATATTGACTCACCTGAGTTATTAGCTTAGGTAAATCTGTCGGTAGATAGCTGTAGTATATTTGTTCGTCTGTTTTTTCCATTGTGCATCTGTCCACTCGATTCGTGCCGTGTGTTCTACGGTTGCACCCCTCGGTCGGTCGGGTGGGAGATGGGCATCTATTTGCTTGGGCTCGCGCGTAAAAAATAAAAAAAAAAACGTTTTTATGATGTATCATATTTCAAAAGACAACGTTCTAGCACAAATACCCAGTTGTCTATAAGGCATCTAAGGTATACTGATTTAGGCATAACTTTTTATTTTTCGACATTTCCATATTGAATTTATTAAATATTAATCTTTGTGCTTCTAATAATGTTATCGCAGTGTTGACATTCATTGTTAATGAATAACATTAATAATACAATTCTTAAAACTATTGCACACGATTCAGTTAATTTTACTGCCGTATTATGTACTTATTCTTGCTCATTAAGGACACCTAATCAATTTGACTACGCTTTTTAAAGGTATTCATCAGATCAAAATATATGAATATATACAAAATTTTAATAAAGCGCAAATTCTGAAGCCGTACGTAAGGTTAATAATAAATGATATAGATAATAATAAATGACATAAGAGATTTTCAAAATTCTTTTTTTGTGTTTTATACCCAAGAAAACCACCACCTCAGTTTTTAAATTTTCCTAGATATCAAAAATATATAACTCATAATAATAATACTTAATCAATTGTTTAGTTCCACCCCGTATTTCACCGTTTGCGTTTGAGGAACAAATAACTGAAGGTATGCGAACTCAGATTATGTGCTCTAGCAGCCAAGGTGATCACCCTCTTAGTATAACTTGGCTCAGAGACGATATACCTATATCAAATACTGTTGATACCATGAGTGGAGACAATAACCCAAAACCTACAACCATGGGCACAAATCAAGGCAAAGAATTTATACCTCCGGATCCGACATTAACAATCAATCAGTACACACCATTTTCTAGCATATTATCAATACACAACGTCTCTTCACTGCACAACGGTAACTATTCATGCAATGTTGCAAACCACGCCGGCTCTGTTCAGTACACTGCAGTTCTTTCGGTTTCTGGTAAATGAAGTGTTATATATATTAAGAAGCACATATCATATACCTGCACCAATACTGAAGAACATAACACCGTAATTGTGTTTAGTCTACATTTGCGCACAAATTTTTAAAGAAATATACCTTAACAAACAAATAGATATTAAATATTCATACAAACAAATGCACTATATTTTAGCAATTTATTCCTGTCAAATACAATGCACCACAAACAAAATTAAATTTAAGGAAAACATTTACAATATGAATTAATTTTATATTAGCGATTTATTAATTTAATTTTTTTTATATTTTTTGTGTGCAATTTGTAAGCTTCTCTGGAGCTCTCTGCAATTCTTTGGTATGTGGAATACCGAAGTCGTCAAGACGACTTACTGACTTAATTTTTTCCATCAAAACTGCCAAAAATTTCTTTTGTTGTAAAGCAAATTAAATTTTTTAAAATAATTTTTAAACCTAATTTGGCTTATGTCGACGAATTTTGGTGTTATTTTGTATAGCCCGAGGGGATAATAAACCATATGAATAAAAAATCTGGGAAAAAATTAAAGGATAAAAATGAACCGAAGTTTTTTACAAAGTGACAAACATGACGGACTTTTTGTAATTTGCTTCATACAATTATACTTATATGTAAAGACCGAAAGTGAAACAACCTGAATTGTTGCAGTTTGCTCAATTTTAAAACTTCGCGCCATTGCACAGTGGCAGATTTGAAGAAAATAGCGTCATAAATTAAAATACTGTCCGTAAGGTCTTGAAATTTGGTACACGTGATTGAATTTGTATATAGAAAAATTGGAAAAAGTTTCAAACGTATCAGGCCACGCCCATTCATACCGCCCATATAACTCATATAAAAAAAATTTAATTTTTTACTTAAAATATCGCTTTTATTTAATATTCTTCTGCTTCGAGCTCATATGAATATGCATCTAAGGGTTTATAATCCGAATCTGAATCTGATTCATATTCGATATCTACTAAGGCGAGATTTTCGTCGTCAATTTTCACATTGGGTTTAGCGAGAAGTTCGAGTACTTTTGACGGCAATTTTTTATAATTGTGGTTGTTGTTTTTATCAAAAAAATATTTACTTGAAAGTAGGGGATCTGATGAATCAATTGCTCGGTGAAACACATCTACTAAATTATTAATGCGACTGTTTTTTCGAGAATGCGGCAGTCTATCCTGTTTGTAAAACCTGTTTCGGCTCTCCGAAGCATTTTCTCCTAAGCATCCAACTGGAACTGAAGAAACAGCAATAATTTGGGATCCATGAACCAATATTTTGTGAACCGTCGGCGACATTGGATACCAAGGATATTTTGCCATGTATAAGTCTGAAGCTTTCGTACAGACATTCTGGAACTTTTGTGGACATATTCACAGGAGATTGCAATCAAAAAATTCCAAAGCATTCAAGAATATCCTCATCAAAGTTCAAAATAGATGAGAATAAGTGAACATTTGAAAAAGCCCTTCTAGCAGTATTCCCATCATTTGTATTGCCGCTTCCGTTTTGTTTTGGTCCATCTACGTGTAGTCCATAGCTTTTCTTGAATATTTTTTTTTCGAGATGCCATAAAAGCCTTATCATTTGGATCTCTGATTTGCCACTTATTTATTCCTATCCGATACGAAATATGCAGAGCAAATTCAAGAAACCTTATCCATGCGTGTAATGAGATTACACCATATTGCAGAGAAAAAGCCTTTGGCTTAAATACTTCAGCATTTGTATCCTTGGTTATCAAAATGGTTTTAGGAGTAGCACCACATATTGGACATGATTGGGTCAAGTTCGTTCCTGTTAAAGCATTTAAAACTTTTTCATCGATAAGTGTCATTTAGATTAAACGAAACAGAGACAGTTCTCTCAGACCAATTATTGAATAAGTATTCAATTTCATCCTTCAATCTATTGTTTTCTGCTAAAATATGTTCTTTGCTCTCCTTAATGAATTCGATTTTCAGTGGTCTACAAAATCGCACTGATTGAGTTTTAGAATTCATCCATAGAACACTCCCCAAAGAATCTAATACCTTTATAGGGATTATTGATGTGACAAATAGAGATTCGTCAAGCGTGTCCTGCACCTTTTCTTCAAATTGTTGCTTGTATAAACTGTGTCCAGTCGATCCATCAAAGCCATAGGTGACGATTAACTTCACATCGGTTATGCTTTCAAATTGAGCAAAAACTTATTTTTGAAAAATAATTATTCTTTTTGCAGTATGGTTCAGCATATTTCGTAACGAAACTTGTGCTGAAGTTTCTGTTGCTTGTATTCCGACGGGTCTACATTCAGATTTAGCTTTAAAAACGTTGTCGTAGCATGGGAATATGTCGCAACCATGCTTCTGGTTTATGGTTCGAATGGCTTTATACTGCTTTTTGGAGAAAGAATTTTCAAGTAGAAATGCTAATGCTTCAACTGCAGTCATCTGAACTGGTTTTTGATTGAAATCGCTTTTCCTCTTGACATTGATAATATTTTCTTTTAAAGAACAATCAATACAGTCAGTACATTCATTACATTTTGATTTTTTGGCGCATATGGTAGCTGCATGAAAAAGCATTGCTGTATTGTACCCTTGACTAGTCGCGATATTTGAAGCTATCTTTCGTTTTAAACCACTACTGCCTTCATCGTAAGTCAGCCGTGGACGACCAACGGAACACTCTTTCACAGCAGCCCTTTCAATATGTATTGCCATTTTTGAATCAAGGAACTGTTGGTGTTTTTCTTTGAATTTTTCTATTTTTCTTTGGCATTTTGGCATGTACTTGCATATATAAGCGACAAAGTTCGAAATTTATTTGTTTATTTCAAGTTTATTAGCTGCCTTAAGAATTTCATTAATCTTTTTAAACACCCACTCAGAAAGCGCTTTACTTGTGCGCCCATTATCAATCCAAATTTGAAGCAACTCCGTGTGACTGAACTCTACCTTGTCTGCAATATCAGCAAATATTTTAAAAAGGTGCAAAAAAGCGCAAGCAAAATTATTGGCGTCATCTTAAGAACATTTAACGGAAAATAATTGCATTCTTACTTGCAAGTAGCAACGAGAAGCAGGTAACATTTAGTCCACAAATCACAGAACGTTGAGGTTAGGTTTCTTCTACAAACAATACCAACAATAACAAACGAAACGAAAGACAAAACACACAAGTACAAATTCTTTGACATTAACCTAATGATCAACATACCTTGAACTATGTTTTCCATATTTAGCAATACCTCTAGCTATTTGATTAAGCGAATTATGGAGCATTACAAGTTAAACAAGCTTTTGAGCAAAATCAACACAAAAGCCACGTGCCACAAACAGCTGATTTTGCAGGGCTGCCAGAATAACTATTAATAATTAATAATTAAAAAATTTTTATTTTCAAATAGATAAAACACTTATTTAGTGAAAATAGCAATGCTAAAATTTTTTTTCAGAGTTTATGCCGCTATTTTCTTGAAATCTGCCACTGTGCAATGAAGCGATTTTAAAGCGATTATAAAGCATATGATAAAGAATACCTTAATCTTCAAAATGAATGTTTGTCAAATGTGCTGGGTGTTCGTGGTGCTGTGATATTCAAGGTCAAAATCAGAAAATATTTCCAAGCATGTTTTTCCTTTAAAAATGGAGCGAAACCCGGGTTTTTCAATCACAAACGGTTTTTTTTATGGTTTTAAACGACTATGTAACATTTTTTAATGATTAAATTTGATTTTTTTAACATAATTACAAAAAATAAATAAAAATTTAAAACATTTTTTTAGGTTAATTTTTGAAAATTTGCCATTGATGGCTGATTTTTTTTCAAAATAATTTTCAATATTCACATCAATATTTAATAAACTCAACATTTCGGGACCATGGTTACTATTTTCGAAATCCTTTCGTGATCGCACGTGATGCAATAAGTGGGTCCGAAAAGGCCACCAGCATGTTAAAAAGGTCTTCATTTTGTCTAACACGAGAAGTTTTTAATGTATTAGTATATCTGAACCTTTTGTAGTCGTTGTTTTTACATTCCTGTGCTTCTTAGGAAAGCTCTCCAATTGGTAAACGCTGATATTCTATTAAATTCTTTCCGTAAGCCAAAATCCTATGCACCGTTGGGGTAAATTTTTTTTCCCGTTACTGTTTCCTTCTTGGCGAATCCAATTGTTTGGTATCCGGGAAGAACGTCGACTTTATGACTTTTTAAGAAACTCCTTAAAATTTCGTACTTCTCCTTCGTCAATCCCAGGTCCATAAATAAGTTTGGTGGGGTTGGAATACTTTCCTTAATCCTATTTAGTTGGATAGGACTGGCGATCTGCACAGCTTTCGTTATGCTCGCCTTTGCCCAATCTTGTTCCCTTGAATACTTTGAAGAAAGTGATTCTGGAAGATGCTGCGTTGTAATGCTTTTAGTAGCACCCTGAAGCTTTCGTTTCCCTGTAAACGTTGAACATTCTTCTATATCTTTATGCGGCCTTCCTCTTCCTCGGCTAGTTGATGGTTCAACATCTTCGTGCTCCGAATCTACGAATGCCGTATACTCCTCAAGCCACACTTCATTTTTTTCACGAAATTTGCCAGATTTTTGCCGCTTGCGACCCATTTTCGCCTTAAGTTACATTGTGTACGTTGAACATTCTTCTATATCTTTATGCGGCCTTCCTCTTCCTCGGCTAGTTGATGGTTCAACATCTTCGTGCTCCGAATCTACGAATGCCGTATACTCCTCAAGCCACACTTCATTTTTTTCACGAAATTTGCCAGATTTTTGCCGCTTGCGACCCATTTTCGCCTTAAGTTACATTGTGTATATTTGATTTTTATATTAAGCTCCGTACTAGCGTTGAACACTCATCTCCTTCAGCAATCCCATTTCCAAATCATTTGGGTTTTCACTTATGAAGTTAAAAATAGACTGTCGCAAACGAAAGGAATAATTAGCACTTTATATTATACTTTTTGAATTAACTAGGTAAAACGAAAAATCGGTATTACCCTTTTTGTATTATATTAAATAAAAAGGAGCAACCTACAACTAGGACAAATTTTTCATCAACTTAAATATCATTTTCCTGCCTTGTCAGTTTTTTCAAAGCTGGTAATAAGCAATCTAACATTGTAGAAAAGCATGTATTTGCAAAACAGCATTACGCAATGTTATCATTTAAATACAAAGAAGCTACAGGCCAATACGCATGCGCTTTTCTTCTTCCTTATACCTGCAGCGCATTATTTAGGCGAGGTTGCCTTAGTTTTATGGCTTACGCATCGGTGTCGCAGGTCTCCGCATATTGGCTCCACATACATCTGATAGGTAAATATTTCACCTACCTAGTCTATGTAGTCCGGTATTGATACTAGTTGATACTTGTTAGTTTTATTCCACCAAAGTTAAAAAAACCCAAATATTTAGTGTGTTTTTTAAACGCTTCTAGTTCAATAACGATTTAAGTAATTATTAAAATTTATGCAATATGCTATTAATAAAGAACATACTTTTCAGATAAAACCAAAAACTCCTAATATTCAGTTAAAATTTTTTTTTTTTAAATTATAATATATTCCCATTTACTAAAAATGTCTCAACTTTGGGCGCCCCTAGCACCCATGAATATCAACCCATTTGAAAATTTTTTTGGATTTATAATCTTCGAAGTATTCCATATCGATTGCATATATAATTTTTGACAAACGCGATCATGAAAAATCTGATTTTTGCAACGCTATCCGAGCAGTGGCCCAACTGTGCGTCGCTTGGCTTCATTGGGATTTGATAGTAAGCTTTTACCGAATTGAGCGTTGAAAACAGGCTCGCCAACCTCCATCTTTTTTAATTACCAAATGAAGTGGGCTTGACTATGGACTTTTCGACGGACGACAAATTCGTTGTTTGATTAGAAGATTGAATTCCTGTTTCGCTTAAGCTAGCTTATCACCCGATACGCGACGAGGCCGATCCGCAACAGATCTACCATGTGTGTCGATGACATGAGAGACGTCGGTATGGACATTAGTTTTCATTGACGGTTTGGTTATGTCAATAAGTTCGTAAAGGATTTCCGGATATTTGCGTGGGTGTTCTAATGTTGACATGGAATGTTGTCGCGTTGCAGCTAAGCAACCAGGCGTCGAAAGACCTGTGATCGAATCAATGAAAAGTTTATTTGCCAAATCAATGAGTAATTCGTTTTTGGTTAGAAAGTCATCTCCAATGATGGCTACTTGGACATCTGCGATGATGAAGTGCCAGGTGAAATTGCGGCGTAGGCCAAGATTGAACTCTGCAACGTATTGGCCGTACGTGTTGATGATTGATTGATTGGCAGCATATAAAATGAGATCGCAAGGTTCGGTTTTTTGCTTGCAGAATGATCGTGGAACAACAGAAATCACAGTCAATGAGAAACCGTATGTTGGAGACACGATCGGTGATGTGCAGGCGTGGTTCGATACTGGAGTTGTGTTGTGGTTTGGGATCGCCGGTGTTGAGTGTGCTGTCGCCGACCAGCTCTTTAGACGACAGCTTTATTAGTTTGACGACTGGAAATGTGTACAAGGAGAACGACATTTTTTGGTATCATCCCCAAATTTAAGATGGTAGAAACAAAGTTTGGATTGTTGTTCCTCCGTTTTTTTAGGCGATGAGTTGCTCCATTGCGATCGGCCACTTGATGTGCTACGTGAGCGAGACTGAGCAGCATGTTTTGGTGATCGAAACTGTTTTAGCTCCTTTTGAAGATTCTCGAACTTTATGTTAAGCAAACGTATGCTCTCTATAACATCTGAAGTTGAATCGCTAGGTGTCACAGCGCAAATGGCATTGTTGGGTTCCATTAAATAAAACGATTTGCTTTTTACTGCTTCAATTATTTTATCTGCTATTTTGGCAAGCTTGTCTAAGTTGGTCTCCTACCACACTGTTAACATTGGACTTATTGACTTAGGCATCTCTGGAAGAAGCTTTCATTTGCCGGAACCTGGGCGAGGCGTCGCATGTTTTCCAGAATTTCGGATGGTTTTGATCCAGATGTTCCATCGCCGTGAAGTAGACGTCGAAATTTTGATTCAGCCGATTCGGCGAATTTCTCAAGAAGACGATTCTTGATGGCGAGATATTTGTCAGTCGCAGGTGGTCGTAAAACCAAATCTTCTACAGCAATGTATATCTCCTCGTCAATATGCACTGTGATCAGATAGAATTTGTCTGCGTCGTCGTCAATGTTGTGCAAGCGAAATAAGCGTTTGATTTGAGCGAAGCACAAATGGGGGTTGTTTCTTGCGAAGCGTGGCAAGTGCATGGGCGCACTTTGGCCGGGTACGGCATTATTTGTGGTGGAGTTGCTAGTTGCATGTAAAACTTCTAATGGGCTTTTCAGATCGTCAAGTTCCCTTTTCATTTCTTCCATCGTGAAATTTTCAAAGGGCGTCTCCTGTTGAAATTCAACTTGCCTTTTTTGAAGCGCGCGCAAATCGTAGCGTCTCTGTGTCATAAGCCCGCCAAAAAAAAAATTGGTGGCCAGTTTGACTTCGGATGACGAAATTTGCCAGTAGACCGGAATCGATTCCATGCATGGCCATGGAACGTTTTGTGATGCTGAAGATAACGTCGGGGTCACCACTTTGGCCACCCTCTAAATTAACAAAGCAGCCAATTGTACTTAAATATATTAAACGATTATTGGAAGTCCGATCAAAGCGTCTTGACAAGAGCCTTAGTGTTGAATAACAATAATAGTACTAGGAATTCCGTTTAGAATTGGGAAACGACAAACAGAGGGCGAACCAGTATTTTCGGTGTCGCCACATACGCGTGGGCTTAAGAACTGAGTGGTCTAAAACAACAAAATAATGGGTTTGGCACCCGCAGATTTTATACTTTTAATTAACACTAGCTTAGCCAACTTATGTTTGCTCTTACTTTGCCTTTTATATTTATACCCTTGCAAAAAGGGTATATTAATTTTGGTCAGAAGTGTGCAACGCATAGAAGGAAGCATCTCCGACCATATAAAGTATATATATTCTTGATCAGCACGACGAGACGAGTTCAAATAACCATGTCCGTCCGTCCGTCTGTCCGTCCGTCTGGATCGCTGCGAACTCCTCCTAGACCACGTATGCTTGTATATACTGCAGGGTTTGTATATCTCAGATTCAGTCGGATCGGACCACTATATCATATAGCTCCCATACAAACGGCAAAGTCACGAACAGTGACTTTTCTCAATAACTTCGTTATTCTATCAGCAATTGCCATATTGGTCAGTTTTGTGTTCTTATTAATAATTGTGCCAAATTTGATCAAGATCGGGTGACTATATCATATAGCTCCCATACAAACGGCAAAGTCACGAACAGTGACTTTTCTCAATAACTTTTTATGCTACTATTTTTATACTTTTTAAGCTATTGTTGTGAAATTTAATATAAGTAAGTTTATTGTAACTATAAACCACTGTGCCGAATTTGGTAAAGATCGGGTAACTATATCATATAGCGCCCATAGGAAGAATCGGTGGAAAACAGTGACTTTCATCAGAAAGTTCGTTATATCCTATGCTAAGATTGAAGGCCGTTGTTTCGCAAACATTACCCTTTTTAGATAAAACAGTTAGTTTAGATAAAAGAGTTACTAACAAACTTGCAAGGGTATACAAACTTTGACGCGGTCGAAGTTAGCCCCGGCCCTCTGGTTTTTGTTTTGTTTACATTTTTTTGAATTAAATTCTTTTATATTATAAAATAAAGTATGTTTTAAATTTATTGGTATCAATAACAACTCATTGGTTTCTTTTTGTGTTATTTATTTTAAGCCTCTACCAAAATAAAACAAAAAATAAACTAAAGAACAGAGAGCCGGGGTTAATTTCGGCCGCCCTGACATATGTACGCCGTGCAAGTTTTTTATACCCTTGCAAAAAGGGTATATTAATATTGGCCAGAAGTGTGCAACGCATAGAAGGAAGCATCTCTGACCATATAAAGTATATATATTCTTGATCAGCACGACGAGACGAGTTCAAATAGCCATGTCCGTCCGTCTGTCCGTCCGTCCGCCCGTCCGTCCGTCTGGATCTACGCGAACTCCTCCTAGACCGTAAGAGCTACAGAGCTGAAATTTTGCACGTAGGCTTGTATATACTGCACAGTTTGTATATCTCGGATCGGACCACTATATCATATAGCTCCCATACAAACGGCAAAGTCACGAACAGTGACTTTTCTCAATAACTAACATTTGTTAGTTTAATATATCTGTTAATGACTATGCCGAATTTGATAAAGATAGGGTGACTATATCATATAGCTCCCATAGGAACGATCGGTGGAAAACAGTGACTTTGATCAATATCTTGGTTATTTCCGAAGATTGTAGGCCGTTCTTTCGCAAACATTAGACTTTTTAAATAAAACGTTTTTTCCTTTGATGGCTATAGGTAAGGAAAGAGTTACTAAAAAAGTTGCAAGAGTATACAAACTTTGACGCGGTCGAAGTTAGCCGCGGTCGATGGACTTGAGTATGCAGCCCGGATCAAAATAGCTGGAGGACGGGTCAAGGAAGTCGTAATGCCGTAAGCCGTAAGCCGTAACATGTGCACTGACGGATCAAAAATGGATTGAGACGTGGGGCATCGGACAGCCAATCAGCCATATCCAGCCGGCCAGCATTTGTTCCAAGACTGTCCTGTGGAACTGTAGGACGGTAGATGCTTGATATAGTTATTTGTCAAAATTTGTGCATCTGTATACCGGGCAATCAGAAATGGGTTGCCCGACTGGCAAAGGAAAGCGTGGAGCTACCCAGCGGAAACTCAGCTTCGCTCGCTATCAAGAAAACTGGAACTTGCAGCTGGCAAGACGTCGAAGGAGTGGTCGAATACACTTACCATGTCTAAACGGCATGGAACTTTTGATTAAAGCAGTCATTTAAAATGTCATGGATGGATTATTAAATGCTTTGAACTCCATCACGGTCGCAAAGGTGGGTCTTCTCGGTTCCATTAAAAGATGGTCAAAAGAATATAATAATCCATACACCTCTAAAGTTCATTAAAGCTCAAATATTTTAACCGTTTTGCTGTTATTTTATATAAACTTGTACACGATTCGTCTCGTGGCCACATAAACGTACTAAAACGGATTAAACTCAAAATAATTTGAATATGTTGTAAACGTCTTGTTTATAATTTTTTTGATTATTTTGTTCACACAATATTTAACAACTACACCTAACCATTATTATGCCCAACATTGTCTGAATTCTAAAATAATTTATTCCTGTAGAAATTTTAAAACTTCTTATTTAACTATATTTAATTACCATATTTGTTTAAGAATAAACATCGTGTTCTGTGAACTGGCTTCACCAAATCAGATGCACTAAAGAAAATACAATACAACTGTACCTTTGTACCAAACAACTAACCTAGCTATGACTAGAACTACAATCTGCCACACTCGGTGTGGGAAAAAACACTTGTAATTCTAAACTAACCCAAAAGATCACAACGACAGGATGTCAAGTGGCAGACGCCGTGCCCAAAATAATAATTTTTCAACCCCCAAATACGTGGGTGTGAGTCTAAAATAAGATCTTCTAAAAACAATTGTTACCTCCTAGAGCCTACGATAATCCTATATAAACTCCGTACTTTTGTAAATAAAATCAGTTCATATTTTGAATTCAACGAATGAAGATTGGGTTATTTGCTTTCTCTTCGGAAATCCCTTTTCATTTTGGTCCTTCGAACCGGATTCATTTTGGTCCTTCGAGAAAAAGGAACTCTGCAGATTTCCCCCACCAGTGGTAAGTGACTCAGAGAGTGATTCAGCTCCTGGAAGTCTGAATTCTTATGCAAGTGTAAATGCTAAGATCAGCTAAAGGTAGCAAAAATACAATAACTCTTGTTTTCCCCCACCAGTGGTAAGAGATAAAAGTGCGTGCGACCGAGTTACATAAAGGCAGTTTGACTTGTCGAGCAACTGCAATAATTTCGGCGGCGGTAAAAAAAAAAAATAAGAATTGGTGTGTGGCGTATTTGAAGCCCAGACATCGAAATTAAAAAAAAACGAGCTACGGAAGTTAACTTCGGCCTTGCCGAAGTTTATATACCCTTGCAGTTCTTTATTATATTTAATTCGATAAGAAAAGTGAAATTTCATACATCAACAGCATTAGTTGTCGTATTATGAATATGCTCAAATATTTTTCAAACTACTGAATTCAAAACACATTTAATGATTATTTAACAATATATGATATAGTAGTCCGATCCCGATGATTTTCATACTTTATCTCACACAGGTAATAAAGAGTCTCCAAAAAAAATTTCAACCCGATATCTCTTAAGATGGCTGAGTAAAACGCATTTTCAAAACACATTTAATGATTATTTAACAATATATGATATAGTAGTCCGATCCCGATGATTTTCATACTTTATCTCACACAGGTAATAAAGAGTCTCCAAAAAAAATTTCAACCCGATATCTCTTAAGATGGCTGAGTAAAACGCATACTTCAAACTACTGAATTCAAAACACATTTAATGATTATTAAACAATATATGATATAGTAGTCCGATCCCGATGATTTTCATACTTTATCTCACACAGGTAATAAAGAGTCTCCAAAAAAAATTTCAACCCGATATCTCTTAAGATGGCTGAGTAAAACGCATTTTCAAAACACATTTAATGATTATTTAACAATATATGATATAGTAGTCCGATCCCGATGATTTTCATACTTTATCTCACACAGGTAATAAAGAGTCTCCAAAAAAAATTTCAACCCGATATCTCTTAAGATGGCTGAGTAAAACGCATACTTCAAACTACTGAATTCAAAACACATTTAATGATTATTAAACAATATATGATATAGTAGTCCGATCCCGATGATTTTCATACTTTATCTCACACAGGTAATAAAGAGTCTCCAAAAAAAATTTCAACCCGATATCTCTTAAGATGGCTGAGTAAAACGCATACGCACAGACGGACGGACAGACGGACAGACGGACATGGCTATATCGACTCAGCTTCTCAAGCTGATCAAGAATATATATACTTTATGGGGTCGGAAACGTCTCCTTCTGTGCGTTACAAACATCTGATCAATTTTATAATACCCTCTGCAAGGGTATAAATATAAAATATCAATTCGTATATATGTATATGTATACACAAATATAGTTGCAAATAGGCAGCAAGAACAGCAGAGCAACAAATAGTTCCAAAAAAGAGCCGACTGGAGGCGAGACGAAAATAAAGAAACGGCAAATCCTACCCATTGGCAGACAACCACCAGCAAACTATCGGCAAATCCGACCCATTGGCAGACAAGCAGCAGCAGACTATCGGCAAAACCTACTTGGCAAACTCTACTTGGCGGACAACATTGGCGAACGGTGTCAACAACAGGATCATCAGATAAGATATATATTAAGATTGTTATAAGTACATCTATCTATTTTTATTATTATATACTTATATCTTATATATTCGCACAAGATAAAATGTTCACTAATAAGACTGTAAAATTGTTAGAGAAGCAGGTAGAGTTGCATACCAGGTTAAGGCAGTTGGAAGCACTAGATCCCAGAAACATTACTAGCAAGGTGATTGAGGAAGTAAGTAAAAGTGATTAGTAGCCGATGGATGCCTAACCATGAGAAATTGCTCCAGCAGGGGGTTTTCGATCATCAGTACCACAGAGATAAAGTATATGAAGAGGTTTTAAAGATAGTTGCCAAAATAATAGCTGCAGGAGAATCAGAAAAACCAGGCACTAGTAAGTCGGTGTTAGTTGAAACAGAAGCAGATAGGTCAGAAGTGTTTGAGGATAGCAAAGGAGAGTCGCGCGGGTATGCGACCTCCAGTAATGAAAAGGCTAATGTTAGCCAGGAAAAATTTCAAGGAAAGTTCCGTCAGCTCCAGCAATATTTGGACATGGTGAGCAAAGATTTACGCATGATAGACAATAGAACAGGCGAAATGTATATTAAAAAAATAGAATTCTTGTTCAAGAAGGTACAGATGTGCCAAGCTTATACAGATGAACTTATATGTAATGAAACGTTTAAAGAAGTCATAGAAGAACTACAGTTCGACGTTCAGAATAACTTGTCAGCACTAGAAGAGAAAATAAACAATCAGAAAAATTTGAAAGCTGAAAATGTTACCGTAAGAGGCGAACTACCGGTATTGCCGAAAATACAGGTAGCCACATTTTCTGGGGAACCTAGAGAATAAGACCTGTTTGTAGAATTATTCGCGGAAGTGATTGAAAAAGAGAGGATTTAAGTCTTACTTTTAAATTAAATTATTTAAAATCCGCGTTAAAGGGCGAAGCAAAGATCATTGTAGCCCATCTATTGTCAGGTTCAGCCGACAATTATAGTGCCGCTTGGGAATTGTTAAACAAGCGATATGAAAATAATCGGAGGGTATTTTCCGAACAATTAAGTCGGATCGTTGATTTACCGATGATCAACAATGAATCCGCAAAAAGTGTAAAAGCAGTGATTGACATAATTAATGAATCAATACACTTAATTTAAATTCAAGCAAATTTGTACGATGAAGTTGACGTAATAGTCGCTCAACTCATACTTCGGAAATTTGACAGAGAGAGACAATTATATGAGAGTCAAATTAGAAAAACAAAGCCGATACAATTGCTATCTGTCATAAAATACTTAGAGCAAAGATATTGCTCGCTAAGTGCCATGAGAAAGGAAGAGAAAAAACCGTTACAAAAAACGTCGGCTGCAGGGTTTAAAGATAGTTGTCCGATCTGCAAAGGTCCCTGGCATAGCGCACCTCTGTGCTATAAGTTTAAAGCGCTAACACCTAAAGAAACGGCGGAAATAGCAAAAAAAGTGCAATTGGGTACAAAATGCTTGAAGCATTCAAGCAACAAGAGATGCACTAATGAAATGGTCTGCTCAATGTGCAGCAAGGGTCACCATACCCTTCTTCATTTTGGGGAAAACAGGAGAGGGTAAATACTTGTGTTACGACACAACAAAAACTGTTGGCCACAGCCCTAATACAAGTTAAAACCAGAGGGCCGGGGCTAACTTCGACCGCGTCAAAGTTTGTATACCCTTGCAAGTTTGTTAGTAACTCTTTTATCTAAACTAACTGTTTTATCTAAAAAGGGTAATGTTTGCGAAACAACGGCCTTCAATCTTAGCATAGGATATAACGAACTTTCTGATGAAAGTCACTGTTTTCCACCGATTCTTCCTATGGGCGCTATATGATATAGTTACCCGATCTTTACCAAATTCGGCACAGTGGTTTATAGTTACAATAAACTTACTTATATTAAATTTCACAACAATAGCTTAAAAAGTATAAAAATAGTAGCATAAAAAGTTATTGAGAAAAGTCACTGTTCGTGACTTTGCCGTTTGTATGGGAGCTATATGATATAGTCACCCGATCTTGATCAAATTTGGCACAATTATTAATAAGAACACAAAACTGACCAATATGGCAATTGCTGATAGAATAACGAAGTTATTGAGAAAAGTCACTGTTCGTGACTTTGCCGTTTGTATGGGAGCTATATGATATAGTCACCCGATCTTGATCAAATTTGGCACAATTATTAATAAGAACACAAAACTGACCAATATGGCAATTGCTGATAGAATAACGAAGTTATTGAGAAAAGTCACTGTTCGTGACTTTGCCGTTTGTATGGGAGCTATATGATATAGTGGTCCGATCCGACTGAATCTGAGATATACAAACCCTGCAGTATATACAAGCATACGTGCAAAATTTCAGCTCTGTAGCTCTTACGGTCTAGGAGGAGTTCGCATCGATCCAGACGGACGGACGGACGGACGGACGGACATGATTATTTGAACTCGTCTCGTCGTGCTGATCAAGAATATATATACTTTATATGGTCGGAGATGCTTCCTTCTAAGCGTTGCACACTTCTGACCAAAATTAATATACCCTTTTTGCAAGGGTATACAAATAAATAGAGAGTATGAAACACTAAGAGCCTTGATTGATATGGGTTCTCAAGGCACTATTTTATCTGAAGAAGCCGCTCAGATGTTAAAATTACCCAAAATCAAGAAACAAACGGAAATAAGTGGCATATCTTCAACAAAAACTAGAACGTCTAAGTATAACGTAAATATTGAAATGAAGACGCGTGATTCTGAAAAAGAACTAGTATTGCCGCAATTTATGAAAGCTCTTCCATTAAAAATAGCAAATGTGGAAATGTCAAAATGGCAAACTTACGTGCTAGCTGTCCCCACCTTTAATAAACCGGGTAGGGTTGATATGATAATAGGGGTAGACGTATTTACCCACATCTTAAAGAGTGGAGTCGCCAAGATTAACGGCTTGCTGGGACAAAACACTCAATTTGGCTGGATCGTGTCAGGATGTACTAAATCAAAAGGAGACGAGTCTATAGTAGCTACAACTATAGATATCACAGATATGGAGCGTTTTTGGGAGATGGAAGCAGATGAAAAAGATGATACAGAAGCTAACGAATGTGAAGAAAATTTTAACAAAACGACTAGGATTGATGCCGCAGGAAGATATGTAGTAACGATCCCATTTAAACAAGAAAAAGAATTAGGTGATTCAAAAGCTCAGGCAACTGCGCGGTTTCTTAACTTAGAGAAAAAATTTCAGAAAAATCCAAAACTCAAAGAAGATTATGAAAAATTCATTAATGAATATTTGGGTTTGGGCCATATGGTCGAAGCTAAAGATGAAGGTATCTATTTCTGCCCAATCAAGCAGTAGTTAGAGAAACAAGTCTGACAACTAAACTAAGAGTTGTATTTGACGCATCCGCGAAAACAACAAATAACAGAAGTCTAAATGTGGATCGGGCCACGACTTCAAAAGGACATATTCGACATAATATTAAAATGGCGAAAATGGCAGTTCGTAGCATCTGCAGATATTGAGAAAATGTATCGACAGATAAACAATGATCAAGGCGATCAAAAATATTTACATATTTTGTGGAGGAATTCACCACAGAAAAAATTAAGAAAATATAAATCGACAACAGTAACGTACGGTACTGCTTCATCACCTTATTAAGCTACAAGGGTGCTTATGGAAATAGCAAACAAATTCAAGGATAAAATGATTAGTGAAATTATCCGAGATGAATTCTACATGGATGATTTAATGACAGGAGGTGATAACTTACAAGAATCAAAACACAAAGTTCAGCAGGTTTCCAGAGAGTTGGAAAAGGTAGGTATGAATTTGAGAAAATAGATTTCGAATAGATCCGAAATTGTTGAAGGGGTAATTGATACAGGCGATAATAAAGTACTACAAATTGACGAGAACGAAGCAATTAAAACCTTAGGGTTGCAGTGGGAGCCATTTAAAGACGAATTTAAGATTAAAGTACACTGTGACAAGAACGTTAAAATGAATAAAAGAGTAGTACTATCCACACTAGCCAAGATATATGATCCGCTAGGTTGGCTAGCACCAGTTACGGTAATAGGAAAATTGTTCATGCAGAAGTTGTGGTTATCAGAACAACATTGGGATCAAGAGTTGTCCGATAAAGATACAACAGAATAGAAATCCTTCAGGGACAATTTAGTGTGCTTGGAAGAAATCAGATTACCCGGATTCATGGTTTTGCTGACGCTTCAGAAAAGGCCTACGCAGCGGTGGTATATGCTAAAATAGGTGAGACAGTTACCTTAATAGCCATTAAAAGCAAAGTTAATCCTATAAAAAATAGAAAGACTATTCCGAAGTTGGAGTTATGTGCAGCACACTTGTTATCACAATTACTACAAAGAGTCCAGCAATGCATATGTATTAAGATTTCTTGGCATTAGAAAAAGAGATAAAGTGTATCCATCATATTTAACCGTCAATGAGCTTAAGAAGGCTAAAAATCTGGTTATTAAACACCAACAGGCACATAAATTTAGCAGAGAGATATCACATCTTACTCAGAACAAACAAATTGATATGAAAAGCAAAATTCTAAGCCTAAATCCATTTTTATATAACGATGGAATATTACGCGTGGGGGGACGATTACAAAATGCCAATATATGCTTTAATACTAAACATCCAGAGGTTTTAGATAAGTCACATTTAACAATGCTATTGATTAAAGATGCTCATAAGGAAACCTTACATGGAGGAATTAATTTTATGAGAAACCAAATTCAAAGGAAATTTTGGATTTTCGGTTTAAGAAACGCACTTATAAAATACCTGAGGGAATGCGTCACTTGTGCCAGATACCGCCATGTATGCGGAGCAAATTATGGGTAACCTACCCAAAAACAGGGTAACGGTGTCACCTCCATTTAATAACACGGGGATTGATTTTGCCGGTCCATATCACATAAGCTGCTCAAAAACCCGGGCACAAAAAAAATTCAAAGGGTACATAGCAGTATTCGAGTGCTTGTCAACTAAGGCAATTCATTTAGAAGTTGTTAGTGACTTGACAACTGATGCCTTCCTAGCAGCATTTCGAAGATTTGTTGCGAGACGGGGTAAATGCGCTAACATATATTCCGATAATGGTACAAATTTTGTGGGCGCGGCTAGGATGCTCGATAGAGACTTCAAAAAAGCAGTTCAAGATAACGTACAGGTTGCCCCTGTTCTAGAGCGAGAACAGATCAGCTGGCACTTTAGCCCCCCAGCAGGACCTCACTTCGGAGGTATATGGGAAGCTGGAGTCAAGTCTGTTAAGCATCATCTAAAAAGAGTCATAGGAGACAGCAACCTCACATATGAGGAACTTGCAACATTGTTGTGCTAAATAGAAGCTGTGCTAAATTCGCGTCCGTTGTATACGATGGGTGAGGATATGGACAACAACGAGGTGTTAACTCCTGGTCATTTCTTAATTGGGAGACCAGCATTGGAAGCAGCCGAGTCCATATCATAAGAAGAAAATTGACTTAGACAGATGGAAATTAATTCAGAAAATGAAAAAAGATTTCTGGTTGAAATGGAAGGACGAATATTTATATACTCTCCAGCAAAGTAACAAGTGGCGACAAACCCCAGAAAATTTAGAAAATGAACAGGTCGTACTGATTAAATATGAAAATTGTCACCCAGCCAGGTGGCCTCTGGGCAAGATTGAGGAAATTCACAAAGGACGATAAAGTAAGAGTGGTAAAAGTCAAACTGCAGGAAGGGTCAATTGGAAGGCCTATAAATAAAATTTGTCCACTCATTGGGGGAAAATCATCAGAAGACGTTGAGGAGAACCGATATCGGAAAACTACCAGACTCGGTCATTTGTCCAAAGCAGCAAGCATTAAAGATAATCGACCAAAAATTACGGTAAAAGAAGAAAACGCAACAGCCGCATATAACTTAGATCCAATGGGCAAGGTGGAGGTAGTAGCGTCCTCGTGGGATCTTGTAGTATACTATAACATGTCGGCATATTTTGAAATGCTTACTAAAGGTGATAGATTGATTCCTAAAATGAGGGATTTATGTCAAAAGCTTTATAATTTCGAAGATCAGTGCCATTTCGTATTAGACAACACGATAAAACGCATTACGGAAATCGAAGAAAATAATAGATTGTTCATGAGTCAAAATAAGCCAAGAAGCAAACGAGCACCGTTTGAATTCATGGGTTCACTGTACCATATATTATTTGGCATAATGGATGCAGATGACAGAGTACAGATGGAAGAAAACATGAGAAATTTACTGACAAATCAGCAAAATCTGAAACACCTAAAAGAAAGGCAGCCATCGATAGTAGACTCCACGGCAAACATTCTCAAAACAACTATAGATGAAATAGAGTTGAATGTTTTTGCCGGCTCGAGGTCAATTGTTAGGCGAATAAAAACAGAAATAAAAAGTAGTTTGTTTTTATTTTCGTTCCGATATATTTCGACCACTCATCGGTGGTCGTCTTCAGGGCAACTATAAATAACATTGAATTGTGATTGACATAATATTAATTTAACAACAAGAAAACACCTACTTAGTTTTACACGTCCGCACACTGTGACGTGGAGCTACACACTGATTTGTCCCTAATAAATGCCTGTATAAATGCGCGCAGTTGTCCGTATCTACCTTATAATTAAGTCTTATATTTGTCGGGGTATTTATTATGTGCAGCATCTCCAAAGTGTAACGTTTGTTGTAATGTTGTTCTTGGTCTATTATGTTTACTTCGTCAAAATTTGGGGAATGTCCACTGGCGGCACAGTGGGCCATAAGTGCCGTTTTTGGTGCATTGGAGTGTTGACGAAGTTTATAGTCAGATCTATGTTGCGATAGTCTTGTTTTTAGTCTCGATTTTGTTGTCCCTATATATATTTTATCACAGCTTTCTTCATTAGTCCCATTGCACGGTATTTTATATACTACGTTGCTCTTGTCCATTGTATCAATCCTACTTTTTTTTCTGTTAAAAATACTCCGTAGTGTGTTATTGGGTTTATGTGCTATCTGTATTTGTTCGATGTCATAGCAATCTGAGTTTGCTAATCTTTCCGATAGTTGTGGGACATATGTGACGGACATAAAGCGTTTTGTCGGAACATCTTTGTTGGTTTTTTTATTACGAGATTTTAGTAAAGTCCTTATGGTGTGGTTTGGAAAGTCATTATCCTTTAAAATTCGTCGTATTTCTTCCTTCGTTTCTTCATGAAAAATTGGGTCCGATATATTAAGCATTCGTTGTATATAACCTCTTGCTGTATTCATTATCATCGACTTCGGATGTTTGGAGTTGAAGTTAATTATTCGTCCTGATGCTGTTGGTTTTTTGTACCATTTTAATTTTAGTTCATTTCCTCGTCTGTGTATTGATGCGTCTAGATATGTTAATTTGTTGTCATTTTCTAATTCTATTGTAAACTTTATGTTCCTGTCTTAAGTAAGACTTAAGTTTTACTAATTTCTTTGTTGTTGATTGATACTTGTTAATCACCGTCTTATATTTGTTATAGTTAGACTTAATTTCTGCATAAGCCATGGTGTTGGAATATGTTTTCGGCGTGCCTTCCGTTCAAGTTATATGTTGATTTTTGCGACCTTTTTGTTGTTTAGAACAACAAAGAAATTGGTAAAACTTAAGTCTAGCATAAAATTTCTCTTAAAATATAGGAAATCAAAATTAGTCCCAAAATTTATCAGCAATAACTCAAAATACAAGATGATTTTTACAAAAGATACTGACACACATTCGGACATTAACAAAATATTAGAAAGACATACGCATAATTTTCACACAAAGATATTAAGCTTATTAATAAAACATAAACATAACATACTAGCCAGACAAAACAAAGAGAAGGAAAAAGCAACAAAAAAGTTACAAGAACAGCTGGACGAAAATGATTTTAAAACATTTATGAAGAGTGAGAACACAATAGCCGAAAAATTAACAACAACTTTGAAGAGACATCATGAATCCAAACATGAGAGACTACGAAAACATCGGAACAGCGTTCTCTTGAACAACAACAACACAAACGATTGGTTTGTAAATAAGACGAATATAGAATTCCCGAACGACGTAAAAGCGTTACTGGCGAAAGGCCCTAAGTTCGCAATCCCAGTAGAGAAGAGAAAATTCCCTCTCTTTAAATATATAGCAGACGGAGAGGAGCTAGTACAGACTCTTAAAGACAAAGAAAAACAAGAGGAAGCACGCACAAAATTCTCTTTATTAATAAAAGACCACAAAACATCTAACAAAGAAGACGCAGCTGATCGTGCAATACTTGACACAGTGGAACAAACAAGGAAATTTCTTAGACAGAATGATGACATATTAATTTTAACTTCAGATAAAGGAAATAAGACTGTTGCAATGGATAAGACTGAGTATGACAAAAAAATGGATAGTATACTTAACGATTTAAATACATATAGAACCTTAAGGAAGGACCCAACCACTAGACTACAGACCAAAAACAACGAATTGGTAGAAAAACTATACAAACATGAACTTATTTCACGGACCGAAAGACATAAGCTTATAACAACCACATCAATTCCACCAAGAATATATGGATTACCTAAAATTCACAAAGAAGGTACGCCATTGAGACCAATCTGTTCATCAATTGGTTCTCCATCATACGGACTATGCAAATATATAGTCAACATATTAAAAAATATAACGGCAGACTCAACATATAACGTAAAGAACGCCTCAGAATTTAAGACAAGGATTAATGACACATACATTTGCGACGATGAAAGATTAATTTCATTTGACGTAGTCTCACTTTTTCCAAGTATTCCAATAGAATTGGCACTTGACACCATTAGAGAAAAGTGGATTAAAATAAAAGCGCACACTAACATTCCAAAATTAACATTTATGGAAATAGTACGCTTTTGTATACAAGAGAACAGATATTTCAAATACAAAGACAAGATATACACACAACTAAAAGGAATGCCTATGGGCTCACCAGCATCACCGATAATAGCTGACATAATTATGGAAGAACTCTTAGACAAAATTATGAAAACAATACAGCGACCACCTAGAGTTATGACGAAATATGTAGATGACCTTTTTGCCATAATTAAAGAAAACGAGATCCAAAACACACTTGACAACCTAAATTCATTTGACAGGAACATAAAGTTTACAATAGAATTAGAAAATGACAACAAATTAACATATCTAGACGCATCAATACACAGAAGAGGAAATGAACTAAAATTAAAATGGTACAAAAAACCAACAGCATCAGGACGAATAATTAACGTCAACTCCAAACATCCGAAGTCGATGATAATGAATACAGCAAGAGGTTGTTTACAACGGATGCTTAATATATCGGACCCAATTTTTCATGAAGAAACGAAGGAAGAAATACGACGAATTTTAAAGGATAATGACTTTTCAAACCACACCATAAGGACTTTACTAAAATCTCGTAATAAAAAAACCAACAAAGATGTTCCGACAAAACGCTTTATGTCCGTCACATATGTCCCACAACTATCGGAAAGATTAGCAAACTCAGATTGCTATGACATCGAACAAATACAGATAGCACATAAACCCAATAACACACTACGGAGTATTTTTAACAGAACAAAAAGTAGGATTGATACAATGGACAAGAGCAACGTAGTATATAAAATACCGTGCAATGGGACTAATGAAGAAAACTGTGATAAAATATATATAGGGACAACAAAATCGAGACTAAAAACAAGACTATCGCAACATAGATCTGACTATGAACTTCGTCAACACTCCAATCCAAACGTTACACTTTGGAGATGCTGCACATAATAAATACCCCGACAAATATAAGACTTAATTATAAGGTAGATACGGACAACTGCGCGCATTTATACAGGCATTTATTAGGGACAAATCAGTGTGTAGCTCCACGTCACAGTGTGCGGACGTGTAAAACTAAGTAGGTGTTTTCTTGTTGTTAAATTAATATTATGTCAATCACAATTCAATGTTATTTATAGTTGCCCTGAAGACGACCACCGATGAGTGGTCGAAATATATCGGAACGAAAATAAAAACAAACTGCTTTTTAACTGCCAACAATCGACCTCGAGCCGGCAAAAACATTCAACTCTAAACAACAAAAAGGTCGCAAAAATCAACATATATAGATGAAATAAATTATAGCTTTCGCAACATGAACAACCGGATTGAAAATATGACGGAAGTAAAATATAGAGAATCCATCAAGTTTTTCATGATTGTAAGGGAGTTAAAAGATATATATACTCTGTTGACGGCCAAGGGTATCTTTATTGACAGGAAACTAATTATAAATACAAAAATACCACTTTTTGGTAGGCATCCGTATTTTCTCTATAAAGTTGTTCCAGTGCCTGTACGCTTCAATAATAATCAAATGGTATTGGTCCATATAAATAGCCAGTACTTAATATATAACTTTGAAATAGACTCGTATCATTTAATGTCTGAGCCAGCTATGCAAAAATGTCGTAACTGGCAGTCGAACAGGAAAACATGTCAAGGAAGTTGGCCATGAAGTAGTGCCAATGATAATGCCTGTGATCTGACAGCGCTTAAACAAAGTACCAAATCGAACTGCCTATACACAAAGATCGTTGAGACAAGATCTTACTGGGTAGAATTAGATAGTAGCAGTAGTTGGTTGTTCAACGACCCACCTAAAACTAAAGCCAGAGACCAATGCGGTAACGAACAGCATGAGGTAGTGGATATACCAGAACAAGGAATTTTGAATCTTAAATCAAACTGCACAGCTACGGCAGAAGATAAAATTTTAATTGCTCATCATAGCATCCAGTCAGAATCATACGTAGCTATCAAAACGTGGCTCGTAGGCTACATTAGTAACATGGCAAGTATCGTATGGAGTCCAGTAGAAGCAAACATAGTAAACCATTCGGCAGAGTTGGAGAAAATAGGAAGCCAATTATAATCATTAAAGGAACATCATATTGAATTACTAGGGTTAAACTTTCATCATACCAGTCATGCTTCCTTAATATTAGTGATCTTACTAATTTTAATATTCATAATAATTTGTATAAGACAACCTATGACTAAACACAGATTCCAAAACGCCATATTTGGCGCCGCCCTTTGCAGAATGTTTAAGAATAAACATCGTGTTCATCTGAACTGGCTTCACCAAATCAGATGCACTACAGAAAATACAATACAACTGTACCTTTGTACCAAACAACTAACCTAGCTATGACTAGAATTACAATCTGCCACACTCGGTGTGGGAAAAAACACTTGTAATTCTAAACTAACCCAAAAGATCACAACGACAGGATGTCAAGTGGCAGACGCCGTGCCCAAAATAATAATTTTTCAACCCCCAAATACGTGGGTGTGAGTCTAAAATAAGATCTTCTAAGAACAATTGTTACCTCCTAGAGCCTACAATAATCCTATATAAACTCCGTACTTTTGTAAGTAAAATCAGTTCATATTTTGAATTCAACGAATGAAGATTGGGTTTTTTAGTTGTGGTTCTAAATCCCTATTCAATATTTATTATTTTTAATATATGACATAGGCTTAAACGCATAATAACCTTTATTGTTTTGCCTAAATTTTTTAAAAGAGACATAATATGATCACTTTTATTGTTTGCAGTGTAAAACAACATATGCTTATAATTAATCGTGCGCAAACACTATCAGTTTGTTTAGTTTCTCTTTGTGTGTATCTCTGTTGTAATCTAAGTCTGTAAAATATTTACCATATCTGATGTGTTCTTCGGGCCTTCTAACATTAACTTTATTCTGTAGTGCTTTGAACAAACACTAAAAAAATTTCAATTTTAACGCATATTTAGAGCATGTAGAATTAGTTTTTAGATATGCACGAATAATTGTATTTACTTGCATTATTCTTTTTCATTAATGAACAATTTTTCTTAAACAGTACCACCTAGATGGATCTTTAAGCCCACTGACCATGATGCAATTTTAGGCAGTAATGTAATACTATCTTGCCAAGCCGATGGATTTCCAGTGCCTACTATTCAATGGAAGAAATCTGTCGGTATGTATTAAAAAAATTAATATAATGGATAAATATATGTCTAAAATTTATTGAATGCATTCCATGGTCTAAAGAATATGTCACGCTTAAATCTGGCGTTGAAAAGTTTGCAGAAAAATTGTGCGGTAATGATGGGAAGTTCGTGTATCATGCTGCACAGTAAGTATCAAGCTTGTTTTATTAAAAAACCAACTGTAACAATAGAGTTTGACTTTGGGATAGCTTTTGGCTGATGATGGATACCCAATCAGCATTTCTAACGCTCAGAAGGAGACGTTTCCGACCATGTAGTACACATATATCAAGTGGTATCAAGTATAAAACGGGTTTCATACGGGTATCGGAACACTATATTATATTATATATTATTATAATTGATATACTACAAATAGGTGAACTATTGTGATAGTTTCTATTGTAAGTCATAATTTCCTCGGATCTCAAAAAGTTACAGTCAATCTAAGCCGTCTGTTCTCTTATGCTGTCGACAGCGCTGCCAGCAGCCTACTACGAATTGGTCGAAATCTACGGAGTGTATACACATACAGATGCAACGGTGCATCAACTGTATGCGTTTGTGTCCCGAGCACTGACGTTTATGCATAAAAAGAAGAAACGTAATTATGGGAATAGCGAAGAATTTTAAACATGTTAAAATATTATTGCCAAAATAATATTATTACAAATTTTGGCATCGCCGAAGATAGTTTTGTTGATATTTTTATACCCTTACAAAGAGGGTGTATTAATTTTGGTCAGAAGTGTGCAACGCATAGAAAAAAGCATCTACGACCATTTAAAGTATGTATATTCTTGATCAGAACGACGAGACGAAATCGAAAACAGTGATTTTTGTCAATAACTTCGTTTCCTTTTGATGCGATTGCTTTGAAAATAAACATTTGATAGTTTTATAAATTATTAAATTACTGAATTTGATAAAGATCGTGTGACTATATCATATAGCTTCCATAGGAATGATCGGTGGAAAACAGTGACTTTGCTCAATAACTTCATTATTTTCTGAGATTGTAGATTGTATGCCGTTCTTTCGCAAACTTTAGCCTTTGTAGATAAAACTTTTTCCACTTTGATGGCTATTGGCAAGGAGAGAGTTACCGAACACTAAGGACACTTACCATACAAGCATAAATGGGATAGACGTACGGTTTTTTATTACACACGATAGCCTAGCCATGGAACTGCAGAAACCTTTTGTATGAACTCGTGCTCATGTTCATACTTAATGAAAGCGTTACGTGGAGACAGCCTCAAGCTGCTACGAAAATAATGTAGTCTGGCATGCCTATGTCGCTTGTGAATGTCTATGTGTAAAACATTGATAATGCAAATAGGATATGCCCCTGTGGAAAGCATAAAGCATAAAATCAGGTAGCAGACGGATACCCCTGTGTAGTTACACTTGTCGACATTTATAAGTCAGCAATCCAAAGACTAGTAACATAGCTATTATTCGGATCAATATGTAAACAAAACGGGTTAAATTATTCACGCTGTTCCACCAGGACCTCAAATATAAACTAAAGCTATCCGAACTCATTTAATTGTATTTGGATCGCGTGTAATAAAGCATAAAGGTCATAGAGACGGTCTTTAGTGTGCAAGTGACTAGCGAACAGACTGTGGGGAGGGTTCTTCTTGAACGTCATAGCGAGTGTTTTCACAACGTACATATTTTATGAAAATCAACTATTCATATTAACCGAATCCCTCGCCTGCGATTTATTACAAAAAAATACAAATATTTTCAGACACCCCTTCTTGCAGGCGCCATACATATTTGCCAGCAAAAGTTATCGCAGACTCCCAAAACTAAAAAAAGGGATTCATTTACAATGGATCAAATGCTCACCCGAATTAACTTATCTTGTCAAAGTTAATTAAAAAAATAAAAATCCGTTCCCTTCAAAATTAGCTTATTTAACCAAGAAACAAATGGTTAAATAACCACGGAGACTTATGTTGACTCATTTCACTGCATCCTGATCTTTTCGTTCGTGCTTGACACGAATAAAAAATATCCTTTGGAGAAATACAAGCATTTTTTTTTTTTTGCTCTCGCTACCGCTCCCGTTTTTGACTAGAGCAGCAGAAGAGTCAAAGGGAAACTACGAAAAATAGATGCTGTAGTATTTAACGTTTAAAAAAAACTATAGCAATAGCAATCGCAAAAAATTAAACTAATTTTAGTACGTAGCCGTAGCTCAAAACATAGAGCGAGATGAGAGCAGATAAAATTTCTCGTCAAAAACGGCAACGGTAGTAGGAGCATAGCATCATTTTCATTGCTCTTGCTACTACAGAGCAGATTTTGCAAACCGTGTATATTAATGCTGTAATGATAGGTCGAAAACTAGGAAATGATAGGGCGGAACTTTTGTCGCGATTGCTTTAAATTAAACATTTATTAGTTTAATATATGTGTTAATGATTGTGCCAAATTTAATCAAAATCTCATAACTAAATAGAGATTACCAAAAAAATATCAAAGAAGCTAACTTTAGCAATTTCAAAGTTTTAATACCCCTGCAGTCCGTGGCAATAATATTTTTACAATTTAAAACTTTCCCTAAGCAAAGCACGGCACGCATGCACATACAGATCGTGTAGCGCTGCGTCTGTGTGTGTGTATGGATGTGCTCTGTTGATTTGATGATGATGTAGTAGGCAGCAGGCAGATTTAAACCGATTTATATTGACTGTAACTTGTGTTCTATTTATCCGATCAGATTCAAATTTTGGGATCTGAGATTTTATGTCCAAAACTATCATATTGGTAAATTTCACAGGGATACTCAAATTTCTGCAAAAATGTTTCTACTAGAGCTTAATGATATAGTGGTCCGATCCTGACAATTTTCATACTTTAGCAGCTCCGGGCTAAAAGTAGCTGAAATATCAAATTTCATTCCGATAGCTCATATTATGCCAGCGTGAATTTGATTTGCACAGACGGACGGACGGACGGACAGACAGACGAACATGGCTATATCGACTCAGCTTCTCATGCTGATCAAGAATATATATATTTTATGGGGTCGGAAACGTCTCCTTCTGTGCGTTACAAACATCTGACCAAGGGTATAAAAAAAAAACTAGCGCGGCCAAAGTTAACCACGGCCCTCTGGTTATTTGTTTCGGTTTCCTGTTGAGCACTTTAAGACAATTCGTATAACAATCTCTTATCCAACGTCAAAGAACGTCGGAATCGAGCGATTCGTCACAGAAATGATTATTAAAAAAACTATATACTGAGAAATTCAAGGGAAACGGTTTTTTGAATAATTTGTTGAAAAAACAAATTTTGCTAAATTTTCGATGCACAGTGGTACAATGTGTAACATTGCGACGTTCAATTTCCAAATTGGATATGCTTGAAATTTAAAACATGAATTTTTCTCATTTGAAACAAATTTTTACACCGATATTCTAAATTGCCTGATTATATCATATGTCTCCAATAGGCTCGATCGGTCGAAAACAGTGACTTATATAAATAAGTGCGTTATTTTTCACGCGGTTTAGCTATAAATGACTATGCCGAATTTCAATCAAAATATATTACATTCATATATGTGACATGGAATAAGGAAGCAGCAGCATTCGTGAGGTGTCGCGTGAAGTCAGCAGTCAGAAGTATCACTAGTCGAGAACGTACACGACTTATAATAGTATTAATAAACTGTCAAATAATATCTTCTTAGCGGACGTTGACGATACTATGCGCAGTACGTTCAAATGGCCCCTACGACACCAGGACAAAGCCTGTTACGCGCGAGCCCAAGCAGATGACTGCCAACGCACGGCACGAATCGCGTGGACAGATACACAATAGAAAAAACAGACAAACAAATAACTAAATAATACTATAGCTATCTATTAACTAAATGGGATAGGATAGAAGTTTTAATCATGTTAATAGAAAACTCTGAACCGATTACAGGGAATAGAAGGTTGTAATCAGAGCAGAGGACCCTAAAAGGTTCATGCAGGGCATAGTTAGAAGAACAACGACTTAGGGATAAAGGAATCAAAGGATGTCTACTCCGTCTACATGGTACCGACAGATTTACCTGAGCTAATAACTCGGGCGAGTCGATATCACCAATTAGGAGCTTGTGCATAAAAATAACACCAAGAATAATTCTAAGGTTAGTTAGGGAAGGTAGGTTAATCAAAAGAAGTCTACTAGAATACGAAGGCAAATTGACATTGCGATCCCAGCTTAAGCCACGAAGAGCAAATAGCAAGAACTGCTTTTGAACGGATTCAATTCGAATCTGGTGCGACTCATATTGAGGTGACTAAATGCAAGATCCATACTCTAAAATAGGACGGACAAGCGAAGTAAAAAGAACTTTAGTTGTATAGGGGTCATAAAATTCTTTTGACCATCTTTTAATAAAACCCAGGACACTCATGGCCTTTGCGACCGATTAAACTGGCACCAGGATTGAAAGTTTTTAAGATCAGCTTGTAGCCGACTAAATGAATCTATATCTTTATAAGTAAGACAAAGCTTGACATCGTCAGCATACATAAGCACACGCGAATGAACAATGACTGATGGAAGATCGTTAATGAACAGTGTGAAAAGCAGAGGGCCAAGATGACTACCTTGAGGTAGAAGACTTAAAAAGTACCTTCTGTTTTCTATTTGTTAAATATTATCGAACACAAGAAAGGAAAAGGGGTGGAAACCCAATGTCGCTCAGCTTAGAAAGTAATAGGGTATGATTAACGGAATCAAAGGCTTTGCTGAAATCAGTGTATATGACATCAGTTTGTTTACCATTTTTGAACCACTTGATAATTATTGATGTAAATTCTAAAAGGTTAGTGGTTGTAGATCTACGTTTCACAAACCCATGTTGGGATGGCGAAATAATAGAGCTGCAACAATGTTGCAATTGAGAAGTTATAATTTTCTCAAAAGCTTTCGGAATAGCGGACAATTTTGAGATACCCCTATAGTTAGAGGCTGCGGACTTTTTGCCATTTTTATGCAGAGGAATGATATACGACTCCTTCCAAATAGATGGAAAAGAGGAAGATTCGACAGACAATAGAAACAATTTTAAAATGGGTTTACATAATGCGTTTGCACAGAACCTGAGTACACATCCAGGAAGACAATTTGGCCCCGGAGAATAAACAGGTTTAACTAATTTAAGTTCGCTAAGAATAGAACTTTCATCAAACACTGGATTGAAAATGCAATTAGCCTTTTCTAAATGATAAGGATACGGACTTGCTCGATATTCCGTTGAGGCATAAGTTGTTTTGAAAAAACTCGCAAACATATCGGCAATTGCCTGATCAGTGCTCGCTTTTTTATTTTGAAAAGACGAAAAAGATGGGTGCACAGAGGTCTTACGTTTAGAATTGACAAAATTATAAAATTGTTTAGGGTCAGAAGAAAACTAAAGCTTACACCGCTGAAGATAATTCTTATAGCATTGTGTATTAAGCATCATGAATTTTGAACGAGCGACTGTATACAGAGCATAATCTGATGAACGACGTGTTTTTTGAAACTTCTTATAATATCGTGTCTTCACATTTTTCAAATTGGATAACTCACGAGAGAACCAGGGAGGTTTGTTAAGCCGCTCCTGCCTAACAAGAGGCACACAAATATCAAAGAGTGAATTCAGAGTATCATAAAAGAAGCGAATAGCTGAGTTCATATCTCTACAATCGTACAGATAAGACCAATCGGTAGTAGTAATGTTTTCATTAAGGCTGACAAAGTCAGTCTTACGAAAGCACCTAGTTAGAGGTAACTGATTTGAACCAAGTAATGGTGAAAGCAAGGGCAGATCAATTTTTAAATTTAATGTAGGATGAAATTTGTCTTCTGGAAGAACAAATGGGTCGATCCTAGAAACCTCACAATAAGAAGAATCCAATACAAAAATAAGATCTAACGATTTTCCATTAGAATTTAAGACAGGATTGACTTGGGATAAAGATAAGCCTAGAAGGCCATCAATAAAGTCATGTGACACAGAGGGCAGCAACATGGTAGATTCATCTGTTAGTGACCATGCTAAAGCAGGTAAATTAAAATCACCTACAACTATGAGCATGTCTTGACTGGAAACTAAAGAGGAGACAAACTGAATTGCCTCTAAATGATTTAAATATACCACCATGTCTGACAATGGTGGAATATAGGAACAAGTAATGAAAGCATTAAAAGATTTAAAATTTTCTTTAGCACCGACAAACTCAATCTCCTGGGTACTAGAAAATTGAATCATTTCAGATGATAAAGCAGCATCAACAGCTATCAGAACGCCACCACCTATGCGAGAAATCCGGTCACGTCTGAATATGGAAAAGTTTGTGGAAAACACCGATGCATCAGCAATATTAGGTTTTAGCCACGTCTCTGTAAAAGCTAGAATGTTATGCTAAAAAAAAGACTATCTACATAGAGACTAGGAAGTTTAGATTTCAGTCCTCTAACGTTCTGGTAACCCAGGTTAAGGGACGAAGCTAGTTTTTTGACACACCAGCAGATGCTGATGTGGCAGGAATAGTATTAGTTGTTGTTGTTGGCAAGCGAATCGGTTGCCGATGTTTCTTTCTTACAGTATATTCCTTAACTATTATATGTTTCGGCCAAAAATCATCTCGACATATGGTGTTGAAGATATTGGCAGAAACACTAATTTTAAAGGACGAAATGTCCCGAGAATAAGAAAATTTAAACTTCTCCACCGCAATATTTGAGACGTTAACTTTCTTCCGAATATATCATCAGATGTGACAACAGGGTCTAGCCTAGAAACAAATATATGTTTCTTTGGTGGTATGCCAACGAGAGGCCGCGGTCCCGAAGCATTTTGGCGACTTTAATATACCATTTCACTCTATGGGTGTATGGTATAAAAACATGGAGGAGTTTTATAAGCAGCAGACAGAACGAGGAGAAGCATTTCAGGTTTTCATTCGGAGAACCAAAAAGGATTCTATCGTCAGGAAAACGAAGCCATCTTATTTCGAGGAGAAACTTGAGCTCCTGGAATACATGTGGGAGAACTTCGAGAAAAATCATCAGGAGTTAATGGAAAAATTAAACAAAGTGGCAACAGAAGATGACTACTTTGTAACGGACTATTTTAGCAAAATGAAGGCGGTTGTAACTAATATAGTGGAAGATTGGAAGGACCATTTGGCAAAAATAAAATTGGAGAGACAAGCTCGCCAACGAGAGGAAGAGCGAGTCTGGTAAATTCCGAGATTCCAAGGCATTGGTTTGATGGCAAGGTCCCCACTACAAAGGAACTGCATACATTTGTTGATGCATCAGAAAAGGCGTATAGAGCGGCAGTCTATATCCGATCAACTTATAAATATGGCAAAGTTTCGATAAGATTGTTGTGCGCAAGGTCGAGAGTGGCTCCCCATGAAAAATTCGAGAGGATCTCCAACAGTAGTACTCCTTGTACTTTTGTGCCTAATCGGTTGACCAAAATACATGCAGTATCAAATCCAAGGCAAAGGCGTCATGTGTCATCAGCGCTCAACGCAGCTGATGTTCTGTCTTGAGGCTTATCAGCAGCTCAGCTTAGCACATATACATTGTGTTTGTATGGACCACTATTTTTGCATGGACCACAACGCCTACAGAGCACACCATGGGTACCGCTGGGAAGAAAACCAAGGTATTCAGCACGGTGGCTGCCACTGCCAACAACACCAGTGAATGGACATATACGGTAAATCACAGAAATTCATTTTACTGGCTACAGCGAATATTGGCGTATGTGCTACGGTTTTGCCACAAGCAGAACAGGAAACCAACGACTCAAAGTCGGAAGAGTTGGATCAAGCACTAAGAATAATCATCAAGCAAATTCAAGAAAAAGGTTTTGCATATGAATTACGGCACTTAACGAAACGACCTGATCAAACGTTGGATCGCAAAAGCACGGGGGCAACATAACTACTAATACTTGATGAACATTCAATTTTACGAGTAGCAACTCTGTTTCAACAAGGACGAGTATCAGCAAAAACAAGGAATCCATATATGTTGCCGTATAATGATCCGGTGGTAAAAATGATAATACGGAAACTTCATGAAGAGAATCTTCATTGTGGACATGAGGCACTACGCAAAATATCTCGGCAGCAGTACCACATGATTAAAGTGAAGCCGAGAGTCCGAAATGTGATCCAGGGCTGCGTAGCATGCACCAAGTAACGGCCTCAATTCGTGAAACGGACGATTATGGGAAGCTGCGGTAAAGTCCGCTAAGCATTTATTGTTGAAAAACGTATCGACAGCAAACTTAACGTTTGAACAACTGTCTACCATCATTGTTAATATGAAAGCAGTGCTGAACTCTCGTCCGTTAACCCCAAACTCAGACGATCCCAACGACTTGACAGCTTTAACCACAGGCCATCTATTGATCGGAGACCCATTGGTAGCCCAACCAGATGCAGAGCCAGTAACGCAGCGATATATACCAGAACAATGGGAATTAGTGCAACGGCTTAAGCATACATTCTGAGGACAATGGTCTCAGGAATACCTTCAGGAATTGCAGGGTACATCCAAATGGAAGAAACCATATAGCAATGTCAAAAACGGTATGATGGAAATTCTAAAGGAGGATAATGTGCCAATCTTGCCAATCTGGCATTTTACGATCTCAAACTATATTGGGCCGACTTGAAGACATTTTCAGACGGAGTATTAAATGTTGGAGAAATATGCATGTTAATGAAGGTTCCGGAGGCATGCACAGCAATGCAGAGGAACTTCGAGCATGTGAATTCGGAGCTAAGAACAGGAAATGATCTCCTTCACATAGAACGCCAACGACGATCGCCTTTTGATATAATTGGGAACATTGCGAACGGCTTATTTGGTCTTCTGGACTCAAAGTATGGAACAGAGATGTCAGGCACCATACGAAAAGTTAAATCAAATGAAGACTTCTTATTGAACTTGCTGCAAAATCATTATGGCAGGGAATTTGCAACGAATTCAAACCGAAATTTCCCGAGTATTTACAAATACCCATCACAGCAAAATAAACCCGTTACTACTATCACCAGGCCAGCTTCGGGAATATCTGAACCAACTTAAGCGACATCTTCCGTTTGGTTTGGATTTGCCAGGTTAAGATAACGCTGTCTTGCAATTATATGGGTAAATGAAGGCATAAGGCACAATCGCAATCAATCATGTGAAATTTATAGTCATGTTTCCATTAGTGGCTGCGCAGACAGTGCAACTGTACAACCTGGTACCCATTGCAGCAATTGGAGATCATGGGAATGTAATCATGAACAACATGTCAACAAAAAACAGAAACCATATATTGGGCTCTCAAGAGCAGATTTAGAACAATGCCATCAGCTCAACAATGAGCAATATATTTGTCTTGATAAACAAACGACGTTTACAGCTAATAGCAACTGTGAGTTCCACATATTCAAAAACACAAAATCGTCCACTTGTCAGATACAACACACAAACGGGTCATTCGTGTGGTTCGACATGTATCACAAAAATCAGTGGATTTTTGCCACCATTAGACCAATAGAACTCGCAGTAACCTAAAACGATAATATACAAGGTGTTACTGTCAAGAAGACTTGATTGTTACCTCTAGACCCGACGTGTACAGCGAGAAGTTCTGCTATCCGAATAACAGGTCACCGTGTAGCTACGACAGACAAAATGAAATTTTCATATGTGCGGTTTGGTAACTTCAGCAATGGAATAACAAAAACAACACTGCCCTTTGCAGGTTGACAATTGGTATGTTAAGATTGCAGGATGACTCGGCAGATTTGAGATGTTACCTTTGCAGAAGCATTGTTGCTAGATATATGTTAATAAGCCTGACAGCGTGACAACACTAGAATTTTGTCGAGTGAGGTTTGGTGTTAACTCATTGGAGTCGGCATAAGGAGTCGAAAAATCAGACGTGCCGGAATAACACCTCAACTGGCTGCTCTAACAGTTTATTAATACAAAGTGAGAGTGAACAGTAGAAAGTATTCAAAGTAAAGAAAATGGAAAATACTAAGAACAGTAATGGATATTCGACATATATATAAATAAATGTAATTAGTATCAAAAATCAAAAATATCCAAACATACAAAAACTCCATTGACTATACCTGAAACGCCACAACTGGCTTACGACAGGGTAATTGTGGATACGATTGGTCCACTCAAAAGTCAGAACAATGAAATGAATACGCAGAAACTTTAATCTCCGATCTAACAAAATACCTTGTAATAATACCAATAAGAGACAAAAGTGCAAAAACAGGAGGAAAAAATAAAATATATGACGATATTGATTCACTGTGGCCTATGATTATTGTCCATATCAGTTGGTATTTGGTAAAACATCACTTTATAATATAGAAAATTATGCTAAAGAATCAAAATTTAGATTAGAACAGGACCGTAAAAGAGCCAGAGTTATGTTAGAACAACATAAAGCTAAAAATAATGGGTTTTATGATAGAAAAATAAACAATATCGAATTAGAAATAGGAGATAAAGTTTTATTAAGAATTGATACGTGCCATAAATTTGAGCCTAAGAATATAGGCCAGGGCCCTGCACAAAGAGAGCGCTGAAAAATATAGTTGTATCTGTGCACTTGCTTGTGTGCGTATGTTGCTTTACACTGCAAAACATTAAAGTTCATCAAATTCTATCACAAATCAAGAAAACGAGCGCAGCCGATAATCTGATGCAAGAAAAAGATAGAAAAAACAAAGCAGCGATCAATTTTTTCATGTGTGTTTTTTTAACAAAGCGACATAGATCTGCCTGCGTCGAAATGCTGTAATACTAAATATACTAAATCCGCCCTCATGCTCTTGATTTTTTTGTGTGAGGACTTCGGCAGCCGTTCGGTTACACGCATACGGGGTGCCGAACGTGTTCGTCCACCAGGGGATATGAGTGCCGGCCCTGATTTAGGCCCATATACCACAGAAGCAATAGAAGAAAGGATGTTATCCCTTTTATTAAAGATAAAAAGAATAAAAAATACAAATAGTGCATTAAGATAGGTTAAACATTTTTTCATAATCAGTTAACATATTAAAATACAACAAAAAAAAACCCCCAAATTTTTATAAAAAAGAAATATATAAAAAAAAACAAATTTCCGAATTTTATATATACATATATATATAAAAAATAATAATAAAAAAAAACCAGAGGCCCGGGCTACCTTGCAAGTTGTTTGGTACTCTTTCCTCACTTATAGCCATCAAAGTGGAAAAACGTTTTATCTAAAAAGAGTAATTGGATGTTTTGCCGGCTCGAGGTCAAATGTTGGGCGAATAAAAACAAAAATAAAAAACACAGTTTGTTCTTATTTTCGTTCCGATATATTTCGACCACTCATCGAAACACACTTGATTACCAAAATTCATTTGACAGGAACATAAAGTTTACAATAGAATTAGAAAATGACAACAAATTAACATATCTAGACGCATCAATACACAGAAGAGGAAATGAACTAAAATTAAAATGGTACAAAAAACCAACAGCATCAGGACGAAGAATTAACTTCAACTCCAAACATCCGAAGTCGATGATAATGAATACAGCAAGAGGTTGTTTACAACGGATGCTTAATATATCGGACCCAATTTTTCATGAAGAAACGAAGGAAGAAATACGACGAATTTTAAAGGATAACGACTTTCCAAACCACACCATAAGGACTTTACTAAAATCTCGCAATAAGAAAACCAACAAAGATGTTCCGACAAAACGCTTTATGTCCGTCACATGTGTCCCACAACTATCGGAAAGATTAGCAAACTCAGATTGCTATGACATCGAACAAATACAGATAGCACATAAACCCAATAACACACTACGGAGTATTTTTAACAGAACAAAAAGTAGGATTGATACAATGGACAAGAGCAACGTAGTATATAAAATACCGTGCAATGGGACTAATGAAGAAAACTGTGATAAAATATATAAAGGGACAACAAAATCGAGACTAAAAACAAGACTATCGCAACATAGATCTGACTATAGACTTCGTCAACACTCCAATGCACCAAAAACGGCACTTATGGCCCACTGTGCCGCCAGTGGACATTCCCCAAATTTTGACGAAGTAAACATAATAGACCAAGAACAACATTACAACAAACGTTACACTTTGGAGATGCTGCACATAATAAATACCCCGATAAATATAAGACTTAATTATAAGGTAGATACGGACAACTGCGCGCATTTATACAGGCATTTATTAGGGACAAATCAGTGTGTAGCTCCACGTCACAGTGTGCGGACGTGTAAAACTAAGTTCTTGTTGTTAAATTAATATTATGTCAATCACAATTCAATGTTATTTATAGTTGCCCTGAAGACGACCACCGATGAGTGGCCGAAATATATCGGAACGAAAATAAGAACAAACTGTGTTTTTTATTTTTGTTTTCATTCGCCCAACATTTGACCTCGAGCCGGCAAAACATCCAACTCTAAACAACAAAAAGGTCGCAAAAATCAACATATAAAAAGAGTAATGTTTGCGAAAGAACGGCCCACAATTAACATATGAAAAATCACAGTTATTGATCAAAGTCACTGTTTTCGACCGATCATTCCTATGGGAGCTATACAATATAGTCACCCAATCTTTGTCAAATTCGGCAGTCATTAACAGATATATTAAACTAACAAATGTCTATTTTGAAAGCAATCGCTTCAAAAGTAGCGAAGTTATTGACAAAAGTCTCTAAAACTTGGCTTAACTCCTCTGTTTTGGATAATGAAATTCTTTCTAATAACTTTATTTCTTATAGGCTTGGTCGTGTTGGTCGTCGTGGTGGTGGAGTACTCATTGCTGTCAACTCGAATCTGTGTTCAAGTGTTGTGTTGATTGATCTCCCCTTACGTGTTGAGTTTATTTGTGTCGAAGTTACATGGGTTTTATGATAGAAAAATAAACAATATCGAATTAGAAATAGGAGATAAAGTTTTATTAAGAATTGATACGTGCCATAAATTTGAGCCTAAGAATTTAGGCCAGGGCCCTGCACAAAGAGAGCGCTGAAAAATATAGTTGTATCTGTGCACTTGCTTGTGTGCGTATGTTGCTTTACACTGCAAAACATTAAAGTTCATCAAATTCTATCACAAATCAAGAAAACGAGCGCAGCCGATAATCTGATGCAAGAAAAAGATAGAAAAAACAAAGCAGCGATCAATTTTTTCATGTGTGTTTTTTTAACAAAGCGACATAGATCTGCCTGCGTCGAAATGCTGTAATACTAAATATACTAAATCCGCCCTCATGCTCTTGATTTTTTTGTGTGAGGACTTCGGCAGCCGTTCGGTTACACGCATACGGGGTGCCGAACGTGTTCGTCCACCGGGGGATATGAGTGCCGGCCCTGATTTAGGCCCATATACCACAGAAGCAATAGAAGAAAGGATGTTATCCCTTTTATTAAAGATAAAAAGAATAAAAAATACAAATAGTGCATTAAGATAGGTTAAACATTTTTTCATAATCAGTTAACATATTAAAATACAACAAAAAAAAACCCCCAAATTTTTATAAAAAAGAAATATATAAAAAAAAACAAATTTCCGAATTTTATATATACATATATATATAAAAAATAATAATAAAAAAAACCAGAGGCCCGGGCTACCTTGCAAGTTGTTTGGTACTCTTTCCTCACTTATAGCCATCAAAGTGGAAAAACGTTTTATCTAAAAAGAGTAATTGGATGTTTTGCCGGCTCGAGGTCAAATGTTGGGCGAATAAAAACAAAAATAAAAAACACAGTTTGTTCTTATTTTCGTTCCGATATATTTCGACCACTCATCGAAACACACTTGATTACCAAAATTCATTTGACAGGAACATAAAGTTTACAATAGAATTAGAAAATGACAACAAATTAACATATCTAGACGCATCAATACACAGAAGAGGAAATGAACTAAAATTAAAATGGTACAAAAAACCAACAGCATCAGGACGAATAATTAACTTCAACTCCAAACATCCGAAGTCGATGATAATGAATACAGCAAGAGGTTGTTTACAACGGATGCTTAATATATCGGACCCAATTTTTCATGAAGAAACGAAGAAAGAAATACGACGAATTTTAAAGGATAATGACTTTCCAAACCACACCATAAGGACTTTACTAAAATCTCGCAATAAAAAAACCAACAAAGATGTTCCGACAAAACGCTTTATGTCCGTCACATGTGTCCCACAACTATCGGAAAGATTAGCAAACTCAGATTGCTATGACATCGAACAAATACAGATAGCACATAAACCCAATAACACACTACGGAGTATTTTTAACAGAACAAAAAGTAGGATTGATACAATGGACAAGAGCAACGTAGTATATAAAATACCGTGCAATGGGACTAATGAAGAAAACTGTGATAAAATATATATAGGGACAACAAAATCGAGACTAAAAACAAGACTATCGCAACATAGATCTGACTATAAACTTCGTCAACACTCCAATGCACCAAAAACGGCACTTATGGCCCACTGTGCCGCCAGTGGACATTCCCCAAATTTTGACGAAGTAAACATAATAGACCAAGAACAACATTAAAACAAACGTTACACTTTGGAGATGCTGCACATAATAAATACCCCGATAAATATAAGACTTAATTATAAGGTAGATACGGACAACTGCGCGCATTTATACAGGCATTTATTAGGGACAAATCAGTGTGTAGCTCCACGTCACAGTGTGCGGACGTGTTAAACTAAGTAGGTGTTTTCTTGTTGTTAAATTAATATTATGTCAATCACAATTCAATGTTATTTATAGTTGCCCTGAAGACGACCACCGATGAGTGGTCGAAATATATCGGAACGAAAATAAGAACAAACTGTGTTTTTTATTTTTGTTTTCATTCGCCCAACATTTGACCTCGAGCCGGCAAAACATCCAACTCTAAACAACAAAAAGGTCGCAAAAATCAACATATAAAAAGAGTAATGTTTGCGAAAGAACGGCCCACAATTAACATATGAAAAATCACAGTTATTGATCAAAGTCACTGTTTTCGACCGATCATTCCTATGGGAGCTATACAATATAGTCACCCAATCTTTGTCAAATTCGGCAGTCATTAACAGATATATTAAACTAACAAATGTCTATTTTGAAAGCAATCGCTTCAAAAGTAGCGAAGTTATTGACAAAAGTCTCTAAAACTTGGCTTAACTCCTCTGTTTTGGATAATGAAATTCTTTCTAATAACTTTATTTCTTATAGGCTTGGTCGTGTTGGTCGTCGTGGTGGTGGAGTACTCATTGCTGTCAACTCGAATCTGTGTTCAAGTGTTGTGTTGATTGATCTCCCCTTACGTGTTGAGTTTATTTGTGTCGAAGTTACATGTTCTAACTTTAGCTTATATATCTCTTGTTCATATATTCCTCCAGCTTCTGATATCATAATCTACATGCACCATGCTGATGCTTTGCGAACTATTTATAGTCGTCTTAAAGATCGTGATTTTCTTATAGTTTTAGGTGATTTTAACTTGCCTAATACTTCTTGGCTTGTTGATTATAATCTATCTTTCTTAATTCCCTCATCTCAACATGTTTTTCTCGATAGCCTACTTGAATGTCCTTCTAAAAGAATGCTCGATCTTGTTTTTGTCTCGGATCCCACTGTTAGTGCTGTATCACAAACACAGCCCCTAGTGAAGCCTTATCACCCTACCATTGAAGTTACTATTTCTTACAATTCCGTTAATAACACTAAGATAGTTTTTTTCAAAAAAAAGAAAAAGACATGGCAAAATTCTATAGTTTCACACTATTTCGGGGCCTGCGAATCGAACTGCATCATTAGTTTTTTAAGTTATCACGATGGTTTCATACAAAATTTTTAGCGGAAGTTTTTCATCAAAGTTGTCATTTTTTCCAAAAGGTCCTTTTTTTCAATTGCTTCTAACTTCTAAAATATTCCGTTTTTTTACAAAATTTCTTCAGCAAAGTTGCTTAGAATTGACAAAACTACAAACTAGATCTCGGAGACTATAAGAGATAGAGCCACCAAATTTGGAATGTAGGCTCGTGTAGTATGTAGAGTGATCGAGTTTGTTTTAAATTTTTGCCACGCCCCTTTCCGCCCCCGCAATTAAAAAAAAACGTTTATTCAGCTAGAGACACCATATTTGGTATGCATATTTTGCCACGCCCCTTTCCGCCCCGGCAATTTCGATTATCTCCCGTAATTTTCTACATTGTGCAATCAAATTTGGCACACTTAAATTTGATACTAATACCCAGCAAAATACCAAATTTGATCAAAATAGCCAAGTTATGCATAAAACCGTTTTTCCATAAGGCCGGAGTTGGCCGTTGGCGGGTGGGGCGCTAGGGTTCTCATATGCATGAGTGAGCGAGATACTAAGATATGCTTGTAAAAAGCATGTGAACAGAACTTTTTTAAAATAGGCAAATGCATTTGTTATTACAAATTTGAAATATTTGTTTTACTGGTATACTGGTATGGTATACCTAAGTCGGCGAGACGACTTACTTACTTCATTTACACATACTAACGACTGTGCCAAATTTGATCCAGATCGGGTGACTATATCATATAGCTCCCATAGGAACGATCGGTCGAAAACAGTGACTTTTGTCAATAACTTCGTTACTTTGATGCGATTGATTTCAAATTAAACATTTGTTAGTTTAATATATCTGTTAATGACTAAGCCGAATTTGATAAAGATCCTTCTATGCGTTGCACACTTCTATCCAATATTAATATACTCTTATTGCAAGGGTATAAAAATTCAATTTGATTAAATGGTTATATTATAAATCGTACATTAGATAGGTATGGTGTCTTTTCTGCTGCCATTGAGCATAATAAATTCTCATATTATGGTCAAGATTCGAATGGAAAATTTTCAATTTTAACAAAATGCGAGAAAGAAAACATACAAAAAAAGGGGTCAAGATTCGATTTTTTTTACATTTTGTCTTAAAGCTCGGGAACGGACGGTTTCACTGGCTAGATGTCTTCCCAACATTTGTAGTTTTGTCAATTCTAAGCAACTTTGCTGAAGAAATGTTGTAAAAAAAACTGAATATTTTAGAAGTTAGAAGCAAAAAGGACCTTTTGGAAAAAATGACAACTTTGATGAAAAATTTCCGCTAAAAATTTTGTATGAAACCATCGTGATAACTTAAAAAACTAATGATGCAGTTCGATTCGCAGGACACGAAATAGGGTGAAACCATCGAATTTTGCCATGTCTTTTTTTTCGACTATCACAGTGTAATTCATTTAATAACATCTCAAATTCTCGTCGTAGATGTTTTCGTAAAACAATCTTCTTAACAGCCACATTTTCTCTTTTGATTGGTCATTTCTCTTTGAGTGCTGTGACAATCTATAATTGTGCAGTGAATTTTTTCTCTTACCGTCTCCAGTGCGCCAGTCTGGTTCACACGTGGGCTCTCTAATCTCCGTAACATTAAATCGAGATATTTTAAAAGATTTAAAAAAACTGTTTTACGTCTTGACTATGCAAATTATTGTGTAGCCAAATCTCAATTTTGTTTTTCACAAACTCAATGCTACAATAATTATATCGTTCGCTGTAAGGTTGAATTTTATAAGAACCCCAAAAGGTTTTACAACTTTGTTAATTCCAAAAGACGCTCTAATTTACTACCTTCCACCTTCAGACTTTTTTTTTTTTTACGCGCGAGCCCAAGCAGATGACTGCCCACCTCCCACCCGATCGACCGAGGGGTGCAGCCGTATAATGCACGGCACGAATCGCGTGGACAAATACACAATAGAAAAAACAGACAAACAAAAACCTAAATAATACTATAGCTATCTATTAACTAAATGGGATAGGATAGAAGTTTTAATCATGTTAATAGAAAACTCTGAACCAATTACAGGGAATAGAAGGTTGTAATCAGAGCAGAGGACCCTAAAAGGTTCATGCAGGGCATAGTTAGAAGAACAACGACTTAGGGATAAAGGAATCAAAGGATGTCTACTCCGTCTACATGGTACCGACAGATTTACCTGAGCTAATAACTCGGGCGAGTCGATATCACCAATTAGGAGCTTGTGCATAAAAATAACACCAAGCATAATTCTACGGTTAGTTAGGGAAGGAAGGTTAATCAAGAGAAGTCTACTAGAATACGAAGGCAAATTGACATTGCGATCCCAGCTAAAGCCACGAAGAGCAAATAGCAAGAACTGCTTTTGAACGGATTCAAGTCGAATCTGGTGCGACTCATATTGAGGTGACCAAATGCAAGATCCATACTCTAAAATAGGACGGACAAGCGAAGTAAAAAGAACTTTAGTTGTATAGGGGTCATCAAATAGTCATCAATATAGTTAGAGGCTTCGGACTTTTTGCCATTTTTATGCAGAGGAATGATATACGACTCCTTCCAAATAGATGGAAAAGAGGAAGATTCGACAGACAATAGAAACAATTTTAAAATGGGTTTACATAATGCGTTTGCACAGAACCTGAGTACACATCCAGGCAGACCATCTGGCCCCGGAGAATAAACAGGTTTAACTAATTTAAGTTCGCTAAGAATAGAACTTTCATCAAACACTGGATTGAAAATGCAATTAGCCTTTTCTAAATGATAAGGATACGGACTTGCTCGATATTCCGTTGAGGAATAAGTTGTTTTGAAAAAACTCGCAAACATATCGGCAATTGCCTGATCAGTGCTCGCTTTTTTATTTTGAAAAGACAAAAAGATGGATGACCAGACTGCTAATAATGATTCAGATATTGCAGACCTGTTTGCTAAATTCTTTCAGTCGACTTATTCTACTATTGCTTCGGATCCCACACCCTATCCCTTCTCAATCCCACATTAAAATTTTATGTTTTTTCCTAGTATTACTGAAGACTGTATTATCTCTAGCTCGTCATCTATGACGTCTTCCTTCGTACCCGGGCCTGATAATATACCTAGTTGCATCCTTAAAATGTGTTCGATTTCCCTATCTAAGCCTTTATCTCGGTTATTTTTTATATCGAGTGAGACTTCTGATATTTGGAAGGAGTCTTCTATTATTCCGCTTTTTAAAAAGGGTAGCAAATCGGATATTTCTAACTACCGTGGCATTGCCAAACTTTCAGCAATACCTAAGCTGTTTGAAAAAATTATTACGTCTTCCCTTCAACACCTATCCAAATCCGCTACTTCTCCTTGTCAGCATGGCTTCATGAAAGGTCGTTCGTCGCTTACCAACCTTTTAGAATTGACTACCCTTGTACACCATGGCTTCCTTAAAAAGTGTCAAACTGATGTTATTTATGTAGGAAATAAAGTGTCAGGCGGGCATAATCATGGCAGTCGTGAAGTAGGTAGTGAGCGAGACAGAACGACACGCAGCGGCCGTACCTATCTGGTCGACTCACTCATTGGCAAATAAGGGTTGATTTAAAAAAAGCACTCGTAATCGTACTCTCGCCTCGATCCCATCGAGCACCCAAATTTATCACTGAGGCCATTATTATAATAATAAATATATGTAGTCTTAACACAAAGAAACATTGTTAATAAATAAGACCAACTAAGGAAACACATCCGTATAATATCGAATTAAATAAACAGGGAAGTAAAATCCCACATTTATACAGACTTTAGTAAGGCTTTCGATACGGTTGATCATTCTATGCTTCTCACGAAACTTAACATCATGGGTTTTTCTCCGAAACTATTGGCTTGGTTAAAGTCGTATCTTATTGGTAGAACCCAAAAGGTGTCTTTTCGTTCCTCGATATCTAAAACTGTTCGAGTTACGTCAGGTGTACCCCAAGGCAGTCATCTGGTCCCACTGTTATTTACCTTGTTTATAAATGATTTGCCTCATGTTTGCGGATGACGTCAAGATTTCTTATTCATGTAATGATCCTTCTTTCCAACAGTACTTGCAATGAGATCTCGATGCGTTCTGTGATTGGTGTCACGTTAATAAATTACACCTTAATGCCTCTAAGTGCTCTTTTATGACTTCCAGTCGTTTGTCGCCGTTCCTAGCTCATTACTCTATTAAATCTGTTCTGTTAGATTGTGTACCATTATTCAAAGACTTAGGCGTTATGTTTGACACAAAACTTTCATTTAATGTTCATATATCTTCAATTGTCAATAAAGCATGCAGTCTTCTTGGCTTCATTAAACGTTGGGCCAAAGAATTTGATGATCCAAAGGTGACAAAGGTTTTATACACTTCGTTAATTCGCACTACTCTAGAATATTGCTCGCCAGTGTGGAACCCTCAATATGATGTTCACCAGCGTAGTATTGAATCGGTACAGAACCAATTCCTTAAGTTCGTGTGACGAGAGATAGTAATTAATCGAGAACGCAAAAAAAAAAAACACGACCGACTTCGATGAGTGACAGCCTTTCGCTGTATGTCCAGGAAATTGACATGTTTTGCACCTCATTGGGTTTGGTATGTATTCCTTGACCTATACCGAGTGCAAATATTATATAGATCGAAAGTAATTAAAACTACTCCTGCAGGTTTCGCAAAAATTTCATATCGTTGACAATTTCATTTTCTTATAATTTATTAAGGTAGGGAGCGAAAATTGTCCCTTTCACATTATTAAGGCTATGGTGAAGTTTGCACAGATTCCAGGGAGCTGTTTGACCTTAATAAACTTTTCAGCAATTTGCTTAGAGTTTATTAGCATAAAACGGTTGCCATCGCGATGTGTAGAGATTGAAATAACGTCTCTGCTTATTAATATGAGTTCACGGTGAACAGCGATACAATAGAAACTAGATATCGGCTTTACGTGGTCCGTAGAAGAAATAATTATGAATTTGGGGTTTTGTTGGTCTTGTGCGGGTAGATCAAAATATTCCTCAATAAAACTGCGATAAGTTTTTTCTTTTTGTCTTTGGGGCTAACGCCCAGGGGCCATTTTTGGTAAATAGTGAGATTCATTAGGTAAAAAGAACTATATCACACACGCGGTTTTGAGAAATAAAAAATAGAACAGTGGGCCAAAGAGCAGGGCAAAACAAGACGATTTACGCAGCGGAGCTATTAGTTACTGACGTGCGCACTCGAAGAGAGATAGTCGGCGACTAGGTCTAGATGGTATTATCATATCTTTGTCGCTTTATATTTATTTTTTCTAATTTCTCTACAGGACCAACTAATTGGCAGTTGTCTTATACAGGGTCTTAGGGAAATAAATCTAACAATAGAACCGCACACATTCAAACTCACAATTAAATTCAATGCAAATCAGTTACAAATTTAAGGCAAATTAGTTACAAATTCTATGCAAATTACTAACAAGGTCACTTTACTCTGTTATTTGCGCTGACACTTTTATTTATTTATTATTATATTTATACCATACACCCATAGGGTAATATGGTGTATTAAAGTCGCCAAAATGTACATACATAGAGGCAGAAGGAAGCTTTTCCGACCCCATAAAGTATATATATTCTTGATCAGTATCAAAAGCCGAGTTGATCTAGCCATGTCCGTCTGTCCGTCCGTCCGCCCGTATTAACGCGTAGATCTCGTAGACTATAAGAGATAAAGCCACCAAATTTGGTATGTAGGCTCATGTAGTATGTAGAGTGATCAAGTTTATTTCAAATTATTGCCACGCCCCTTTCCGCCCCCACAGTTCTAAAAAAACGTTTATCTCACAAACTGTTATAGCTAGAGACACTATATTCGGTATGTATATTTGGTTAGTAAATGCGCACATTTTGTATGTATAAATATATTTCCGCCCCCGAAATTCGAAAAACTCCATTATCTTCCGTCATTTTTTAACTTGTGGAATCAAATTTGGCATACTTTAATTTGATACTAATACCCAGCAAAATACCAAATTTGATCAAATATCAAATTGCACTAAAAATAGCCAAGTTATGCATATAAACAAAATGCATTTGTTTAAAAAATTGAAATATTTGCTTTACTGGTGTATGGTATACCTAAGTCAGCGAGACGACTTACTTCATTGAACTTCTTTACGGGTCTTACATAATTCTTTGCCGCCCCACTGTCGATTAGGATTTTTAGTGTTCTACGCTCGACGAACGGCCAAAATCATAGCTTCTAAACCAATAAAAATGTAAAAAGCATTTATCATAATAAAGAATACCTTAAGCTTCAAAATGAATGTTTGTCAAAATGCTGGGTGCTCGTTGTGCTGTAATATTCAAGGTCAAAATCAGAATATATTTCCAAGCATCTTTTTTCTTTAAAAATGGAGCAAACCCCGGTTTTTTTTAATCACAAATGGAATTTTTCATTGTTTTAAACGACTATGTAACATTTTTTAATGTTTTAATTTGATTTTTTAACATAATTACAAAAAGAAAAACAAGAAAAATTTTTAAAATTTTTTTTTGGTTAATTTTGAAAATTTGCTATTGATGGCTGATTTTCTTCAAAATAATTTTCAATATTTACATCAATATCTAACAAACTCAACATTTCGGGACTTTATTGCAAGAAGTGGGTCCGAAGAGGCGCTAGAATGTTAAAAAGGTCTTCATTTTGTCTAACACGAGAAGATTTTAATGTATTAGTATATCTGAATTGTTCATTCCTGTGCTTGTTTTTACATTCCTGTGCTTCTTCGGATAGCTCTCCAATTGGTAATCACTGATATTCTATTAAATCCTTTCCGTGAGTCAAAATCCTTTGTACCGTTGGGGTAAGTTTTTTTTGCGGATCCAATCAGTCAAAAGTTGAGCAGTCCTTGAAGTATATTCGGCAAATTTTTCATCATTTACAATGTCTTTGCAATTTATAACATTTAAGATAACAGCCATCATTTTGACTCTCTTGACTAACACCTGTTATAAAAGATGTCATTTCATCATTTTCAAAAAATCTCCTTGAAGTATTTCCATCAGTCGTGTTTCCGTATCCGTACTTTGGGCAGTCAACATTCAGTCCCAGCTCCCGAGACAATTCAGGTTGTATAATCTCCTTCCTGCTCTGAATATCCCCACTATACTCCTCAAGCCAAACTTATTTTTTTCACGAAATTTGCCAGATTTCTGCCGCTTTCGATCCATTTTCACTTTAAGCTATACATATTGTGTATATTTAATTTTTACCTTACGCTCCGTACTAGCGTTTTCGAATGAAACGCTCATCTCCTTCAGCAATCCCATTTCAAAATCATTTATGATTTCACACTCGTGGAAAACTTTCAAAATTCTTTCATTCTTTAACAACATTTTTGCACAATTAATCTTGAATTATATTGACATATACTATTCAGTCCTGCTTTAAGGTGTTTTCACTTATGAAGTTAAAAATAAACTGTCGCAAACGAGAGGAATAATTAGCTTTTTATGTTATATTTTTTTAATTAACTAGGTAAAACGAAAAATCGGTATTACCCTTTTTGTATTAATTAGGTAAAAAACTTAATATTTATATCGAATTACGTAAACGGAAATAAAAACGACCAAGCCACAACTAGGACAAATTTTTCATCAACTTAAATAACATTTACCTGCCTTGTCAGTTTTTCCAACGGTAAGGTAATTAGCAATCTAACATTGAAGAAAGGCATATAAGTTAAGACCAGACATGCTTCACTATCACAATCACACTCACTCCACACCCATAGAGAACATCCAAGAGTCATCATAATGAGCACTGACGTAATGAGCATCGGCACGATCACTGAAGGCACCACCAAGAATGTCACCCGATAACCTTGCAACACACGACCGCCTCCACACAATTGCCAGACTAAACATTCCTAGGGGAATGGTGTCAAGTTCGGTGCACCAGATGGCAAGTCGCCCAATTCCCTGAATCAAATTGGCAACAGGCATCATGTTCGGTGCACCAGCCGTCACGTCGCCCAAATCAATTTCATGATAAACAGATCCCACGCTCGCGTTGGACCATTGGACTCAGCAAGCGTCGCTGTCACCATCGACGCCCAAAATCAGAGGCTTCATCCAAACATAATCGACCTACATAATTCAGTCTTTAATCCTAGTACAAACTTGTCACTTCGTTAGAGCTCCGCGATCTTAGTTCAGTCTAGTAGTCACAAAGTCTTCCAGTGAAAAAGATAAATTTCCAAATGTGTACTCAATATTAAATAAACCCAAATAAAACTTTATTTTTTTATGTGACTAACTAAGTTTGTGTTTAATTGGCGCCCGAGCAGGGACCCCGCGTTTAAAAGTTGATCAAGTGAAGTAAAACGGCAATTGTGATAAGTGTTAATCAAAATAAACGCAAATAAATACGCCTTTAAAACGATAACCGAAATATACGCAGTGCCAACAAAACTTCGCTGAGGTCAGACGGGGTTATAACAAAAAAATTTATCGCTGCATTCCTCTAGTATCCGTTCGGAGGAAAGTTGGTACAACAAGTGTCTGGATTCGGAGCGTTAGTACCCCAACGTGGGAAAAGCGAGCACCCCAACCAACCGACCAATAATAGCACCGAAATGAAAATAATATTAATGTAAGTTAAGTTAAAAATAAAAGAAACAAGAAACAAATTATTAATTATTTAAGCAAGATCAAAAAAGAAAAAAAAGAAACGAATTAGCATCATAAGAAACGAAAAACGAACTAACTAACATTTATAATAATTATTTTTACTAACAAAATTTTCAAACCGAAAGCCATTTCCATTCAAAATTTTTTTCTCCCTAAAGCGGTATCGCGTCGCGAGCGAATTTACTTGTCTTTCGAATAATTATTCGACGGTATGAATTAAATCCTTTGTGAAATCGAAAATGTCTGAAAACGACAGTTGGGTAAAAGCCGCGGTCCTTCAGCCAGGAGGTCAACCTACAACAGGGTCACAGAATGCGTCAACCTCAGCCCCCGCGAACAGAAGTGTAGAGGCTATATCCATACAAGGGTTAGATGCAGCCATTGATAGTCTGTTAGCAGCTAGAATGGAGAATTATATTGAGCAGCTAAAACTGGCCCAGCCAGCAACCCCAGAATACAGAGACTTAACTCTAAATTTACAGGACAAGTGGAATGAGGTAGATAAAGTTCCAGACCTAGTGAAAGGACTCAAAGAATTCTCGGGTAATCCAGCAGAGTTTAAAACTTGGTTCTCTTCAACCTCGCGTGTAATGGATGCCTTTGCTCCTTTGCAAGGAACGCCAAAATACTTTGCGATTTTACTAACAGTCAGAGACAAAATCACAGGACATGCGAACACAGTACTAAAGGTGAATGATACCGCGTTGCACTGGGAGGCAATCTCGAAATGCCTTCTGGAGGAATATTCAGACAGACGAGATTTGGGTACACTAGAATATCAGTTGTTCTCCATGAGTCAGAGGAATAGTACGATCCATGAGTTTAACCTTGCAGTGAACCATCAGATGTTCTTAATCATCAGCCAAATGAAAAATATGGGACACGGTCCTGAGGTCATGGCAGTTTTGTCGAAACAGATAAGGGACAGAGCCCTAGATACTTTTATTAGGGGCCTGAACGGTGATCTATCAGATAGAATAAGTCTAGCGCAACCACTTAACTTGAAACATGCGTTGCAGATGATAGAAGACTTAACCAATAAGCACACTAAAAACTCGATCGGCTCAGGTTATCACCACCCTCGTCCAAACCTAACACACAAGACAGGACAATACACCAGAATTAACGCCCCCCCACAGTGGTCATACCCTCCAGTACTTCCCCCTAAACCGCACAACAACCTGAACTGGTACAACCCCAGACAGACTCAAAATACTTTCACACCCCAAAATAACTTTCCACAGAACCATAGTATTCCCCAAAATATCCCTTTCCGAAACAGTAACCAAACTTTCTTTAACGCACCACCTAGACCTCTCGCCCCAAAGCCTCAACCCAAGCCTACACCAATGGATGTAGACGGCTCCATAATGACCAAGAACGTGAATTACATGAATAGGCCAAATATAAATCCTACACAACCAATTTTATTAAAGAGAGTAAATCCGTTTAATACGAATCTCCCAAACAAAGCCCAAAGACAGTTCCACATCGGAGCCGAGGTACAAGACGGGCAATACAGTGCCCCACCACCAGAAGACCTTCAAGTCAATGTAACCGAAACTCAGTGGTCCGAATACCAAGAACAGGAAGACTATTTTCAATTAGTCCCATACTCGCAATTTTCGGAGTATGAACAACAGCAAGAGTACTCCACCACTCAAGGTGGCATGTCCGAATTAAGTCCGCAAGATAGAGAGACACCACAACCTACAGTACAGGATACCTACCCACAAATCGAGGACACGGTTAATTTTTTAGGATGAAGTGTTCCTCTTTGCCGTACTTTGTAGTCCGGGACAAAGACGGAACAGCGTACAATTTTTTAATAGACACCGGTTCAAACAAAAACTATATCCAACCTGAAATAGCCAAGAACATAAAGCCAAATGAGCGTAAATTCTACGCGAATACTGTAAGTGGACGCATCCTAATTGCGGAGCATGTCCACTTGGGTCTCTTCAATGAACCCAACAAACCTATAATTTTTTTTCTACTCCAAATTTAAAATCGTTTCATGGAATCCTAGGCAATGACACACTAAAAGAATTAAATGCCATTATAGATGTAGGAAAAGATTTGCTACATGTCAACAACTCTCATGTTGTTAAAGTGAGACAGATGCGAGCTCAGCAGGTCCACACGATCAACTCAGATCAATTATCAAGTCATCAAAAGTTAAAGCTAGAAGCACTTCAAGAGGAATACAAATCGCTATTTGCAAGTCCGGATATGAGGTTGACTTATGCTACCAATGTCCAAGGTGAAATTCGAACATCGTCAGACACTCCAGTCTACTCAAAACACTACGCGTATCCAGCCTCCTTGAAGGAAGTAGTCGAAGAACAAATTCAAGAACTATTAGAAGATGGTATAATACGACCTTCACGGTCGCCCTATGGTTCTCCTGTATGGATCGTCCCAAAAAAAGCGACAGTTCGGGAAAAAAGAAATATAGGATGGTCATCGACTACAGAAAATTAAATTCAGTCACCATCTCGGATAAATACCCTATCCCAGAAATTGGAGAAATGATTGCTCAATTGGGCAACAACAAATACTTCTCCGTCCTTGACTTAAAGAGCGGATTTCATCAGATCCCTTTAAAGGAATCCGACATTGAAAAATCAGCATTCTCTATAAACGGAGGAAAATATGAGTTCACCAGGCTCCCCTTCGGTTTAAAAAATTCCCCATCTATATTCCAAAGAGCTCTCGACGATATTTTAAGAGAACATATAGGGAAAATATGCTATGTCTATATCGACGACATCATAATATTCAGCAAAACAGAGGAGGAACACTTTCGTCATTTGGCCAAGGTATTCTCTACCTTAACAGAAGCAAACATGAAAGTACAAGTCGACAAGTGTAAATTTCTAAAACATAGCGTTGATTTCCTAGGAGTAGTAATATCAAGCGAAGGTGTTAAGACCAACCCAGAGAAAGTACAGGCTATAAAAAATTTCCCCACACCAAGAAACCTGAAGCAACTAAGATCCTTCTTGGGTTTAGCTAGTTATTATAGGCGGTTCATTAAGGATTTCGCGAAGCTAGCAAGACCCCTTACAAATTTACTGCGTGGCGAGCACGGGAGGACGAAAAAGAATGTCTCCAACAAAATCGAAATTCGTTTTGGCAAGGAAGAGTTGGACTCTTTTGAAAAAGTTAAGAATGCACTAGTTTCACAGGATGTATTGCTAGCATATCCCGATTTTAATAAAGAATTTCATCTGACCACAGATGCTTCAAATATAGCGATAGGTGCCTCACTAGAACAAAATGGCAGACCAATCACATTTATATCCAGAGCATTATCTAAGACAGAAGAAAATTACGCTACGAATGAAAGGGAAATGCTGGCCATAGTATAGGCCTTAGAAAAATTGAGGATGTACCTTTATGGGAAGTCAAAAGTGATCATTTATACAGACCATCAACCGCTTACTTATGCGCTTAGTCCAAAAAACAATAACACGAAACTAAAAAAATGGAAGAGTCACCTAGAAGAATACAACTACGAGTTGAAGTATAAACTGGGTAGCTCAAACGTAGTAGCAGACGCACTTTCAAGAAATCCTACCGGCATAAAAACGAAAACACGACATTCGAGTTACCATTTCCCACTTATCACAGACATACAGTAGTTCGAAGAAACTATTCAGAAAATGATCTTGTAGAAATCCTAAAAGCAAAATTAGATCCTAGGATAGTGAATGGTATTTTCACTTCAGAAAGCATCATGGGAAAAATTCAGCTGATATTTCCAGAACATTTTAGGAATTATAAAGCTAGGTTTACGCAGATCCAAACTACGGATGTACATGAGAATAGCGAGCAGCAGGAAATTATAACTAAAGAACATACTAGAGCTCATAGAAACGCAATAGAAAACAAAAAACAAATTTTATCTAAAGTTTTTTTCCCAGGAATGAGAAAAAAAATAGAAGCAGTAGTAAAAACATGCCAAACATGCAAACTTTCTAAATACCAAAGGCACCCCCCAAATCAAGAGATTCAATCAACACCCATACCAAGTTATCCAGGGGAAATAATCCACATAGACCTTTACTCGACTCAAAACAAAACCATTTTAACGGCAATAGACAAATTCTCAAAATACACACAAATAAAATTAGTGAATTCAAAAGCAGCAGAACATTTAAAGGTACCACTACGCGAATTATTGGTAGCTTTTGGCGCGACTAAAACAGTAGTAATGGACAACGAAAAATCGTTAAATTTCGCTTCGATAAAATTCCTTTTGAACGATCAACTGGGTATAAACGTACACACAACCCCACCGTATACTTCGTCTAGCAATGGTCAGGTAGAAATATTTCATTCCACATTCACGGAATTAATGAGATGCCTAAAGATTGAGCATCCGGAATTAGAATTTGAAGACCTAATATTCAGAGCAGTAGACGAATACAATAAGACGATCCACAGTACAATTAACAAAAAACCGATAGAAGCTTTTTTTGCGTTAGACTTGGCACACTCTCCGGAAAAACTAGCATTAGAAAGAGAAAAAACTTCAAAGAAAATTTCAGACAAACAAATTGCAGATCTACAATATCATAACAAAAACAAAGAACCCATAAAAATTTATGACCCAGAAGAAACAATTTATGTCAAAATCAAAAAGAGATTGGGTTCTAAATTAACACCAAGATATAAAAAGGAAAAAGTAGCTGAAGATTTAAATACAAAAGTTAAAACAACGTCAGGCAGGATAGTACATAAGAACCAGTTGAAATACTGACCAATATCCATCTTTGACAGGTTAATATTGATAGCAGTCTGTTGGGGACATACGACTATCCTGGATTACTCAAAATCAAGGGTAGTAATGCTGGAAACTGGGATGGCAGCGAGGCAGAATGGCACGTTTAAAATTATACACGTTATAGAAGTAGAAAAATATCAACAGGTATTGTCGGTGTTGAAGGAGGTTGTACAAAACTCAACCAAAGCAAATCCGTATTACCCCTTTCTTATTTACGAAATAACCCGAATCGAAAACGAAATCAAAAGATTAAAGCCTATAAAATTCAAAGCAAAACGCTCTCTTGATATACTCGGAACAGCGTGGAAGTGGCTCGCGGGTACCCCAGATCACCAGGACCATAAGATTGTAATTGATAAGATTAACGAACAGCTAAAGAATAATAATGAGCAAGTAATAATTAATAAACTGGTAGAAGATAAGATAAATGACCTAATTAAAATAACGAACACTTTATTGCATAGAAGTAAACCAGAAACAGACGAAAAACTGAAAGAAATAGAAATAACAAAATTTAAACTGAGCCTTTTAAGAGAAGAAATTACAAACGTCATTTACGCAATAGATTGGGCCAAAGCCAATACAATAAATTCCTTGATTTTATCACCAGCAGAAATAAACATTATTGAAACATATGCCGAAGAAAGTCTAACATTTGTAAATATTGAAGAGCTGATAGAATTTGCCGAAGTAAGTGTTGCTTCCGATGGCAGAGCTCTCCTTTATATCGTTAGCATACCTAGAGTAATTAAAGAACAATGCAAAAAAATTATGGCACTACCTATAAAATATGAGAAAACAATTGAAAAAATAGATTATAATCACATATTAAAATGCAATAAACAATATTTCGGTCTAGCTAATAAGGATAAATGTAAAAATCAGAACAACAAAATATTATGTAAACTGGAAGATTTGACTGACTTAAAAAATAGCAAATGCATAGGAGCGTATTTTCATAGGAAAAAACCAACTTGCCAAACTACTAACAATCAACATGTGAAATCACACTCGGAGGTGGCTCCCGGTACGATCTTGCTAAACCAATTCAAGGGTATCATCAACGTCGATGGAGAAAACCTTACATTGGACGGAACTTTTATAGTCCAATCGCAAAATTCAACAATCAACATAGACGACTCGTGGTACATCATGAAGACTAAGCGTGAAGTAGAAGTCCAACCCCCATTACTTCAACTATTATCGGACAAACAGCACCAAGGCGAAACGCTATCTCTGGAGATGATCAAAGAACTGCACTTGAACAACACGAACAGCCTGGAAAGAATTCAGACTAACAATGTCATAATTTCATCATCTTATTGGATCGTCATAGCAATTTTAGCGATCGCAGCAATTACATACTGGGCGATCAAGAGGCAATGCAACCACAGGCCAGAAGAGAGCAATCCACCAATGGTAATGCCGATTACACCCGTACAATATGTGGTAGCGACCGAGGACGTCCGCACTTAAGAGGGGAGGAGTTAAGACCAGACATGCTTCACTATCACAATCACACTCACTCCACACCCATAGAGAACATCCAAGAGTCATCATAATGAGCACTGACGTAATGAGCATCGGCACGATCACTGAAGGCACCACCAAGAATGTCACCCGATAACCTTGCAACACACGACCGCCTCCACACAATTGCCAGACTAAACATTCCTAGGGGAATGGTGTCAAGTTCGGTGCACCAGATGGCAAGTCGCCCAATTCCCTGAATCAAATTGGCAACAGGCATCATGTTCGGTGCACCAGCCGTCACGTCGCCCAAATCAATTTCATGATAAACAGATCCCACGCTCGCGTTGGACCATTGGACTCAGCAAGCGTCGCTGTCATCATCGACGCCCAAAATCAGAGGCTTCATCCAAACATAATCGACCTACATAATTCAGTCTTTAATCCTAGTACAAACTTGTCACTTCGTTAGAGCTCCGCGATCTTAGTTCAGTCTAGTAGTCACAAAGTCTTCCAGTGAAAAAGATAAATTTCCAAATGTGTACTCAATATTAAATAAACCCAAATAAAACTTTATTTTTTTATGTGACTAACTAAGTTTGTGTTTAATTTATATATAAACAGATATTATTATTAAAACAGCATTACGCAATGTTATCATTTAAATACAAAGAAGCTACAGGCCAATACGCATGCCCTCTTCTTCTTCCTTATACCTGCAGCGCATTTTTTAGGCGAGGTTGCCTTAGTTTTATGGCTTACGCATCGGTGTCGCAGGTCTCCGCATATTGGGACTATGTACATTTGATAGGTGAATATTTCACCTAGCTAGTGTATGTAGTCGGATACTCATTGATCCTTGTTAGTTTTATTCCACCAAAGTTAAAAAAACCCAAATATTTAGTGTGTTTTTTAAACGCTTCTAGTTCAATAACGATTTAAGTTATTATTAAAATTTATGCAATATGCTATTAATAAAGAACATACTTTTCAGATAAAAAATCCAAGATCGATTGTTGAAATCGCCCAATATTCAGTTTTAAAGTTGCGATTTTTTTTTTCAAAATTATCATTTTTTCCCATTTACTAAAAATGTCTCAACTTTGGGCACCTCCAGCACCCATTGATCTCAACCGATGCGATGTGTTCAGGACTGATCTCTTAGTTATCCCTGAAGACAACTTTCATCCACCTCTGTATGTAACCATTGACCTTTCTTTTGGGGTTATGTCTCGACATAAAAAATCGATGCCTCTAACCCGATGTTTTTGCAAGACAAACTTTACTAAACTTAAAAACTCTTGTTAACTAATGATTGGACACATCTGTATACTTGCACGGATATGGACTCTGCCATTTCTGTCTTTTATAGAACTCTTGAGTCGTTCTTTGATGTTTATGTCCCGCGTGTGACCCAAGAATGGTCTGTTAGACCTCCTTGGTTCTCACGTGAGTTATGTAACTTGAAGAACGCTATAAAAGATTTAAAAACTCCGGTAAAGCATCGGATTCTTCCCTATATGTCGTTGCTCGATCAAATTTTATGGTGCTGAATTCGCATTGCTATAAGGATCTTAACCAATTTTATAATATTGTCAATGTTAAACGTAAGACATCAGTTCACCCGTCTTACTTGTCTTTCGAAAATAATAAAGCTGTCAATGATCAGGCAAATACCGATATGGTTGCTGATTTTTTCAAAACAACTTATTCATCTTCGATTTATCAAGCCAATCCTCCTTATCCTTATCACTTTCAATCGTCTAATTGCATTTTTGACCCTTTGTTTGAAAAAAGTACCGTTCTTGGAGTGCACAGTTCCGTCAAACCAATATATGCACCTGGCCCTGATGGATTAGCAGGCTGCGTATTAAGGTTTTGCGCAGAGGCCCTATGTAAGCCAATACTTGAGTTGTTTACATTGTCCGTCACATCTTCCGCCTTCCCATCTATCTGGAAGGAATCATACATTATTCGTCTTCATAAAAAGGGTAAAAAGTCCGAACCCTTCCATTATAGCGGTATTTCTAAATTGTCTACCATACCCAAAGCATTTAAGAAAATAATAACATCTCAATTGCAACTGCTTATGGTGGTTTCACCCTATTTCGGGTCTTGCGAATCGAACTGCATCATTAGTTTCTTAAGTTATCACGATGGTTTCATACAAAATTTTTTAAGGAAGTTTTTCATCAAAGTTGCCATCTTTTCGAAAAGTGTATTTTTTCCATTTGCTTCTAACTTCTAAAATATTCAGTTTTTTTACAAACTTTCTTCAGCAGACAGATTTAGAGGCTAGATGTCTTTCCAATATTTGTAGCCCTTTCAATTCCAAGAAACTTTGCTGAAGAAAGTTTGTAAAAACTGAATATTTTAGAAGTTAGAAGCAAATGGAAAAAATACCCTTTTCGAAAAGATGGCAACTTTGATAAAAAAACTTCCTTAAAAAATTTTGTATGAAACCATCGTGATAACTTAAGAAACTAATGATGCAGTTCGATTCGCAAGACCCGAAATAGGGTGAAACCATCGAATTTTGCCATGTCTTTTTTTTTTTTGAAAAAAACTATTACAGTGTAATCATTCAATACAATAAGCTCAACTTGTAACACTTTGTTGCAAGTATAAACAATTAAACATATACGCATTAGAATATAATTGTGGACTTGAATATGTTTATATGTATACATTGATGTATGCACATAAATATATTCACATAAATATACAGCTAAGCATGAACATATATGTATGTATACATTTGTATATGCATATACATATATTCACATAAGCAATGTGTGCACAAGCGTAACATGAGCTAGAGCCCGGCCAGCGTATGACCGCTGACCAAGCACTTTAATGTATGCGCTCCAACAATATGTATGTATGTACTGACACTCTCCCTCTCTTTTGTAGCTGTCGCATAAGTCGCAGCATAAGAATATATAAATTTTTATAGATGGACTCCATACTTAGCAACTTATTATTTTAACGACACTGCCTTAGAGCAGTTAGATATTATCATTGACTTAGGTGTCCTTATGGACCATAAATTAACTTTTAATCTTCATATTTCTGCTGCAGTTAGTAAAGCTATGAATGTTCTTGGGTTTGTGAAACGATGGTCAAAAGAGTTTGACGATCCGTACACAACCAAAATTTTGAATACTTCATTAATCCGACCTATCTTAGAGTACGGATCTTGCATATAGTCAACTCAATATGAGACGCAACAAAGTAAAATTAAATCTGTTCAAAAGCAATTTCTGCTTTTTGCTCTTCGCGGTCTAAATTGAAATCGCAATGTCAGTAGACCTACAAAAAATTTTATTCCTCTCTCCTTAAAACAATGTAGTTCTAATTATTCTTTGCATGCAGCTTTTCGATTCCTATGTTCTGATTACAATCTTCTGTTACCCGTAAACAGCTCAGAATATAAACAAAATGCATTTGTTTAATAAATTTAAATATTTGCTTTACTGGTGTATTAGCGGACGTTGACGATACTATGCGCAGTACGTTCAAGTGGCCCCTACGACACCAGGACAAAGCCTGTTACGCGCGAGCCCAAGCAGATGACTGACCGAGGGGTGCAGCCGTATAACGCACGGCACGAATCGCGTGGACAAATACACAATAGAAAAAACAGACAAACAAATAACTAAATAATACTATAGCTATCTATTAACTAAATGGGATAGGATAGAAGTTTTAATCATGTTAATAGAAAACTCTGAACCGATTACAGGGAATAGAAGGTTGTAATCAGAGCAGAGGACCCTAAAAGGTTCATGCAGGGCATAGTTAGAAAAACAACGACTTAGGGATAAAGGAATCAAAGGATGTCTACTCCGTCTACATGGTACCGACAGATTTACCTGAGCTAATAACTCAGGCGAGTCGATATCACCAATTAGGAGCTTGTGCATAAAAATACCACCAAGCATAATTCTACGGTTAGTTAGGGAAGGAAGGTTAATCAAGAGAAGTCTACTAGAATACGAAGGCAAATTGACATTTCGATCCCAGCTTAAGCCACGAAGAGCAAATAGCAAGAACTGCTTTTGAACGGATTCAATTCGAATCTGGTGCGACTCATATTGAGGTGACCAAATGCAAATCCATACTCTAAAATAGGACGGGCAAGCGAAGTAAAAAGAACTTTAGTTGTATAGGGGTCATCAAATTCTTTTGACCATCTTTTAATGAAACCCAGGACACTCATGGCCTTTGCGACCGTGGTGGAAATATGGGTGTTAAAATTTAACTTATGGTCCATAAGTACGCCCAAATCATTCATATTATTTAGACGTTCTAAAGGACTGTTGTTTAGAAAATAAGTGACCAGTTGAGGAGAGTTACGAAAAAAAGTCATTACATTACATTTGGTAGTGTTATGATTTAGTAAATTAAACTGGCACCAGGATTGAAAGTTTTTGAGATCAGCTTGTAGCCGACTAAATGAATCTATATCTTTATAAGTAAGACAAAGCTTGACATCGTCAGCATACATAAGCACACGCGAATGAACAACGACTGATGGAAGATCGTTAATGAACAGTGTGAAAAGCAGAGGGCCAAGATGACTACCTTGAGGTACACCAGAAGTCACAGGAATGGAATCGGAAAAAGAAGACTTAAAAAGTACCTTCTGTTTTCTATTTGTTAAATATTCTCGAACCCAAGAAAGGAAAAGGGGTGGAAACCCAATGTCGCTCAGCTTAGAAAGTAATAGGGTATGATTAACGGAATCAAAGGCTTTGCTGAAATCAGTGTATATGACATCAGTTTGTTTACCATTTTTGAACCCCTTGATAATTATTGATGTAAATTCTAAAAGGTTAGTGGTTGTAGATCTACGTTTCACAAACCCATGTTGGGATGGCGAAATAATAGAGCTGCAAAAATGTTGCAATTGAGAAGTTATAATTTTCTCAAAAGCTTTCGGAATAGCGGACAATTTTGAGATACCCCTATAGTTAGAGGCTGCGGACTTTTTGCCATTTTTATGCAGAGGAATGATATACGACTCCTTCCAAATAGATGGAAAAGAGGAAGATTCGACAGACAGTAGAAACAATTTTAAAATGGGTTTACATAATGCGTTTGCACAGAACCTGAGTACACATCCAGGCAGACCATCTGGCCCCGGAGAATAAACAGGTTTAACTAATTTAAGTTCGCTAAGAATAGAACTTTCATCAAACACTGGATTGAAAATGCAATTAGGCTTTTCTAAATGATAAGGATATGGACTTGCTCGGTATTCCGTTGAGGAATAAGTTGTTTTGAAAAAACTCGCAAACATATCGGCAATTGCCTGATCAGTGCTCGCTTTTTTATTTTGAAAAGACAAAAAAGATGGGTGCACACCGCTGAAGATAGTTCTTATAGCATTGTGTATTAAGCATCATGAATTTTGAACTGATGACCGACGTGTTTTTTTAAACTTCTTATAATATCGTGTCTTCACATATTTCAAATTGGATAACTCACGAGAGAACCAGGGAGGTTTTTTTAGCCGCTCCTGCCTACCAAGAGGCACACAAATATCAAAGAGTGAATTCAGAGTATCAGCTATTCGCTTCTTTTATGATATCTCTACAATTGTACAGATAAGACTAATCGCTAGTAGTAATGTTTTCATTAAGGCTATCAAAGTCAGTTTTACGAAAGCACCTAGTTAGAGGTAACTGATTTGAACCAAGTAATGGTGAAAGCAAGGGCAGATCAATTTTTAAATTTAATGTAGGATGAAATTTGTCTTCTGGAAGAACAAATGGTTCGATCCTAGAAACCTCACAATAAGAAGAATCCAATACAAAAATAAGATCTAACGATTTTCCATTAGAATTTAAGACAGGATTGACTTGGGATAAAGATAAGCCTAGAAGGCCATCAATAAAGTCATGTGACACAGAGGGCAGCAACATGGTAGATTCATCTGTTAGTGACCATGCTAAAGCAGGTAAATTAAAATCACCTACAACTATGAGCATGTCTTGACTGGAAACTAAAGAGGAGACAAACTGAATTGCCTCTAAATGATTTAAATATACCACCATGTCTGACAGTGGTGGAATATAGGAACAAGTAATGAAAGCATTAAAAGATTTAAAATTTACTTTAACACCGACAAACTCAATCTCCTGGGTACTAGAAAATTGAATCATTTCAGATGATAAAGCAGCATCAACAGCTATCAGAACGCCACCACCTATGCGAGAAATCCGGTCACGTCTGAATATGGAAAAGTTTTATGGAAAACACCGATGCATCAGCAATATCAGGTTTTAGCCACGTCTCTGTAAAAGCTAGAATGTTATGCTCAAAAGAAAGACTATCTACATAGAGATTAGGAAGTTTAGATTTCAGTCCTCTAACCCAGGTTAAGGGACGAAGCTAGTTTTTTGACACACCAGCAGATGCTGATGTGGCAGGAATAGTATTAGTTGTTGTTGTTGGCAAGCGAATCGGTTGCCGATTTTTCTTTTTTACAGTATATTCCTTAACTATTATATGTTTCGGCCAAAAATCTTCTCGACAAATAGTTTTGAAGATATTGGCAGAAACACTAATTTTAAAGGACGAAATGTCCCGAGAATAAGAAAATTTAAACTTCTCCACCGCAATATTCGAGACGTTAACTTTCTTCCGAATATAGGCTATTACATCATCAGATGTGACAACAGGGTCTAGCCTAGAAACAAATATATGTTTCTTTGGTGGTATGCCAACGAGAGGCCGCGGTCCCGAAGCGTCAGCCGTAGCAGTAACGTTGGAAGAGTCACCCACTGCAGCAGTCAACTTGTTTACGGGGCCCTCGATACTTTTAGAACTATCGGCAATTTCCATTGGAATGGGTAATTGCCCGGACACGTCGGACACTACAATAGGCATCGATTTTAAGAGATCATTCCCAGGTGATACCGGTAATTCCTTACTAATAGCATTCACAACCGGGCTCTTAAACGATATCAACTGCTGTACATTAGGAGTGGACGGTGCATGAGACCAGTCGGGGACGATAAGAGACGCTGGCGGATCTACAGATACTGAAACACCCCAAGGACTGGTCCTTTTACGTTTCGGAGACTCATTCATAAGCGATAAACTCCTGAACTGAGTCTCCACCGCAGTAAACTCCGCTTGGAGTTTATTAAAACCTGCCCTTAAAGTGTCAAAACTATCTCTAGTCCGCCTCATGAAAGAGCGCATCTCATTCTCGACATCCCGGCAAGCATCACAACCATATTTTAAGCCACCACCTTTAGCAATAGACTCCTTGATTCTGCCTGTGTAACCTGCACACTTAACGTGAACCGCATTGTCACACAGCCAACAAAGAATATAATCATGGGAGTCAACCGCATTAGTGGCAACTATGCAATTATTTTTTGAGCAGACAACCATTTTATCAAAAATTAATTAATTTAATTAAAAAAGGAAATACAAAAAAAAATAAAAATTCTAAAGGGTAAAAATCTGTGTATAAGAATATACTGACCAGTTCTGACACAAGGGTTAATGTGCAGAGTAAGCCTTCACAACTAAAGAATAAAAATTACAAGAATACACAAAAACAAAAACACGTATCACAGAGTCGCGGGTAGGCAAAAGACGAGAGCGCAAATCAAACAAGAATAGGAAAGAGCGGGAAAGCGCGTCAAATTGAACACATGCAACAACAATTTGTACGCAAGAGCGCGATAGTTAGTTACAACGGTAAAGACACAAAAGCAAAAGAGATTAGCAAAACAACAACACCGCTAATGCAAGTAATTGTTGTAAGTTAAATTTATGTACATATATTGAAACAAAAAGCACAAAAGCGGCAGAAAGAAATCACGGAATGAAAATGCAAATTCGAATGTTAAAATTAAACCGATATTGAGTTTCAAAGTTAAAGAAAAGTTATTAATCACGAGAAACAAATAAAATTTGATAAGCGCAAAAAAAAACACGTCCGTCGTCTGCAACGAGTGAAAGTAGTTTTTGGTTTTTGTATGGTATACCTAAGTCAGCGAGACGACTTACTTCATTGAACTTCTTCACGGGTCTTACATAATTCTTTGCCGCCCCACTGTCGATTAGGATTTTTAGTGTTCTACGCTCGACGAACGGCAAAAATCATAGCTTCTAAACCAATAAAAATGTAAAAAGCATTTATCATAATAAAGAATACCTTAAGCTTCAAAATGAATGTTTGTCAAAATGCTGGGTGCTCGTTGTGCTGTAATATTCAAGGTCAAAATCAGAATATATTTCCAAGCATCTTTTTTCTTTAAAAATGGAGCAAACCCCGGTTTTTTTCAATCACAAATGGAATTTTTCATTGTTTTAAACGACTATGTAACATTTTTTAATGTTTTAATTTGATTTTTTAACATAATTACAAAAAGAAAAACAAGAAAAATTTTTTAAATTTTTTTTTGGTTAATTTTGAAAATTTGCTATTGATGGCTGATTTTCTTCAAAATAATTTTCAATATTTACATCAATATCTAACAAACTCAACATTTCGGCACTTTAGTTGCTATTTTCCAAATCCTTTCGTGATCGCACGTGACTCAGTGATGCAAGAAGTGGGTCCGAAGAGGCGCTAGAATGTTAAAAAGGCCTTCATTTTGTCTAACACGAGAAGTTTTTAATGTATTAGTATATCTGAATTGTTCATTCGTGTGCTTGTTTTTACATTCCTGTGCTTCTTCGGATAGCTCTCCAATTGGTAATCACTGATATTCTATTAAATCCCTTCCGTGAGCCAAAATCCTGTGTACAGATATAATTATTAAAACAGCATTACTCAATGTTATCATTTAAATACAAAGAAGCTACAGGCCAATACGCATGCCCTCTTCTTCTTCCTTATACCTGCAGCGCATTTTTTAGGCGAGGTTGCCTTAGTTTTATGGCTTACGCATCGGTGTCGCAGGTCTCCGCATATTGGGACTATATACATTTGATAGGTAAATATTTCGCCTACCTAGTGTATGTAGTCGGGTATTGATACTCATTGATCCTTGTTAGTTTTATTCCACCAAAGTTAAAAAAACCCAAATATTTAGTGTGTTTTTTAAACGCTTCTAGTTCAATAACGATTTAAGTAATTATTAAAATTTATGCAATATGCTATTAATAAAGAACATACTTTTCAGATAAAAAATCCAAGATCGATTGTTGAAATCGCCCAATATTCAGTTTTAAAGTTGCGATTTTTTTTTTCAAAATTATAATTTTTTCCCATTTACTAAAAATGTCTCAACTTTGGGCGCCTCCAGCACCCATGAATCTCAACCGATGCGATGTGTTCAGGACTGATCTCTTAGTTATCCCTGAAGACAACTTTCATCCACCTCTGTATGTAACCATTGACCTTTCTTTTGGGGTTATGTCTCGACATAATAAATCGATGCCTCTATCCCGATGTTTTTGCAAGACAAACTTTACTAAACTTAAAAAACTCTTGTTAACTAATGATTGGACACATCTGTATACTTGCACGGATATGGACTCTGCCATTTCTGTCTTTTATAGAACTCTTGAGTCGTTCTTTGATGTTTATGTCCCGCGTGTGACCCAAGAATGGTCTGTTAGACCTCCTTGGTTCTCACGTGAGTTATGTAACTTGAAGAACGCTATAAAAGATTTAAAAACTCCGGTAAAGCATCGGATTTTTCCCTATATGTCGTTGCTCGATCAAATTTTATGGTGCTGAATTCGCATTGCTATAAGGATCTTAACCAATTTTATAATATTGTCAATGTTAAACGTAAGACATCAGTTCACCCGTCTTACTTGTCTTTCGAAAATAATAAAGCTGTCAATGATCAGGCAAATACCGATATGGTTGCTGATTTTTTCAAAACAACTTATTCATCTTCGATTTATCAAGCCAATCCTCCTTATCCTTATCACTTTCAATCGTCTAATTGCATTTTTGACCCTTTGTTTGAAAAAAGTACCGTTCTTGGAGTGCACAGTTCCGTCAAACCAATATATGCACCTGGCCCTGATGGATTAGCAGGCTGCGTATTAAGGTTTTGCGCAGAGGCCCTATGTAAGCCAATACTTGAGTTGTTTACATTGTCCGTCACATCTTCCGCCTTCCCATCTATCTGGAAGGAATCATACATTATTCGTCTTCATAAAAAGGGTAAAAAGTCCGAACCCTTCCATTATAGCGGTATTTCTAAATTGTCTACCATACCCAAAGCATTTAAGAAAATAATAACATCTCAATTGCAACTGCTTATAGTGGTTTCACCCTATTTCGGGTCTTGCGAATCGAACTGCATCATTAGTTTCTTAAGTTATCACGATGGTTTCATACAAAATTTTTTAAGGAAGTTTTTCATCAAAGTTGCCATCTTTTCGAAAAGTGTATTTTTTCCATTTGCTTCTAACTTCTAAAATATTCAGTTTTTTTACAAACTTTCTTCAGCAGACAGATTTAGAGGCTAGATGTCTTTCCAACATTTGTAGCCCTTTCAATTCCAAGAAACTTTGCTGAAGAAAGTTTGTAAAAACTGAATATTTTAGAAGTTAGAAGCAAATGGAAAAAATACCCTTTTCGAAAAGATGGCAACTTTGATAAAAAAACTTCCTTAAAAAATTTTGTATGAAACCATCGTGATAACTTAAGAAACTAATGATGCAGTTCGATTCGCAAGACCCGAAATAGGGTGAAACCATCGAATTTTGCCATGTCTTTTTTTTTTTTTTGAAAAAAACTATTACAGTGTAATCATTCAATACAATAAGCTCAACTTGTAACACTTTGTTGCAAGTATAAACAATTAAACATATACGCATTAGAATATAATTGTGGACTTGAATATGTTTATATGTATACATTGATGTATGCACATAAATATATTCACATAAATATACAGCTAAGCATGAACATATATGTATGTATACATTTGTATATGCATATACATATATTCACATAAGCAATGTGTGCACAAGCGTAACATGAGCTAGAGCCCGGCCAGCGTATGACCGCTGACCAAGCACTTTAATGTATGCGCTCCAACAATATGTATGTATGTACTGACACTCTCCCTCTCTTTTGTAGCTGTCGCATAAGTCGCAGCATAAGAATATATATATTTTTATAGATGGACTCCATACTTAGCAACTTATTATTTTAACGACACTGCCTTAGAGCAGTTAGATATTATCAATGACTTAGGTGTCCTTATGGACCATAAATTAACTTTTAATCTTCATATTTCTGCTGCAGTTAGTAAAGCTATGAATGTTCTTGGGTTTGTGAAACGATGGTCAAAAGAGTTTGACGATCCGTACACAACCAAAATTTTGAATACTTCATTAATCCGACCTATCTTAGAGTACGGATCTTGCATATAGTCAACTCAATATGAGACGCAACAAAGTAAAATTAAATCTGTTCAAAAGCAATTTCTGCTTTTTGCTCTTCGCGGTCTAAATTGAAATCGCAATGTCAATTTCCCATCATACTCTAGTATGCTTCTGTTACTCAATCTTCCTTCTTTAATTTTTAAAGGTGAAATAGACTCTCCTGAGCTATTGAAACAGTTAAACCTATCTGCACCCCGTAGACCTACAAAAAATTTTATTCCTCTCTCCTTAAAACAATGTAGTTCTAATTATTCTTTGCATGCAGCTTTTCGATTCCTATGTTCTGATTACAATCTTCTGTTACCCGTAAACAGCTCAGAATATAAACAAAATGCATTTGTTTAATAAATTTAAATATTTGCTTTACTGGTGTATTAGCGGACGTTGACGATACTATGCGCAGTACGTTCAAGTGGCCCCTACGACACCAGGACAAAGCCTGTTACGCGCGAGCCCAAGCAGATGACTGCCCACCTCCCACCCGACCGACCGAGGGGTGCAGCCGTATAACGCACGGCACGAATCGCGTGGACAAATACACAATAGAAAAAACAGACAAACAAATAACTAAATAATACTATAGCTATCTATTAACTAAATGGGATAGGATAGAAGTTTTAATCATGTTAATAGAAAACTCTGAACCGATTACAGGGAATAGAAGGTTGTAATCAGAGCAGAGGACCCTAAAAGGTTCATGCAGGGCATAGTTAGAAAAACAACGACTTAGGGATAAAGGAATCAAAGGATGTCTACTCCGTCTACATGGTACCGACAGATTTACCTGAGCTAATAACTCAGGCGAGTCGATATCACCAATTAGGAGCTTGTGCATAAAAATAACACCAAGCATAATTCTACGGTTAGTTAGGGAAGGAAGGTTAATCAAGAGAAGTCTACTAGAATACGAAGGCAAATTGACATTTCGATCCCAGCTTAAGCCACGAAGAGCAAATAGCAAGAACTGCTTTTGAACGGATTCAATTCGAATCTGGTGCGACTCATATTGAGGTGACCAAATGCAAATCCATACTCTAAAATAGGACGGGCAAGCGAAGTAAAAAGAACTTTAGTTGTATAGGGGTCATCAAATTCTTTTGACCATCTTTTAATGAAACCCAGGACACTCATGGCCTTTGCGACCGTGGTGGAAATATGGGTGTTAAAATTTAACTTATGGTCCATAAGTACGCCCAAATCATTCATATTATTTAGACGTTCTAAAGGACTGTTGTTTAGAAAATAAGTGACCAGTTGAGGAGAGTTACGAAAAAAAGTCATTACCTTACATTTGGTAGTGTTAAGATTTAGTAAATTAAACTGGCACCAGGATTGAAAGTTTTTGAGATCAGCTTGTAGCCGACTAAATGAATCTATATCTTTATAAGTAAGACAAAGCTTGACATCGTCAGCATACATAAGCACACGCGAATGAACAACGACTGATGGAAGATCGTTAATGAACAGTGTGAAAAGCAGAGGGCCAAGATGACTACCTTGAGGTACACCAGAAGTCACAGGAATGGAATCGGAAAAAGAAGACTTAAAAAGTACCTTCTGTTTTCTATTTGTTAAATATTCTCGAACCCAAGAAAGGAAAAGGGGTGGAAACCCAATGTCGCTCAGCTTAGAAAGTAATAGGGTATGATTAACGGAATCAAAGGCTTTGCTGAAATCAGTGTATATGACATCAGTTTGTTTACCATTTTTGAACCCCTTGATAATTATTGATGTAAATTCTAAAAGGTTAGTGGTTGTAGATCTACGTTTCACAAACCCATGTTGGGATGGCGAAATAATAGAGCTGCAAAAATGTTGCAATTGAGAAGTTATAATTTTCTCAAAAGCTTTCGGAATAGCGGACAATTTTGAGATACCCCTATAGTTAGAGGCTGCGGACTTTTTGCCATTTTTATGCAGAGGAATGATATACGACTCCTTCCAAATAGATGGAAAAGAGGAAGATTCGACAGACAGTAGAAACAATTTTAAAATGGGTTTACATAATGCGTTTGCACAGAACCTGAGTACACATCCAGGCAGACCATCTGGCCCCGGAGAATAAACAGGTTTAACTAATTTAAGTTCGCTAAGAATAGAACTTTCATCAAACACTGGATTGAAAATGCAATTAGGCTTTTCTAAATGATAAGGATATGGACTTGCTCGGTATTCCGTTGAGGAATAAGTTGTTTTGAAAAAACTCGCAAACATATCGGCAATTGCCTGATCAGTGCTCGCTTTTTTATTTTGAAAAGACAAAAAAGATGGGTGCACACCGCTGAAGATAGTTCTTATAGCATTGTGTATTAAGCATCATGAATTTTGAACTGATGACCGACGTGTTTTTTGAAACTTCTTATAATATCGTGTCTTCACATTTTTCAAATTGGATAACTCACGAGAGAACCAGGGAGGTTTTTTTAGCCGCTCCTGCCTACCAAGAGGCACACAAATATCAAAGAGTGAATTCAGAGTATCAGCTATTCGCTTCTTTTATGATATCTCTACAATTGTACAGATAAGACTAATCGCTAGTAGTAATGTTTTCATTAAGGCTATCAAAGTCAGTTTTACGAAAGCACCTAGTTAGAGGTAACTGATTTGAACCAAGTAATGGTGAAAGCAAGGGCAGATCAATTTTTAAATTTAATGTAGGATGAAATTTGTCTTCTGGAAGAACAAATGGTTCGATCCTAGAAACCTCACAATAAGAAGAATCCAATACAAAAATAAGATCTAACGATTTTCCATTAGAATTTAAGACAGGATTGACTTGGGATAAAGATAAGCCTAGAAGGCCATCAATAAAGTCATGTGACACAGAGGGCAGCAACATGGTAGATTCATCTGTTAGTGACCATGCTAAAGCAGGTAAATTAAAATCACCTACAACTATGAGCATGTCTTGACTGGAAACTAAAGAGGAGACAAACTGAATTGCCTCTAAATGATTTAAATATACCACCATGTCTGACAATGGTGGAATATAGGAACAAGTAATGAAAGCATTAAAAGATTTAAAATTTACTTTAACACCGACAAACTCAATCTCCTGGGTACTAGAAAATTGAATCATTTCAGATGATAAAGCAGCATCAACAGCTATCAGAACGCCACCACCTATGCGAGAAATCCGGTCACGTCTGAATATGGAAAAGTTTTATGGAAAACACCGATGCATCAGCAATATCAGGTTTTAGCCACGTCTCTGTAAAAGCTAGAATGTTATGCTCAAAAGAAAGACTATCTACATAGAGATTAGGAAGTTTAGATTTCAGTCCTCTAACCCAGGTTAAGGGACGAAGCTAGTTTTTTGACACACCAGCAGATGCTGATGTGGCAGGAATAGTATTAGTTGTTGTTGTTGGCAAGCGAATCGGTTGCCGATTTTTCTTTTTTACAGTATATTCCTTAACTATTATATGTTTCGGCCAAAAATCTTCTCGACAAATAGTTTTGAAGATATTGGCAGAAACACTAATTTTAAAGGACGAAATGTCCCGAGAATAAGAAAATTTAAACTTCTCCACCGCAATATTCGAGACGTTAACTTTCTTCCGAATATAGGCTATTACATCATCAGATGTGACAACAGGGTCTAGCCTAGAAACAAATATATGTTTCTTTGGTGGTATGCCAACGAGAGGCCGCGGTCCCGAAGCGTCAGCCGTAGCAGTAACGTTGGAAGAGTCACCCACTGCAGCAGTCAACTTGTTTACGGGGCCCTCGATACTTTTAGAACTATCGGCAATTTCCATTGGAATGGGTAATTGCCCGGACACGTCGGACACTACAATAGGCATCGATTTTAAGAGATCATTCCCAGGTGATACCGGTAATTCCTTACTAATAGCATTCACAACCGGGCTCTTAAACGATATCAACTGCTGTACATTAGGAGTGGACGGTGCATGAGACCAGTCGGGGACGATAAGAGACGCTGGCGGATCTACAGATACTGAAACACCCCAAGGACTGGTCCTTTTACGTTTCGGAGACTCATTCATAAGCGATAAACTCCTGAACTGAGTCTCCACCGCAGTAAACTCCGCTTGGAGTTTATTAAAACCTGCCCTTAAAGTGTCAAAACTATCTCTAGTCCGCCTCATGAAAGAGCGCATCTCATTCTCGACATCCCGGCAAGCATCACATCCATATTTTAAGCCACCACCTTTAGCAATAGACTCCTTGATTCTGCCTGTGTAACCTGCACACTGAAATTGAACCGCATTGTTACACAGCCAACAAAGAATATAATCATGGGAGTCAACCGCATTAGTGGCAACTATGCAATTATTTTTTGAGCAGACAACCATTTTATCAAAAATTAATTAATTTAATTAAAAAAGGAAATACAAAAAAAAATAAAAATTCTAAAGGGTAAAAATCTGTGTATAAGAATATACTGACCAGTTCTGACACAAGGGTTAATGTGCAGAGTAAGCCTTCACAACTAAAGAATAAAAATTACAAGAATACACAAAAACAAAAACACGTATCACAGAGTCGCGGGTAGGCAAAAGACGAGAGCGCAAATCAAACAAGAATAGGAAAGAGCGGGAAAGCGCGTCAAATTGAACACATGCAACAACAATTTGTACGCAAGAGCGCGATAGTTAGTTACAACGGTAAAGACACAAAAGCAAAAGAGATTAGCAAAACAACAACACCGCTAATGCAAGTAATTGTTGTAAGTTAAATTTATGTACATATATTGAAACAAAAAGCACAAAAGCGGCAGAAAGAAATCACGGAATGAAAATGCAAATTCGAATGTTAAAATTAAACCGATATTGAGTTTCAAAGTTAAAGAAAAGTTATTAATCACGAGAAACAAATAAAATTTGATAAGCGCAAAAAAAACACGTCCGTCGTCTGCAACGAGTGAAAGTAGTTTTTGGTTTTTGTATGGTATACCTAAGTCAGCGAGACGACTTACTTCATTGAACTTCTTCACGGGTCTTACATAATTCTTTGCCGCCCCACTGTCGATTAGGATTTTTAGAGTTCTACGCTCGACGAACGGCAAAAATCATAGCTTCTAAACCAATAAAAATGTAAAAAGCATTTATCATAATAAAGAATACCTTAAGCTTCAAAATGAATGTTTGTCAAAATGCTGGGTGCTCGTTGTGCTGTAATATTCAAGGTCAAAATCAGAATATATTTCCAAGCATCTTTTTTCTTTAAAAATGGAGCAAACCCCGGTTTTTTTCAATCACAAATGGAATTTTTCATTGTTTTAAACGACTATGTAACATTTTTTAATGTTTTAATTTGATTTTTTAACATAATTACAAAAAGAAAAACAAGAAAAATTTTTTAAATTTTTTTTTGGTTAATTTTGAAAATTTGCTATTGATGGCTGATTTTCTTCAAAATAATTTTCAATATTTACATCAATATCTAACAAACTCAACATTTCGGGACTTTATTGCAAGAAGTGGGTCCGAAGAGGCGCTAGAATGTTAAAAAGGTCTTCATTTTGTCTAACACGAGAAGATTTTAATGTATTAGTATATCTGAATTGTTCATTCCTGTGCTTGTTTTTACATTCCTGCGCTTCTTCGGATAGCTCTCCAATTGGTAATCACTGATATTCTATTAAATCCTTTCCGTGAGTCAAAATCCTTTGTACCGTTGGGGTAAGTTTTTTTTGCGGATCCAATCAGTCAAAAGTTGAGCAGTCCTTGAAGTATATTCGGCAAATTTTTCATCATTTACAATGTCTTTGCAATTTATAACATTTAAGATAACAGCCATCATTTTGACTCTCTTGACTAACACCTGTTATAAAAGATGTCATTTCATCATTTTCAAAAAATCTCCTTGAAGTATTTCCATCAGTCGTGTTTCCGTATCCGTACTTTGGGCAGTCAACTTTCAGTCCCAGCTCCCGAGACAATTCAGGTTGTATAATCTCCTTCCTGCTCTGAATATCCCCACTATACTCCTCAAGCCAAACTTATTTTTTTCACGAAATTTGCCAGATTTCTGCCGCTTTCGATCCATTTTCACTTTAAGCTATACATATTGTGTATATTTAATTTTTACCTTACGCTCCGTACTAGCGTTTTCGAATGAAACGCTCATCTCCTTCAGCAATCCCATTTCAAAATCATTTATGATTTCACACTCGTGGAAAACTTTCAAAATTCTTTCATTCTTTAACAACATTTTTGCACAACTAATCTTGAATTATATTGACATATACTATTCAGTCCTGCTTTAAGGTGTTTTCACTTATGAAGTTAAAAATAAACTGTCGCAAACGAGAGGAATAATTAGCTTTTTATGTTATATTTTTTTAATTAACTAGGTAAAACGAAAAATCGGTATTACCCTTTTTGTATTAATTAGGTAAAAAACTTAATATTTATATCGAATTACGTAAACGGAAATAAAAACGACCAAGCCACAACTAGGACAAATTTTTCATCAACTTAAATAACATTTACCTGCCTTGTCAGTTTTTCCAACGGTAAGGTAATTAGCAATCTAACATTGTATAAAGGCATATATATAAACAGATATTATTTTTAAAACAGCTACAAAGAAGCTACAGGCCAATACGCATGCCCTCTTCTTCTTCCTTATACCTGCAGCGCATTTTTTAGGCGAGGTTGCCTTAGTTTTATGGCTTACGCATCGGTGTTATCCCTGAAGACAATTTTCATCTACCTCTGTATGTAACCATTGACCTTTCTTTTGGGGTTATGTCTCGACATAAAAAATCGATGCCTCTAACCCGATGTTTTTGCAAGACAAACTTTACTAAACTTAAAAAACTCTTGTTAACTAATGATTGGACACATCTGTATACTTGCACGGATATGGACTCTGCCATTTCTGTCTTTTATAGAACTCTTGAGTCGTTCTTTGATGTTTATGTCCCGCGTGTGACCCAAGAATGGTCTGTTAGACCTCCTTGGTTCTCACGTGAGTTATGTAACTTGAAGAACGCTATAAAAGATTTAAAAACTCCGGTAAAGCATCGGATTTTTCCCTATATGTCGTTGCTCGATCAAATTTTATAGTGCTGAATTCGCATTGCTATAAGGATCCTAACCAATTTTATAATATTGTCAATGTTAAACGTAACACATCAGTTCACCCGTCTTACTTGTCTTTCGAAAATAATAAAGCTGTCAATGATCAGGCAAATACCGATATGGTTGCTGATTTTTTCAAAACAACTTATTCATCTTCGATTTATCAAGCCAATCCTCCTTATCCTTATCACTTTCAATCGTCTAATTGCATTTTTGACCCTTTGTTTGAAAAAAGTACCGTTCTTGGAGTGCACAGTTCCGTCAAACCAATATATGCACCTGGCCCTGATGGATTAGCAGGCTGCGTATTAAGGTTTTGCGCAGAGGCCCTATGTAAGCCAATACTTGAGTTGTTTACATTGTCCGTCACATCTTCCGCCTTCCCATTTATCTGGAAGGAATCATATATTATTCGTCTTCATAAAAAGGGTAAAAAGTCCGAACCCTTCCATTATAGCGGTATTTCTAAATTGTCTGCCATACCCAAAGCATTTAAGAAAATAATAACATCTCAATTGCAACTGCTTATGGTGCTTATGTACGCGGATGATGTTAGGCTTTACCTTTGTAATATATTCATACAAATAATCATTCATTACAATGAGCTCAACTTGTAACACTTTGTTGCAAGTATAAACAATTAAACATATACGCATTAGAATATAATTGTGGACTTGAATATGTTTATATGTATACATTGATGTATGCACAGCGTATGACCGCTGCCCAAGCACTTTAATGTATGCGCTCCAACAATATGTATGTATGTACTGACACTCTCCCTCTCTTTTGTAGCTGTCGCATAAGTCGCAGCATAAGAATATGTATGTAAACTTAGCTTAAGCAAAAGAACAATTCGTAATAAACAATAAATTCAAATCACACAATCCATCGACACTGACGTCTCTGGCATTATTATTTTTCGAACCCAATGGAACCCAGTCGACGCAGATATTACATGGCGACCGTGACAGGACTTTGCAAGGAGAAACTATTCTCTAATGAAATTATATATATATATATACAAGAATATAAATTCTTGCTATAAGTATTCTGTATTGGAGAGAAACTTGAAGCTGTTAACAATCAAAAAAAAATAAAGGGTTTCCTTTTTGACTATCCAAATATAATTCAGCAAAACAAGAAAGCAACAAATCATGATATAAAACAAAAAAAGGAATGAAATTTTTCAAGTCGTTAATACAACAACAACAACATCGATAAAAAGGGTAAGCAAAACCAACAAGAAAAATACGAATGAACAGCGGTGAAGATATTCCTTTTGCGGAATCTGCTCCTATCGAGCAAAGGGATGCACCAACTCTAGAAGAAGCGTTAGAGCTGTATCCCAAGGATGGACCGCTCCCACTCACAATAGCTGAGTACCGGGCTCGCAACGCAAAACCTACACAAACAAAGAAAGCAACAAAAAGAGGAGGCCAGGTACGTAAGCTACTCCAGCAGAAGAGACTGGAAGTAGACTTACTGGCCACTCTGCAGACGGAAAAAAATCGAACAACGGTGCATAGAGCGTATTGACATCCTATAGATTTAAAAAAAAACAATTTTTTTTGAAAAACAATGGTAACTCTTGATAATTATTTTGCAAGAATAAACGCTAGGCATCCCAGTATTATCAAAGATTTGATTGAGGCTTTTAGAAATTAGCAAATAAATTCACCACAAAACTCAATAAACTTGGTACAAATTAAGTCAGCTTACCGTAATATAACGGGAGAAGATTTCCCAGTTCAATGAGGCTCTAGGGTACAGATGAGTTTCTTCCTCACAGTACCATATGTATGCTGTTTTTCCAATGCAGCAGGCACATATCGTTTCTACCTAATAGAGGAACCAAGGCAGTAAGCCTAAATGACCCTTTAAAAAAAAAAATAAATACATCCATATTAATAGGCCTAACCAGTTAGTGTAGAATATGTATGAAATAGAAACGAAAAACTACAAAAATATTTACCTTTCCTTGATTTACTGATTCAATCAGGTGAAACAAATTACAAATACAGGGAAATAAGGTATTGGATAGCCAACAATTACAAATTTAAAAAAAAATTATTGTAGGTCTTATGGAAAAATCCATAAAAGTAGCTTATAGTAGATTGTTAGCTAAGACTCCTATAAGAAAAGACGTGCCCGGATGCAACTTTTCAAGGACTCAATCGCGCTGATAGACATATCAGAATCGAGTTCAGAAGCAATAAATTTAACAGATTCAGATGTAGAAATAATAGATATAGAAGAGTAAAATCATAAACATACTTTTGAATCTGCGTAATGATATAAATATATCATGAGAACATGATGAAAAGGTAAATATCTAAATATATAAAATTGTAAGCCGTTTTTTTGTAATTTAATAAGTCATTCAGGAATCAACCAATTTTGCCCATTTTTTTTTTGTAAATGTTCGTTGTAGCCCAAAGAAGGTTTTTTTTCCAAAAGAAAGTTAATTTTCAGTTTAACTAAAGGCGTTTTGAAACGAATGAATAAAAAGAATTCATTTCAATACAATGTAAACCTCTAACGTATAGTGTTATATGTCAATTTTTTGCGTTCAATAAGAAAAGTGAGCTTAGAATTTAAAAAATTAAATGAATTGTCTATAAACCACATTCAAAATGCCACTTCCAAGACGTTCAAATACTGGTAGACGAACACGAAACGCCACAGTTATTAGAGAATTTCGTAGACGTAATGCGAACACGGTTGACAACAACATGGAATTGGCGGCTCATAATTATGATAGCACAATTGATTATAGCATATACATATGTATGTACTGTCATATGGGTACATATGTGCTGAGAGATGGCAGCTCCGGATGCGGTGCGACAATGTGGCATCTTCAGTAGTAAGAAGAAGAGAACGAAAGAAGGAACGACAGAGACAAGACGTATAGGCCGAAGGTGTACAAAAGTTGCTTAAGTTGTATTTCAAGTTGTATTTCAAGTCGTAAAGTTGCTAAAAGTTGTCACCTAAAGTTGTTAAGTCAAAGTTCTTTTTATTCTAATTTCAATTGACTATTTTGCTATATATTTAAATATTAATAAACAATAATTATTGTATACACGCAATAATTCTTACATATATATTGAACAAATGAATAAAGAATGTGTGCATTGTAGAGCATTGAAATTTATGAACGAAACGCCTGCCATGTGCTGTGCTTCTGGAAAAGTTAAATTGCCTGCATTAGAACCTCCACCAGACCCTTTGCACTCATTAAGTTATGGCAATTCACAAGCCTCAAAGGAGTTTTTGAAAAATATTCAAAAGTACAATTCGTGCTTTCAAATGACATCTTTTGGGGCTACAAATATTATAAGAGATGGATTTATGCCGACCTTTGAGGTAATTACTTCTTAGTACTTACTACGCAATTTGATTTATGAGAAAAAAAATTCCAGATTCAAGGTCAGATATACCATAGGGCTGAGTCACTGTTGCCACTCCCAGATGCTGACCATCAGTTTTTACGAATATATTTCATTGGTGATGTTGATAGAGAATTGAACCAGCGCTGTGCAATCACTACAAATGTTAGAAAAAAAATCTTGAGTGAGCTGCAAAGATTTTTCCATCAGCACAATGAATTGGTCAAATTATTCAAGAATGCACTGGATAAGTTGATCTGGGAATGACGGGCAGCGTTTGTCGAAAATCACCAGATAGCAATATGAATGCACCTCCAAATAATTCTTGATTGCCCCGTAGATCCTGTAATGTTTGATTCAATGCTTGCAAAGATTTTTTATGGGCCATCGGACATTCATCCCGTAAAATAATTGCTGCTTGATCAGTGCGACTATGCCACGTCGAACATTTAATGGATGAACTAAACATTAAATTCGACAGCAAGTAAAAAAAGGGGCAGAGCAACGCTTGCCGAGCCAGCTAGTACTTAATAACACTGTGCAACATCAAAAATCAAACCGAACCGGACCTTATTTTTCTGAAAGTACATGTATTGAATAGCAAAACCCTATTTGGGTTTTTCAAAGTTAGCTTGTTTTTTTTTTTATAGCGAGTTGAAATTTTTCATTTTGGGGGTACTTTTTAGTTTGTCATATGAGCTAAATATGACTTATATATCGATTTCTTTTTCATGTATACGACCTAATTCATCCTCTAATGGTTAAATAAATTAATTTTATGAATGTTATATAACCCAAAATGACTTACAGCTGCAGTTCTAGAAAAAATTACAACTAAGCCCTTTTTAGGGTAGTTTTGGAAGTATTTTTAATTTATAACTATTTTTTGTGAGAATAATATCAAGATTAATTTAAAACAAAACGTATATTTTGAAATATGGCAAATTAGAAACGAGTTCTTTTTGGTTGTGGTTCATTTCCTTTATCAAGATCAAAGTAATCCGATTCGTCAGTAGAGAACTCCATAGGTCGAGCCAGTGACCTTGACCAAGTGTGGAGTATCCCATTATGACAGAGTGGCAATATAATCTCAATGAAGCTCGTGAAATTAAACAGGAAATCCACAAATCAATCAAGTGCCTCTCCCAGGATAGAAATATATCTCAGGGCACCATAGAAAAATTATAAAAACGCTTTTAGAAGAAATCAGGCTTCTTCTAAAGACCCATTACAACGACCTTTCTAAAAACCATCAAACAGCAGCTCTAGCCTTCTACAATGATGCAACATTGGCATTGAAGCGACATCAGATAACATTCAAAGAAGTTTCTGATTTGAACTCCAGTGTAAGTTTATTTAGTACAGAAGGTAAAATGACGCAAACAGTGGTAGAATTCATAAACACAGCCACCAGGCTGCTACCACACTTTGATGGTGACATTAAAAATCTACCGGGTTTCCTTGGAGAGCTTCGCGTACTTAACACCATAAAAGAAACGCACGAAGCAATAGCCATCGAAATTATAAAAGCCAAATAAAAAGGTCAATCGGATAATACCGTAAACTCTGAAACAACGATTGATGAAGTAATACGAAAACTATCAACAATCTTCAAGGATAAATCAGTATATCTTTTTTCAGCAAAAGTTAGAAATCTGCAAAGAAACCCCAATAACTGTGTTTCACGCACAAAAGAGATTACTGAATTGACCGACGCCCTTAAAGGCGCATATATTTCGGATGGTCTTCCAAACGAACAAGCAATAAAATACACTACCAAAGTGGCAGTAAATGCTATGGTAAGCCATACCAAAAGTCAACGAGTCCAGATATTAATGGAATCAGGAAACTTTGATTCAGCTAAAGAAGCCATCACTAGATTTACCACTCTTTCAGTAGAGTCTGGCTCCACAGAAAGTTTCCAAAATAATACCACTTTTAATGCCCAGCATAATGACCGCGGTAGACCCCGCTACAACAATAATGGTAACTGGAGAAACAACTCGAATTGGAACAATAACAACTCCAATTGGAGCAATAACGATGCCCACAGAGCCCAACAAGGCAGAAATTATTCACGCCACCGAAAAGGCGGCCGTGGAGGTGGACATAACAATAACAGACAGAACCCAAATAACCAACAGAATGCTTACAATCTCCGAAAGATACTGCTTCGGGAAACTCCCAGACACCTCCAGATACTCAGTGCTAAACAACAAAGTATGTACGGTTAACTTGAGTCTCAATAATTTCGTATCATTCAAAAATGTTGCAACAAATAAAAATTTAACATTTTTGATTGATACATGTGCAGATATTTCAATTATAAAAGAAAATTCTGATGTCTTTCATGACATCCATACAAATAAAATTATAGATATTCGAGGCATAGGAGAAGGAGTAATAAAATCCAAAGGACAAATATACTATTCCATATAAATTTCATATACTTCATGCAGATTTCGCAATCCCCTGCAATGGAATAATAGGACTAGATTTCATGAAAAGATTTAATTGCCAATTAGATTACAATAGTTCCGAGGATTGGTAATAATTAGACCACAAAATCTAACGTATCCTATCTATGACACACTTCTACCAGCAAGATCTCCAGTGATACGCAAAATAGAATTGTCTTCAGCAGAAGAAAACATTTTAACTCCCAATCAGGAAATTAAACCGGGTGTTTATGTCGCAAACACGATTGCGACAGCCCAGAATGCTTTTGTCCGATTCCTAAATACAACAGATACATGCCAAATGATAGGCATTAATAATTTAAAATTTGAATCACTTTCGGACTACGAGGTGATTCAAAACCCAACAGAAAATAGAAAAGAGTCTGTACTTAATAAATTAAAGAAAAATTTTCCACCATTGTTTAAAAAACAACTTGAAGAAATATGCACACACTATAGTGATGTGTTCGGACCTGAAACCGAACCAATCACTACAAATAACTTGTATAAGCAACAATTGAGACTTAAGAATGATGAACCGGTACGTAAAAAACTATCGATGTCCGCATAGCCAAATCGAAACATCAAGTTGGCAAGTTAGTTGAACAAAACATTGTCGAACCGTCTGTATCACCCTACAATAGCCCACTCTCATTAGTCCCAAAGAAATCACTTCCGGGTTCTAATGAGAAAAAATGGAGATTAGTAATTGACTATCGCCAAATAAATAAAAAATTGCTGTCAGATAAATTTCCACTCCCCAGAATTGACGATATTCTTGATCAATTGGGTCGAGCTAAATATTTTTCATGACTTGATTTAATGTCAGGTTATCACCAAATTGAGCTTGGGGAAAACTCAAGAAATATTACGTATATTTCAACAAGCAATGGTTCATATCGCTTCACGTGATTACCATTTGGTATAAAAATAGCGCCTAATTCATTTTAGAGAATGATGACAATAGCATTCTCAGGCCTTGAGCTTTCCTTTATATGGATGATTTAATCGTTATTGGTTGTTCTGAACAACATATGATTGAAAATATCTGTTAATTTTTTTCAAACTCTGTAGAAAAAACAATCTAAAATTACATCTAGAGAAATGTTCATTTTTTATGCACGAAGTGACATTTTTAGGTCACAGGTGCACAGATAAACGAATCTTACCAGATGACAAAAAATTTGATGTCATCAATAATTATCTAGTCCAGGGGTGGCCACGGAAATTTCAGTTGGGAGCCAGAGCATCGGCGGCAGAGGCTGGGCAGAGAAAAAGGTCATTTTTTGGTCGAACTTGTTGACAGAGGGACGGACAAGCACCGAATTTTATGGAGAGGGGGAAAATGGTCGCGATCTCGAGCTCGCAGCTTGTAGGCAGAGAGACGGACAAGCACCGAATTTTACGGAGAGGGGGAAAATGGGTCGCGATCTCGAGCGAGAAAATAAGGGTTGTTTTTGTCGTGTTCTCGAGATCAGGTCCCTTTTTCCCCCTCCCCGCAAAATTCGGTGCTTGTCCGTCTCTCTGCCTACAAGCTGCGAGCTCGAGATCGCGACCATTTTCCCCCTCTCCGTAAAATTCGGTGCTTGTCCGTCTCTCTGCCTACAAGCTGCGAGCTCGAGATCGCGACCCTTTTTCCCCCTCCCCGCAAAATTCGGTGCTTGTCCGTCTCTCTGCCTACAAGCTGCGAGCTCGAGATCGCGACCCTTTTTCCCCCTCCCCGCAAAATTCGGTGCTTGTCCGTCTCTCTGCCTACAAGCTGCGAGCTCGAGATCGCGACCTTTTTCCCCCTCTCCGTAAAATTCGGTGCTTGTCCGTCTCTCTGCCTACAAGCTGCGAGCTCGAGATCGCGACCCTTTTTCCCCCTCCCCGCAAAATTCGGTGCTTGTCCGTCTCTCTGCCTACAAGCTGCGAGCTCGAGATCGCGACCTTTTTCCCCCTCTCCGTAAAATTCGGTGCTTGTCCGTCTCTCTGCCTACAAGCTGCGAGCTCGAGATCGCGACCCTTTTTCCCCCTCCCCGCAAAATTCGGTGCTTGTCCGTCTCTCTGCCTACAAGCTGCGAGCTCGAGATCGCGACCATTTTCCCCCTCTCCATAAAATTCGGTGCTTGTCCGTCCCTCTGTCAACAAGTTCGACCAAAAAATGACCTTTTTCTCTGCCCAGCCTCTGCCGGTAAAGAGCCACGGGAGCCAAAAGAGCCACTACGTGGCCATCCTTGATCTAGTCCCTACGGACGCAGACAGCGCCAGAAGATTCATTGCATTTTGCAATTACTATAGACGTTTTATAAAAAACTTCGCCGAATATTCACGGCACATAACGAGATTATGTAAAATGAATGTCCCATTTGAATGGACAACAGAGTGTGAAAAACCATTCCAGTATCTAAAAAAGACACTTGTTAAACCAAATTTGTTACAGTACCCAGATTTTAGCAAAGAATTTTGCATAATCACGGATGCAAGCAAACACGCATGTGGAGCAGTTTTAACTCAAAATTATATGGACTCCAACTCCCAGCAGCAATACGTTGGGCAATAACACATTTTTGACCATATATGTATATATGGCAAACATTTTACAGTTGAAACTGATCACAGACCTTTAACATATTTATTTTCTATGGTTAATCGTAGTTCTAAATTAAAACGCATGCGACTCGAATTAGAAAAGTATGATTTTACGGTAGAGTATCTCAGAGGTAAAGATAATTTTGTGGCAGACGCTCTGTCAAGGATAACGATATCTGATTTAATGGACATGAACAAAAAAGTCCTGAAAGTCACTACCATGCGCCAAAGTAGACAAAATAATTTCTGCGCAGAAAATAAACAAGAACTATTGCCAAGGCAAAGTCTTGAAAAAGCTTTTAGGCCCAACGTATACAAAGTCATGCCACATGACGAGGTACGAAAAGTAGTGACCTTTCGAATAACAGATTCTACATGTTTATTAAAACATAGCAAAACAGTTGTAGCAAGAATTAATGTTAGCGATTTTTACTCCAATGGAATTCTCGACTTAGGTTAGTTTTTCAAAGGCTTGAAATCAGCCAACTAAAAGTGGCACCAAGCGAAAAGATCTTTGAATCAATTTCAATTGATACTTTTAAAAATATGGGCAATAAAAGTTTAAAATCATTAAAAGTGGCGTTGCTCAAGCCGGTGACCCACATCCAAAACGATGAAGAAAAAGAAGCTTTATTGTCTACATACCGTGACGATCCAATCCAAGGAGGTCATACAGGCATAAATAAAATAAATAAAACATAAGTAAATGTCCAAAATGCCTGACATCGAAAACGACAAGACACACAAGTTCACCCATGACAATAACCGAAACTCCACAATATGCTTTTGGCAGAGTGATAGTAGACACTATTGGTCCACTACCACGTTCGGAAAATGGGAATGAATACGCAATCACCTTAATATGTGATTTAAAAAAGTACTTAGTAGCAATTCCCGTTGCAAATAAGAGTGCAACAACTGTCGCAAAAGCCATATTCGAATCTTTTCTTCTGAAGTACGGTCCAATGAATGAAGACGTTCATTACGGACATGGGAACAGAATACAAACATTCAATAATAAATGACTTGTGCAAATATTTAAAAATAGACAATATTACGTCTACTGCATACCATCACCAGACATTAGGTACTGTTGAAAGAAGTCATAGGACCTTCAACGAGTACATTCGATCATATATATCAGTAGATAAAACTGATTGGCACATATGGTTACAATATTTTGTGTATTGTTTTGACAGCAGTATAGCGAATTTGCAATCTGTCCGGGGAAAATCAGCAAGTTTTCGTGGTTGGACATTGGTGGTTATAATGTTTGTGTGTTATTGCAATAGGGTGTTGTGGGGTTGTATAGGGTTGAGGGGAGGGGGGAATGCTGGTTAAATAGTAATATTAATCTCGTTGACGTGGCAGGTCCAGTGTGTGGAGTCTTCTTAGGCGCCTAGTGGTGGTGCTGTTGTCCAGCATGTTGATGGCGTACGGGTTCACGTAGTCAGTCCGGAAATCTCATGATCGACCCATGGGATATCCAGTTCAGCATGTATTTCCTTGTTTGTCGTGAGGAAGTGGGCATTTGTGATTATCCTTAGCGCTTTGCTTCGGAATTTTTGGATTAGGTCGCATTTGGATCGGCAGGCGGTGCCCCAGATTTGTATACCATATGTCCACATTGGTTTCATTATGACTTTGTATATTAACAGCTTAATATTTAGCCAAGGGTAGACCTTCTCCCGATGAGCCATATGTACTTTTTCAGCCTTGCGTCGAGCTGGCCTCTTTTGGTCTTCAGATGCTGCTTCCATGTAAGCCTTCTGTCCATAGTTACACCCAGATATTTGGCTGAGTCACAGATGGGGATGGGGGTTCCGTCGAGTAGGTTAGTTGGGCAGTCACCTCTCCTCAATGTGAATGTTGTTTGGACGCATTTTTCTGGGTTGACAGCCATATTCCATCTTTCGTGCCAGGTGCTTGTGATGTCTAGCTGCATTTGTAGGAGGTTGCTAGTCTCTTGTGGCGCTTCGTTGGTTGCCATGAAGGCAGTGTCATCCGCGTATGTTGCAGTTAGGAGGTTGGGATCGTTGAGTATCGGCATGTCGGCTGTATAGAGGGTGTATAGCACTGGGTCTAGAACGCTTCCTTGGGGCACTCCGGCTCAGACGTCTTTGATGGCAGAGTTTACATCACCGCATCTCACATAGAAGCTCGTGTTTTCAAGATATGATTTTAGCAGCATGTAGAATGGGGCAGGAAAGGCAGTTTTGATCTTGTAGAGTAGGCCAGTGTGCCAGACCTTGTCGAATGCTTGTTTCACATCTAGAAATACTCCAGCGCAGTATTTCTTCTCCTCGAAAGCCTCAAGAATTCTCCCCGAGATCCTATGTCATTGTTCGGGTGTGCCATGGCATTCTCTGAAGCCAAACTGGTGATCAGGGATCAAACCGGCCTCCTCCATTATTGGTCGGACTCAACGCAAAAGTAGTCTTTCGAGTACTTTGGAGAAAACCGCCAATAAGCTTATTGGACGATATGAGGCGAGATTGGCTGCAGATTTCCCAGGTTTTTGTAATAGGATGGTTTCGGCGCATTTCCCTTGGGTGGGGAAATGCCCTAACAGGAAGCTTTTATTTGTAATTTTGAGGAGCAGTTGTATACCATTCGGAGGCAAGGCTTTGATGGCTGGCACATCGATTCCGTCGTATCCAGGCGACTTGCCCGGGCTTAGCTTGGCGATCCCTAGAGCTAACTCGTCTGTTTCCACCTCTTGGATGGGGAGGGCCATTTGGTATGGCACGTGCAAAAACTCCATTGGAGTCTTTGATGGGCTCCTTCCTTATGACAGGCTTTTTGATGCCTATGGTCAGCCTCCATAGGTTGTGTTGGGGGTCTCCAGGCTCGACGTTCTCTAGGAAAGTTTTGAGTGACTTCCTACGAAGACTGTTCAGAAACACTTTGAGAGTTTTCGCACCACTGTTGAACAGGGTCTCATCTAATGGGCTCCTTGAGTTGTGCCACATGCGACGGAGACGTGTCTTCCCAGCAGCTACATCAGGTAACCATAAGTGGATATCTCTGTGCGGGACGCTATTGTTCGTGGAGGTCCTAGCGGGAGGTGTGGCATAGGCGACAGCCTGGTGGATACTCGCATTGAGGTGTTCGACAGCTTTATCCAGGTCTTCGACGGTGGAGATCTCGGCCGTCGAGTCCAGATAGTTTTCCAGCCAGTACTGGTAGCGCTCGATGTTCGTGGTTCTTTTTAACAGCCTGCTTCTTTTGGATTTGGTGCTGGCTGGTAGGTTAAGTAGAAGCCTAACAGCACAGTGGTCAGAGCATAGTTCAAGCACGTTACTGGTGACGATTTTGTGGCTTGGGATTCCTTTTGAGACGAATAGGTCTAAGACATCAGGAAATTTGTTTGGATCAGTGGGCCAGTATGTGGGCTCCCCAGATGATTGGTAGGACATGTTGCTGTCCATCTCACTCAATCGAAGGGTTCAATACTGCCGTGCAAACTGACGTCATTTATACTGACTTCAGCAAGGCCTTTGACTCTGTTTATCACACTCTGCTTTTATATAAGTTAAATGCACTTGGCATCCCCAGCCTTTTGCTAGATTAGATTCTTCAATATCTTTCTAAGCGTACACAAAAGGTCCTCTTTAAGTCTTCATTTTCTAATACCATCCAAGTGACTTCCAAGCCTTACCTCAGTTTTAAAGACATATCGTCTTCTTGCCTACTTCAATTGGATCTTAATGATCTTCTAAATTGGTGTGAAACCAACCTACTAAACCTTAACGGCTCTAAATGTAAAGTTATGTCTTTTTATAGATGCACTCCATACTTAGCAACTTATTATCTTCTGTATACTTCATTAATCCGTCCTATCTTAGAGTTCGGATCTTGCATATGGTCACCTCAATATGAGACGCACCAAAGTAAAATTGAATCTGTTCAAAAGCAATTTCTGCTATTTGCTCTTCGTGGTCTAAATTGGGATCGCAATGTCAATTTGCCATCATACTCCAGTAGGCTTCTTTTAATCAATCTTCCTTCATTAATTAATCGTAGAGTAATGCTTAGTGCTATCTTTATTCATACAATTTTTATAGGTGAAATAGACTCTCCTGAGCTATTGAACCAGTTAAACCTATCTGTACCCCGTAGACCTACAAGAAATTTTATTCCTCTATCCTTAAAACAATGTAGTTCTAACTATTCGTTGCATGCAGCTTTTCGATTCCTATGTTCTGATTACAATCTTCTGTAACCCGTAAACAGATCAGAAGGCACTCTTTCTTTTGTGAAAACCTCTATTTTAGCACATTTAGCTCGTAATTAGCTGTAGTTAATCATATTTTTAATTGTGTGTCCGTTTTATTTATATTTGTCTACGCGATCCCTGCCGTCCGATATGCGGCTGCGCCCCACGGTCAGTCGGGCGGGAGGTATGCAGCTATCTGCTTTGTAGTGCCCAGTTTCTGCCGTTAGTTTTGTTTTTAAATTTTAAGGCGTTAGTTTGTAATTCCGTAAGTGGTGGGTAATTGTGTCGATCAAAATGATCAGCTGAGCTTAGAAGTTCGATAGCTCTACTAGTGCAACCCTACCGAGGAGGCATTATGCGCGATCGCATGCATTGGTCACACTCTTTTTTGACGAACTTCCGCCCTGGCTAGACGCCTAAACCACGCCGCTCCTCCAGAAAAATAAATATAAAAATTTAAATCTGAAATTTTCTCGGCCATCAAGTCGAATTATTAATTAAATACTAATTTGGAGCATATAGGACAATAATTATTGTGGAGTTTTGTGAATCTTATTATCGTAAGTTATTTTTTTTTTGATATTCAAGTTTTTGGAAGTTTCTAATAAGTTCTTTTGAAAACTTAGCTATAATTAATTTGTATTGCGGAAATCTGAGCCAGGAATTTCATAATTGAATTCCGAATAAACGCAAGAGATAATTTTTAAAACAACGTGACTCAAATCTGCACACCGTGAAGGGCTATAGAGATAATACGACAAAGTCTAATCGGTTGGAATAGCCGCCCGAATCGGATACGGGCAGAGAAGGTTTCATCAGTGCTGATTGAGTGTCCACCAGATCGCCTGTATTGCATAGGAATGCCAAACGCTTGATTTAATTTAACATTTTATTCCTAAACATCATCCAGAGGACGACGAAGGCCTTCGACGGACCGGACGGATGGGTAAGTCCTCAGTTCTGAATCATAAATCATGTTCGTTCTGGCATTTTCCTGTTTTTGTTTGCAAAAAGAAAGAAAGTTCTGCGTCAAATAATCCGCGAATAAGAAAAAGGCTCTCTCTAGTTTAATAACGTAAAAGAAAATTATTAAAGTTAAAGTAAATCGCCTTTGACGATGTGAGCGAGTCTACGTTTATAATTTAAATAATTTTAATTGGAGACTTTTAATTTTCATTTGACCTTTTTATGTTGATTACCGATAAGCTTATATATATCCACCTTACAATTAAGATTCACCAAAACAAAACATATTATCCCTAATTTGGCTATTGGATGCCCGAAATGATCCAATTGTTTAATTTGATTATCGTTTATTATAATAATCATCATTTTAGTTTAGTAATATCGGATTATGTTTCCGACTTATGAAAGTATTTTGGTATTCCGTAACCCTCGTGAATAAATATCATTTATAATGTTTGAGTAAAAGTTGTGTGATCTTCCTTGTAGCGAAATGTGAGCGGGGAGGTGAATTATTTTGGGATTTTCCAGAATCTTGCGACAGGAAAATCATTGATTGGGAGGGTTTAGACGCAAAGCTATAATACCATCCTCATAGATTCCCTATTCGTGTGATACTAATATAATCTCTTTCTCTATCCTTCTAGTTAAATTCTTTTATAATGTAATTGTGTAATATTCGTGCTCTAGGGACTTTGTTTTATTTTATGTAGTACGGGTGTATTGAGTAATTGCTGGTCCAAAGAACCCCCCCAAAGACTGTTTGCTAGCCGCCAGCCAGAAGTCCCACCCGGACCAAAACTTCTCGGTACATTCAGCCCGTACATGTTGGCTTTGGCCTGATTTGTGGTGCTCTTGCCCATCATAATATCTGATAAATCGGGACTGCGAGAGTTACTACATATATAAAGGCCAAACCTGACCTCGTCTTTATTCAAAAAAAGAGGGGATGTGCATGATCTGGATTCATTTCGGATTGTGTACATTACAGCTTAGGCTCGCGCGTAACAGGCTATGTGCTGGTGTCGTATGGGCCAATTGAACGTACTTCGCATTGTACGCGTCAACGTCCAGACAATATAATAGCAAAAGAGTAAATTCCACAGGATATAAGGCAGGGGATTGTATTATAGTGAAGAATTTGGATTCAACTATAGGAGCGTCAAAAAAGCTAATCCCAAAACACAAAGGGCCTTATGTAATAGACAAGGTTCTCAAAAATAACCGGTTTCTAATTAAGGATGTGGAAGGCTTTCAGCTTAGTCGTAATCCTTATCAAGGTGTATGCTGTAGCCATAATATAAAGCAATGGGAAGGTAAAAGAAAAAGTGACTAAAAGTTATTCTTAAGCAAATGAAAATAATAATAACTGTAATAGACTTTTGTGTAATGTACCTATCTAACTTGTAGTTATAAGATTTCACCTTATTGTAACGTTAATGATGTAAGGATCAGGAGATCTTACGGTCAGGACGGCCGAGTTGTAGTAGGAGAGACGCTCACACTCGCTCTCTTGCTACTCTTCGCTCTCGGTTTTTAAGCACTCTCTGAGAGAGAGGTAAGTTTGGCGAGTCGGGCGTGAGAGTTAGTCTGGGTGTACAGTTGATGGAAGCAAGACAGATAAAGAAAAACAATTACTCGGTGAACTCATTAAAAATAACTATAAGTACAGTTAAACAAATAAAATAAAAGCTATTATTACTCTAAACAAACAATAAGCTGAAACTCTTACCAAGTCGTTTAATTTGTCTACCGCCCACAATATGGTTCCATTTGCAACAAAAGTAAAAAATTTGGTTATATTTTTGCAATCTTCAAATACAGTATTACACGTGCAAAATTCATCGTTGCTCGTTTAAAAATGCCAATGTCAAAACGCATGCAGTGGCAAGAGTTTTCATCTCAAATATATCCATACGCCAATATGATGGATTTTAGTAGTTGAAACAGACTCACTTCAAAAGGTGATTGTCGTGACAATCAAAACTGGTAATGCAAACAAATACGGGTGAATATCAAAAGAAGAATAAGAGATATACAACAATTTGCACCGCATTAAAGGGCGACCACTCTCTGTCTGAATGCGATGTATATGTAATGGCTGATGTAAATGAAAATGGAACATGGTCAAGAAATTAGCAGTTTGTTTCAGCTGTCTAAAACGCAACCACAATATGATATCCTGTAAGTTTAAGCGAAGATGTAACATCAGTGGCTGCAAGAGTTAACATCACAAATCGTTGCACAATCCTAATAGACAGATGGTGAAAGAAGATAAAGCAGCGACACATACAGTCAAATCTATTATGAAAAGGCTGTTAGTTAAAGTCCTACCAGTCGAAATAATGGGTCCACAGAATACATTAGTTGAAACGTTCGCGTTTTTGGACGAGCGTTCCAACGAAACGCTAATTAACGAGATTTTAGCTAAAAAGCCAGGGGTAAAAGAGAACATGGATCATCAAACATTAGCGGAAGAGTACATTCGAGTCGCGAACCTCAAAATAGCAAGTTACACAGATACCAAACTAACAATACTCATCGGCATGGATAATACCCACCTGGTCAAGACTATAGGAAGCGTTGATAGCGAACCAAAACTAGTGGCATCAAAAACACCTTTTGCTTGGGTAATTTTTGGTTTAAGAGCAAACCATTCTAATACAAATCCGTTAGTAACATTATTATTTATTCATTCATTATTCATGTAGAGTCCGCTGGCATAATTCGAGCTAAAGAGATACTTCGAAACACAACAGTAAAATTAGAAGGAGAATATGAAACCGGATTGTTATGGACAAAAGAAACATTAAATCGTCCCAACAGTTACGGTATTGGTTTCAAAGTCTTCAGTTGATAGAGAATAACATTATTAGCTAAAATAGCGTTAGGACCTATGATGACGCCATTATGGACTTTGTGAATAAAGGATATGCCGTCAAAATGACAAAACTTCAATCTTGTGTAACCAGTTCTAAGACATGATATCTACCACATTTCGCCGTTTTTAATGTCAAAAAACCAGGAAAGCTACGACTAGTATTGGAAGCATCAGTCTCAATCGAAGAAGTGTCGTTGAACTCAATATTACTTAAAGCACTCGATGAAAATCCGCAATTGATTTTTATTCTAATTTTGAAAAGGGGCGGTGGCAGTTTGTGCAGATACCAGAGAATTGTTCTTATAGGTGCTAGTTCGACAGGAAGATCGTGATTGCTTACGGTTTTAATGGAGACATGGTGACACAACAAGAGAAGTAGATACTTATAAGATGACGGCCATTATATTCGGAGCCACTTGTTCACTGTGTTGTGCTCAATATGTAAAAAATATACTACAATGATGTTTCACTTATTAAAATCTCGTGTCTACCAGAAAAGATACAGTTTATTTCACTTAATCATAAATATTACGGATTAAATAAGAGTCCACTTTTGTCATATGGCAAAATCAAATGTTTTGTTTTCAAAAATTCAATAAAGATATTCTTACATTTACTAGTCGTTGATAACGAGTCTATGAGTAATGAAGTAATTTTGGGAAGAGATTTTATGAAAGCATGTAAAATTAAGTTAGACTAAGATGCCTTGAGAATGGTTACACTTGAAATGAAAGAAGACGAAAATGAACTCGGAGAGCGGTCGAAGTTTGAGTCCGAAAGAATGTACCCCTGAACATGAGAAAAAAAATTGTTTGCAAAATAATTAGGGAAAATGATAGCGAAATTGTTAGCGAAATGGTGAAGGAAAGTGATAGCAAGATTGTTGGTGAAATAGAGAATGAAGGTAGTAGCAAAAAGGTTATGAAAAGTAGGAATAAAGCTGTTAGTGAGTTAGTTAATGAAGGAGTTAGATCTACAAAGGTTGAAGAAAGAAAAGAAATTGCTAATATCCAATCTGTAAGCGAAGAAGAATTTAAGTTATTAAATATCGAGTATTTCATCACAGGAGTTGATTGCAAAATAGGTAAAAGATTAGATTTTAAAAAGTTTGAGCAATTGTTCGAGGTTGCATATTTGGCAGCACAAAGGCCCAAATTGCCTGATGTAAAATGTGAAATGAAACTTAATTTGGAGGGGTCGAAGGCATTCAGTTGTGCGCCCAGAAGATTGTCATATTCTGAAAAATCGAAATTGCAGGCGATGTTAGACGGGTACTTGGAGAAGAAATCCATTCGCCCTAGTGAAACGGACTATGCATTGTGTTAGTGCCTAAAAAAGCTGGCGAGTTAAGATTGTACATTGACTTTAGGAGATTGAACAAAGTTTTGGTTAAAGATAACTACACTACACCTCTGATAAACGATTTATTAGACAAGCTTGGAAACAAAAGATTTTTTTCTAAATTGGATCTTGAAGATGGGTATTTTCACGTGTTCATGAAGAAAAACTCAGTTATGCCAATGGGCCTAAAAAATTTCTCATCAGTGTTTCAAAGATTTGTTAAAAAAATCTTTACAGATATGATTTGAGAAAGTAAAGTAATAGTGTATCAAGACGATATCATGGTAGCTGGTAGAACTGCAGAAGAGCACCTGGATACACTATAAGAAGTTTTTAGAAGGATAATCAGAAACAAGCTGGAATTGCGTATAGATAAGTGTGAGTTCTTTCAGTCAATCATTAAATATTTAGGATTTCTCATATAGAAACAGGGCATTAGAGCCGATTATAAGGGTATAGAGGCGGTTAAGAATTTTCCCATACCAACAAACGTTCACACAGTAAGAAGTTTCGTGGGCTTGGATTCTTATTTTCGTCGTTTTATTAAAAACTTTCCATTAATTGCGAAACCACTCCATGACGTATTGAAAAAAGATAGTGTGATTAAATTTGAAAAGGTAGAACTGGATTGTTTTTCGTTGCTCAAGGATAAATTAGTAGAAGCGCCGGCTGGCATTATATAACCACAGGGACGAAGTAGAGCTGCATTGTGATGCAAGCGCATTAGGCTTTGGGGCAATGTTAATGCAAAGGAAAGAGGACAAAAAGCTGCACCCTGTTTTTTATTTCTCAAATCGGACGTCGGACGTAGAATCAAAGTACCACAGTTTCGAATTAGAGACCTTGGCAATAGTGTATGCAGTCCGCAGGTTCAGAGTGTATTTACAGGGTATATATTTTAAGGTACTTACAGATTGTGATTTGCTGACTCTCACTTTCAATCGAATTAAATTAAGCCTAAGAATTGCGCGATGGTCTCTTGAGCTACAGAATTATGATTATGAAGTTGTGCACAAGGCAGGTAAGCAGATGCAACATGTAGATGCGCTTACTAGATGTACGAACATATTTGTTGTAGATATAAATAGTTTTGAATTTTATCTAAAAATTGCAGGAAGTGAAAAGAAAGTTCGAATTTGCTGAGGATAAGTTTTTTGAAATGAGAAACGGAATAGTTTACAGGAAAACCAATGACGGAAGGTTGTTGTTTTGTGTTGCGAGTGAAATGGAGGAATCAATCCTCTTTAAATATCATAACGAACTAGGTCATATTGGCAGAGATAAAGTAATGGATGCCATCTCGAAAACGTATTGGTTTCCTAACATCAAGGAGAAAGTTGTGAAATACATTAGCAATTGTTTAAAGTGTGTTGCGTATTCGCCAAAGTCAGGAAAAGGGGAAGGAATATTGCACAGTATTCCTAAAGGGAATCGACCCTTTGAACTAATTCACATTGATCATTGTGGTCCTACAGCATCAGGCAGATGCAAGAAGCACTGGTTTGTTATTATTGACGGTTTTGCCAAATTCGTCAGACTATATCTATCAAAGACGACGAATACTAAAGTAGCGGTTCTAGCTCTTAAGAACTATTTTAGGGCGTACAGTCGACCCTTTTCCATAGTTTCAGATAAAGGAAACTGTTTCACATTATCAGATTTTGAGACATTTGTAAATCAGAATAACATTAAGCACATTAAGATTGCCACAGGGTCCACTCAAGCTAATGGTCAAAGGGTGAATCGTACCTTGGGACCTATGTTTTCAAAATTATCGCAACCAGAGAAGAGTATATATTGGGATTTCGTATTGGAGAATGTTGAACATTGTTTAAATAAAAAACTTCATAGAATCATTTAACAGTTACCGAGCAAAATGCTCTTCGGTGTAGAGCAAAAAGGCAAAGTCGGAGATGATTTAAGAGAAGGACTAGAGCAGTTAGGAATAGTGAATGATGAACAAAATTTGGATACAGTTAGAAAGGATGGGGAAATACATCAAAAGAAAATCCAGAATTATATTAAGCAGCAGTTTAATCATTATTTATTGTCACTCATCGAAGTCGGTCGTGTTTTTTTTGCGCTCTCGCTTAATTACTGTCTTTCGTTTTTTCGTGTAGTTTATAATATTCAATTTAATTCATTGCCTTTACCAATTTTTAATAAACGCTCAACAGTCGCCGACTATCTCTCTTCGAGTGCGCACGTCAGTAACTAATAGCTCCGCAACGCTAATCGTCTTATTTTTTTTGCCCTCCTCTTTGGCATACTGTTCTATTTTTTTCTGTCAAAAAACGCGTGTGCGATATAGTTCTTTTTACTTCTATAAGAGGTCTCACTTTTCACCAAAAATGGCCTCTGGGCCAAACCTGGGGGATAATCGCTTCGCCAGTCTTAGCGTTAGCCCCAAAGCCAAAAAGAAAATAACTTATCGCAGTTTTATTGAGGAATACCCCGACCTACCCGCACCAGCCCAACAAAACCCCAAATTCATAATTATTTCTTCTACAAACCCCGATAAGCTGATATCTAGTTTCTCATGTTTCGCTCTTCACCGTGAACTCAATTTAATAATAGTAATAGTAAATTCTAAGCAAGTTGCCGAAAAGTTCATTAAGGTGAAACAGCTCCCTGGTATCTGTGAGATCACATGCAAACTTCACGATAGCCTTAATAATGTGAAAGGGACAATTTTCGCTCCTTACCTAAATGAAATACCAGAAAACGAAATTGTCAACGAATTGAAATCACAAAATGTCCAGTCTGTATTTAAATTTACGAGAACAATAGACGGTTTTGCAAGACCTACAGGAGTAGTTTTAATCACTTTCGTTCTATTTAATCTTCCCAGCAAATTGAAAATATCTTGGCACTCGGTCAAGGTCAGAGAATATATACCAAACCCAATGAGGTACAAAACATATCAATTACTTGGGCATACAGCGAAACGCTGCAATAGCAGCGCAACATGCGTAAACTGTAATCTTAGCCCCATTAACCCAGAACCCTGTACTCGTACTTTTTGTGCCAATTGTAACGGCGATCACCCTTCTTCGATCACCCTTCATCGTCAAAAACTAGAAAGAAGTGTAGTATTCGCGAAGCCAAAAACCACCTTAGACAACAACAACCCAACACAACAAAACCAGCAGCTAGCTTTGCAGGTATTGCTTCCCCCTCTTTCAACTCAAAAACGAATTCAAATAAAACAAACACATCAACAACAAACACTCCGAACACCGGTTCTTCTTCTGAGCTCCCCCTCGGTCTACCACAGCTGAAACAGCAACTATATATGTGGGATTTTTACTTCCCTGTTTATTTAATTCGATATTATACGGATGTGTTTCCTTAATTAGTCTTATCTATTAACAATGTTTCTTTGTGTTAAGAATACATATATTTATTATTATGATAATGGCCTCAGTGATAAATTTGGGTGCGCGATGTGATCTAGGCGAGAGTACGATTGCGAGTGCTTTTTGAATCAACCATTCTGCTTTATTTGTGAATGAGTGAGTCGACCAGATAGGTACGGCCGCTGCGTGTCGTTCTGTCTCGCTCACTACCTACTTCAGGATTGCCATGATTATGCCCGCCTGACACTTCATTTCCTACATATATTCAGCAGACATTTCTGCGTTCCCATCCCAAAAAATACCATCGTTCTCAAAATTGCCCGGCGCAAAAACAACAACAAAAAGTTCTACAGACATCTCACCTACATCATCTTCTAACGAAATTTTCCAAAAAATTAAATGTTCACCAAAAATTACAGCTGACCCACTCTCTAAGAAATAAATCTAAGCTAAACGACTCACTTAGCCCAGGCGACACCAGTGAGTCTATGGATGAAGCCTGATTTTTTCACGCTTACTCCTCATCTCATCCAATTTATCAAACATACAATATCTGGTCTTATTGCACCTTTTAATAATTAAGATTATTCAATGGAATATAAACGGAATAATTAATAACTACAACGAACTACTGCTACTTATAAGGGCACATAATCCAGATATTTTATGTTTACAAGAAACGCATTTACCGTACAACTATAGTAACTTCATCTGCCCTAAGCCCTACCTGGGATATTTTTCCAACCACTCTCACATTCTAACCGACAAACAAGGCAAAGGCACACTGATAAAGCAACATATTCCCCACGAATGCACTTTACCTTCCAGTAATCTTCTCTACTCATCTCTTTTACCAAAGCTTAATAATCATTTCACTATTATTAATATCTATATACCACCCTGCCAAAGCTTTTCAAGCAATGAGATTTTGAACATAATCAACCCTGCTTCGAAGCCCACTCCTATTACTTGGTGATTTCAACTCTTGGAGCCCTTTATGGGGATCCCAACAGGACAACTCTCGTGGGAAAAAAATCGAAAGCGTCCTTTCGTTATCTAGCTTGCTTCTGCTAAATGATGGCTCTCCTACTCATTTCTCCTCACACGCGTCTTTTACTCATATAGATCTTTCTTTTTCTTCAGCCCAAATCCTACACAAATGCAAATGGTCCATAGCAAATAACCTGCATGGCAACGACCACTACCCTATTTTCATATCGGTTTCCTTGAATTTTCAGACTGTCAAAACCCTACACCTACCGAAATACAAAACGGACTCCGCCAACTGTGCCGGCTTTCAGGCTTACTGCTGCGAAATCGCAAAAAACTGGGTGCCCCGCTCGCTAAACCATCAGGTTGCATATCTAACTAAAGGTGTCCGAGCAGCGGCTAATTGTAATAGTCCCCAAAGTAAGAAAGTGCCTCACAAAACCATAATTCCATGGTGGACTAAAGAGTTACAAGAACTACGTTGTAACAAACAAAAGCTCTGGCATAACTTTAGAAGAAATATGTCGCAAAACAACCTAATAGCATATAAAAAAGCTAACGCTATCTTTAAAAAGAGCTTACTTACATCCAAACGCAGCACTCTTCAATCTTTCACCTCAAAAATCTGTCCATCATCTTCCCCAAAAAAGCTGTGGGCTGATGTGCGAAGCCTAGCTGGCTCCCCACCCACTCAAATAAAATGCTTGAACTCAAATAATAATGTAATCACATCTCCATTTGACATGGCAGAATTATTCAGTAAACACTGGTCTAATTATCAAGCGACGATAACTTTTCGTCCGAGTACGTACAACAAAAAAATGTGTTTAAAAACAAAATCTATTGTCCGTCATCACTATCCAGCTCTGCAAAGCTGCTTGAACTCCCATTCTCCCTAATAGAAATCGAAGCTTCACTTCAATCTGCTAAAGGTAAATCTCCTGGAGCGGACAGGATTTCTTATCCCATGCTTAGAAACATGCCCTTATCAATGAAAAATATATTACTTCATATTTAAAACACCATGATTCAGACAGGCACATATCCGCATATGTGGCGCAGCGCCACAATAATTCCGATTCCCAAACCAAACCAGCCTGCTAACGAAGTCAAAAGTTTTCGCCCAATATCGTTACTTTCCTGTGCAGGGAAGATAGTCGAAAAAATAATTGTCACCCGTCTGATGTGGTTCATCACCCGCAACAACTTAATCTCACCGAACCAAGTAGCTTTCAAGCGACAGCAGAGCACCTCTGATGCTTTGCTGCGAATCCAACACTTCGTGTCGAACGCCCTTTCCGCAAAAATCACGTCTCTATTTTAGCGACAGATTTTGAAAGGGCATTCGATCGCGTGGGATTGCATGCGGTCTTAAGCCAACTTGGGTTCTGGGGAGTTGGTCATAAGCTTTACTTGCTTGTAAAGGCCTTTATGACTCACCGCACTTTCAGGACGAGAGCTAATAATATCACTTCTGACTCCCACTCCCTTGATAACGGTATTCCACAAGGCTCCCCACTGTCGGTGGTTCTATTCATAATAGCTTTTGACAAAATTAATGGTGTTATCTGCAAACATAAAAATGTACTCACATCAGTCTACACAGACGACGCAATAATTTTTATGAAAACAAAAGACTTAAATGCAGTTATAGGGGCTTTTTCTTTAATTTTACAAGAACTGGACAAGTGGGGTTCCTCGTCAGGAGCAACTCTTTCTATTGCGAAGTGCAAACTACTTCATATATGTCGCAAACATCAATGTAACTTGCCAACTTTAAAATTTAATAACTTTAACATAACGAGTGCCAACAAATTAAAAATATTAGGCATCACCTTCGACTCTAGGTACACTTTTAAAGAACACTGCCTTTAATTAAGTTTCTCAGCTCAAAGTTCTCATTTATTCATACGTCCACGTTAATAGGCATAACAGAAGCCTTAATTCTTTCCAAAATCGACTACGGCCTCCCTATATATGGGTGGTGTGCCAAATCGCACCTAACCAGGATCCAAACACCATATCACGCATCAGTCCGCAGGGCCATCAACGCTTTCCCCACATCGCCTACAAGATGTATCCTCGCAGAAGCTGGGCTACAGAGTATCCGCGAAAGGACCGTGGCTACAACCATGCAACTTGTAGCTAAATTATATAGCACACCCAACCGTATACTCTTTAAAGACTTCGCCTCTGTTTTTAAGCAAAGGAAACACTATAAATGTGTATCTACGATTCGCCGGTGCGCCTGGTATAGTAAACAGCTCGATTTACCTCCTCCGAAACTTGGCAGTGTGGTAGAGACCTCCCCGCCATGGGCCAAGGCACCTTATATAAAAACTACGCTTCACAATACCACAAAAAATGTAACTAGCAGGGAAGAATATCTTAAACGCTTCCCCGCTGCAAAAGAAGGATTGGCTAATAGGACCTGGCTTTATACCGATGGCTCAAACAATAACACGTCATTTGCAGTCGTGGACAGCAACAATTCCATCGTTAAGTTTGGATTATTGCCCAATTTCAGCTCTGTATTTACAACAGAGGCATTAGCGATACTAAGTGCTTGTCTTTACGCAAAAAAAAATCGCGGCAAATTCACCATCTGAACCGACAGTCTGTCCTCCATCTCCGCTCTAAAGAGGCCTTATCATAAACACCCTACAATTCGACAAACCCGTCAAATAGGCACCCAATGTCATGATGAAATATCATTTTTTTGGGTCCCCAGCCATATAGGAATTATCGGAAACGAGAACGCTGACCGAGCCGCGCGTGCAATGGACGCATCACCATCCTTTCTGTTTACTCCGCCCAGTAGTACAAAAAAAATAAAACGGCTCATCAAACAACATGTCATAAAGGACAAGCAATCAACATGGTCTGATTTTAGCCACCGTTATACAGCATTTAACCCATCAGGCAGAAGAATTGACCTTCCTGCTAATCTACCCAGAAACCTTTGCAGCACATTTATTCGCCTTCGCATCGGACACACCCAGTCTACCCATCAGCACCTTCTCACAGGCGAACCAAAATCACCTTGCCCCTTCTGCGGATAAGATAATGTGGTGGATCACCTCCTGGACTCTTGCCAACCACTGGAAAGAATTAGGGCTTCCATAGCTCCATCAACCTCTCTAACACTTTCAATCTCCCCTCTACTAAAAACCCCTTCACCGGGCAATATAACCGCAGTGTATAATTTCATAAAAAAATGTAATATATCAATTTAGTATATCTAGAGTCGAAGGCCTTGTAGCTAGTACTCATTGTTTTTTCCTTTAGGTCTAGTATTAATTACTTTATCTAAAATTGTAAATAAATAAATAAATAAATAAATAATAAACGCTATACTTATCGCGAAGTTTGATTAAATTTATTAACATTTACTTATATCAATATCAAAACTTTAACAAACGCAAATATAATTTTGTTATTGCGCTGCTTAGTTTCTGATTTCGTTCTATTTTTTTGCTCCCACCCGCGCTCTCAATTTGTAGTTCGTCGTTTGTTTTTGTTTGTGTGGTGTTGGTGCTCTCTATTCTTCTGTAAAAAAAAAAAAAAAAAAACGCTTTTTTGTTCTCTTTCTAATGTGCATATTGCAGTTAGCTTTTGCTTTGGTTTGTATACGCCTCTCTTAACTTAACATTTTTCCCTTTTTATTTACATATTGATTTATAATTTGGTTGTGATAAATCAATTAATTAATAATGTCTGTCTGTCTGCCTATATATTATAATTGCAATAATCCCAGCAAGACTAAAGAAGACTTTCTTTTCTGTTGGCTTTCTGACAATGTAATGCACTTTAAATGTGCTGGTTACACAGTCAAGGTGCGGGATAGTATTGCACAGGGTGGCGGCCTTAAATGGGGCTGTGATTCGTGTCGTGGCTTGGAGCTCGAGATGCGAAGTTTTATGAAACAGACTGGGGATGCGTTTAAAACCCTGTCAGCTGGCGTTCAAAAGCTCCAAGAAGAGCTTTTGGCGGTGGAGGTTCAATTCAGAAGTTCTAAACTTTTGATTGAATCTCCGACCCGAAAGAGGGCCAGGTTTCAGGGCGCGTCCCTCAGTCCGTCGGTACAATGACCCTATGTCACCAAATGCACAGCAGCTGATATCGTTTAGGAGTCCGGCTTTGGAAGGTGTGGAGTCTCTTCCCATTTCCCCTGGAGACAGTATCCCACCTACTAACACGATATCGGTTGTAGTTTCCGAACCGTCCGGGCAAACATCCGTTTCCAGGAATATTGCCAATAAAATAGTTACAAGAGGAGCTAGTAAAGTGTTGGCTGCTTCAGCTGCTGCTGCATCTGCTGTTGCTGCTACTGCTGTGACTGGCACTTCTAGTTCCCTTGTTGTAGTTTCAACCAAAAAGCTAATTTTTGTTTCGCGGCTTGATCCCAATACTACTTCTGAAGAAGTCATAGCCTACATCCAGGGCATCCAGGGCAAAGTTCAAGCACCAAACATTGCTGGAGAAAAGCTCCGTTTTTTATATACTCGGGACATTTCGTCCTTTAAAATAAGTGTCTCCCCAGATCTTTTTGGGCAAATATGTCATAAAGATTTTTGGCCGGAACACCTCATTGTAAAAAAGTATACAATAAAAAAGAAGAATCGGCCTCCGATTAGCCTGCTACCTGCCTCTATGAATAACGTTTCTTCCGGCTCGTCTGCACCTGTTGGCGAGTCAAAAAACTAATTTCGTCCCTAACTCTGGCCTATCAGAACGTACGGGGACTAAAGTCTAAACTCTCTAGACTCTAGATAGTTTAGCTTTTGACTGTCATATTCTTGCCTTTACTGAGACTTGGCAATACCTGATATTGCCGATGCTTCAATTTTCCCCTCAAAATATTTAATATATAGACATGATCGGACTATCCGTAATGGTGGTGGTGTTTTGATCGCTGTTGATTCGGCGTTCTCGTCTGAAATTGTACAGTCTTCCAATCAGGAGATTGAATTTGTTTGTGTTAAAATTTCTCTTAATTCTTTTTCTGCCTATATTACTTATTCGTATATTCCACCACAGTCCGACTTGGCAGCATACATTCACCATTTGGAAGCTATTCAACTTGTTTCCTCATATCTCTCTGACAAAGACTTGCTCGTTGTTCTGGGAGATTTTAATTTACCTGAGATTGCCTGGACCCTCTCATATGATTCTTTATTACTGTGGCCCTCCTCGTCACATTGTTTCATAGATGGTCTGTTTGAGTTGTCCCTAACTCAAATAAATCCTGTCCGAAATAGTCGGAACAGATCACTAGCTCTGGTATTTGTGTTGGCTTCTTCCAACTGCGATATTTCCAGGACTGATCACTTAGTTATCCCTGAAGACAACTTTCATCCAACTCTGGATGAACTTCGATGCCTCCAACCCAATGTTTTCACAAGACAAACTTTACTGAACTTAAAAAATTCTTGTTAACTAATGATTGGACATATCTATATACTTGCACGAATATGGACTCCGCCATTTCTGTCTTCTATAAAACTCTTGACTCGTTCTTTGATGTTTGTGCCCCGCGTGTGACCCAAGGATGGTCTGATAGACCTCCTTCGTTCTCACGTGAGTTATGTAACTTAAAGGACGTAAAATCAAGATGCTATACAAGATTTTAAAAATCCTCCCATTATAACGGTATTTCTAAATTGTCTGTCATACCCAAAGCATTTGAGAAAATAATATCGTCTCAATTGCAGCACTTTTGTAGCTCAATCATTTCGTCATCCCAACATGGGTTTTAAAAACGTAGATCGACAACTATGTGACGAGTCACATTATCGTGGCAAACTGAACTACGCCCATGGAGGGCACATTAAATATCGTAACCTCAAAACTAACTGTAGTTGTTTTTCTGATAGCCAATGCTTTCTTTCGACGCCCTTTCTTCTTTCCCTCCCTTTCTAGCTACCGTCTGGATTTGGCTGCAGCGTCAACGCGTCGCGGAGAGAGAGTAACCTCCCGACTGCGGACGCTGCGCCGCATACCGACGCTAAAGAGACCATGAGAAAATTGAAAGTGAGAGAGAGAGAGACGGCGATCGTGACGCGTGCCAAAGCACAAGACGCATCGAATGTTTTCACCGTTAGGACATAAGTAGGCAGAGCAAGGGTGGGCTTCGACAGCGTGTTAGAATTAGGAGAAAATCACTTCGCCAGTAACCACGAGAGTGATTAGTAGTCCAGTGAAACAAACAAGGGAAGTCTCAGTGAAAAATCAAGAAGTGTAACCAAGTGTAGCAGAAGACAAAAGACAGAGTACCCTAAAGAGATCCTTCAGGATTAGCAGGTGAGCCCATGACCAAAGTTCCCAATTATTTTTGCTTGAGTGCGGTAGGGACCCAGATTTCAAAAATATGTTCAGGATTAATTCATTATTAATAAACGTTATAATATGATCATTTAACCCACCCGGCATTATTTCTTTATTCGGCACTGAATCTATGTATACCCTTTCCCTTCCCTTCTCTTTGGCCACTTAACCATTTGAGTGGAGCCGAAGGACCAGCGGACTTCGGCAGGATGAGTTATTCTCCTGCAGACGAAGTCAGTCGCTGGTCTCTAGGCTCAGCCACTCAAGGTGAGGAGACAACGGATCTTAGCCAAGCAGGCTTCGCTTGGCAGACGAGATCAGTCGTTGCAGTTCCTCTTCACCATCCCTTTCCCATCACCACACTAACATTCCCTTTTCCGCTTCCCTTTCCCGTCTAGGAGGCAACGGATCTTGGCTAAGCGGGCTTCGCTTGGCAGACAAGATCAGTCGTTGCTACTCCTCTTGGACTCCCCTCCTACTCCTTTCCCTTCCCTTTTCCCACCCTTCATGTGGTCTCAGTCCCCAATCCTAATACTCATCAAGGTCTCCAGATCAAATAAATGTTCTGTAGACTGGACTCTGGGACTGAGAATTGTACCCAGCCAGAGCTTCCTTACAGATGGCGCCCGAGCAGGGACCTTGATGAGTATTATGGGGGAAATATTAATATATATATATATGTTCGTACATTTATTAGTATATATGAGTCCACACAAGAGTGAAAATTTTATATGTATGCATATTCATTAATATATGTATATATCGGAGTGAACTCAGAGTTAAACATTTATATATATATATGTATATTTGTGGTTAGGGTATTTAAAGGTCGCATATACGTTGCAGATGTGCCACGCGCTGTTAGTTTTCCGTGCAAGCGACAGTTAAATGCGAGAAAGAGACAGAGACACACGAGCGGCCAGTAAGAATGGGAATAGACAATTCACCGTTTGATTCGGGGCGTGTGTGTGAGCTACGAACATTCTCTGGCCATTTATGTCTCACTCTTACACACAGCTTTGATTCAACCGTTTTTTTTTTGTCATTCCTTCATTCACACTGAATTGCAAGTACAGTCGCGCGTTGGGTTTCGTGTTAGCGTATTTTTTTTTTATTGTGCGAAAGTTGTGGAAAAAAAAACAGAAAAGAGTTTTCAAAATTCACGTGTGTGTGAAAAAAAAAAAAAAAACGATGATGCTCGTGTGCATTGGCTCCCACATGTGTAATGCCGCACCTGATCGTGTGAGTGTGTATGAGCGTCGCTGACTCTCGGGCATTGCAGAGATTAGCCTGAAAGTGTCAGTGTGTGATGCTTAGGTCACACATTTCCTCCAAGGCACAAAAATTTCTGGTTCACTCGTGACGTACGTACATATGCGTGAAGAGGCGACTCATAGACATTGGACACATTCTTATGGGTATGCGTATGGAAGGGTATGCATGGGTATATCACCTATGTTTAACACACACATGAGCAAAAGAAAACTATTCGTTTTGTGCAGACTCGTATGATTTTTTTTTATGTTGAGTACAGTGAAATGAGAGCAACAAATTAAACAAAAATATATATATAACGCGCACACAGTCATGCCATGGTAGGTGAGAAAACCGGCAGAGTCTCCGGCAGGATTTCGACAGAATTATCAGCAGAGTCACCAACAGAGTTTTCGACAGGATTAATAATCTCATCAACAGCATATCTCAGAGAGAATTATTAATGGAGTCAGCTACTGAGTTATCGACAGAGCTAGCCATAGAGTCATCATCGGAGCCATCGACAGAGTCGCATATTGAAATTAGTTTTATTAAAAGTTTTCTTACAACAGAGGAGATATAGAGCTAAAGTTACCAGAAGCAGATAGAACGAGTCTAGGTGCCTCTCAGAGAGCCATTAGTGAGGTTGTAACCTACCGCATTATGAGTTGAACGGGACCTGGGCATGGGTAACCTTAAAATCCACTACTCTCACCCAAAGAAGCAGAAGCAGAAGTAGCAGTAGCAGCAGCAGCAGCAGCATAGTGAAAGAGACAGAAGAGAAAAGCACAAGCGACCATTTAAAACCAAGCATATGCACTGGCAAGGGCAGTCAGTGTTTGGAACTCACCAAGAAAACATCGAGGGAAAAATTTGCTTCAATCCGGAAGAATAACAACTGGACAAGGATCATTAACAGAACTACTCACCAATACAAGGATTAACAACGAAAGAATCAATAAGGACATAGGACAAGGACATTCATCGCCAAGGAGAACTAAGCTTCAAGGATACAACGGAGATTAATGCAAAGGACATCATGACATTCGGCAGCAAGGACCACTATTTTCTCAAGGATATTCTAAACAGTAATCGGAGTAAACGTTTATTTTCTTTGGACAACATCGAGGGAGGAGCTACCCTGTCTCGAATAACTATATCCTACATACAAGGATTTACTTATTTCAAATAAACAAACTGGATCGAAATCTACCCACAGGCAAGATCTTTCTTATATATATTTGAACCATTGCAAAGATTTTGTTCAAAATATTTAAACCAAAAACCACCTCGAAAGTTTCGCCGGCGGCGATAATTCTCCTTTACGCGTCACCGTTACTTACTCTTCTTTGAACAAACATATATACATTTTTATATTTTCTGACCCCTCCCTTGCAGAATTTATTAAAAATTAAATAAAACATATATATATATACGCATTGGTCAAATTGCACATCCATACCATAGCCTATCGGTTTACCGTAGCCATCTTTAATCAGTATAGCGTAGCCTACTGGGCGAACCCCGATATCCTTTAGCTGCTTATCACTTCTACTACGACTCCGAGTGTTTACTAACATACTCGCAATGGGCGTTCATTGGATAAATCATCGTCGCAAAGCCGAGTTGGAAGTCCTTTGTGACGAATTCGGATTAGACACCGGTGGAATAGTGGAAGACCTAAGAAATCGGTTCCGTGAGTTCGCCTCAAGGGAGGATCATCATCCTGAGGTATTGAGTCGACTCGCAGAAATCGAAGCTTAATTTAGTGCCAGGGACAAGAAATTAGATGTAAAATCACCGTCTAGAGCACCGTCACCTACTCCCGAAGGAATGGTTTCTCAACTACCGGTGCCACAAGACACTAACTATCGTTCTGAATCGCATTCTGGTTCTCGTTCCGGTTCTCCGACACCTTTCGGCATGCCTGGCTCAAAGGTTAATCTTTGCCCAGTGAGCGGAATCGGGTCCATGAATCTATGGTAGGCCGTACTACTGGGAGCTATGCCTCGATCGTGGAGCGTATAAATAAATGGGGAATTGCCTTTAGCGGATCTAACGACCCTATCTATTTCATAGAGCAAATAGAGGCTCGAGTCGCGACTTACCGTTTGAGTTGGGAGACACTGCCTCCGATGATAGCCATCCTATTGACCGGACGGGCCGAAAGCTGGTGACAAACCAGCGGCTATCCGGAGATGACATGGGTCGATGGGTCGCTATTTTGAGAAACTAGACGATTGCATACGCGCTCGAAAGCAACGCTATCAGGAACCATACAAGGAGTATCTAGTAGACCTTCGATTGATGATGAAGGGAGCTCATTACTCGACGTTACAGGAACTCGACAGGATCTACGAAAATCTTTTACCAGACTACAAGCTGTATACCCGACGAAATGATTTCCAAACGTTACCCGGCTTAACCAAGTTGTTGGTAAATTATGAGACAATTCAATTGGAGCAAGGCAGCGAGGACCAACTCCCGCACATCATATGCCTTCCAGCCTAAACGGGACTGCCATATGTCAACTCTCCGAAGCACTCGTGGATACCAGTACAGCTTGCCGCAAATGTGCGGGAGTTGGTCACTTCGCACGAGAATGCATGAAGCGCCGTGTATTGTTCTGTTGGCAAGGTGGACGAAGGGGGGTACGTATTATCGAATGTTGCCGTCGTTCGGGAAACGGGCCAAACCTCCGTCTCAATCTGGGCCAGACGGAGGGACCAGACCAGGACCTCAGCCCAGTAACCCCCTCCTCCTAAAGAAAGACCACATCCAACTCTATGTCTTCGTCAATAGAAAACCAATGGTGGCTATCTTGGATTCAGGCGCGAACAAGAGTTTCATAAACGAGGAAGTGGCTATTCAGCACTTCGCTCCGTACCTTTTGCGAGACATTCATACTAATATTAACCTTGCCGATAATACTCGGGCAGCAATCAAAAGTTCTCTTAGGGCAACCATCAGCCTCGGGGCACAGACCGTACATATGACATTGTTAGCAATGCCATCGATGATGGATCCTCTTATTCTGGGAGTGGATTTCCTTCGGAACATAGGAACTTCTATAAGTTGTGGAGGTTATCTGTTACAGTTGGCCCCTTTCGATAATCCCCACAGCCCCGTCAATTCTACAATTCAGTGGCAGATGACCACACGCAACCTGATGCTCATATAAATCAACTGGATCCTGCAGAAACGTCCGCTACGCCCAAGGATACCTCTGACTCTCAGCATAGCAACAAACCAGTATGTCAAGCAGGCTCAGTTTTGCCGCCTCCAACACCTGACGCTATCCGTAAAAACCCATTCCGCCAGCCCGGCAGCAAAAAGGAACCGGTAACCGAGGTGGACGCCCGATTAGCCTCAGTAGAAGCTGACCCCGTGACGAGGACTTAAAGCCAGAACAATCATACAGTATGGAACAGGAGACACTAGAGCCGGAACTTCAAGCGGTTCTTGACGCGGAAATCACTAAGTTCGACGGGCTCAACGGCGTTACCCAAATAGCACAACATGTCATTGTATTGAAGCACGATCGACCCATGAAGCAGAGGTATTATCCCCGTAATCCGGCCCAACAACAAATTATCAATGAAACCGTAGACGCACTGCTGAAGGAGTATCGTATTGAACCATCCAAAAGCCTTCACAGCGCACCAATCGTGTTGGTAGGTAAGAAAACTGGTGATACTCGCATGTGTATAGACTTTCGACAACTGATCGCTCAGTCAGTACGTGACGCATACCCCTTGCCTCATATACACCATATCCTAGAGAAATTGAGGAACGCGAAGTACATTTCTACTCTAGATTTAAAGAGCGGATATTGGCAAATATCCTTAGAGGTCAAAAGTAGAGAGTGTACAGCCTTCACAGTGCCCGGAAGCGGGTTATTCCATTGGAAAGTCATGCCCTTCGGCCTACATTCCGCCACGTTCCAGAGGGCTTTGGAAAGTGTGATTGGACCCGAAATGGAACCACATGCCTTCGCGTACCTAGACGATATTATCGTAATCGGAAAGACGCTCGAGGAACACCTCTCACACCTGCTGGAAGTCTTTCGACGTCTACGAGAAGCCAATTTAAGGATCAACCGAGACAAATGCCGTTTCTTCAAGAAACGGATCCAATTTCTAGGTCATGTTGTCAGCGAGGATGGTATCCATACCGACCCTGAAAGATGTCTCGGTATCGCCTCTTAGTATCGTCGATTCGTACCCAACTTCTCCGACACGGTACAACCTCTCACAAGTTTGTTAAAGAAAGGTTTGAGTTGGTTTTGGAACGTAGAGCAACAACAGGCGTTCGATGCACTCAAGACACGTCTCACCACTGCCCCTGTCCTAGCTTGTCCAGATTTCGCTGTAAAGTTTTGCTTACAGACTGATGCCAGCGATGTTGGCCTCGGCGCAATGCTCACTCAGAGTATCGACGGTGCAGAAAGAGTCATTGCTTACGCTAGTCCACGTCTCTTGAAGGCGGAGGAAAACTACTCGACTACTGAGAAAGAATGTCTAGCAATAGTCTGGAAATATTGTTGCTATTTGGAAGGATATTGCTTCGACGTGATCACGGACCATTTGGCTCTCAAATGGCTAAACTCGATAGAAAATCCCACGGGGCGTGTGGCCAGATGGGCGCTGGAGTTGCAACAATACGAGTTCGAGGTACATTATAGACGAGGTAAGCTGAACGTGATTGCCGATGCCTTATCGCGTCAACTTTGGATGTACTCCACTGGGCACAACTAGTAGAACCGGAGTGCAAATGGTGGCTAAAGATGCGGCAGCACTTCACGGAACAACCTGCGGATTTCTCAGAAAACGGCCAGATTTATCGCAGACGAGACCCCCACCCCGATGACCACGATTCTACACCTTGGAAACTATGCGTTCCCCTAGAATTTCAAGACCAGGTACTAAAGGAATGTCACAATGTGGTGACGGCTGGCTACTTGGGAATCAGGAAAACCACTTTGCGAGTGACCCAAAGATACTTTTGGCCTGGCCTCTTCCGAGATGTCGCGCGTTACGTTAGATGCTGCCTCGTCTGCTCGCAGTTTAAATCGGCGCAAATGAAACCAGCGGGCAAAAAGCTCACCCGTCAAGTCGCGGAGTCGTTCGATACCGTGTGTACTGACTTTATCGGGCCTTTGCCGAGTTCTAAGCAAGCAAATACGATGTTACTAGTTTTCTTGGATTTATATAGTAAATGGGTCGAGATGGTACCACTTCGTAAGGCCACTTCAGCCGCTTTGGAGAAGGCATTTCGTGAAAGGATCTGGGCCCGATTCGGCAATCCTCGCACCCTCGTGAGCGATAACGGTACCCAGTTCACTAGCAAGCTTTCCAAAAACTTCTGCAAAGCGTCCGGAATTATACTCCAGCATACCGCCCCCTATTCTCCACAGCAGAATCCTACCGAGCGCGCAAATCGAACCATCAAGACGATGATTGCACAATACCTGGAGAATGGGCAAAACACTTGGGATCAATGGCTTCCAGAAATAACACTAGCGATCAACTCAAGCGTCAACGACACCACCGGATTCAGTCCAGCGTACATCATATTAGGTCGGGAACCCCGTATGCCCGGCGCTCTTTATGACCAAGTAACGGATGTCGCCGGTAACGAACCCCCTAGCCCTGATGAGCGCATCCGACGAATGGAAGATATTTTCAAGCTCATACATGAGAATCAACTGAACGCGACCCAGAATCAAAAAAAATACTACGACCTGAGACGACGCGACTGGCGTCCGAACATCGCGAGCATCGTCATGCTCAAGCAACATGTGCTGTCTAATGCCAAAGAAGGGTTCAATGCCAAACTGGCGCCTAAGTATAAAGGCCCGTATAAAATAATCAAGTTTCTTTCCAGCAATGTCGTTAGACTGCAAGAAGCCCAGGGGCGTGAACGACGTACCGCCGGTCTGGCTGACGTAAAGGCCTTCAATAGTGACGACAGCGAACCACCAGAACTCGATCTTTCTGAAGACATCGGCCTCGGGACACCTCGTACCCACGGCCCGCACGAGACCACTGATTAACGATCTTTCAAGGGGGACCACTTGTTGGTGGGTGCGCCTGCCCAACGTCCCCCTCCCTTCTAAAGAGGGGCTCTTCGCACCGATACAAGGCAAGAATTTTCTAAAACATTGTATCTTAGCTATAATCATAGCACTTTTGTAAACCGCACTCATAGGGCCCCCGTTAGTACACTCAGAGTTCAGGGTAGTTTTAACACACTTTATATTTCACAGCAGTATGTCACAGCAAGAAGAAGGCGACGGCGATCGCGAGGCCGACATAGCCCGGATCGTCGAGGAAATGGTAGCGGTATGGGAAAGGGAACACGGCCCGGTCACGCCTGGCCCCACCACAGGCGGTAGTCCCCCTGAAGACCCAGACCTGCTCTGCCGTATGGAGCTGGCCCCGACCGACACCCCGATAGAGCGACCTTCAGGGAGCAAGGATCAAGAGAGCGGCAAGAAACTACCCGACGAGGCTCAACGACCTTCAGGCTCGACCCGACCGAAGCGTGCTTTGATATTGTCGGTGATCGAACTCCCTCCCTCGGCACAAAACAATGTACCCCCTGAGCCGGCCGGCCCTGTTCGTGGGGAGGATCCAACGGCATTCACTGGTCCGGTGGGGCAAACCTGCCCGGAAGAGACGATCGTCTCGGCAGCAGCCGCGTTTTTTGGGTCAGTTCCAGTGCCCGTGTGCCCACCGGATATGGCACTCGATCGATATCGGGAAGACATGGTCACGCCCCCACTTCCCCAGACAGAGCCTCTCGTCTGGCCAGCAGAGCGTGTTTTCCGAGAGGAAATGTTCGTTCTGCCATACCCCGGGCTGGACCCTGGTGAAGTGCTCGCCGTCCCGATGGAGGACTACAGAGCCCTCGCTGCCGTTGACTGTGGATCCGATTTCAATTCGCCGTCTCCCCGTGTATCGGACACCCCTCCGCGGCCTGTGTATGAGCAGATAAGCCACCCAGCGAACACAGATATTCGCCTGACAACCGCCAGGGTCAGTGACACTCAGTCTGACAACGAGGAGATGCCCCTGGACCTCTCCGAGCCCTGCCCTCGATCATCGCTCGCCCCAGTAAGCGACACCGCTACTCCGCCAACTCACGCCAGATCTGGACCGATGTCGCGAGGCCCATTGCGCCGATCAATGGCAATTTATGTGCCAGAGGCCACTCCCGCGGCTTCCAATTGGGTCCTCACACCACCGGAATGGCTCGTCGACACCCCCGATAGACGAGTACCCGCCGAAGTCCGACATCGGGTGGCGGTGATTTGTCAGGATGGGCAACGCAGAAATCACCGTTTCCTCATGTGGGCAGACGATCGGCTGTTCCACATCGAAGTTAAGGCAAACGGGCGGGTCACGGTCCATTTCGTCCGTTCAAAGTGAGGACACCGTGTGACGAGTCACATTATCGTGGCAAACTGAACTACGCCCATGTAGAGCCCTTTTTCGTTTTTACCTTTATTTTGATACGCCCATGGAGGGCACATTAAATATCGTAACCTCAAAACTAACTGTAGTTGTTTTTCTGATAGAAATTGCTTTCGATCGACGCCTCCCTCCCTTTCTAGCTACCGTCTGGATGTGGCTGCAGCGTCGACGCGTCGCGGAGAGAGAGTAACCTCCCGACTGCGGACGCTGCGCCGCATACCGACGCTAAAGAGACCATGAGAAAAGTGAAAGTGAGAGAGAGAGAGACGGCGATCGTGACGCGTGCCAAAGCACAAGACGCATCGAATGTTTTCACCGTTAGGACATAAGTAGGCAGAGCAAGGGTGGGCTTCGACAGCGTGTTAGAATTAGGAGAAAATCACTTCGCCAGTAACCACGAGAGTGATTAGTAGTCCAGTGAAACAAACAAGGGAAGTCTCAGTGAAAAATCAAGAAGTGTAACCAAGTGTAGCAGAAGACAAAAGACAGAGTACCCTAAAGAGATCCTTCAGGATTAGCAGGTGAGCCCATGACCAAAGTTCCTTATTTTTGCTTGAGTGCGGTAGGGACCCAGATTTCAAAAATATGTTCAGGATTAATTAATTATTAATAAACGTTATAATATGATCATTTAACCCACCCGGCATTATTTCTTTATTCGACACTGAATCTATGTATACCCTTTCCCTTCCCTTCTGCTTGGGCACTTAACCATATGAGTGGAGCCGAAAGACCAACGGACTTCGGCAGGATGAGTTATTCTCCTGCAGACGAAGTCAGTCGCTGGTCTTTAGGCTCAACCACTCAAGGTGAGGAGGCAACGGATCTTGGCTAAGCGGGCTTCGCTTGGCAGACGAGATCAGTCGTTGCTATTCCTCTTGGACTCCCCTCCTACTCCTTTCCATTCCCTTTTCCCACCCTTCATATGGTCTCAGTACCCAATCCTAATACTCATCAAGGCCTCCAGATAAAATAAATGTTCTGTAGACTGGACTCTGGGACTGAGAATTGTACCCCAGCCAGAGCTTCCTTACAACTACTAACCTGCTAGATTGGATTCTTCAATATCTTTCTAAGCGTACACAAAAGGTCGTCTTTAAGTCTTCATTTTCTAAGACCATCCAAGTGACTTCTGGAGTACCTCAGGGAAGTCATTTGGGTCCATTGCTATTCACTCTTTTTATAAATGATCTTCCATTGGTAGTGTCACATTCTCGGGTGCTTATGTACGCGGATGATGTTAAACTTTACCTCAGTTTTAAAGACATATCGTCTTCTTGCCTACTTCAATTGGATCTTAATGATCTTCTAAATTGGTGTGAAACCAACCTATTAAACCTTAACGGCTCTAAATGTGAAGTTATGTCTTTTTATAGATGCACTCCATACTTAGCAACTTATTATCTTCTGTATACTTCATTAATCCGTCCTATCTTAGAGTTCGGATCTTGCATATGGTCACCTCAATATGAGACGCACCAAAGTAAAATTGAATCTGTTCAAAAGCAATTTCTGCTATTTGCTCTTCGTGGTCTAAATTGGGATCGCAATGTCAATTTGCCATCATACTCCAGTAGGCTTCTTTTAATCAATCTTCCTTCATTAATTAATCGTAGAGTAATGCTTAGTGGTATCTTTATTCATAAAATTTTTATAGGTGAAATAGACTCTCCTGAACCTGAGCTATTGACCCAGTTAAACCTATCTGTACCCCGTAGACCTACAAGAAATTTTATTCCTCTATCCTTAAAACAACGATTCCTATGTTCTGATTACAATCTTCTGTAACCCGTAAACAGATCAGAAGCCACTCTTTCTCTTGTGAAAACCTCTATTTTAGCAAACTTAGCTCGTAATTAGCTGTAGTTAATCATATTTTTAATTGTTTGTCCGTTTTATTTATATTTGTCTACGCGATCCCTGCCGTCCGATATGCGGCTGCGCCCCACGGTCAGTCGGGCGGGAGGTGGGCAGCTATCTGCTAAGGCTCGCGCGTAACAGGCTATGTGCTGGTGTCGTATGGGCAAATTGAACGTACTTCGCATTGTACGGGTCATATAATAGCAAAAGAGTAAATTCCACAGGATATAAAGCAGGGTATTGTATTATAGTGAAGAATTTTGATTCAACTATAGGAGCGTCAAAAAAGCTAATCCCAAAACACAAAGGGCCTTATGTAATAGACAAGGTTCTCAAAAATAACCGGTTTCTAATTAAGGATGTGGAAGGCTTTCAGCTTAGTCATAACCCTTATCAAGGTGTATGCAGTAGCCATAATATAAAGCAATGGATAGGTAAAAGAAAAAGTGACTAAAAGTTATTCTTAAGCAAATGAAAATAATAATAACTGTAATAGACTTTTATTTTATTGTAACGTTAATGATGTAAGGATCAGGAGATCTTACGGTCAGGACGGCCGAGTTGTAGTAGGAGAGACGCTCACACTCGCTCTCTTGCTACTCTTCGCTCTCGGTTTTTAAGCACTCTCTGAGAGAGAGGTAAGTTTGGCGAGTCGGGCGTGAGAGTTAGTCTGGGTGTAGAGTTGATGGAAGCAAGACAGATAAAGAAAAACAATTACTCGGTGAACTCATTAAGAATAACTATAAGTACAGTTAAACAAATAAAATAAAAGCTATTATTACTCTAAACAAACAATAAGCTGAAACTCTTACCAAGTCGTTTAATTTGTCTACCGCCCACAATATGGTTCCATTTGCAACAAAAGTAAAAAATTTGGTTATATTTTTGCAATCTTCAAATACAGTATTACACGTGCAAAATTCATCGTTGCTCGTTTAAAAATGCCAATGTCAAAACGCATGCAGTGGCAAGAGTTTTCATCTCAAATATATCCATACGCCAATTTGATGGATTTTAGTAATTGAAACAGACTCACTCCAAAAGGTGATTGTCGTCACAATCCAAAACTGGTAATGCAAACAAATACGGGTGAATATCAAAAGAAGAATAAGAAATATACAACAATTTGCACCGAATTTAATGGCGACCACTCTCTGTCTGAATGCGATGTATATGTAATGGCTGATGTAAATGAAAATGGAACATGGTCAAGAAAGTAGCAGTTTGTTTCAGCTGTCTAAAACGCAACCACAATATGATATCCTGTAAGTTTAAGCGAAGATGTAACATCAGTGGCTGCAAGAGTTAACATCACAAATCGTTGCACAATCCTAATAGACAGATGGTGAAAGAAGATAAAGCAGCGACACATACAGTCAAATCTATTATGAAAAGGCTGATAGTTAAAGTCCTACCAGTCGAAATAATGGGTCCACAGAATACATTAGTTGAAACGTTCGTGTTTTTGGACGAGGGTTCCAACGAAACGCTAATTAACGAGATTTTAGCTAAAAAGCCAGGGGTAAAAGAGCATCAAAAACACCTTTGGGTTGGGTAATTTTTGGTTCAAGAGCAAACCATTCTAATACAAACCCGTTAGTAACATTATTATTTATTCATTCATTATTCATGTAGAGTCCGCTGGCATAATTCGAGCTAAAGAGATACTTCGAAACACAACAGTAAAATTAGAAGGAGAATATGAAACCGGATTGTTATGGACAAAAGAAACATTAAATCGTCCCAACAGTTACGGTATTGGTTTCAAAGTCTTCAGTTGATAGAGAATAACATTATTAGCTAAAATAGCGTTAGGACCTATGAAGACGCCATTATGGACTTTGTGAATAAAGGATATGCCGTCAAAATGACAAAACTTCAATCTTGTGTAACCAGTTCTAAGACATGATATCTACCACATTTCGCCGTTTTTAATGTCAAAAAACCAGGAAAGCTACGACTAGTATTGGAAGCATCAGCCTCAATCGAAGAAGTGTCGTTGAACTCAATATTACTTAAAGCACTCGATGAAAATCCGCAATTGACTTCATTTTTATTCGAATTTCGAAAAGGGGCGTTTGTGCAGATACCAGAGAATTGTTCTTATAGGTGCTAGTTCGACAGGAAGATCGTGGTTGCTTACGGTTTTAATGGAGACATGGTGACACAACAAGATAAGTAGATACTTATAAGATGACGGCCATTATATTCGGAGTCACTTGTTCTCTGTGTTGTGCTCAATATGTAAAAAATATACTACAGTGATGTTTCACTTATTAAAATCTCGTGTCTACCAGAAAAGATACAGTTTATTTCACTTAATCATAAATATTACGGATTAAATAAGAGTCCACTTTTGTCATATGGCAAAATCAAATGTTTTGTTTTCAAAAATTCAATAAAGATATTCTTACATTTACTAGTCGTTGATAACGAGTCTATGAGTAATGAAGTAATTTTGGGAAGAGATTTTATGAAAGCATGTAAAATTAAGTTAGACTAAGATGCCTTGAGAATGGTTACACTTGAAATGAAAGAAGACGAAAATGAACTCGGAGAGCGGTCGAAGTTTGAGTCCGAAAGAATGTACCCCTGAACATGAGAAAAAAATTGTTTGCAAAATAATTAGGGAAAATGATAGCGAAATTGTTAGCGAAATGGTGAAGGAAAGTGATAGCAAGATTGTTGGTGAAATAGAGAATGAAGGTAGTAGCAAAAAGGTTATGAAAAGTAGGAATAAAGCTGTTAGTGAGTTAGTTAATGAAGGAGTTAGATCTACAAAGGTTGAAGAAAGAAAAGAAATTGCTAATATCCAATCTGTAAGCGAAGAAGAATTTAAGTTATTAAATATCGAGTATTTCATCACAGGAGTTGATTGCAAAATAGGTAAAAGATTTGATTTTAAAAAGATTGAGCAATTGTTCGAGAGTGCGTATTTGGCAGCACAAAGGCCCGAATTGCCTGATGTAAAATGTGAAATGAAGCTTAACTTGGAGGGGTCGAAGGCATTCAGTTGTGCGCCCAGAAGATTGTCATATTCTGAAAAAGGGAAATTGAAGGCGATGTTAGACGGGTACTTGGAGAAGAAGACCATTCGCCCTAGTGAGTCGGACTATGCATCACCCATTGTGTTAGTGCCTAAGAAAGCTGGCGAGTTAAGATTGTACATTGACTTTAGGAGATTGAACAAAGTTTTGGTTAAAGATAACAACACTATACCTCTGATAAACGATTTATTAGACAAGCTTGGAAACAAAAGATTTTTTCCAAAATTGGATCTTGAAGATGGGTATTTTCACGTGTTCATGAAGGAAAACTAAGTTTAATATACAGTCCGTTACTCCGTTGGGCCAGTTTGAGTTCCTTAGGATGCCGATGGGTCTAAAAACTCCTCATCAGTGTTTCAAAGATTTGTGAGCAAAATTTTTACAGATATCAAGACGACAATGTGGTAGTTAGTGGGGCCCGATAATATACCTAGTTGCATCCTTAAAATGTGTTCGATTTCCCTATCTAAGCCTTTATCTCGGTTATTTTTTATATCGAGTGAGACTTGTTGCTTTCCTGATATTTGGAAGGAGTCTTTTATTATTCCGCTTTTTCAAAAGGGTAGCAAATCGGATATTTTTAACCACCGTGGCATTGCCAAACTTTCGGCAATGCCTAAGCTGTTTGAGAAAATTATTACGTCTTCCCTTCAACACCTATCCAGATCCACTGTTTCTCCTTGTCAGCATGGCTTCATGAAAGGTCGTTCGTCGCTTACCAACGTTTTAGAATTGACTACCCTTGTACACCATGGCTTCCATAAAAAGTGCCAAACTGATGTTATTTATACTGACTTTAGTAAGGCTTTCGATCATTCTATGCTTCTCACGAAACTTAACTTGGTTAAAGTCGTATCTTATTGGCAGAACTCAAGAGGTGTCTTTTAGTTCCTCGATATCTTAAACTGTTCGAGTTACGTCAGGTGTACCCCAAGGCAGTCATCTAGGCCCACTGTTATTTACCTTGTTTATAAATGATTTGCCTTTGGCCTTGGCTCATTCACGGGTGCTCATGTTTGCGGATGACGTTAAGATTTATTATTCATATAATGATCCTTCTTTCCAACAGTACTTGCAATCAGATCTCGATGCGTTCTGTGATTGGTGCCACGTTAATAAATTACACTTTAATGCATCTAAGTGCTCTGTTATGACTTTCAGTCGTTTGTCACCGTTCCTTGCTCATTACTCTATTAAGTGTGTTCTGTTAGATTGTGTACCATCAGTCAAATACTTAGGCGTTATGTTTGAAAAAAAATTTCATTTAATGTTCATATGTCTTCAATTGTCAATAGAGCATGCAGTCTTCTTGGCTTCATTAAACGCTGTGGCAAAGAATTTGATGATCCCTATGTAACAAAGGTTTTATACACTTCGTTAGTTCGCCCTACTCTAGAATATTGCTCGCCAGTATGGAACCCTCAATATGATGTTCACCAGCGTAGTATTGAATCGGTACAGAAGCAATTCCTTAAGTTCGCGTTACGCGGTCTTAATTGGGACCCGAGTCTTCGCCTACCTTTTTATTCTGACAGACTTCTTCTTATTAATCTTCCTTCACTTTACAACCGTAGGCTCGTATTTCGCATTCTCTTTCTCCAAAAACTAGTCAACGGCGAAGTCATTTCTACCAATTTACTAGATATGCCATATTTTTGTGTTCCCTCACGTCGAACCAGAAACTTTTTTCCTATTCACCTTTGTAGATGTCTGACTAACTGCTCTCTTCACGATCCTTTTCGTATTCTTTGCCAATCTTTTAACAACCTTTCTCACCTTATTTCTCCTCATCTTTCTGTCACTTTTCTTCGCACTATACTTTTTAATTATCTATAGCGAAACCACTGAAAATATTCTTTACTTGGATTGGCTGCAACTCATTCCTGACCACATTGGCTGTGAATCGGGGCATAGCTGGCACCTTGTTGTAAATGAAACACCTCCACCGTGTCGTGGATGTTTAGTTGTGCATAAAGCTAAGCTACCTTCTTCATTTAATTATTATCTGTATTTTAGTTTAAGCTTTTTCGTCGACTGCTGTGTTAGTTGACGTAAATAAATAAATAAATAAATAAATATAAAAAAACGGGTGTAACTATCCACTGTTTTGTTGATCCACTGTTTTGTTGGAAGCCGTTCACAGGTAGGTCATTCTTCATTGCTGGAGCGGCGGTGTCATCAGAATTAACGATGCAAAATCTAGTTGCCCTCAGCAGCATGGAGGCCGAGTACGTAGCAAATTCTACAGCAGCCAAAGAAGCGGTTTACATTAAAAAGCTGATCAACGAGATGGGATTCGGGCCGATAGCGACAACCAGAGCGCACAATATCTTGCTAAAGATGCTAAATTTTATTTACGTTGCGAGTATATTGAAATAAAATATCATTTTGTAAGGGAAATGTATAAGGATAATTTAAAAGATATAAAATACATTCTCACAGATAGTATGACCTCAGGTATTTTAAGGAAGAACTTATGTAAGGTCAAAAATGTAATGTTTACAGAAATGTTGTGATTAAAATATTCAGTTTTTTGTAAGATAGACTTCGCGTTGAGAGCTGAGGGTTAAAATATGTATGTATCCACCGCAGTTTGTCTATCTCTTTCTTATTATTCTTGAATGCTCCGATCTGTGAATTATAACGGACATTATTTTCTGCTTTAGATTCATTTTCTAGCTGCCTGCGCTGCAGCGAATGTTCTTATGGATGAATTTAGACTCTAATAAACCTCTACTCGAATAGTGATAGTTATCTGAATTTATTTTTAGTAGTGATACATCTGCACGAGTATTTATTAAAAATGTAAGTTTTGTTTTAGTTAAATGATAAATGAAGCAAATAAATGTGTAAAGACCAAAGATGATTAAGAGAACGTTCCAACCTAAAGGGTTCTCAGAGTTTTCCGACGTATTTTTTATATGACCTTGGTTGGAGTTACCTCGGCCCCTTCCATGATTCTTGCCTCGTCTTCACAGTGTTTTTGTTATTGTTGTTAATATTAATTTTATTTTTGTAATTTCTGTCACGATAATAAAGTGTCAAGAAAAATTTAACGAAAATTATATTTGGAAGGTTTTGTCTGCGCATTGATGAATTAAGCTACAGAAAAATAGTTTAGAACATGTAGAAACATTATAGCCATAGACAGCAAGGGTATGTAAAATTCGGCACAGTCGAAGCTAGCTTCTTTAGTATTTTTTAATAAATACGAATTAACAAAATTAAATTCATCTAATGGAACAAAATATTAAGTGAATTTGCACATGTACTTTCAGGTGATTCCGGCGATTATCAAGAATTAAAGTTCGGAGTTCAACACGCAGATTCCCATTCTTTTATAGAAGTATGTAACAATGGATCACTTATAATCACTAAAGTTGGTCGCGAACATGAAAACAATTATTTGTGCCAGGCTTTTAACGGCATTGGTGCTGGACTCAGTACACTTGTTAAGCTAACAGTGCATGGTTAGAAAATTTTGTTTAGTTTTTAAATGATTTTTAAATAATTGATTCTTTCAGTTGGTCCCTCAGTTAGCATGAAATCAAAACGATTAATAAGTCGGCGGGGAGAACGTATAACGATTCGTTGTGAAGCTTATGGAGACCGACCATTGGAGATTTTTTGGAGCGCAAAATCAAGTCTAATTGATCCAAATCATGACATTCGATACCATATAAAAAAATCTCCTTTAGCTAATGGAGTAGTGTCTGAATTTAGTATTTTGCAAACAATACTTACTGACAGGGGTGAATACTCCTGCATGGCTAAAAATTCATACGGCATTGACAGAGCAGTCATAAGTCTGCAAGTGCAGGAACCTCCGAAATTTCCAGTCAACTTACATATTTTGGACCTGGGTAGTCGTTCTGTTACACTAGCCTGGTTGCCAAATGACCAGGGCTTAGCTTCGTTGGGCAGTGGTAGTAAAAGTGAACAAGATTCCAAACCCATTTCGAATTACATCCTACAATACAAGAAAGCAGAAGGTAAGTATAATAATAATAAATTGCTCTAAAATTCCTATGGCATGAATAAGAATGTTAAAGTGTGTTGGCGCAGATGAGTTCTACGTGGATGTTTTTTTCTTCTTTTTGTTGTGGCTTTAAGCTTTGAGCGTGCCCTGTTTCGTCTCTTCAGTTTTTAGAGAGCTGTAGCAACATGTATTAGTATTAAGTATATCTTACTCTCTCAATCAGTGCAATATGTTTAGCCTTAAGTATATCTTACGCTTTTCTTTGTTACACATTAGTTTTAAGTTATATGCAGTGTTTCAGTACGAGAAGCGTGCTGTCTCACTTGTTGGAAAAGAACAGAGAGAATTAAATAAAAGGAATGAGAGTGGTTCAGTTTTTATGGAGAGCTCACCCAAGTCAGATGTGTTTCACTCGATGTAGAGCGTATCATTTATTTTTTCGTAGTCGCATCGTTTTAAGAAAGACCAATTAATCGCAGCAAATAAGATCGTAAAAACTCTTAAGATTATTTTCGATGGCATTAAAACTTATGGGTCTGGTCAAACCTTAACCGACTTAGAGGCAGGCGTATTTCTATGTATATCTATTGGTGACTTCTTCATTGTATTTTATCACCTCATAATATGAAATGATTGTAGCTAATGCTGAGCAGTATGTAGATAAGTAGGGAAGTAATAAGTAACATGCAATATAAACAATAACCAAGTTGTAAAAACAAAACAACAAACTCAACTCAGCTAGAAAGTGTACGTATTGCCTATAAAACTCGTCCGAATATATTGTCTGCACTGATTTGCAACACGCTTAAAGGTAAAGCTTTTGGAATTTTTGTATTCTAATGCGAAATACGTTGGATCCGTAGACGATTTGATGAAGCATCTGGAGAATATGGTTTCCATCGAAGAGTCCAAAATGACGAGTCGTCAGAAGCTGGAAGATCGCAAATGGCATCTTGGAGAACCAATTGTAAATTTTCTACACTAAGAAACGGATGTTGTCCAACCTCCTTAAGTTGGAGGACAATGAGTTTGTGGACTACACTATTGAGGGTATACCAGATGTTCGTCAACACTATATGGCAAAACTACAGAACTACAGAAGGAAGAAATATTGCGCGCATTTTAAAGATTGAATTCCCACAGTCAGTAGAAACCAGACATTTGAACGAAATGATGGGAAAACTGAAGAATAAAAGTAGTGCTACAAGTGTAGTAGCATTGGGCACATGGCTAGTGAATGCAACAAGCCCGTTCGCAAAAATTGGGCATGCTGTGGTTAGATGAAGCACCAAGCAAAAGAATGCAGCCTATATAAGAAGAAGGATGTCTGAAATGATAATGTAAGCATTTTATAATAACAAATTCTATTCGTCCATTTATAATGCCCTCCCTATGATTCAGAACGCGCCATCAGTAATTTAAGAAAATCAGACGTAATGCCAAAATCAACATAACAAAAAATAAAAACTCAGTTTTGAAAAAATAAAAACTATTTCGGATTAAATAAAAGTGAATTCAAAATATTTGGATCTGTAGATTGTTCGGTTAAATTTCTAAATATATAAATCTTGATGAAACTGATGATGGTGGAAGATGAATCCACAGGGTTTTCTAGTTTTTTAGGGAAGCATTGCATAATGCTATATAAAAATAGCAGTTATGGCGCGTCCTTGGTTCACCACAGCTAGCAATATACTTGGTAATTTGCACTGAGGTGGTTCTCTCTTATAGTTGTGGTCGTATCCGGTAATTTCTCTTTGCAAAAGAAAGCTGAAGGTTATAGATGGGGTGCACTACATTTGGCGTTGACCTGCATGACATGCATGGGGTTGAATCTTAATTTCAAAGAAATTTTTTTTTTTTATTATTTTTCTCTCTCGTCATTGCTTCTGCAGTTGCTCCCTTCATAGCCTCCATCATACCATCAGTGCTAGTGGTTTTGTTGTTTTCTCTGCTTTGTGCTTGTGCTCAGCTTCTCTCCTGCGTAATCACTTTTGGACTTGCCGCTTCTCAAAGCTCGTCTTATAACTGTTCTTGCACTCTCTATTGTGCTGTGTAAGTTAACAAACAATTCAACGAACTGCCTCCGCACTAAGTTTTAGAACAATCTGTGCAGCTGCAACGTCGATGTAACAAATTCCATATAAACATAAATATGCTGACACAGCGTCTGAACAAGAGCCCATAGCATGACCATACCTTACATATTTACTTCTTATGTATTTAGCTTTAGATTCATATTCCCATTTATGTACTTAGGTTTAGTTCTCTTTTATTTTCTTCAACATATTAAGTTTTTGTATAACCCTTTAACAATAAAGAAGCATAACTCCGGCACTTAGCCGTAGCACAATTTATAATCTCTAATATATTGCTGATCCACAAGGACGGTGATTCAGATACCTAATCGTATCTCATCCTAATCAACATAAATAAATCCATAAGCTGGATCCCACCAACGGCAACCCCTAACAGGAACCAGTGGACTTATCCTACATCATAACTGGCGCCCAACCGGAATTCGATTACCCTCTAAGAATCCACACCCTACCAACATGTAAGTGACTGTTCGGAAAAAATAAACACAAATTATAATATATAAATTTGAAACCAAACAAATATAAAAATAATAATAAAAAAAATAATAAAACTGGCAGCATAAAGTGATCTTGTGACTAATTTGCATTGAATTTATTTGCATTGAATTTAATTGTGAGTTTGAATGTGTGCGGTTATATTGTTAGATTGAATTCGCTAAGACACTGTGTTAAACAACTGCCAATGAGTTGGTCCTATAGGGACATTAAAAAAGAATCTGATAGCGACGAAGATATTATAGTACAATCTAGGCCTCAAGCACTCGATCAAACAAAAATGGATCCACAAACGTTAAAAGTTATAATAGACAGCGCAGTCAGCACCGCGCTTAACGCACAAGAACAACGCATAAGAGGCGAGATACACGCCGAACTCGAACATCTGAAAAACCAAGTGAACTCATTTAGAATTGAAGCGCCCCAAGTACAGGTGTACGAAAGCGTAACAATTGACCCCAGCATTAGATGAGAGGTTAGACTCGACGCTGCGAAATCGGTGCCGAATTTTATTGGTGACCATGAAGAATATGTGTCTTGGAGACAACCAGCCATAGTGGCATATCAAGACTACAAGGGATACTATGGGAGTGAAACACATTACCAGGCAGTGATCATTTTAAAAAATAAAGTTTGTGGTGCCGCACGCGCAGTGCTTACCTCACATAACACTGTGCTAAATTTCGATGCAATCATTGCTAGACTTGATTGCACATACGCCGATAAAACGTCTCTGCGCGTTCTTAGACATCAATTAGAAATTGTCAGACAAGGAGACCTAGAATTAATGCAGTACTATGATGAGGTTGAGAAAAAACTCACTCTTATTACAAATAAAATTGCCATGACGCATGAGAAGCAAGCAGCTGTCATTCTTAATACAGAAATTAGGAGCGATGCTCTGCACTCCTTCATGGCAGGCCTGAGGAGGCCTATTAAGGCACTAGTTATACCAGCACAGCCCAAAGATTTGCCTTCGGCTTTAGCATTGGCTCGCCAGGCTGAGAATAGCATAGAAAGGAGCATGTTCGCTGCTACGTATGCTAAAGCAATTCAAGATAGGAACCACCCAGGGGAAAATAACAAGCAAGGGAATTGCTCAATGCCCAGACAGGGAAAACATTTTGAGAAAAACCCCCCTTTTACAGGAAAACAAGTCCAAAACAGACCCCAACAGGGTGAGCAGGGACCAACATCAAACAGTAAACAAATTCGAGCCCAAGACCAAGCACAACCGATGGATGTTGATCCATCAGTTTCCAAACTGAGACAGCAGACTGCTTGGAGTAAAACCCGCGGTAGAGCCACTTACGGCGAATCTCAAAAGAGACAGAACGCATCAGAGCGTATGACTGGACAGAGTCGCCAGAATGTTAACAACATTTCTCAAAAAGACTCGGCCCAAGACCAACAATACGCGCGTATAGCAGAGTCCGCCGTCGCAGAGGCTAGCGATGAGAACGACTCCATACCGGACAATGATTTGCTAAATTTTTTAGAGAACGCTCCCAACTGCCGTTCGTCGAGCGACAGTTGGCTGGTAGAACACTAAAAATTCTAATCGACACTGGGGCGGCAAAGAATTATGTAAAACCCGTAAAGGAGTTAAGAAACATAACACTTGTCGACACCCCATTTACTGTGAACTCCATACATGGGTCCAGTAAAATTAAAGATACCCTTGATACTTTTGATGCCATAAAAGACTTCGATTTGCTAACGCAAGCAGGGGTAACCCTAAACTTACACAGCGGTAGTATTACTTATGGCAGTACGGCGGAAGCACTGCAATACCATACTTGCGATAACGTTAATTTCACACGCATTGATGACATAATAGTTCCTGATAGCGTTAGAGAGGAATTTAAAAAGGTAATGCTGAACAGGATCGGCGCATTTTTGACCTCTAACGAGGCATTGCCATATAACACTTCAGTTATTGCCACAATTCACATAATAGACAACCAAGAAGTGTACTCCAGGTTTTACCCATATCCTATGGGTGTAGCCGATTTTGTTAATAACGACGGCATTATAAGACCATCTCGGTCTGCGCACAACAGTCCTGCATGAGTTGTTGACAAAAAAGGCTTAGACTCAAACGGTAACAAAAACCAACGACTCGTTATTGACTTTCGAAAGTTAAACGAGCGAACCATTGCCGACCGGTACCCAATGCCAAGCATTCCAATGATTCTAGCGAATCTTGGAAAGGCAAAATTTTTCACGACTTTGGACTTAAAATCTGGATACCATCAAATTTATCTAGCTGAAAAGGATCGCGCGAAAACGGCGTTCTCAGTAAATGGAGGGAAATACGAATTCTGTCGCTTACCCTTTGGTTTGAAAAATGCCGGAAGCATATTTTAGAGAGCAATCGATGATGTTCTAAGGAAACAAATCGGGAAAATATGCTACGTCTACGTAGATGACGTGTTAATATTTTCTGAAAATGAAGCCGAGCATGTCAAACACATTGACACTGTGCTCCAGCTGCTCTGCAACGCTAACATAAGAGTGAAAGAAAAGACCAAATTTTTTAAAGAAAGCGTCGAATATTTGGGTTTCATCATCTCTAGTGACGGAACAAAAACTGACCCCGAAAAGGTCAAGGCAATTCAGGAGTACCCCGAGCCAAAGAGCCTCTATGCACTAAGATCGTTTTTGGGCCTTGCTAGTTATTACAGGGTGTTTATTAAGGATTTTGCAACAATCGCAAGACCTTTAACCGACATACTGAAAGGCGAAAATGGCAAAGTAGGCCAGCACATGTCCAAAAAGGTCCCAATCGACTTTGATGAATTGCAACGTCACACCTTTGACCGCTTAAGAAACATTCTGGCATCCGAGGATGTCATACTCATGTACCCGAAATTTCAAAAACCTTTCGACCTCACAACCGACGCTTCTGCCGACGGGATTGGAGCAGTGTTGTCCCAGGGCGGGAGGCCAATAACAATGATATCCCGAATATTAAAGCAAAGTGAATCACTTTACGCCACTAATGAAAGGGAATTGTTGGCAATCGTGTGGGCTCTTGGAAAACTACAGAACTACCTGTATGGAACCAGAGAGTTGCACATTTTTACAGATCACCAACTGCTCACATTTTCCGTGTCACAAAAAAACACAAATGTGAGAATTAAAAAGTGGATGGCTTTTATTGAAGAACGTAACGCTCAAATTCATTACAAGCCAGGGAAAGAAAACCTAGTGGCAGATGCCTTATCAAGGCAAAATGTAAATGCCCTACAAGATGAAATTAAACATGTGCTGCCACCGTCCACAGTGAGCTTTCCTTGACCTACACAATCAAGACAACAGACAAGCCTGTTAATCTCTTTAGAAACCAAGTAATCCTAGAAGAGGCGCGCTACAACTTCCATCGGAGACTAATTCTATTCGGCAGCAAAACTCGCCATGTGATACAATTCACAGACAAGAACGATCTCCTTGAATCCTTAAAGCTTGTAGTGAACCGTGATGTTGTAAATGCATTCCACTGCGATCTTCCTACATTAGCCGCCTTTCAACATGAATTAGTGCGACTTTTCCCCACAACAAAGTTTTGGCATTGCAAGAACATGGTTACTGATATAACCAACAAAGATGATCAGATTCAGATAGTTAATACCGAACATAATCGCGCACATAGAGCAGCGCAAGAAAATATCAAACAAATACTCCGGGAGTATTACTTCCCAAAAATGGCCAAATTAACCAATGAAATCGTCTTAAATTGCAAAGTCTGCACCACAGCTAAGTACGACCGTCACCCAAAAAAACAAGAACTTGGGCAAACACCTATTCCGTCTTATCCCGGCGAAATGCTACATATCGATATATTCTCCACTGACCACAAGCTATTCTTGACCTGCGTGGACAAGTTTTCCAAATTTGCTGTTGTACAACCCTTATTATCCCGAACAATAACGGATATTACTATCCCCATATTGCAATTACTCAACATTTTTCCAAAAATAAAGACAATTTATTGTGACAACGAAGCATCGTTTAATTCAGAGACAATTACTTCGATGTTAAAAAATCAATTCGAAATAGACGTAGTAAACGCACCTCCATTGCATAGCTGCTCGAATGGACAAGTGGAACGATTCTACAGTACATTGCTAGAGATAGCCAGATGCATGAAAATTGATAAACAACTTAATCATACGACACAGATCATAGTAAGAGCAGCAATAGAATATAATAAAACAATTCATTCGGTTACGGAAGAAAAGCCAATAGACGTTATCCATGCACAACACACTGTTTTGCGGAAAAATATTAAAGACAGAATAAACAAAGCACAACAAGATCAACTCAACAGATGCAACCCAGATAGGCAAAATAGGGTATTTGACGTAGGCGACAAAGTATTTATTAAGAACAATAAAAGGTTGGGAAACAAATTATCCCCGTTGTGTTCTGAGTACAAACAGACCTGGAAACTTCTGTACTTATTAAGGGGTATTAAGGGGTGGTCCATAAGGACAATTTGAAGTAATTTTGATCAAGTTCTTTATTTGCTATATCAAGCCACAAAGTCATTATAGTCATTGTTTACATTCCCCACAGGTTAATCACCATAATACTGTCAGTCCTAGCCGCTGCAGGGGCACGCATTACCGACTACTCCAATGCAAATTACATTCCCGTGCTAGACGGCAATGTTTTAATATGGGAGCATTGCAGCTACCTAAGACATTCGACGAACCTGACTGAATTCACGAAAATCATAGACGATACGATAAAAGTGGCTGAATTATTTCTTGACGAACATGCAAAAATTTATAGAAGTAGACATAAAACATGTTAAAAATCTTTTGTCCGCGTTAATGATACACCACAGGACAGCAAGAAGTCTAGATTTTTTGGGCACAGCTCTAAAGGTTGTGGCAGGAACGCCTGATGCTTCAGATTTGGAAAGAATTAAAATAACAGAAGCACAGTTAATTCAATCTAACAATAGACAAATAATAATTAACACAGAAACTCAAAGGCAGATTAATTTACTTACAAATACTGTTAATAAAATAATACAGTCCAGAAGTGGTGAAATTACCGATATCCCACACTTATACGAAACGTTACTAGCAAGAAATAGAATGCTAATTACAGAAATTCAAGACCTTATGCTTACTGTCACACTTGCCAAATCTAATATAATAAACCCAGCCATTTTTGATCAAGAAGATTTAAAATCTATTTTTACCGAACAGTTCACAACAGTCTCCATAGTTAATTTAATGGCTGTGTCCAAAATTAAAATATTTCAGTCCGATAGTACCATACATATAATTATAGATTACCCTAGAATTAAACTTTTATGTAAGAAGGTCATTATTTTCCCTGTGACACATGGGGACACCATACTACAGATACACGACAACATAGTGGCAGAATGCGACGACGGAGTGAAGGCGGTCACAGAATGCGTTACAAACAATCACGCAACACTTTGCAAACTGGCTAAGCATGACACTTGCACTCGCTGACTACATTCACGGCAATGTGCTATATGTCGCACGCAGCCCAGTCACCTGGAGCCCATTACAAGGGTTGACGAGGGGATAATTATTGTCAACACGCGTGCGAGTATCAGCGTAGATGATGGCCCTACGTTACACGCCAACGGAACCCATCTTATAACGTTCGAGAAAAGCGCTACGATAAACGGGACCATGTACCTCAACCACAACAAGGTCGTAAGCAAAGCTCCTGGCATCCCAGCTTCCCCTTTGCTACATATAACAGGACACGTTCATGTGTTAAGTCTACCTCTGCTACAGCGAATGAATGAACTCAACCTAAACGCCATCCAGGAGTTGAATGATGATATGATTTCCAACGGATCGCCCAAGGTTTGCTTCGCGATCGGCGTACTTGTAAGCTTCTTGCTCTGTAGCCACGTCATAGCTAGTTACTGCAGGTACCAGAGGAAGTCAGCTGCTAAACTGCAAAAATTCGTCCAAGAATCATGCATCACCGAGGACGGCAATGAACTTAGAAGGGGAGAAGTTAACAAACAATTCAACGAACTGCCTCCGTACTAAGTCTTAGAACAATCTGTGCAGCTACAACGTCAATGTGACAAATTCCATATAAACATAAATATGCTGACACAGCGTCTGAACAAGAGCCCATAGCATGACTATAGGCCTTACATATTTACTTCCCATTTATGTGCTTAGGTTTAGTTCTCTTTTATTTTCTTCAACATATTCAGTTTTTGTATAACCCTTTAACAATAAAGAAGCATAACTCCGGAACTTAGCCGTAACACAATTTCTAATCTCTAATATATTGCTGATCCACAAGGATGGTGATTCAGATACCTAATCGTATCTCATCCTAATCAACATAAATAAATCCATAAGCTGGATCCCACCAACGTCAAATTCTAACAGGAACCAGTGGACTTATCCAACATCATAACTTGTACTCTAGCTGTCTATTTGTTTTATTTGTAATTATTGATTTTTTATCGATAATTATCTTTGTGCTGTTTATTTAAATTTTTCTATATATATTTTTTTTGCTTTGTGTTTTTTTTTGGCTTTTCAATGGCTTGTTGTCTACCTACTTGCAAGCATTCTGATCGTTTTGATGTGCTGGCCTCAACTGCCGCGACTACGACAAATTTTCTGATAATTTTCTGCACGTCTGAATCTCCACTTGGGCCTTTCGTTGGATATGGTTTTGTTTTGAGGCTCCTACGTATATAGGACTCCGTACTCATATGTAATCGTTTAGATTTCTCAAAAACGGCAATTTTTTTTGGTTTAATTCTCTGATAGCGAACTGTGTAATTTTTAAACCAATTTCAATTAGTTTTATTATTTATTAAACACATTTATTGTGTAATATGCTTGTTGTTGTTTTTGGTAGACCTTTTAATATTTTCTGCATTGAGCAGTGTACCAGCCGTTATAAGTGAGGTGGTTTTTGCAGCATTGGATGCTGATGATGGTGATTGGGGCTTATCTGTTAAATCTTTTGTTGTTTTTGTTGTTATCGTATCGTAGTTTTGGCTTTGTGCACTTATTATATTTTTGTAATTGCACTTGCTGCGTATAACTTTCAAGCACCACTTCTGCACCGTTGTATATTAATATATAGCAATTGTATTTTTTCCATTGAGCATCAACTTTTTCTTTTTCTGGCATTACATCCTTTTTTTAGGTTCATATCATTAGAAGTGACGTCTATATCGTCGAGAGCATTTGCAAAAAAACTTCGAGAGCACCGTTTATGAAGTACTTAATTTCTTTGCCCGCGCCTCCCCTTTCCTTATACAAATTATATTTCCTTGTCATAATATTATCTGCTCATGGAAAGTGACAAAAGTCAACTAACTTCAAAACTGTAACTATAGAAGTAGAAACTGCTAACCTTTATCAAATCACCAAACTTGTCATAATAATAACTGCTCAGGGAAAGTGACAAAAGTCAACTAACTTCAAAACTGTAACTATAGAAGTAGAAACTGCTAACCTTTATCAAGTCACCAAACTTATTACATTGATATCTTTCTACAACAACATCAAAAAAAGTGAGTTTTCTCTTACAACTTCACGGTCGTCTTTGTTGGTGGTCCCAGTTTTGTTTGTATTATTCGGCCTCCGAACTTGTGAATCGTGGAATCTATTTAGGACTTGTCACAGAGACTGTAGCTACGTACCACGGTTGGTGTCTGTGACTAGACACAGTTGCTGGCCAAATTTATATTTGGTATCCCCATAATATTATAAAATTATATGCGTTCGCGAGGTGAAACGTGATCCAGCCTATTATGCAAAGTATTTCTCCAAGAGCATGAGGTACCGACAGATAAACTGTTGGTCAACAAATATAATTTGTTGCTCCGGCCTGAGTTTCATACAAATAATGATGAAGAGACAAAAATCGATGAGTCTACCAGTGAATAGGATGGGATTCCCATTAAGCATGTTATTGAAATTTAAGTCAGCAGCCGGCGAATGATGATTCCAATGATGCCACTACTGTGCCAGCATTTACTACCCCTGCGATGCCAATTATTCCTACACAGCTTCAAATGGTGGAGTGGCCCACCAACAGTCGCAAACGTAAGGCCTGTCAAAGCGGTACGTTACTACCAAAAGCAATCGAAATGACTGTGATCTTTCATCGGATGAGAACTCAAACAGCAGTCGTGGTACCAGCTCCTTGGATATTAAAATTGACTGGTATAATTTTTTAGACCACGCCTACCCCAATAGCCCATATAAAGCAATAATGCGTACACGTGATCACAAAGGAAAGTGTGAGAACTATAAATAAAGTACAATTTTAATATTTTTTATGTATTAGTGAAAGAAATATAATATTTATTATGATTAAATTTTTACTTAAAGACAGGTTTTGATTACTACCTACTTCTAAAAATTTAAAAAAAATCATCCGCACCATGAACTAAAGTCTTATGCAGAGTCGGTGACATAGGATACCATGAATAATGTAACATGTATGATCTAATAGCTTTGCAAGTTCTCAGTTAAAAGCTATTATAATAGTATGCAGACTCTCAAATAAGTCCAAGTCGAGTTCTAAAATTGATACAAATTCTTACTTTCCATTTTTATACCCTTGCAAAAAGGGTATATTAATTTTGGTCAGAAGTGTGCAACGCATAGAACGAAGCATCTCAGACCACATAAAGTATATAAATTCTTGATCAGCACTACGAGACGAGTTCAAATAGCCGTGTCCGTCCGTCCGACCGTCCGTATGGATCAACGCGAACTCTCCTGAGACCGTAAGAGCTACAGAGCTGATATTTTGCACGTAGGCTTGTATATACTGCAGGCGTTGTATATCTCGGATTTAGCCGGATCGGACTGCTATATCATATAGCTCCCATACAAACGGCAAAGTCACGAACAGTGACTTTTCTCAATAACTATAACTATTGTCATGAAAGTTGGTATTTGTCAGTTTTGTGTTCAGTTTTCACAGACCGAATAAATTTGCAAGGGTATACAAACTTCGGCACGGCCGAAGTTAATCCCGGCTTTCTGGTTTAAACCCCAATCTGTATGATATTTTGAGCAGCAATTCAAAAATGCGTATCCAAGCGTGAAGTGGACTTATTCTATATTGAAGATGCCGAGGGTTTGGTTTAAAAGAATAAGTGTCATAGGTTTCCATGAATAATAAAATTGAACAAACTGGCTAGATTTTGTGGCCGTCATATGAGACAATGATCTTGCTTTCATTCGAAATTGGTACTACACAAGGAGTCAAGTTTTTTATTTGAGTGTCCAAATCATTTTTTTTTCTGCAAGAATATGATCTTTTGTTTCCATTGCGAATTCCATTTTGAGGGGTTGGCAAAATCTTACATACTGTGGAGCTCTATTGTTACAAAAAATTGTTCCTGCTTCGTCTATAAGCTTCAGAGGTATCACGGTAGTAACAAATAAAGAATGATAAACAGTATCGGGTTTGTTCGTTTCAAATCTTACTTTGTAACTCGCAATTAATTTCAAACTGAGTTAGCAAATAACTCCTACTGTAACAATACGATGCGGCTAGCAGTGTGACTTAACAAATCTTGCAAGATAACTTTTACAATAGTTTCTGTAACAGTTATTCCCGTAGATCTCAATTGCAATTTGCTTCCTGGACATTTTGGTAGCTTGGATATATGTCACAATTATGCTGTTTGCTTATTTTACGAATTTTATTTTATAACCATTTGCTTATCGAGTTTTCCAGCAAGATTTTCAAAGCGTCATTTGGTGTTAATGGTATTGGTTATGCAATACCAAGCTTTCTTTTAGTTTCAGTAGCCTTGCATTCGGAACTGCTAAAATTTGAAGCACAAATGCAGTGTCACTTTGATTTGATTTTTTGGCTGCCATTGTAGTAGCACGAATCAAAAGTTTGGTGTCGTTCTTATTGTTCATTGCATCGGCAGCTCGTTTTCTTGCTTTCCTGCTTCATCATACTTTATCTTCTAATCGAAGACTGTCCGTATCTTCTTTATTTTCCAATCCAATTTTTAATCTCATTGATAGCTACTGTGAAAATTTTGTTTGAAATGTGCGCATATTTCTGCTGCACTTTTGTAAATTCTAAGTAATGTATATTTCAAAGTATTGAACTTTCTATTTAATTTCACTAATGCTTTCATTGGTTAGCGCACATTCCGTCAATTGGCCAAATAACCAGTTTGCAAGAACGGTAGAGTTGCAGCCGTTGTCGATCCATACGTTCAGCAGAGTTGAAACAAAGCTAACAAAGCAATCATCCGAAATCTCAAAGATATATTCGACTGACTTCATACTCCCACGTTGACAATACTAAGCGCAGAACGTTCAAGTGGCCCCAACGACACCAGAGCAAAGCATGTTACGCGCGAGCCCAAGCAGAAAGCTGACCACCTCTCACACGACCGATCGAGGGGTGCAGCCGTATAACTCATGGCACGAATCGCGTGGACAAATACACAATGAAAAAAACAGGCAAACAAATAATACTATAGCTATCTATGATCTTATAAGGAAAGGATAGATGTTTTAAGAGTGATAATAGAAGACTCTGAGCAGATAACAGGGAATAGAAGATTGTAATCAGAGCAGAGGACCCTAAAAGGTTCATGCATGGCATAGTTGGAGGAACAACGACTAAAGGATAAAGGTATCAAAAGATGTCTATTCCGTCTACATGGTACCGACAGATTAACCTGAGCCAATAAATCAGGCGAGTCAATATCACCAATTAGGAGCTTGTGCGTAAAAATAACACCAAGCATAATTCTACGGTTAATTAAGGAAGGAAGGATAATCAAAAGAAGTCTACTAGAGAACGGAAGAAAATTGAACGGATCTAAGTCTAATCTGGTGCGACTCATATTGAGGTGACCAGATCCGTAAACTAAAATAGGACTGACAAGAGAACTAAAAAGAACTTTAGTGGTATAAGGGTCGTCAAATTCTTTCGACCATCTTTTAATTAAACCAAGAACACTCATGGCCTTTGCGACCATGGTGGAAATATGGGTGTTAAAATTTAACTTATGGTCCATAAGTACGCCCAAATCCTTCATATTATTTAGACGTTCCAAAGGACTATTATTTAGAAAATAAAAGACCTGTTGAGGAGAATTACGATAAAAAGTCATTACCTTAAATTTGTAGTGTTAAGATTTAATAGATTTATCTAGCACCAGGACTGAAAATTTTTAAGATCAGCTTATAGTCGACTAAATGAATCTGTTTTTTTTTCAGTTAGACAAAGCTTAACATCGTCAGCATACATAAGCGAAGCATACACACGCGAATGAATAATGACTGATGGAAGTTCGTTTATGAATAAAGTAAAAAGCAGAGGGCCAAGATGACTACCTTCAGGTACACCAGATGTCCCAGGAATGGAATTGGAAAAAGAAGACTTAAAAAGTACCTTCTGTTTTCTGTTTGTTAGATATTCATGAACCCAAGAAAGGACAGAATCAAAGGCTTTACTGAAGTCAATGTATATGACATCAGTTTGTTTAGCATTTTTGAACCACTTGATAATTATAAAAGTAAATTTTAAAAGGTTAGTGGTTGTAGATCTTCGTTTCACAAACTTTTGTTGCGATGGGAAAATAATAGAGCTACAAAAATGTTGCAATTGGGAAGTTATAATTTTCTCAAAAGCTTTTGGAATAGCGGACAATTTTAAAATACCCCTATAGTTAGAGGCTTCGGACTTTTTGCCATTTTTATGCAGAGGAATGATATACGACTCCTTCCAAATAGATGGAAAAGAGGAAGATTCGACAGACAATAGAAACAATTTTAAAATGGGTTTACATAATGCGTTTGCATAGAACCTGAGAACACATCCAGGAAGACCATCTGGCCCCGGAGAATAAACAGGTTTGACTAGTTTAAGTTCACTAAGAAGGGAACTTTCATCAATCACTGGATTAAAAATACAATTAGCGTTTTTTAAATGATAAGGGTTGGGAATTGCTCGATTTTCCGTTGAGGACTTAGCTCGCAATGCTCGTATCATAAAAGAAGCGAACAGCTGAGTTCATATCTCTACAATTGTCCAGATGAGACCAATCGGTAGTAGTAATGTTTTCATTAAGGCTGTCAAAGTCAGCCTTACAAATGCACATAGTTAGAGGTAACTCATTTGAAGCAAGTATTGGTGATAAAGAGAGCAGATCAATTTTTAAATTTAATGGAGGATGAAATTTGTCTTCGGGGAGAACAAACTGTTCAATACTAGAAACATTGCAAATAGAAGAATCCAACACAAAAATAAGATCTAACGATTTTCCATTCGAATTTAGGACATGATTGAGCTCTGATAAAGATAAGCCATCAATAAAGTCTTGTGACATAGAGGGAGCAACATGGTAGACTTATCCGTAAGTGACCATGCTAAAGCAGGTAAACTAAAATCATCTATAACTATGAGCATGTCTTGACTGGAAACTAAAAAGGAGACGAACTGAATTGCCTATAAATGATTTAAATAGACCACAATGTCTGACGATGGTTGAATATAGGAACAAGTAATAAAAGCATTAAAAGATTTAAAATTTACTTTAACACCGACAAACTCAATCTCCTAGGTATTAGAAAATTGAATTATTTCAGATGATAAAGCAGCATCAACAGCTATCAGAACGCCACCGCCTACGCGAGAAATTAGGTGCATCAGCAATGTCAGGTTTTAGCCGTAAAAGCTAGAATGTTATGTTCAAAAGAATGACTATCTTCATAGAGATTATGAGGTTTAGATTTCAATCCTCTAACGTTCTGGTAACCCAGGTTAAGGGACGAAACTAGTTTTTTGACACACCAGCAGATGCTGATGTGGCAGGAATAGTGTTAGTTGTTGTTGGCAGACGAATCGGTTGCCGATTATTCGTCTTTACAGTATATTCCTTAAGTATTATATGCTTCGGCCAAAAATGTTCTCGACGTATAATGTTGAAGATATTGGCAGAAACACTAATTTTAAAAGAAATATCCCGAGAATACGAAAATTTAATTTTTAATGTCGAAGATATTGGCAGAAACACTAATTTTAAAAGACGAAATGTCCCGAGATAACGAAAATTTAAATTTTTCCACTGCACTTTCGAGACGTTAACTTTCTTCCAAATATAGTCTATTACATCATCAGATGTGACAACAGGTTCTGGCCTAGAAAGAAATATATGTTTCTTTAGTGGTGTGCCGTCGAGACGCCGTGGTTGCGTCAGCCGCAACAGCAACGTTGGACAAGTCACCCACTGCAGCAGTCAACTTGTTAACGTGGCCCTTGATACTTTTAGAACTATCGGCAACTTGCATTGGAATGGGTAATTGGCCGGACACTTCGGATACTACAATTGGCATCGTTTTTAAGAGATCATTCCCAGGTGATACTGGTAATTCCTTACTTATCATCACTGGGCTCTTAAACGATATCAATTGCTGCTCATTGGGAGTAGAAGGTGCATGAGACCGGTCGGGGACGATAAAAAACGCTGGCGCATCTACAGATACAGAAACACCCCAAGGTCTGGTAATTTTACGTTTCGGAGACCCATTTATAAGCGATAAGCTTCTAAACTGAGTCTCCATCGCAGTAAACTCTGCTTGGAGTATGTTAGGACCTGCCCTCAAATTATTAAGGCTATCTCTAGTCCACCTCAAAAATGGCCGCATTTTATTCTTGACCTCTTGGCAAGCATCACATCTATACTTCAAGCCATCACCTTTAGCACTTAACGTGAACTGCATTGTCACACAGCCAAAAAAGAATATAATGATAGGAGTCAACCGCATTAGTGGCAACTATATAATTATTTTTAGAGCACACAACCATTTTGTAAAAAATTTAAAAATTTACTTTAATTTAAATAAGGCCTTAATAAAATTTTAAAGAAAACAAAAAATTTAAATCATACCTTACGGCTTAGCCGGCTCGAGGTCAATCTTCCAAAAGAAGATTATTTCAAAGGCAACTCAAAAAGGTGAGCAGGTTGTCCGTATAGCTATTTCAAGAACTACCAAGTTCTATCATCAGCAGACTTTGCTAAAGAACTCCGGAATTGCAATAGCCATACCATGTCTTCAACGCTAGAATTAGTTGGGAATTGTTGTGGCAACTAAATGAAGCGAAAAAAGTTGGTGTTGAGGAACCAATTGTCATTTTACTTATATTTCTCCATATATTCATACTCTAAGTCTCATGAATGATCTTGCACATCTTACAATGCTTTTGTTTTTGTATTTTTATAAGTTTTTCTGGAATATGCTGGCGCCAGTCTGATATTCTCTGTCTCTGTCTCTCTTATACAGCCTATACGACCTAAGTAGATGCGTAAGAATTGAAAATTTAGTAATAAGCAAGCAAACGAACGATCAAGACGTGTTCTAGCAGTGGCAGACACAGTTCAGTTACAGTTACAGTGAAAATAAAGTTAAGTTCTTATGAGATACTAAACACAGTGGTTTATTCATCATCATAATTTGGTCCTTCGAGCCGGATCGTTGGGCATTGTTTGTTTGTTACTCATTGGTTAATAATTTGTTGCAATTTGGTGGCAATTAAATATTAACCTCAAAGTTAGTAGTCGATAGTTCTGGCCTACTATCGAAAAGGCAATCGCGTGCTTATTGGAAAAAGCGCGGATTCACACGGTGGCGCCACACGCCTATCGATATCTGTTATCGATATAAACGACGAGATCGTGAGAGAACACGTCTCTAGGAGAAACAAGCGTCTTGAAATTTTGGTCCACACAAGCAGTGGAATTTCTTGATATTTCATCATGGAGGAAATGAAAACTTTGATCAAGGCCAGAGGAAGATTGAAGTCAACAATTAGCCGCATATATACATATGCAGAGGATCCAGCACAGGATGCAGACGTCTTTACAATTGACACCAAATTGGAAACCTTGTCCAATGCGTGGGAGGAGTTCGTCAAGTCTGGTGACGAACTGGCTAAATACGACAAACTGGAGGGTTACGTGGACCCTGCTGAAGATTACGACGTATACGAGGATAAACATGAAACGGCGAGTGCTCGTCTTAAGGCTTTACGAGCTGATGTGGCATCGTCTGGCAAGTTGGAAGAATGCGGTGCTGCTGGCAACGGTGGTTCGCTTGTCCAGGAAGTTCTTCAACAGATGCACAATCAGCAGCAACAAATGCAACTGCAGATGCAACGTCAAATGGAGCATCAACAACTGCAGATGCAACGTCAAATGGAACAACAGCAACTATTGGTTGAGAGATTGCTCTCGCCACAGCAATCTACGTCTTCGTCAGGCTCACAGTCGGTAGCAGCGCCGACATCAAGAGATTGTGAGCTACCCAAAATCCACATCAAGCCCTTTGGTGGAAATTATAAGGAATGGCATGCTTTCAAGGACCTGTTTGAGTATACCATTCATGGAAAGGCAACACTAACGAATATACAGAAGTTTCATCGCCTGAAGTCATGTGTCATAGGAGAAGCAGCGATACTCATACAGCATTTGCCTGTCGTAGAAGCTAATTACGAGGTGGCATGGAAATCGTTGAGTGATCGCTACGAAAAGCCTCGTTATTTGGTGAACTTGCTTATGGATACATTCACCGCCTTGCCTAAGGCTGTTGGGCAAAACTCAGCATCGCTACGCGCTCTGACGTGCGGAGCCAGTGATGTGATTCGGGCTTTACACGCTTCTGGACAATCGGGCCGTGACTGTTGGCTCATATACTTGCTCATCAACAAGGTTGATGAGGCTACCCCACGGGAATGGATCGACAAAAGCCAGGATATTGAAGATCCTACCATTGAAGAGTTGCTTAAGTTTTTGGACTCACGATGCGATCGCCTTGAGCTCAGTCAGGTTGTCGATCATGCTGCGAGCAAACCGAGGGATGAAAAGGGAAAAAGGCAAGCACGCACCATGCTTGCCATTACAGGTAATTGTATGAAATGTCATAGCACTGAGCACATACTGTCGGCTTGTCCTCAATTCCAGAGCTTGATTGTCAAGCAACGTTACACCTTTGCGAAGGAGAAGCATCTGTGCTTTAATTGTTTGAGGTCTGGACATGGAGTAACCGCTTGTGAATCGAAGTCTTCTTGCAAGCATTGCAAGCGCCGCCATCATTCTATGCTGCATCCTGAGGGCTATTCTACACAGCATAAGAGCGCAGAGCAGCACCAAGGCAACCCAAGCCAGGCTTTCGAGGAAGCACCAGCGGCATCAGCAGTAGCCATGATGAATGTTACCAGACCCCGTAAGCCAAATGGGCAAAGAAGAAGTACGCTACCAACTGCATTGGTACACGTGCGAAATTCCCAAGGAGCCTTGCATACGTGCCGTATTTTACTGGATAGCGCCTCAGACTTGTCTTTCATTTCGGAAAGATGCGTACAGACTTTGGGGCTTGCACGTTCGCCATTTCGAGTTGCCACATCGGGCATCTCAGACGTCAAGGCGGGAAAACCTAGAGGTTTCTGCTCTCTTCAGATGATGTCTCGTGTGTCGAGTCATTCCATCGATATAAATGCGCACGTTTTAGGAAAGATCACCTCACCACTGCCACGTGAAAATATTGATGCTTCATCACTGTCGGTATTTAATGGATACCGAATGGCTGACCCGGACTTCAGAACTAACGCTTCAATCGACATTTTGCTGGGCAATGATTACATCTGGTTAGTTCTCACCGGGGAGAAGTTATGCGATGGTCAAGGACATCCTATTGCAGTCAACAGCATATTTGGATAAGTAATCACATCGGTGTACACTTCAAGATTGCCAACACCATCTACGTCATTGCTGACTACGGTCAATATAGATGGACTACTGCAAAGATTCTGGGAACTAGAGGAAGTTCCATCACGCACAGCTGTAAACGAAGAGGATGAAAGGGTCGAGACGCACTTCCGGTGCACGCACACTCGCAACTCGAATGGAAGATACATTGTCGATTTGCCGTTCAAGGAACAAAACCCACAATTTGCGGATACATTTCAAGGAGCTAGATCGCGCTTTCTCGCAGTCGAGAGTCGTCTAACGAAGGATGCCAGCCTGAAGTTAAAGTATACTCAGTTCATGAGAGAGTATATCCAGCTGGGTCACATGCAGGAAGTAGCTGCAGACGAAGCCACAAACGTCTCTAAGATGTCATTCTATTTGCCACACCATCCAGTCATAGGTGCCAAGCTGCGGGTGGTGTTCGACGGTTCATTTCAAGATCGGGATGGACAATCTCTTAACGATGCACTTCATATTGGCCCATGTATACAACGCAACCTGTTCAACGTTTGTCTGCGTTTTCGAATGCACAGATTCGTATTTTCTGCGGACATCGTCAAAATCGACAGATTTCAGTAGCGCCTAAACATCAAGATTTTCAACGAATCCTTTGGAGAGAAGACCCTGTGGCACCATTGAAGCATTACAAATTGACCACAGTCACCTATGGCACGGCATGTGCACCGTTTCTGGCAGTTAGAGTGCTGGAACAACTGGCAGCTGATCACGAACACGAGTTTCCAAGGGCTGCTAGGATACTTTTGGATGATTTCTACGTCGATGACGTACTGACAGGAGCCATGAACGAACATGAATTGCTCGACATTAAGGAAGAGCTAGTACTTCTTATGTCACGGGCATAATTGGAGCTAAGCAAATGGGTCTCGAATAGTAAACGGATTGCCAGTAACGAGGGCAATGACATTGATTTCTCAAGGATGGCAGCCAAGGTGCTTGGGCTGCATTGGCGTCCTGGAGAAGATGTCCTAACATACAAGGTATCATTATCGGAACATATTAGTTGTACTAAACGACAAGTGCTGTCTGACACGGCACGCATATTTGACCCACTCGGTATTTTGGCGCCAGTGGTGATCAAGTTTAAAATACTGCTTCAGGAATTATGGTTGCTTAATCTGGATTGGGACTCGGAACTGCCAACACAGCAAGCGCATTTATGGCAAACATTCAGAAAAGACATTTTCACGTTAAGGAACTTGAAAATACCACGATTTGTAGACAATCAACCCGATGACATCGAACTGCATGGATTTTCAGATGCTTCGTTAAAGGCTTACTCTGCTGTCATTTACAACCGTGTGACACACCTAGATGGAAGCATTGGAGTGGCACTCATTGCAGCTAAAACAAGAGTTTCACCACTAAAGCAGAAATCGCTACCACGATTGGAACTTTGCGGAGCTCTACTGTTAGCTCGTTTGTTCCAAGCAGTAAAATCTGGTCTGCGCCAGAAGGATGCTAAAATATACGCATGGACAGATTCGACAATCGTTTTGTCATGGCTTTCGCATCAACCCTGTAAACTGAAAACATTTGTTGCCAACCGAACGGCAGAAATACTAGAGACCATACCACGTAGCGCTTGGAGACATGTCAGCACTAAGGAAAATCCTGCGGATTGTGCATCAAGAGGCATGCTTGCGAGTGAGTTAATGAACTTTGGTTTATGGTGGAAGGGACCATCTTGGCTGCACGACTGTACACTATACTCAGAGACAATGAACAGACCACAAACTTGCTGCTCAATTGTAAAGCCAGCAGCAGAACTTGAGTTCAAAACCAAGATCTTGACAACTATTTGCAAGGATATTGAAGATTCCCCATTTGATGTACTACTTGAAAGAATATCGTCTTGGACCAGACTGATTCGAGTGGTCGCGTATGTATTTCGCTTTGTTCATCGAATCAAATCAAGCCAGCCTAAATATTCCGGACTTCTTAAGTTTGATGAAATTACCAAAGCAAGGAAGTTTTGCCTACGACAGGCACAAAAACGATTCAATGACGATAGACAGCTGCTCTTGAGGAAGCAGCCTTTGGAGCGCCGATCAACTTTAAGCAAACTATCTCTCTTCGTTGACGAAGATGGAATTATACGTGTGGGTGGACGTTTAGAAAAGTCGCAACTGCCTGCAGACGCCAAGCACCCAGTAGTTTTGCCGAAGCAACATCGCCTTGTAGAATTGCTGCTGAAACATGAGCATCAAGTCAATCTTCATCCTGGAGTTTCAGCCATGTTTGTCATAATTCGCCAGAAATATTGGATCATTGGCGCACGAAATCTTATTCGACGTATCACGCATGAATGTTTAAACTGTTTTAGACAGCGCCATCACACTGCACAACAGTTTATGGCCAATTTGCCGGTTGTTCGAGTGCGACAAGCCTTTCCATTTGAGCGTTTTATGGCACGTCGTGGGAAATGTTCCCAAATGTATAGCGATAACGGGCGCAACTTCGTTGGCGCAAAACGCGCACTAGACGAAATGGTACAGCTTCTCGCTTCACGCGAGCACAATAACGTCGTTTCGGAAGCCCTTGCAGAGCAAGGCATTAAATGGAATTTCATTCCCCCATATTCACCACACTGGGGTGGTAAGTGGGAGTCGGCAGTACGCTCGGTTAAGCTGCATTTGCGACGAGTAATAGGAACCACAGTCCTCACCTTTGAGCAGATGCACACACTGCTCTCGCAAATAGAATCAGTCGTTAATTCGCGACCATTGTGCACAACATCGGATACTGACATTGCCTACCTGTCACCGGCTCACTTCTTAATTGGCAGGACTTATACAGCAGTTCCGGAAGACAGCTATTTGCAGATTCCGACCAATCGATTGAGCTACTGGCAGTATTTGACATCGCTGCAGCAGCGCCCGAAATGGACCACCAAGTTACCAAACATTGCAATCGGTAACCTTGTACTGATCAAGGACTCTAACGCGCCTCCATCAGCATGGCTCTTAGGACGCGTAACTCAGGTGTTCGCAGGAGATGATGGCCTCGTTCGAGCGGTGCAGATTCTCACCAAATCAGGAGAAGTCACTCGCCCTATCACGAAGATTGCAGCCCTACCGGATTCAGAAATGGAGTTTCAGGGGGGGGCGGGATGTTGAGGAACCAATTGTCATTTTACTTATATTTCTCCATATATTCATACTCTAAGTCTCATGAATGATCTTGCACATCTTACAATGCTTTTGTTTTTGTATTTTTATAAGTTTTTCTGGAATAGGCTGGCGCCAGTCTGATATTCTCTGTCTCTGTCTCTCTTATACAGCCTATACGACCTAAGTAGATGCGTAAGAATTGAAAATTTAGTAATAAGCAAGCAAACGAACGATCAAGACGTGTTCTAGCAGTGGCAGACACAGTTCAGTTACAGTTACAGTGAAAATAAAGTTAAGTTCTTATGAGATACTAAACATAGTGGTTTATTCATCATCAGTTGGTAAAGCCTTCAAAACCGAAGACCACCTTTTTGCGCATACCCTTAGGCGCTATGAAAAATTAGTGTAAGACCTAAGTAAGTTTAAATTATATTAAATTTGTTCAAGATTTTATTTTGCAGAAAACTCAAAAGCGAGTGAGTGCAATCGCAAAATGAAAATATAATTCATATGATAAAATTTTAATAAAAACGATAATGAGTTTATAAGCTATAGAAAAGTTTTTAATAGCGAGAAAAAATAAAATTTGATAAGCACAAAACAAAAACACGTCCGACCTCTGCAGCGAGTGAAAGTATTCCGGGGGACTTTAATAGTAAAAAGGCTCTTTTGTGGACCTCGATTAACAACCGACGAAACAACATTATCTGTAAATTTATCAATCACCCCTTGTTCTCCTCAACGATTTTTCCTCAACGCACTATTCCGCCCACCACACATTCACCATGGATAGACGGTATATCGACTCAGCTTCTCAAGCTGATCAATAATATATATACTGGGGTCGGAAGCGTTTTCTTTTATGCGATAAAAACATCTGCGGGGTTATATAAAACCCTCTGCAAGGGTATAAAAATAGACAAGATGTTGTAATCAGATCGAAGAGAATATACCTCAGCCGATACCCAAAAATAAAGGATAGAAAGAATCCCCGAAACGGCTAGCGGCAGCAAATTGAATAAAAAAAAAAAAAAAAAAAAAACAGAGGGCCGGAGCTAACTTCGACTGCGCCGTAGGATGTATACACTTGTAAGTTGTTTGGTACTCTTTCCTCACTTATAGCCGTTAAAGTAGAAAAACGTTTTATTTAAAAAGAGTAATGTTTGCGAAAGAACGACCCACAATCTTAACATATGAAAAAACTAAGGTATTGATCAAAGTCAATGTTTTCGACCGATCATTATCAAATTCGGCACAGTCATAAACAGATATATTAAACTAACAAATTTTTAATTTGAAAGCAATCGCTTCAAAAGTAACGAAACTACTGACAAAAGTTTCTGTTTTCGACCGATCGTTTCTATGGGTGCTATATGATATCGTCACCCGATCTTGATCAAATTTGGCGTAGAAGTTTATAGGTGTAATAGACTGTCTGATATGAAATTTGATATTTGTATAGGAGCTATATGATATAGTGGTCCGGCTGAATCTGAGATATACAAACCCTGCGGTATATACAAGCCTACATACACAAATTTCAGCTCTGTAGCTCCTACGGTCTAGGATGAGATTGCGTCGATCCAGACGGACGGACGGACGAAAGGACATGGCTATTTGAACTCGCCTCGTCGTGCTGATCAAGAATATATATACTTTATATGGTCGGAGATGCTTCCTTCTGTATGTTGCACACGTTGCATACATCCTTTGCATCCTTTTTATCCTTTTAATATCAAATTTATGATTAGATTCCACACCTTGTAATAGACTTTGATTCTCGGGCGATTGAAATAGCGGAGACTGCAGATATCCGCCTTTAACTTTACTCAACTCTAACTCAGTTATTTGGTCTTCAATCACGCATGATTAACATCTGAAACGTCATTCAATTTTCTGTTTCGATGCTGTTTTTTTTTCGCGAAAAACATTTTTCTAAAGCACTGCAGTGTATGTAGCACGTTGTTGTAGAGGCGGTATGTTGTTGCCAAGCCCTGAATTTAGGTAGCCCTGATCGTTTTTCCTTTAGATTTAGTATATTTCGATCTGAATGCAACCCTGACTTATCAAGGCAAAGACCAGCTCTAAGAAGCGAGACGAGGAGTCAGTATACAAGAAAATTGCACAGGTACGATATGTTAAAATAAACATCCGATAATTAGCACAAAACGACGCTCGATGCCGTGGGCCTTAGGGCTTAACAGGGTTTGAAAACTGCGAAAACTGTCAACAGTTTTGCTGTGTGATGATGCTTCTGCTTCGGAAACAATGAACAGTCGAAGGAAAAGCAACAGCAAAAAACCGAAATCTGAAAATCTTACTGCAAAAGCAGCAAATATCCGAAATAGAAAATTTTGACAGCAGCAGCAAACACCAAAAATCCGAAAGCAAAAAACCCGACAGCAGCAGCGAACAGCAAAAATCCGAAAGCAAGAAACCCGACAGCAGCAGCAATATCAACAAGCCGAAACAGATTGCTTTGATAGCAACAGCCAACTTATACATTTTAATACTAGGAACTGTTACGACTGTTGCTTTTGGCTATTTTCGGAAGTCGACGAAAGGAGCAGTTGGAAAAATAGTCGCAGCAGAACTGATTTTTGGCCTATTTTGATTTTACCTATACATACATACACATAAAAGTACACATACTCAATACTCTTTCTGTATTGCTAATTCGACTACAGCAATTTAAACACTGGGGCTTAATATAAATTGATAAACTTTATAAATTGTTATATCTAAGAACCACCATCATAATCTATACTCAGTTTCTAATAAATAATAAAGTTTAACTTTAAACTCTAAACTATCTAGACTTTTTGTAGATTGTTTAGCTTTTGACTTTCATATTCTTGCCGTTACTGGAACTACAGCCTGAAGCCTGATATTGACGATGCTTCAATTTTCCCCTCAAAATATTTAATATGTTGACATGATCGGACTATCCGTAATGGTGGTGGTGTTTTGGTGGCTATTGTTTCGGTCGTCTGAAATTGTCCAGTCTTCCAATTAGGAGATTGAATTTGTTTGTGTTAAAGTTTTCTTTAAATTCTTTTTCTGCCTATATTACTTGTTCGTATATTCCACCACAGTCCGACTTGGCAGTATACATTCACCTTTTGGAAGCTATTCAACTTGTTTCCTCATAACTCTCTGACAAAGACTTGCTCGTTGTTCTGGGAGATTTTAATTTACCTGAGATTGCCTGGACCCTCACATATGATTCTTTATTACTGTTGCCCTCCTCGTCACATTGTTTCATAGATGGTCGGTTTGAGTTGTCCCTAACCCAAATAAATCCTGTCCGGAATAGTCGGAACAGATCACTAGATCTGGTATTTGTGTTGGATTCTTCCAACTGCGATATTTCCAGGACTGATCACTTAGTTATCCCTGAAAACAACTTTCATCCAACTCTGGATGAACTTCGATGCCTCCAACCCGATGTTTTCGCAAGACAAACTTTACTAAACTTAAAAAACTTCTATTAACTAATGATTGGACATATCTATATACTTGCACGAATATGGACTCCGCCATTTCTGTCTTCTATAAAACTCTTGACTCGTTCTTTGATGTTTGTGCCCCGCGTGTGACCCAAGGATGGTCTGATAGACCTCCTTCGTTCTCACGTGAGTTATGTAACTTGAAGGACGTAAAATCAAGATGCTATACAAGATTTTAAAAAAACCGGTAAAGCATCGGATTTTTCCCTGTATGTAGTTGCTCGATCAAATTTTATGGTGCTGAATTCACAATGCTATTAGGATTATCTTCAGAGATGTAAACTTAGGTTTTCTCGCTATCCTAATCAATTTAATAAATTCGTCAATGGAAAACGTAAGACATCAGTGCACCCGTCTTACTTGTCTTTCGAAAACAATAAAGCTGACAATGATCAGGCAATTACGGATATGTTTGCTGATTTTTTCAAAACAACTTATTCCTCTTCGATTTATCAAGCAAATCCTCCTTATCCTTATCACTTGCAATCGTCTAATTGCATTTTAGGCCCTGTGTTTGAAAAAAGTACGGTTCTTGGAGTGCTCAGTTCCGTCAAACCAATATATGCACCTGGTCCTGTTGGATTAGCAGGCTGCGTATTAAGGTTTTGCGCAGAGGCCCTATGTAGGCCAATACTTGAGTTGTTTACATTGTCCGTCACATCTTCAACCTTCCCATTTATCTGGAAGGAATCATATATTATTCGTCTTCAAAAAAAAGGGGAAAATGTCCGAAGCCTCCCATTATAGCGGTATTTCTAAATTGTCTGCCATACCCAAAGCATTTGAAAAAATAATAACGTCTCAATTGCAGCATTTTTGTAGCTCAGTCATTTCGTCATCCCAACATAGGTTTAAAAAACGTAGATCGACAACTACTAACCTATTAGAATTTACATCTCACTCAATCAAGACTGCCGTGCAAAGTGACGTTATTTATACTGACTTCAGCAAGGCCTTTGACTCTGTTAATCACACTTTGCTTTTATATAAGTTAAATGCACTTGGCATCCCTAGCCTTTTGCTAGATTGGATTCTTCAATATCTTTCTAAGCGTACACAAAAGGTCCTCTTTAAGTCTTCATTTTCTAATACCATCCAAGTGACTTCTGGAGTACCTCAGCGTAGTCATTTGGGTCCATTGGTATTCACTCTCTCAGTTTTAAAGACATATCGTCTTCTTTTCTACTTCAATCGGATCTTAATGATCTTCAGAGTTGGTGTGAAACCAACCTATTAAACCCCAATGGCTCTAAATTTAAAGGTATGTATTTTCATTCCATTTTCACTTCATACTCCAACTTATTATCTTAACGACAATGCTTTAGAGCGGTTAGATATTATCAATGACTTCTTATGTACCATAAATTAACCTTTAATCCTCATATTTCTGCTACAGTTAGTAAAGCTATGAATGTTCTTGGGTTTGTGAAACGATGGTCAAAAGAGTTTGATGGTCCGTATACAACCAAAATTTTGTATACTTCATTCATCCATCCTAGCTTAGACTACGGATCTTGCATATAGTAAACTTTAATCTGTTCAAAAGCAATTTCTGCTTTTTGCTCTTCGCGGTCAAAGTTGTAATTGCAATGTCAATTTGCCATCATTTTCTAGTAGGCTTCTTTTAATCAATCTTTCGTCTTTAATTAATCGTAGAGTAATGCTTAGTGCTATCTTTATTCACAAACTTTTAATAGGTGAAATAGTCTCTCCTGAGCTATTGAGCCCTTTAAACCTATCTGTACCCCGTAGATCTACTAGAAATTTTACTCCTTTATCCTTAAAACACTGTATTTCTATTTTCTATTTTCGAGTCTTATGTTCTGATTTCAATCTTCTATAACCCGTAAACAGATCAGAAGCCACTCTTTCTTATGTGAAAACCTCTATTTTAGCACATTTAGCACGTAATTAGCTGTAGTTAATCATATTTTTAATTGTTTATCCGTTATACTTGTATTTGTCCACGCTATACAGCCTATTTCCTGGAGTCGTATCGGCCACTCAAACGTACTTCGCAATGTACGCGTCAACGTCCGGACAATAAAAAAAAATCAATTCGTTCTAAATGTTCTATTTTTCTATCAGTAGAACTTTCTGTTAATTTTTTTTCCATATTTGCGGACGTTGACAATAGTATGCACAGTACGTTCAAGTGGCCCCTACAGCGCCAGGGCAAAGCCTGTTATGCGCGAGTCTTAGCAGATAGCTGGTCACCTCCCAGCCGGCCGACTAGGGGTGCAGCCGTGTAACGCACGGCACGAATCGCGTGGAAATACACAATGGAAAAAACAGACGAACAAATATACTACAGCTATCTATGTTTTAAATAGGTAAGAATAGATATTTTAAGTGCATAATAGAGGACTCTGAGCAGATTACAGCAAATAGAAGGTTGTAATCAGTGCAGAGGACCCTAAAAGGTTCATGCAGGGCATAGTTAGAAGAACAACGACTAAGGGTTAAAGGTATAATACGATGTCTACTCCGTCTACATGGTACCGACAGATTAACCTGAGCCAATAACTCAAGCGAGTCAATATCACCAATTAGGAGCTTGCGCATAAAAATAACACCAAGCATAATTCAACGGTTAATTAAGAAAGAAGGTTAATTAAGAAGAAGGTTAATCAAAAGAAGTCTACTAGAGTACGAAGGCAATTTGACATTTCGATCCCAGCTAAAGCCACATGTAAAAGGAACTTTAGTTTTATAGGGGTCATCAAATTTTTTTGACCATCTTTTAATAAAACCAAGAACACTCATGGCCTTTGCGACCGTGGTGGAAATATGGATGTTAAAAGTTAACCATAAGTAAGCCCAAATCCTTCATATTATTTAGACGTTCCAAATGACTATTGTTTAGAAAATAAGTGACCAGTTGAGGAGAATTATGATAAAAAGTCATTACCTTAAATTTGTAGTGTTAATATTTAATAGATTTATCTAGCACCAGGACTGAAAATTTTAAAGAGAACACATCCAGGAAGACCATCTGGCCCCGGAGAATAAACAGGTTTAACTAATTTAAGTTCGCTAAGAATAGAACTTTCATCAAACACTGGATTGAAAATGCAATTAGCCTTTTCCAAATGATAAGGATACGGACTTGCTCGATATTCCGTTGAGGAATAAGTTGTTTTGAAAAAACTCGCAAACATATCGGCAATTGCCTGATCAGTGCTCGCTTTTTTATTTTGAAAAGACAAAAAAGATGGGTGCACAGAGGTCTTACGTTTAGAATTGACAAAATTATAAAATTGTTTAGGGTCAGAAGAAAACTGAAGCTTACACCGCTGAAGATAATTCTTATAGCATTGTGTGGGAGGTTTGTTAAGCCGCTCCTGCCTACCAAGAGGCACACAAATATCAAAGAGTGAATTCAGAGTATCATAGAAGAAACGAACAGCTGAGTTCATATCTCTACAATTGTACAGATAAGACCAATCGGTAGTAGTAATGTTTTCATTAAGGCTGACAAAGTCACTCTTACGAAAGCACCTAGTTAGAGGTAACTGAGTTAGAGGTAACCAAGTAATGGTGAAACCAATGGCAGATCAATTTTTAAATTTAATGTAGGATGAAATTTGTCTTCTGGAAGAACAAATGGTTCGATCCTAAAAACCTCACAATAAGAAGAATCCAATACAAAAATAAGATCTAACGATTTTCCATTAGAATTTAAGACAGGATTGACTTGGGATAAAGATAAGCCTAGAAGGCCATCAATAAAGTCATGTGACAAAGAGGGCAGCAACATGGTAGATTCATCTGTTAGTGACCATGCTAAAGCGGGTAAATTAAAATCACCTACAACTATGAGCATGTCTTGACTGGAAACTAAAGAGGAGACAAACTGAATTGCCTCTAAATGATTTAAATATACCACCATGTCTGACAATGGTGGAATATAGGAACAAGTAATGAAAGCATTAAAAGATTTAAAATTTACTTTAACACCGACAAACTCAATCTCCTGGGTACTAGAAAATTGAATCATTTCAGATGATAAAGCAGCATCAACAGCTATCAGAACGCCACCACCTATGCGAGATATCCGGTCACGTCTGAATATGGAAAAGTTTGTGGAAAACACCGATGCATCAGCAATATCAGGTTTTAGCCACGTCTCTGTAAAAGCTAGAATGTTATGCTAAAAAAAAGAGTATCTACATAGAGACTAGGAAGTTTAGATTTCAGTCCTCTAACGTTCTGGTAACCCAGGTTAAGGGACGAAGCTAGTTTTTTGACACACCAGCAGATGCTGATGTGGCAGGAATAGTATTAGTTGTTGTTGTTGGCAAGCGAATCGGCTTCCGATTTTTCTTTTTTACAGTATATGCCTTAACTATTATATGTTTCGGCCAAAAATCTTCTCGACATATAGTGTCGAAGATATTGGCAGAAACACTAATTTTAAAGGACGAAATGTCCCGAGAATAAGAAAATTTAAACTTCTCCACCGCAATATTCGAGACGTTAACTTTCTTCCGAATATAGGCTATTACATCATCAGATGTGACAACAGGGTCTAGCCTAGAAACAAATATATGTTTCTTTGGTGGTATGCCAACGAGAGGCCGCGGTCCCGAAGCGTCAGCCGTAGCAGTAACGTTGGACATGTCACCCACTGCAGCAGTCAACTTGTTTACGGGGCTCTCGATACTTTTAGAACTATCGGCAATTTCCATTGGGATGGGTAATTGCCCGGACACTTCGGATACTACAATTGGCATCGTTTTTAAGAGATCATTCCCATTATCAATTGCTTTACATTGGTAGTAGACGGTGCATGAGACCGGTCGGGGACGATAAGAGACGCCGGCGGATCTACAGATAAAGAAACACCCTAAGGACTAGTTCTTTTACGTTTTGAAGACTCATTCATAAGCAATAAGCTTCTAAACTGAGTCTCTTATATTGTTTGCGATGACAAAAGTTGTCTTCCTCTCCAGGGGTTTTCGTTGAATTGGTTGTGCTAAGCAGGAAATGATTCGGTGTTACCTGGATCGTCTTTATCCTCTAGAATGTGCGTTAGTGGTCTGCTATTTATGATATTTTCTGCATCGATAAGCAAACTTCTAAGCAAACCTGTGGCGCCTTGTCTTGCAAGCGATCCCATTAGCCTCCTGAAATTGGGTTGGCTGAACAATTGAACTTCCGTTTGCCATATCTTCGTTAATGGAATCTCTCGTGAATCTATAATAATGGAATCTCTATCAAATTAGTTCATAGGTGTTTTTTGGGTAGGTTGACGAGCACTTTGCGATAATGATGTTGCATAGTCTGACTAGTAAAAACCCGTCTGCGTTCATCGCAGGAGTTAAAGAGAAGATGCTACTGTCTTTTGACAGTGAATTTGTTTGTAGATCAGCTTATGATAGATTTCTTTTTGCATGATTTTTACCAATTGTTACATCATTATCACATTGACGTTTCAATATTCGTTTTTGAAATCTCAATAACCATCTCATTGTTCGCTTTAGAAAATCTGTTTAGGTTAATAATACTTTCAACAGAAGATGTTAAATATACCCTATTTTGTTCAGTCGAACTGTTTACAACGTAGATCTTTTCCTGTACTAGTCAGCTAGATTCATCCTTCAATAAAAATTTGGGGCATCTTGTCCAAATATTATCCGGTTCGTACTTAATTTTTACTTTTGTTCTCTTGGTTTTAGCGGCAGCATTTAAATCTTTTGGAGCTCATCGCAAATCATTTTCATTTGTTGTTTCCAGTACTTCGTTTACACGGTGAGCCACAAATTGTTTTTATTTCCGATGATCTGATTGAATCCAGGCTATGACGTTCTTTGAGTCTGACTATAATAAATATTTCTGCACGTTACCAGTATCAGTCTTTAGTCGGTTATCTAATACCGCTGCCTGGAGCTCTAGTCCGGGAACAGAAACTTCTTTATTGGTCCCGCGACGAAAATTGTTTCGATAAGTCCATAAAATATTATTCTCCAATGAGCAACGGCAGCAAAGGCTTGTTGACTAGCATCTACAAAAATATTCAATTCTATGTTAGCTTGAGATGACATAAAATTTCGAGAGTACCATCTGTTTAATTTAAACCTCTTTACTATTGTGGGCGGTAGACAAATCAAACGACTCAATAAGAGCTTCAGGTTATTGTTTGTTTAGAGTTATAATGGTTTTTTTTTTTTTTTTTTGTTTAACTGTACTTATGGTTATTCTTGTTCACCGAGTAATTATTTTTTTTTTTCTGTCTTGCTTCCATCAACTCTACACCCAGACTGACTCTTACGCCCGACCCGCCAAAGTTACTTCTCTCTCAGAGAGTGCTTAAAAACCCAGAGCGAAGAGTAGCAAGAGAGCGAGTGTGAGCGTCTCTTCTACTACAACTCGGCCGTCCTGACCGTAAGATCTCCTGATCCTTACATCATTAACGTTACAATAAGGTGAAATCTTATAACTACAAGTTAGTTACGTACATTACACAAAAGTCTATTACAGTTATCATTATTTTAATTTGCTTAAGAATAACTTTTAGTCGCTTTTTTTTTACCTATCCAATGCTTTATGTTATGGCTACTCCATACACCTTGATAAGGGTCACGACTAAGCTGAAAGCCTTCCACATCCTTAATTAGAAACCGGTCATTTTTGAGAACCTTGTCTATTACATAAGGCCCTTTGTGCTTTGGGATTAGCTTTTTTGACGCTCCTATTGTCGAATCAAAATTCTTCACCATAATATAATCTCCTGCTTTATATACTGTAGAATTTACCCTTCTGCTATTATACTGCTGCTCGTTGTAATTCTGGATTTCCCCATCCTTTCTAATTGTATCCAAATTTTGTTCATTATTCACTATTCCTAGCTGTTTTGGTCCTTCTCTTAACTCATCTCCGACTTTGCCTTTTTGCTCTACACCGAAGAGCATTTTTCTCGGCAACTGCTTAATGCTCCTATGAAGTGTGTTATTTAAACAATGTTCAACATTCTCCACTTTCAAATCCCAATATATACTCTTCTCTGGCTCCGATAATTTAGCAAGCATAGGTCCCAAGGTACGATTCACCCTCTCAATTTGACCATTAGCTTGAGGGGACCCTGTGGAAATCTTAATGTGCTTAATGTTATTCTGATTTACAAATGTCTAAAAATCTGATGATGTGAAACAGCTTCCTCTAACTGAAACTATGGAAAAGGGTCGACTGTACGCCCTAAAATAGTTCTTAAGAGCTAGAACCGCTACTTTAGTATTCGTCGTCTTTGATAGATATAGTCTGACGAATTTGGCAAAACCGTCAATAATAACAAACCAGTGCTTCTTGCATCTGCCTGATGCTGTAGGACCACAATGATCAATGTGAATTAGTTCAAGGGGTCGATTCCCTTTAGGGATACTGTGCAACATTCCTTCCCCTTTTCCTGACTTTGGCGAATACAGAACTTTCTCCTTGATGTTAGGAAACCAATACGTTTTAGAGATGGCATCCATTACTTTATCTCTGCCGATATGACCAAGTTCGTTTTGATATTTAAAGAGGATTGACTCCTCCATTTCACTCGGAACATAAAACAACAACCTTCCATCATTGTTTTTCCTGTAAACTATTCCGTTTCTCATTTCAAATAAATTTTCCTCAGCAGATTCTAACTTTCTTTTCACTTCTTGCAATTTTTCATCCCTGTGCTGGCATATAATAAGATTGTCTTCAAAACTATTTGTATCTACAACAAGTATGTTCGTACATCTACTAAGCGCATCTACATGTTGCATTTGCTTGCCTGCCCTGTGCACTACTTCATAATCATAATTCTGTAGCTCAAGAGACCATCGCGCAATTCTTAGGCTTAATTTAATTCGATTGAGAGTGAGAGTCAGCAAATTACAATCTGTAAGTACCTTAAAATATCTTCCCTGTAAATACACTCTGAACCTGCGGACTGCATACACTATTGCCAAGGTCTCTAATTCGAATCTGTGGTACTTTGATCCTATGTCTGACGTCCGTTTTGAGAAATAAAAAACAGGGTGCAGCTTTTTGTCCTCTTTCCTTTGCATTAACATTGCCCCAAAGCCTAATGCGCTCGCATCACAATGCAGCTCTACTTCGTCCTTGTGGTTATATATTGCCAACACCGGTGCTTCTACTAATTTATCTTTGAGCAACGAAAAACAATCCAGTTCTACCTTTCCAAATTTAAACACTCTATCTTTCTTCAATAGGTCATAGAGTGGTTTCGCAATTAATGAAAAGTTTTTAATAAAACGACGAAAATAAGAATCCAAGCCCACCAAACTTCTTACTGTGTGAACGTTTGTTGGTATGGGAAAATTCTTAACCGCCTCTATGCCCTTATCATCGGCTCTAATGCCCTCTTCCGATATGAGAAATCCTAAGTATTTAATGCTTGACTGAAAGAACTCACACTTATCTATACGCAGTTTCAGCTTGTTTCTGATTATCCTTCTAAAAACTTCTTACAGTGTATCCAGGTGCTCTTCTGCAGTTCTACTAGTTATCATGATATCGTCTTGATACACTATTACTTTACTATCTCTAATCATATCTGTAAAAATTTTGTTCACAAATCGTTGAAACACTGATGAGGAATTTTTTTAGACCCATGGGCATCCTGAGGAACTCAAACTGGCCTAACGGAGTGACGAATGATGTATATTTAACTGAGTTTTCCTCCATGAATACGTGAAAATACCCATTTTTTAGATCCAATTTTGAAAAAGCCTGTATAATAAATCGTCTATTAGAGGTATAGGGTAGTTATCTTGAACCAAAACTTTGTTCAATCTCCTAAAGTCAATGCACAACCTTAACTCGGCAGCTTTCTTAGGCACTAACACAATGGGTGATGCATACTCCGACTCACTAGGGCGAATGATCTTCTTCTCCAAGTATCTGTCTAACATCGCCTGCAATTTCCCTTTTTCGGAATACGACAATCTTCTAGGTGCACAACTGAATGCCTTCGACCCCTCCAAGTTAAGCTTCATTTCACATTTTACATCAAGCAATTCGGGCCTTTGTGCTGCCAAATATGTACTCTCGAACAACTGTTCAAACTTTTTCCGAACTTTAAAATCTAACGTTTCACCTATTTTGCAATCAACTCCCGTGTTCAAACACTCGATATTAAGTAACTCAAATTCTACTTCGGTTAGAGATTAGACATCAGCAATTTCTCTTCTTTCTTCAAACTTTGTAGGTTAGATCTATCTTATCTTTCATTAACTAACTCACTAACCGCTTCATTCCCACTTTTCATAATTATTTTGCTTTTACCTTCATTCTCTATTTCACTAACAATCTTGCTATCACTTTCCTTCACCATTTCACTAACAATTTCGCTGTCTTTTTGCTTAACTATTTCGCTAACAATTTTCTTTTCCTCATGTTCAGAGGTACATTCTTTCGTGACTCTTCTATTCTCATAATTCTTTTCTTTAACTACTTCATTCACTGTTCTCTCAACATTTACATTACTAGCTATTTGCGAATCTGTACAGCATGACAAGGACTCAAACCTCGACCGCTCACCGAGTTCATTTTCGGCTTCTTTCATTTCAAGTGTAACCATTCTCAAGGCGTCTAAGTCTAACTTAATCTTACATGCTTTCATAAAATCTCTTCCCAAAATTACTTCATGGCTCATAGACTCGTTATCAACGACTATTAAATGTAAGAATATCTTTATTGAATTTTTGAAAACAAAACATTTGATTTTTTCATATGACAAAAGTGGACTCTTATTTAATCCGTAATATTTATGATTAAGTGAAATTAACTATCTTTTCTGGTACACACGAGATTTTAATAAGTGAAACATCACTGCCTGAGTCTATGAAGCATGCTGTAATTAAGTAAGGATTTGTTAGAGTTTCAAAATATATCTTGACATATCTTACGTCGTCGCGATTCTTAGCCAGCCTGAAAATGTACGTCGCAATTCTGCAATGCACTTGAACCCTTGAATCTGCGCTTGGATGCGGAGTCCCTCCACAGGAATCCCTTCAATGGCTTTTTCTACTCGTTCCTCTTCACTGATGCTGATAGCGTCTGACAACCTGGCCTTCTCATCGATGTAGCTGACGAACTTTTCATTGGCGCTCCATATGCGAGACTCGAATAGGCGCCTGGCATCTGCTTGAGACAACGTTTTTCCGAACTCTTCGATAAGCTGCTCACAAATGTTGCCAACGGGTTCCAGAATGCGCGTACCATTGGCATGTAGCCACTCATGAGCCTGTCCTTTTAACTTGGACACTAGAAGCATATGCATTTGTACACCTTTGATTCCGTATACACCGCTTATATTTGTCAGTTGCGTGACCCATTTTTTTCCACACGAGTTCCCATTAAATTCCGACAACGCTTCTTTTGCCAATTGAAATTTTGCAGCCGACGAAAAACCGCTTTCCAACACTTCTTCCGAGCGTTGGTTTACCAGCCCTGGTTCACGACGCTGGTTTTGCGCGCCAATTATTTCTGCTGATGTCTCGTTTTCGCTGCCTTAGTTTTCCTCGCCGCTGTCGTGCCCCGCGCAATTGTCGTTGCTTGTCGTCACGAAACTGTGTGCTTCGTTTTCTGTCTGGCGTTGAGGCGCCACAATGTCGAACAATTGCGGTCGCAGCAAATCGCACATTTTTTTCAGCAAGACATCTGTGTTGTTGTCTCCCTCTTTGTGATCTCCGACACTCGACAGTTACTTTCGTCTTCTGTATTTTCCTCGACAGTCTCAGCTCCAATAGATATGGAACAAGCTCCTCGTCGATCTGCTGGAACATCGCTCAAGCGTGCCACAAGCTCGGCCTTTGATCCTGTTGTAGGCAAGTCCAACAGCTCCAGCCACTTCTTTAATGTTGGCGAGTTGTGGGCGTCAATGTTGATGTTCATTGCGTTAAAGTTCACGACTTCTGATATTGTGGGCGGTAGACAAATCAAACGACTCAATAAGAGCTTCAGGTTATTGTTTGTTTAGAGTTATAATAGTTTTTATTTTATTTGTTTAACTGTACTTATGGTTATTCTTAATTTGTTCGCCGAGTAATTATTTTTCTTTTTCTGTCTTGCTTCCATCAACTCTACACTCAGACTGACTCTTACGCCCGACCCGCCAAGCTTACTTCTCTCTCAGAGAGTGCTTAAAAACCCAGAGCGAAGAGTAGCAAGAGAGCGAGTGTGACCGTCTTTCCTGCTACTCTATTTCAATTTTTAAAATGAATAAACAATTCTTCTGGGATCCAATCATTCCAGTGAATGCTTGACCGCCAGACATCCTGAATCAATATTATTCCAAGAATCGTCAGATCAGCTAACATCCCTAATGGATCGTAGATAGACATGAGCAAGCTAAGAAGCTAACTCTACAATTTTCAGCCTTAAATATGCTTTGGTCTACGCGATTCATCTTTAAGTCAATTGTAAATTGGTCTAGGTCGTTGTACCAATACATGCCCAATACCTTATCGATAGCCTTCTTATCCATACTCACTTGCAAATGGTCAGTTTTATTTTCCTCTTCTCTATTTTATTTGTTCTGTACCCACTTCGAGTTTGAAACAAAACCTCGTAGTTCAAAATGAGGTAATTCATGCACCCTTTTTAATTCAGAGCTTATGTCGTATGCCTTTTGGTCAGATATAAGGCTTGCTACAAAACCGTCAACGTAATGATAAGTATGTATTGCATTAATTACTTCTTTTGAATTCATACTGTTTTGCGTATTTATATTTTTCACATATTGAGCACAACACGGAGAACAAGTGAAAGCTTAAAAAGATTTGTAAAGAAGGAATAGAAAACCAGAATAAAGCGCAGTCGTACAATGAAACATACTACAACAAATCTAAGGTAATGCCAACACAATACAGGAAAGGAGATTTCGTGATGGTAAAGAATTTTGATGGTACAGTTGGATTGTCGAGCAAATTGATACCTAAACATAATGACCTTACTTGGCCGCAAAATCATTAAAGAATGATAGATTTTTGCTTAAAGACGTCGACTATTTCCAGGTATCACGTAAACACTATCAAGGTGTTGAAACGCGCACATGAGACACTTGGTGGGAAAAAAAAACCAAGTAGTAGAAATTAAGAACTATTGTATTGCATTAAATTTTCTTTAATGTATAAGATTCAACTGTATCATGGCAACTGTATGTATATATATAGTTCAAGTTTCACAAATGTTGTATAGCAAAATAAAAGTAGCAAAATATAATCAGGAGATCCAACTTTCAGGATGGCCGACTTTCAGTGGGATAACTAGCTTAAACGTTAGCAATCACCGATAAGTCTGCTCGAATTGTCAACACTGTTGTGGCAGAGCGATGTGCACGTTGATTAACATTGAATGAAGAGAGGAGAGGCAGACAGACGAACGGAGAGAGAGATTCATTCGATAGGCTACGAGCATAGATGACAGACTGGGGGGTCTATTATATGTAATGGCTCCGTTTCGGCTGGTGCAGGCTGGCTCCGAAATCAAAGCTAGTGTACCGCAAGGCACTGTACTCGGCCTATTGCTCTACATGCCGTACACTGCAGACTTACCAATGAGTTTAGAAGTTACAACGCCCCTTTTTGCAGATAACACGGCAATCCTAAGGACATCCAAATGCCCAATATAAAAAAAAAATATACTTGCGATGCAGCCTTAATTTTTTTACATCATTGGTGTCCATTTCTCGTGATATTTTTTAAAAAGATGTTTTTATACGTGTTGTCTTTTTTCCATTTTAACTTCTTTACGACTTAGCTTCTTCACTCACTCACACAGTGTCTAAGATTGCTGTATTAGACGTTTTGGGTAAAACTCCCGAGTAGTTTTACGGTAGGCGAATGATGTAAAAGCGGTATGTTGTAGCCAAGCCCTGAATTTATGTAGCCCTGATAGTTTTCCCTTTAGATTTATTATGTATCGACCTGAATGCAACCCTGACTTATCGAGGCAGAGACCAGCTCCAAGTAGTGAGACGAAGAGTCAGTATAGAAGAAAATTGCACAGGAACGATACGTTAAAATAAACATCCGATAATTGGTCCGATATGGGCCTTAGGGCTTAAAATATATTTATAAACTTTATAATTTGTTATATCTAAGAACCACCATCATAATCTATACTCAGTTTCTAATAAATAAGTTTTAAATCAATTCGTGCTAAATGTAAAATTTTCGGGCGTTAAAATAACGTGTGGTCGAGACATTCTTGACGTTACCACCTGTGAAGACCCGTGCCATGGGAGCTTTCGGTGGCCGACGATCAACAGACAGAAAGCCCCGCGGCACAAGCCACGGAATGAGCTTTTCACGTACGAGCTTTGGGTATCGCTTTCTCCATCGCTCTTCACTCTGATTCTTGGCGGCAAGCGCAGCATATAAACGTATAAGCAGCACATGAATAAATTAAGAGCTAATTTGTTAATTGGAAATTTGTTGTTGTTTCTAATCGCTGGAATACCGGGTTAATACATTGGCGACGAAGGAGAAGAAGGAAAACGCGGCAAAAAAAAAAAAAAAAAAAAAAAGAGAGAGAAAAAAAAGAGAAAAGAGAAGTGAGGTTATACACGAAGGGACGCGTGCCAGACGCGGCCATAAGAAAAAAAAATTTGAAAAAATATATATACGTACATATATACATACATATAAGTGCGTACATGTAAGTATACAATGGTGATGGAAACAGAATATAAATTAATTATCTGCATTTGACAGAGGCCGTGTCGAGAGAGTGCAAAGGCGACTCTAAGACAAGCCAAAAGAAGAAAAAAAAAAGCAAACAGCTGAGCAAGGCAGAACTAACGCCCGTGCAAGCTGAAAAATATCTGGAAAATGCCAGAAGTTGTACACAGCATGGCTGTCCAAGCGAAATCATCTGAAAAGAATCAGAGGCTGAGCACGAAATAAAGTGTAAGCTAAAACAAATCAGCAAGATGGCTGAAATTAAACCATTTCTGTGCGCCAACATAGAAAAATCGTTGTGGCGCAACGAGTGGGAGAAATGGCTTCGGTCATTCAATATCTATGTGGACACAGAAGAAATTTCATCGGTAATTAAAAAGCGGAACAAATTATTGCATCTCGGCGGACCACAGCTACAAGAGGTGGTGTACAGTCTTACAGGCGCGTTAGTGGCACCATGCGACAAAGGAAAATGATGTATTTACTCCTTTGCTGGATAAATTAAATGAATATTTTTCAATGCAACGTAACGCCGTATTCGAAAGGCACATGTCTCGCAGAATGGTGCCCCGCCAAGGTGAGTGCTTCGCCGAGTTCTTGCTGCGGCTAAGACAACAAGCCAGTAAATGCTCTTTTGGAGCCATCAAGACCGAAATAGAGGAAATCTGCATCGCTAATAAAATAATTGATGCCTGGGCTAAGACTGCGTTGAAAAAGAAGCTATTAGAAGCGGAGCTCAAGCTGGAGGAGATAATAAATACTTGCACAGTTGAAGAGCAAGTGAATCAGCAACCAGAGGCAATGGTGATTCCGTCGGATGCCGATATTGTGAAGAAAAAGAAATGACAGGAAGAATGATGTGTGTGTGGCCGGTGTGGAGCAGCAGACCATGATGAACGCAGTATGGCATGCCCGGCAAGAAACTCAAAATGTAATAAGTGTTCCCGGTTCGGACATTATGCTCGGATGTGTAAGACCGCATTGAAGAGACGTTTTGGAACACCATATGATGAACCTCACAGTTCCAGGTGGGCGCCATTGATAAGGAGGAGACTAAGTGTCACAGCGACAACAGTTGGTCAAACTGTTTTAAAATAACTGGTGAACCAGAAGGAGAAGAAACCGTATCATGTCTTGTTGGGGGATCCCAGCTGCAAATGATAATTGACTCCGGATCACGATACAACCTGATAAGCCTTGGCGATTGGCTGTAACTGAATAGTGTACATGCGACAGTGTTCAATGTTCGTAACAACTCGTCTACCCAGTTTCGAGCCTATGCTTCGGATGACATGCTGAGGGTGACTAACGTTTTTGAAGCTCCGATAAGAATTCAGGAAAGACCAGAGATGATTGCTACATTTTATGTAATTGAAAATGGTAAACAATCGTTACTAGGACGGGACACAGCCGTACAACTTAATGTCCTAAAAATTGGTTTAGGCGTAAATAAAGTGGATTCGTACGCACATTTTCCGAAATGGAAAGGTTCACCTGTGAGATTGGCCATAGACCACAATGTGAGACCAGTGCAGCAGCCAATGCGGAGATTTCCGACTGCGTTAGAAGATCGAATTGCAGAAAGAATAAGCCAGGCTATGCAGCAAGACATTATAGAGCCAGTCCATGGACCGAGTTTATGGATTTCACCAGTTGTAATTGCGTATAAAGGAAGCGGCGAGATAAAGCTATGTCTGGATATGCGAAGGGAGAATTTGGCCATCTCGAGGGAAAACTACCCACTGCCAACATTCGACATGTTCATGACCAAACTACGGGAGGCGAGATGTTTTTCCAGACTGGATTTGAAAAATGCTTATCACCAATTGGAACTCGATGAGTCAAGTCGGCAGATTACCACATTTATTACACACAAGGGACTATTTCGATATAAAAGACTGTTTTTCGGAGTTAATTCGTCTCCAGAAATTTTCCAGAGGCGGCTGGAAGAATTGTTAGCAGGCTGCCCCAATGCTCTGAACTATATTGACGATGTCATCGTCTTCGGCAAAAATGAAGAGGAACACGACAAGGCGCTAACTGCGGTTCTGAAAATCTTTGATACCCACAACGTTGTTTTGAATAAGCAAAAATGTGTGTACAAAACAACAAAACTCAAGTTTCTTGGCCATATTCTATCTTCCGTGCTCCGAAAACTAAGGAGGAGACAAGGAGTTTCCTGGGCCTCGTAACATACCTGGGGAAATTTATACCCGATCTCGCCAACACGACGTAGCCACTGAGAAGATTAATAAAGGCGAACACCAAATTTTATTGGACCAACAAAGAACAGCAAGCCTTCGATACGTTAAAGAAACAAGTCGTCGAGGTGACAAAGCTGTCATACTTCAATAAAACTCTCCGTACATGTCTTATAGCCGATGCAAGTCCAGTGGCACTGGGAGCTGTTCTGGTACAGGTTGATGATCACAACGACCATCATATCGTATCGTTCGCCAGTAAAAGCCTAACTGATGTTGAGAAGAGATATTCGCAAACGGAGAAAGAAAGCTTGGCACTGGTATGAGCAGTGGAGAAGTTTTACTACCACCTAGCAGGTCTGGAATTCGATCTGATAACGGATCATAAGCCATTGGAGTCCATCTTCAAACCAACTTCGAAACCACCACGAATCGAACGTTGGTTACTACGCCTACAGTCCTACCGATTCCGAGTCATGTATAAAGCAGGAAAGGAAAACATCGCAGACTCCGTGTCGCGTCTTTGTCAACTTACAGAAGCAGTAGCTTTTGACTGGCAGGATGAGCAGAATATCTTTCAAATTGTAGCCAAAGGAGTACCAAAGTCTCTAACCATATCGGAAATCATGGAAAAAAGTATGCAGGACGAAGAAATAATTGATGACAATGACCTATCTTAGCACCAACTCATGGGAGGTGAACTCATCCAGTCCATATTATCCGTTCCGATGGGAGCTATCGACAGTTGGAAATGTACTCTTACGCGGAACGAAAATAGTTATACCAACAATACTACGATCGCAAGTGCTCGAACTGGCTCACGAGGGCCGTCCGGGTGAATCGGCTATGAAACAAAGATTACGTTCAAAGGTGTGGTGGCCAAGGATCACCGGGAAGCAGAAGGATTTGTTAAGGCCTGTAGAGACTGCATCTCCGTATCGCTAGCAAGTAAACCAGCGCTTATGGATCGGCATGCGTTTCCAGCAGGCCCTTGGCAATGTGTCGCATCTGACTTACTAGGACCTTTACCGAGCAACGACTATGTACTGGTGTTGATCGACTATTTTTCCAGATACATGGAATTAAAGTTTATAAACACCATTTCGTCGAAGGTGGAGGAGATATTTTCTCGTTTGGGAATACCACGAACGCTGAGAACCGATAATGGTCGGCAATTCGTAAGTCTCGAACTTCAAGATTTTTGTCGGACCAACGGTATTACTCAAATAACGACACCACCATATTGGCCGCAAGCGAATGGCGAAGTTGAAAATAAGAACAAGTCTTTGGTGAAACGCCTTAAAATTGCGTGGTCGAAAGGGAAAGATTATAAAAGAGAGATCCAAAACTTTGTCATGATGTACAACGTAACACCACATGGAACCACAGGAGCAGCTCCTTCGGAATTGATGTTTAACCTGATCATTAGAGACAAGATACCGGATGTTCGAGACGTTGTGGGTGATGTCGGTGAATCCTTGGAAAGAGACTTGGATTGCTGGAACAAACAGAAGGGAAAAGAGAAAGCAGACAAGGGAAGAGGCGCCAAAGCATCGGATATCCAACCCGGAGACAAAATTGTGCTGAAGAATGTCTTGTGCCCACATAAGCTGACACCCACGTTTGATACAACCGAGTACGTGGTAGTCAACCAGGGATGTGAGTCACTTAAAAAAATTCCAGTTACAGGTACCCATGAAGCTGCAACGACAACCGATAGTGTTCAGGGCCCGAGCACACCCAGATTAATAGCTAATTTGTTAATTGGAAATTTGTTGTTGTTTCTAATCGCTGGAATACCGGGTTAATACACCACCTTTTGGTCGTATGTCTATATGATCCGATATAATATAGTTATTTAATCTTGATCAAATTTGGCACAGACGCATCTGTCTCCAACATCAAACATTAAGCGATGACACGAACATTATACATAGCGCTCATCTGCGCCAACAGGAGCCTAATGATATATTTATCCAATTTTGATCAAACTTGGTACAGGTCGTTAAAATAAATACAAAGCTGACAAATATTATTTATTTTTATGATTTTAGTTTAAAAAGCAACGAATATATTTTGATTAATCACTGTTCGTGACTTACTTATTTGAAGTGGTGTTAATATTATATATGTCCAGTGAACTCAGCCCCATATATTGAGGGCTCAACCGGGATGCGGATAAATCTTGGTAAAGAGCGAGTGACAGAGGAACTTTTACGAGAAAATCGAGCGTTATTGCAAAAGTGACGGCAACATTACGAAGCAAGGGCAAGGGCAAGCGAGACAAATAACGTGTGCTTAATTTCACCGCCGAAATTCAAGACAAGAGACGAACTCAAGAGGAAGAGTAACAAAAACAATGAAGAGATGTAAAATACAAGAATAGTCTAAAAGAGGGCAAATTTGTTCAGAGAGTATCAAATGAGGAAAAGCACCAAAAAAGACGAAAATATCAAAGAAGCTAACTTCGGCAATGCCGAAGTTTCTATACCTTGCAGTCCTTGGCAATCATTTTTTTACATTTTGAAATTTATTTCCCGGCATCTCACACAAACAAAACATTATTTCTCTTTTTACTACAAGTTTTTCTTCTTCTTCATTCCCTAAGCAATGCATGGCACGCACATACAATTCTGTGTGGGTATGCATGTGCTTTGTTGATTTGACGATGACGTAGTAGGTAGTGCTTGAGCTAATTTATATTGATTGTAGCTTGTGTTCTATTTATCCGAACAGATTCATATTTTGGGATCTGAGATTTTATATCGAATACTATCATATTGGTATATTATATGGGGACACTCCAATTTCTGCAAAAATGTTTCTTTTAGAACTATATGATATAGTAGTCCGATCCTGACGATTTTCATACTTTATCTTACCTGGGTAATAAAAAGCCATTAAAAAAAAATTTCATCCCGATAGCTCTAAAGATGCCTGAGTAAAACGCATACGCACCGACGTACGGACGAACGGACATGGCTATATCGACTCAGATTTTCATGCTGATCAAGAATATATATAGTTTTTATGTGGCCGTAAACGTAAACGTCCTTCTATGCTTTACAATCATCTCTCCAATACTATAAACACCCTCTGCAAGGGTATAAAAATGTAAAAGATGAAAAACGTTCAAAAGACGACAAATTTGTTCAGAGAGGGACAAAACGAAGACAGCAAACGTCGAAAGCAGGAAAAACATTGAACTTGGACTCATTTAGATTGTGGCTGCTAATACAAGAAATACGAGATCGAGACGAGACGATTCGATTCACTACTACATGCACAGTCAGAAGGCATCATTCATCCATGTCTTTGTTTGAGTCAGAAGAAGCTAAGTCATAAAGAAGTTAAAATGGAAAAAAGACAACACGTATAAAAACATCTTTTTAAAGATCACGAGAAATGGTCAGCAATGATGTTCAGGGCTGCATCGCAAGTACATTTTTTTTTAAATATTGGGCATTTGGATGTCCTTAGGATTGCCGTGTCATCTGCAAAAAGGGGCGTTGTAAGTCCTAAACTCATTGGTAAGTCTGCAGTGTACGGCAAGTAGAGCAATAGGCCGAGTACAGTGCCTTGCGGTACACTAGCTTTGATTTCGGAGCCAGTCGGCACCAGCCGAAACGAAGCCATTACATTTAATAGACCCCCCAGTCTGTCATCTATGCTCGTAGCCTATCGAATGAATCTCTCTGCCTCTCCTCTCTTCGTTCATTGTTAATCAACGTGCACATCGCTCTACCACAACAGTGTTGACAATTCGAGCAGACTTATCGGTGATCGCTAAAGTTTAAGCTAGTTATCCTACTACAAATCGGCCATCCTGAAAGTTGGATCTCCTGATCCTATTTTGCTACTTACAGTATGACATTTGTAAAACTTGAACTATATATATACATACAGCCGACATGATACAGTTGAATCTTATACATTAAAGAAAATTTAATGCAATACAATAGTTCTTACTTTCTACTACTTGGCTCTTTTTTTCCACCAAATGTCTCATGTTCTGCGCATTCCAAACACCTTAATAGGTTTTGCGTGATACCTGGAAATAGTCGACGTCTTTAAGCAAAAATCTATCATAATGATTTTTCGACCACGTAAGGTCATTATATTTAGGTATCAATTTGCTCGACACTCCAACTGTACCATCAAAATTCTTTACCATCACGAAATCTCCTTTCCTGTATTGTGTTGGCATTACCTTAGATTTGTTGTAGTATGTTTCATTGTACGACTGCGCTTTATTCTGGTTTTCTATTCCTTCTTTACGAATCTTTTTAAACTTTCCGGATTCTTATGCAATCGGATTTCTTCCAGTTTCTTTTTTAACTGATCAATAAAACAGCTTCTGCTCTCTAACGTGACGGTCGTGTTTTTGTATAGCTCGTGAGTTTTTATTAATATTTATTGTTTTTCTCTTAATTTTTAATTGTGCTAAGTTTGTTTTCGCTTTCGCTGGTGTTGTTTGCTTGACACCCTTGTGTTTTATTTGCATAATTCGCCAAATTAAACAGTTTTTTCTTTTTCGTGATAAGTGTTTCATGCATTTAATTTTTCTTTTGGCTTTTCAATGTCTTGTTGTCTACCTTCTTGCAAGCATTTTGATCGTTTTGACGATCAGTATAGAGCAATATCTTGTTGGCTCTGCGATAATCTTATTCACTTAAAATGTGCTGGCCTCAACGGCCGTGACTATGACAAATTTTCTGGTTTGTCTGTGTCTAAGCCCGAGCTTGGCTTAATGCGCTGGACTTGCCCATCTTGTGCCAGCCAGCAGCTTGATTTTAGCCGAATGTACAGGGATCTTAGTTTAAAGTTTCTTTCTTTAAATAAAATGGCCAAACAGCTGTCTAACGAGTGTGACTCTAGCATACATTTACTGTCGCAATTCAACTTTGTTCCACCTTCTAAGGAATTGCCCAAGAAATGTACCCTTCAGTTGCCTCATAAGCAGTCGCCCGCATTACATCTTCTCCCATTTTACTTTCGCCTACACCATCTTCTTGTCCCTCTTTATGCTGTTCTTTTCAGTATGAAGTACCCATTACAAGCCCTGGTGTACCTCAATCTATCCCTCACGGGAACTCTGATCAATTACAGGATCATGCTGGCTCTCAATCACTTGCGGATCCCAATGCTCCTCCGCCTCCACTAACTGTAGTGCCTCATCGGAAACAATTATTTATTTCTAGGCTTGCTCCAGATACCTCTGAGTCGTCCGTGGCAGCTTACAATGGTAATATATGCCCTGCTAAGGTTTTAATTCAAAAGTTTAAGTTTTCTAGGCCTCGCGAAATCTCCTCTTTCAAAATTACAGTACCAAATGAGTATTTCTCAGCTATGGTTGACGCTAACTTTTGGCCAGATGGCCTAGTTGTACACGAGTTTGCGGCCAATAGGCGCTCCCGTCCTTTGCCTGTCCACCTTCCTAATGTATCGTCTGCTTCAAAAAACTAATAACGTCTAGTCTTTGCATTCATTATCAAAATGTAAGAGGACTTCTAACCAAGCTCTCGAAACTATTTTGTGTTAGCCAAACCTTTTTGGCTGATATATTAGCTTTCTCTGAAGCTTGGCTTAACTGCTCTGTTTTGGATAATGATATTTTTTCTAATAATTTTATTTCTTATAGGCTTGATCGTGTTGGTCGTCGTGGCGGTAGAGTACTCATTGCTGTCAACTCGAATCTGTGTTCAAGTGTTGTGCCGATTGATCTCCCCTTAGGTGTTGAGTTTATTTGCGTCGAAGTTACATGTTCTAACTTTAGCTTATATATCTCTTGTTCATACATTCCGCCAGCTTCTGATATGATGATCTACATGCACCATGCAGATGCTTTGCGATCTATTTTTAGTCGTCTTAAAGATCGTTATTTTCTTTTAGTTTTATGTGATTTTAACTTGCCCAATGTTTCTTGGCTTGTTGATAATCTATCTTTCTTAATTCCTTCATCTCAACATGTTTTTCTTGATAGCCTACTTGAATGTCCGCTATATCAGTTGAATTCTTTTCTTAACTCTTCTAAAAGAATGCTCGATCTTGTTTTTGTCTCGGATCCCACTGTTAGTGCTGTATCACAAACACAGCCCCTAGTGAAGCCTGAAGATCCTTATCACCCTACCATTGAAGTTACTATTTCTTACAATTCCGTTAATAATTCATTTAATAACATCTCAAATTCTCGTCGGAGATGTTTTCGTAAAACAAATTTCAATCTTCTTAACAGCCTTATTTTCTCTTTTGATTGGTCATTTCTATTTGAGTGCTGTGATATAGATTGTGCAGTGAATTTTTTCTATTCTGCTCTTAATTTTTAAGTGATAAATGCTTTCCTTATGTGAATGTCTCTACCTTCTCCAGTACGCCAGTTCGGTTCACACGTAGGCTCTGTAATTTCCGATACATTAAATCGAGATATTTTAAAAGATTTAAAAAAAACAGGTTCGCGACTTGACTATGCAAATTATTGTGTAGCCAAATCTCAGTTGTGTCTTTTAAATACTCAATGCTAGAATAATTATGTCGTTTGCTGGAAGGTTGAATTTTATAAGAACCCCAAAAGATTTTACAACTTTGTTAATTCCAAAAGACGCTCTAATTTACTACCTTGCACCTTCAGACTTAATGACCAGACTGCTAATAATGATTCAGATATTGCAGATCTGTTTGCTAAATTCTTTCAGTCGATTTATTCTACTACTGCTTCGGATCTTACACCCTATTCCTTCTCAATCCAACAGTACTTGCAATCAGATCTCGATGCGTTCTGTGTTCGGTGACGCGTTAATAAATTACACCTTAATGCCTCTAAGTGCTCTTTTATGACTTTCAGTCGTTTGTCGCCGTTCCTAGCTCATTACTCTATTAAGTGTGTTCTGTTAGATTGTGTACCATCATTCAAAGACTTAGGCGTTATGTTTGACCCAAAACTTTCATTTAATGTTCATATATCTTCAATTGTCAATAGAGCATGCAGTCTTCTTCGCTTCATTAAACGTTGGGCCAAAGAATTTGATGATCCATATGTGACAAAGGTTTTATACACTTCGTTAGGTCGCCCTACTCTAGAATATTGCTCGCCAGTATGGAACCCTCAATATGATGTTCACCAGTGTTGTCACGCTGTCAGGCTTATTAACATATGTCTAGCAACAATCCTTCTGCAAAGGTAACATTTCAAATCTGCCGAGTCATCCTGCAATCTTAACATACCAATTGTCAACCTGCAAAGGGCAGTGTTGGACATACCATAATTACAGGTGAAATACCTGTCAATTCACATGTCAAACATTAACAAAACATTAGCCTACTCTTAGGCACTCTATATTCTACGGCACGGCCATTCTGACAAGTTACACGTTCTCGTGTAAAAGAATATGAAGATCCTTTCCGTTCATTATTCTACATTGAATAAACCAGATACATGTCATCCATATTGGCAAACCATTATAATCATTATGTTTTACTTGCAAGGGCAACCACAAACTATTTCGCTCCATACAATGCATAAACTAACCAGACCACCAAGATTACTAACGAAATATGTAGATGATATTTTTTCAATAATACACCAAGATGACATCGAAAAAACACTGGACACAAGACCAAGACGATGATAATAAATACAGCAAGGAGCTGTATCCAACGGATGCTAAACATTTCGGATAAAATATACCATGAAGAAACGAAGAAGGAAATAATAAATATTTTAAAGGACAACGATTTTCCGGATAACGTAATCAAGACATTGTTCAAAAAACCTAAATCCCCCATTGACGAAACTAAGAATGAGAAAACCTACTTATCTGTCACTTATGTTTCTAAATTATCGGAAAGACTACACATTCGGATTGTTACGACAAAGCTGGAATAAAAATAGCACACAAACCTGACAATACCCTCAAACATATATTCAACAACACAAAATCCAAGATAGAGATGACAAATAGAAGCAATGTAATATACAAAACTCCATGCAATGGACAAGGAAACATACCGTGCAATAAGATATACATAGGGACGACAAAATCGAAATTAAAAACTAGGATTTCCCAACACAAATCTGACTATAAAATGAGACATTATACAGATACACCAAAAACAGCACTAATGACACACTGTGCAAGTAGGGGCCATGCACCGAATTTCGAAGAAACAACAATATTAGATGAAGAGCGGCATACATATCATCAATAGTCCAAGCGCCACACGACTTAACTTTAAGACTGATACCGACAACTGCGCTCACATATACAGACATTTACTTGACAATAATTAGTTCTTAACTCCACGTCGAACGGTGCTGACGTGTTAAATAATGTATGTTAAAAGATTGTTAAATGTCACATAATTGTTAAATGTTCTTGTATTCTATTGTAGTTGCCCTGAAGACGGTTGCCGCAGCGCAACCGAAATATATCGGAAAAAAAGAAAATTAAAAACTATATTTTGTTTTTATTTTTATTTGGAACAAATGACCTGAAGCCTGAGAAAATCTTAAGATATGGAAGAAAAATTTGTAGCAAAAAGAGAAATAATTTGAATGTTTTGTTTGTGTGTTGATGAATTCAGTTGCAGGGAAAGAAATTTCAAAATGTAAAAATATTATTGCCAAGGACTGCAAGGGTATAAAAACTTCGGTATTGTCAAAGTTAGCTTCTTTGATATTTTTTATTCTTTATATCTTTAATTAGAATGTTATCCCTTTCTTCTATTGCTTCTGTGGTATATGGGACTAAATACTTAGGTTCTAACTTATGGCCCGTATCTTTTCTTAATAAAACTTTATCTCCTATTTCTAATTCGATAATGTTTATTATTCTATCATAAAACTCATTAATCTTAGCTTTATGTTGTTCTAACACAACTTTTACGGGCTTGTTCTAATCTAAATTTTGATTCTTTAGCATAATTTTCTATATTATAAAGTTGGTTTACCCTATCTATACTATTAAATTGTTTAGGTAAATTTGATGTTTTACCAAATACCAACTGATATGGACAATAATCATGGGCCATAGAGAATCAATATCGTCATATATTTTATTTTTTTCTCCTGTTTTTGCACTTTTGTCTCTTATTGGTATTATTACAAGGTATTTTGTTAGATCGGAGATTAAAGTTTCTGCGTATTCATTTCATTGTTCTGACTTTTGAGTGGACCAATCGTATCCACAATTACACTGTCGTAAGCCAGTTGTGGCGCTTCAGCTATTGTCAATGGAGTTTTTGTATGTTTAGATATTTTTGCTTTTTGATACTAATTACATTTATTTATATATATGTCGAATATCCATTACTGTTCTTAGTATTTTCCATTTTCTTTACTTTGAATACTTTCTACTGTTCACTCTCACTTTGTATTAATAAACTGTTAGAGCAGCCAGTTGAGGTGTTATTCCGGCACGTCTGATTTTTCGACTCCTTATGCCGACTCCAATGACTTAACACCAAACCTCACTCGACAACATTCTAGCGTTGTCACGCTGTCAGGCTTATTAACATATATCTAGCAACAATGGTTCTGCAAAGGTAACATTTCAAATCTGCCGAGTCATCCTGCAATCTTGACATACCAATTGTCAACCTGCAAAGGGCAGTGTTGGACATACCATAGTTACGGGTGACATACCTGTCAATTCACATGTCAAACATTAACAAAACATTAGCCAACTCTTAGGCACTCTAATTTCTCCGACACGGCCATTCTGACAAGTTACACGTCCTCGTGTAAAAGAATATGAAGATCCTTTCTGTTCATTATTCTACATTGAATAAACCAGATACATGTCATCCATATTGGCAAACCATTATAATCTTTATGTTTTACTTGCAAGAGCAACGTCTCGTATTACTCTCACCAGCACCCGCAGAGTAGTGCTTCAGGTAACCTTCAGGATTGGAGTCTGACATTCTGCATTGAAAACCATCAATGCCTTTCACCACATTGGAGTCCACCAATGTCTCTCACTCATTAGAATCCACCAGAGTCTCTTTCAACTCTGTTCTTGACGTCTCTTTCAACGCCGTCTTTCTTGACGTCTCTTCCAACGCCGTTTCACTTGACGTCTCTTTCAACGTCGTGACCCGTATTAGAATCCACTAATACATCACTATCAACACACATGTCCAACACAGTGGGAATCCCTTCCGCCGGCATACTTCTCAACGATTCGTGCGAATATTTATAAGTTCGCTTATTAGCCATGGATTTTAAAACATATCTGTCGCCATCGAGTATCTCCGCCACTTGGAATGGTTTTGAGTTTTGAGTTTGTTTTTGTCAAATCTAGCTTTTTTATAGGAGGCGGATTTATCTATGTTTTCTATGGCATCTTTCTTACAAGACTTACATTAGAGGTCTGCATGAATGTATTCATTTCCGACATCATAGTACTGCACAGTAGTTAAGTGTTCTTAAAAATACTGTACTCATTCTCTGCTGTACAGTATATTCGAGTAGCTATAAGAACCGAGTACAGTAAAAATACTATACTCACTTAGAGTGAGTGACAGTAATAAATGTACTCTTTGTAAGTGAGTACAGTATATGTCACTTTTTTCATGTTGTACACCACTGGAACAGTGAATACATTTTGTCATTTATCTGTACAGATGAGTATAATATTTTAAACAACGAAGACATGGCTGCCAAAGAAAATGACGCAAACGCAATAAATGCGAACGTAAGCGTAAGTTTTTGCTAAAATAAAATTATATATAATTTATTAATGTTAAATTACAAAGAAATTTGTTAAATTAATAAATAATTGTGTTCAGCTCGTCTTTGTAATTGTCTTTTGCAAGGTTATATATGTGTGAAGTCGCAAAGTCTTACGTATAACTGTGTTTGTCTGTATATATGTATTTAAGTATATATCGCCATTATTCAACCAGTAATCATCGTTGGACAGTTTAAATGCAGGAACTCATTTTAATCAGTACGCCGCCAATATCAAATTAAAATTATTGGCGAACGAACTTAAGCCATCGCTTAAAAGAGGTCGAAACAAAGTTTGGGACACCTTTTCTCGAATAGTGGACGAAAACGGCTTAGAAAACCCTGACGTAGTGGTGTGTAATACATGCAAAAATGTGTATAAATTCGAAAAAAGCACATCGAATTTAGTAAAGCACAAATGCTACATAATGCCAAATAGTCGTAAACGCAACCATTGTGAAGTTGTTGTAGATGCAGAATCAAAAAAGTTGTGCACTAAGCTAGCAACTGAATGGACAATAAAGAATGGGCGATCCTTTAATATTATTGCGGACTCAGGACTAAAAAACATATCCCAGTTTTTTATATCTGTTGGTGCGAACTTCTGGGAAAATGTTAATGTTGAATCATTATTGCCGCATCCCACTACCATCTCACGGAACATCGAAGGTCTCTACGAATATCATTTTAATGAAATAAAAAAGAAGTAGTTGATCATACGAAACTTGGATATAGCATAACGTCGGATATATGGACAGACGACTTCTTCAAAGTATCATATATATCGCTGACGATTCATTATGTCGCAGAAAGAACCCTAAACAACCGCCTACTTGCAGTAAAATCAATGCAAGGAGGATCCTGTACCGGTAAGATTTATAAAATTTTATTTATTATTGAAAATGAATTTTATAACCCTATTGTTTTTAGGTGACAGAATTAAAAACAAAATTGAAAATATTTTACGCGAATTTGGGTGTGATTTGCAAATGGATGAACCAATAATAGTCACCGACCGAGGCGCTAACATGAAGGCTGAATTTAGGGGGCTAAGGACGTTGAACTGTGTAAACCATTTGACGCACAATGTTATTGGTAAAGCTGTGGATGAGGTCCCAGAATTGGAGAAGACAGTAGATTGCTGCAGCAAACTTGTGAAGTATTTTAAAAAGTCAGGTCAAAATTTCTTTTTAAAAAGCACCTTAAAGAGCTACTGTCCAACACGGAATACGATATTCCAAATATTCAAATCAATTGAGTTGAACTGGATGGAAATATACAACATATTAATTGAGAAGAATGAAATAAGTAGGATTCAAAATATGAATTTATGCGATGTAAGCGCATTGGCTAAACTTCTGGCTCCATTCGATGCGTGTTCAAAGAAGCTTGAGGGGAGCAACTATCCAACTTTGCACCTAGTCATACCGCACATCAATAATTTAAAAAAAAATTTAACACCTAGTGATAACGATGTGGAAATGGTGGAAAAATGCAAGCGTGCTCTTGAGTCAAATTTAGTAAAAATAGTTCAAAGTAATCTAAACAAGTTTCATAATATTGCTCTTTTTTATTTCCGCCGACAAATAAATTGTCACAATTTACTGAATTAGAGAAGGAAAAGACTATAGAGGACCTTGAAGCAATTATGATAGATATTCAGCTTAGAACTCAAACTGAAGAAAGCTATAACATTATTCCATCCAGCCAAGAAATAGATGATATTTTCGCCGATTATGTAGAACCCATCCATAATAATAATATTCAATCTATTATAAGTAATGAAATTCGAACATATCAAAATGTAAATATTCCATATAACGCAGAGTTTGATGTTCTGAGTTGGTGGAAAAACAACAAGCAGCAATTTCACTTACTTTTTAAGGTTGTTTGCAAGTTAGTGTACAGTAAAAGTGCTGTACAGCAATTTTAATGTACTCATTAACTGCTGTAGAACATGGAAGTGAGTGTGAAGTCTAGCTGTCAATCAAAAAAATTTGAAATTTAAAATTGTACAGAAAAAAGGTGTACACGTTTTTAAAAGGAATGATTCATTTGCCCTTTTGGATGCATTCATGCAGATGTCTAACTTACATCGGCTTTATTCTGATTCTCAAAAACATGTAACATATTTAAAGGTCGAACTTCTTTACCAATCAGCAATTCCAAAGGACTATTTTTAGTGGTTCTATTTGTTGTGCAATTTATGGCCAGCTGTATTTCGCCTAAAGCATCCTGCCAGGATCGCTTACTGGTCTCTATAGCAGTTAACATTCGTTTTAACACGCTCATAACGAGCTCTACCTGACCGTTCGCGCGACTAGCCCCTGTTGCAATCAAGTGTAAACCTATCTTTTGCATGGTGCAGAACTTGCTAAAATCCTTTCCAGTAAAACATCTGCCCTGGTCAGCAATGATTCTATTTCGTACGCCGAAAAATGATATCGATGACTTTAAAGCACTGACGCAACTTTCAGTATTTACGTTTACAGTATGATACAAATAAACAAACTTGGTAAACGCATCGATTTGTACTATAAGGTATTCCTTTTTATCGCTTTTTCCACTCAGCTTGCCAGTTATATCTATGTGCACCGTGTGCCATGGTAGTACCTACTTTAGGAATGGGATGGAGCTCTACTTGTATTTTGCCCGACGGCGGTTTAGTGAGTCTGCAGGTAATACAATTATCTACAAATTTACGGACATATTTACGCATATTCTCGAACCAGTAGAACTCGTATATTTTATCCAAAGTCTTTTCCCAACCGAGATGTACAATTGCCTCATGAAAGTGATTCACTACCGACCACCTAAATGGTCTGGGTATAACAGGAAGGCATCTAGATTTACCATTCCGTTGGATTTTTCGGAAGAGCATTTTTAAACGAAGTTCGTACGTCTTTGCCAAACCCTCCTCCAACTCGTCATTTTGAAATCTAGAAATGATCGAAGAAGTCTCAAAATCTCTTTGTTGCTCAGCAAGAAGCCAATTGTCTGATATCTCAGTTAAATGCACACGTTTAATGGGAGCCTGAGCAGACAATTTAAATAGGTAATGGATTACGAGAAAAGAAATCCACATGGGTCATCTTTACACAAGGTCTATACTAAATTTCAAAGTCAAATGACTGCATATAGGCCCACCATCGATGGACTCTTGGCGTCAGGTCGACTTTAATGCGTGAAGCCTTTAACGAACTACAGTCGGTCTTAACAACAAAATGTAGGCCCTGCAGGTAGTGACGAAAATGCTTCATGGAATTGAACAATGCCAGCGTCTCTAGTTCGTATGAATGATAACGAGATTCTGGAGGTGAGGTTCGTTTGCTGTAATATTCAACATCATGAGGTTTATTATCGATTTTATGTAATAAGATCGCTCCGTAGCCATCCATACTAGCATCTGTATGTAATTTGATGGGGTGCTTAGGATCAAACAACAAAAGGTTCACCATGGAGATGCTACATATCATCAATACTCCAAGCGCCACACGACTTAACTTCAAGACTGATACCGACAACTGCGCTCACATATACAGACATTTACTTGACAATAATTAGTTCTTAACTCCACGTCGAACGGTGCTGACGTGTTAAACAATGTATGTTAAAAGATTGTTAAATGTTCTTGTATTCTATTGTAGTTGCCCTGAAGACGGTTGCCGCAGCGCAACCGAAATATATCGGAAAAAAAGAAAATTAAAAACTATATTTTGTTTTTATTTTTATTTGGAACAAATGACCTGAAGCCTGAGAAAATCTTAAGATATGGAAGAAAAATTTGTAGTAAAAAGAGAAATAATTTGAATGTTTTGTTTGTGTGTTGATGAATTCAGTTGCAGGGAAAGAAATTTCAAAATGTAAAAATATTATTGCCAAGGACTGCAAGGGTATAAAAACTTCGGTATTGTCAAAGTTAGCTTCTTTGATATTTTTTATTCATTTTATCTTTAATTAGAATGTTATCCCTTTCTTCTATTGCTTCTGTGGTATATGGGCCTAAATACTTAGGTTCTAACTTATGGCCCGTATTTTTTCTTAATAAAACTTTATCTCCTATTTCTAATTCGATAATGTTTATTATTCTATCATAAAACTCATTAATTTTAGCTTTATGGGCTTGTTCTAATCTAAATTTTGATTCTTTAGCATAATTTTCTATATTATAAAGTGGGTTTACCCTATCTATACTATTAAATGGTTTAGATAAATTTGATGTTTTACCAAATACCAACTGATATGGACAATAATCATGGGCCATAGAGAATCAATATCGTCATATATTTTATTTTTTTCTCCTGTTTTTGCACTTTTGTCTCTTATTGGTATTATTACAAGGTATTTTGTTAGATCGGAGATTAAAGTTTCTGCGTATTCATTTCATTGTTCTGACTTTTGAGTGGACCAATCGTATCCACAATTACCCTGTCGTAAGCCAGTTGTGGCGTTTCAGGTATAGTCAATGGAGTTTTTGTATGTTTGGATATTTTTGATTTTTGATACTAATTACATTTATTTATATATATGTCGAATATCCATTACTGTTCTTAGTATTTTCCATTTTCTTTACTTTGAATACTTTCTACTGTTCACTCTCACTTTGTATTAATAAACTGTTAGAGCAGCCAGTTGAGGTGTTATTCCGGCACGTCTGATTTTTCGACTCCTTATGCCGACTCCAATGAGTTAACACCAAACCTCACTCGACAACATTCTAGCGTTGTCACGCAGTCAGGCTTATTAGCATAAATCTAGCAACAATGCTTCTGCAAAGGTAACATCTCAAATCTGCCGAGTCATCCTGCAATCTTGACATACCAATTGTCAACCTGCAAAGTGCAGTGTTGGAAATACCATAGTTACGGGTGACATACCTGTCAATTCACATGTCAAACATTAACAAAACATTAGACAACTCTTAGGCACTCTAAATTCTCCGACACGGCCATTCTGACAAGTTACACGTCCTCGTGTAAAAGAATATGAAGATCCTTTCTGTTCATTATTCTACTTACATTGAATAAACCAGATAAACCATCCATTAATAAATCACCAAACTCATATTTGCAGTAACATACAAAGTTTTTATTTTATTAACATTAAATGTAAACTAATTATAGTACAACACTGTACAGACATCCTGACCATCACACGTCCTCGTGTGTTACATTAATAACGTTACGACATGCATTGCTCAGTTTGAAATGACAATTTGATTCAATCTTATTATAAAGGATGTTAAAATAAAGCTTAGTTTTTATTGTTCTATGTACCAGTGCCAGAATACAGGATAAAGATCTGGCTATTACTCTATGCACCCGGCGTTCAGTGATCTCCCACTTGTTTTTGACTCTCTCGTGAAGTAACATATGTCCCGGACACCAACCATATTGGGCTCCTGTCACCTCACCTCTCCATACTGATACTGACAAGAAAACACAATAACTCGTGCTCTTACCAGCACCCGCAGAGTAGTGCTTCAGGTAACCTTCAGGAATGGAGTCTGACATTCTGCATTGAAAACCATCAATGCCTTTCACCACATTGCAGTCCACCAATGTCTCTCACTCATTAGAATCCACCAGAGTCTCTTTCAACTTTGTTCTTCTTGACGTCTCTTTCAACGCCGTCTTTCTTGACGTCTCTTTCAACGCCGTCTTTCTTGACGTCTCTTCCAACGCCGTTTCACTTGACGTCTCTTTCAACGTCGTGACCCGTATTAGAATCCACTAATACATCACTATCAACACACATGTCCAACTCAGTGGGAATCCCTTCCGCCGGCATACTTCTCAACGATTCGTGCGAATATGTATATGTTCGCTTATTAGCCATGTATTTTAAAACATATCTGTCGCCATCGAGTATCTCCGCCACTTGGAATGGTTTTGAGTTTTGAGTTTGTTTTTGTCAAATCTAGCTTTTTCATAGGAGGCGGATTTATCTATGTTTTCTATAGCATCTTTCTTACAAGACATACATTAGAGGTCTGCATGAATATATTCATTTCCAACATCATAGTACTGTACAGTAGTTAAGTGTTCTTAAAAATACTGTACTCATTCTCTGCTGTACAAGTAAAAATACTATACTCACTTAGAGTGAGTGACAGTAATAAATGTACCCTTTGTAAGTGAGTACAGTATATGTCACTTTTTTCATGTTGTACACCACTGGAACAGTGAATACATTTTGTCATTCATCTGTACAGATGAGTATAATATTTTAAACAACGAAGACATGGCTGCCAAAGAAAATGACGCAAACGCGAATAAATGCGAACGTAAGCGTAAGTTTTTGCTAAAATAAAATTATATATAATTTATTAATGTTAAATTACAAAGAAATTTGTTAAATTAATAAATAATTGTGTTCAGCTCGTCTTTGTAATTGTCTTTTGCAAGGTTATATATGTGTGAAGTCGCAAAGTCTTACGTATAACTGTGTTTGTCTGTATATATGTATTTAAGTATATATCGCCATTATTCAACCAGTAATCATCGTTGGACAGTTTAAATGCAGGAACTCATTTTAATCAGTACGCCGCCAATATCAAATTAAAATTATTGGCGAACGAACTTAAGCCATCGCTTAAAAGAGGTCGAAACAAAGTTTGGGACACCTTTTCTCGAATAGTGGACGAAAACGGCTTAGAAAACCCTGACGTAGTGGTGTGTAATACATGCAAAAATGTGTATAAATTCGAAAAAAGCACATCGAATTTAGTAAAGCACAAATGCTACATAATGCCAAATAGTCGTAAACGCAACCATTGTGAAGTTGTTGTAGATGCAGAATCAAAAAAGTTGTGCACTAAGCTAGCAACTGAATGGACAATAAAGAATGGGCGATCCTTTAATATTATTGCGGACTCAGGACTAAAAAACATATCCCAGTTTTTTATATCTGTTGGTGCGAACTTCTGGGAAAATGTTAATGTTGAATCATTATTGCCGCATCCCACTACCATCTCACGGAACATCGAAGGTCTCTACGAATATCATTTTAATGAAATAAAAAAAGAAGTAGTTGATCATACGAAACTTGGATATAGCATAACGTCGGATATATGGACAGACGACTTCTTCAAAGTATCATATATATCGCTGACGATTCATTATGTCGCAGAAAGAACCCTAAACAACCGCCTACTTGCAGTAAAATCAATGCAAGGAGGATCCTGTACCGGTAAGATTTATAAAATTTTATTTATTATTGAAAATGAATTTTATAACCCTATTGTTTTTAGGTGACAGAATTAAAAACAAAATTGAAAATATTTTACGCGAATTTGGGTGTGATTTGCAAATGGATGAACCAATAATAGTCACCGACCGAGGCGCTAACATGAAGGCTGAATTTAGGGGGCTAAACACGTTGAACTGTGTAAACCATTTGACGCACAATGTTATTGGTAAAGCTGTGGATGAGGTCCCAGAATTGGAGAAGACAGTAGATCGCTGCAGCAAACTTGTGAAGTATTTTAAAAAGTCAGGTCAAAATTTCTTTTTAAAAAGCACCTTAAAGAGCTACTGTCCAAATATACAACATATTAATTGAGAAGAATGAAATAAGTAGGATTCAAAATATGAATTTATGCGATGTAAGCGCATTGGCTAAACTTCTGGCTCCATTCGATGCGTGTTCAAAGAAGCTTGAGGGGAGCAACTATCCAACTTTGCACCTAGTCATAACGCACATCAATAATTTAAAAAAAAATTTAACACCTAGTGATAACGATGTGGAAATGGTGGAAAAATGCAAGCGTGCTCTTGAGTCAAATTTAGTAAAAATAGTTCAAAGTAATCTAAACAAGTTTCATAATATTGCTCTTTTTTTATTTCCGCCGACAAATAAATTGTCACAATTTACTGAATTAGAGAAGGAAAAGACTATAGAGGACCTTGAAGCAATTATGATAGATATTCAGCTTAGAACTCAAACTGAAGAAAGCTATAACATTATTCCATCCAGCCAAGAAATAGATGATATTTTCGCCGATTATGTACAACCCATCCATAATAATAATATTCAATCTATTATAAGTAATGAAATTCGAACATATCAAAATGTAAATATTCCATATAACGCAGAGTTTGATGTTCTGAGTTGGTGGAAAAACAACAAGCAGCAATTTCACTTACTTTTTAAGGTTGCTTGCAAGTTATTGTACAGTAAAAGTGCTGTACAGCAATTTTAATGTACTCATTAACTGCTGTAGAACATGGAAGTGTGAAGTCTAGCTGTCAATCAAAAAAATTTGAAATTTAAAATTGTACAGAAAAAAGGTGTACACGTTTTTAGAATGAATGATTCATTTGCCCTTTTGGATGCATTCATGCAGATGTCTAACTTACATCGGCTTTATTCTGATTCTCAAAAACATGTAACATATTTAAAGGTCGAACTTCTTTACCAATCAGCAATTCCAAAGGACTATTTTTAGTGGTTCTATTTGTTGTGCAATTTATGGCCAGCTGTATTTCGCCTAAAGCATCCTGCCAGGATAGCCTACTGGTCTCTATAGCAGTTAACATTCGTTTTAACACGCTCATAACGCGCTCTACCTGACCGTTCGCGCGACTAGCCCCTGTTGCAATCAAGTGTAAACCTATCTTTTGCATGGTGCAGAACTTTCTATTCCGTACGCCGAAAAGTGATATCGATGACTTTAAAGCACAGACGCAACTTTCAGTATTTACGTTTACAGTATGATACAAATAAACAAACTTGGTAAACGCATCGATTTGTACTATAAGGTATTCCTTTTTATCGCTTTTTCCACTCAGCTTGCCAGTTATATCTATGTGCACCGTGTGCCATGGTAGTACCTACTTTAGGAATGGGATGGAGCTCTACTTGTATTTTGCCCGACGGCGGTTTAGTGAGTCTGCAGGTAATACAATTATCTACAAATTTACGGACATATTTACGCATATTCTCGAACCAGTAGAACTCGTATATTTTATCCAAAGTCTTTTCCCAACCGAGATGTACAATTGCCTCATGAAAGTGATTCACTACCGACCACCTTAATGGGAGCCTGAGCAGACAATTTAATAGGTAATGGATTACGAGAAAAGAAATCCACATGGGCATGGTGTAAACCAGGTCTATACTGAATTTCAAAGTCAAATGACTGCATATAAGCCCACCATCGATGGACTCTTGGCGTCAGGTCGACTTTAATGCGTGAAGCCTTTAACGAATTACAGTCGGTGTAAACAACAAAATGTAGGCCCTGCAGGTAGTGACGAAAATGCTTCATGGAATTGAACAATGCCAGCGTCTCTAGTTCGTATGAATGATAACGAGATTCTGGAGGTGAGGTTCGTTTGCTGTAATATTCAACAACATGAGGTTTATTATCCATTTTATGTAATAAGATCGCTCCGTAGCCATCCATACTAGAATCTGTATTATGACAGGATGAAAGTTTATTTTATTCACGAGGCTAATACACAGTTAGGTGCACTCAAAGTAATTTTATCGTTGTATCTTAGACGCGCGACCGCTTTGTTCAATCGGTTGCCTTAGACTGCCGCGCAAACTCTCTCTCATGCCTCTCGCTGATTGTCATGATGATTCGCTCTCCAAGAAAGATGCCGGAGTGATCAGAGAGAAAGAGAGAGAGAGAGAAAGAGAGCCTGCTACAACTCGGCCGTCCTGACAATATAAGATCTCCTGATCTTAGTTATACAGATAGCTTAATGTTATACCTATAAATTATACAATTAATGCTTAAAATTTACCCTTAACTATTATTAAATATACTTATGTTATTTCTTTTATACGTCTCCTATCCATGGTTTTATGTTTTGTCCACTCCATACACCTTGATATGGGTTTCTGGAAAGTTGGAATCCTTCTACATCTTTCAATAAAAACCTATCGTTCCTTAAAACCTTTTGTATAACGTATGGTCCCTTGCTTTTTGGGATAAGCTTACGAGATATACCTGCTGTGCTGTCAAAATTCTTAACCATAACATAGTCGCCTTCTTTATACTCTCTTGCTGAAATTCTTTTGCTGTTGTAGTGCCCTTCGTTATATTCTTGTGATCGACGAATGTGGGAAGCTCCTAATCTTCTTATCTCTTCTAAATCTATTGGGTTGTCTGTACTATCCAATTCTTCAATCTTTTCTCTAAATTCGTCTATAACGTTTCCTCTTTGAGCTATTCCAAATAACATTATGCTGGGGTATTGCTTGATGCTTCTGTGAAAAGTGTTGTTTAGTGCGTGTTCTACATCCTCAACAACTGTGTCCCAATGATTTCCTTTGTCTGGTTCTGCTAACTTTGCTATCATAGGTCCCATACTTCGATTTAGCCTTTCTACTTGCCCGTTGGCTTGCGGGGATCCTGTCGCTATTTTCACATGTTGCACACCCTGACTATCTAGGAACGCCTCGAATCCTGATGAAGTGAAACAACTACCCCTATCGGAAACTATACATCTTGGCCTACTATAACTCCTGAAATATATTTTTAATACTTCTATCACCTCTTTGGTACTCGTTGTCTTTGTCGTATAAAGTCTGACGAACTTTGTAAACCCGTCCACTACTGCGAATATATGTTTCTTTGCTCTTCCTGCTTCAATCGGACCGTAATGGTCAATATGTACTAAGTCAAATGGTTTGTCTCCTTTTGGGATGCTGTTTAAAAACCCTTCCCCTTTGCCGCATTTGGGAGAGAAAGCTACGCATCGTAAACAGTTTTGTATGTGTTTTGTCGCCTTATCTTTAAGATTTGGGAACCAGTAACTTTTCCCTATTGCATCTAACATTTTATCCCTACCTACGTGACCCAATTCATCGTGGTACTTATATAGGACATGATTCTCCATACCTTTTGGAACATAAAAAAGAATTCTTTTATCATTCGTTTTTCTATAAACAACCCCGTTCCTCATCTCATACCATTTGTGCTCTGAATTCTCTAACATTTTCTTAATTTCCTGCAGCTCTAGATCTTTCCCCTGGCAAATAACTAAATTATCTTCGAAAGTGTTGGGCTCTATTACCATAACATTGGCGCATCTACTTAAAGCATCCACATGCTGCATTTGATTTCCCGATCGATGTACTAGTTCGTAGTCATATTTTTCGGCGCTTGAGCGCCCATCTTGCTATTCTGGGGTTTGATTCTACTTTGTTTAGGGTAAGCGTCAACATGTACATATATTCTGAATCTACGCAAGGCATATACAATTGCTAGCGTTTCCATTTCGAAACTATGATATTTCGACTCAACTTCGCTTGTTCTTTTGGAAAAATAAAATATCGGATGCCACTTCCGCTTTCTTCTGTAATAAAGCTGCGCCAAAACCCAAAGCGCTTGCATCGCAATGCAGTTCTGTTTCGTCTCTATGATCGAAAATCGCCAATACAGGTGCCTCAATGAGTTTCTGCTTAAGCATTAAGAAACAGTCTAGTTCAATCTTCCCAAATTTAAACTCTTTATCTTTCTTCATTAAATCATATCAAGATTTGGCTATTATTGAGAAATCTTTTATAAATCTTCGAAAGTATGAGCATAATCCTAAGAAACTCTTGACCGCATGTATTTTGTCTGGTATTGGGAAATTCTTTACTGCATCTAAACCCTTGTCATCTGCACTAATTCCATTCTCCGTAATTTTGTAGCCCAGGTACTTTATGCTTGACATAAAAAATTCGCACTTATCCACTCGCAATCTCAATTTGTTCTGAACTAATCTTTCAAAAACTTTTCCTAACGTTTGCCTATGATCCTTTATATTCGCACTAGCTATCATGATGTCGTCCATGTAGACGAGGACTTCTCCTTTTCGAATCATATCTTTAAAAATTCGGTTAATAAATCTTTGAAATACGTGTGATGCGTTTTTTATCCCCATTGGCATCCTTTAAAACTCATACTGTCCAAGTGGTGTAATGAAGGATGTGTATTTGACTGATTCTTCGTCAACAAAGACATGAAAATATCCGTTCTTCAAATCTAATTTTGAAAAGACCCGTTTGTTTACTAATCTGTCCAATAAGTCGTCAATTAGTGGTAGGGGGTAATTGTCTTTAACAATAACCTTATTTAATTTTCTAAAGTCTATGCATAAACGTATATCGCCACTTTTTTTCTTTACTAACACAATGGGTGACGTGTACTTGGAATCGCTTGGCCTAATAATTCCTTCTTTCAGGTATTCATACAGCAAATGTTGTAGCTTTTCCCTCTCTGTATATGCTAATCGCCTAGGTGCACAACTAAACGGTTTAGAATTCTGTAAGCTTGATATCTGGTGTTTCTGGTCTATGGGCATCAATATATTTATTTCTAACTAATTGCTAAAATTGGCGAAACGTTTTATACTCGATATCCTTACTAATCACATATTCTGATTCTAAATCGTCTTCGTTAATGAGGCAAATATTTAGCATGCTCTTGTCAAAATCTTCTACCAAGTACGATTTCTCTTCATTGTTTCCTAGTTGTTCTGTTGTCTCCTATGAAAGACTCGTTTGTTAGTGTATCTTGTGGTTTGTGATCAATGTTTGTGTTTTTGTCTGCACTAAATACTTTTTTTCTTGTAATCTTCGTTTCATTTTCATCTTTTGCATCAACGACTTGTTCATTAAGAGTAACATTTTCATTTACATTATCTAACTCTTCATTCACATGTTTATATTCATTAATAAATTTGTCGTTAACATCTTTGTGTACATTAACATGTTCGCATACGTTAAACATTTCATCAGTTTTGCCTACCTTTACATTAATGTTCTTGACTTTCATCTCTGATATTTCCCTAACAATTTCGTCTTCTTTTCCATTACAATTTTTAATAACTGTTTTTCTATAATCGTTATTTTTGTTTTGTGTTGCTGCCAAGTCGCTTGTGATGATCTTACTTAAACATTTACGTTTTTCTACTATGGCAGTCTTTAAACAATCTAAGTCTAATTTTATATCGCATGCTTCCAAAAAATCCTTTCCAAAAATAGCGTCGCAGCTCATACACTCGTCGGAGACAATGACTAAGTGAAAGTAAATTTTATTTGAGTTTTTCATAATGTAACATAATGTTTTTCCAAAAATAATTAGTTGGCTTTCCTTAATTCCTTATTTCCGCTTCGACGGGTAAAAACTTCTTCTTAATTATAGAGATTGGACACCCCGAGTCTACGAGGCACGCTACAATAATGGAATGATAAGGAATGTCTACAAAATTTATCTCAACAATTATGAAAGAAGATTTGTTGTGCTGGGTTGTATGAAGGCGGCTTTGCCAGGGTAGTCGTCATCATTGGGGCCGCTGCTCCTGGCTGATTCGGCCTTCTTGGCTGCTCCGCCAGGTTCTGGAAAGTCGTCTTTAGTCGAATAGCGCATCTTGGCCGGGCATTTGGCTGACCAGTGTTTTATTGAACCGCAAACATAACACGAGCCACGAGCTCGAATCGTCTTGTTGCAATCCTTCCACAAATGTCCTTTAATGTTACAGTTGCGGCAACGTAACTCATGACGTCTGGTGCCCGTGTTTATGTCCTTTGTAGTTTGCTGAGCGACATCGAGGTGTACCCCAGCAAATGCCTTTAACATTTGTCTAGGACTAGTGAAGCATTGGATGCGCGCTTGTGTGCGCAAACCTTTGTCCGGGATGCCTTCGATGACCTCATCCAAAAGCTCCTCGTCGTCGATGTTGACCTGATTAGCCAGCATTAGCTTATCCTCCATGTATATGGCAAATCTTTCGCTTGGTTGCCATTTGCGTTTCTCGAACTGACGGCGCATCTCAGATTTAGACGTCTTTTCACCGAAGGCTGCAATCAGCTGATTGCACAGAGCTGCTACCGGCCCGCGAATTCGAGAAAGTTCGGCATGCAGCCAAGATTGGGCATTTCCCTTCATTTTACATATAAAGAGCATTCGCAAGTGGTTGTCGCTCAGGTTGTAGACTTCGCCGATATTCCTCAATTGGGCTGTCCATCTCTTAGGGCACGAGGTGCCATTAAAGTCAAACAAAATTTCTTTGACGAGAGAGCCATCCCTGGAGCTTCTATGACGGAGTTGCCAGAGTTTAAGTCATTGGTGGCGCCACTATCGTGATCGAAGTCATCGGAAGAGTTGCCATACTTATCGGCACTGGTGGTGGCGTTGCCACTGTTGTCCGACTTCTTGTTCGTGGCCTTGAACCAACAACTGAAGCTGCTCAAACAGCCGTCGAATCGACGAGAACCCGCATGAATTTACCGTTTCTTGCTGCAAGGCGTCGTCTCGGTTGGCGCCGTCTTCGTTAGCGTCATCTCGGTTGGCGCCGTCTTCGTTAAAGGTTAATTAAAGGCAACGGATACTTGTCGGCCACAGTATTTAAATTCAACGCGCGATAGTCATCGCAAAGCCGGTCAGACCCGTTTTTCTTTTTGACAAGCAGTATAGGGCTGCCAAATGGCGAACAGCTAGGCCGAATAATTTTTCACTCTATTAACTCATCAATCCTACCCCTTACTATTTCTTTTTCATCTAAGCTGAGCCGGTATGGTCGTCTCTGAACAGTTTTGTTTGGATCAATCAAACGAATTTCCAATTGGCCGGTTGTAACTCGACTCTTTGGAATTCCGTCAATAAAAAAACTTGAATATTCACCTAGAATGTTCAGTAAACGAGACTTATCAACGCCACACAACTCAGTATCGATATTATCCGGATTTGAAGAGGTATCAGAGACAGCCACAGCACATATTCACCTAGAATGTTCAGTAAACGAGACTTATCAACGCCACACAACTCAGTATCGATATTATCCGGATTTGAAGAGGTATCAGAGACAGCCACAGCGCATACAGATATTGTTTTCAGAAATTCGACATTATCACATGATAATATGACCTTAAAATTATGATAAAGAATTTTACGACCTAATATAATGTCGTAATTTAAGCTATCGCTTAGAACAACATGAAACAGAACTTCAAGAAAATAATTACTTATTTTAACATTTGACAAAATTTGCAAAGTACTAAGTAGTTACTGTAGGGTTTCCAATGCCCTTCAAGAAGACTAAATTGTTAATTCGTTTTCCCGAAAGCTTATGTGACATTGCTTCCTTTACAAGAGAACATTCAGCTCCGGAATCAACTTAAAATGGGTACGACTCACCGGATTTGCTTAGGGTACCAATGGGTTCTTTAACTTGGCACAAGTTTACACGTCTTTCTTCAATTTTTTTCGGTATCAATGATGATGATCCTTCAGGGCAAGCAGACTTCATGTGTCCAGCAACTCCGCAGAAAATCTCTGGTTTCCTTGTCTTCTTGTTTATTCTATTGCCGTTTGGCAATCCGCCATTTTGTGTCCATTTTTTCCGCAAAAGTGACATTTCACGGCAGGTTGTAGTTGTAGTCGCATTCGCTTATTTTCAGCGTCTACTGGAACGGAATGGTCTTTTCTTTTACCAACAGCAAAGGCTTTTAACTCATTTAGCATCTCGTTGCGCGTTGGTTGTAAAAATTGTTCGTTGCAGCTTCGGCTCGACCTGAGCAGTCTGTGCTAAAATTACTGACATAGCAGCTTGCTCTATAGTCATCCCTTTCCATTTTGACAGCAGTGACGTGAGTAGTCGGCTTCCGTACAATGACAAGCACTCTCCTTCGTTTGGACGGCCATTGAGAATGTTGGAAATTGTGGCAGCAGGGGTTTCAGTGCCTTCAAATTGCTGCAGAAACAATTCCTTGGTTCCACGTCATACCAGCAAAAGAAATTTGGGGTAGCCAATTGGACGCACTTCCTTCCAGCGATTTGCTTAAGGCCATGAGAAGTGCGCTGCCCTCCAACGAATTCTCCGCCAGTATTAGGTCCACAGTCGAGCACCATGCAGCAGCACTTGATCCCAAAGAGTCAGGGTCAAACTTTGGCAAGACAACTGATTTTGTACAACCTTGCTCCAGTCGTCCATTTTTAACTGCACTGATTACCTCGATTAAACTACGGTGTTGCGCTTCTAAAATCATGCACAAGCGGTCGTCAGGATTAATTTGCGGTGGAGACAATCCCACTTCTGATGTCGAATATCCATTACTGTTCTTAGTATTTTCCATTTTCTTTACTTTGAATACTTTCTACTGTTCACTCTCACTTTGTATTAATAAACTGTTAGCGCAGCGAGTTGAGGTGTTATTCCGGCACGTCTGATTTTTCGACTCCTTATGCCGACTCCAATGACAACACCAAACCTCACTCGACAACATTCTAGTGTTGTCACGCTGTCAGGCTTATTAACATATATCTAGCAACAATGCTTCTGCAAAGGTAATATTTCAAATCTGCCGAGTCATCCTGCAATCTTAACATACAAATTGTCAACCTGCAAAGGGCAGTGTTGGACATACCATAGTTGTAGGTGACATACCTGTCAATTCACATGTCAAACATTAACAAAACATTAGCCTACTCTTAGGCACTCTAAATTCACCGGCATAAACATATTATGATATTTCTCGCTTCAAATTCTTCCAATAGTAATACCTTTTTATTTTGGCTATTGTTCTCGATATTCCAGTATCACCACCTTGTATAGGGTGGTCGTGGAACGTAAACAGTATTGCTTCTTTTTCCTTATCAATATTTGATGATAGGGTCACCGGCTTGAGTAACGCTACTATTAACCAGAGGGCCGGAGCTAACTTCGACCGCGTCAAAGTTTGTATACCCTTGCAAGTTTGTTAGTAACTCTTTTATCTAAACTAACTGTTTTATCTAAAAAGGGTAATGTTTGCGAAAGAACGGCCTTCAATCTTAGCATAGGATATAACGAACTTTCTGATGAAAGTCACTGTTTTCCACCGATCCTTCCTATGGGAGCTATATGATATAGTTACCCGATCTTTACCAAATTCGGCACAGTCATTAACAGATATATTAAACTGACAAATGTTAAATTTGAAAGCAATCGCATTAAAAGTAACGAAGTTATTGACAAAAGTCACTGTTTTTGACCGATCGTTCCTATGGGAGCTATATGATATAGTCACCCGCTCTTGATCAAATTTGGCACAGTGGTTTATAGTTCTAATAAACTTACTTATATTAAATTTCACGACAATAGCTTAAAAAGTAACGAAGTTATTGAGAAAAGTCACTGTTCGTGACTTTGCCAATTGTATGGGAGCTATATGACATAGTCACCCGATCTTGATCAAATTTGGCACAATTATTAATAAGAACACAAAACTGACCAATACAAACTTTTATGGCAATTGCTGATAAAATAACGAAGTTATTGAGAAAAGTCACTATTCGTGACTTTGCCGTTTGTATGGGAGCTATATGATATAGTGGTCCGATCCGACTGAATCCGAGATATACAAACCCTGCAGTATATACAAGCCTACGTGCAAAATTATAGCTCTGTAGCTTTTACGGTCTAGGAGGAGTTCGCATCGATCCAGACGGACGGACGGACGGACGGACGGACGGACGGACGGACGGACGGACGGACATGGTTATTTGAACTCGTCTCGTCGTGCTGATCAAGAATATATATACTTTATATGGTCGGAGATGCTTCCTTCTATGCGTTGCACACTTCTGACCAAAATTAATATTCCCTTTTTGCAAGGGTATAAAAATTGTAATATCTTATTGCCCATATTTTTGAAAGATTCTATTGAAATAGTTTCAAAGTTCTTTCCGCTCGGTGCCAATTTGACTTGGCTGATATTAAATATACCGGGGTCTTTAGTGACTTTCAGAATTTTGTAATTGGCTTGTATATTTTGTAAGTCCTTTATTCTCGATAGCGCGTCGGCTGCGAAATTGTCTTTTCCCTTTAGACACTCTTTCGTAAAATTATATTCCTCTAGTTCTAGTCGCATTGGATTTGTCATTGAAACCAAATAGGTTAATGCTCTGTGGTCCGTTTTGACAGTGAAATGTCTGCCATAAATGTATGGTCTGAAATACGTAATTGCAAAATGAATTGCCGCTAATTCTTGTTCTGTTGTACTCTTGTTACTCTCACCTTTTGTAAAAGATCTAGATGCACCATCCTAATCAATTCACGTAGGCCCTCTTGTAATTCCACAATTGAGAGTTCAAATCGTCTTCATTCTGCCACAGATGTACGACAATTATATATGTAATGTTTTTTATATGATATAATCCAGACGAGTCGTGTATACAATGAATACTTGCTGATAAATGCTACACTTGGCATTTCTTCCACTAATGTCTTAGACTGGTCACCTCTCTCACTTCAGTGTCAACAACCGACAGCAAATCTTGATGAATAACATTACAAGGCTGTTTGTTGTCCGATCCTTGTAACCACGATGGCCCATGTCACCTTAATTCACATGATGCCAACTTGGTAGCATTGGACACAATTACTTTCCAGTTGGCAGCTTCACCACGGATCCAACTAATAATTATCATAGAATCTGACCAAAAAATAGTGTTCGAATAATTATTGTTAATGCTTAGATTCTCATGTTTCTCAATGTCTATACATTGAAGAATCTATATTCTTCAAGCGCAGCACATAGCTCTGCCCTAGGTATGGTTAGTTGTTGTTTAGTTGGCCATACTTTCCCCTTTGACAATAGCAACTCTGTGTGATACTTATCCTCTACAATTGGGAAGCGGAAGTAAGCCGGAGCTCCATATGCTCGTGACGAGGCATCGCAGAACAGGTGTAGTTCAGCCACAGCCGTGGTATTCGTATTGTGATATGCCCGATGGAGGGCCATTCCAAAAATATTATTTTTGTGTTTGTTAAAGCAAGACACAAGCAGGTCTTAGCAGTTTGAGCTTAGTTTATTGAATAATTCTTAATTCTATAACAATTGTTATGTAGAGCTAAGACCACGTAGTTGCACTGCCAGTGAAGCCGGCAGAGGAGCGGTCTGCTTATGTATAAATGTATGTATGTATAAATGTTTACATAAAAGTATGTATATATGTATGCCACCGCAGCGGGAGAGTGAGGATGTATCATATTGCATATTGGGACAGAGTGGCCGCGCGTGTTAGACTTGCCGACTCAGCAATGTCCAGCACCATGCTATGGAGGCATGACACTTAAATGTTGTATACATAAATATTGTAACAAATTGATACAATATGTTTATAATATTATTAATGTGTTTCACTGAGTAAATGTATAGAGTTAATTGGAATTTTGGCCACGCCCTCTTGCGCCTCCAGAATTTACACAAAACTGTTTTTAAAATTATAACAGCTAGAAACATCAAATTTGGTTTATATACTCGTTTAGTTAGCGCTCAGAAACTAATTGTTCAAACTTTTTGCCACGCCCACTTTCGCCCCCGCAAATTAAATAAAACAATTTTCTCAAAAACTAACAAAGCTTAAAATGCCAAATTTAATATGAAGATTTATTTAGTATGCCCGCAGAATTTGTATATTTTAATATTTTGCCACGCCCACTTCTGCCTCCATAACTTAGAAAAAATCGATTACCAGCTGCAATTTTTTGACCAAACTCCCAAATTTTATGGAAATCGGACTAGAAACATGCAAAATGAACGTATTTTACAACGTGGTTCATAAGGGCAGAATTGGCCGTTGGCTACTCACTTTCTAAAGTGAGCATGGTATGAGGCATGTAATTTAACAAACATACATTAGGTTTTCGAAATTTGAAATATTTGCGTCACCTGGTGCATGGTATATCCAAGTCGTCGAGTCGACTTATTTACTTTATTTTATTATATAAAAACTGATTATTATTATACCCTTGCAATAAGGGTATATTAATTTTGGTCAGAAGTGTGCAACGCATAGAACGAGTGTGCAACGCATAGAACGAGGCATCTTAGACCATATAAAAATGAAGTATATATATTCTTGATCAGCATGACGAGACGAGTTCAAATAGCCAAGTCCGACCGTCCGTCCGTCCGTCCGTCCGTCCGTCCGTCTGGATCGTTTCTCAATAACTACGTTATGTTCTGTGCTATTATCCTCAAATTTAATATGTGCCAAATTTTGTGAAGATCGGATAACTATATAAGGTAGCTCCCATAGGAACGATCGGGTGAAAACAGTGACTTTGATCAATAACTGCGATTTTTCATATGTTAATTGTGGGCCGTTCGTTCGCAAACATTACTCTTTTTAGATAAAACGTTTTTGCACTTTGATGACTTTAAGTGAGGAAAGAGTACCAAACAACTTGCAAGGTAGCCCGGGCCTCTGGTTTTTTATACCCTTGCAAAAAGGGTATAACGCATAGAAGGAAGCATCTCCGACCATATAAAGTATATATATTCTTGATCAGCACGACGAGACGAGTTCAAATAACCATGTCCGTCCGTCCGTCCGTCCGTCCGTCCGTCCGTCCGTCCGTCCGTCCGTCCGTCCGTCTGTCCGTCCGTCTGGATCGATGCGAACTCCTCCTAGACCGTAAAAGCTACAGAGCTAAAATTTTGCACGAAGGCTTGTATATACTGCAGGGTTTGTATATCTCGGATTCAGTCGGATCGGACCACTATATCATATAGCTCCCATACAAACGGCAAAGTCACGAATAGTGACTTTTCTCAATAACTTCGTTATTTTATCAGCAATTGCCATAAAAGTTTGTATTGGTCAGTTTTGTGTTCTTATTAATAATTGTGCCAAATTTGATCAAGATCGGGTGACTATGTCATATAGCTCCCATACAATTGGCAAAGTCACGAACAGTGACTTTTCTCAATAACTTCGTTACTTTTTAAGCTATTGTCGTGAAATTTAATATAAGTAAGTTTATTGTAACTATAAACCACTGTGCCAAATTTGATAAAGATCGGGTGACTATATCATATAGCTCCTATAGGAACGATCGGTCAAAAACAGTGACTTTTGTCAATAACTTCGTTACTTTTGATGCGATTGCTTTCAAATTTAACATTTGTCAGTTTAATATATGTGTTAATGACTGTGCCGAATTTGGTAAAGATCGGGTAACTATATCATATAGCTCCCATAGGAAGGATCGGTGGAAAACAGTGACTTTCATCAGAAAATTCGTTATATCCTATGCTAAGATTGAAGGCCGTTCTTTCGCAAACATTACCCTTTTTAGATAAAACAATTAGTTTAGATAAAAGAGTTTCTAACAAACTTGCAAGGGTATACAATCTTTGACGCGGTCGAAGTTAGCCCCGGCCCTCTGGTTTTATTATTATTTTTTATATATGTACATATATAAAATTTGGAAATTTGCTTTTTTTTATATATTTTTTTTTTATAAAAATTTGTTTTTTTTTTGTATTTTAATATGTTAACTGATTAGGAAAAAATGTTTAACCTATGTATCTTAATGCACTATTTGTTTTTTATACCCTTGCAGAGGGTATTATAAAATTGGTCAGATGTTTGTAACGCACAGAAGGAGACGTTTCCGACCCCATTAAGTATATATATTCTTGATCAGCATGAGAAGCTGAGTCGATATAGCCATGTCCGCCTGTCCGTCCGTCCGTCCGTCCGTCTGTGCAAATCAACTTCACGCTGGCATCTTAAAAGCTATCGGCATGAAATTTGATATTTGAGCTACTTTTCGCCCGGAGATGATAAAGTATGAAAATTGTCAGGATCGGACTAGTATATCATATAGCTCTAGAACAAAAATTTTTGCAAAAATTGGAGTATCCCCATGAAATTTAGCAATATAATAGTATTGGAGATAAAATCTCAGATCCCAAAATTTGATTCTGATCGGATAAATAGAACACAAGTTACAGGTAATACAAATCGGCTGAATACTACGTCATCATCAAATCAAACAGAGCATGCATACACACACAGACGCAGCGCTACACGAACTGTATGTATGTGTATGGGTGTTGAATTTTGCTTACGGAATGATGGAAGAAAAATTGTGGTAGTTTTTGCGACCTTTGTGTTATTATCTTAAGATTTTCTCAGGCTTCAGGTCATTTGTTCCAAATAAAAATAAAAACAAAATATAGTTTTTAATTTTCTTTTTTCCGATATATTTAGGTTGCGCAGCGGCAACCGTCTTCAGGGCAACTTCAATAGAATACAAGAACATTTAACAATTATGTGACACTTAACAATCTTTTAACATACATTGTTTAACACGTCAGCACCGTTCGACGTGGAGTTAAGAACTAACTCCACTCTTTTTACTGCGTTTTGTTCTCTCTCCAAAAATGCGCTCATGCTCTGTTCGTCCAGATGTTTTCCAAGGAACAATCAGGAACAAATGGACTAAAATACAGGAACACACAAAAATACCAAAAGCTCTATTTATGGAAATAGTAAAATTCTGCATTCAAGAGAATAGATATTTTACCTATAAGGACCAAACATTCATACAATTAAAAAGAATGCCGATGGGATCTCCGGCCTCACCTGTCATTGCGGCAATCGTTATGGAAAATCTTCTGGACACTACAATGCATAAACTAACCAGACCACCAAGATTACTAACGAAATATGTAGATGATATTTTTTCAATAATACACCAAGATGACATTGAAAAAACACTGGACAAGACCAAGACGATGATAATAAATACAGCAAGGAGCTGTATCCAACGGATGCTAAACATTTCGGATAAAATATACCATGAAGAAACGAAGAAGGAAATAATAAATATTTTAAAGGACAACGATTTTCCGGATAACGTAATCAAGACATTGTTCAAAAAACCTAAATCCCCCATTGACGAAACTAAGAATGAGAAAACCTACTTATCTGTCACTTATGTTTCTAAATTATCGGAAAGACTACACATTCGGATTGTTACGACAAAGCTGGAATAAAAATAGCACACAAACCTGACAATACCCTCAAACATATATTCAACAACACAAAATCCAAGATAGAGATGACAAATAGAAGCAATGTAATATACAAAATTCCATGCAATGGACAAGGAAACATACCGTGCAATAAGATATACATAGGGACGACAAAATCGAAATTAAAAACCCAACACAAATCTGACTATAAAATGAGACATTATACAGATACACCAAAAACAGCACTAATGACACACTGTGCAAGTAGGGGCCATGCACCGAATTTCGAAGAAACAACAATATTAGATGAAGAGCGGCATACATATCATCAATAGTCCAAGCGCCACACGACTTAACTTTAAGACTGATACCGACAACTGCGCTCACATATACAGACATTTACTTGACAATAATTAGTTCTTAACTCCACGTCGAACGGTGCTGACGTGTTAAATAATGTATGTTAAAAGATTGTTAAATGTCACATAATTGTTAAATGTTCTTGTATTCTATTGTAGTTGCCCTGAAGACGGTTGCCGCAGCGCAACCGAAATATATCGGAAAAAAAAAAATTAAAAACTATATTTTGTTTTTATTTTTATTTGGAACAAATGACCTGAAGCCTGAGAAAATCTTAAGATATGGAAGAAAAATTTGTAGTAAAAAGAGAAATAATTTGAATGTTTTGTTTGTGTGTTGATGAATTCAGTTGCAGGGAAAGAAATTTCAAAATGTAAAAATATTATTGCCAAGGACTGCAAGGGTATAAAAACTTCGGTATTGTCAAAGTTAGCTTCTTTGATATTTTTTATTCTTTTTATCTTTAATTAGAATGTTATCCCTTTCTTCTATTGCTTCTGTGGTATATGGGACTAAATACTTAGGTTCTAACTTATGGCCCGTATCTTTTCTTAATAAAACTTTATCTCCTATTTCTAATTCGATAATGTTTATTATTCTATCATAAAACTCATTAATCTTAGCTTTATGTTGTTCTAACACAACTTTTACGGGCTTGTTCTAATCTAAATTTTGATTCTTTAGCATAATTTTCTATATTATAAAGTTGGTTTACCCTATCTATACTATTAAATTGTTTAGGTAAATTTGATGTTTTACCAAATACCAACTGATATGGACAATAATCATGGGCCATAGAGAATCAATATCGTCATATATTTTATTTTTTTCTCCTGTTTTTGCACTTTTGTCTCTTATTGGTATTATTACAAGGTATTTTGTTAGATCGGAGATTAAAGTTTCTGCGTATTCATTTCATTGTTCTGACTTTTGAGTGGACCAATCGTATCCACAATTACACTGTCGTAAGCCAGTTGTGGCGCTTCAGCTATTGTCAATGGAGTTTTTGTATGTTTAGATATTTTTGCTTTTTGATACTAATTACATTTATTTATATATATGTCGAATATCCATTACTGTTCTTAGTATTTTCCATTTTCTTTACTTTGAATACTTTCTACTGTTCACTCTCACTTTGTATTAATAAACTGTTAGAGCAGCCAGTTGAGGTGTTATTCCGGCACGTCTGATTTTTCGACTCCTTATGCCGACTCCAATGACTTAACACCAAACCTCACTCGACAACATTCTAGCGTTGTCACGCTGTCAGGCTTATTAACATATATCTAGCAACAATGGTTCTGCAAAGGTAACATCTCAAATCTGCCGAGTCATCCTGCAATCTTGACATACCAATTGTCAACCTGCAAAGGGCAGTGTTGGACATACCATAGTTACGGGTGACATACCTGTCAATTCACATGTCAAACATTAACAAAACATTAGCCAACTCTTAGGCACTCTAATTTCTCCGACACGGCCATTCTGACAAGTTACACGTCCTCGTGTAAAAGAATATGAAGATCCTTTCTGTTCATTATTCTACATTGAATAAACCAGATACATGTCATCCATATTGGCAAACCATTATAATCTTTATGTTTTACTTGCAAGAGCAACGTCTCGTATTACTCTCACCAGCACCCGCAGAGTAGTGCTTCAGGTAACCTTCAGGATTGGAGTCTGACATTCTGCATTGAAAACCATCAGTGCCTTTCACCACATTGGAGTCCACCAATGTCTCTCACTCATTAGAATCCACCAGAGTCTCTTTCAACTCTGTTCTTGACGTCTCTTTCAACGCCGTCTTTCTTGACGTCTCTTCCAACGCCGTTTCACTTGACGTCTCTTTCAACGTCGTGACCCGTATTAGAATCCACTAATACATCACTATCAACACACATGTCCAACACAGTGGGAATCCCTTCCGCCGGCATACTTCTCAACGATTCGTGCGAATATTTATAAGTTCGCTTATTAGCCATGGATTTTAAAACATATCTGTCGCCATCGAGTATCTCCGCCACTTGGAATGGTTTTGAGTTTTGAGTTTGTTTTTGTCAAATCTAGCTTTTTTATAGGAGGCGGATTTATCTATGTTTTCTATGGCATCTTTCTTACAAGACTTACATTAGAGGTCTGCATGAATGTATTCATTTCCGACATCATAGTACTGCACAGTAGTTAAGTGTTCTTAAAAATACTGTACTCATTCTCTGCTGTACAGTATATTCGAGTAGCTATAAGAACCGAGTACAGTAAAAATACTATACTCACTTAGAGTGAGTGACAGTAATAAATGTACTCTTTGTAAGTGAGTACAGTATATGTCACTTTTTTCATGTTGTACACCACTGGAACAGTGAATACATTTTGTCATTTATCTGTACAGATGAGTATAATATTTTAAACAACGAAGACATGGCTGCCAAAGAAAATGACGCAAACGCAATAAATGCGAACGTAAGCGTAAGTTTTTGCTAAAATAAAATTATATAAAAAATTATATTCTATAAATTTTATATAGAATTTATTAATGTTAAATTACAAAGAAATTTGTTAAATTAATAAATAATTGTGTTCAGCTCGTCTTTGTAATTGTCTTTTGCAAGGTTATATATGTGTGAAGTCGCAAAGTCTTACGTATAACTGTGTTTGTCTGTATATATGTATTTAAGTATATATCGCCATTATTCAACCAGTAATCATCGTTGGACAGTTTAAATGCAGGAACTCATTTTAATCAGTACGCCGCCAATATCAAATTAAAATTATTGGCGAACGAACTTAAGCCATCGCTTAAAAGAGGTCGAAACAAAGTTTGGGACACCTTTTCTCGAATAGTGGACGAAAACGGCTTAGAAAACCCTGACGTAGTGGTGTGTAATACATGCAAAAATGTGTATAAATTCGAAAAAAGCACATCGAATTTAGTAAAGCACAAATGCTACATAATGGAAAATAGTCGTAAACGCAACCATTGTGAAGTTGTTGTAGATGCAGAATCAAAAAAGTTGTGCACTAAGCTAGCAACTGAATGGACAATAAAGAATGGGCGATCCTTTAATATTATTGCGGACTCAGGACTAAAAAACATATCCCAGTTTTTTATATCTGTTGGTGCGAACTTCTGGGAAAATGTTAATGTTGAATCATTATTGCCGCATCCCACTACCATCTCACGGAACATCGAAGGTCTCTACGAATATCATTTTAATGAAATAAAAAAAGAAGTAGTTGATCATACGAAACTTGGATATAGCATAACGTCGGATATATGGACAGACGACTTCTTCAAAGTATCATATATATCGCTGACGATTCATTATGTCGCAGAAAGAACCCTAAACAACCGCCTACTTGCAGTAAAATCAATGCAAGGAGGATCCTGTACCGGTAAGATTTATAAAATTTTATTTATTATTGAAAATGAATTTTATAACCCTATTGTTTTTAGGTGACAGAATTAAAAACAAAATTGAAAATACTTTACGCGAATTTGGGTGTGATTTGCAAATGGATGAACCAATAATAGTCACCGACCGAGGCGCTAACATGAAGGCTGAATTTAGGGGGCTAAGGACGTTGAACTGTGTAAACCATTTGACGCACAATGTTATTGGTAAAGCTGTGGATGAGGTCCCAGAATTGGAGAAGACAGTAGATTGCTGCAGCAAACTTGTGAAGTATTTTAAAAAGTCAGGTCAAAATTTCTTTTTAAAAAGCACCTTAAAGAGCTACTGTCCAACACGGAATACGATATTCCAAATATTCAAATCAATTGAGTTGAACTGGATGGAAATATACAACATATTAATTGAGAAGAATGAAATAAGTAGGATTCAAAATATGAATTTATGCGATGTAAGCGCATTGGCTAAACTTCTGGCTCCATTCGATGCGTGTTCAAAGAAGCTTGAGGGGAGCAACTATCCAACTTTGCACCTAGTCATACCGCACATCAATAATTTAAAAAAAAAATTAACACCTAGTGATAACGATGTGGAAATGGTGGAAAAATGCAAGCGTGCCCTTGAGTCAAATTTAGTAAAAATAGTTCAAAGTAATCTAAACAAGTTTCATAATATTGCTCTTTTTTTATTTCCGCCGACAAATAAATTGTCACAATTTACTGAATTAGAGAAGGAAAAGACTATAGAGGACCTTGAAGCAATTATGATAGATATTCAGCTTAGAACTCAAACTGAAGAAAGCTATAACATTATTCCATCCAGCCAAGAAATAGATGATATTTTCGCCGATTATGTAGAACCCATCCATAATAATAATATTCAATCTATTATAAGTAATGAAATTCGAACATATCAAAATGTAAATATTCCATATAACGCAGAGTTTGATGTTCTGAGTTGGTGGAAAAACAACAAGCAGCAATTTCACTTACTTTTTAAGGTTGCTTGCAAGTTAGTGTACAGTAAAAGTGCTGTACAGCAATTTTAATGTACTCATTAACTGCTGTAGAACATGGAAGTGAGTGTGAAGTCTAGCTGTCAATCAAAAAAATTTGAAATTTAAAATTGTACAGAAAAAAGGTGTACACGTTTTTAGAATGAATGATTCATTTGCCCTTTTGGATGCATTCATGCAGATGTCTAACTTACATCGGCTTTATTCTGATTCTCAAAAACATGTAACATATTTAAAGGTCGAACTTCTTTACCAATCAGCAATTCCAAAGGACTATTTTTAGTGGTTCTATTTGTTGTGCAATTTATGGCCAGCTGTATTTCGCCTAAAGCATCCTGCCAGGATCGCTTACTGGTCTCTATAGCAGTTAACATTCGTTTTAACACGCTCATAACGAGCTCTACCTGACCGTTCGCGCGACTAGCCCCTGTTGCAATCAAGTGTAAACCTATCTTTTGCATGGTGCAGAACTTGCTAAAATCCTTTCCAGTAAAACATCTGCCCTGGTCAGCAATGATTCTATTTCGTACGCCGAAAAATGATATCGATGACTTTAAAGCACTGACGCAACTTTCAGTATTTACGTTTACAGTATGATACAAATAAACAAACTTGGTAAACGCATCGATTTGTACTATAAGGTATTCCTTTTTATCGCTTTTTCCACTCAGCTTGCCAGTTATATCTATGTGCACCGTGTGCCATGGTAGTACCTACTTTAGGAATGGGATGGAGCTCTACTTGTATTTTGCCCGACGGCGGTTTAGTGAGTCTGCAGGTAATACAATTATCTACAAATTTACGGACATATTTACGCATATTCTCGAACCAGTAGAACTCGTATATTTTATCCAAAGTCTTTTCCCAACCGAGATGTACAATTGCCTCATGAAAGTGATTCACTACCGACCACCTAAATGGTCTGGGTATAACAGGAAGGCATCTAGATTTACCATTCCGTTGGATTTTTCGGAAGAGCATTTTTAAACGAAGTTCGTACGTCTTTGCCAAACCCTCCTCCAACTCGTCATTTTGAAATCTAGAAATGATCGAAGAAGTCTCAAAATCTCTTTGTTGCTCAGCAAGAAGCCAATTGTCTGATATCTCAGTTAAATGCACACGTTTAATGGGAGCCTGAGCAGACAATTTAAATAGGTAATGGATTACGAGAAAAGAAATCCACATGGGTCATCTTTACACAAGGTCTATACTAAATTTCAAAGTCAAATGACTGCATATAGGCCCACCATCGATGGACTCTTGGCGTCAGGTCGACTTTAATGCGTGAAGCCTTTAACGAACTACAGTCGGTCTTAACAACAAAATGTAGGCCCTGCAGGTAGTGACGAAAATGCTTCATGGAATTGAACAATGCCAGCGTCTCTAGTTCGTATGAATGATAACGAGATTCTGGAGGTGAGGTTCGTTTGCTGTAATATTCAACATCATGAGGTTTATTATCGATTTTATGTAATAAGATCGCTCCGTAGCCATCCATACTAGCATCTGTATGTAATTTGATGGGGTGCTTAGGATCAAACAACAAAAGGTTCACCATGGAGATGCTACATATCATCAATACTCCAAGCGCCACACGACTTAACTTCAAGACTGATACCGACAACTGCGCTCACATATACAGACATTTACTTGACAATAATTAGTTCTTAACTCCACGTCGAACGGTGCTGACGTGTTAAACAATGTATGTTAAAAGATTGTTAAATGTTCTTGTATTCTATTGTAGTTGCCCTGAAGACGGTTGCCGCAGCGCAACCGAAATATATCGGAATAAAAGAAAATTAAAAACTATATTTTGCTTTTATTTTTATTTGGAACAAATGACCTGAAGCCTGAGAAAATCTTAAGATATGGAAGAAAAATTTGTAGTAAAAAGAGAAATAATTTGAATGTTTTGTTTGTGTGTTGATGAATTCAGTTGTAGGGAAAGAAATTTCAAAATGTAAAAATATTATTGCCAAGGACTGCAAGGGTATAAAAACTTCGGTATTGTCAAAGTTAGCTTCTTTGATATTTTTTATTCTTTTTATCTTTAATTAGAATGTTATCCCTTTCTTCTATTGCTTCTGTGATATATGGGACTAAATACTTAGGTTCTAACTTATGGCCCGTATCTTTTCTTAATAAAACTTTATCTCCTATTTCTAAATCGATAATGTTTATTATTCTATCATAAAACTCATTAATTATACCCTTGCAGAGGGTATTATAAAATTGGTCAGATGTTTGTAACGCACAGAAGGAGACGTTTCCGACCCCATAAAGTATATATATTCTTGATCAGCATGAGAAGCTGAGTCGATATAGCCATGTCCGTCTGTCCGTCTGTCCGTCAGTGCGTACGCGTTTTACTCAGCCATCTTAAGAGCTATCGGGATGAAATTTTTTTTGGGGGCTTATTCTTACCCAGGTGAGATAAAGTATGAAAATCATCGGGATCGGACTACTATATCATATAGCTCTGGAACAAAAATTTTTGCAAAAATTGGAGTATCCCCATGAAATTTACCAATATAATAGAATTTGGTATAAAATCTCAGATCCCAAAATTTGAATTTGATCGGATAAATAGAACACAAGTTACAGTCAATACAAATCGGTTCTACGTCATCAGCAAATCAAACAGATCACATGCATACACACACACAGACGCAAAGCTACGCGAACTGTATGTGTATGCGTGCGATGCTTTGGATGGTAGAAGAAGAAAAATTGTAGTAAGAAGAATAATAATTTGAATGTTTTGTTTGTGTATTGATGAATTGAGTTGCAGGGAAATTTCAAAATGTAAAAATATTATTGCCAAGGACTGCAAGGGTATATAAACTTCGGCATTGCCGAAGTTAGCTTCTTTGATATTTTTAGCTTTATGTTGTTCTTCAGTGAGTGGACCAATCGTATCCACAATTACACTGTCGTAAGCCAGTTGTGGCGTTTCAGCTATTGTCAATGGAGTTTTTGTATGTTTGGATATTTTTGCTTTTTGATACTAATTACATTTATTTATATATATGTCGAATATCCATTACTGTTCTTAGTATTTTCCATTTTCTTTACTTTGAATACTTTCTACTGTTCACTCTCACTTTGTATTAATAAACTGTTAGCGCAGCGAGTTGAGGTGTTATTCCGGCACGTCTGATTTTTCGACTCCTTATGCCGACTCCAATGACTTAACACCAAACCTCACTCGACAACATTCTAGTGTTGTCACGCTGTCAGGCTTATTAGCATAAATCTAGCAACAATGCTTCTGCAAAGGTAACATCTCAAATCTGCCGAGTCATCCTGCAATCTTAACATACCAATTGTCAACCTGCAAAGTGCAGTGTTGGACATACCATAGTTACGGGTGACATACCTGTCAATTCACATGTCAAACATTAACAAAACATTAGCCTACTCTTAGGCACTCTAAATTCTCCGACACGGCCATTCTGACAAGTTACACGTCCTCGTGTAAAAGAATATAAAGATCCTTTCCGTTCATTATTCTACATTGAATAAACCAGATACATGTCATCCATATTGGCAAACCATTATAATCATTATGTTTTACTTGCAAGGGCAACCACAAACTATTTCGCTCCAACATACCAATGTACTATTTGCTCTAGTTGGACACACGTTCTCTTATCCTGACTTAATTACCCGTATCTGGCTTAATCAGTCAACTTTCATCCATTAATAAATCACCAAACTCATATTTGCAGTAACATACAAAGTTCTTATTTTATTAACATTAGATGTAAACTAATTATAGTACAACACTGTACGGACCTCCTGACCATCACACGTCCTCGTGTGTTACATTAATAACGTTACGACATGCATTGCCCAGTTTGAAATGACAATTTGATTCAATCTTATTATAAAGGATGTTAAAATAAAGCTTAGTTTTTATTGTTCTATGTACCAGTGCCAGAATACAGGATAAAGATCTGGCTATTACTCTATGCACCCGGCGTTCAGTGATCTCCCACTAGTTTTTGACTCTCTCGTGAAGTAACATATGTCCCGGACACCAACCATATTGGGCTCCTATCACCTCACCTCTCCATACTGATACTGACAAGAAAACACAATAACTCGTGCTCTTACCAGCACCCGCAGAGTAGTGCTTCAGGTAACCTTTCACCACATTGGAGTCCACCAATGTATCTCACTCATTAGAATCCACCAGAGTCTCTTTCAACTCTGTTCTTGACGTCTCTTTCAACGCCGTTTTTCTTGACGTCTCTTCCAACGCCGTTTCACTTGACGTCTCTTTCAACGTCGTGACCCGTATTAGAATCCACTAATACATCACTATCAACACACATGTCCAACACAGTGGGAATCCCTTCCGCCGGCATACTTCTCAACGATTCGTGCGAATATTTATAAGTTCGCTAATTAGCCATGGATTTTAAAACATATCTGTCGCCATCGAGTATCTCCGCCACTTGGAATGGTTTTGAGTTTTGAGTTTGTTTTTGTCAAATCTAGCTTTTTCATAGGAGGCGAATTTATCTATGTTTTCTATGGCATCTTTCTTACAAGACTTACATTAGAGGTCTGCATGAATGTATTCATTTCCGACATCATAGTACTGTACAGTAGTTAAGTGTTCTTAAAAATACTGTACTCATTCTCTGCTGTACAGTATATTCGAGTAGCTATAAGAACCGAGTACAGTAAAAATACTATACTCACTTAGAGTGAGTGACAGTAATAAATGTACTCTTTGTAAGTGAGTACAGTATATGTCACTTTTTTCATGTTGTACACCACTGGAACAGTGAATACATTTTGTCATTTATCTGTACAGATGAGTATAATATTTTAAACAACGAAGACATGGCTGCCAAAGAAAATGACGCAAACGCAATAAATGCGAACGTAAGCGTAAGTTTTTGCTAAAATAAAATTATATATAATTTATTAATGTTAAATTACAAAGAAATTTGTTAAATTAATAAATAATTGTGTTCAGCTCGTCTTTGTAATTGTCTTTTGCAAGGTTATATATGTGTGAAGTCGCAAAGTCTTACGTATAACTGTGTTTGTCTGTATATATGTATTTAAGTATATATCGCCATTATTCAACCAGTAATCATCGTTGGACAGTTTAAATGCAGGAACTCATTTTAATCATTTATTATTGGCGAACGAACTTAAGCCATCGCTTAAAAGAGGTCGAAACAAAGTTTGGGACACCTTTTCTCGAATAGTGGACGAAAACGGCTTAGAAAACCCTGACGTAGTGGTGTGTAATACATGCAAAAATGTGTATAAATTCGAAAAAAGCACATCGAATTTAGTAAAGCACAAATGCTACATAATGGCAAATAGTCGTAAACGCAACCATTGTGAAGTTGTTGTAGATGCAGAATCAAAAAAGTTGTGCACTAAGCTAGCAACTGAATGGACAATAAAGAATGGGCGATCCTTTAATATTATTGCGGACTCAGGACTAAAAAACATATCCCAGTTTTTTATATCTGTTGGTGCGAACTTCTGGGAAAATGTTAATGTTGAATCATTATTGCCGCATCCCACTACCATCTCACGGAACATCGAAGGTATCTACGAATATCATTTTAATGAAATAAAAAAAGAAGTAGTTGATCATACGAAACTTGGATATAGCATAACGTCGGATATATGGACAGACGACTTCTTCAAAGTATCATATATATCGCTGACGATTCATTATGTCGCAGAAAGAACCCTAAACAACCGCCTACTTGCAGTAAAATCATTGCAAGGAGGATCCTGTACCGGTAAGATTTATAAAATTTTATTTATTATTGAAAATGAATTTTATAACCCTATTGTTTTTAGGTGACAGAATTAAAAACAAAATTGAAAATATTTTACGCGAATTTGGGTGTGATTTGCAAATGGATGAACCAATAATAGTCACCGACCGAGGCGCTAACATGAAGGCTGAATTTAGGGGGCTAAGGACGTTGAACTGTGTAAACCATTTGACGCACAATGTTATTGGTAAAGCTGTGGATGAGGTCCCAGAATTGGAGAAGACAGTAGATCGCTGCAGCAAACTTGTGAAGTATTTTAAAAAGTCAGGTCAAAATTTCTTTTTAAAAAGCACCTTAAAGAGCTACTGTCCAACACGGAATACGATATTCCAAATATTCAAATCAATTGAGTTGAACTGGATGGAAATATACAACATATTAATTGAGAAGAATGAAATAAGTAGGATTCAAAATATGAATTTATCCGATGTAAGCGCATTGGCTAAACTTCTGGTTCCATTCGATGCGTGTTCAAAGAAGCTTGAGGGGAGCAACTATCCAACTTTGCAACTATTCATACCGCACATCAATAATTTAAAAAAAAATTTAACACCTAGTGATAACGATGTGGAAATGGTGGAAAAATGCAAGCGTGCTCTTGAGTCAAATTTAGTAAAAATAGTTCAAAGTAATCTAAACAAGTTTCATAATATTGCTCTTTTTTATTTATGACAAATAAATTGTCACAATTTACTGAATTAGAGAAGGAAAAGACTATAGAGGACCTTGAAGCAATTATGATAGATATTCAGCTTAGAACTCAAACTGAAGAAAGCTATAACATTATTCCATCCAGCCAAGAAATAGATGATATTTTCGCCGATTATGTACAACCCATCCATAATAATAATATTCAATCTATTATAAGTAATGAAATTCGAACATATCAAAATGTAAATATTCCATATAACGCAGAGTTTGATGTTCTGAGTTGGTGGAAAAACAACAAGCAGCAATTTCACTTACTCTTTAAGGTTGCTTGCAAGTTAGTGTACAGTAGAAGTGCTCTACAGCAATTTTAATGTACTCATTAACTGCTGTAGAACATGGAAGTGAGTGTGAAGTCTAGCGGTCAATCAAAAAAATTTGAAATTTAAAATTGTACAGAAAAAAGGTGTACACGTTTTTAGAATGAATGATTCATTTGCCCTTTTGGATGCATTCATGCAGATGTCTAACTTACATCGGCTTTATTCTGATTCTCAAAAACATGTAACATATTTAAAGGTCGAACTTCTTTACCAATCAGCAATTCCAAAGGACTATTTTTAGTGGTTCTATTTGTTGTGCAATTTATGGCCAGCTGTATTTCGCCTAAAGCATCCTGCCAGGATCGCTTACTGGTCTCTATAGCAGTTAACATTCGTTTTAACACGCTCATAACGCGCTCTACCTGACCGTTCGCGCGAGTAGCCCCTGTTGCAATCAAGTGTAAACCTATCTTTTGCATGGTGCAGAACTTGCTAAAATCCTTTCCAGTAAAACATCTGCCCTGGTCAGCAATGATTCTATTTCGTACGCCGAAAAGTGATATCGATGACTTATTTACGTTTACAGTATGATACAAATAAACAAACTTGGTAAACGCATCGATTTGTACTATAAGGTATTCCTTTTTATCGCTTTTTCCACTCAGCTTGCCAGTTATATCTATGTGCACCGTGTGCCATGGTAGTACCTACTTTAGGAATGGGATGGAGCTCTACTTGTATTTTGCCCGACGGCGGTTTAGTGAGTCTGCAGGTAATACAATTATCTACAAATTAGGGACATATTTACGCATATTCTCGAACCAGTAGAACTCGTATATTTTATCCAAAGTCTTTTCCCAACCGAGATGTCCAATTGCCTCATGAAAGTGATTCACTACCGACCACCTAAATGGTCTGGGTATAACAGGAAGGCATCTAGATTTACCATTCCGTTGGATTTTTCGGAAGAGCATTTTTAAACGAAGTTCGTACGTCTTTGCCAAACCCTCCTCCAACTCGTCATTTTGAAATCTAGAAATGATCGAAGAAGTCTCAAAATCTCTTTGTTGCTCAGCAAGAAGCCAATTGTCTGATATCTCAGTTAAATGCACACGTTTAATGGGAGCCTGAGCAGACAATTTAATAGGTAATGGATTACGAGAAAAGAAATCCACATGGGTCATCTTTACACAAGGTCTATACTAAATTTCAAAGTCAAATGACTGCATATAGGCCCACCATCGATGGACTCTTGGCGTCAGGTCGACTTTAATGCGTGAAGCCTTTAACGAATTACAGTCGGTGTAAACAACAAAATGTAGGCCCTGCAGGTAGTGACGAAAATGCTTCATGGAATTGAACAATGCCAGCGTCTCTAGTTCGTATGAATGATAACGAGATTCTGGAGGTGAGGTTCGTTTGCTGTAATATTCAACATCATGAGGTTTATTATCGATTTTATGTATACTAGCATCTGTATGTATGGGGTGCTTAGGATCAAACAACAAAAGGTTCACCATGGAGATGCTACATATCATCAATACTCCAAGCGCCACACGACTTAACTTTAAGACTGATACCGACAACTGCGCTCACATATACAGACATTTACTTGACAATAATTAGTTCTTAACTCCAGGTCGAACGGTGCTGACGTGTTAAACAATGTATGTTAAAAGATTGTTAAATGTCACATAATTGTTAAATGTTCTTGTATTCTATTGTAGTTGCCCTGAAGACGGTTGCCGCAGCGCAACCGAAATATATCGGAAAAAAAGAAAATTAAAAACTATATTTTGTTTTTATTTTTATTTGGAACAAATGACCTGAAGCCTGAGAAAATCTTAAGATATGGAAGAAAAATTTGTAGTAAAAAGGGAAATAATTTGAATGTTTTGTTTGTGTGTTGATGAATTCAGTTGTAGGGAAAGAAATATTATTGCCAAGGACTGCAAGGGTATAAAAACTTCGGTATTGTCAAAGTTAGCTTCTTTGATATTTTTTATTCTTTTTATCTTTAATTAGAATGTTATCCCTTTCTTCTATTGCTTCTGTGGTATATGGGACTAAATACTTAGGTTCTAACTTATGGCCCGTATCTTTTCTTAATAAAACTTTATCTCCTATTTCTAATTCGATAATGTTTATTATTCTATCATAAAACTCATTAATTATACCCTTGCAGAGGGTATTATAAAATTGGTCAGATGTTTGTAACGCACAGAAGGAGACGTTTCCGACCCCATAAAGTATATATATTCTTGATCAGCATGAGAAGCTGAGTCGATATAGCCATGTCCGTCGGTGCGTACGCGTTTTACTCAGCCATCTTAAGAGCTATCGGGATGAAATTTGGGGGCTTATTTTTACCCAGGTGAGATAAAGTATGAAAATCATCGGGACCGGACTACTATATCATATAGCTCTGGAACAAAAATTTTTGCAAAAATTGGAGTATCCCCATGAAATTTACCAATATAATAGAATTTGGTATAAAATCTCAGATCCCAAAATTTGATCGGATAAATAGAACACAAGTTACAGTCAATACAAATCGGTTCTACGTCATCAGCAAATCAAACAGATCACATGCATACACACACACAGACGCAAAGCTACGCGAACTGTATGTGTATGCGTGCGATGCTTTGGATGGTAGAAGAAGAAAAATTGTAGTAAGAAGAATAATAATTTGAATGTTTTGTTTGTGTATTGATGAATTGAGTTGCAGGGAAATTTCAAAATGTAAAAATATTATTGCCAAGGACTGCAAGGGTATATAAACTTCGGCATTGCCGAAGTTAGCTTCTTTGATATTTTTAGCTTCATGTTGTTCTTCAGTGAGTGGACCAATCGTATCCACAATTACACTGTCGTAAGCCAGTTGTGGCGTTTCAGCTATTGTCAATGGAGTTTTTGTATGTTTGGATATTTTTGCTTTTTGATACTAATTACATTTATTTATATATATGACGAATATCCATTACTGTTCTTAGTATTTTCCATTTTCTTTACTTTGAATACTTTCTACTGTTCACTCTCACTTTGTATTAATAAACTGTTAGCGCAGCGAGTTGAGGTGTTATTCCGGCACGTCTGATTTTTCGACTCCTTATGCCGACTCCAATGACTTAACACCAAACCTCACTCGACAACATTCTAGTGTTGTCACGCTGTCAGGCTTATTAGCATAAATCTAGCAACAATGCTTCTGCAAAGGTAACATCTCAAATCTGCCGAGTCATCCTGCAATCTTAACATACCAATTGTCAACCTGCAAAGGGCAGTGTTGGACATACCATAGTTATAGGTGACATACCTGTCAATTCACATGTCAAACATTAACAAAACATTAGCCTACTCTTAGGCACTCTAAATTCTCCGACACGGCCATTCTGACAAGTTACACGTCCTCGTGTAAAAGAATATAAAGATCCTTTCTGTTCATTATTCTACATTGAATAAACTAGATACATGTCATCCATATTGGCAAACCATTATAATCATTATGTTTTACTTGCAAGGGCAACCACAAACTATTTCGCTCCAACATACCAATGTACTATTTGCTCTAGTTGGACACACGTTCTCTTATCCTGACTCAATTACCCGTATCTGGCTTAATCAGTCAACTTTCATCCATTAATAAATCACCAAACTCATATTTGCAGTAACATACAAAGTTCTTATTTTATTAACATTAGATGTAAACTAATTATAGTAGGGGAGAGGGCCCAGTTATGACCCGGGTTTTGAAAAACCTCGAAATTTTTTCGTCAGTTCCGGAAATTGAAAAATTAAAAAGACTAAAATTTTAATATTAACCAAACGCAACTTTTTTCCAAAGAAAGTATGTTTATTTGAGTTACTCAAAAAATTTTGGAACATATTTAATTTGGATAACTTTTTTGGGGCCAAAGGAAAAGTGGCCCAGTTATGACTCACCTTAAGAAATTCACTGAATATAAGAAAATATGAAAGGAATGTCACACCAATTGTTGTAATTTAATGGCTTATTTATTATGTGGGCCTTCAATGGCAAAAACAATGAAAAACACAAAAGAAAATGGACTCCAAAGGCCATAAATGACAACGATTTTTATTCCTCGTTGTCCATGTCACTTTCGCAGTTTTTGCATGTAAAATAACTTGCTTGCATGTTAGCGCACTTTGAATGAAATGAACGCAATGGATAGAGTTGGCAGCGGTCAATTTCTTCGGCAACAGCTTTAGGCAAATGATGCAGAAATCTGTTTCTTCATCAGATGATGGTGATGTTGATTTGACGCGCTGCCGTGATGGTGTTGCTCGCTTCGTTGTTGATTTCTTCGGTGTTGAAAATATACAGTGGTTCGATTACATGACTAAAACTATGTAAAGTCATTTAATTCCCAAACGTTACTTAATCAGTGTATTACCAAATGAAACATTCCCGATCGAGATCTTCCTGAATATTCTCGGGCAAACTGGTCTCAATATGTAAATTTCCTTTCCTTGTTGTTAAACAACAACAAAAATGTTGGAATTTGTAAAATGACAATTTTACATAATCCGAGTGCAAAAAAAAATGGGACATAACTGGGCCGCCCAGCTGAGTCATAACCCGGCCTTTTTATAGTTTAAAGTTTATATGTATATTTTTTATAGACACTGCATAATCACATAAATTTTTATAAAATCACGAAATATACGGCAAATACAATATTTTTATGCATTACACTCACCTTTTCACTGTTAATTTCACATTATTTTGGTACTTTGAAAAAAATGAAAAAAAAACTTTTTCGCACGATTTTCAACACGATGTTTGGTACGCGAATATACAATACGATTATTAACGTTGGGGTCTGTCCAAAAACTGCAGAACGTCTAACAAACATGATTTACAGGGCTCAAACTGTCATTCAATACTGCATTTCAAAAATATTTGAGAATGTCATAACTGGGCCTGAGTCACAACTGGGCCCTCTCCCCTACAACACTGTACGGACCTCCTGACCATCACACGTCCTCGTGTGTTACATTAATAACGTTACGACATGCATTGCCCAGTTTGAAATGACAATTTGATTCAATCTTATTATAAAGGATGTTAAAATAAAGCTTAGTTTTTATTGTTCTATGTACCAGTGCCAGAATACAGGATAAAGATCTGGCTATTACTCTATGCACCCGGCGTTCAGTGATCTCCCACTAGTTTTTGACTCTCTCGTGAAGTAACATATGTCCCGGACACCAACCTTATTGGGCTCCTATCACCTCACCTCTCCATACTGATACTGACAAGAAAACACAATAACTCGTGCTCTTACCAGCTCTTACATTTAGTGGGAATCCCTTCCGCCGGCATACTTCTCAACGATTCGTGCGAATATTTATAAGTTCGCTTATTAGCCATGGATTTTAAAACATATCTGTCGCCATCGAGTATCTCCGCCACTTGGAATAGTTTTGAGTTTTGAGTTTGTTTTTGTCAAATCTAGCTTTTTCATAGGAGGCGGATTTATCTATGTTTTCTATGGCATCTTTCTTACAAGACTTACATTAGAGGTCTGCATGAATGTATTCATTTCCGACATCATAGTACTGTACAGTAGTTAAGTGTTCTTAAAAATACTGTACTCATTCTCTGCTGTACAGTATATTCGAGTAGCTATAAGAACCGAGTACAGTAAAAATACTATACTCACTTAGAGTGAGTGACAGTAATAAATGTACTCTTTGTAAGTGAGTACAGTATATGTCACTTTTTTCATGTTGTACACCACTGGAACAGTGAATACATTTTGTCATTTATCTGTACAGATGAGTATAATATTTTAAACAACGAAGACATGGCTGCCAAAGAAAATGACGCAAACGCAATAAATGCGAACGTAAGCGTAAGTTTTTGCTTAAATAAAATTATATATAATTTATTAATGTTAAATTACAAAGAAATTTGTATATATCGCCATTATTCAACCAGTAATCATCGTTGGACAGTTTAAATGCAGGAACTCATTTTAATCAGTACGCCGCCAATATCAAATTAAAATTATTGGCGAACGAACTTAAGCCATCGCTTAAAAGAGGTCGAAACAAAGTTTGGGACACCTTTTCTCGAATAGTGGACGAAAACGGCTTAGAAAACCCTGACGTAGTGGTGTGTAATACATGCAAAAATGTGTATAAATTCGAAAAAAGCACATCGAATTTAGTAAAGCACAAATGCTACATAATGGCAAATAGTCGTAAACGCAACCATTGTGAAGTTGTTGTAGATGCAGAATCAAAAAAGTTGTGCACTAAGCTAGCAACTGAATGGACAATAAAGAATGGGCGATCCTTTAATATTATTGCGGACTCAGGACTAAAAAACATATCCCAGTTTTTTATATCTGTTGGTGCGAACTTCTGGGAAAATGTTAATGTTGAATCATTATTGCCGCATCCCACTACCATCTCACGGAACATCGAAGGTCTCTACGAATATCATTTTAATGAAATAAAAAAAGAAGTAGTTGATCATACGAAACTTGGATATAGCATAACGTCGGATATATGGACAGACGACTTCTTCAAAGTATCATATATATCGCTGACGATTCATTATGTCGCAGAAAGAACCCTAAACAACCGCCTACTTGCAGTAAAATCAATGCAAGGAGGATCCTGTACCGGTAAGATTTATAAAATTTTATTTATTATTGAAAATGAATTTTATAACCCTATTGTTTTTAGGTGACAGAATTAAAAACAAAATTGAAAATATTTTACGCGAATTTGGGTGTGATTTGCAAATGGATGAACCAATAATAGTCACCGACCGAGGCGCTAACATGAAGGCTGAATTTAGGGGGCTAAACACGTTGAACTGTGTAAACCATTTGACGCACAATGTTATTGGTAAAGCTGTGGATGAGGTCCCAGAATTGGAGAAGACAGTAGATCGCTGCAGCAAACTTGTGAAGTATTTTAAAAAGTCAGGTCAAAATTTCTTTTTAAAAAGCACCTTAAAGAGCTACTGTCCAACACGGAATACGATATTCCAAATATTCAAATCAATTGAGTTGAACTGGATGGAAATATACAACATATTAATTGAGAAGAATGAAATAAGTAGGATTCAAAATATGAATTTATCCGATGTAAGCGCATTGGCTAAACTTCTGGTTCCATTCGATGCGTGTTCAAAGAAGCTTGAGGGGAGCAACTATCCAACTTTGCAACTATTCATACCGCACATCAATAATTTTAAAAAAAATGTAACACCTAGTGATAACGATGTGGAAATGGTGGAAAAATGCAAGCGTGCTCTTGAGTCAAATTTAGTAAAAATAGTTCAAAGTAATCTAAACAAGTTTCATAATATTGCTCTTTTTTTATTTATGACAAATAAATTGTCACAATTTACTGAATTAGAGAAGGAAAAGACTATAGAGGACCTTGAAGCAATTATGATAGATATTCAGCTTAGAACTCAAACTGAAGAAAGCTATAACATTATTCCATCCAGCCAAGAAATAGATGATATTTTCGCCGATTATGTACAACCCATCCATAATAATAACATTCAATCTATTATAAGTAATGAAATTCGAACATATCAAAATGTAAATATTCCATATAACGCAGAGTTTGATGTTCTGAGTTGGTGGAAAAACAACAAGCAGCAATTTCACTTACTCTTTAAGGTTGCTTGCAAGTTAGTGTACAGTAGAAGTGCTGTACAGCAATTTTAATGTACTCATTAACTGCTGTAGAACATGGAAGTGAGTGTGAAGTCTAGCTGTCAATCAAAAAAATTTGAAATTTAAAATTGTACAGAAAAAAGGTGTACACGTTTTTAGAATGAATGATTCATTTGCCCTTTTGGATGCATTCATGCAGATGTCTAACTTACATCGGCTTTATTCTGATTCTCAAAAACATGTAACATATTTAAAGGTCGAACTTCTTTACCAATCAGCAATTCCAAAGGACTATTTTTAGTGGTTCTATTTGTTGTGCAATTTATGGCCAGCTGTATTTCGCCTAAAGCATCCTGCCAGGATCGCTTACTGGTCTCTATAGCAGTTAACATTCGTTTTAACACGCTCATAACGCGCTCTACCTGACCGTTCGCGCGACTAGCCCCTGTTGCAATCAAGTGTAAACCTATCTTTTGCATGGTGCAGAACTTGCTAAAATCCTTTCCAGTAAAACATCTGCCCTGGTCAGCAATGATACTATTTCGTACGCCGAAAAGTGATATCGATGACTTATTTACGTTTACAGTATGATACAAATAAACAAACTTGGTAAACGCATCGATTTGTACTATAAGGTATTCCTTTTTATCGCTTTTTCCACTCAGCTTGCCAGTTATATCTATGTGCACCGTGTGCCATGGTAGTACCTACTTTAGGAATGGGATGGAGCTCTACTTGTATTTTGCCCGACGGCGGTTTAGTGAGTCTGCAGGTAATACAATTATCTACAAATTTACGGACATATTTACGCATATTCTCGAACCAGTAGAACTCGTATATTTTATCCAAAGTCTTTTCCCAACCGAGATGTACAATTGCCTCATGAAAGTGATTCACTACCGACCACCTAAATGGTCTGGGTATAACAGGAAGGCATCTAGATTTACCATTCCGTTGGATTTTTCGGAAGAGCATTTTTAAACGAAGTTCGTACGTCTTTGCCAAACCCTCCTCCAACTCGTCATTTTGAAATCTAGAAATGATCGAAGAAGTCGCAAAATCTCTTTGTTGTGTAGCGTGCGCTAGTTTAAACTTTCAAATTTTTGAACTTAACGTCTTTACGCGCCACTTTGCCAATAGCGATTAATCAATAAATAAAAATATTGGTATCGATCGAGCGATAACCGCATAATAGGGGGATAGCGATAAATGATCTATCGTTTTTCTTGAGGTGGCAACGCGCTTCATTTTTTGGCTAGGCTTCATTTTCATTTTAATTCTGAGGAGAAAAGTGTTCAATAAAAAAAAGCTGTAGCCCAAATCTTTGGTTATAAATCATAGAAGGTATGTAGGTTAATTCGAATTTTTGCCCCGCCGCCATCTGCATCTTACTCCATATCTTAGATTGGAAACCTTACTTTTTCCGGCCAATATTGCTGGTAGCTTTCGTTTGGGAGGATTATTTTCTGGGAACCGGCGCGTTTACAAATATCCATTTCTGGTGACGGAGCACGTGTATTCGAATTTTCGGTTGTCGTGGCCTTCTGGAATTGGCATTCAGGACATTGAAAAGCCACCGCCAACTAAACACCGGCAGTGCCACATCGTTTCTAAGTTAAGGCTTACAGTGCGGCCAAACTGTCTCATTTCCCGAAAGGTGTCCTAACCTTCGGTGAACTGGATTTTTTCCAAATTCTGGATACTGCTTGCTGTTGCCCGATTTAGCGCATTCCATGTGACCACCTCGAAAGCTCCTACAATTGTTTTTTTGAAATTGACCTCGTTTTGAACGAAATCTTTAAGTCTCGATATTTTCATTTCTGATCTTATTTTTAAATTTCAAGTCCTAATCAAGTTAAACCAAAAAAAAAAAAAAAAAATGTAAATAAGTCAAATATGGAATCGATTAAAATCTCGTTAAGGTTATATTAAATAATTCGAGTCGAGAGTAACGTAAAATATAGTAAATGTAAAAGCAAAGTGAGTGAACGGAGTTAATGGTGGTCATAAAGCGCGAAGGAGAAATCATCATATAAACACCTTCCCACAGTGCATCGATGGAAGGCCTTTCAGCGAGTAAACTATGGGGTAAGTGCCTAGTGTATTAAGCAGTATCAATTCGGCGACTTTTAACCGAGTTTTTGCGAACTATGGAGAACGGTAGTCAATTGATACTCTGATTTTGTTGATGTAATTTCTATTTCAGCGTTTTGTGATCAACCAAATAATCGAATTGAATATAAAAAAAATTTCCGTAAATAATGCTTGACTTGAAGAGCAATCAAAAGCAATGAGTGAATTTGTGCGACTTGAAAATTTAAAATAACTTTAAAGAATTTAAAACAAAAAAAAAAAAATTAAAAGAGAACTTGAAAATAAGATGAATAATTACAAGAAAAGGTTAACTTGATTCATTGGACATTCCTTCTACATTTTTTTTATTCTATAATCTACTATATATTCTACCATAATTAATAATGCGTAACTTGTAAGCTCTCTCGTATACTACTAGTTTTAGTCCCTATTATTCAGTAGTTTAATTTACTTTGAGTTCCATCGTTTTGCAAGACTGAAAGTTCGGAATCTCAAAATGTTGAGTCATACCAGACCAGCGGTTTAAATTAGTCAGTAAATATTTCTTTAAAATTTATTCTGTACAACTCGAAATGCTCCTATCTGAAATTATAATGAAATTGAACATGATTGCTTAAGCTTTGAAATTAATTTTCCTAGTGACATGGGTACATGAGTTGATATCGATCAGTTTTTTTTTGGGAATCTTTACAAATGCCAATAAAGATTCATGGTTGGGAGGGTATAGAACTGATAAGGTCCATCTACATCTTGACCTCAGTAACAGCTAGCTTGTGACCCAAAGGATACACCTTCATTTCTTTCGTTTTTTATTAACATGAATTATTTACTGTTTTCGTAAGTATTTTCGGCCCGACATTTTGATTTCATTTAAAGTTAGTTTCAGTAGAGATCCTAATAAAATTAAATTTTATACTTAAAGGTAGAGATTCAGTAAACAACCCCCCCACCCCGCAAGAGCTACGGAACCAGAGGATCTCGATCTGCTGCAATTCACCTACCGCCTTCGTTTGGTTATCGATAGATTTATCGTCGCTGTGATAGGAGAACCGATAATATAAAAATTAGGGCGCGCAACGAAAAACCGAATACGAAGGTTATATAAAATTTTTGGCGCCAAACGTGTGGGGCAAGATGAAAGCATACTCAACTCCTTGACAATATTAGATATAGACAAGAAGTTTATTTAAGTTACGGCATGTGGTTATTTTGACAGCAGACCACATTAGAAGTATGTAGTTCTACCCCAAGTGATATAAAGGTTGAGTTCAAGTATTCAGGAAAGTCTTAAGATCAAAACATGAGGTTTCAAATTTTTCGTCGATTTTGTTAGATTATATTATGGTTTAACTTACGCCGATAAATGAACCTGCACGGTTTAAGTCTGCTTGGCGAAGCCGATGTTTCTGTTAGGAATATTCCGCCGCAAAGTTAAAAGCAAGAATGAATGTAAACAAGAATTTCAAAACTCTGTATCACAAATTGCTCGTTTAGTTAAGGTCCTCGATAATTTAGCACTCGTTTAGTAAAGTCGTTCAAACTTTTCTTATCAATTTAGATTATTGTATATTGGATGTTTCGATATCAGTACTGATTGGATTTTGGATCATGTTACGACAGCTGAACGTCTAAATAAATCGAAGAGAACACGAACATATTGTTTGATAGCAAGACTTGGATGATTTAATGTTCTGGTGTCCGGATCTTGGTAATACAGATAGTATAGCCTTGCCGATCAGAAGATTTAAAAGGCCAAAGCCTGACTAAAAGAAACAATTTTGTAGATGCAATAGCCCAAAACAAAAATAGTAAAGTTACCAATATTCTTTAGGTTCATTTAGCTAGTTACGATTTCAAATCATGTACCCAGTCATGTCACTTTTAGGAAAATAATTAAAAAAAAAAAAAAAAGAGAATGTCTTTAGTTCAACATAGTCCACCAAATATCGACACCCCAGCAGAAAACATATGCAAAATTTGTTCCTTGGTTTTGGACAACACGCAAACATGTTTCTGTACTCCCTGTAAACACATTTTTCATAAATCCTGTTTGGAAGCTCTACTAGAAAAGGAAAAGCATTGCCCAATTTGTGAGAGTGAGATAGATGTGTCTAGTATAAAGCTCGTAGTAGGCAACTGTTCACCAAAAGCTAAGGAAAAACATTTGTCATTGGCACCCAGCACTTCTCGAGCATGGACTCGTAATTTTACAAAACAGCTAAGTCAAGTCCCAAGAGACAGAGCAGAACAGCTCAACGAACCAGCTGTATCAGTTAGCGAAGCACCAGCATCATGCTTAGATGCCAGTCACAGTAGTAATCAACCAGAACCGCAATTACCTAGAACCATGCCTAATCAACGAAGAGCAAGACCCAATCGTGGTAATAATACTCGTCCTAATCGAGATATCGATTATACGGTTATACAAAATATGATAGAACAAACAGTTTCTCGTGTAGTATCGTCGTTACCTATGAATTTAGGCCAGCGAGAAGTCCCATTAGACACGGTCCAAACTCGATCTTTGATAAGTTCGCCCTGCCCTACAACTGTTCAAAATGCAAAAATTGCAAATGTAATGCAGAAATGGAATCTACGTTTTGACGGATCTACAGAAGGTCTAGGAGTAGAAGAATTTATTTATAGAGTAAAAGCCCTAACGGAGGAAACTCTTGATAGTGATTTTATTGGGGTGTGTAAACATATTCAAATATTATTTGGAGGAAAAGCCCGCGAGTGGTATTGGAGATATCATAAGCAAGTCCCGCGAATAGTATGGAGCGAGTTTTGTTCAGCTATTCGTCAGCAATATAAAGACTATCGATCAGATTTTATGAGCAAAGAAATGATTCGTGCGAGAAAGCAAAAAGCTGGAGAATCTTTTGTTTGTTTTTACGATGAGGTAGCTTCTTTGATTGACAAGTTCGGTATAAAGTTTGAGGAAGAGGAGCTGATGGAAATTTTACAAAATAACCTGTTGCCAGAGATACGACAAAAGTTACTATATCAATCCATCGCATCAATAGGTCACCTTCGTAGATTAGTACAGATGCAAGAAAATCTAACACAAGAGCTCAGCCCTCAAGTAAAAGTAATTTCTAACGTCAAAGCGAATGGACGCAGACAAATTTTTGAAATTCAAGAAGGGGAAACCGAAGATAATAAAATAGTTCCAGACCCAGATGAGGAATATGAAGTTGCCGCTGTGCAAGGGAAATTCGTTTGTTGGAATTGTCGCGAAGCCGGTCACACATGGCAAAACTGTCTAGAGGAACGCACCATTTTTTGTTACGGTTGCGGCACGGCCAATGTTTACAAGCCTCAATGTCAAGATTGTATAAAAAGGTTAGCGGAAAACCGACCGAAGGGTGCATCCAGACAACGTCAGATGCTCCCGCAATAGTTACATCAAACTCGGAAAACGTTCAACAAAGTATCAACATTGTGAATCACAAAGTAAACGTACGAAAGTCTCAAAAACTCCCACTAAGATTTTTGGCATATCCTGAGCGTTTACAACATTACCTTACTGTTAAAGACAAAATTTTCAGATCTGACCAACCCTTGTCTAAACGCACGTTGAGACTAAGGAAATATTATGATCACGCAAGACAAACCAGGAAACTTTTTGTTGCAACAATTTTTAGAAACGACAACGATAATAGGAGCTACGCAGAAGTCTCATTTCTTACGTTCACAGAATTAGGTTTATTGGATACCGGTGCCAGCATTAGTTGTATAGGCTCGGATTTAGCACAAACAGATTTTTCACATTTTCCCCAATTTGTAAAAACTAAAGGTCAAGTGCGCACAGCGGACGGAAACGGCCAAAATGTGATTGGTATGTTAGAAGTAATAGTACGGTACGGTAGATTGGAAAGAATGTTAAAATTATTTGTAATTCCCACGTTGAAGAAAAGATTAATATTAGGTCATGATTTTTGGAGAATTTTCGAACTTGCCCCATCTATAATTAGTTCGATCGAGATTGGTTCGGAAAAAAAGTTAGAGACTGACCCTAGTTCTTATTCTCTTTCGTATTCTCAAATTAGACAGCTGGAAGTCGTCAAGCAAATGTTTCCCAATGCAAGTCATCATCTCGGACGTACGTCCTTAATAAAACATCATATTGAGATTGGCGAAGCCAAACCGGTAAAACAACGTTTTTACGCTATTAGTCCCGCTGTTGAAAAATTAGTATACACGGAAATTGATCGTATGATTCAACTAGGAGTTATCGAACCAGCTGTTAGCGCCTGGAGCTCTCCTATTCGACCAGTGATAAAGCCCAATAAAGTGCGACTGTGCTTAGACGCTCGCAAGTTAAATGCAGTCACAATTAAGGATGCTTATCTTTTGCCCAGCATTGACAGTATTTTTTCAAGATTACCCAAGGCAAATATTATTTCCAAAATCGATTTAAAGGATGCCTATTGGCAAATAGAATTAACCGAAGCATCTAAACCTCTTACTGCATTTACAGTACCAGGAAGACCGTTATATCAATTCAAAGTTATGCCTTTCGGCCTTTGTAATGCCACATCTACTATGAGTCGTTTAATGGATGAAGTAGTTCCTGCTGACCTTCGCCATTGTGTTTTTTGCTATTTAGATGATCTGTGTATAATTTCAGAGGATTTCTCATCCCATCTTTCAGTGTTAGCAAGAATTGCGGAGCAATTTCGGAAAGCTAATCTGTCCATTAACATAGAGAAAAGTCAGTTTTGTGTCGCAAGCATTAGTTATTTAGGATATGTGATAGACAGTAAAGGTATCTGCACCGATCCGTCAAAGATTGAATGTATTAAAAATTGGCCACCACCTAGGAATTTGAAACAAACTAGAGGATTTCTTGGAGTTTGCGGTTGGTATCGTCGTTTTATACCGAATTTTGCCGATCTCACTTATCCTATAACGGAACTGTTGTCAACAAAAAGAAATTTCGTTTGGACTACGGAAGCTCAAGCTTCTATGAATAAGTTGAAGGATCTATTAACTTCTGCCCCTATTCTACAAAACCCGGACTTTAATAAGAAATTTTTCTTACATTGTGATGCCAGCGATTATGGTATTGGCGCTGTACTTGTCCAATTATCAGACGCAGAGGAAGAGAAGCCTATTGCTTTCATGTCTAAAAAGTTAAGTCGTGCCCAACGCAATTATAGTGTTACTGAACGCGAATGTTTAGCCGTTATACTGGCTATAGAAAAATTTCGGTGTTATTTGGAATTGCAAGAATTTGAAGTAGTTACTGATCACTCTAGTTTATTGTGGCTAATGCGTCAACAAAATGTTTCTGGGAGATTAGCTCGATGGATTTTTCGCTTACAACAATTTCAGTTTAATATGTCGCATAGGAAAGGAAAAGAACACTTGATTCCTGACGCGTTATCAAGATTGCCCAACCTTTCGATAGAGGCGATAGAAATGGGTCCTATTATAGATCTGGACTCTGAAGCATTTTTGGACGATAGTTATATGTATCTGAAGAAGAAAATCACTGAAAATCCAGACAAATTCCCAGATATCAAAATTGTAAATAAACATTTGTATATTCGAACCGAACATGCCAATGGAGATTCTTATCAAGAGAAGCTTTCTTGGAAACTATGGGTACCGGATAAACTCAGAGTTGATGTTCTAAAACAAGCTCACGATAGCCATACCTCTTCACATTCAGGTATGCAGAAAACCATTGACAAGATACGTAGAACTCTTTTTGGCCTGGTATGGTAAAGGATGTACGTGACCATATTCGTCAATGTGACACTTGTAAGGAGTCCAAAGCACCAAATTATACGCTTAGACCACCTATGGGACAGCATATTCCCACTTGTAGACCTTTTCAACGTCTGTATATCGATTTACTTGGTCCTTACCCTCGTAGCAAAAATGGATTTGTCGGTTTATTAATTGTTCTTGACCATTTCAGTAAGTATCATTGGTTACAACCTCTGAAAAAGTTTCGCACGGAGGATATACAAGAATTTTTGTTAAAACAGATATTTCATTGTTTTGGAGTACCGGAAACCATCGTTAGTGATAATGGTGTTCAATTTAAGGCAAATTCATTCAATTCTTTTCTTACTGAACTAGGCATAAAACATCAGTATACCGCTTTATATTCTCCGCAAAGCAACGCAGCTGAGCGTGTTAATCGTTCTCTGTTAGCTGCGATCCGTTCGTATTTAAAAAATCAGGATCAAACGCTTTGGGATCAACATTTAACGAGTATATCTTGCGCATTGCGATCATCGTTGCATCAATCTTTAGGTTGCTCACCCTTTAAAGCTTTGTTCGGACTGGACATGGTTACTCATGGTTCAGATTATAAACTTTTAAAGGAATTAAAGTTGTTACAGGAGCCTATAACACCGCTCAATCAGACTGACCAGTTAAACCTTTTGCGACAGGATATAGGAGAAAATATTAAGAAAGCATATGATCGAAATGTAGCACAGTATAATCTTCGCAGTAAGTCTGTCTCTTTTAAAGAAGGCCAAGAAGTTTTTCGCAGAAACTTCGCGTTAAGCAAATTCTCTCAGAACTTCAATGCTAAATTAGCCCCTAAGTTCATAAAATGTCGAATCAAAAGGAAGCTCGGAAACTGCTTTTATTTGTTAGAAAATATGCAAGGTAGAGAAGTAGGAACATTTCACGCTAAGGATATACGGAACTAATTCCCACTAATATGCTGCCTAACGTTGCATATTATCGGGTGGTGTAGCGTGCGCTAGTTTAAACTTTCAAATTTTTGAACTTAACGTCTTTACGCGCCACTTTGCCAATAGCGATTAATCAATAAATAAAAATATTGGTATCGATCGAGCGATAACCGCATAATAGGGGGATAGCGATAAATGATCTATCGTTTTTCTTGAGGTGGCAACGCGCTTCATTTTTTGGCTAGGCTTCATTTTCATTTTAATTCTGAGGAGAAAAGTGTTCAATAAAAAAAAGCTGTAGCCCAAATCTTTGGTTATAAATCATAGAAGGTATGTAGGTTAATTCGAATTTTTGCCCCGCCGCCATCTGCATCTTACTCCATATCTTAGATTGGAAACCTTACTTTTTCCGGCCAATATTGCTGGTAGCTTTCGTTTGGGAGGATTATTTTCTGGGAACCGGCGCGTTTACAAATATCCATTTCTGGTGACGGAGCACGTGTATTCGAATTTTCGGTTGTCGTGGCCTTCTGGAATTGGCATTCAGGACATTGAAAAGCCACCGCCAACTAAACACCGGCAGTGCCACATCGTTTCTAAGTTAAGGCTTACAGTGCGGCCAAACTGTCTCATTTCCCGAAAGGTGTCCTAACCTTCGGTGAACTGGATTTTTTCCAAATTCTGGATACTGCTTGCTGTTGCCCGATTTAGCGCATTCCATGTGACCACCTCGAAAGCTCCTACAATTGTTTTTTTGAAATTGACCTCGTTTTGAACGAAATCTTTAAGTCTCGATATTTTCATTTCTGATCTTATTTTTAAATTTCAAGTCCTAATCAAGTTAAACCAAAAAAAAAAAAAAAAAATGTAAATAAGTCAAATATGGAATCGATTAAAATCTCGTTAAGGTTATATTAAATAATTCGAGTCGAGAGTAACGTAAAATATAGTAAATGTAAAAGCAAAGTGAGTGAACGGAGTTAATGGTGGTCATAAAGCGCGAAGGAGAAATCATCATATAAACACCTTCCCACAGTGCATCGATGGAAGGCCTTTCAGCGAGTAAACTATGGGGTAAGTGCCTAGTGTATTAAGCAGTATCAATTCGGCGACTTTTAACCGAGTTTTTGCGAACTATGGAGAACGGTAGTCAATTGATACTCTGATTTTGTTGATGTAATTTCTATTTCAGCGTTTTGTGATCAACCAAATAATCGAATTGAATATAAAAAAATTTCCGTAAATAATGCTTGACTTGAAGAGCAATCAAAAGCAATGAGTGAATTTGTGCGACTTGAAAATTTAAAATAACTTTAAAGAATTTAAAACAAAAAAAAAAAATTAAAAGAGAACTTGAAAATAAGATGAATAATTACAAGAAAAGGTTAACTTGATTCATTGGACATTCCTTCTACATTTTTTTTATTCTATAATCTACTATATATTCTACCATAATTAATAATGCGTAACTTGTAAGCTCTCTCGTATACTACTAGTTTTAGTCCCTATTATTCAGTAGTTTAATTTACTTTGAGTTCCATCGTTTTGCAAGACTGAAAGTTCGGAATCTCAAAATGTTGAGTCATACCAGACCAGCGGTTTAAATTAGTCAGTAAATATTTCTTTAAAATTTATTCTGTACAACTCGAAATGCTCCTATCTGAAATTATAATGAAATTGAACATGATTGCTTAAGCTTTGAAATTAATTTTCCTAGTGACATGGGTACATGAGTTGATATCGATCAGTTTTTTTTTGGGAATCTTTACAAATGCCAATAAAGATTCATGGTTGGGAGGGTATAGAACTGATAAGGTCCATCTACATCTTGACCTCAGTAACAGCTAGCTTGTGACCCAAAGGATACACCTTCATTTCTTTCGTTTTTTATTAACATGAATTATTTACTGTTTTCGTAAGTATTTTCGGCCCGACATTTTGATTTCATTTAAAGTTAGTTTCAGTAGAGATCCTAATAAAATTAAATTTTATACTTAAAGGTAGAGATTCAGTAAACAACCCCCCCACCCCGCAAGAGCTACGGAACCAGAGGATCTCGATCTGCTGCAATTCACCTACCGCCTTCGTTTGGTTATCGATAGATTTATCGTCGCTGTGATAGGAGAACCGATAATATAAAAATTAGGGCGCGCAACGAAAAACCGAATACGAAGGTTACAGTTGCTCAGCAAGAAGCCAATTGTCTGATATCTCAGTTAAATGCACACGTTTAATGGGAGCCTGAGCAGACAATTTAATAGGTAATGGATTACGAGAAAAGAAATCCACATGGGTCATCTTTACACAAGGTCTATACTAAATTTCAAAGTCAAATGACTGCATATAGGCCCACCATCGATGGACTCTTGGCGTCAGGTCGACTTTAATGCGTGAAGCCTTTAACGAATTACAGTCGGTGTAAACAACAAAATGTAGCCCCTGCAGGTAGTGACGAAAATGCTTCATGGAATTGAACAATGCCAGCGTCTCTAGTTCGTATGAATGATAACGAGATTCTGGAGGTGAGGTTCGTTTGCTGTAATATTCAACATCATGAGGTTTATTATCGATTTTATGTATACTAGCATCTGTATGTATGGGGTGCTTAGGATCAAACAACAAAAGGTTCACCATGGAGATGCTACATATCATCAATACTCCAAGCGCCACACGACTTAACTTTAAGACTGATACCGACAACTGCGCTCACATATACAGACATTTACTTGACAATAATTAGTTCTTAACTCCAGGTCGAACGGTGCTGACGTGTTAAACAATGTATGTTAAAAGATTGTTAAATGTCACATAATTGTTAAATGTTCTTGTATTCTATTGTAGTTGCCCTGAAGACGGTTGCCGCAGCGCAACCGAAATATATCGGAAAAAAAGAAAATTAAAAACTATATTTTGTTTTTATTTTTATTTGGAACAAATGACCTGAAGCCTGAGAAAATCTTAAGATATGGAAGAAAAATTTGTAGTAAAAAGGGAAATAATTTGAATGTTTTGTTTGTGTGTTGATGAATTCAGTTGTAGGGAAAGAAATTTCAAAATGTAAAAATATTATTGCCAAGGACTGCAAGGGTATAAAAACTTCGGTATTGTCAAAGTTAGCTTCTTTGATATTTTTTATTCTTTTTATCTTTAATTAGAATGTTATCCCTTTCTTCTATTGCTTCTGTGGTATATGGGACTAAATACTTAGGTTCTAACTTATGGCCCGTATCTTTTCTTAATAAAACTTTATCTCCTATTTCTAATTCGATAATGTTTATTATTCTATCATAAAACTCATTAATTATACCCTTGCAGAGGGTATTATAAAATTGGTCAGATGTTTGTAACGCACAGAAGGAGACGTTTCCGACCCCATAAAGTATATATATTCTTGATCAGCATGAGAAGCTGAGTCGATATAGCCATGTCCGTCTGTCCGTCGGTGCGTACGCGTTTTACTCAGCCATCTTAAGAGCTATCGGGATGAAATTTGGGGGCTTATTTTTACCCAGGTGAGATAAAGTATGAAAATCATCGGGATCGGACTACTATATCATATAGCTCTGGAACAAAAATTTTTGCAAAAATTGGAGTATCCCCATGAAATTTACCAATATAATAGAATTTGGTATAAAATCTCAGATCCCAAAATTTGAATTTGATCGGATAAATAGAACACAAGTTACAGTCAATACAAATCGGTTCTACGTCATCAGCAAATCAAACAGATCACATGCATACACACACACAGACGCAAAGCTACGCGAACTGTATGTGTATGCGTGCGATGCTTTGGATGGTAGAAGAAGAAAAATTGTAGTAAGAAGAATAATAATTTGAATGTTTTGTTTGTGTATTGATGAATTGAGTTGCAGGGAAATTTCAAAATGTAAATATCAAAGAAGCTAACTTCGGCAATGCCGAAGTTTATATACCCTTGCAGTCCTTGGCAATAATTTTTTTACATTTTGAAATTTCTTTCCTTGCAACTCAATTCATCAACACACAAACAAAACATTCAAATTATTTCTCTCTTTACTACAAATTTTTAAGCAAAGCACAACACGCATACACATACATACATACGTGTAGGGCTACGTCTGTGTGTGCGTATGCATGTGCTCTGTTTGATTTGCTGATGACGTAGAACCGATTTGTATTGACTGTAACTTGTGTTCTATTTATCCGATCAAACTCAAATTTTGGGATCTGAGATTTTATATCAAATTCTATTATATTGGTAAATTGGATGGGGGATACTCCAATTTTTGCAAAAATTTTTGTTCTAGAGCTATATGATATAGTAGTCCGATCCTGACAATTTTCATACTCTATTATCTCCCGGCTAAAAGTAGCTCAAATAGGAAATTTCATTCCGATAGCTCTTAAGATGACAGCGTGAAGTTGATTTGCACAGACGGACGGACGGACGGACGGACGGACGGACGGACGGACAGACGGACATGGCTATATCGACTCAGCTTCTCATGCTGATCAAGAATATATATACTTTATGGGGTCGGAAACGTCTTCTTCTGTGCGTTACAAACATCTGACCAATTTTATAATACCCTCTGCAAGGGTATAAAAATATTATTGCCAAGGACTGCAAGGGTATATAAACTTCGGCATTGCCGAAGTTAGCTTCTTTGATATTTTTAGCTTTATGTTGTTCTTTAGTGAGTGGACCAATCGTATCCACAATTACACTGTCGTAAGCCAGTTGTGGCGTTTCAGCTATTGTCAATGGAGTTTTTGTATGTTTGGATATTTTTGCTTTTTGATACTAATTACATTTATTTATATATATGACGAATATCCATTACTGTTCTTAGTATTTTCCATTTTCTTTACTTTGAATACTTTCTACTGTTCACTCTCACTTTGTATTAATAAACTGTTAGCGCAGCGAGTTGAGGTGTTATTCCGGCACGTCTGATTTTTCGACTCCTTATGCCGACTCCAATGACTTAACACCAAACCTCACTCGACAACATTCTAGTGTTGTCACGCTGTCAGGCTTATTAGCATAAATCTAGCAACAATGCTTCTGCAAAGGTAACATCTCAAATCTGCCGAGTCATCCTGCAATCTTAACATACCAATTGTCAACCTGCAAAGGGCAGTGTTGGACATACCATAGTTACAGGTGACATACCTGTCAATTCACATGTCAAACATTAACAAAACATTAGCCTACTCTTAGGCACTCTAAATTCTCCGACACGGCCATTCTGACAAGTTACACGTCCTCGTGTAAAAGAATATAAAGATCCTTTCTGTTCATTATTCTACATTGAATAAACCAGATACATGTCATCCATATTGGCAAACCATTATAATCATTATGTTTTACTTGCAAGGGCAACCACAAACTATTTCGCTCCAACATACCAATGTACTATTTGCTCATCTGTTAATCAGTCAACTTTCATCCATTAATAAATCACCAAACTCATATTTGCAGTAACATACAAAGTTCTTATTTTATTAACATTAGATGTAAACTAATTATAGTACAACACTGTACGGACCTCCTGACCATCACACGTCCTCGTGTGTTACATTAATAACGTTACGACATGCATTGCCCAGTTTGAAATGACAATTTGATTCAATCTTATTATAAAGGATGTTAAAATAAAGCTTAGTTTTTATTGTTCTAGGTACCAGTGCCAGAATACAGGATAAAGATCTGGCTATTACTCTATGCACCCGGCGTTCAGTGATCTCCCACTAGTTTTTGACTCTCTCGTGAAGTAACATATGTCCCGGACACCAACCTTATTGGGCTCCTATCACCTCACCTCTCCATACTGATACTGACAAGAAAACACAATAACTCGTGCTCTTACCAGCTCTTACATTTAGTGGGAATCCCTTCCGCCGGCATACTTCTCAACGATTCGTGCGAATATTTATAAGTTCGCTTATTAGCCATGGATTTTAAAACATATCTGTCGCCATCGAGTATCTCCGCCACTTGGAATAGTTTTGAGTTTTGAGTTTGTTTTTGTCAAATCTAGCTTTTTCATAGGAGGCGGATTTATCTATGTTTTCTATGGCATCTTTCTTACAAGACTTACATTAGAGGTCTGCATGAATGTATTCATTTCCGACATCATAGTACTGTACAGTAGTTAAGTGTTCTTAAAAATACTGTACTCATTCTCTGCTGTACAGTATATTCGAGTAGCTATAAGAACCGAGTACAGTAAAAATACTATACTCACTTAGAGTGAGTGACAGTAATAAATGTACTCTTTGTAAGTGAGTACAGTATATGTCACTTTTTTCATGTTGTACACCACTGGAACAGTGAATACATTTTGTCATTTATCTGTACAGATGAGTATAATATTTTAAACAACGAAGACATGGCTGCCAAAGAAAATGACGCAAACGCAATAAATGCGAACGTAAGCGTAAGTTTTTGCTAAAATAAAATTATATATAATTTATTAATGTTAAATTACAAAGAAATTTGTTAAATTAATAAATAATTGTGTTCAGCTCGTCTTTGTAATTGTCTTTTGCAAGGTTATATATGTGTGAAGTCGCAAAGTCTTACGTATAACTGTGTTTGTCTGTATATATGTATGTATTTAAGTATATATCGCCATTATTCAACCAGTAATCATCGTTGGACAGTTTAAATGCAGGAACTCATTTTAATCAGTACGCCGCCAATATCAAATTAAAGTTATTGGCGAACGTACTTAAGCCATCGCTTAAAAGAGGTCGAAACAAAGTTTGGGACACCTTTTCTCGAATAGTGGACGAAAACGGCTTAGAAAACCCTGACGTAGTGGTGTGTAATACATGCAAAAATGTGTATAAATTCGAAAAAAGCACATCGAATTTAGTAAAGCACAAATGCTACATAATGGCAAATAGTCGTAAACGCAACCACTGTGAAGTTGTTGTAGATGCAGAATCAAAAAAGTTGTGCACTAAGCTAGCAACTGAATGGACAATAAAGAATGGGCGATCCTTTAATATTATTGCGGACTCAGGACTAAAAAACATATCCCAGTTTTTTATATCTGTTGCTGCGAACTTCTGGGAAAATGTTAATGTTGAATCATTATTGCCGCATCCCACTACCATCTCACGGAACATCGAAGGTCTCTACGAATATCATTTTAATGAAATAAAAAAAGAAGTAGTTGATCATACGAAACTTGGATATAGCATAACGTCGGATATATGGACAGACGACTTCTTCAAAGTATCATATATATCGCTGACGATTCATTATGTCGCAGAAAGAACCCTAAACAACCGCCTACTTGCAGTAAAATCAATGCAAGGAGGATCCTGTACCGGTAAGATTTATAAAATTTTATTTATTATTGAAAATGAATTTTATAACCCTATTGTTTTTAGGTGACAGAATTAAAAACAAAATTGAAAATATTTTACGCGAATTTGGGTGTGATTTGCAAATGGATGAACCAATAATAGTCACCGACCGAGGCGCTAACATGAAGGCTGAATTTAGGGGGCTAAACACGTTGAACTGTGTAAACCATTTGACGCACAATGTTATTGGTAAAGCTGTGGATGAGGTCCCAGAATTGGAGAAGACAGTAGATCGCTGCAGCAAACTTGTGAAGTATTTTAAAAAGTCAGGTCAAAATTTCTTTTTAAAAAGCACCTTAAAGAGCTACTGTCCAACACGGAATACGATATTCCAAATATTCAAATCAATTGAGTTGAACTGGATGGAAATATACAACATATTAATTGAGAAGAATGAAATAAGTAGGATTCAAAATATGAATTTATGCGATGTAAGCGCATTGGCTAAACTTCTGGTTCCATTCGATGCGTGTTCAAATAAGCTTGAGGGGAGCAACTATCCAACTTTGCACCTAGTCATACCGCACATCAATAATTTAAAAAAAAATTTAACACCTAGTGATAACGATGTGGAAATGGTGGAAAAATGCAAGCGTGCTCTTGAGTCAAATTTAGTAAAAATAGTTCAAAGTAATCTAAACAAGTTTCATAATATTGCTCTTTTTTTATTTCCGCCGACAAATAAATTGTCACAATTTACTGAATTAGAGAAGGAAAAGACTATAGAGGACCTTGAAGCAATTATGATAGATATTCAGCTTAGAACTCAAACTGAAGAAAGCTATAACATTATTCCATCCAGCCAAGAAATAGATGATATTTTCGCCGATTATGTACAACCCATCCATAATAATAATATTCAATATATCATAAGTAATGAAATTCGAACATATCAAAATGTAAATATTCCATATAACGCAGAGTTTGATGTTCTGAGTTGGTGGAAAAACAACAAGCAGCAATTTCACTTACTTTTTAAGGTTGCTTGCAAGTTAGTGTACAGTAGAAGTGCTGTACAGCAATTTTAATGTACTCATTAACTGCTGTAGAACATGGAAGTGAGTGTGAAGTCTAGCTGTCAATCAAAAAAATTTGAAATTTAAAATTGTACAGAAAAAAGGTGTACACGTTTTTAGAATGAATGATTCATTTGCCCTTTTGGATGCATTCATGCAGATGTCTAACTTACATCGGCTTTATTCTGATTCTCAAAAACATGTAACATATTTAAAGGTCGAACTTCTTTACCAATCAGCAATTCCAAAGGACTATTTTTAGTGGTTCTATTTGTTGTGCAATTTATGGCCAGCTGTATTTCGCCTAAAGCATCCTGCCAGGATCGCTTACTGGTCTCTATAGCAGTTAACATTCGTTTTAACACGCTCATAACGAGCTCTACCTGACCGTTCGCGCGACTAGCCCCTGTTGCAATCAAGTGTAAACCTATCTTTTGCATGGTGCAGAACTTGCTAAAATCCTTTCCAGTAAAACATCTGCCCTGGTCAGCAATGATTCTATTTCGTACGCCGAAAAATGATATCGATGACTTTAAAGCACTGACGCAACTTTCAGTATTTACGTTTACAGTATAATACAAATAAACAAACTTGGTAAACGCATCGATTTGTACTATAAGGTATTCCTTTTTATCGCTTTTTCCACTCAGCTTGCCAGTTATATCTATGTGCACCGTGTGCCATGGTAGTACCTACTTTAGGAATGGGATGGAGCTCTACTTGTATTTTGCCCGACGGCGGTTTAGTGAGTCTGCAGGTAATACAATTATCTACAAATTTACGGACATATTTATGCATTTTCTCGAACCAGTAGAACTCGTATATTTTATCCAAAGTCTTTTCCCAACCGAGATGTACAATTGCCTCATGAAAGTGATTCACTACCGACCACCTAAATGGTCTGGGTATAACAGGAAGGCATCTAGATTTACCATTCCGTTGGATTTTTCGGAAGAGCATTTTTAAACGAAGTTCGTACGTCTTTGCCAAACCCTCCTCCAACTCGTCATTTTGAAATCTAGAAATGATCGAAGAAGTCTCAAAATCTCTTTGTTGCTCAGCAAGAAGCCAATTGTCTGATATCTCAGTTAAATGCACACGTTTAATGGGAGCCTGAGCAGACAATTTAAATAGGTAATGGATTACGAGAAAAGAAATCCACATGGGTCATCTTTACACAAGGTCTATACTAAATTTCAAAGTCAAATGACTGCATATAGGCCCACCATCGATGGACTCTTGGCGTCAGGTCGACTTTAATGCGTGAAGCCTTTAACGAACTACAGTCGGTCTAAACAACAAAATGTAGGCCCTGCAGGTAGTGACGAAAATGCTTCATGGAATTGAACAATGCCAGCGTCTCTAGTTCGTATGAATGATAACGAGATTCTGGAGGTGAGGTTCGTTTGCTGTAATATTCAACATCATGAGGTTTATTATCGATTTTATGTAATAAGATCGCTCCGTAGCCATCCATACTAGCATCTGTATGTAATTTGATGGGGTGCTTAGGATCAATCAACAAAAGGTTCACCATGGAGATGCTACATATCATCAATACTCCAAGCGCCACACGACTTAACTTTAAGACTGATACCGACAACTGCGCTCACATATACAGACATTTACTTGACAATAATTAGTTCTTAACTCCAGGTCGAACGGTGCTGACGTGTTAAACAATGTATGTTAAAAGATTGTTAAATGTCACATGATTGTTAAATGTTCTTGTATTCTATTGTCGTTGCCCTGAAGACGGTTGCCGCAGCGCAACCGAAATATATCGGAAAAAAAGAAAATTAAAAACTATATTTTGTTTTTATTTTTATTTGGAACAAATGACCTGAAGCCTGAGAAAATCTTAAGATATGGAAGAAAAATTTGTAGTAAAAAGAGAAATAATTTGAATGTTTTGTTTGTGTGTTGATGAATTCAGTTGTAGGGAAAGAAATTTCAAAATGTAAAAATATTATTGCCAAGGACTGCAAGGGTATATAAACTTCGGCATTGCCGAAGTTAGCTTCTTTGATATTTTTAGCTTCATGTTGTTCTTCAGTGAGTGGACCAATCGTATCCACAATTACACTGTCGTAAGCCAGTTGTGGCGTTTCAGCTATTGTCAATGGAGTTTTTGTATGTTTGGATATTTTTGCTTTTTGATACTAATTACATTTATTTATATATATGACGAATATCCATTACTGTTCTTAGTATTTTCCATTTTCTTTACTTTGAATACTTTCTACTGTTCACTCTCACTTTGTATTAATAAACTGTTAGCGCAGCGAGTTGAGGTGTTATTCCGGCACGTCTGATTTTTCGACTCCTTATGCCGACTCCAATGACTTAACACCAAACCTCACTCGACAACATTCTAGTGTTGTCACGCTGTCAGGCTTATTAGCATAAATCTAGCAACAATGCTTCTGCAAAGGTAACATCTCAAATCTGCCGAGTCATCCTGCAATCTTAACATACCAATTGTCAACCTGCAAAGGGCAGTGTTGGACATACCATAGTTACAGGTGACATACCTGTCAATTCACATGTCAAACATTAACAAAACATTAGCCTACTCTTAGGCACTCTAAATTCTCCGACACGGCCATTCTGACAAGTTACACGTCCTCGTGTAAAAGAATATAAAGATCCTTTCTGTTCATTATTCTACATTGAATAAACCAGATACATGTCATCCATATTGGCAAACCATTATAATCATTATGTTTTACTTGCAAGGGCAACCACAAACTATTTCGCTGCAACATACCAATGTACTATTTGCTCTAGTTGGACACACGTTCTCTTATCCTGACTCAATTACCCGTATCTGGTTTAATCAGTCAACTTTCATCCATTAATAAATCACCAAACTCATATTTGCAGTAACATACAAAGTTCTTATTTTATTAACATTAGATGTAAACTAATTATAGTACAACACTGTACGGACCTCCTGACCATCACACGTCCTCGTGTGTTACATTAATAACGTTACGACATGCATTGCCCAGTTTGAAATGACAATTTGATTCAATCTTATTATAAAGGATGTTAAAATAAAGCTTAGTTTTTATTGTTCTATGTACCAGTGCCAGAATACAGGATAAAGATCTGGCTATTACTCTATGCACCCGGCGTTCAGTGATCTCCCACTAGTTTTTGACTCTCTCGTGAAGTAACATATGTCCCGGACACCAACCATATTGGGCTCCTATCACCTCACCTCTCCATACTGATACTGACAAGAAAACACAATAACTCGTGCTCTTACCAGCACCCGCAGAGTAGTGCTTCAGGTAACCTTCAGGAATGGAGTCTGACATTCTGCATTGAAAACCATCAATGCCTTTCACCACATTGGAGTCCACCAATGTCTCTCACTCATTAGAATCCACCAGAGTCTCTTTCAACTCTGTTCTTCTTGACGTCTCTTTCAACGCCGTCTTTCTCTATTTTTCTTACAAGACTTACATTAGAGGTCTGCATGAATGTATTCATTTCCGACATCATAGTACTGTACAGTAGTTAAGTGTTCTTAAAAATACTGTACTCATTCTCTGCTGTACAGTATATTCGAGTAGCTATAAGAACCGAGTACAGTAAAAATACTATACTCACTTAGAGTGAGTGACAGTAATAAATGTACTCTTTGTAAGTGAGTACAGTATATGTCACTTTTTTCATGTTGTACACCACTGGAACAGTGAATACATTTTGTCATTTATCTGTACAGATGAGTATAATATTTTAAACAACGAAGACATGGCTGCCAAAGAAAATGACGCAAACGCAATAAATGCGAACGTAAGCGTAAGTTTTTGCTAAAATAAAATTATATATAATTTATTAATGTTAAATTACAAAGAAATTTGTTAAATTAATAAATAATTGTGTTCGTCTCGTCTTTGTAATTGTCTTTTGCAAGGTTATATATGTGTGAAGTCGCAAAGTCTTACGCATAACTGTGTTTGTCTGTGTGTATGTATTTGTGTATATATCGCCATTATTTCGCTTCAAGTGTTTTATCATAAATGTAATACTCATCGTTAGACAGTTCAAATGCAGGAACTTATTTTAATCAGTACGCCGCCAATATCAAATTAAAATTATTGGCGAACGAACTTAAGCCATCGCTTAAAAGAGGTCGAAACAAAGTTTGGGACACCTTTTCTCGAATAGTGGACGAAAACGGCTTAGAAAACCCTGACGTAGTGGTGTGTAATACATGCAAAAATGTGTATAAATTCGAAAAAAAGCATATCGAATTTAGTAAAGCACAAATGCTACATAATGGCAAATAGTCGTAAACGCAACCATTGTGAAGTTGTTGTAGATGCAGAATCAAAAAAGTTGTGCACTAAGCTAGCAACTGAATGGACAATAAAGAATGGGCGATCCTTTAATATTATTGCGGACTCAGGACTAAAAAACATAGCCCAGTTTTTTATATCTGTTGGTGCGAACTTTATTGCCGCATCCCACTACCATCTCACGGAACATCGAAGCTCTCTACGAATATCATTTTAGTGAAATAAAAAAAGAAGTAGTTGATCATACGAAACTTGGATATAGCATAACGTCGGATATATGGACAGACGACTTCTTCAAAGTATCATATATATCGTTGACGATTCATTATGTCGCAGAAGGAACTCTAAACAACCGCCTACTTGCAGTAAAATCAATGCAAGGAGGATCCTGTACCGGTAAGATTATGTTCTTGCACTCATATGTTGAAGTTTTATATAAAGAGTTATTTTCTGAAATAAATTTGTAATCAAAACTGGGTTTTAGCCGTCTTCAGGTCAATAAATCTTACTTACGAATTTATTTGTAAGATTTTAAAATCATAGGCAGCACAAAAGGTGAGCAGGTTGTCTGTATAGCTATTTCAAGAACCACCAAGTTCTATCATCAGCAGACTTTGCTAAAGAATCCACAGTTGTAATGGCCATACCATATCTTCAACGCTAAAAGTAGTTGGGAATATCAATTACATGAAGCGAGAAATGAACGGCAAAGCTTGCAACTGCAGATTCCACCTTTTTTATGTGCATATTCTTGCGCGCCATAAGAATTAGTGTAAAGGGCTTCGCCTTAACCAACTAACCGTCGCGCCCAAATATTTTGTTATAGTATATTGTACTATATACAAAAAAGATGGTTTACAGCAAGTGTAAAAACAACTTGTGTAATACGGCGGACCTTCCGTTTTTGGTATTTGTCCAATGACATGAAGCGAGAAAAGAACGGCAAAGCTTGCAACTGCCGATTCCACCTTTTTTTATGTGCATACCCTTGTCAGAATTAGTGTAAAGGGCTTCGCCTTAACCAACTAACCGTCGCGCCCAAATATTTTGTTATAGTATATTGTACTATATACTTAAAAGATGGTTTACAGCATGTGTAAAAACAGCATGTGTAATACGGCGGGCCTTCCGTTTTTGGCATTTGTCTAGATTTAGATTTCAGTGAATCTTTCTAGAACAGTCTAGAAACGTTTGGACAAAGCGAATCGAGGCAAAACGTCAGTAGAGGCAGAGGCAACCCGTTGGCAGAGGCAAAGCTTGACGTAGCGCGAGGTGAAACGAAAGCAGAGGCAGAGGCAACCCGTTGGCAGAGGCAAAACTGGACGTAGCGCGAGGCAAAACGTCAGCAGAGGCAGAGGCAACCCGTTGGCAGAGGCGAAGCTGGACGTAGCTCGAGGCAAAACGTCAGCAGAGGCAGAGGCAACCCGTTGGCAGAGGCAAAGCTGGACGTAGGGCGAGGTGAAACGTAAGCAGAGGCAGAGGCAAAGCTGGACGCTTCAAAAGACAAAACGTTAGAAGAGGCCAGACAATCCACTGGCAGAATTTAAACGAAGACTTCGTGGGACAGGAGCGGAGTTGGGTAAATTTTTGGTATCTATATGTAGATAGTTCTAACCTTAATTGAATTTACTAAAACTAACCTTAGCAATAATTATTAGTATCGAACAAAAGAAAATATTGTAATATGGAGCTTGACGAGGTTATGGCATTGCGAGTCGCAGATTTGCGAAACAAGTTGGCCGAATTGAACCTAAGCACAGTGGGAAGAAAACGTGATTTACAGAATAGACTTCTTACTCATTACAATATTCAAGACCAGGATAGCGAGGAAGAAGTTGAATCAGTAGTTACAGCTACAGGCGAACTGCCTACAAATAATTTTGGTCGATCTTGGTACACCTTAAAAGATGTTGAGGGCAGTGTATCCTATTTTTCCGGCTCAGGTAGTCCCGATATTGATTTGTGGGTGCAAGAGATAGAAGAGTGTGCTATTACAGTTCAATGGGACAAGCTACAGACCTTTATATACGCCAAACAGTTGTTAGCTGCGGCAGCTAAATCATTTATTCGGAGTCAACATGGTATACACAATTGGGAGATATTAAAAGCAGCATTGCGCAAGGAATTTGGTTCGAAACGATCAGCAGCTGAGATTCATAGAATATTATCGCAAGAGGGGAGACATTACATGAATATTTGTATGATTTAATGGAAATTGCCAAACCAGTGAATTTGGACGATGAGAGCTTGATAGAATACTTTGTAAAGGGCATTCTAGACTCACAAGTTAATAAAGCTATTCTATTTCAAGCCAGGAATCTAGAACAACTGAAATTTCAAATAGAAACGCATCAGAAAGTGCGTGCTTCACACAAGTCGTTAAACAAGTTTGAGGCTCAGTCAGGAAAAAAGATTAACCAGGGTACAATAATAGATACATCTAAGAATCGAAAGTGCCACGGATGCGGTGATACATCACATATCAGACGAGACTGTCCAAAGAACGATCAAAGGTGTTTTAAATGTGGTAAAGTAGGACATCGAATGGCCCAGTGCAAACCAGAAAATGCAATTAAATACGAGAGAAATACAAACGTGGTAGAAAATGAAGACGTAGTAATACAGCCGTCGAGCGAATTTACCCCGTCAGGGTTAGAACTTAAAGACATCGTATATTCTAACGTTATATTTAAAAGACTTGTAGATACTGGCGCTGGCTTATGTCTTATGCGAAGAAAAATGTATTTTATGATTGGATCGAAACCGTTATTAGGTGGAGCTAGACACTTAACAGGAATTGGCGACAGTAAGGTGTTGACTTTCGGTAGTTTTATAATACCAGTGGAAGTGGATGGCTTAGTTATGAACATAGAATACCATGTAGTGCCAGATCAGGACATTAGTTTTGATGCTATACTGGGTCGAACGATATTCAACACTGTCAATATAAGTGTAACAGCTAATGGATCTAAGTTTGCTATTCGCAACGATATAGAAGTTTGTCACACCCATAGTATACCAAAGAGAGAACAAAATGAGTCAGATACTCAGTGGGCAGGAGAGATTGGAAATATCTTCATCACAAATATTGAAGAGAGGGATAAGAGTCCAGACATAAATCTTTCGCATTTGAACCATTTGATAAAAGGGGAAGTAGAGAAATTAATTCGAAACTACCAACCAAAAAGAAGTGCAAACGCACCAGTAAGCATGAAAATTATATTGAGCGACGAAATACCTGTCTATCAGCACCCGAGACGTTTAGCCTTTCATTCAAAAATGGCTAGCAGAGAAAATAATTAAAATCAGTACTTCTGAGTACGCGTCTCCAGTTGTCTTAGTCTCGAAAAAGAATGGTCAGAAGCGTTTATGCTGTGACTACAGGAAATTAAATGAAAAAATACTTCGTGATAACTTTCTCATGGCTCATATGGACAGCGTTTTAGAAAAGTTGCAAGGTGCCAATATGTTTTCAACTTTAGACTTAACAAACGGATGTTTCCATGTACCGTTAGTAGAAAGCTCTCAGAAATACACTTCTTTTGTTACTCAGAGTGGACAATATGAATTCCTGTATGTTCCTTTCGGTACTTCTAATTCACCAGCTGTATTTACAAGATTCATAATGGTTGTGTTACGAGATTTGATAAAAGCCAATGATTGTGTAGTCTACATGGATGACATCACCATTCCAGGTATAGATGATGGTTTGGCCAAGCTTAAACGCGGTCAGCAAAAAACGGGTTACGAATTAATTGGAGTAAATGTCAGATGCTGCAACGAAAAGTTCTATGGTACGGTATGATGTAAAAAATGGTACCATAACGCCGAGCCAAGAAAAGATTAGAGCTGTTTCGAATTTTCCCATCCCAAGTAGCATAAAGGGGTTACAAAGATTTTTGGGTCTAACTTCCCATTTTAGAAAATTTATTGAGAGTTATGCAGTAATCGCGTAGCCGTTGTCCGATTTAATGCGTAAGGATTCGAAGTTTGAATTTAAAGATATACACAAACTCGCTTTCGAAGAACTAAGAGCTGCGTTGACTAAAGAACCCGTCCTTAAATTGTTTAACCCGAAATTGCAAACTAAAATACATGCGGACGCTTCAAAATACGGATTTGGGGCAGCTTTGTTTCAAAAGCAAGCAGAGGATAATTCATTTCATCCCGTTGAATATATGAGTCGTAAGACAAAATTGTGTGAAGAGAGGTATCATTCTTACGAACTCGAAGTGCTTGCTATAATTGGAGCACTAACCAAATGGCGTGTTTATGTCCTAGGATCTCGATTCACCATAGTTACTGATTGTAACGCATTCGCTATGACTATGAAGAAGAAAGATGTTCCTTTGAGTGTTGCTCGTTGGGCTATGTAGCTTCAAGATTTTGATTATGTTATTGTACATCGATCAGGTACTCAAATGAGCCACGTCGATGCGTTGAGTCGTTTCGCATGTTTTATGCTTGTTGAGGACAATATTAAACATCGATTAAAAGAAGCTCAGTTGGAAGATGAGTGGACCAAGGCATTAAGGACGCTAGTCGAAAAGGAACGTTATAAAGACTTCTATATAGAGAACGAAATTCTCTTTGAAGACCCTAATTGTGAGTTGATTGTAGTACCTTCGGCAATGGAACATGAGACTATTAGACTTGCGCATACCCAGGGCTATTTTTCCGTCAAGAAAACGCAAGATTTGATCGAGAAATCATACTATATTCCCGAACTGAGAGATAAGGTTATTCGTGTGGTAAATAGTTGTGTGGAGTGTTTTGTTGTAAGTGCAAAGGCTGGCAAAAGTGAGGGATACCTAACTTTAATAGAAAAGGGTGACAAACCACTTTGTTCTTACCATATTGATCACGTCGGACCAATGGAACTTACGAATAAACCGTATAATTACATATTGGTTATAATAGATGGTTTTTCTAAGTACGTTTGATTGTATCCCACCAGGAGCACAGGCGTAGATGAAGTGATACGGTGCTTAGAAGTTCAAGCGACAAATTTTGGGAACCCAGTACGATTGATATCTGATAGAGGCGCGTCTTTTACTTCGCACATCTTCAAAAAGTATTGCGAGGATCACGACATCGTGCATTTATTGATTACCACCGGAGTACCGCGAGGAAATGGGCAGGTTGAAAGGATTCACAAGATTGTTATTCCAATGTTAGCTAAAATGAGTTTAAATAATCCAGCTTCATGGTATAAATACGTAGGGAAAGTTCAGCAAATCATCAACGATACGGCACCTAGAAGTACTAAGATCACTCCCTTTAAGATCCTAACCGGTATTGACATGCGTAGATCAGAGGATGTTGACCTTAAAGAACTACTCGATGATCTTCTAGTCGAAGAACTAGCAGAACATAGGAAAAAAATACGAATGGAGGCAGTTCAAAATATAAAACAAATTCAAGAGGAGAACAAGAAGTCAGCTAATCTAAAGAGAAAAGAGGGAAAACGATTCAAAATAAGTGATTTGGTTGCTATTAAGCGTACCCAATATGGCGTTGGTCTGAAACTTAAAGGAAAGTATTTAGGACCATATAAGGTAACGGTAATAAGGGCCTAATAGGACATCAACTGTATCGGAATATATGAAATTGTGGGGACCGTCATTCGGGTCGAATGTACTGTCAGGAGGGCCGAATGTGGAAAATGGCATTGAGAGAGAGCAATCCAAAGTGATAGAAGAAAAGAGACAAACACGTAGTGGCCGAACATTCTAGTAGTTGAGAGAGAGCAGGGCATACGATCATTACATAAGTTGAGAGAGAGCTTGTTAAAGAGGCCGCGGGTCATTCGCAAAGAGACTGTCAACTAAGTCGCACGTCAAGGTCCATAAGTAGTCCAGTGTTATTTTTATAAGTATGTTTAAATCTTAACAATATATTGAACTCGATTGTCATCAAACAATTCAAATATTAATAAATAAATAAATATAGTAACGATCATTAAATCACCACTACATAGATATAAAAGTCAATTTTATTAGACAATGGTTGACCAATGCCTCTATTCGAATAGAGTACATTCCTTCCGAGGATATGCTGGCAGATGCACTAACAAAACAGTCCCAGCTTCTAAAATAGCGTTGTTGGAATCCAGACTGGGGTTAACCTAATTTCTTAATTAAAGAAAAGAATTGTCATCATCAAAATTGTCATAATATTATTTTTGCCAGATATTCAATTAAGGGGTATATTGAATAGTACTTTCTATCTGGAAACTCTTACACCTCACATTTGTACTGCTACTAATTACTACTCATTAAAAAAGTCTTCTATCATCTTGCAAACTGCACACACGTCTTTCAATAGCTTCTACTGGTTTTTATAATACTTGGCATATTACCTAACGATTTCTTCGGGATACCTGACTTCTGGCCTTTTTATACTGGAGTTTTTCAAATTTTGGAGGCGGAAAGGGGCGTGGCAAAATCTTTCTACACACAAATATACATATCAAATATTGTGTCTCTAGCTATAATAGTTTTTCAGATAAACGTTTTTTTTTTAATTGTGGGGGCGGAAAGGGGCGTGGCAAAATCTTTATACATACGAAATGTGCGCATTTACTAAGCAAATATACATACCAAATATGGTGTCTCTAGCTGCAATAGTTTTTGAGATAAACGTTTTTTTAAATTGCGGGGCGGAAAGGGCGTGGCAAAAATTTGAAATCAACTTGATCACTCTACATACTACATGAGCCTACATACCAAATTTAGTGGCTCTATCTCTTATAGTCTCCGAGATCTACGGACGGACGGACAGACGGACATGGCTAGATCGACTCGGCTGTTGATACTGATCAAGTTTCCTTTTGCCTGTAACATACATTTTGGCGACTTTAATATATCATTTCACCCTATGGGTGTATGGTATAAATATATTTCACAGCGAACGAATTTTTATTGACAATCAGCAATATATAGCGTATTTATGATTAATCAAACCAAGAATGTATATACCCTACCAAATTGACAGAAATATAGGGAATTTGATCAAGCGTAACGAAAACGGTATATACCTTATCAGTTTGTTGGTAGCGAGTCAACGATGCAAGCACAACAATACAACGACGAAAAGAAACGGAGCATCAAATCTCTGATTGTATATATGTATGTGTGCAATGCGAACCAACTAAACGGTAAGCATGTACTAGATTGTGAGCGAGGGGAGAGTAGGGCGGCAAAAGCGAATGTTTTTGTGCTTGGCAACAAGAAAGTATTTTCAAAAAAAAATTTTTTTATGCTTCAAGCACCGAGGACTAATTTTTTGGTAGTAACCAAAAAGTTGGAAAATAACTTTCCTTATCTCCTTATTTGACATTGAGTCTTTCGTCGAATTAAACAAGGGTATGAACAGCCGAGGCGACGCGCCTGAATAATTAAATTGGCAATCGATTTATTACCAAACTTATTAACCAGTGCACATTGGGCGCAAATTCCGATTTACCGGCATAAACTCCAAAAGTAAAAATATGGACTTGAAATTTTGCAATTATGTTAAGATTTTTTTTTATAATTTTGGATTTTCTTGTTTTGGAATTTTGACCACACCCGCACCAACCGCCCACATGCACAATGTAAAACAAATGGGATATACTGATAAATTTTTATTTACTATTCAAGATCCAATCCAAAATCAAATATTTCTTTAAATTCAAAGTCTGATTCAACAACAACTGTATTCTCTATTGAGGGTAACATCAAGAGCGCAATAACCTCTTTTGGTAGAAATTGTACCTTGTTGTTTCTTTGTGAAGAGATAGCCGATATTAATGGGTCAGATGAATCCAAAGCTCCGTGAAACACATCCGTTAGATTATTTTTGCGGCTGTTTTTTCTAGCGTGAAATCGTCTATCACGCTTGTAATATTTATCACGTGCCTCAGAAGCGTTTTCTCCCAAGCAACCGACAGGAAGCACAGAAGATTGTATAATATCTGCACTGTGCACTAAAATCTTGTGAACAGTAGCGCTCGTTGGATACCACGGATATTTTGTTAAAAACAATTGAAGAGTTTCCTCACAAAGTTTCTTAAATTTCATTACATCAATTTCAAACTCGCATGAAAGTACAATTAATATTGTTTGAAAATTCTTCAATAGTTTTTCATCTACATCTAATATTGCGGCAAATAGTGAAACATTTCCAAATGCTCTTCGCGCCGTGTTGCCATCATTGGAATTTCCAGAACCGTTCGGACTTGGTTTGTTCACATGTAGTCCCATATCTGTCCAGACCTTCTCCTCTATTTGCTTTTTGCGTATGAGCATTGCGTTTTTGTCTAAAGTATTGCAGACTCGCCATTTCTGAACACCAATTCTGTATGAAATGTTCAATACGAACTCTAATAAGCGAATCCATGCGTGTAAAGGACTAACTCCGAACTGCAAAGTATTTGCAGTTAATATCGGTAACATTCAAGAAATCTTTCGGACTAGCACCGCAAATAGGACACGATTGGGTTGATTTCGTTCCGGTTAATATATTCAAAACTTTGCCATCTATAAGAGTCATATGTAAGTCGTAAGCAAATTCTACCTTAATTTGTCCTTCCTCGTATAAAAATGATTTCAAGTTTTCTATTTGCATATTTATGAGACTTTTCGAATATAAAATATGCTCCCGACTTTCCTTAATGAATTCGATCTTTAATGAATTCGATACTTAATGGACTGTGGCTTAGGGTTTCTCCAGATAATTCGTCCAATTTGATCAATCATTTGAAGAGGGATTATTGTCATGACAAACAAAGACTGGTCGAGGCTTTTAGGTTCCTGTTCATTAAATCGTTGCTTATATACACTTTGTCCGGTTGAACCATCAAAGCCATAGCTTACGAATAGCCTTATTTAAGATATATTAGTAAATTGCTCAAAGACTGGCTTCTAATGTAAAATTATTCTTGAAGCAGTATGATCTAATAAGTTCTGCAGCGGCACTTCAGCAACAGTTTCCGATACATTTACTTCAAGAGGCCTGATAATTTTTTAGCTTCTTTTACCTTTTCATAGCTTGGATAAATGTTGCAATTCTTTTTTATTCCCATTGATTTAATGTTAATATATTGTTGCTTAGAGAAGGAATTCTCAATAATAAAAGATAATGCCTCATCTGCCGAGAGCAATACTGGTGAAAGATCTTCAGATGTAAAACCTTTTGGTTTTAATTTTCCTCTTAATATTTTTGATGTTTCCTTATCTCCCGACTTCTCTGCTGACATAGCGGCAGCATGCATTAGGCTTTCTTTTGAATTTTCTTTAGAAAGCTTTGAAGCCAATTTTCTTTTCAATCTAGATCCTCCTTCTTCATAAGCTGCAATAGGACGTCCAGTCTTTTTTGTGCAATTATTTTCTTTTGTGAAAAATGATATTTCAGTTGCCAGGCAGCTTGCATTTTCCTTTTTAAAGCGTTCAACATGTCTGTTACTTTTGGTTAGCAGCTTTTTGACATGGGAAGCGAAATTTTGTATTTTCTTTTTAATTTCAACTTCCGAGCTTTTAGACAAACTTTGTTTATTTATTTTTCCGCACAGCCAATCAAAAGTGGCGCTAGCACTTCGTCTTTTTCCCAGCCACACTTCCAGCAAATCGCCTCGTCGGATATCGAATTGTTCTAGATCTATTGAAATATTATGAATTTGCGCAAGTATGCGCTCAAGTTGTTAACTTAATTGAAATTAAAATACAATAACACATACTACCACATTAACACTTTACGCAATCCGCCATAATCTTATTAGTTCTGCTCCAGGAAAAACAACTATTTTCAGGTTAGGTTCGATTATAAACATGATTTATTAAATCTGCTAAATACAAAACAATACAACAACGAACACAGTTTTGGCACTTAAATCTACATTCTACATACCTTGATTAGTATTTTGCATAACTAAAACCACAGTTATTGCATTTGCAAATAACGAATTATTTAATTCGTGAACGAAAATCTATCAAACTTTGCACACGTGTTAAGCAATCTTAACAAAGCTTCAGCTGACTTTACAGAGCTGCCAGAAAGCCAGGGATGCACGAAAAATATTTTTAAAAACGGTTTTATAATGGTTAGGCATTTCTCTAATGGATTTAACAAAAAATAGAAGAAAATATTATAATATAATATAATGCGCCCAATCTGCAGTGACCGTTAATTATTTTATGTGTATGTATAAAGATTTTATATTTTTATATATGTATCAGCACCACAAAAAAAAATATATATAAAAAAGGAATAACGGTTCAATATTAAATATTATTTTTGCACAGTTTAAAATTTCACAGTCATTTAACTTGTCCCTGCTCGGGCGCCATGAATAATCGTAAGAGTTTTTATGATTATTTAATTTAAGTATATAACTGGACCGTTTATTGACATGATTTCGGAACAAATACAAAAAGATTGCGCTCGTTTTAAAAGGTAATTTTCGACTATATTTGTTCTTCAAGTTTTTAACTAACGAGGCGGAGCTCTCAATGCGACTTCCCTGGGACTCCCACGCTTTTGGCGGCACCCAACTCCAACATCAAACATTAAGCGTTGACACGAACAATATACATAGCGCTTATTTGCGCTAACTGTCAGACTTAACAAACAAGGCTTCTATTTGAACGGCGCAATCCAAGCACCTCTGGTTAATGTGCGATGGTTTCGTCAGAGCACAGATCTGCGATAGTAACCGGGTATATAGCTGCTACCTACCGCCCAGTTTATCTATCTCTACATATGGCAAGGTCATTGATGAACTCGTGGACAGTGCAACAACCGCACCTCAGTCATAATTGGCGACGATTTTAACGCATGGGCTACAGAATGGAGCACTAGTCACACAGTTAGAAGAGGCCGTTCGCTTCTTGAGGCCCTGGCGACTCTCAACGTTTCGTTACTCAACACTGGGTCCAAAAAAACTTTCAACAGAGCAGGTTTGGGATCAATTATAGACCTGATGTTTGTGTGCGCTCCATTGGTGCGACTTTTCAACTGGAAATTTTTATATTTACTCCGCAAGCGATCACGAGGTAATATTGGATACTTTGTGGATACTTTGAGCATTCCTGCTTTCTATGGAAACCTGCTATTCAATACGAGTGAAAGCAGTGCAGAAAATATGGCAAACGGCCCTATGGGGCTGTACATTGGTGGTTCGAAAATATAGCGGCAACCAGACGAGCGAGTATCCGTTCGCGACGTCTGTTTCAGCGCTCGAGAGAGACTGAGAGTTTTGAATCTTTAAGAATGGAATACCATTAAATGCAATTAAAACCAGCTAAAGAGAATGGTTCCTGCGTCTTGGGAAAAGGCATACCGGACCGTAGTCAAACGCGTTGATGCCAAGAAAACATCAATACCATCAGATACAGCGAGCTTAATCCAAAGCTCACTTTTCCCGCAAAAACAAGACCGGCTACCACTGGCAGCTCGAAGCAATGAGATGGAAATAACGGCGTGTACGACAGTAGAACTGTTGGATATCGGCAACAGGCTTATGAACAAGAAAGCTCCTGGCCCCGACGGCATTCAGAACAGAGTTTTAAGGCTGGCAGTTAATCTGCACCCTGATGTATTCCTAAAATTATACAATAAAGGCCTGAGTGAAGGAACCTTTCCGACCAGATGGTACTTCTACCAAAACCTCGCAAGCCCCCTGCGAAGCCTCATCTCATACAGGCATATTTGTCTTCTGGACACAACAGGAAAAATATTGGAATCGCTCATAGCAAGTAGGCTCAACAAAGCTATTGAGCAAGGAGGAGGACTTTATCCCAGCCAATATGGATTTAGGAAGGCAAGATCGACGATAGACGCGATAAATACAGTAGTACACATAGCCGGAGACGCCACAGCTGGTAACCGATGAAAAGGGAAAACCAAACAATACTGCATTGTGGCGACTTTTTAGTCGTATAATGCGTAGTCTGGCTTCTATTGGCGGTCAGGGAACTCTGCTGAAAATAGTAGACACCTACTTAACGGGTAGGCGACTCCGATACTCTGTAGTATATTCATACAAATAATAATTCAATACAATGAGCTCAACTTGTAACACTTTGTTGCAAGTATAAACAATTAAACATATACGCGTTAAAATATAAAAATATGCACTTGAATATGTTTATATATATAAATATATAGCTGCCGTACAAACGATGAAATTAACAATCATAAATGAAATTCTAAACCAATCAACATTGTTGGTGTTACAAAAAGTTTTTTTTTTATAAAACAAAATTCTTAATATTAAGCCATATGTTGTTTGTATACTTTTTTTTCGAAAAATTGCTATATTTTATAAAAAAAAAACCTGTAAAGCGCCGATGCGCCACATTGATCCGCTATTTTTGGCATCGCCAATTTTGGGTATGTTCGAAAAAAACAGCTATTGCCTTGTAACGGTAAATCATATCGAATCGTATCTTTGACCAATAGTTGGACAATGAATTAACCTTTCATTTAAGTGCTCATATGAGAGGATACGAGCTCCCGATTAGGATACATGAAGGATTAAATAAAAATGATTAGCCGATTAGCCCTACTCTTCCCTATAATAATAGAAAAATATTAACTGGCTCACGGTTTCATGTCAGCGATTATGTTCGCATATATAAATTAAAGCATGTTTTTGAAAAAGGGTACACACCCAAATGCATACCTGATATTTTTAAAATAAATCAAGTGCATAATACAAATCCTACAATATATTTATTGCAAGCTATGAGGGGAAAGCAATTAAAGACAGTTTTAACTATTTTTTTTGCAAGTGTTTTGCTAGTTAACATCAACGCTCTCGAGGAAGACGGACGTGTTTTTTTTAAGCTCCCGCATTTTTAACTGATTTACATTTTTTTTTTATTTTTGTTTTATCGGCATCGCGATCGAAATTAAAATTATATTAGTAAATCTAACTTGCACCGTATCACTCGTTGCGTTTTTGTGTGTTTGTGTTAATAATTTTTAACAACTTTCATTTCTGTTTATAACCTTTGTTGGTTTTTTTTTCTCTCTCTTTTCTTCCTCTCTCTCCCACCTTAATCTCATTTTTTCTGTCTTGCAAATCACAAGCAACGCCCTGTTGTTGTTGTCTTGCAATTTCATATTGTTCTTGTTGCAGTGTTTTTGTTATTGTGATTTCTAACTCCCGCGCTCGCGCTCTTTGACTTTTTTTTCTCGTTTTCGTTTCACACGTCGCCGTTATTTGCGCTCATATTGCAGTCTGTTGTGTGTCTGTAATATAGAGTCTATATTCTCTTAGTCAGTGCTCTTTTCTTTTAACCCTTGTGCACCCTCAAAATCTCTATTTCTTATTATTTCTGGACCTCAGAGTGAGTTATAAATTTTAATACTAAAACATTTCTCATTTTTATTTGTTTGATTACCAATTTTTCTTATTACCTCATAATGCCTGTTTGTTCGGTTAAAAATTGTTTGCATCCCACCCCACCCCTGAATAGTTTTATTTACTGTTGGTTGTGTAAAACTACAGTACATGTTAAGTGTGACGGCTTTACATGCAAGGTGAAGGATCTTTTAGATAAAAAAAAGGGTTTTAAATGGGGATGTAAGTCATGCCGGATCGTGGAAGATGAAATGGAACTTTTCATGCGGCAAACAAAGGATAACCTGATGAGTCTGTCTGCCAGTTTTCTTAAACTCTCGCAAGAGTTTAAAGCTGTCGAGTCTCAGTTTAGTAGTTTAACGCTACTGACTGAGTCTCGAAAGCGTAAGAAGGCGGGAGAACAGACTCCTGATTTGTCCTTGCGTTTACCGGTCTCCACATCTATATCGGTTCCGACCCCTTCTCAACCAATGCGAACTCCAATTCCACAGACGATGTCTGTAGAGTCCGTTTTGTCTGGGCAAGAATCTACACAATGGATTTTGCCGACAGGGATCCTAGTGGGAGTGCCACCTAAAAAACACATTTTTGTTTCGAGACTTCTCCCTGATGCTACATCGGATGATGTCATGGCCCACATTCGGGCTAAACTGAATTTCTCTAATATATCCATAGAAAAGTTTAAATTTTCATACTCTAGAGAAATTTCTTCTTTTAAAATCAGTGTTCCAATTGCGTTCTTTGACTGTATCTGTTCTTCCAGTTTCTGGCCGAAAAGCTTAATTGTGAAGGAAGACACGGGGCCAAACAAGAATTCCTTCACCATCTATTCCTCTTTCTTCTTCATCTATTCCCACTCCTTCCTTATCTATTCCTTCTTCTACTCTATCAAAAAACTGACAACTTCCTTCTCTGTCGGCTATCAGAATGTCAGAGGCCTTAATACTAAGCTTACTAAACTCTTTGTAGATAGTCTGTCATTTGATTTTGACCTAATTATCTTTACTGAGACTTGGTTAAAACCTGACGTTTTTGACGCCACAGTCTTACCTTCTAATTTCAATATTTTTAGACGTGATCGTACTGATCGTAGGGGTGGTGGAGTTCTTATTGCCGTAGATTCCGCCCTATCATAGGGTCTGATAACAATACCTGCCTCAAGTAGTATCGAATTTATATGCGTTAAGGTATTTTTTACTCGTTTTTCCATTTTTGTTACCTGTTCTTACATTCCGCCCCAATCGGAATGGCCAACCTACTTACTATACTTAGAATCTATTAAATTTATACTTGAACTACTTTCGGACAGAGACTCATTAATTATCCTTGGGGACTTTAACCTGCCCACTATAACTTGGTCAACACTTAATGGTAGCAAAACGTTGCTGCCCTCTGGGTGTCACGATTTTATTGATGGTCTGCTTGAGCTTTCGTTGGCCCAGCTGAATTCGATTCCTAATACGTCTGGCAGATTTCTGGATCTGATGTTTACTTCTGATCCTAGTTTTTGTGAAGTATCTAGAACTAGTCCAATGGTGTTACCAGAGGATAGTTTTCATCCAACTTTAGAGTTATCTATTGAGTTTCCCAGCCGCGAGCCCATCTCCGAGTGTGATCCTTCGGTACGCACCCGATGTTTTCGGAAGACTGACTTTGTCGCACTAAACAATGCCTTTCTTAATACCGATTGGACTAATTTATACACTTGTACGGATATGAACTCCGCCATTTCTTTATTTTATACCACTGTTGACTCAATCTTTAATGACTGTGTAACCCTAGTGTCTCCTGTGGTGACGCAAAAATCACCATGGTTTACGCGGGGGCTGTCAAAACTGAAGAATCTTAAGTCTAGGTATTACAAAAAGTATAAAGTCACGGGTCTATCATCGGATCTTTCTCGTTACTTGGTTGCTTAATCGAATTTTATTGTTTCTAATTCTATTTGCTATAATAATTACTTACAACGTTGCAAGTTGCAATTCTCCGAAAATCCTAAATCTATAGTTTCGTTAACTCAAAGCGACATTCTATCTCCCTTCCATCATTTGCAGTTTTTAATAATGTTTCGGCCTCTTCTGATCAATCTATTTCTAATTTATTTGCTAACTTCTTCTCGACTACGTACACATCCACTAAGTACAACTCTAGTCAGATATATCCATATCCTATAACGAAATCCAACTGCATTCTTAATCCTATTATAACGGAAAGTTCGGTAGCTAAGGAACTAATGACGATTAAGCCGGTATACTCACCGGGTCCAGACGGTATTCCCGCTTGTGTCCTGAGGTTTTGTGCGGAGTCATTGTGCTCGCCTTTACTTAAGCTTTTTGAGTTGTCCGTTACACTGTCCGAGTTTCCAACTATATGGAAGGATTCGTTTATTTTACCTCTTCACAAATGTGGCAATAAATCCGACGTCACTAATTACAGAGGAATTTCTAAATTGTCAGCGATACCTAAACTGTTTATTATGTTATATATACGGATTTCAGTAAGGCTTTCGATTCAGTAAACCATGTCTTACTATTACATAAGCTGAATTTAGTTGGCTTTCCGGATGCTCTGCTTGCTTGGATTTCACAATATCTAAGCAATAGGAGGCAGATTGTTCTTTTTAAGTCGTCTCTTTCTAAGATCATTTGTGTTGAATCGGGAGTCCCACAGGGCAGTCACCTTGGCCCATTACTATTCACCATATTTATTAATGATCTCCCCACCGTTCTTTTAAATTCTAGAGATCTTATGTATGCCGATGATGTTAAAATCGCTAATCGCATTGTAGACTCTCTCTCATGTCATACCTTGCAAGCTGACCTGAATGCTTTTCAGGGTTGGTGTAGGGCTAACTTGTTATCGCTAAACTGTTCTAAGTGCAAAATTATGTCTTTTTATAGAGGTTCTCCCCAATTAACGAGTTACTTTTTAAATAATTTTCCGTTAGAAAGAATTAATAATACTTCTTTGGTTATAAAAGATTTGGGTATCTTAATAGACCACAAACTTAGTTTTAATCAGCATATATCGACTACTGTAGGGCTAAGAGTGTTCTTGGCTTTATGAAGCGCTGGTCGAAGGAGTTCAAGGATCCATATACTACCAAAATACTTTATACCTTTGCCTTTCGTGATTTGCGCTGGGATCCAACTGTACAACTTCCATCTTATTCTAGTCGACTTCAGTTAATTAACCTTCCTTCTTTAGCTAATCGTAGAACTATGCTTGGTGTAACTTTTCTTTATAAACTTTTGAATGGTGAGATTGACACTTCCGCGCTGTTGAGCCAAATTAACATTTCTGTTCTTTTTATATGTAACTTATTATTGTATTACATTGAATATTTTTTATTTCTTTAGTTTAGTTTTATGTTTATATATGTAATACGCCTATGCCCTTAGGTCGGAGTGGGTAGAGGTTGTAACATTAACTTTACTTAGGGTCATTCGTAACAGGCCCGGGCCTGGTGTCATATGGGCCACTTGTTCGTACTGAGCGTTGTACAACTACGTCTACAATAAGTAATTAGCTCAAACTCAAGTGAGAAAGATGTGAAATATTATCTATCTAATGAAAGCGTTAAAATATCACCGAGCTTTTATTTTTTAAAACAAAGATAAAGGATTTCAGGATCAGAATCAAAAACAAAGCGATCCGTTAGTTGCATTTCAAAATGACTATGATGGTAATTATGCTGATGAATATATGGAGCCACCTCCACCTCCAAAAACAATTTTGCCTGGCGGATATCAGAAGATTTTCACTGCATATGAAGCTTTTCTTACTTGCTTGTGGTGTAAGTATTGAAATCATTTAGAGGCAATTCAGTTAGTCTCCTCTAAAGTTTCCAGAATTGTAAGCGTAAGACCTCAGTTCATCCATTTTTTGTCCTTTGAAGTACTCATGCAAGTTTTTTGTGACTCTTTCATAAGTAAGGAAAGAGCCTTCAAAGTGGAAAAACTTTTTATCTAAAATGTCTGACGTTTGTGAAAGAACTGCCTACAATCTTGGCATAGCAAATAACGAAGGTTTTGATAAAGTCACTGTTTACTACCGATAGTCACCCGATCTTGATCAAACTTGATAAAATCATTAACAGATGTATAAAACTGACAAATGTTTAATTTGTAAGTAATCGCGTCAAAAGTAAAGAAGTTATTCAAAAAAGTCACCACCGATCGTTTGTAAGAAACTCACCAATATTAAATTTCACAATAATATGGTAAAAAATAACGAAGTTATTGAGAAAAGTCACTGTTCGTGACTTTGCCGTTTGTATGGGAGCTATATGATATAGTGGTCCGATCCGGCTGAATCTGAGCTATACAACCCCTGCAGTATATAAATTAAACACAATCTTAGTTAGTCGCACAAAAAAATAAAGTTTTTATTTGATTTATTCTTTACTGAGTACACATTTACAAATCTATCTTTTTTACTGGAAGACTTTGTGACTACTAGACTGAACCAAGATCGCGGAGCTCTAACGAAGTGACAAGTTTGTACTATGATTAAAGACTGATTTGAATAGATCGATTATGTTTGAATGAAGCCTCCACTTTCGGGCGTCGATGGTGACAGCGACGCTTGTTGAGTCTAAGGGTCAACGCGAGCGTGGGATCTGCTTAATCATGAAATTGATTTGGGCGACGTGACGGCTGGTGCACCGAACATGATGCTTATTGCCGAATCGATGTTTAACATGAAATCGATTTGGGCGACGTGACGGCTGGTGCACCGAACATGATGCTTATTGCCGAAATAGTTTATGGGATTGGGCGGCTTGCTGTTGATGTACCGAATTTGGCACCATTCCCCTAGGAATGTTTAGTCTGTCGATCGTGTGAAGATGATTGTGTGTTGCAAGGTTATCGGGTGACATTCTTGGCGTTGCCTTCTATGATCGTGCCGATGCTCGTTATGTTAACTCTTACGTGTTCTCTATGGGTGTGGTGTGAGTGTGATTGTGATGGTGAAGCATATCTGGTCTTAACTCCTCCCCTCTTAAGTGCGGACGTCCTCGGTCGCTACCACATATTGTACGGGTGTAACCGGCATTACTATTGGTGGACTGTTATCCTCTGGTCTGTGGTTGCATTTCTTCTTGATCACCCAGTATGTGATCGCTGCGATCGCTAATATTGTTATGATGATCGAATAGGATGATGAAATTATGACATTGTCAGTCTGGATTTTTTCCAGGCTGTTCGTGTTGTTCAAGTGCAGTTTTTTAATCATCTCCAGAGATAGGGTTTCGCCTTGGTGCTGTTTGTCCGATAATAGTTGAAGTAATGGGGGTTGAACTTCTGCTTCACGCTTTGTCTTCATGATGTACCACGAATCGTCTATGTTGATTGTTGCATTCTGTGATTGGATTATGAAAGTTCCGTCCAGAGTAAGGTTTTCTCCATCGACGTTGATGATACCCTGGAATTGGTTTAGTAGGATTTTGCCAGGAGCTACCTCCGAGTGTGATTTCACATGTTGATTGTTGGTTGTTTGGCAAGTTGGTTTTTTCCTGTGAAAATACGCTCCTATGCATTTGCTATTTTTTAAGTCAGTCAAATCTTCCAGTTTACATAATATTTTGTTGTTTTGGGTTTTACATTTGTTCTTATTAGCTAAACCGAAATATTGTTTATTACATTTTAATATGTGATTATAATCTATTTTTTCAATTGTTTTTCCAGATTTAATAGGTAATGCCATGATTTTCTTACATTGTTCTTTAATCACCCTAGGTATGCTGACAATATAAAGGAGAGCTCTGCCATTCGAAGCAACACTTACTTCAGCAAATTCTATGAGCTCTTCGATATTTACAAATGTTAAGCTTTCTTCAGCATATGTTTCAATAATATTTATTTCTGCTGGTGATAAAATTAAAGAATTTATTGTATTGGCTTTAGCCCAATCTATTGCATAAATGATATTTGTAATTTCCTCTCTTAATAGACTCAGTTTAAATTTTGTTACTTCTATTTCTTTTACTTTATCTTCTGTTTCCGGTTTTTTATGTAATAGTAAAATGTTAGTTATTTTAATCAAATCGTTTATCTTATTTTCTACTAGCTCATTAATTACTACTTGTTTGTTATTATTTTTGAGCTGTTCATTAATTTTATCGATTACAATTTTATGGTCCTGGTGATCTGGGGTACCCGCGAGCCACTTCCACGCTGTTCCAAGTATGTCAAGAGAGCGTTTAGCCCTGAACTTTATAGGCTTTAATCTTTTGATTTCATTCTCGATTCGGGTTATTTCGTAAATAAGGAAGGGGTAATACGGGTTTGTTTTAGTTGAATTTAGTACGACCTCCTTTAACACCGACAATGCCTGTTCATACTTTTCTACTTCTACAACATGTATAATTTTGAACGTGCCGTTCTGCCTCGCTGCCATCCCAGTTTCCAGCATTACTACTCTTGATTTTGAGTAGTCCAGGATAGTCGTATGTCCCAAACATACTGGTATCAACATTAACCTGTCGAAGATGGATATTGGTCAATATTTCAACTGGTTTTTATGTACTATCCTGCCTGACCTTGTTTTAATCTTTGTATTCAAATCTTCAGCTACCGTTTCCTCTTTATATCTTTTATTTTGACATAAATTATTTCTCCTGGGTCATAAATTTTTATGGGTTCTTTACTTTTGTTATGGTATTGTAAGTCTGCAGATTGTTTGTCTAAAATTCTCTTTGAAGTTTTTTGTCTTTCTAGTGCTAGTTTTTCCGGAGAGTGTGCCAAGTCCAATGCGAAAAAGGTTTCTATTGGTTTTTTGTTAGTTGTACTGTGGATCGTTCTATTGTATTCGTCTACTGCTCTGAATATTAGGTCTTCAAATTCTAATTCCGGATGCTCAACCTTTAGGCATCTCATTAACTCCGTGAATGTGGAATGGAATCTTTCTACCTGACCATTGCTAGACGAAGTATACGGTGGAGTTGTGTGTACATTTATACCCAATTGATCGTTCAAAAGGAACTTTATTGAAGCGGAGTTCAACGACTTTTCATTGTCCATTACCACTGTTTTGGTTGCTCCAAAGGCTACCAATAACTCACGTAGTGGTACCTTTAAGTGCTCTGCTGCTTTTGAATTCACTAACTTTATTTGTGCATATTTTGAAAATTTGTCTATTGCCGTTAAGATGGTTTTATTCTGAGTCGAGTAGAGGTCTATGTGGATTATTTCTCCTGGATAATTTGGTATAGGTGTTGACTGGATTTCTTGGTTTGGGGGGTGTCTTTGGTATTTAGAGAGTTTGCATGTTTGGCATGCTTTTACTATTGCTTCTATTTTTTTCCTCATTCCTGGAAAAAAGACTTTAGATAAAATTTGTTTTTTGTTCTCTATTGCATTTCTATGTGCTCTGGTATGTTCTTTAGTTATGATCTCTTGCTGCTCACTGTTCTCATGGACATCTGTAGTTTGGATCTGTGTAAACCTAACTTTATAATTCCTAAAATGTTCTGGGAATATCAGCTGAATTTTTCCCATGATACTTTCTGAAGTGAAAATACCATTCACTATTCTAGGGTCTAATTTTGCTTTTAAGATTTCTACGAGATCACTTTCCGAATAATTTCTTCGAACTACCGAATGCCTGTGATAAGTGGGGAATGGTAATTCAAATGTCGTGCTTTCGTTTTCGTTTGTGAGGAGTATTAGTTGGTTCTTAAATACATTGATAGGGATGTCCATAGTCGGTATTAATTCATGCCCTGAGCTTTCGTCGCTATGCATAGTAGCTGCCGACGTACTACTGGCATTTATGCTAGTAGGGTTTCTCGAAAGTGCGTCTGCTACTACATTGGAGCTACCCGGTTTATACTTCAGCTCGTAATTGTATTCCTCTAGGTAACTCATCCATTTTTTCAGCTTCGTGTTGTTGTTTTTAGGACTCAGCGCATAGGTAAGCGGTTGATGGTCTGTATAGATGACCACTTTTGATTTCCCGTAAAGGTACATCCTCAATTTTTCTAAGGCCCATACTATGGCCAACATTTCCCTTTCATTCGTTGCGTAATTTTCCTCTGTCTTGGATAATGCTCTTGATATGAATGTGATTGGTCTGCCATTCTGTTCTAATGAGGCACCTATCGCTATATTCGAAGCATCTGTAGTCAGATGAAATTCTTTACTGAAATCGGGGTACGCTAACAATACATCCTGCGAGACTAGTGCATTCTTGACTTTTGTGAAAGAGTCTAGTTCTTCTTTACCAAAACGAATCTCAATTTTGTTAGAGACATTCTTCTTTGTTCTCCCGTGCTCGCCACGTAACAGATTTGTGAGTGGTCTTGCTAGCTTTGCAAAGTCTTTAATGAACCGCCTATAGTAACTAGCTAAACCCAAGAATGATCTTAATTGCTTCAAATTTTTTGGTATAGGAAAATTCTTTATTGCTTGTACTTTCTCCGGATTAGTTTTAACACCTTCGCTTGATACCACCACACCTAGGAAATCAACGCTGTGCTTTAAAAATTTGCACTTATCGACTTGCACTTTCATATTGGCTTCAGCTAAGGTAGAGAATACCTGGGCCAGATGGCTAAAATGTTCCTCCTCTGTTTTGCTGAATATTATGATGTCGTCGATGTACACATAACATATTTTCCCTATATGTTCTCTTAAGATATCATCGAGGGCTCTCTGGAATATGGCAGGGGAGTTTTTCAACCCAAAGGGGAGTCTGGTAAATTCATATTTTCCTCCATTTATAAAAAATGCTGTTTTTTCAATGTCGGATTCCTTTAGAGGGATCTGATGAAATCCACTCTTTAGGTCAAGAACGGAGAAGTATTTATTGTTGCCCAATTGAGCAATCATTTTTCCAATTTCTGGGATAGGGTATCTATCCGAAATAGTGACCGAATTTAGTTTTCTATAATCTATGACCATCCTATACTTCTTTTTTCCTGAACTGTCACTTTTTTTCGGAACAATCCATACAGGAGAGCCATAGGGCGACCGTGAGGGTCGTATTATACCATCTTTTAGTAGTTCCTGAATTTGTTCTTCTACTACTTCTTTCAAAGATGCTGGATACGGGTAATGTTTCGAATAGACTGGAGTGTCTGATGACGTTCGAATTTCACCTTGAACGTTGGTGGTATAAGTCAGCTTCATGTCTGGACTTGCAAATAGGGCTTTGTATTCCTCCTGAAGTGCCTCTAGCTTTGACTTTTGATTACCCGATAGTTGATCTGAATTGATCGTGTGGACCTGCTGAGCTCGCATCTGTCTCACTTTAACAACATGAGAGTTGTTGACTTGTAATAAATCTTTTCCCACATCTATATTAGCATTTAGTTCTTTCAATGTGTCGTTACCTAGGATTCCGTGAAATGATTTCAGATTTGGTAGTAAAAAAAAAATTATGGGTTTGTTGGGTTCATTGAAGAGACCCAAGTGGACATGCTCCGTAATTAGGATGCGTCCACTTACAGTATTCGCGTAGAATTTACGCTCATTTGGCTTTATGTTCTTGGCTATTTCAGGTTGGATATAGTTTTTGTTTGAACCGGTGTCTATTAAAAAATTGTACGCTGTTCCGTCTTTGTCCCGGACTACAAAGTACGGCAAAGAGGAACACTTCATCCTAAAAAATTAACCGTGTCCTCGATTTGTGGGAGAGAATCTTGAACTGTAGGTTGTGATATTTCCCTATCTTGCGGACTTAATTCGGACGGGCCACTTTGAGTGGTAAGGTATTCTTGCTGTTGTTCATACTCTGAAAATTGTGAGTATGGGACTAATTGGAAATAGTCTTCTTGTTCTTGATACTCGGACAACTGGGCTTCAGTTACGTTGACCTGAAATTCTTCTGGTAGTGGGTCACTGTATTGCCCTTCTTGAACTTCAGCTCCGATGTGGAACTGTCTCTGGACTTTATTTGGGAAATTTGTATTAAAAGGATTTACTCTTTTTAATAGAACTGGTTGTGTAGGAGTTATGTTTGGCCTATTCATATAATTCACATTTCTTGTCATTATAGAACCGTCTACATCCATTGGTGTAGGCTTAGGTTGAGGCTTTGGGGCAAGTGGTCTAGGTGGTGTGTTGAAGAATGTTTGATTACTATTACGGAAGGGAATATTTTGGGAAATACCCTGGTTCTGAGAAAAATTATTTTGTGGTGTAAAAGTGCTTGGAATCTGTCTAGGATTGTACCAATTTACGTTATTATTATGTGGTTTCGGTGGAAGTACCGGAGGGTATGACCATTGTGGAGGGTTGTTAATTCTGGTATATTGTCCCGTCTTGTGTGTTGAATTTGGGCGAGGGTGTTGATAACCCGAGCCAATCGAGTTTTTAGTATGTTTATTAGTCAAATCTTCTATCATTTGCAACGCATGCTTCAAATTGAGAGGTTGCGCTAGACTTATTCTATCGGACAAATCGCCGTTCAGGCCCCTGATAAATGTGTCTAAGGCTCTGTCCCTTATTTGTTTCGACAAGACTGCCATGACTTCAGGGCCATGTCCCATATTCTTCATTTGACTAATAATTAAGGACATTTGATGATTTACCGCAAGGTAAAACTCGTGGATTGTACTATTCTTTTGACTCATAGAGAACAATTGATACTCCAATGTGCCCAAATCTCGTCTGTCTGAGTACTCTTCTAAAAGGCATTTTGAGATTGCCTCCCAATGTAGCGCGGTATCATTTACTTTCAATACAATGTTCGCATGCCCTGTGATCTTATCTCTGACTGTTAGTAAAATCGCGAAATATTTTGGCGTACCTTGCAAGGGAGCGAAGGCATTCATTACACGCGAGGTTGAAGCAAACCAAGTTGTGAATTCTGCTGGGTTTCCAGAGAATTCTTTAAGGCCTTTCACTAAATCTGGAACCTTATCTACCTCATTCCAATTGTCTTGTAAATTCAGAGTTAAGTCTCTGTATTCTGAAGTTATTGGCTGGGCCAGTTTTATTTGTTCAATATAAGATCCCATTCTAGCTGTTAAAAGACTATCAACTACTGCGTCTAACACTTGTATGGATATAGCCTCAATACTTCTGTTTGCAGCGGTTGAGGTTGACGCACCCTGTGACTCTGTCGTAGGGCGACCTCCTGACTGAAGGACTGCGGCTTTTACCCAATTGTCGGTTTCAGACATTTTCAATTTCAAAGGAGATTAATTCACTTCAAAAAAAAAACAAACGATTGTATTACGCGTCGAATAATTATTCGAAAAAAACAAGAAAATTTGTTCGCGACGCGATACCGTTTAGAGAAAAGTTTTGATGGAAATGGCTTTTGGTTTAAAATTTTTGTTAGTAGAGATGGTTATTGTAATTGTTGGTTAGTTTTTCGTTTCTTATAATGCTAATTCGTTTCTTATTTGGAAAAAAATTGTTCCTTAAGATAGTAATTCGTCTCTTATTTTTTTTTAAATTTGGTTCTTAATATTTTAATTCGTTTCTGTTTTGATTTTTCTTTTTAAATATTGTTTCTTTCTTTTCCTTTTTTAATTTTTCTTAGTTTCGACTTAACTTACATTAAAAATAGTTTCATTTCGGTGCTTGTATCAGTTGGTCGGTTGGGGTCCTCGCTTTTCCCTCGTTGGGTACTAACGCTCCAGTTCCAGACACTTTTGTACCGATTTCCCTTCGAACGGATACTAAAGGGATGCAGCGATCAGTTTTTATTGTAACCCCGTCTGACCTCAGCGAAGTTTTTATTGGCACTGCGTATATTTCGGTTATCGTTCAGAAGGCGTATTTATTTGCGTTCATTTTTGATTAACACTTATCACAATTGCCGTTTCACTTCACTTGATCAACTTTTAAACGCGGGGTCCCTGCTCGGGCGCCAATTAAACACAATCTTAGTTAGTCGCACAAAAAAATAAAGTTTTTATTTGATTTATTCTTCACTGAGTACACATTTACAAATCTATCTTTTTTACTGGAAGACTTTGTGACTACTAGACTGAACCAAGATCGCGAAGCTCTAACGAAGTGACAAGTTTGTACTATGATTAAAGACTGATTTGAATAGATCGATTATGTTTGAATAAAGCCTCCACTTTCGGGCGTCGATGGTGACAGCGACGCTTGTTGAGTCTAAAGGTCAACGCGAGCGTGGGATCTGCTTAATCATGAAATTGATTTGGGCGACGTGACGGCTGGTGCACCGAACATGATGCTTATTGCCGAATCGATGTTTAACATGAAATCGATTTGGGCGACGTGACGGCTGGTGCACCGAACATGATGCTTATTGCCGAAATAGTTTATGGGATTGGGCGGCTTGCTGTTGATGTACCGAATTTGGCACCATTCCCCTAGGAATGTTTAGTCTGTCGATCGTGTGAAGATGATTGTGTGTTGCAAGGTTATCGGGTGACATTCTTGGCGTTGCCTTCTATGATCGTGCCGATGCTCGTTATGTTAACTCTTACGTGTTCTCTATGGGTGTGGTGTGAGTGTGATTGTGATGGTGAAGCATATCTGGTCTTAACTTATACAAGCCTCCATGAAAAGTTTCAGCTCTGTAGCTTTTACGGTCTCGGAGGAGTTCGCGTTGATCTAGACGAACGGACGGACGGATGGACATGGCTATTTGAACTCGTCTCGTCGTGCTGATCAAGAATATATATACTTTATATGGTCTGAGATGCTTCCTGCAGGCGTTGTATATCTCGGGTCCAGCTGGATCGGACTGCAATATCACATAGCTCCCATACAAACGTCAAAGTCACGAATAGTGACTTTTCTCAATAACTTCGTTATTTTATCAGCAATTGTCATAAAAGTTGGTATTGGTCAGTTTTGTATTCTTATAAATAATTGTGCCAAATTTGATCAAGATCTGGTGACTATATCATATAGCGATCGGTGGAAAACAGTGACTTTCATCAGAATGTTCGTTATATCCTATGCTAAGATTGAAGGCCGTTCTTTCGCAAACATAACCCTTTTTAGATAAAACTGTTAGTTTAGATAAAAGAGTTACTAAAAAACTTGCAAGGGTATACAAGCTTTGACGCGGTCGAAGTTAGCACCGGCCCTCTGGTTTCATTTGGGCTTGGCTAGGTAAAACTAGTGTTTAAGAATAAACATCGTGTTCATCTGAACTGGCTTCACCAAATCAGATGCACTAAAGAAAATACAATACAACTGTACCTTTGTACCAAAAAACTAACCTAGCATATGACTAGAATTACAATCAGCCACACACGGTGTGGGAAAAAGACTTGTAATTCTAAACTGACCCAAAAGATCAACGGAAGGATGTCAAGTGGCCGACGCCGTGCCCAAAATAATAATGATTTTTCAACCCCCGAATACGTGGGGGTGAGTCGTGTTAGAATAAGATCCTCTAAGAACAATTGTTACCTCCTAGAGCCTACGATAATCCTATATAAACTCCGTACTTTTGTAAATAAAAGGAGTTCAACGAAGACTGGGTTATTTTCCTTCTCTCCGGGAATCCCTATTCATTTTTGGTCCTTCGAGCCGGAATCATTTTGGTCCTTCGAAAATATGAACTCTACAGTTTTACCCCACCAGTGGTAAGAAACTCAGAGAGTGAATCAGCTCCTTAAAGTCTGAATTCTAATGCAAGTGTAAATGCTAAGATCAGCTAAAGGTAGTGTTTATGTAGGGGGGCGAACTTCCTTCTGGTGTGGGGCAGCTAGATGAATTTTCCTTTTTCCTTTTTTCTCCAGTAAAATGATGACACGCAGAGAAAAATTTCAATTCACTTGTATGTATATTCAGGTATATAATTCAACTAAACCTAGCTTACTTAAGAGCACGGCACCAAGCCCCACTTGGAGCGAAGTGTGGGGAGTTCTTTTGTGGGGAGAGCGATGGGCATCATCGGGAGAGCGGCGCGAGGTGAAAGCTTCCGCCTCCTTTAACCCTTGTGTTGCCCGGTTGGGCATAAACATGCTCCCCCCCTTCCAGGAGTGCAAGACCCAGGCAGTCTAATGGCACGCTCCGGACAGGGTCCAGCCAAAGACTGTGCGCATCGCAATTGGCCGCCCGCCAACCCCGGGTAGACTCCCTTCTAACATGACCTCCGTGATCACATCCGCGCCCAGGACCAAAGACACTGACGACGGTCGGTAGAACGTATCATCCGCCAGGACGATGCCCTCGAACTTTTTGGCGATTTGCGGGTCCACCGGAGCGCTTGGAGTGCGGCAGCACAAGCCATCGACCACCTTCAGGATCGCCTCCAATCGCCATCCTTCACTGATTGGGGACCGGATCACTGCTGCCACCGCTTTCTCTGCCCCTATATTGACGGCTGTCAATTTAAAGGCCGTGGCCAGTGACGTCGCCATCGACGATACCGCAGAACAAGGGTCCACCAGGGCCTTCATGTCGAAGGTTTTTCCCCCCGTCTCCAGACGCACCATCGCCGTGGGCATCATATGCGGATTGCGGTGCTGCAGCAGTGTGGTCAAGGTCAGTTTCGGATCGGAGGCTGGCGTTGGTGCGACCCTTCGTCTGGAGGACTCGGGGGTGACTCGGCGTACGACGGAGCTTGGAGTGCGTCGACGTGGCTGTAAGTGGAGGAGCGTGTGGTGGTCCTCCTCACATATTCGGCACTTATCACCGCTCAAGCAGCTTCCTCTGGAATGTTGGTGGGCCAGGCAATTGGCGCAGTACTATTTCGCAAGCACTGCCCTCATCCTCTTCTCCACGTTCAGCCGCAGGAAGCGACGGCATCGCTTCAGAGGATGGATTCCGCGACAGACTCGGCAACGGAAGGACTCAGTTCCTCGCGAACATCTGCGCTCCTCTTTCGATGCCTGTACTGAACGCGGTCTCGGAGCCATGGAAACGGGATCTAGGTTGACGAATATCAGGAAGCTGCCGGGACAAATAATGAAGAAAGCGGATTAATGTAGGACGATAGAATACACATATTACTACTGGCAGCTCGGCCCTTCTTAATTGGGAGGAAGGACCAAGTGCTGGACGCTACTGTAGTTTTACGTAATGGATTTGAATTCTTTCTTCTGGAGGAAGAAAGATCAACTTTGCGACGGGACGCTTCACAATACCGCGAGCGGTAAGCAGTTCGACGACGCGGACATTGCCGTCAATGCCAAGGTGTATTTGGTGGATTCGCCCGAGACGCCATTCATTAAATGGAAGATTATCGTCTTTGAGTACCACCAGATCGCCCACTTCAAGATTTTTAGAAGGGAATCGCCACTTATTGCGCTTATGTAGCTCCTTCAGATACTCGTATTTCCATCGGGTGCAGAAATGCTGACTCACAGCCTTCAGACGCTGCCACCGGTTAATGATAGATGGTACCTGATCCTTGATTCCAGGTTCCGTCACGGATAGCAATGGACCGCCTACTAGGAAATGGCCTGGGGTCAAAGCTAAAGAGCCGGTGGGGTCTTCAGACATAGGAGAAATCGGCCGCGAGTTCAAACACGCCTCTACCTTAGCCAGCAGCGTAGAGAACTCTTCAAAAGTATACCTTTGGTTGGAGGTGGCCTTGTAGAACAGAGTTTTAAAACTCTTAACTCCAGCCTCCCACAACCCTCCCATGTGTGGTGCCCCGGGAGGGATGAAATGCCTGGACAGATTCTGATGGCTGTAGTGGGATAATATTTTCTGCTGGGTAGAACTTAGGAAATCTTTTTCAAGCACTCTGGATGCACCTACGAAGTTTTTTCCGTTGTCGGACTGCACTTGCTGGGGACACCCTCGCCTCGATACAAAGCGAGAAATGCTTCGGTACTCAAATCCGAAATTGCCTCAAGGTGAATGGCTTTGGTGGAAAAGCAAACAAAGACACACACATATCCCTTTGATATGCGGCAAGCGCGGCCGGTGAAACTCTTGATGTCGAAAGGACCTACGAAATCTATTCCGGTGGTCGTGAAAGGACGTGCTAAAGTAGTTCGCTGGGACGGAAGGGTGCCCATTAGCTGTGATTGCAGCCTTCTTTTGTAAATCACACAGACATTGCATGAATTGACCACCGATTTTACTAGATTCCGCAGTCTTGGAATCCAGTACCTCTATCGGATGAGTCGGATTACCAGTTGGCTGCCCCCATGGAGAGAGATCTGATGCGTGAAAAGCACCAACAGCCAGGACAATGGACTCACTACTGGCAACAGAATGGGGTTACGTTCATCGTAACTAAGGGCCGCTGCTTGTTGCACGCGCCCACATGCTCGGATCACACCTGATGCATCAATGAAAGGATTCAAATTGAGAATGGTGCTAGACGTGGGCAGAGATTTCTTCTGCTGTAGACACCGATGTTCCGTCGGAAAGTAATCACGTTGAGTGACTCGGATCAACGCCTGGAGTACTTGATTGACCTCGCTAGAGGTCACCTCCCCGGAGTAATCGTTTGGAAGTTTACGACACCTTCTGCCGAAACGGATCACATATGCTTCCACTCGTAAGGCACGTGCCAGATTGGAAAAACGAGATAGTACCTCGTTGGCTGGCTTAGCGATCGCGACGTGGACCTTCACTACCCGCTTCTCCAAGGTAGTGTCTAGTGGGAGTGGTGTCGCTCGCTGCTAGGACTCTTGTGGTTCCCGTTGCCATGGTGGGCCGTGCAACCACAAATCCTTGTGTATCAGTTTCTGCGCACTCAGGCCGCGGCTAGGGAGATCTGCTGCATTGTCCTCTGAACGAACGTGATTCCATGGGGCGTCATTTGTTGCCGTCACAATTTTTGCTACCCGATTTGCGCCAAACGTTGTCCATGTGCAGGGTGGCTTATTTAACCACGACAGTACGACGGTGGAATCTGACCAATAAAAAGCCTCCGCCTTATCAACTGGAAGTTGCGGAAGAGCTGCAGCTGCCAGTTCAGCTAAAAGTGTGGCTCCGCATAATTCAAGGCGGGGCAATGAAACCGTTTTAACCGGGGCTACTCTAGATTTCGCTGCAAGAAGGCAGCACGATATGCCTTAGTCATTGCTAACGCGCACGTAAATTGCGGCACCATAAGCCCGCTGTGACGCATCGCAAAAACAATGGAATTGGATGTCGGAATTTGGGTCATGAAGAACCCATCGTGGAATTCGGATCTGGTCAAGGAAGGAGTAGCTCTTTGTAAAATCCTGCCACCTGTGATGGAGTTCACTGGGCAATTGATCATCCCACACTAGCTCTTGTAGCCAAAGCTCTTGCATAAACACCTTGGCTTGAATCACAAAGGGAGCCAGCCAGCCAGCGGGATCGAATAACTTGGCGATCTGCCCGAGGACTTCTCGCTTAGTATAAGCTGACTTGACATCTTGGGGTGAGATGACAAAATAAAACTCATCCGTAGTCGCTTTCCATCGGATTCCCAGTGTTTTCGCTGTGCTAGCCTCTTCGATATCGAGGAAATAAGCATTCAGTAAATGACTCTTTGGAATGCAACTGAGCACGCTCTTCACATTCGATGTCCACTTGCGCAAAGGAAAGCCAGCTCTGCATATAGGACTTGATAATATCGCTAGCCAAAGGAAATTTGGATTGTACATCACTTGCGAGTTGCTGAAGTACTCGGATGGCTAACAACGTGCCAAACGTGACGGTATTCAGCTCGTAATCACCAAGTTGCCCCTCTTTGTTCCGGAACAGGATCCTCTGAAATGGCGTATTTATTGGATCGACCATAATTTGGCGGTACATTTTTGTGATGTCGGCATTGAAAACTACTCGGAAAAAACGCCACTTGAGAATCTGAGTAGTGAGATCGGACTGAAGTACCGGACCAGGGTAAAGTATGTCGTTGAGACTTACTCCGTTGGTGGACTTGCTAGAGGCGTTAAAGACTACCCGTACCTTTGTTGTGGTGCTGTCGGGCTTGAAAACCGCATGGTGTGGCAAATAAAAATTGTTATTAGTGCCGTCAAATGGAACCTGACGCATGTGGCCCGTTCAAATATTCTTGGATGACGGCGTCATACTCAGTTTTTGCCGGAATATTTTTAAGGAGCCGGCTTTCGTTTTTTAGGAACTGAGCCAATGCCCCTGGTCTGGAATGACCAAGGTTGATGTTGGTTGGATCTCGAAACGGAAGTGAGACCGTATATCTCCCCGAAACATCTCTTCTTGTGGTCTTCTGGAAATTGACCTCGCAAACAGAGTCAGAATCTTCTACCGGTTTGCCCGGTAGATCCTCCACCTCCCAAAACCTTGTGAGAAGAGTTTCAAGTCCCTCCTCTCTGCTAGCAGCGACCCTCGTGGTGAACGCGGCACATGAACTAACGGGGACCCCTTGCAACGGGCCTGAAATGACCCAACCGAATCTCGTCTCTTGGGCCATTAAAGATCCGCACACTTCGGTCTGGATGCCGGAAAGAGTCACCGCTGGTATGACATCAATGCCAAGAAGTAGATCGATCTTTGCCTTTAATCTGAAGGAGGGGTCGGCTAAAGGAATATTGGGCATTCCTTCCAGTGTGGCTTGGGCTATCGTACATGACGGCAAATCATCAGCAACTTGGGACAAGACAAAAGCCTCTATCTCTATCTGGACTGGAGGTCCATGCGATGACCGAATGCTTATGTGACAGACCTTCAAGGTTCTATTGACCTTTCCGCTAATGCCTGTCACTTCGGCCCTGACAGTTTGGAATGGTAACTTCATGAGTCGGAACATTTTTTCGGATATGAAATTGGCTTCCGAAGCCGGGTCTAATAGCGCCCGTGAAACATAAGTAGTGCCCTTGTGCCAAAAGTCCACGATGGCTGTACCTAACAACTTATCTCGTGAGGACCTTGCCTCAAAGGTAAAGTAAGTCCTGACAATATTGTGCGAACTGGGCTGAGCTGGGACCGGCGTTGGATTATTCTCCGGTCGGGCGTCCTTGTGCAAGAGCGTATTGTGACGCCCCTTGCACTTGAAGCAATTGTGCTGACTCGGACAATCTTTTACTTGATGTCCTCTTGCGAAACAGTTCAGACAAAGGGATTTTTTCTTTATGTATGCCACCCTCTCTGGCACCGACTTCTGAAGGAAGCTGGGACATCGACGCACTGGGTGATTCTCCTTTATACAGAGATCACAGGACTTTGGTTTGGTGGTCACCTTGGCTTCAAATGTATTAGCCTTTCGGGTGGCTGGAAGCGGATATCGCGGAGGTTTCGCTGTGGGAACCGAAATAGCCATTGCAGTTGTATTTTCAACTGCTTCGAGCGTACGGAACCGCTCAGTGAGGAAATCGTCCATCATTTGCCCCTCTGGAATGGCAGTCTTGTCTCCCAGAGATTGTTTCCATAATGAAAGGGTATTCTTTGGCAATTTGATGGAACAGAAAAATACGAACATGCCTCCCCAAGTGGTTACTGGCAGGCCACAGTGCTCAAAAGCGCGAATGGATGCCTGCAGAGCATTCTGATGATCCTGTAATGCTTTTCCGGACTCATGGGAAATTTGAGGCAAGTCAAGAAGTGCTCGGAATTGGCTGTTCACGATAAGTCGCTTATTTTCGAAACGCTGTTTGAGTGCATTCCATGCCGTTTCAAAACCATCATTTGTAAGCGGGAATTTTGCTACAATGAGGTTAGCTTCACCCCTCGTTTTCGCTGGGAGATGGTACAGCTTTTCAACGGGGGAAATTCGCGAATCGCTTATGTAGATGGCTGTAAACAAGTCACGGAAGTAAGTAATCTCCCGTAAAGACTTCTGTGTCAATGGGTGGCAATCGACAGTCTCGTTCTGCTGGTGCTGAGGTAGGCGCATGGCGGTTCGGAGCAGTCGGAGCAGACCCTTCATGGATAAGCTCGTTTAATCGAGCCGTGCATCGCTCGTAAACTCGATAGCATTTGTCATATTTAGCTTGGATGGCTAACTCTTTAGAATTATCGTCTTTACCATCTGTGAGGGCCTCGCATTTCTCATATTCCTGCTCGACCTTCTCCCACAACGCTTGAACTCCATCACGACGGACTTGGAGCGTAAATACGTTGACCTCGGACAGTGAAGTGACGTGGATGTCGACTTCAAACTGAATTAATTTATCGCAAATGGAAACAAACTTCTTCAAAGCCATGGTTCCAGCAGCTAAAACCCTTTTGGTTTCGGACCGAGTGACTCTTGGGGCGGTTACCAAAATCTGTGGAAGTGGTACCAATGATTTGACCTCCTTTTGGCTTGCTCGTCGTGGCTCTGACGTGGATTGCTGAAAGGTCGTGCTCGATGGTGCGGACGTGAGAGTTAATGGACTAGAGAGGGTCTGAAATGCTCGGGAAGGAGGAGTAGTAGGGCTGGTACTCCTCTGGCGCTGACCTGGAGCAGCAATTGAGGATTTGCTCGGGGCTGCAGTGTTCTCAGCTGCTTTCTCGTCTTTTGTCGGGCTTGTGCTCATAACTCCAGAGAGTGGCGGCTATAAAGTAGTGAGCTGGTTTGGCACGGCTTGAAAATTAGCCAAAAAGACAAACTGGAACGTTTGGGAAAAACTGGAACACTACCAAACCACTTAAAGAACGGCTTTGAAACGCCTTGAAATAGATTGAAAATCCAGAAAACGAGCTGGTACGTTTGGAATGACTTGGAACACTGCTAAAAAACCCTAGGAACGGCTTGGAACACCTTAGAATTCAAATATAACTACAAACTCAAATATAACTTGGATCGGGTGGAAACACTTTGGAATTGAAATAGAACCAAAGATACGACTTGAAACGCGTGGAAACACTTTGAAATTGGAATCCAACTCCAAAGATACGACTTGGAACGTGTGGGAATACTTTGGAATTGCAATATAACTCCAAAGATGCGACTTGGAACGGGTTGAAACACTTTGGAATTGAAATAGAACCAAAGATACGACTTGAAACGCGTGGAAACACTTTGGAATTGGAATCTAACTCCAAGGATACGACTTGGAACGCGTGGGAATATTTTGGAATTGAAATATAACTCCAAAGATGCGACTTGGAACGGGTGGAAACATTTTGGAATTGAAATAGGACCAAGGATACGACTTGAAACGCGTGGAAACACTTTGGAATTGGAATCTAACTCCAAAGTAACGACTTGGAACGCGTGGAAATACTTTGGAATTGGAATCTAACTCCAAAGATACGACTTGGAACGTGTGGGAATACTTTGGAATTGCAATTAAACTCCAAAGATGCGACTTGGAACGGGTTGAAACACTTTGGAATTGAAATAGAACCAAAGATACGATTTGAAACGCGTGGAAACACTTTGGAATTGGAATCTAACTCCAAAGATACGACTTGAAACGCGTGGAAACACTTTGGAATTGGAATCTAACTCCAAAGATACGACTTGAGACGCGTGGAATTCAATATTAAAAAACCCAAGATACAACTTGGAAACGATTTGGAATCAGAATAAACAAAAGCGCGGAGCACAAATTTTTAATAATTAAATATTATTCGATTTTTCCTCAACGTGACCCTTCAACATATATACCCCACAAAGTGCCTGCCAACCTAGGGTATACAGCACAGCTACTTTTGGTCGTTTGCTTTGTGCCGGTCTTTGGCACATGAGCTTGCAGCTGTGCTGGTATACTGCAGTTAAGCGGTACTTATGTATGCATGTATGTATGTATATAGGCTGCAAGGGGTAGCGGGATTTTGTTCGCGATGATGGAAAAATATATTTGTGTGCGAAAAAATTAGAAATTTTTGTGGAATATATGTATGGATATGTATATGAGTATCAATATGTAAAATTTTATGTATGGAAAAAAATATGTACATATATGTATATGGATATGAAGATATATATGTAAAATTTTATGTATGGAAAAATATGTATATATATGTATGTGTATGGATATGTAAAATGTTGGAGTATATATATATATATTTAAAAAAATTTTTTTTTTTTTTTAAATATGAAAATATGGAATGGCGATATGCAGAGGTGTGAAAATTTTCTTCCCGTCGTTGGAACCACCTTTCACTGCGCGCACACTTTTCCCAGGAGTGGACTGTATTTGCACAAAACCTTTATTTTTGGATTTAATGGATAAATTTGTAATTTTTTGTCACATTCACACACTCTGCTTGCATATATATATTTTGTATGTAGGAGATCACTTTGAATTTCGTAGATTTGTTTCACTGCATACATACATATGTGTTAATATTTTTTTGAAATTGCGAAAAAATATATATTGGAAATAGGCAAATAAAATATGGCGCCTTATTTACTTGGCCTATATATGCCAAAGTGCGAGAAAAAAAAAACTTGAAGTGGGCGAACCAATATGGCGCCTTATGTACTGGACACATATATAAGTATGAAAATTTGGGGACCAAAATTTTCTCTCCTTTGAGGAGGAAAAATTTGCGCGAAAGTAATTTTACTTTGATTAGGAGAATCAAGGGCAACAATTATATGTATGTGAGTATGGGTACGGATGCTGGAGGCATGTACATGTACTCATATACCTATAATTTGGAAAAAATTACTTAGCTTGAAATATGGATGAAACTCCACCGATGCTAATGGTTCGAGAGGATCTTAGTATCCGGCTCGAAGGACCAAATGTTTATGTAGGGGGGTCGAACTTCCTTCTGGTTTGGGGCAGCTAGATGAATTTTCCTTTTTCCTTTTTTCTCCAATAAAATGATGACACGCAGAGAAAAATTTCAATTCACTTGTATGTATATTCAGGTATATAATTCAACTAAACCTAGCTTACTTAAAAGCAGGGCACCAAGCCCCGCTTGGAGCGAAGTGTGGGGAGTTCTTTTGTGGGGAGAGCGATGGGCATCATCGGGAGAGCGGCGCGAGGTGAAAGCTTCCGCCTCCTTTAACTTGTGTTGCCCGGTTGGGCATAAACAGGTAGCAAAAATAAAATAACTCTAGTTTTCCCCCACCAGTGGTAAGAGACAGAGAATAAAACAAAAAAGCAAAATATTGCTTAATAAATAAAAAGTGCGTGCGTCCGATTTTAAAGTCAGTTTGGCTAGTGGAGCAACTGTAGTAATTTCGGCGGCGGGATTTTTCGAAGCCCTAATATCGAAAGTAAAAAAAAAAGGATGTAATTAGTGTACATATACACTATATATGTATATATAGTTGTAAGTCGGCAACTAGAACAACAGCAGCAGAGCAACAAGATAGTTGCAAAGAAGAGGCGATTGGAGGCGAGGCGAATAAAAAAACGGCGAGATACCTGCAAACTATCGGCAAACCCTACCCATTGGCTGACAAGCAGCAGCAGACTATCGGCAAAACCTACTTGGCAAACTCTACTTGGCGGACAACAGTGGCGAACGGTGTCAAAAACAGGATCATCAGATAAGATATAAATTAAGATAGTTATGAGTAAATCTATTTTTATATATTTATATCGATATCCTAATATAGGCATAAGACAAAAATGTTCCCTACCGAAACTGAAAAATTGTTATGGAAGCAACACGAGTTGCATAAAAGGTTAAAACAGATAGAAGAGTTAGATGCTAGTTAGTTAACTAGCAAGATTCTTAATGAAGTAACTGAGATTCAGAAGCAATGGGTTAGTTACCATAGCCAAATGCTACAGAGTGAAGTAAACCAACACTACTATTTCACAGATGGAAAGTATGAGGAAGGTTTATGTATGGCAACGAGATTATTAGCCAAAAAAGAATCAAGCAGGCAGGGCAATGTTGATTCGGAAAACAGTGAAGCAGATGCAACGATGTTTGAAAAGTTGGATGATAGCAAAGGAACGTCGCGCGGGAATGCGACCTTCAGTAATACAAATGCTCCAGCAACGATAGACAATAGAGCAGGCGAAATGTATATTACAAAAATTAAATTCTTGTTGAAGAAGGTACAGGTACATATTGAAACGTTTAAAGATGTCATAGAAGAATTGGAGTTTGACCTTCAGAATACCTTGGTAGCATTGGAAGAGAAAATAAATGATCGGAAAAATTTTAAAGCTGAGAATGTTACCCTAAGAGGCGAACTACTGGTGTTGCCAAAAATACAGGTACCCACATTTTCTGGAGAACCTAGAGAATGGGACCTGTTTGTAGAATTATTTGCGGAACTGATTGAAAAAAGAGAGGATCTAAGTCCTGCTATTAAATTCAATTATTTATAATCCGTGTTAAAAGGCGAAGCAAGGAGCATGGTAGCCCATCTATTGTCAGGTTCAGCTGACAATTATAGTGCAGCTTGGGAATTATTAAACAAGCGATATGAAAATAATCGGAGGGTATTATCCGAACAATTAAGTCGGATCGTTGATTTACCAATGATTAACAATGAATCCGCAAAAAGTGTCAAAGGAGTGATTGACATAATTAATGAGTCAGTTTACTTGAATAAAATAAAAGCAAATTTGTCCAATGAAGTTGACGTAATATTCGCATAACTCCTAATAAGGAATTTTGACAGAGAGGCTCTACAATTGTATGAGAGTCAGATTAGAAAAACAACGCAAGTTCAAATGCTATCTGATGTCATGGAATACTTGGAGCAAAGATATTGCTCGCTAAGTGCCATGAGCAAAGAAGAGAAAAAATCCCTTCAAACTGTTTCAAATTATGCGGAAGTCGAAGATAAATGTCCGATTTGCAAAATTGCCGGGCACAAAGCGTATAAGTGCTATAAGTTTAAAGGTTTAAAAGTTTATCCCTGGAAAAGACATGTTAGGGTTAAGGCAATTGTGTTGCCAAAGTTAATGAAATCTCTTTCTTTAGAAATAGCAAACGTGGATATGTCGAAATGGAAAACTTATGTTCTACCTGATCCTACCTTTAATAAACCTGGTAAGGTTGATATAATAATGGGGGTGAACGTATATACGCAAATATTAAAATGGGGGATTTACAACGATTGATGGTTTCTAGGCCAAAATACTCAATTTGGTTGGATCGTCTCGGGATGCACCAAATTAAATCAGAATAAATCTGTAGTGGCAACAACAATAGATGTCACAGGTTTTGAACATCGTTGGGAGAAGAATAAAGGTAAATGTCAAAGTAAATACAACAACAAACCTCAAGAAATAAATTTATGGCCCCCGGCAGGACCTCACATTGGAGGTAAAGTGAAAACTGGGCAAGAAAAATGATATATCCCAGAGCCAGTAAAAAATAAGAATATTCAGAAAGCAATGGTTCAATTAGATAATGATTATCTAAAAAATAATATCAAAATAGATTCCGGTAATAAATTGTTCGAATCTGTAGTACCAAAAAGGCAGATATGGCAAAATAATTATAAAGGACAACATTTAATCATAGCCAGAATAACCACTCAAGTTTTAGCAATCAGCGATATTAAAAAAAATGTGGAGCGAAGATCACATTGGAATAACTCAAAAAGGAAAGATAGTTCTTTTTTAAATTCTCCAGCTTATAAAAAGGCTAGAAGTCAGCACAGTAATACACATCAGGAGTGGGTAGATATCCCGAAACAGAAATCATTAGGTAATATGCCAAATATTATAAAAACCAGTAGAAGCCAACTCAGTAATATATACGGCAGAATTGGTAAGAATATGAAGTCAGTTGCAATCGGTAAAGGAACATCAGATTGACTAGGTTGAACGTCCGCAATGTAACTGTTCATGCTTTTTTAACAATAGTAATCTTACTAATGATGATATTAATAATAATTTGTATAAGACAACTAAATAACTATAAAAATAAAGTCCAAAACGCCGCATTTGGTGGCCCTTTGCAGAATGTTTAAGAATAAACATCGTGTTCATCTGAACTGGATTCACCAAATCAGATGCACCGAAGAAAATACAATGTACAAATGTACCAAACAACTAACCTAGCATATAACTAAAATTACAATCAGTCACACACGGTGTGGGAAAAACACTTGTAATTCTAAACTAACCCAAAAGATCACAACGACAGGATGTCAAGTGGCCGACGATGTGCCCAAAATAATAATTTTTCAACCTCCGAATACGTGGGTGTGAGTCTAAAATAAGATCTTCTAAGAACAAGTGTTACCTCCTAGAGCCTAATATAATCCTATATAAACTACGTACTTTTGTAAATAAAATCAGTTCATATTTTGAATTCAACGAATGAAGATTGGGAATCCCTATTCAACTAGCTTACTTGAAAAAAAAAACTTCGGCTGCGCTTTGCTGCTCCTGGTTCTCCTCTTCGCCATTACGTAAAGATATGCCCCTTATTCTGTATCCTAATTGCATTGATAAGTTCTGCAATTCCTTTGAGTTTCTTTAAGGATAAATCCTGAACGTCGATTTGCTTAGGAGGAATTCTGTCATCTTGTGTTCTAGGCCTAATCCTGAGTCTCTCGGGCGTTTACTTCCATCTCAGTACCTTAACTGAGAAACAAAGGCTGCCAAACCAGACGAACACTGCGCTTACACCTGACAACTTCTTTCTTATGCCTGCTTTACTTTACACTGCATTTGTGAGCACTTAATTGTTGTGTTACTCCAGTCAGTTTTATAATGTCTTTATATTAAAGTTCATTTAATATTTAAGTTGTTTTTATTCTATTTTATAATTATCTCTTATTATTTATTTTCATATTTCACGTGTTGCGTACTTGTTGTCTTCAGGTTCTTTTTCTTTCTTATTTCTCTGAGTTGGGCTCTTTCACTTTATGCATTGTCCAATACCCCTTTGGCTGGGGGTATGCATGCATGCACTCATTCACGATCTCCCTCGCACACCAACTCATCAGCAACCATTCTCATACTTTATGCCTTTCACGCATCTTCCCGCTGTGACGAATTCGATGGTGGTTACGTGGGGTTTGATCGAAAACGTTATGTCAAATCGTAAGCTGCGTGTTTTAGTTGCAGCCACAATGTTACTAACGATCAGGTTACGCAGAATGTTGCCAGCGGTGTTAATGTTTATATTGCTTGTTTGTTGTGTGAAATATTAATAGGTATGTTCCTCCCAAAGTAAAAAAAAAAGGGGTTTTGATTAGCAATTTGTCGCTGGCGATCGGTGGGCAATAGCCTGTGTGCGGCAGATGAGATTGAGCGCTGCCGAGAGCAATGGGAAGTAAATGGCTGGTTATAGGGTAGGATATCAAGGGATTTTTCTTATACGAAAAGTCGTAGTGGGTCTCGACTATCTGCGGAAAATATATTTATACAAATATAATTATTAAAAATCTTTGGTGAGAATCAAAGGAAAAGGAGAATAAATTAGAAAGTGAGATAAAAGGAAAAAAGAAGCTAGAAAAGAACAAAGATGTAAAAACCATAGGGCCGGGGCTAACTTCGCCCGATCCGTAGTTTGTATACCCTTGCATGCTTATTTTGTAAATCTTTCGTTACCTATAGCCATCAAAGTGGAAAAACGTTTTATCTAGAAAGTCTACAGTTTGCGAAGGGACTGCCTGCAATTTTAGCATAGAAAATAACGAAGTTATTGATCAAAGTCAATTTGTACCACTTTATTGTTCTTATGGGAGCAAAATCATATAGTCACCCGATCTTAATCATATTTAGCACAGTCATTGAAAGATCTATAAAACTGACAAATGTTTAATTTTAAAGCGTTCTCGTCAAATACAACAAAGATAAGAGAGCTATATGATGAAGTGGTTCGATCCGGCTGAATCCAAGATATACAACATATGGACTCGTACATGCAAAATTTCAACTCTGTAGCTCCTACTGTCTAGCATGAAATTGCGTTGATTCAGAAAGACAGACAGATGGATGGACATGCGCACATGGCTATATGAACTCGTCCTGTCGTGCTGATCAAAAATATATATATTCTTCACCACATATACGTAATATTTATACAACAAATATATAATATTTCTATACAAAATATTTATATAACATATGTACTAGTAAACCCGGCGACTGAGTCAGAAGTGCCACCTGCAGACATCTTGCTCATGTCGATCTAGTCGTGGTCTGTGCGCGGTATTTAGCTACCCTTCCCCTATGCAGTTCACTTCTTTGCGAGCGAAGCAAGCCTGGCTGCACGGCTTTCGGATGGTTTCATAACAATCCTCTGCCTTTGCCTTAGCCGCTCCGTCTCCCGTAACAATTCCAGCTATTCTTCAGGCCTTTTCGAAACATAATCAGAAGAAATTTCTGCGCTGAGAATACGACGACCCAAATTCGCTTTTTTAGGAGGCATTATTTTGTCTGTAACTGAAAAAGGAGAATTTGTAAAACCCATTTTATTCGCGCTCGCCAGTATGATTTCGACATACAAAATAGATGTTCTTCGATTCTCATAAATAACGGATAAGCACAAAAGTTTTAATCAAAATCGGTCAAGCCGTTTCGGAGGAGTATCACAAAAAGATGACGGTAAACAACCGCCTACTTGCAGTAAAATCAATGCAAGGAGGATCCTGTACCGGTAAGATTTATAAAATTTTATTTATTATTGAAAATGAATTTTATAACCCTATTGTTTTTAGGTGACAGAATTAAAAACAAAATTGAAAATATTTTACGCGAATTTGGGTGTGATTTGCAAATGGATGAACCAATAATAGTCACCGACCGAGGCGCTAACATGAAGGCTGAATTTAGGGGGCTAAGGACGTTGAACTGTGTAAACCATTTGACGCACAATGTTATTGGTAAAGCTGTGGATGAGGTCCCAGAATTGGAGAAGACAGTAGATTGCTGCAGCAAACTTGTGAAGTATTTTAAAAAGTCAGGTCAAAATTTCTTTTTAAAAAGCACCTTAAAGAGCTACTGTCCAACACGGAATACGATATTCCAAATATTCAAATCAATTGAGTTGAACTGGATGGAAATATACAACATATTAATTGAGAAGAATGAAATAAGTAGGATTCAAAATATGAATTTATGCGATGTAAGCGCATTGGCTAAACTTCTGGCTCCATTCGATGCGTGTTCAAAGAAGCTTGAGGGGAGCAACTATCCAACTTTGCACCTAGTCATACCGCACATCAATAATTTAAAAAAAAATTTAACACCTAGTGATAACGATGTGGAAATGGTAGAAAAATGCAAGCGGGCCCTTGAGTCAAATTTAGTAAAAATAGTTCAAAGTAATCTAAACAAGTTTCATAATATTGCTCTTTTTTTATTTCCGCCGACAAATAAATTGTCACAATTTACTGAATTAGAGAAGGAAAAGACTATAGAGGACCTTGAAGCAATTATGATAGATATTCAGCTTAGAACTCAAACTGAAGAAAGCTATAACATTATTCCATCCAGCCAAGAAATAGATGATATTTTCGCCGATTATGTAGAACCCATCCATAATAATAATATTCAATCTATTATAAGTAATGAAATTCGAACATATCAAAATGTAAATATTCCATATAACGCAGAGTTTGATGTTCTGAGTTGGTGGAAAAACAACAAGCAGCAATTTCACTTACTTTTTAAGGTTGCTTGCAAGTTAGTGTACAGTAAAAGTGCTGTACAGCAATTTTAATGTACTCATTAACTGCTGTAGAACATGGAAGTGAGTGTGAAGTCTAGCTGTCAATCAAAAAAATTTGAAATTTAAAATTGTACAGAAAAAAGGTGTACACGTTTTTAGAATGAATGATTCATTTGCCCTTTTGGATGCATTCATGCAGATGTCTAACTTACATCGGCTTTATTCTGATTCTCAAAAACATGTAACATATTTAAAGGTCGAACTTCTTTACCAATCAGCAATTCCAAAGGACTATTTTTAGTGGTTCTATTTGTTGTGCAATTTATGACCAGCTGTATTTCGCCTAAAGCATCCCGCCAGGATCGCTTACTGGTCTCTATAGCAGTTAACATTCGTTTTAACACGCTCATAACGAGCTCTACCTGACCGTTCGCGCGACTAGCCCCTGTTGCAATCAAGTGTAAACCTATCTTTTGCATGGTGCAGAACTTGCTAAAATCCTTTCCAGTAAAACATCTGCCCTGGTCAGCAATGATTCTATTTCGTACGCCGAAAAATGATATCGATGACTTTAAAGCACTGACGCAACTTTCAGTATTTACGTTTACAGTATGATACAAATAAACAAACTTGGTAAACGCATCGATTTGTACTATAAGGTATTCCTTTTTATCGCTTTTTCCACTCAGCTTGCCAGTTATATCTATGTGCACCGTGTGCCATGGTAGTACCTACTTTAGGAATGGGATGGAGCTCTACTTGTATTTTGCCCGACGGCGGTTTAGTGAGTCTGCAGGTAATACAATTATCTACAAATTTACGGACATATTTACGCGTATTCTCGAACCAGTAGAACTCGTATATTTTATCCAAAGTCTTTTCCCAACCGAGATGTACAATTGCCTCATGAAAGTGATTCACTACCGACCACCTAAATGGTCTGGGTATAACAGGAAGGCATCTAGATTTACCATTCCGTTGGATTTTTCGGAAGAGCATTTTTAAACGAAGTTCGTACGTCTTTGCCAAACCCTCCTCCAACTCGTCATTTTGAAATCTAGAAATGATCGAAGAAGTCTCAAAATCTCTTTGTTGCTCAGCAAGAAGCCAATTGTCTGATATCTCAGTTAAATGCACACGTTTAATGGGAGCCTGAGCAGACAATTTAAATAGGTAATGGATTACGAGAAAAGAAATCCACATGGGTCATCTTTACACAAGGTCTATACTAAATTTCAAAGTCAAATGACTGCATATAGGCCCACCATCGATGGACTCTTGGCGTCAGGTCGACTTTAATGCGTGAAGCCTTTAACGAACTACAGTCGGTCTTAACAACAAAATGTAGGCCCTGCAGGTAGTGATGAAAATGCTTCATGGAATTGAACAATGCCAGCGTCTCTAGTTCGTATGAATGATAACGAGATTCTGGAGGTGAGGTTCGTTTGCTGTAATATTCAACATCATGAGGTTTATTATCGATTTTATGTAATAAGATCGCTCCGTAGCCATCCATACTAGCATCTGTATGTAATTTGATGGGGTGCTTAGGATCAAACAACAAAAGGTTCACCATGGAGATGCTACATATCATCAATACTCCAAGCGCCACACGACTTAACTTCAAGACTGATACCGACAACTGCGCTCACATATACAGACATTTACTTGACAATAATTAGTTCTTAACTCCACGTCGAACGGTGCTGACGTGTTAAACAATGTATGTTAAAAGATTGTTAAATGTTCTTGTATTCTATTGTAGTTGCCCTGAAGACGGTTGCCGCAGCGCAACCGAAATATATCGGAATAAAAGAAAATTAAAAACTATATTTTGCTTTTATTTTTATTTGGAACAAATGACCTGAAGCCTGAGAAAATCTTAAGATATGGAAGAAAAATTTGTAGTAAAAAGAGAAATAATTTGAATGTTTTGTTTGTGTGTTGATGAATTCAGTTGTAGGGAAAGAAATTTCAAAATGTAAAAATATTATTGCCAAGGACTGCAAGGGTATAAAAACTTCGGTATTGTCAAAGTTAGCTTCTTTGATATTTTTTATTCTTTTTATCTTTAATTAGAATGTTATCCCTTTCTTCTATTGCTTCTGTGGGACTAAATACTTAGGTTCTAACTTATGGCCCGTATCTTTTCTTAATAAAACTTTATCTCCTATTTCTAAATCGATAATGTTTATTATTCTATCATAAAACTCATTAATTATACCCTTGCAGAGGGTATTATAAAATTGGTCAGATGTTTGTAACGCACAGAAGGAGACGTTTCCGACCCCATAAAGTATATATATTCTTGATCAGCATGAGAAGCTGAGTCGATATAGCCATGTCCGTCTGTCCGTCTGTCCGTCAGTGCGTACGCGTTTTACTCAGCCATCTTAAGAGCTATCGGGATGAAATTTTTTTTGGGGGCTTATTTTTACCCAGGTGAAATAAAGTATGAAAATCATCGGGATCGGACTACTATATCATATAGCTCTGGAACAAAAATTTTTGCAAAAATTGGAGTATCCCCATGAAATATAATAGAATTTGGTATAAAATCTCAGATCCCAAAATTTGAATTTGATCGGATAAATAGAACACAAGTTACAGTCAATACAAATCGGTTCTACGTCATCAGCAAATCAAACAGATCACATGCATACACACACACAGACGCAAAGCTACGCGAACTGTATGTGTATGCGTGCGATGCTTTGGAGGTTGGAGTCACAGTCATCTTTTTCATTAACGATATTCAATTCCAGTTGGAAAAGTTCATCAATGGATAATTCTTGGTTGTGCGAGGCTAACAATTCATTTATGTCAGCCTCTTTCATACCTTCAAAATTTAACTTTTTGGCACAATTGGAAAGTTCATGAAATTTCCTCAGTACGTTTTTTGTGCCATATTTTGCGTCAAACCCCATGGTTGGCGCAAGATGGTTTAATCTTCTGCCACGAATCGGATATAATTTCTATGGCTTTCATAATGTTGAAATTTTTCCAAAACTGTAGTTTAGTAGGTCTATCTTGTCCATTAATCTCATTATAAGAAGCTTAAAGGTTCGTCGAAGGTAATAACTTTTAAAAGTCGATATAACTCCCTGATCCATAGGCTGAATAACGGATGTCGTGTTAGGTGGTAGAAATACAAATTTCACGTTTTCTGACAACTCATCAACATTAACTGGGTAGCCAGGAGCATTATCTACTAGAACCAAAGCCTTGAAGTTTTAATTTTCCTTGTCGCAATAAGTTTTAATTTCTGGAAAGCGCACATTGAAAGGCAGTTTTGAAATAAAGATGCTGTCATTCATGCTTTTTTGTTCGAACGCCAGTGGATAAAAAGTTGATCTTTTAAACAACCTTTCATAGCTCTAGGTTTTTTTGATTGATAGAATTGGTTGATTTAAATTTAAAATTTAAATTTAGCATTACCACCAAGAAGGAGAGTCAGATCTATCTTTGCTAGCTTTAAATCCAGACGCAGATTTTCTGTATTAGATACAAAGGTTCTCTGAGGTCAGCGTTTCCCCTTGCGTTTCTTCGCTCTTTGGCGAAGATCAGCTTTACGTTGATTAACATGCTCTTTGCAGCGTTGTCGGTCTCTATTTCATGTCCTTTCCAGTGTTGTTATTTCGCTGTTGGTATAGAGAAATCCGAATGGACATCTGAACTGGCCCAATTGATTGGAGAGGCAGAGACGGCACTGGCAGGCGATTATTATTTGGCGAATTTCGGCATTCCTGGACCTTTCTTTTTCTGGCAAGATGCGGTCGATATTGTCCTCGAGGCTAACTTAGCTGGCTGGGATGCAATTGAAGCCCATGTTGTCTTTTTGGGTGCTGACGTAACTGCTTGCCTTTTTTTGTTTCATGACGAGTGGCTATCGTCGTTTCGCTTCGTCTTATTTGTGGTTGTATTACTTTTCCCACATATCTTCGAAAACTTTCAAAATCAGGATCAGGATTTCCATGTAGTTTTTTTCCATTTTTATATTTTAGTTAGGAGCTGGGTTGCGTCCTTTTATATTATTTATTTATTATTGTTGTAGGTCCTTTAGGACCATGTCACGATCGCCATGTACACGAGTATACTTACCACATTTGGTGGCTTTAGCTCTTATAGTCTCCGAGATCTGCGTGTTCATACAGACGGACGGACTGACGGACGGACGGACGGACACGGCTAGATCGACTCGGCTGTTGGTCCTGCTCAAGAATATATATACTTTATGGGGTCGGAGAAGCTCCCTTCTACCTGCTACATATATTTTGGCCACTTTAACATACCATTTCACCCTATGGGTGCATGGTATAAAAATATCAAAGAAGGTAACTTTGGAAATTTCGAAGTTTTTATACCCTTGTATGCCTAATTTTGCTACATTTTGAAATTTGTTTCCCTGCAACTCAATTCATCAATACACAAACAAAACATTCAAATTTGTACTCTTTTTACTACAATTTTTTCTTCTTCTTCCATCATTCCCTAAACAAAGCACAACACGCATACACCTACAGTTCATGTAGCGATGTGTCTGTGTGTGTATGCATGTGCTCTGTTGATTTGATGATGACGTAGTAGGCAGCAACCAACGGTGCCGGCAGCACCTTAATCGATTTATATTGACTGTAACTTGTGTTCTATTTATCCGATCAGATAAATAGAAATATTTTGATCTGAGGCTTCATATCCAAGTCTATCATAGTGGTAAATTTCATAGGGATACTCCAAAAAAAAATATTTTTCCAAAAATGTTTCTTCTAGAACTATATGGCTGAGTAAGACGCGTACGCACAGACGGACGGACAGACGGACAGACGATCAAACGGACAGACGGCTATATCAAGAATATATATACTTTATGGGGTCGGAAACGTCTCCTTCTGTGCGTTGCAAACATCTTACCAATTGTCCAGGCTATAATGGGACATTTTTTTTTTGGAATCTTAATATGCACAATTAATATGAAAGCTATAGGCTCAGTATAGAAAAAGTTAAAATGAATTTTTAGATTAATCAAATAACTAAAAAAAAAACACATATCGTATTTATTTTCATTTTTTATTATAAAAGAGACATCAATCATCCAATTTTCTTTTCAAAGTTTGCTATTTACGTATTTATATACCTGTCTGTGTTCTTGTACGCAATGTAATAAAAATTGTTTTTGCTCCTCTTGAACAGTGATCAAACCATGGAAGTCTTGCATTAACATAACCGCTCTTTCCGCCGTGTCATTGAGAGCTTTCAGTCATAGCAGCTTCCTTTTGCCTGTAGAAACTAATCATCATTTGACCACGAAGAGGGGCATTTGTTAAAAAAATTGTCTTCAATATGGAGTCGATTAATCAAGAACTTGCTTTTGACACAGACGAAGTCATTAATGTTTTTCTCTGAAATTAAAACAGATAGACCAGTTATCAATTATACCTATTACCAAACTTTGTCAAAAAATAAATTCAAAGATTAATTAACGTACCAAAAAGTGGGCTATTGTGGACAGTTGGGTTTTCTATAGTTAAGTTAGAAACGATTTTTACTTTAGTTTCTAGATCGACATCACCATCAATGAAGCCAGAATAGATACTTCATCCCACAAATACCACAAATGTGGCGCTGTAAATTGAAGCTGACGAAGTGAAACATGGTGACTTAGGCATTAAAGCAGACGATTTTGCTAAAGTTGGGTGGTGGACAGAGCATGCCGGTGAAGATGTGGTCCAATAATTTTGAACTGAGTGCTGAGGCCTATGGACTTACTATGAAGCAAAAATATGTTCTGGCATATTCATTTAACCCCATTACGCAGTTATGATAATCTTCGTGTCCAGTTGGAAAACGGATTTGGCATGGACGACGTATGTAGCGCGAATATACCTCAGAAAGAGGAAACCTTTCAAGAGTACATGTTCCATAAGAAGTCAATCGCATCTGAAGGCAGTATAGACATAAAATCGGTACTGCGCTATATACATAGTAGACGGTTTGAATATAAAGAACGAATTAAAGATCAACTTATATTGCGCTCAGTCTTTCAGAGAGCTACGTGAAAAATATGACATCTATGAGCACGCAATGGAAATGGCAAAAATCGATGTGCCACAGGGTCTGAAGAAATTGAACCAGAGAAACTACGAGAAAAAGCCTCGTTGTTTTAACTGCGGATCGAGTGAGCATCTTAGAAAGGAATGCAATGTGAAAACCAAATGTTTTTGCTGCAATGAAGAGAGTCATATCTCAAAATATACCACCAGAATGCCGGGATTAACTTCGGGCGTGCCGAAGTTTGTGTACCCTTACAAATTTATTCTGTCTGTAAAAACTGAATACAAAACTGACAAATAATAACTTTCATGATAATAGCTATGAAAATAATGAAGTTATTGAGAAAGTCACTGTTCGTGACTTTACCGTTTGTATGGGAGCTATATGATATAGTCACCCGAGCTTGATCAAATTTTGCACTATTATTAATAAGAACACAAAACTGACCAATACCAACTTTTATGACAATTGCTGATAAAATAACGAAGTTATTGAGAAAAGTCACTGTTCGTGACTTTGACGTTTGTATGGGAGCTATATGATATAGCAGTCCGATCCGGCTAAATCCGAGATATACAACGCCTGCAGTATATAAAGCCTACGTGCAAAATATCAGCTCTGTAGCTCTTACGGTCTCGGAGGAGTTCGCGTTGATCCAGACGGACGGTCGGACGGACGGACACGGCTATTTAAACTCGTCTCGTCGTGCTGATCAAGAATATATATACTTTATATGGTCTGAGATGCTTCGTTCTATGCGTTGCACACTTCACACAATATAGCCTTTTTGCAAGGGTATAAAAATTGTCTAAGGATTGCGAATGTTGGTGCAATGTATAAATCGAAACGCATAGAGACTGCAAACGTTGGTGTAGTAGAAAATCCAAAACGCATAAAGGAAATGGACATAAAAGGTTGCAACATTAATGCTTTGGTTGACACAGGAGCAGATGTGTTTAAGGTGTTCAGAAGCGCTGTACAGAAGAATGGAGTTAAATATCTGGAGAAAGCTGGTAAAAATCTAATTGGTCTAGACGGAAAAGTTACTCATCCGCTTGGTACCTTTCAAGCTGAGGTCAAAGCAGACGACGTCCAGACAGTCAAAAAATTTGTTGTCGTAAATGAAGATGTGCCGTATGATGTTTTACTCGGCTATGACTTTATGGAAAAGTTCTTCGTTACGTCGTTAGAAGCAGTATATAAATTTTATCCCCCTGCTGGGGATAAAACTTCCAAGGATAATCAGTTAAGCATTTTTAATGTAACAGAAACCGATTATGATATAGATGTACCCTCAGATTTCGAAAATGATGTGCGAGCAATGATCAACAACTACAAAGCTGTTGAATATCCAACCGTTGAAGAGAGAACCCAGAGTGCTGCAGGGCTAGTCGCAGAATCAACTGATGCAGTTAGTCTACAGATTGTCCCAGATGGTATTATCTCGCCGTTTCGCCAAGTACCAAGTCGTCTACCGGCTAATGAAGCTGCAGCAGTAAAGCAACAAGTCGACGAATGGCTCAATGCTGGAATCGTTCGCCGATCGTCATCCAATTTTGCCAGTCGAGTCGTTGTTGTGATAAAGAAAGATGACAGCTCGATAGCTGTCGATAATCTGCGTAGATTTTCGAAAGCTAAACAGTATGGTGTTGAAGGATGGGTTTCCGGTTCCGATAATTGTCGATGTCCTAGAAGAGCTGCAGAGAATGGATTTTTTCACGTGCCGATTGAAGAAACAAGTAAAAAATACACAGCACTCGTGACCAAGGAGGGATTATTCAAATTCAACATGACTCCTTTTGTATTCTGTTATTCACCTGGAGGTATTTATCCGATATGTAACAAATGTTTTTCAACCGCTGTTAAATGCTGACGTGTTAAATCTGTATATGGATGATATTATAATCCATGCGACGACAGCAGAAGAATGTCTCAATAAGATAAGAAAAGTTTTTGATAGTTTTTGAAGAAGTGTCACTTTCTAAAGAACTCTGTTGATTTTTTGGGTCATACGATCTACGATAAACAAATTAAGACAGGACAAGAGAAGACCAAAGCAAGTTTAAAGTACCAGAAAATATAAAGGCAGTTCAGGCATTTCTGGGCTTAACTGGATCGCAAGTTTATTAAGGTGTATTCAATTATTCCCCGACCATTGACTGTTCTTTTGCGTAAAAACGTTGCTTTTAGGATGGATGCGGTTGCACTCAAGGCTTTTGAAGAATTAAGAAGAGATCTCACCGTCGTACCAGTACTTAATTTATATGATCGAAATGCCAACACAGAAATTCACACAGTAAGAAATTCACGCGGTAAAAATGGGATTTGGAGCAGCATTGTTGCAAAGGAAAGATGGCCAGTTGCATCCAGTATGGTTTTGAAGCAAATAATCTTCTGACACTGAGGCTCGACAGCATAGCTATATTTTGGAAGCGAAAGCAGTATACCAAAAGTATGCCTGCCAAAACTTTAGGCAATACATTTTGGGCATAAAGTTTAAAGTTTTAACGGATTGCGCAGCCTTTAAGCAGACAATAAACAAGAAGCATGTACCTAGAGATTTGGCGCGATAGATTGTTTATTTGCAGGATTTTAACTTCGATGTGGAGCATAGATTTGGAGCGAAACTTAAACATGTGGATTGTCTCAGTCGCTATCCACAAGGGATTATGATTATAAGATCGGAAACGTCGGCACGATTTAGAAAAGCGCAGCAGGAGGATACAATGTCGAAAGGCTCTGATTGAATTGTTGCAGAATCAACCCTATGAAAATTTTAAATTAAAAGGCGGTCTTTTATACAAATCGGTTGACGGTAATGAACTTTTGGTTGTTCCGAAACAAATGGAAAAAGAGATCATTGTCGAAGTCCACAATGTTGGTTACTATGCGTTGCAAAAGAAAATGCACGCAATTCAGCAGTCTTAATGGATGCCGCATTTAGAGTCAAAAGTGGCCCGAATTATTAATAACTGCGTCAAATGTATAACATAATCTATAACAAGAAGTTCGGCAAAAAATAAGGTTTAATGCAGTTGATAGAGAAAGAAGATAGACCATCAGAAACGGCACATGTGGATCATCTGGGGCCATTAGATGCAACTTCAAAGCAATATAAGTATATTTTTGCTATAGTCGACGCGTTCACAAAATGTGTTTGGCTATATGGAAATGAACTATCATTATGTTCATTTCCAAGCTGTCTGCGGATGAACCGGCAAAATGGTTTAAGTATGTGCCAAATGTGCAAAGAGCTATTAACTTTCATGTCAATGCATCAACAAAGAGATCGACGTTTGAACTAATGCTGGGTGTTCAAATGAACAATGGGCCAGAGAATCTGATTCTTAAGTTGTTAGAAGAGGAAATATGCGACAAATTTGATGAAGACAGACAGTGAATAAGCTTCTGCCAAACGAGAAATTACTAAAGCCTAGGAAGCATACAAGAAACAATATGATTCAAAACGCAAGATTGATAATGTATATAAACTTGGAGATCTGGTACACAGTTTGTTGCGGGTCGTAAGCTTGCGAGTGAATATCTTGGACCGTACGAGGTTATAGCGGCTAAACGATGCGGAAGATATGATGTTAAGAAAGCAGCAGCGGATATCGAGAGGCCAATCCTCACAGCTACTTGCTCAGACAATATGAAGTATTGGCGGAATAACCAAGATTCGGACGAGTTGTTATCGGGTCGGATGACTAATACCAGGATGGCCGAATGTAAGATGTGTGCTGGGTTGCTGGTTGTTTTTGTAGCCCTGGCTAGTTGAGAGTGTGGCCAATCAGTTGAAGTTGAGTTGGAGTGAGTCGAAAAGCAGAGTCGTCGTCAAAAAGTTGCCAGCATAAAAAGATGAAAGTCGTCGGAACAATTAAGTCGTTTTAAGTTGAACATTAAACGTTGTAATTAATTAAGAATAATTTGTGGACTCATCTATTACACTTTGGGTTCTCGTCCTGCGAGGAGGCTTGGATGGGGTTGAGCCAAATGTGATTCAAAATTTAGTTTTAAGGATGCCTTCTAGTATATTTAATGCCATTTCTAAAAATGGAAAACAATCTTGAATTGTTCATAAGTAAAAAAAATTGCTAACTGTTTACATTTGTAGTGAAATACGCATTAATTGAAAGAGGCATCATAATTATGAAACAAGCTCAAAATCAATTTTGCGTATGTTGCGAATGTTTTTAAGAAAGATATTGTCAATCATCGAAGTCGGTCGTTTTTTTTTGCGCTCTCGTTCATACTGTCTTTCGTTCTTTCGTAAAGATAATTTATAATATTCAGTTTAAATCATAGCTCGCAAATGACAGTTGATCGTTTTTTCTTATATACTCTGCTTCGTATCATAACCGAAAAGATTGTCCAGAAATGATCTCGATCTGAGCGGCTCTCTTTGTTTTGTTTTGAATTGTTTTTTGTCAAGCGCTTTGCATTGACTCATTCGTGTGACGCTCTCAAATGAGTGTCGCGTAAAGAGTAATACGATTTTTGCTCACACAAAGAGTCTCAACAAAAGACAGTTTGACTAAAAAACTCAACAGAAATAATCTTTGCCTTCCGTGTATTTGTGTATATGTACATACATAGATGTATCATGCAAAGAAAAAGAACGCATCAATCGCGTGTGCGTACCCATACATACGCAAAAGACAATTTGCTTCATTTAACTCAAGCAATCGATCAGTGTTTGACTTGAGCGAAACGAAAACAGAAATAACTGTCTCGATCAGAGCGCGAGCGAGCTAAGTCAGTCGCGACAAAAACAGTTTCTGTCTGAGTCTTTTTTATTGTGTCAGTGAAAGACACTAATTTGCAGACAATGAAAAAGTGTCAACAGTTATTTGCGAGCTATGGTTTAAATTCATTGCCCTTACCAATTTTTAAAACGCTACACTCATCGCGAAGTTCGGGTTAAATTTATTAGCATTTATTAATATTAATATCACAATTTTAACAAACGCAAATATAATTTTGCGGCTGCGCTGCTTAGTTTTTGATTTCTTTCTATTTTTTGCTCCCATCCGCGCTCTCAATTTACAGGTCATAGATTGTTTTTGGTTGTGTGGTATTGGTGCTCTCTATTCTTTTGTTTTCTCTTTTGAGCGCGCTTGCGGCCGTTAACGTCGCGCTTGTGACAAGTTTTTGTTGTTGTGTGTTTTAATACAAAAAAAAATTTCTCTTTTTTTGTTGTCTCTTTCTAATTTGCATATTGCCGTTAGCTTTTGCTTTGCTTTCTATACGCTTCTCTATGTGTTATACATAAATACGTTTTTCCCGTTTCATTTACATATTGATTTATAATTTGTTTTTGATAAATCAATTATTTAATAATGTGCCTGTTGCAAATGTAATTGCAATAATCCCAGCAAGACCAGTAAAGACTTTCTTTACTGTTGTCTGCGTGACAATGTAATGCACCCTAAATGTGCTGGTTACACAGCCAAGGTACGGGATAGTATTGCACAGGGTGGCGGCTTTAAACAAGGCTGTCGTGGCTTGCTGCTCGAGATGCTAAGATTTATGAAATATCTTAGGGATATGTTTAAAACTCTATCAGCTGGCGTTCTTAAGCTCCAAGAAGAGCTTTTGACGATGGAGGTTCAATTCAGAAGTTCTAAACTTTTGATTGAATCTCCGACGCGAGAGAGTGCCAGGTTTTTAGGGCGCGTTTGTCACAAAATGTACAGCAGCTGATATCGTTTAGGAGTCCGGCTTTGTTAGGTGTGGAGTCTCTTCCCATTTCCCCTGGAGACAGTATCCCACTTACTAACACGATATCGGTTGTAGTTTCCGAACCGTCCGGGCAAACATCCGTTTCCAGGAATATTGCCAATAAAATAGTTACAAGAGGAGCTAGTAAAGTGTTGGCTGCTTCAGCTGCTGCTGCATCTGTTGCTGCTACTGCTGTGCCTGGCACTTCTAGTTTCCTTCCACCCAAAAAGCTAATTTTTATTTCGAGGCTTGATCCCAATACTATTTCTGAAGAAGTCATATCCTACATCCAGGGCAAAGTTCAAGCACCAAACATTGCGGTGGAGAAGTTCCGTTTTTCATATACTCGGGACATTTTATCCTTTAAATAAGTGTCTCCCCAGATCTTTTTGGGCAAATATGTCATAAAGATTTTTGGCCGGAAGAATCGGCCTCCGATTAGCCTGCTACCTGCCTCTGTGAATAACGTTCCTTCCGGCTCGTCTGCACCTGTTGGCGAGTCAAAAAACTAATCTCGTCCCTAACTCTGGCCTACCAGAACGTAAAGTTTAAACTCTCTTAACTCTATGTAGGTAGTTAAGCTTTTGACTTTCATATTCTTGCCTTTACTCAAACTTGGCTGAAACCTGATATTGCCGATGCTTCAATTTTCCCCTCAAAATAATTAATATATAGACATGATCGAACTATCCGTAATGGTGGTGGTGTTTTGGCGCTGTTGACTCGGCGTTCTCGTCTGAAATTGTCCAGTCTTCCAATCAGGAGATTGAATTTGTTTGTGTTAAAATTTCATGAAATTCTTTTTCTTCCTATATTACTTGTTCGTATATTCCACCACAGTCCGATTTGGCAGTATACATTCACCATTTGGAAGCTATTCAATTTGTTTCCTCATTCTGGGAGATTTTAATTTACCTGAGATTGCCTGGACCCGCTCATATTATTATTTATTACTGTTGCCCTCCTCGTCACATTGTTTCATAGATGGTCTGCTTGAGTTTTCCCTAACTCCAATAAATCTTGTCCGGAATAGTCGTAACAGATCACTAGATCTGGTATTTGTGTTGGAATCTTTCAACTATGATGTTTCCAGGACTGATCCCTTAGTTATCCCTGAATTTAAAAAACTCTTGTTAACTAATGATTGGACATATCTGTCTACTTGCACAAATATGGACCCTGCCGTTTCTGTCTTCTATAAAACTATTGAGTCGTTCTTTGATGTTTTTGTCCCGTGTGTGACTGAGGGATGGTCTGATAGACCTCTTTGGTTCTTATGCGAGTTATGTAACTTGAAGAACGTAAAATCAAGATGCTATAAAAAATGTAAAAAATCCGGTAAAGCATCGGATTTTTTCCTATATGTAGTTGCTTGATCAAATTATGGGATTATCTTCAGCGATGAAAACTTAGGTTTTCTCGCGATCCTAAGTAATTTTATAACATTGTCAATGTGAAACGAATGTAATCAGTTCACCCGTCTTACTTGTCTTTCGAAAGAACAAATGACAATGATCAGTCAATTACCGATATGTTTGCTGATTTTTTCAAAACAACTTATTCCTCTTCGATTTATCAAGCAAATCCTCCTTATCCTCATCACTTTCAATCGTCTAATTGCATTTTAGACCCTGTGTTTTATGAAAGTTTGGTTCTTAGCGTGTTCAGTTCCGTCAAACCAATATATGCACCTGGCCCTGATGGACTAGCAGGCTGCGTATTAAGGTTTTGCGTAGAGGCCCTATGTAAGCCAATACATAAAGTGGTTTACAATGTCTGTCACATCTTCCCGCCTATCTGGAAGGAATCATATATTTTCTCTTCATAAAAAGGGGAAGAAGTCCGAAGCCTCCACTTCAAGGGGTATTTCTAAATTTTCTGCGGTACGCAAAGCATTTGACATGGGTTTAAAAAACGTAGATCGACAACTACTTACCTATTAGAATTTACATCTCACTCAATCAAAGGGTTCAAGACATCCGTGTAAGCTGACGTCACTTATACTGACTTCAGCAAGGCCTTTGAATCTGTTAATCATATTTTCCTTTTATATAAATTGAACGCACTTAGCATCCGCAGCCTTTTGCTAGATTGGATTCTTCAATATCTTTCTAAGCGTACATAAAAGGTCCTCCTTAAGTCTTTATTTTATAATACCATCCAAGTGACCTCTAAAGTACCCCAGGGTAGTCATTTGGGTCCATTGCTATTCACTCTTTTTATAAATGATCTTCCAATGGTAGTGTCACATTCTCGGGTGCTTATGTACGCTGATGATATCAAGCTTTACCTCAGTTTTAAAGACATATCGTCTTCTTGCCTACTTAAATCGGATCATAATGAACTTCAGAGTTAATGTGAAACCAACCTATTAAACCTCAACGGCTAAATGTAAAGTTATGTCTTTTTATAGATGGACTCCATACTTAGCAACTTATTATCTTAAAGACATTGCCTTAGAACGGTTAGATATTATCAATGACTTCTGCGTGTTCTGGTGTTCTTATGGACCATAAATTAACTTTTAATCCCCATATTTCTGCTACAATTAGTAAAGCTATGAATGTTCTTGGGTTTGTGAAACGATGGTTAAAAGAGTTTGACGATCCGTACACAACCAAACTTCTGTATACTTCATTAATCCGTCCTATCTTAGAGTACGGATCTTGCATATGGTCATGTCAATATGAGACCCACCAAAGTAAAATTGAATTTGTTCAAAAACAATTCCTGCTTTTTGCTCTTCGTGGTCTAAATTAAGATCGCAATGTCAATTTGCCATCATACTCCAGTAGGCTTCTTTTAATCAATCTTTATTCTTTAATTACTCGTATAGTAATGCTTGGTGCTATCTGTATTCATAAGCTTTTAATAGGTGAAATTGACTCTCCTGAACCTGAACTATTGAACCAGTTAAACCTATCTGTACCCCGTAGACCTACTAGAAATTATATTCCTCTATCCTTAAAACATTGTAGTTCTAACTATTCTTTGCATGAACCTTTTCGAGTCCTATGTTCTGATTACAATCTTCTGTATCCCGTAATCAGATCAGAAGCCACTCTTTCTCTTGTGAAAACCTCTATTTTAGCACATTTAGCTCGCAATTAGCTGTAGTTAATCATATTTTTAATTGTTTGTCCGTTATATTTGTATTTGCCCACGCGATCGTGCCGTCCGATATACGGCTGCGCCCCACGGTCAGTCGGGCGGGAGGTGGACAGCGATCTGCTTGGACTCGCGCGAAATAGGCTATGTCCTAGTGTCGTATGGGTCACTTGAACGTACTTCGCATTGTACACGTCAACGTTCAGACAATATCTGGGACAAATAGTTCCTTATGTCCTTTCTGCGAGAAGGCAAAGCACAAACTCTTCCAATGTGAAAAGTTTAAAACAAAATTCGCAGCAGAGCGGCTTAATTGGGTGCGGAGACACAAATTGTGTGTCAATTGCTTTAAACCGGACCACATGGTAAAAAATTGCTCTTGGAGGGGATGCTTCAAATGCGATAAAAGACATAACACAATGTTGCACTTGGAAACAGGCAACTAAGTTGCTACATCTGCTTCTGCAGCTTTTGCTTATGGAATTAGCAGAAAATACACTCTGTTGGCAACGGCCAAGGTAGTGGTAAAAGGGATGAATGAGAGGAAAGGAGAGTTTCGAGCACTCTTAGATAGCCGCTCACAAGTAAACTTCGTCTCAGAGAGGTTGGTAAAGTTGTCATTAAAAATTAACGAGATTCATTCTCAGATAAGCAAGGCGCGAGTATGCTTGGTTGTAAGGTCAAGATACAACAAGTTCGCAATGCTAGTTGAGGCATTTGTATTGCCACACATAATAGATGACCAACCTACAGAACAAATAACGCAGAAAGTCACATTGCCAGACAACATTCAATTAGCTAACCCAACATTTGTTAAACCAGGAAAAATTGATATGCTGTTGGTAGATGATGATCACTATGCTATACTGCTACCAGAAAGAAGACGGGGTAATCGAAACCGTCCAACATTACAAAATTCAGAGTTTGGATGGATTATTGCTGGCAGAATTAATATGTCAACGTTAGCTTCCATCACATGTATGGTAGGCATGACGAATCCAGAGGAATCTCTAGAAAGATTCTGGCAGCTAGACACACTAGAGCCAATGAAAAGGTACAGGAGTCCGAAGTAAGAGTATTGTGAAAAATTCTTCCTCGATAACCTACACACGGCGGCGGACAATCGACTAATTGTAAAGCTTCTATTTGCAGAAGAGGCTTCATCTCTTTGAGAATCTCGGGAAGTAGCCATAAGAAGATTCATGTCGTTAGAGAGGCGAATGAGCCCTGATATAAAAAAGGAGTATGTAAAATTTATGTCAGAATATGAACAGCTTGGACATATGAAGCAGGTAATGGTGGAACAAATTCCCAAGAACCATTACTTTATACCGCATCACTGTGTACTAAAGCCAGAAAGTACCACCATCAAGATAAGAGTGGTATTTGATGTATCATGCAAAACGTCATCAGGAAAATCGCTGAACGACATTTTATATCCTGGACCAATTGTACAGAGTCAACTCTTCTCAATTCTTCTGCGGTTCAGGACACACAAATATGTGTTCACGGCAGACATTGAAAAAATGTATCGTCAAGTTTGGATAAACCCTGCCGATCAATTCAATCAGATGATTGTGTGGAGAGAGGATCCAAGACAAGAACTAAAGTTTTATCGTTTAAAAACGGTAACTTATAGAACCACATCAGCCCCATATTTAGCGACGAAGTGACTGGAATATTTGGCACTGAAAAACATGGAAAAATTGTCGTTTGGAGCATTAGCATTAAAAAATGACTGGTAGAAATCTTGAGACCTAAGGGTTTCAAATTACGAAAATGGTGTTCAAATAGCAGTCAACTTCTAAAGGAAATTCCAAAGGAAAATACCATTACTGACATCAATCTCAGTGCCACACTAAAACAAACAAGACTCAAAACATTGGGAATCATATGGGCACCCAGAGAAGACCAATTATGTGGAAAGGCTCAAAGACATACAAAAGGAATAACCAGACGAGTGGTGCTATCTGAAGTCGGTCAAATCTTCGATTCTCTAGGACTGTTCGCACCGGTAGTGGTAAGAGCGAAAATGTTTCTTCAACATGTTGCTACCGAACGAATTGAAATGGATGGTGACCTACCGCAGTATTTGGAGAAGCAATGGGAAGCCTTTCGAGAGGATGTACAGGCACTAAATCACGTAAAAATTCCAAGGCATATTTTTGATGGCAAGGTCCCCACTACAAAGGAGCTGCATACATTTGTTGATGCATTAGAAAAGGCGTATGGAGCGGCAGTTTATGTCCGATCAACCTATAAAAATGGCCAAATTTCGGTCAGATTGTTGTGCGCCAAGTCGAGAGTGGCTCCCCTTGAAAAGCAGACACTGCCCCGGCTGGAACTATGTGCAGGAAATGATCTTCTTCACATAGAACGCCAACGACGATCGCCTTTAGATATAATTGGGAACATTGCGAACGGCTTATTTGGTGTGCTGGACTAAAAAAATATGCAACAGGGATGTCAGGCACCATAAGAAAAGTTAAATCAAATGAAAACTACTTATTGAACTTGCTGCAAAATCAGACATCTGTAATTGACTCAAAGATAAATATCATAAAGCGAGACGAAGCCACGATTGAAAATCAGATGAAACTAATGAAACAACAAACGCTAACTACTCAGATGACAGTTATTGCAGATAATTTGCAACGAATTCAAACCGAAATTTCCCGAGTATTTACAAATGCCCATCATAGCAAAATAAGCCCGTTACTGCTATCACCAGGCCAGGAACATTTGAACCAACTTAAGAGACATCTTCCGTTTGGTTTGGGTTTGCCAGTTCCAGATAACGATGTCTTGCAATTATATGGCTTGATGAAGGCACAAGGCACAATCGCAAACAATCATGTAATATTTAAAGTCACGTTTCCATTAGTGGCAATGCAGGCAGTGCAACTGTATAACCTAGTACCCATTCCAGCAATTGCAACTTATGGGATTGTAAAGATGAACATTAAAATTCCCATCATTGCTGTCAACAAGGAACAGAATCAATACATTGGACTCTCAAGAGCCGATTTGGAACAATGCCATCAGCTTAACAACAAGCAATATATTTGTTTTGATAAACAGATGACGTTTACAGCCAGTGTTTAAATTTATGTAATCGACTTAGCAAAAGTCATAAATTTTGTGCTATTCATTGCTGTGACTGTTTAGCAAATATGAAAACAAATACTTTATGTTGCTTTTGCTTCCGAAAAAAAGAAATCAGAAAATCTGACAGCAAAAGCAGCGACAAATAACCGAAATAGAAAATTTTGACAGCAGCAGCAAACAGCAAAAATCCAAAAGCAAAAAACCTGACAGCAGCAGCAAACAGTAAAAATCCGAAAGCAAAAAACCTGACGGTAGCAGCAATAGCAAAAATTCGAAAGCAAAAAACCCGACAGCAGCAGCAATAGCAAAAATCCGAAACAGATTGCTTTGATAGCAACAGCCAATCATACATTTTAATACTAGGAACTGTTCCGACTGTTGCTTTTGGCCAATTTCGGAAGTCCGCGAAAGCAGCCGTCGGAAAAATAGTCGCAGAAGAACTGATTTTTGGCCTACTTTGATTTTACCTATACATACATACACATGAAAGTACACATACTCAATACTCTTTCATTAAATGTCAATTGTCAATTAGTCATTTAGTTTTAACTAGAACTAGAACTAAAACAAAAATGGCAAATAGCAAAGAAATATGGAAGTTCTTAGATAATAACTTAGAAGAAGGAGTCGCTGTGTGTAAAACGTGTAAAAGTGTGCATTCCTTTCAATGTGTTGAATTCGCCAAACTTAAAAAAGTTTATATACCCTTTATTCGAAGGGCTTAAAGCCGCAGGTGGAAAGGACATGAAGTTAAACGCCTCAAACTGCAAAAAAACATTAAAACTAGTGGCAGACAATATAAAAAATGAGATAAGTAAAGAGGTGAAAAATCAATTGATATCATTAAATATCAAAGAAGCTAACTTCGGCAATGCCGAAGTTTATATACCCTTGCAGTCCTTGGCAATAATTTTTTTACATTTTGAAATTTCTTTCCTTGCAACTCAATTCATCAACACACAAACAAAACATTCAAATTATTTCTCTTTTTACTACAAATTTTTAAGCAAAGCACAACACGCATACACAAACATACATACGTGTAGCGCTACGTTTGTGTGTGCGTATGCATGTGCTCTATTTGATTTGCTGATGACGTAGAACCGATTTGTATTGACTGTAACTTGTGTTCTATTTATCCGATCAAACTCAAATTTTGGGATCTGAGATTTTATATCAAATTCTATTATATTGGTAAATTTCATGGGGATACTCCAATTTTTGCAAAAATTTTTGTTCCAGAGCTATATGATATAGTAGTCCGATCCTGACAATTTTCATACTTTATTATCTCCCGGCTAAAAGTAGCTCAAATATGAAATTTCATTCCGATAGCTCTTAAGATGACAGCGTGAAGTTGATTTGCACAGACGGACGGACGGACGGACGGACCGACGGACAGACGGACATGGCTATATTGACTCAGCTTCTCATGCTGATCAAGAATATATATACTTTATGGGGTCGGAAACGTCTCCTTCTGTGCGTTACAAACATCTGACCAATTTTATAATACCCTCTGCAAGGGTATAAAAATAGACAGTGCAACAAGGTTAACGCGCAACATAAATTGTAAGTGCACAATTTATGAATGCGCACAACATAAAAATCGTCATTTTGGGAATGGTCGAACTGAAAGATGTAGGTTCAAGTACTGCAAAAAATCTTGCAACTGAAATACTGAAAGTCCTTACAAAGTATGCAATAGATTTAAAACAAATAATTTCTATAGCATCAGACAACGGCGCGAATATGCTAAAAACGACCAGAATATTGTCTGTGTCATCTGAAAAAGATGAAAATGGTGAGACCCAAGGCAATGATGAACATTTAAAAAAAAATCGAGTTTATAGAAGCAGTGCCTAGTTTTCAAATAGGAAACATTGAAGTGTGTCGATGTGCCAAAAAAGCCAAAAAAGTCTTGCTCAGAATTGAGTCAACTAATAATAAATCTGAAGTCAATTCAAAATTATGGTCCTTGACACAATTCTGAGCAAGACTTTTTTGGCTTGAATCAAATCATTCAGCAAGTTGAACCCCACCTGGTAGGACAATCTAATTAGGGGAGTTTCAATTTTCGCATTTAAAAAATTTCGCGAAACCCATTGGACGATTTCCTGATGTATTTCGTCAGGTTACGGCAACTCAGAAGGTTTTGCAACATGGCAGATGATTTTACCACGTCCAGAGCAACTAGCTGAGTTGTATGTGCGGCAAACGACACACTTCAATGTTTCCTATTTGAAAACTAGGCACTGCTTCTATAAACTCGATTTTTTTTAAAATGTTCATCATTGCCGTAGGTCTCACCATTTTCATCTTTTTCAGATAACACAGACAATATTCTGGTCGTTTTTAGCATATTCGCGCCGTTGTCTGATGCTATAGAAATTATTTGTTTTAAATCTATGTCATACTTTGTAAGGACTTTCAGTATTTCAGTTGCAAGATTTTTTGCAGTACTTGAACCTACACCTTTCAGTTCGACCATTTGAAATTTGAATCTGATCGGAAAAAAAGTTTAGAATGTAAAAATATTATTGCCAAGGACTGCAAGGGTATAAAAACTTCGGCATTGCCAAAGTTAGCTTCTTTGATATTTTTTTAAATATTCCTCATTGCCCCAGGTCTCACCATTTTCATCTTTTTCAGATAACACAGACAATATTCTGGTCGTTTTTAGCACATTCGCGCCGTTGTCTGATGCTATAGAAATTATTTGTTTTAAATCTATTGCATACTTTGGAAGGACTTTCAGTATTTCAGTTGCAAGATTTTTTGCAGTACTTGAACCTACACCTTTCAGTTCGACCATTCATAAAAAATGACGGATTTTATGTAGTGCGCATGCATAAATTGTGCACTTACAAACAGTCGGAACAGTTCCTAGTATTAAAATGTATAAGTTGGCTGTTGCTATCAAAGCAATCTGTTTCGGATTTTTGCTATTGCTGCTGCTGTCGGGTTTTTTGCTTTCGGATTTTTGCTATTGCTGCTACCGTCAGGTTTTTTGCTTTCGGATTTTTACTGTTTGCTGCTGCTGTCAGGTTTTTTGCTTTTGGATTTTTGCTGTTTGCTGCTGCTGTCAAAATTTTCTATTTCGGTTTTTGTCTTTTGCTTCGACTGTTCATAGTTTCCTAAGCAGAAGCAACAGCACACAGCAAAACTGTTGACAGTTTTTGCAGTTTTCAAACCCTGTTTACAGCTAATAGCAGCTGTGAGTTCCAGCTATTCAAAACCACAAAATCATCAACTTACCAAATACAACACACAAACAGGTCATTCGTGTGGTACGACATGTATCACAAAAACCAGTGGATTTTTGCCACCACCAGACCAAATGGACTCGCAGTGACCTGTGACGATAATATTCTAAGTTTCACTATCAAGAAGACTGGATTGTTAACTTTAGACCCGACGTGTACAGCAATGAGTTCTGCTATACGAATAACACGTCACCGTATCAATGGCCCAACAAAAGTAGCGCCAACAACAACACAATTCAAGAAGATGCAGCTTAGCTACGACGAACTAAGCAACATTCAAGAAAAACTGGAAACTAAGCAAAACTGGAAGTTACCAGAAGACCCCAGCCAGCCAGCACACCATGTTATCGTCTCCTACGTAGCGCTAACAATACCATTGGTTCTTGTGATGGTAATGGTATGGAATGGGGAGATGCTCCCAAGACACAATGGTCCAGAGCAGACAACCGTAAGGATCGTCGATCGTATGCCGACTCCCGATGCCGCAAACCCAGCCCCCAGCAATTTTGCGGTCAACGTTTGATAACGTTGAACAGGTGTTCAACGGCCGGGAGTATGTTTCTGTTTAGATTATATAAAATAAGGTAACAATAAGACAATCATAGTATAGAACAAATGGAAATATAAGTCAAGATTAGTATGTAACTCGATTATAGATATCGATGGCTTATCAGTCATAAGCAGATCTGATATGGTCAGCAGTTAACAATAAAGACCTAGTTCATTAAGCTGCTATAGTTAGCTATTATCAATAAAGACGTATTCTGCTGACCTAACACTATGTCACCATGCACTGGTGAGCTCTCTAGTTTTACTATAAAAGAAATGCATTATTCTTTGAACGATCAGATACCAATTATAGCTACATCGGGTGTGCACCGCTGTGTCTTTGGCCCCCATCTCTAGCTTTGTAATCTCGCTCCGAAGTCCACCCAATTTATGTGTTGGTTGCGATGATTATTAGTCACAGGTTTATGTGCTAGTGCCTATTTGCTTATAAATAAATAAACATTAAATACATTCAAGAGATACTAACATCTTTTATTGAACACTCTGCTTTTATATAAGTAAAACGCACTTGTCATCTCCAGCCTTTTGCTAGATTTGATTCTTCAATATCTTTCTAAGCGTACACAAAAGGTCCTCTATAAGTCTTCATTTTCTAAGACCATCCAAGTGACTTCTCGAGTACCTCAGGATAGTCATTTCGGTCCATTGCTATTCACTCTTTTTATTTCCTTGCAGAGCGTATGATAAAATTGGTCAGATATTTGTAATGCACAGAAGGAGACGTTTCCGACCCCATAAAATATATATATTCTTGATCAGCATGAGAAGCTGAGTCGATATAGCAATGTCCGTCTGACCGTCTGTCCGCCTGTCCATCCGTCTCTGCGTATGCATTTTACTCAGACATCTTAAGAGCTATCTTGTTGAAATTTTTTTGGGGGCTTTTTATTCCCCCTATATTTAGTGGCTTTAGAACAAACACACTAAATCATATAGTTCTAGAACAAACTTTTTTGCAAAAATTGAAGTATCCCCATGAAATTTACCAATGTGATATTTTTTGATATAAAATCTTAGACCCTTAGAATCGGATCGGATAAATAGAACTCATGTTTGAATATCAATATAGTAGTTTGAAAAATATATGAGCATTTCCATAATACGACAACTAATCCTGTTGATGTATGAAATTTCATTTTTGTTATCGGACTAAATACAATAAAGTTAGAGCAGTTAGTATTCTCGGGTGCTTATGTACGCGGATGATATTAAGCTTTACCTCAGTTTTAAAGAAATATCGTCTTCAACCTACTTCTACGGGATCTTAATGATCTTCAGATTTGGTGTGCAACCAACCTATTAAAGCTCAACGGCTCTAAATGTAAAGTTATGTCTTTTTATAGATGGACTCCATATTTAGCAACTTATTATCTTAACGACACTGCCTTAGAGCGGTTAGATATTATCAATGACTTAGGTGTTCTTATGGACCATACATTAACTTTTAATCCTCATATTTCTGCTACAGTTAGTAAAGCTATGAATGTTATTGAGCTTCTCCTATCTTGGAGTACGGATCTTGCATATGGTCATGTCAATATGAGACCCACCAAAGTAAAATTGAATTTGTTCAAGAACAATTCCTGCTTTTTGCTCTTCGTGGTCTAAATTAAGATCGCAATGTCAATTTGCCATCATACTCCAGTAGGCTTCTTTTAATCAATCTTTCTTCTTTAATTAATCGTAGAGTAATGCTTGGTGCTATCTGTATTCATAAACTTTTAATAGGTGAAATTGACTCTCCTGAACCTGAGCTATTGAACCAGTTAAACCTATCTGTGTTGTGCGACAAAATTCGCTAACTCCTGTGGTTGGTTTTGTAATAGTAGTAACTCTCGTAGATCTTTGAGTTCCTTTTGTGCACCTTGAAACGTGGTGCCGTTGTCAGAATACATATCTGTGATTGGACCTCTAAGAGCCCAGAAACGCTCCAAAGCGGCAATAAACGCAGACGACGTAAGATCACTCACCAGCTCAAGATGTATTGCCTTTGTAGATAGGCAAACAAATACTGCAAACCATGCCTTTCCAAATTTTGGTGTGCGGCTTGTTGAAATCTTGATAGCGATAGGCCCAGCATAATCTACTCCTGTATGAAGGAAACATCTTAGGGGTAAGACCCTAGGCACCGATAGATCTACGAACTGGTAGCACGTCTTTGCATGAAACAAATCTTGCACCGAAAAACCACTTTACGAACTATGTTGCGTGTTCCCATAATACAATACTGTTGAAGTTAGCATCTATTCCAGCATGAAGACATTTCTTGTGATGATGTCGAACAAGTAGAACAGCTATAGGCGTAGATTTTGGTATTAAGATGGGATGTTTAGCGTTGTAGCTCAATTATGAATGATCGATGCGTCCTCCAACTCGCATAACTCCATCTTCATCTAAGAATGGTGTTAATCAAATAAGCTTTGATTTAAGCGAAAGTTGACATCTTTTGCTAAGAGCTTCATATTCCTTGTCAAAGAATGTACGTTGAATATATTGAACTAGTTAGTTATGGGCATGTTGAATTTCTATTGCTGTGATGTGTCTAGAGTTTGAATAATCTTGAAGTGGGGCATCTGGAGTACGACGTAAATGGTTAACAAATCGATAGCAATAGCAGATAATTCTTAAAATTGGACTCCAATCCGAAATTTTGCTAGCAAGCTTTTGAAACCAATCGTCCTCCTCTAACGAATGTAGTGTGACTTGTGGGATTGTCCGTTTTTCCAGTGTAACGTTGTTGTCCATTGATTGCCAACATTGTGGGTTAACTGCTGACCATGTTGATTGGGATTGGACAGCCAACTCCGTCCTGTCCACCATAACTGATGCGCACAAGTTTTGATGGTAGCATTCCTTTAAAGATGCAATCAGCAGGATTTTGTTCTCACCGTACCAACAGCTGCGTGGATAGTCTTCTAAAATTTCAGCTGTTCTGTTGCAAACAAATGTGTTCCAGGTGCCAGGTGAGGCAGTTAGCCAATGCAGAACTATCTCCGAATCTGTCCAACAAGAACAGCTAGAAATAGAAATTGTTAGCGATTGTTTTATGACTGTCATCAATTTACTCAGCAGATGCGCAGCGTTTAGTTCTAGTCGTGGGATCGATATTGGTTTCAGTGGTGCTACTCGTGTTCTGGAGGCAATGAGCGTAACCTGGTAACTGTCTCCGAATTTCACTCGACTGTACACCACAACTCCATAAGCTTGTGCCGAAGCATCTGCAAACCCATGCAATTCGATGTCCGTGTTTGGTATTGCAATATAACGAGAAATCCGACAGGTCTCAAGTATGCAAAGCTCGTCTCGTATTACGTGCCATCGCGCACATAGTTTCTCTGGTAGAGGTTCATCCCACGGCAACGAAGTTATCCAACTTTCTTGAAATAGGATTTTGAGCATAACTGTAATGGGTCTATAAATGCCAAGTGGATCATAAAGCTTTGCAATGTCAGATAACAAAGTCCGTTTGCTTGGAACTTGCGCCTCCCTTTGGTTACTGAAATTGGCTGATAAATCATCTTTGCAGGGGTTCCAGTGTAGATCTACAATTTTTACAATTATTAATGTTTCGTTCGAAGGGTTATGTTGACAGATTTCTTTTGGGATTATTTGCAGAAGTGCGTCACAATTTGAACTCCATTTATGAAGTTTGAAATTCGCTTCGTTCAGTAACGAAATAAGGTCATCTTTAAGTGCGATCAGCTCGTTCACTGAATCGCATCCGGTGGGAATATCATCAACATATGCGTCTCTTGATCAACGCGGTTCATGCTAAAGTGTAGTTCTCTTGATAATCATCGGCGAGTTGCTTTAATACTCGTACAGCTAGAAATGGCGATGGGCCTAATCCATAAGTAACTGATTATTAGTGTGCTTGGATGACACTAAAATCCTACGAAACATCGTCTCTATATCAGCGCAAAATACATAGCGATGCTGTCGAAAACGTAGACATATTGCAAAAAATCACTTTGTATAGATGGTCCTATGTGAAGCCGGTCATTTAGCGAGAAACCCTTCTCATCCTCAAATACAACGCGACATTTTGTAGTCGAGCTGCCTGGTTTAAGTACAGCGTGATGAGCTAAATATACACAAGTATCAGGGTTTTCGTCTATTTGCATCTGTGATAGAAGTTCCATGTGTCCTTGTTTTTCGTAGTCGTTTATAAACTTTACATATTGCTGCTTAAGTTGAGGATCCTTACGAAATTGTCGTTGAGTAGATGGGTGGGGCTTCATCTTTAAATGGATAGTTGACAATGTACGTTCCATCTTGTGTGCGGTTATGTGTACTTCGAAAGTGTTGCTCTACTGGATCGGTGGCTTCAATTGTGGCTTTTGATGCTTGAAAGTTGTCTATCTCCAAAAAAGTCCGAACCAGTGTGTCGAGGTCTTCATGAGCATGGTAGGAAAATACTGGCATTACGGTGTCACCTGCAGCGCTATATGAACCTGCAATGACCCAACCGAAGTTTGTATTAAATGCAATTGGATTGTTTTTACCAAATGTTTTGATCTCTCCTAAGTAGAGATTCCATAGTTGATCCGAACCCAGGATCACGTCGATAGCATTAGGTATGTGGAATGAGGGATCAGCCAGCTTCAACTGTCGAATCTGACCCCAGTGGGATGAGCTCGTATTGTTCGCTTGCGCTGGTATCGATGACGTTAGTACACTCATGATTAGCGTAGTGACTTCAATAGAGTTTGAATTGGTCCGCGAATATAGTTGAATTGTTGAGCGCCCTCTAGTGACCCCAGCACTATTGGCGGCGAGACTTGAGACTGATATCCGGGCATGTGTTCGTGTAACACCAATACGTTGAACAAATGCTTCAGTCGCCAATGTGATTGACGACCCTGTATCGAGTAGGATCATACAAATAGTTTTGTTACCCCATGCGTAGATTACAATAGCCAAAAGAGTAGGTAGAATTGCCTGCTTAGCTTCCGTAAGAATAGTTTCCAAAGTGTGATGAGCAACAGCCGGACCGGAATGCGCCAATCCAGAGTTGTGTGACTCTGCGTTACGATTTGCCCGCTGTGTTGGCTCTCCTTGTACATTAGAGGCGTCTGAATGCTCTACATGTATCAATGTGTGGTGCCTCAATTTTTATTGGCGACAATTAAAGGTTGACTTACATTTCTTGACTTGATGATCGTTACTAAGGCAGTTGTAACATAATTTGGTTTTATATGCAAACATGCGACGGGAATTCAAATCAAGTTCTTTAAATTTCATGCAATTTGAAATAAAATGAGACTCATTGCAGTATGAACAGTATGGAGTAGCTGTTCTTTGCACAGTGGTATGATGCACGATGGTTTGCCGTCGATTTTGAACACTTGTTCAAAAATTTGTAAGAAATTCCAAAAAATCATCAATGGTCACTTTGTCACGATTTGAGTTGCTATGTTCCGCCCAGACTTGACGTGTGTCGACATCTAACTTTATCAGCAAAATATGTATAAGCCATGGGTCACGAGAATCACAACAAAGAGCGCTTAGGCCCCGCATTACTTCATCAGCACCATCCACAAGGTTTCGCAAATTATTTACAGCAAGTTCAGTAGTAGCCGGCAAACTTAAGAATTTCGTGATAAAGGAACGAACGATTAGCGGTTTCTTGTAGTACCTTTGCTCTAACTTCTCCCATGCTTTGTCATAGTTATCATTGGTAACCGTTATGTGTTTCACAAGTTTCAATGCATCACCTTCCAAGTAGCTAATGGAATTTTTGGCACTTACTGAGACTTTTTTTGATTTATTGAGCCTTTAAATAAATCACTGAATTGCGGCCAATCCTCATAATTTCCCGAAAACGTTGGAATCTTGATTCTTTCACACTGTAATTCCGATGCCAGTTTCGTTAAGTGTATGAACTAGTTGAGGAGTAAGCTCAACAGTTGAATTGGCTGGTTTCCGTAGCACGCTGCTAGCTTCTGTGAGTACATCATATGCCTTGTAGTAGTTCTCTTCGCATTCTTCAAGCTCCTCATTAGGGTCGACGTAGTTTTCTTCCCCTTGATATTGGCAATAACCCTCGCTAAGATCCATCAAATGATCGTAAGTGGTTTTGAGTCTTAGTAAACAATGGTGCAATGCATCGACTGATTCCCCTGAATCAACTGCCTGATATGCGTTGTTGCACGCACGTGTGAGTTGCGTAATAGTAAACGCATGTTGATTAGAAATGCGATTCATCGTTTGACAGTGATGGTTTCACAACTATTTAATTACACTCTAATTAGGCTGATCGAACTATTAAATTCAGAAATCCGTTATCTTTAATCCCGATCCGATCCCTATCCGGCTTGAAGGACCAGAAATTTTGTATGTTTCGAAATGAGTGGACTGTATTAATCTTTATTCGGTTGGAGGGTAATTAAAGGTTGTTAACAATGAACGCGACTGGTCGGTGCCGATGTCAAAATGTAAGTGTTTTTGGTACGCATGCATTTGAAGCTAAGCAGCGTGGTTTGTACAAATTGAGAATAACGGATGTACCAACGTTGCGTTCACAAACATACGTAAAGAACAATAGAAAATATACAGTGGTTCGATGACATGAATATTGACTTAAACTATTTAATGTCGTTTAATTCCCAAACAGGTATATAAGCTTCGGCATAGCCAAAGTTAGCTTCTTTGATTTTTTGAGAAGCTAGTCTAGTGTAAGACTTTCGATATGGTTTCTCCTTTTCTTCTTATTACAGAATTTAATGTTTATCAGCAAATCCCAAAAGGTTTCTTTTCGTTCAAAAACTGTTCGAGTAGGCTGTGCCGTCTCTTAAGGCAATAATCTGGATCCATAGTTGTTTACTTTGTTTTTAAAAGATTTGCCATTGGTTTTGGTTTAATAAGGAGTGCTTATGTTTGCGAATGACGTTAAGATTTGTTATTCCTATAATTATCACATTTTCCAACGGCACTAACAGTCAAAACTCGATGCATTTAATGATTGGTTCTATGTAAACAATATACACGATAATGCTTCAAAGTGCTAAGACAGAATACTCCTGTCGTTTGCAACATTCTGTCGTATGATTCCGTTCATTTTTCAATACTCTATCAAATCTGATCTGCTGGACGCATGCTATTATTTATGGATTAAGGTGTTACTTTTGATTCTAATCCGTCTTTCAATGTTCATATAACTTTAATTGTCTACATGTTGGGCCAAAGAATTTGATGCCGTAACAAAGGTTTTCTTCACTTCATTAGTTTGCCCTACTCAGGAAAGTTGCTCCCAATTTCGGAAAACTCAATATGTTATTCACTGTAGCATAGTATTGAATCGGTACAAAAAGAATAGAGCAGACAGTCTTCCTGGTTTCATAAAACATTGGGCCAAAGAATTTGATGATCCTTACGTTATGTTTGACCCAAAACTTTCATTTTATGTTCCTATATCTTCAATTGTCAATAGAGCACGCAGTCTTCTTGGCTTCATTAAACGTTGGGCCAAAGAAGTTGATGATCCCTATGTAACAAAGGTTTTATACACTTCGTTAGGTCGCCCTACTCTAGAATATTGCTCGCCAGTATGGAACCCTCAATGTGATGTTCACCAGCGTAGTATTGAATCGGTACAGAAGCAATTCCTTAAGTTCGGGTTACGTGGTATTAATTGGGACAGACTTCTTCTTATTAATCTTCCTTCACTTTACAACCGTAGGCTCGTATTTGACATTCTTTTTCTCCATAAACTAAAGCTATACTTTCTGTCGACTGTTTCGATAAATGACGTAAGTAAATAAAAATGTAGTAGGTCGTCTCGCCGACTTGGATATACCATGCACCAAGTGGAAAAAAAATGTCAAATTGGGAAACCCAAATGTATATTAAATTGTTTTTATATGCCTCACAAGAGCACTCTAGCGCCACTACTACCCAACGGCCAATTCTACGCCTAGTAAAACACGTTTATACCTATATTTTGCTTGTTTCATGTTCGATATAAATAAAATTTGGTAGTTTGGTACAAATATACAAGTTTAATTAGTCTGTCGAATTCGATGACAGTCAAAAAATTTCGGAAGGCAATCGGTTTTTTCTAAACTATGTATGCGAAAGTGGGCGTGGCAGAAATTTATAATAATTTTAGTCTGCGCGAATACTAAAAAAGACTACATACTGAATTTGGTGACTTATACTACGTTGGTTTTCCAAAAAATCTGTTTTAATTATTTTTTTAGAGGCAGAAGTGGGCATGGCACATCCCAATTCAATAAAAATACGAAATTTGGGGTCTCTAGTTAGTATAGTGTTTGAGAAAATATGCTTTATTTAATTTTCCGAAGCGGTAGGGGCGTGGCAAAAATTTGAAACAAACTCGATAACTGTAGATACTACACGAGACATACGAAATTTGGTAGCTCTAGCTCTTAAAGACTCCGAGATCTACTGGTTCATACGGACGGACGGGCGGACGGCGGACATTGCTAGATCGTGTCGGCTGTTGATGCTGATCAAGAATGATCAAGAATTTGGCTCACAGCATTTGCTATCTCGCTCACGCTCTGAAAAACACACGAGCACTCTAGCGACGCCATTGGCCTACAGCCAACTCCGCCCTTATGGACCGGCAAGTAAACATTTTTTATACGTATATTTTCCATGTTTCTCCGATTTTAATAAAATTTGGTAGGTTGGGCTCATAGGGCTCATAAGTATGCTGAATTTGGTTTCGGTAATCAAAAAGTTGCAGGGGGCTATCTGTTTTCGCTAAATTCTGGAGGCAAAATTAGACGCGAAAAATGTTAAATATCAATAACCTGCACGAATAACAAATCTACGCACCAAATTTACAAGTGCTAGCTTTGTTAGTTTTCGAGAAAATAAGTATTATTTGATTTTCGGGGGCGGAAGGTGCGTGGAAAAATCTATAAAAAAAAATCAAAATTTGCTCGTGTATTCAGCCAGTACACATTCCAAATTTAAACTACAACTTCCTATAATCTGTTGTTTGCTCAGATTCTTCTATTCGTTTACTTAAATCACCTATCTTTTCACATCCAATATGTAAGGACTCACAACAAAGCCTATTTGAGGTGTTAGTATTTCTTTGTTTTCTATTCCCCTTGCAGAGGGTTTGATAAAATTGGTCAGATGTTTGCAACGCACAGAACCCATAAAGTATATATATTTTTGATCAGCACGAGAAGCTGAGTCGATCTAGCTATACCCGTTAGTCCATCGATCGTATGCTTTTTACTCAGTCATCTTAAAACCTATCGGTATGTAAGTTTTTGAATGCTTTTTATTACCTGCATGAGATAAAGTACAAGGTGGCTCAAAAGAAATCACCCTATTGGAAGATGCTCTCATTTTTGCAAATGGCCGCCAATGTCAAATCTATTTTGACATTTGTGGACTAAACCGATATAGAATACAAGTGAATAAGCCATTGAGCGGTACACTCCCCAAGAACGTCCGTGGTGTTGGCGCAGCGTCGCCGTCGCCGATTTCCCGGCCGTCCGATACCGACTGCGCAAGCAAAGCGCCGCTTAGCGACTAACCTTGAAGAGAATGGGACCACACGAAACGTTGCCAAGAGTAGCCGGCCCGTAGAGGAGCGCCCGTTCTGCCGAGAATATCTCCGCTGTAGCCGAGGACGTCGAAATGAGCCCCGAAACATCGACCAGACGACGTGCCACGTCTCTCTCCCAATTGGGCCTAAGCCGGCGGTCCCTGCAATGAATTTTGGTGAAAGTTTTGAACATGTTCCCCTACAAAGTTCAGTCCGTGCATCAACTGCTGACTGCTGACCGCCCAACGCGCGTAACTTATGCCCAATCTATCCTCAATCTCGACACCGAAGTGGACGATTTTTCGACCAAAATCATAATGAGCGATGAGGCTCATTTTCACCTCAGCGGGTGCGTGAACAAGCAATATTATCGCTTCTGGGGCACCGAAAATCCGCGAGTGATGCACGAGGAGCCATTACACCCGCTCAAAATGACTGCGTGGTGCGCTGTTCACGCTGGAGGAGTCATCGGGCCATTTTTTTTCGAGCACGCCGCGGGTCAAACGACAACAGTGGACGGTGCGCGCTATAGGGCAATGTTGGCCGAGTTTTTTCTGCCCGAACTGGACGAATTAGGACTGGTGGACATGTGGTTCCAACAGGACGGAGCAACAGCAGACATGAGCCACAACCGACATTCTGAAGGACGCGTTTCAGGGTTCCTAAATTTCTCGTTTTGGCGATTTGCACTGGCCCGCCAGATCGCCCGATTTAACGGTCCCGGACTTCTTTTTATGGGGTTTTTTGAAGTCCCGTGCTTACATCAACAAGCCTGAGACGTTGGAAGCCCTCAGGGAAAATATCAGACACGAATGCGAGAATTTAATGCCCGAAACGCTCGCCGAAGTGATGGAAAATGCCATAAAACGAGCCCGTATGGCAATCAATTGTGACGGCGCCCATTTGTCCGATATCATCTTCACGACTTACCAAAATTAATTCTAATCGAAGTTTTTCATTTAGAAAAAAAATAAGAGCCAAACAACATCGGATGACTTCTTTTGCGCCCTTTTTTGTGTATGAATATCGCCCGGTGATGTAAGATATATAGATGAAGGATTGAAGTATGTTTATGAAATTCTAATGTGACAGTTTTTATACCATACACCCATAGGGTGAAATGGTATATTAAAGTCGCCAAAATGTACGTAACAGACAGAAGGAAGCTTTTCCGACCCCATAAAGTATATATATTCTTGATCAGTATCAACAGCCGAGTCGATCTAGCCATGTCCGTCTGTCCGTCCGTCTGTCCGTATGAACACCTAGATCTCGGAGACTATAAGAGATAGAGCCACCAAATTTGGTGTGTAGGTTCGTGTAGTATGTAGAGTGATCAAGTTTATTTCAAATTTTTGACACGCCCCTTTCCGCTCCGCAATTCAAAAAAAACGTTTATCTCAAAAACTATTGTAACTATTTTGTATGTATAAAGATTTTGCCACGCCCCCGAAATTTGAAAAACTCGATTATCTCCCGTAATTTTTTACCTTGTGGAATAAAAATTTGTCACCCTTGAATTTGATACTAATACCCAGCAAAATGCCAAATTTTATCAAAATCGGACAAAAAATAGCCAAGTTATGCATATAAACGTTTTTCCATAAGGCCGGAGTTGCCCGTTGGCGAGTGAGGGCGCTAGGGTGCTCATATACATGAGTGAGCCAAGTTCTTACAATAATTATTTTATTATTTTATTGCTTTTGACTTTTAGTCGACCAGTCGACCATTTTTCTACAACTAATTAGAGTTTGAAATTTCTTGCATCCCTAGCCAAAGCACATACCCATAAATCCAAGTAGGAAAAATAATGGTGGGTTTTGACAATTGCCAAAGAATTCGAACAGAGCCTTATTTTTAAAACCAAGCAATTGTATAGAAGCAAGAAAATCAATCTGTGCGTTCGAGAATAAGTGCAACACGGAGGATATTTAAACTAGATCCAGATAGGATATGCACAGGTGAGCCCACCTTAAGCCTTAGCTTTAATTTGAGCCACTCGGGTGTAGAGGGAGTGTATCTTGGCTAAGCGGGACATCGTTTGGCAGTCGAGATCAGCCGCTGTAGTTTCTCTTTACCATTCCCTCTCCCACTGGCTCCCTGAGTTAAGCTGGATATCGCTTGACATGAGAGCACTCGCTGCTGTTTCTCTTGGACTGTCTCTCTTCCTAATCCTACGTTGTTCACTCCTCTAATGTCTCCTTTCTATGCTACTCTCGAGTCTCTAAAGGTCTCCAGAAAGGATTAGAATTTTCAGCCAGAGTTTCCTTGCAAGTTCATACATAGCTGTAGATTATATATTATAATGGTGTGGTTGTCTGCCATTTCTCGTGCGTTATACAGCTAGATCCATCGGTCGATCAGGGTTGGGTTTGAGCTAGGCAGCTATTTGCTTGGGGTCGCGCGTAACAGTCAAAGGAGCTACTTGAAAATACAGCGCATCGTATGTCTGCGTCAACAAACAAACGAAAAAATAGCTGCCAAAAACCAGTTCTTATATTATTTTTCCGTTTTTTCTATGTAGATGTTTGGCACGAACATAATAACAAACACGTCCTACCTGGCGATAGAACCACTGCACATTTAAATTCTCTTAAGCCAGCTATTGGATATCACATTCGTTTGTACGCGGAAAATCACTTAGGAACTAGCGCTCCCAGTGACATTTTATTTTTCCAAACCGATTCGGAAATACCATCTGCTCCCCCACAGGATGTAACTGTTGATCCTTTGGATTCGCAACAAGTGAGTGTTATATTAATTTTAGATCTAATAATAAATTACAAATATTATAGTTGTTAATAACTTGGCGAGCTCCTCTTCGTGATTCATGGAATGGAGATCTTCTGGGATTTATAATTTCTTATCAAAAACACGGTTCATCATACCTCAGTGTCAAAAACTACACTAAAATTAGCAGTCTATCCACCGAGGGTCTTAACGATTTCCGTTTAATTGGATTGGAAAAGTACACACACTATGCAATAACGGTATCAGCCTTTAACATAAAAGGCGAAGGACCACCTAGCGAAGTTGTATTAGGTCACACACTAGAAGACGCCCCAACGGCATACCCTACAGCTGTAACATGCCTTGCACTAACTTCACAAAATATTCAAGTATCATGGCAGTCACCACCAAAGGATTTGTGTCATGGGATAATTCAGGGTTATAAGTTACTTTATGAGCCGGTATATGTTGAACAAGAGTACAGTAAACTAGAAACCAAAATTACATCAGCGCTAAACACCGTGCTTCATGGGTTACATCCCTTCACCAACTATAGCGTGCAAGTTTTAGCTTTTACACGGGCTGGTGATGGACTTTTAAGTCCTGCACTGACATGTATTACTGAGGAGGCAGTTCCAGATGCACCAAAAGCTGTTAAATCAGTTGTGAGCACAGTGTCTTCAGTGATTGTCAGCTGGTTACCCCCACGTCATCCCAATGGATTAATTACAAAATACACTATTTATATTAGAATCCTTGAAAAAGGACAAGAATTGAGGATATCGAAGGAAGTTCTGTCAGCGCGTACACTTTATTTTGAAGCTAAAGATTTAAATTTAAAAGAATCGTATGAGGCTTGGGTGACTGCATCGACCAGAGTTGGGCAGGGTCCAAGCACACCAGTCATTAAACTAGTCCCCAGTTTGTCTATCCCAGCCGCTATAATCTCATTCAGCCAATTACTAAGCGTTAGTTGGCGATCAGATATTAAACTAGCATGTATCTTTGTTGGAAGTCCAAAGGTTATAGTTAAGTGGAAAGTCTTAAATATTCGGCAAAAGAAAAATATCCGTTTGGATGTAAATCACGAAAACTCTTTACACCTCCGCAATGTTGAACGTTGGCACGAAGGCAACTATTCATGTACAACAAAAAACTCTATAGGCTCGGATGAAATCGTTTATCAGCTTTATGTGCAGGGTGAGAATGTTTCTACATTTAAATATATCCTTTATATTATGGTTAATAAATTTCTTCTTCTCATAGTGCCCCCGTCACCTCCAATAGTTCTAATTAATACTATACAGAAGCACTCAATTTCTCTTCAATGGATTGTTGAAGATTTTGGCGGTACATCACTTAGAGGGTTTACCTTAACCTATAGACGTGACACTGAAGAGTGGGTGGAAATCGTTTTAGAAAAGCGGGCTAATTCATATGTTCTCGAAAACCTTCGATGTGGAACACAATATCAGTTTTTCATAAACAGCTTTAATAAAATTGGCATGAGTCCAAACAGCGCAGTAGAAACAGCAAAAACAAAAGGTATGATTCTCAATTTTTTAATACAAATTCTAGATTTGGAGTATCGAATATAAATAACTATTTTGTTTGTTTATCAGGAAATAAGCCTATTGCTCCTGTTAAATATAAATTTATTCGTCCAAACATAACATCAATTATTTTGGATTTATCATCGTGGGACGATGGTGGATGTCCCATTCTCTACTTCAGCATAGAATTTAAAGTCTCTCAGTCGTCAAATGAATGGATTATCGTTTCCAACAAAGTAGAAACCAAAGTAAGTCCTTGTAACAATTGTTAAATTATTGCAACTTATTTGTTAATTTGTAGACGCGATACAATATAGGCGACTTAGAACCTGGAACAGCTTACAATTTACGTGTTACAGCATACAATAATGCTGGCCCAACGACAAAGGAATTCTACTTCCAAACACATACTTCTTTTGGATTAATAAGCAGCACTGACAGTGAAAAGGAGCCTGAAAGGAAAATAGTTTTAACCGATGTTCACTTCGTTGCTATTATTATAGCATCAATTTTTGGAACGATTCTAGCTCTTATAGGAGCAATTATATGTTTTAAGAACTGTAAGTCTTTAAAGACCTTAAATCAAAACCAATAATTTACTTATTTGGACATTTTCTCGCAGATCCGCGAAGCGCTCTTTCAGGAAATGCGGACACACCAAGAACGTGTTCCAGTCCAGATAAAGCGGATAATCGACAAAGAGAACACTTTTATGGTGCAGTACCCAAAAATTGTCAACTACCTGTACCTGAAGCAGTGCTTGACCGCATACCAGAGTTTTCTGAAGATATATATCCTTACGCAACATTTCATTTACCAGAACATGAAAACCAATCAGGAAACTTTTCTTTCAACTATTTTGCAAATTCTTCTACGTACGATTTAAGACTAAAGCATGATAATACATCCGGTATCATACAAGCCAATATTAAATATTCTTCACTGGTTAGTATAACCGAGACTAATTGTAACGCCAGCGTTGATGTTATTGAAGCCACCGAGTGCAATCACACTAATACGAAAAAAAGATATACTCATTGTTCACAAATTGTCAAGTCTGAATCGGAAGAGTATGACAGTCTCAATAGTGATAGCGAAATATGCCAAACTCGCTTAAGAGCAGACGATAGTCATGGACGTGATCACGCTCTTGGAAACACAGTCTCTGTTACTTCAGGTTTGTTCGATTAAATTCCAATAATTCGTATATAATATTTAAGTAGCATAAATTAAACATAAACCAGAGTTACTACGAAATTTTAGTGAATGCTGAAATTTTCGTGCCACAGACTGACATTTTGAGCCATTTGTAACCCACTCGCCGATAGCACTAAATAATCAATTGCACGGAACTTACAAGGTTTTTTGATAAAAAAAAATAAATGTCATACGACGAGTTGTTTAGTTACTGATAATTAAATAATAAAAGGTTTGATGCAATTATTTGTTTAATTTTGCTTTTTTGCAAATCAGTAGAAATTTTTTATCAGACAAAAGTCCTCTGCCAAAGACGTGGTTGTCACATAAGCGAAATAAAAATGATATAATACCAAATTTTTTGTCAAAACATTAATAAAAATATTGCCAATTAAGTGACACTTTTAATTTTATAATAAATGACGTAGTTTTCATGTATTTTGCAAGAAAAGACTACCTATTGATATTGTTGTCGGTGCACAAAAAGACCGGTATTTTAAATTCAATTTTGCTCTCTTAAAACCATAAAAATAATACATTTCTTGAATTATAATTATGGTAATTAAAAAAAAAAACGAAATTTTTAAGTCAATTTCTAAGTCTTAAAGCTACCCCTGAGGTCCAAAAAACAGGTGAAAAAAAGAATTTTTGCTGGGCGTCCAGTATATAATGTAGGAAAAAACTTTTTGTATAACACAGATTGAAGGTACTTTCAAGAATATTTTTAGAAAAAAAAAATTTGTTAATACAAAAATGGCGGAGATCCTTATAGGTGCGGGTAAAATTAAATGATATTTAATGACAACCCTACTAAAACCAACTAACTACATATATATGTATGGTATGTTCGAAAAAATTAACTCACTCAAAGTTCTGTGACACCTGGTTTTTTTGAATCGATTTTGATTCCGCGCTGAATTTAAACTGACAGTAATTTCGGAAGCACAAGATTTGAGACCCAATTCGTATAGATTTCAGAAACTTTTAGGTGTTAATTAATTTGTCCCAATAATTTTTAAATTTACATACATTTTTTTGCTACAACAATTTTGTGTTTGTTTTTTGGCTTATTTATTATTTATATATTTATTTGTTTTAAGTATTTAAAAGCATACTAAGTCTACATGGAGAACTTTATTGTTTTCCAAAAAGTCAGTTTCATTTAGTTTGCGGGGGCGGAAGTGGGCGTGGCAAAATGTTTAAACAGTCAATACCTCGGCCCGGGGTATTATAAAATTGGTCAGATATTTGTAACGCACAGAAGAAGACATTTCCGACCCCATAAAATATATATATTCTTGATCAGCATGAGAAGCTGAGTCGATATAGCCATGTCCGTCCATCTGTGCATACGCGTTTTAATCAGCCATCTTAAATGCTATCGCGCTGAAATTGGGGCAGATCAAGTATGCAATCTTTACGATCGGACCACTATATCATATAGTTTAGTCTCGCTGTGAAATTTACCCATGTGGTAGTATTGGATATAAAACATTGGATATATAGAACACAAGTTACAGTCAATATAACTCGGCTCTGCTCCAGCACTGACTACTACGTCTTTGGTCGAAATTAACAGATCAGCAGACCACAGACACACACAGACGCGACGCTCGTAAACATAAACTCTATGTGTATGCGTGTCGTGGTTTGCTTAGGGAATGAGGGAAGAAGAAAAACTAATTGTAGTAAAAAAAGTAATAATTTGAATGTTTTGTTTGTGTATAGATGAATGGAGCTGCAAAAAAAAAAGCATTTTGAACATGTAAAAATATTATTGCCAAGGCCTGCAAGTGTATATAAAATTTGGTGTAGCCGAAGTCATGTTCTTTGATATTGTTTCTAGGGAGCCTATGTCATCCGACATTGATCAAATTTAGTAAAGTCATTAATAGCTTTGTTAAACTATGCAGTATATACTAGCCTAACTGGAATATTTTAACCCTGTAGCTTTAAGGGTCTAGGAAGAGTTCGCGTTGATCCAGACGAACGAACGATCGGACAGACTGACATGGCGAAATGAACTCGTCCCTTCGTGCTGATCAACAATATATATACTTTATATGGTCGGAGATGCTTGCTTCTATGCTTTGCACACTTCTGACCAAAATATAATACACTTTTTTTTTCAAGGATAAAAATTGCTTTAGCTGCAGTGCATAAATAATTAAATCAGCGCCAACAGAAGAAAGGCGAAACTCTAAATGAATAAAGTACTTCTTCAAAGGTATTCTGGATACAAAAACTAACAAAATTCTGTTATTCAAGGCTCGCAATATTTCAAAGTTAAAAATTCAAGTCGAAGTTTATAAGCAAGGACACGATTCAGAGAGAGAAAATGTTTCGGGTGTCATTTAAAAAAGGTTTGTCCTAAATTAGAACCAAGGTGTTTCAAGAGCGGTTAGGCAGGTCATCGTGCAGCTCAGTGTGGTGTCAAAGCACAGATTAAACATGAGAAGCAAACAATTGTTGTTCAATTGAAATTGAATTTAAAGGGCTTATAGATAAATGAGCATATACATGCATACATAGCAGCTTAATGAACTAGGTCTCTATTGTTAACTGCTGACCATATCAGATCTACTTATGACTGATGAGCCATCGATATGTATAATCGGGCTACATACTAATCGCGACATACATTTCCATTTGATCTATATTATGACTGTCTTAATGTCTTACCCTATTTTATATAATCTAAACACCAACATACTCCAAGCCGTTGAACAGGTCCAACATTGTTGCCTGCTTGTTTTGCTTAGTTCGTCGTAGCTAAGCTGCATCTTCGTGAATTGTGTTGTTGTTGGCGCTGCTTTTGTTGGGCCAATGCTGAAACCAAACCGTACATATGACAATTTCATTGTGTCTGTCGTAGCTATACGGTGACCTGTTATTGGAGAGCAGAACTCCTCGCTGTTCTCTTCGGGTCTTCAGTTAACAATCCAGTCTTCTTGATAGTGACACCTTGTAAATTATCGTCACAGGTCACTGCGAGTTCAACTGGTCTGGTAGTGGCAAAAATCCACTGGTTTTTGTGATACATGTCCTACCACACGAAACACCTATTTTGTGTTGTATCTGACAAGTTGACGATTTTGTGTTTTTGAATAGTTGGAACTTACAGTTGCTATTAGCTGTAAACGTCATTTGTTTATCAAAACAAATATATTGCTCATAGTTGAGCTAATGGCATTGTTCCAAAACCGTTCTTGAGAGCCCAATGTTATGATTATGTTCTTTGTAGACAGCAATAATGGGAATTTTAATGTTCACGATTACAATCCCATGAGTTCCAATTGCTGGAATGGGTACCAGGTTGTACAGTTGCATTGCCTGCGTTGCCACTAATGGAAACGTGACTTTAAATGTCACATGATTGTTTGCGATTGTGCCTTGTGCCTTCCCTAAGGCATATAATTGCTAGACGTCGTTATCTGGAACTGGCAACTTCAAACCAAACGGAAGATGTCTCTTAAGTTGATTCAGATGATCCCGAAGCTGGTCTGGTGACAGTAACGGGCTTATTTTGCTATAATGAACATCTGCAAATGCTCGGGAGATTTCGGTTTGAATTCGTTGCAAATTCCCTGCAATAACTGTCATCTGAGTTTACCGCATTGTCCTGGACCGTGGTTATGTCGTTCATTTAATGGTCTATTAGTTTCATCTGATTTTCAGTTGTGGCTTCGTCTCGCTTAATGATGTTTATAGTTGAGTCAATTACACTGTGCAACATCAAAAATCAAACCAACCCGAACCTTATTTTTCTAATAGTACATGTATTGAATATCAAAACCCCATTTGGGTTTTTCAAAGAGAGCTCGTTTTTTTTTTTTTATAGCGAGTTGAAATTTTTTATTTTGGGGGCATTTTTTCATATGAGCTAAATATGACTTATATATCGATTTCTTCTTCATGTATACGACCTAATTAATCCTTGTTAATGGTTAAATAAATTCATTTTATGAATGTTATATAACCCAAAATGACTTTTACAGCTACAGTTCTCGAAAAAATTACAACTAAGCCCTTTTTATACCATACACATAGGGTGAAATGGTATATAAAAGTCGCCAAAATGTATGTAACAGGCAGAAGGAAGCTTTTCCGACCCCATAAGGTATATATATTCTTGATCAGTATCAACAGCCGAGTCGATCTAGCCATGTCCGTCTGTCCGTATGAACACCTAAATCTCGGAGACTATAAAAGCTAGAGCCACCAAATTTGGTATGTAGGCTCATGTAGTATGTAGAGTGATCAAGTTTATTTCAAATTTTTGACACGCCCCTTTCCGCCCCCGCAATTAAAAAAAAATGTTCATCTCAAAAACTATTGCAGCTAGAGACACAGTATTTGGTATGTATATTTTCTTAGTAAATGCGCACATTTTGTATGTATAAAGATTTTGCTACGCCCCTTTCCGCTTCCGAAATTTGAAAAACTCGATTATCTCCCTTAATTTTTTACCTTGTGGAATCAAATTTGGCACAATTGAATTTGATACTAATACCCAAAATACCAAATTTGATCAAAATCGGACTAAAAATAGCCAAGTTATGCATATAAACGTTTTTCCATAAGGCCAGAGTTGACCGTTGGCTGGTGGGGCCGTTAGGGTGCTCGTATGCTTGAGTGAGAGAGATACTAAGATATGCTTGGAATAAAAAGCATGTGAAAATGCATTTGTTTAATAAATTTAAAATATTTGCTTTACAGGTGTATGGTATACCTAAGTCGGCGAGACGACTTACTTGCTTCATTTGTTTTAAATTGATATTATTCTCACAAAAAATAGTTATAAATTAAAAATACTTCCCAAAACTACTCTAAAAAGGGCTTAGTTGTAATTTTTTCTAGAACTGTAGCTGTAAAAGTCATTTTGGGTTATATAACATTCATAAAATGAATTGATTTAACCATTAACAATATTTCTACAATAAATAAGGATGAAAAATACATGAAGAAGAAATCGATATATAAGTCATATTTAGCTCATATGACAAACTAAACCAGAGGGCCGGGGTTAACTTCGACCACGTCGAAGTTTGTATACCCTTGCAACTGTTTTGGTAATTCTCGGCTATATCCTCCAGAATCCTTATAGGCAAACACTTCAACCCAAAAATTTGCAGTGTTCTCAGTATTTTCCCACTGAATTAGATGAATAACATTTTACTACGATTAATCGCTCAAAAATGATAAATTGTTCAGTAGAAAAAGAGCGGAAAAAAGCAATTTATATTTTTAAAAAATCCAGAATTCCCGCTGCCCGCTGTTTTGGTATTTTTCCCGCAATTGGACTTTCAAAAAAGCAGATTTGACGGGAAAAAAAGCTGATTTGGCTATAGCTATAAAATTAATGAAGTTATTGAGAAAGTCACTGTTTTTGACTTTGCCGTTTGTATGGGAGCTATATGATATAGTCTTGATCAAATTTGGCACAATTATTAATAAGAACACCAAACTGACAAATACCAACTTTTATGACAATTGCTGATAAAATAACGAAGTTTGTGTGAAAAGTCACTGTTCGTGACTTTGACGTTTGTATGGGAGCTATATGATATAGTGGTCCGATCCGGCTGAATCCGAGATATACAACGCCTGCAGTATATACAAGTATACGTGCAAAATTTCAGCTCTGCAGCTCTTACGGTCTCGGAGGAGTTCGCGTTGATCCAGACGGACGGACGGACGGACGGACGGACGGACGGACGGACGGACGGACGGACGGACATGGCTATTTGAACTCGTCTCGTCGTGCTGATTAAGAATATATATACTTTATATGGTCGGAGATGCTTCCTTCTATGCGTTGCACACTTCTGACCAAAATTAATATACCCTTTTTGCAAGGGTATAAAAATAGCACCAAAATGAAGAATTTCATCTCGCTTTAAAAAAAAAACAAGCTAACTTTGAAAAACCCAAATAGGGTTTTGCTATTCAATACATGTTCTTTCAGAAAAATAAGGTCCAGTTCGGTTTGATTTTAATTTGTTGCATAGTTTTATAGGTGTCTGGTACATGCACAGATCAGCACTACTTCCACATTAACTGATAGTAGACAGTTGTTCAAACGTCAAATTTGCTGTCGATACGTTTTTCAACAGTAAATGCTTAGCGGACTTTACCGCAGCTTCCCATAATCGTCCGAAATGTGGAATAAACTTAAATGTGGAATAACACTTCTTTTTGATTGCAAAACTCCTTGATAGTACCTGCTGAGTGTATTGTATCGGTCAGCTCCTTCTGTTGGTTGTTTGTTCCAACAAAGTTTGTTGCATTGACGCAGTATAATGCCTGGCATCTTCCACTGTGCCCAATGAAACGCTGAAGCGCACCTACAAATGAGTAGGTGGACAGGTCTCTGACCAACTCCAGGTGGACTGCCTTGGTTGCAAAACATACAAAAACTGCAATGTAAGCTTTGACAGGACGGTGGATCCAGAATGGTCCACAATAGTCTACTCCGGCGTTGAGAAACGGTGTATTCTGAGATACCCAGTGCTTAGGTAAGTCACCCACGACTTGTTTAAAGAACTGAGCTCGGTACTTGGTGCATGCTACGCAGCCCTGGATCAGATTTCGGACCATCGGCTTCACTTTAATGATGTAGTATTGCTGACGGGCTATTCCGCGTAGTGCCTCATGTCCATTAAGATTCTCTTCATGAAGTTTCCTTAGTATCATTTTTACCACCGGATCATTATACGGCAAGAGAAATGGATTTCTTGTTTCCGTTGATACTATTGCTTGTTGAAGCCGAGTTGCTACTCGTATAAATGAATGTTCATCAAGTATTAGTGGTAATGTTGCCACCGTGCTTTTGCTATCAAACGGTTGATCAGGTCGTTTCTTTAGCCACAAACGTGTAGAAATGTGATGCCCGTGAATTAATCCAAGAGAGTACTACCATTGAGTTTGACCAGAGAAATAATATGCCTTTGAATTTTCATGTTGTTTAATGCCTGTACATCCTCTCGGTAGGCTTCCCACAGCTTCTCCAAATATCGCGGACCTGCCGCCATCCATCTTAATTCGTTCGGTAGCAACTTGTTGAAGAAACATTTTCGCTCTTACCACTACCGGTGCGAACAGGCCTAGAGGATCCAAAATTTGACCGACTTCAGATAGCACCACTCGTCTGGTTATTTCCTTTGTATGCCCTTGAGCCTTTCCGCATAATAGATCTCATTTGGGTGCCCATATGTTTTGACACTTGTTTGCTCTAGTGTGTCACCGAGTTTGATGTCAGCCATCTGATTTTGGAGTTTCCTTTAGAATTTGACTGCTATATGAACACCATTTTCGTAAGTTGAAACCCTTAAGTCCAGGATTTCTAGAAGCTCTTGTCTAATTTGAACTGCTTCTGGTACGCTTTTGCTCTCTGACATGACGGTCGTGTTTTTGCATAGCTCGTGAGTTTTTATTAATATATATTGTTTTCTCTTAATTTTTAATTGTGCTTAGTTTGCTTTAGCTTTCGCTGGTGTCGTTTGCTTGACACCCTTGTGTTTTATTTGCATAATTCGCTAAATTAAACAGTTTTTTTTTTCATTTTCGTGATTAGTGTTTGGTGCATTTAAATTTTTTTTATTATTGTTCTCTCTCGTCATTGCTTCTGCAGTTGCTCCCCTCATCGCCCCCATCATACCATCAGTGAAAGTGGTTTTGTTGTTCTCGCTGCTTTGTGCTTGTGCTCAGCTTCTCTTCCGCGTAATCACTTTTGTAAGGCCGCCTCTCAAAGCTCGTCTTATAACTGTTCTTGCACTCTCTCTTGTGCTGTGTACTCTAGCTGTCTCTTTGTTTTCTTTGTAATTATTGATTTTTTATCGATAATTATCTTTGTGCTGTGTATTAAAATTTTCCTATATATTTTTTGTTTTTTTTTTTTTGCCCTGTGTTTCTTTTGGCTTTTCAATGGCTTGTTGTCTACCTACTTGCAAGCATTTTGATCGTTTTGACGATCAGTACATCAGTAGATCAGACGATAATCTTATTCACTTAAAATGTGCTGGCCTCAACGGCCGCGATTACGACAAATTTTCTGGTTTGTCTGTGTCTAAGGCTGAGCTAGGCTTAATGCGCTGGACTTGCCAGCCAGCAGCTTGATTTAAGCCGAATGTATGGGGATCTTCGTTTAAAGTTTCTTTCTTTAAATAAAATGGCCAAACAGCTGTCTAGCGAGTGTGACTCTAGCATAAATTATTGTCGCAATTCAAGTTTTCTCCACCATCTAAGGAATCGCCCAAGAAATGTACCCTTGAGTTGCCTTATAAGCATTTTACCCATTTTACTTTCGCCTACACCATCTTCTTGTCCCTCTTTATACTCTTCTTTTCAGATTGAAGTACCCATTACAAGCCCTGGTGTACCTCAATCTATCCCTCACGGGAATTCTGATTAATTACAGAATCATGCTGGCTCTCAATCACTTGCGGATCCCAATGCTCCTACGCCTCCACTAACTGTAGTGCCTCATCGCAAACAATTATTTATTTCTAGGCTTGCTCTAGATATTTCTGAGTCATCTGTGGCAGCCTACATTAGTAATATATGCCCTGCTAATGTTTTAATTCAAAAGTTTAAGTTTTCTAGGCCTCGCGAAATCTCCTCTTTTAAAATTACAGTACCAAATGAGTATTTCTCAGCTATGGTTGACGCTAACTTTTGGCCAGATGGCCTAGTTGTAAACGAGTTTGCGGCCAAAAAGCGCTCCCGCCCGTTGCCTGTCCATTTAATTTTTAGTCGTCTTAAAGATCGTGATTTTGACTTGCCTAATATTTCTTGGCTTGTTGATGATAATCTGTCTTTCTTAATTCTTTCATCTCAACATGTTTTTCTTGATAGCCTACTTGAATGTCCGCTATATCAGTTGAATTCTTTTCTTAACTCTTCTAAAAGAATGCTCGATCTTGTTTTTGTCTCGGATCCCACTGTTAGTGCTGTATCACAAACACAGCCCCTAGTGAAGCCTGAAGATCCTTATCACCCTACCATTGAAGTTACTATTTCTTACAATTTCGTTACTAATTCATTTAATAACATCTCAAATTCTCGTCGTAGATGTTTTCGTAAAACAAATTTCAATCTTCTTAACAGCCTCATTTTCTCTTTTGATTGGTCATTTCTATTTGAGTGCTGTGATATAAATTGTGCAGTGAATTTTTTCTACTCTGCTCTTAATTCTCTAATTGATAAATGCGTTCCTTATGTGAATGACTCTACCGTTTCCAGTGCGCCAGTCTGGTTCACACGTAGGCTCTCTAATCTCCGTAACATTAAATCGAGATATTTTAAAAAATTTAAAAAAACAGGTTCGCGACTTGACTATGCAAATTATTGTGTAGCCAAATCTCAATTAAGTCTTTTAAATACACAATGCTACAATAATTATATCGTTCGCTGTAAGGTTGAATTTTATAAGAACCCCAAAAGGTTTTACAACTTTGTTATTTCCAAAAGACGCTGTAATTTACTACCTTGCACCTTCAGACTTAATGACCAGACTGCTAATAATGATTCAGATATTGCAGACCTGTTTGCTTAATTCTTTCAGTCGACTAATTCTACTACTGCTTCGGATCCCACACCTTCTCCCTTCTCAATTCCACATTTAAATTGTATGTTTTTTCCTAGTATTACTGAAGACTGTATTATCTCTAGCTTGTCATCTATGACGTCTTCCTTCGTACCCGGGCCTGATAATATACCTAGTTGCATCCTTAAAATGTGTTCGATTTCCCTATCTAAGCCTTTATCTCGGTTATTCTTTATTTCGAGTGAGACATGTAGCTTTCCTGATATTTGGAAGGAGTCTTTTATTATTCCGCTTTTTAAAAAGGGTAGCAAATCGGATATTTCTAACTACCGGGGCATTGCTAAACTTTCAGCAATACCTAAGCTGTTTGAGAAAATTATTACGTCTTCCCTTCAACACCTATCCAGATCCACTATTTCTCCTTGTCAGCATGGCTTCATGAAAGGTCGTTCGTCGCTTACCAACCTTTTAGAATTGACTACCCTTGTACACCATGGCTTCCGTAAAAAGTGTCAAACTGATGTTATTTATACTGACTTTAGTAAGGCTTTCGATACGGTTGATCATTCTATGCTTCTCATGAAACTTAACATCATGGGATTTTCCCCGAAACTATTGGCTTGGTTAAAGTCGTATCTTATTGGCAGAACCCAAAAGGTGTCTTTTCGTTCCTCGATATTTATTTATTTTATTTATTTATTTATTTATTTACGTCAACTAACACAGCAGTCGACGAAAAAGCTTAAGCTAAAATATAGATAATAATTAAATGAAGAAGGTAGCTTAGCTATATGCACAACTAAACATCCCTGACCCAGTGGAGGTGTTTTATTTGCAACAAGGTGCCAGCTATGCCCCGACTCACAGCCAATGTGGTCAGGGATGAGTTGCAGCCAATCCAATATCCAGTCCAGAATATTTTCAATGGTTTCGCTGTAGATAATTAAAAAGTATAGCGCGAGGAGAAGTGACAGATAGATAAGGAGAAATAAGGTAAGAAAGGTTGTTAAAAGATTGGCAAAGAACACGAAAAGGTTCGTGAAGAGAATAGTTAGTCAGACATCTACTAAGGTGAAGAGGAAAAAGTAGAAAAGGTAGAAATGACTTCACCGTTGACTAGTTTATGGAGAAAGAGAATGCCAAATACGAGCCTACGGTTGTAAAGTGAAGGAAGATTAATAAGAAGAAGTCTGTCAGAATAAGAAGGTAGGCGGAGACTCGGGTCCCAATTAAGACCGCGTAACGCAAACTTAAGGAATTGCTTCTGTACCGATTCAATACTACGCTGGTGAAAATCATATTGAGGGTTCCATACTGGCAAGCAATATTCTAGAGTAGGGCGAACTAACGAAGTGTATAAAACCTTTGTCACATATGGATCATCAAATTCTTTGGCCCAACGTTTAATGAAGCGAAGAAGACTGCATGCTCTATTGACAATTGAAGATTGTTTTCGTAGGGGGGTTGAATTTCCTAAGTAGGCAGCTAAATGAATTTTTCCTTAAAATGTCTTCCTTCAAGAAATTGGGTACTGCAGCAATCTCACTTCAATGTTCTGTTTTATTCACTTGTAAGTTTGACACTAAACCTAGCTTAATTAAGAGCAGGGCACCAAGCCCCGCTTGGAGCGAAGTGTGGGGAGTTCTTTCGTGGGGAGAGCGATGGGCACCATCGGGAGAGCGGCGCGAGGTGAAAGCTTCCGCCTCCTTTAACCCTTGTGTTGCCCGGTTGGGCATAAACATGCTCCCCCCCTTGCAGGAGTGCAAGACCCAGGCAGTTTAATGGCACGCTCCGGACAGGGTCCAGCCAAAAACTGTGCGCATCGCAATCGGCCGCCCGCCAACCCCAGGTAGACTCCCTTCTAGCATGACCTCCGTGATCACATCCGCGCCCAAGACCAGAGACACTGACGACGGTCGGTAGAACGTCTCATCCGCCAGGACGATGCCCTCAAACTTTTTGGCGATTTGTGGGTCCACCGGAGCGCTTGGAGTGCGGCAGCACAAGCCATCGACCACCTTCAGGATCGCCTCCAATCGCCATCCTTCACTGATTGGGGACCGGATCACTGCTGCCACCGCTTTCTCTGCCCCTATATTGACGGCTGTCAACTTGAAGGCCGTGGCCAATGACGTCGCCATCGACGATACCGCAGAACAAGGGTCCACCAGGGCCTTCACGTCGAAGGTTTTTCCCTCCGTCTCAATACGCACCATCGCCGTGGGCATCAGATGCGGATTGCGGTGCTGCAGCAGTGTGGTCAAGGTCAGTTTCGGGTCGGAGGCTGGCGTTGGCGCGACCCTTCGTCTGGAGGACTCGGGGGTGACTCGGCGGACGACGGAGCTTGGAGTGCGTCGACGTGGCTGTTCATGGAAGTGAAGCAGCGTGTGGTGATCCTCCTCACAGATTCGGCACTTATCACCGCTTAAGCAGCTTCCTCCGGAATGTTGGTGGGCCAGGCAATTGGCGCAGTACTTATTCGCCAGCACTGCCCTCATCCTCTTCTCCACGTTCAGCCGCAGGAAGCGACGGCATCGCTTCAGAGGATGGATTCCGCGACAGACTCGGCAACGGAAGGACTCAGTTCCTCGCGAACATCTGCGCTCCTCTTTCGATGCCTGTACTGAACGCGGTCTCGGAGCCATGGAAACGGGATCTAGGTTGACGAATATCAGGAAGCTGCCGGGACAAATAATGAAGAAAGCGGATTAATGTAGGACGATAGAACACATATTACTACTGGCAGCTCGGCCCTTCTTACTTGGGAGGAAGGACCAAGTGCTGGACGCTACTGTAGTTTTACGTAATGGGTTTGAATTCTTTCTTCTGGAGGAAGAAAGATCAACTTTGCGACGGGACGCTTCACAATACCGCGAGCGGTAAGCAGTTCGACGACGCGGACATTGCCGTCACTGCCAGGGTGTGTCTGGTGGATTCGCCCGAGACGCCATTCATTAAATGGAAGATTGTCGTCTTTGAGTACCACCAGATCGCCCACTTCAAGATTTTTAGAAGGGAATCGCCACTTATTGCGCTTATGTAGCTCCTTCAGATACTCGTCTTTCCATCGGGTGCAGAAATGCTGACTCACGGCCTTCAGACGCTGCCACCGGTTAATGATAGACGGTACCTGATCCTTGATTTCAGGTTCCGTCACGGATAGCAATGGACCGCCAACTAGGAAATGGCCTGGGGTCAAAGCTAAAGAGTCGGTGGGGTCTTCAGACATAGGAGAAATCGGCCGCGAGTTCAAACACGCCTCTACCTTAGCCAGCAGCGTAGAGAACTCTTCAAAAGTATACCTTTGGTTGGAAGTGGCCTTGTAGAACAGAGTTTTAAAACTCTTAACTCCAGCCTCCCACAACCCTCCCATGTGTGGTGCCCCGGGAGGGATGAAATGCCAGGACAGATTCTGATGGCTGTAGTGGGATAATATTTTCTGCTGGGTAGAATTTAGGAAATCTTTTTCAAGCACTCTGGATGCACCTACGAAGTTTTTTCCGTTGTCGGACTGCACTTGCTGGGGACACCCTCGCCTCGATACAAAGCGAGCGAATGCTGCCAGAAATGCTTCGGTACTCAAATCCGAAGTTGCCTCAAGGTGAATGGCTTTGGTGGAAAAGCAAACAAAGACACACACATATCCCTTTGATATGCGGCAAGCGCGGCCGGTGAAACTCTTGATGTCGAAGGGACCTGCAAAATCTATACCGGTGGTCGTGAAAGGACGTGCGAAAGTAGTTCGCTGGGCCGGAAGGGTGCCCATTAGCTGTGATTGCAGCCTTCTTTTATAAATCACACAGACTTTGCATGAATTGACCACCGATTTTACTAGATTCCGCAGTCTTGGAATCCAGTATCTCTGTCGGATGAGACGGACTACCAGTTGGCTGCCCCCATGGAGAGAGATCTGATGCGTGAAAAGCACCAACAGCCGGGACAACGGACTTACTACTGGCAACAGAATGGGGTTACGCTCATCGTAACTAAGGGCCGCTGCTTGTTGCACGCGCCCACATGCTCGGATCACACCTGATGCGTCAATGAAAGGATTCAAATTGAGAATGGTGCTAGACGTGGGCAGAGATTTCTTCTGCTGTAGACACCGATGTTCCGTCGGAAAGTAATCACGCTGAGTGACTCGGATCAACGCCTGGAGTACTTGATTGATCTCGCTAGAGGTCACCTCCCCGGAGTAATCGTTTGGCAGTTTACGACACCTTCTGCCGAAACGGATCACATATGCTATCACTCGTAAGGCACGTGCCAGATTGGAAAAACGAGATAATATCTCGTTGGCTGGCTTAGCGATCGCGACGTGGACCTTCACTACCCGCTTCTCCAAGGCAGTGTCTAGTGGGAGTGGTGTCGCTCGCTGCCAGGACTCTTGTGGTTCCCGTAGCCATGGTGGGCCGTGCCACCACAAATCCTTGTGTACCAATTCCTGCGCACTCAGGCCGCGGCTAGGGAGATCTGCTGGGTTGTCCTCTGAACGAACGTGATTCCATGGGGCGTCATTTGTTGCCGTCACAATCTTTGCTACCCGATTTGCGACAAACGTTGTCCATGTGCAGGGTGGCTTGTTTAACCACGACAGTACGACGGTGGAGTCTGACCAATAAAAAGCCTCCGCATTATCAACTGGAAGTTGCGGAAGAACTGCAGCTGCCAGTTCCGCTAAAAGTGTAGCTCCGCATAATTCAAGGCGGGGCAATGAAACCGTTTTAACCGGGGCGACTCTAGATTTCGCTGCAAGAAGGCAGCAAGATATGCCTTGGTCATTGCTAACGCGCACGTAAATTGCGGCACCATAAGCCCGCTGTGACGCATCGCAAAAACAATGGAATTGGATGTCGGAATTTGGGTCATGAAGAACCCATCGTGGAATTCGGATCTGGTCAAGGAAGGAGTAGCTCTTTGTAAAATCCTGCCACCTGTGATGGAGTTCACTGGGCAATTGATCATCCCACCCTAGCTCTTGTAACCAGAGCTCTTGCATAAACACCTTGGCTTGAATCACAAAGGGAGCCAGCCAGCCAGCGGGATCGAATAACTTGGCGATCTGCCCGAGGACTTCTCGCTTAGTATAAGCTGACTTGACATCTTGGGGTGAGATGACAAAATAAAACTCATCCGTAGTCGCTTTCCATCGGATTCCCAGTGTTTTCGCTGTGCTGGCCTCTTCGATGTCGAGGAAATCAGCATTCAGTAAATGACTCTTTGGAATACAACTGAGCACGCTCTTCACATTCGATGTCCATTTGCGCAAGGGAAAGCCAGCTGAACCAAGAGCGTCTTGAAGTTCATTGACCATTGCGATTGCCGTTGTTTCATTATGAGCCCCTGCCAGGACATCATCGACATACATATAGGACTTGATAATATCGCTAGCCAAAGGAAATTTGGATTGTACATCACTTGCGAGTTGCTGAAGTACTCGGATGGCTAAGAACGGAGCACAGTTAATGCCAAACGTGACGGTATTCAGCTCGTAATCACCAAGTTGCCCCTCTTTATTTCGGAACAGGATCCTCTGAAATGGCGTATGGATTGGATCGACCATAATTTGGCGGTACATTTTTGTGATGTCGGCATTGAAAACTACTCGGAAAAAACGCCACTTGAGAATCTGAGTAGTGAGATCGGACTGAAGTACCGGACCAGGGTAAAGTATGTCGTTGAGACTTACTCCGTTGGTGGACTTGCTAGAGGCGTTAAAAACTACCCGTACCTTTGTTGTGGTGCTGTCGGGCTTGAAAACCGCATGGTGTGGCAAATAAAAATTGTTATTAGTGCCGTCAAATGGAACCTGACGCATGTGGCCCAAGTCCAAATATTCTTGGATGACGGCGTCATACTCAGTTTTTGCCGGAATATTTTTAAGGAGTCGGCTTTCGTTTTTTAGGAACTGAGCCAATGCCCCTGGTCTGGAATGACCAAGGTTGATGTTGGTTGGATCTCGAAACGGAAGTGAGACCGTATATCTCCCCGAAACATCTCTTCTTGTGGTCTTCTGGAAATTGACCTCGCAAACAGAGTCAGAATCTTCTACCGGTTTGCCCGGTAGATCCTCCACCTCCCAAAACCTTGTGAGAAGAGTTTCAAGTCCCTCCTCTCTGCTAGCAGCGACCCTCGTGGTGAACGCGGCACATGAACTGACGGGGACCCCTTGCAACGGGCCTGAAATGACCCAACCGAATCTCGTCTCTTGAGCCATTAAAGATCCGCACACTTCGGTCTGGATGCCGGAAAGAGTCACCGCTGGTATTACATCAATGCCAAGGAGTAGATCGATCTTTGCCTTTAATCTGAAGGAGGGGTCGGCTAGAGGAATATTGGGCATTCCTTCCAGTGTGGCTTGGGCTATCGTACATGACGGCAAATCATCAGCAACTTGGGACAAGACAAACGCTTCTATTTCGATCTGGACTGGAGGTCCATGCGATGACCGAATGCTTATGTGACAGACCTTCAAGGTTCTATTGACCTTTCCGTTAATGCCTGTCACTTCGGCCCTGACAGTTTGGAATGGTAACTTCATGAGTCGGAACATTCTTTCGGATATGAAATTGGCTTCAGAAGCCGGGTCTAATAGCGCCCGTGAAGCATAAGTAGTGCCCTTGTGCCAAAAGTCCACGATCGCTGTACCTAGTAACTTATCTCGTGAGGACCTTGCCTCAGAGGTAAAGTAAGTCCGGACAATATTGTGCGAACTGGGCTGAGCTGGGACCGACGTTGGATTATTCTCCGGTCGGGCGTCCTTGTGCAAGAGCGTATTGTGACGCCCCTTGCACGTGAAGCAATTGTGCTGACTCGGACAATCTTTTACTTGATGTCCTCTTGCGAAACAGTTCAGACAAAGGGACTTTTTCTTTATGTATGCCACCCTCTCTGGCACCGTCATCTGAAGGAAGCGGGGACATCGACGCACCGGGTGATTCTCCTTCATACAGAGATCACAGGATTTTGGTTTGGTGGTCACCTTGGCTTCAAATGTATTAGCCTTTCGGGTGGCTGGAATCGGATTTCGTGGAGGTTTCGATGTGGGAACCGAAATAGCCATTGCAGTTGTATTTTCCACCGCTTCGAGCGTACGGAACCGCTCAGTGAGGAAATCGTCCATCATTTGCCACTCTGGAATGGCAGTCTTGTCTCCCAGAGATTGTTCCCATAATGAAAGGGTATTCTTTGGCAATTTGATGGAACAGAAAAATACGAACATGCCTCCCCAAGTGGTTACTGGCAGGCCACAGTGCTCAAAAGCGCGAATGGATGCCTGCAGAGCATTCTGATGATCCTGTAATGCTTTTCCGGACTCATGGGAAATTTGAGGCAGGTCAAGAAGTGCTCGGAATTGGCTGTTCACGATAAGTCGCTTATTTTCGAAACGCTGTTTAAGTGCATTCCATGCCGTTTCAAAACCATCATTTGTAAGCGGGAATTTTGCTACAATGAGGTTGGCTTCACCCCTCGTTTTCGCTAGGAGATGGTACAGCTTTTCAACAGGGGAAATTCGCGAATCGCTTATGTAGATGGCTGTAAACAAGTCACGGAACGTGGGCCATTTTAAATAATCTCCCGTAAAGACTTCTGTGTCAATGGGTGGCAATCGACAGCCTCGTTCTGCTGGTGCAGAGGTAGGCGCATGACGGTTCGGAGGAGTCGGAGCAGACCCTTCATGGATAAGCTCGTTTAATCGAGCCGTGCATCGCTCGTAAACTTGATAGCATTTGTCGTATTTAGCTTGGATGGCTAAATCTTCAGAGTTATCGTCTTTACCATCTATGAGTGCCTCGCATTTCTCATATTCCTGCTCGACCTTCTCCCACAACGCTTGAACTCGATCACGACGGACTTGGAGCGTAAATACGCTGACCTCGGACAGTGACGTGACGTGGGTGTCGACTTCAAACTGAATTAGTTTATCGCAAATGGAAACAAACTTCTTCAAAGCCATGGTGGAAGCAGCTAAAACCCTTTTGGTCTCGGACCGAGTGACTCTTGGGGCGGTTACCAAAATCTGTGGAAGTGGTACCAATGATTTGACCTCTTTTTGGCTTGCTCGTCGTGGCTCTGACGTGGCTTGCTGAAAGGTCGTGCTCGATGGTGCGGACTTGAGAGTTAGTGGACTAGAGAGGGTCTGAAATGCTCGGGAAGGAGGAGTAGTAGGGCTGGTACTCCTCTGGCGCTGACCTGGAGCAGCAATTGAGGATTTTCTCGGGGCTGCAGTGTTCTCAGCTGCTTTCTCGTCTTTTGACGGGCTCGTGCTCATAACCCCAGAGAGTGGCGGTTATAAAGTGGTGAGCTGGCTTGGCACGGCTTGAAAATTAGCCAAAAAGACGAACTGGAACGTTTGGGAAAAACTGGAACACTACCAAACCACTTGAAGAACGGCTTTGAAACGCCTTGAAATAGATTGAAAAAAACCAGAAAACGAGCTGGTACGTTTGGAATGACTTGGAACACTGCCAAAAAACCCTAGGAACGGCTTGGAACACCTTGGAATTCAAATATAACTACAAAGATGCGACTTGGAGCGGGTGGAAACACTTTGGAATTGAGATAGAACCAAAGATAAGACTTGAAACGCTTGGAAACACTCTGTAATTGGAATCTAACTCCAAAGATACGACTTGGAACGTGTGGGAATACTTTGGAATTGCAATATAAATCCAAAGATGCGACTTGGAACGTGTGGGAATACTTTGGAATTGCAATAGAACCAAAGATACGACTTGAAACGCTTGGAAACACTTTGGAATTGGAATCTAACTCCAAAGATACGACTTGGAACACGTGGGAATACTTTGGAATTGAAATATAACTCCAAAAATACGACTTGGAATACGTGGGAATACTTTGGAATTGAAATATAACTCCAAAAATACGACTTGGAATACGTGGGAATACTTTGGAATTGAAATATAACTCCAAAAATACGACTTGGAATACGTGGGAATACTTTGGAATTGAAATATAACTCCAAAAACACGACTTGGAATACGTGGGAATACTTTGGAATTGAAATATAACTCCAAAAATACGACTTGGAACACGTGGGAATATTTTGGAATTGAAATATAACTCCAGAAATACGACTTGGAATACGTGGGAATACTTTGGAATTGAAATATAACTCCAAAAATACGACTTGGAATACGTGGGAATACTTTGGAATTGAAATATAACTCCAAAAATACGACTTGGAATACGTGGGAATACTTTGGAATTGAAATATAACTCCAAAAATACGACTTGGAATACGTGGGAATACTTTGGAATTGAAATATAACTCCAAAAATACGACTTGGAACACGTGGGAATATTTTGGAATTGAAATATAACTCCAGAAATACGACTTGGAACACGTGGGAATACTTTGGAATTGAAATATAACTCCAAAAATACGACTTGGAACACGTGGGAATATTTTGGAATTGAAATATAACTCCAGAAATACGACTTGGAACACGTGGGAATACTTTGGAATTGAAATATAACTCCAAAAAATACGACTTGGAACGCGTGGGAATAGAATAAACAAAAAAACGCGGAACACAAATTTTTACCAATTAAATATTATTCGATTTTTTCCTCAACGTGACCCTTCAACATATATACCCCACAAAGTGCCTGCCAACCTAGGGTATACAGCACAGCTACTTTTGGTCGTTTGCTTTGTGCCGGTCTTTGGCACATGAGCTTGCAGCTGTGCTTGTATACTGCAGTTAAGCGGTACTTATGTATGCACGTATGTATGTACATATGTATATAGGCTGCAAGGGATAGCGGGATTTGTTCGCGGTGATGGAAAAATATATTTGTGTGCGAAAAAATTAGAAATTTTTGTGGAATATATGTATGTATGGATATGTATATGAGAATCAATATGTAAAATTTTATGTATGGAAAAAATATGTATATGTATATGGATATGAATATATATATGTAAAATTTTATGTATGGAAAAATATGTATATGTATATGGATATGAATATATATATGTAAAATTTTATGTATGGAAAAATATGTATATATATGTATGTGTATGGATATGTAAATGTTGGAGTATATATATATGTATTTAAAAATTTCCCTTTTTTTTTTTTTTTTTTTTTTTTTTTAAATATGAAAATATGGAATGGCGATATGCAGAGGTGTGAATGGATCGGATTTCTTTATATAAATTAATGTTTTTTTTTTTTTTTCAATATGATTTCTTTCGCTGTGTCTAACCGATATGCCCCCAACTTTATAGGGTGTCTGGTCACCAGAAATGTCTAAGTGTGGCTTTTATATGTGAGAGGGTGGTTCACTTTCGTTTTTTTTTTTTTTTTTTAAAAAAATCTTTATTATTCGTATTGAAAATTTTCTTCTCTTCGTTGGAACCACCTTTCACTGCGCGCACACTTTTCCCAGGAGTGGACTGTATTTGCACAAAACCTTTATTTTTGGATTTAATGTAGCACTGGATATGTTTGTAATTTTTGTCACATTCACACACTCTGCTTGCATATATATATATTTTATATGTAGGAGATCACTTTTTTCGTAGGTTTGATTCACTGCATACATACATATGTGTTAATATTTTTTTGAAATTGCGAAAAAAAATATATCTTGGAAATAGGCAATAAAATATGGCGCCTTATTTACTTGGCCTATATATGCCAAAATGCGAGAAAAAAAACTTGAAGTGGGCGAACCAATATGGCGCCTTATGTACTGGACACATATATATGTATGAAAATTTGGGGACCAAAAATTTTCTCTCCTTTGAGGAGGAAAAATTTGCGCGAAAGTAATTTTTACTTGGATTAGGAGAATCAATGGCAACAATTATATGTATGTGAGTATGGGTACGGATGCTGGAGGCATGTACATGTACTCATATACCTATAATTTGCAAAAAAATTACTTAGCTTGAAATATGGATGAAATTCCACCGATGCTAGTGGTTCGAGAGGATCTTAGTATCCGGCTCGAAGGACCAAATGTTTTCGTAGGGGGGTTGAATTTCCTAAGTAGGCAGCTAAATGAATTTTTCCTTAAAATGTCTTCCTTCAAGAAATTGGGTACTGCAGCAATCTCACTTCAATGTTCTGTTTTATTCACTTGTAAGTTTGACACTAAACCTAGCTTAATTAAGAGCAGGGCACCAAGCCCCGCTTGGAGCGAAGTGTGGGGAGTTCTTTCGTGGGGAGAGCGATGGGCACCATCGGGAGAGCGGCGCGAGGTGAAAGCTTCCGCCTCCTTTAACCCTTGTGTTGCCCGGTTGGGCATAAACAAAGATATATGAACATTAAATGAAAGTTTTGGGTCAAACATAACGCCTAAGTCTTTGAATGATGGTACACAATCTAACAGAACACACTTAATAGAGTAATGAGCTAGGAACGGCGACAAACGACTGAAAGTCATAAAAGAGCACTTAGAGGCATTAAGGTGTAATTTATTAACGTGTCACCGAACACAGAACGCATCGAGGTCTGATTGCAAGTACTGTTGGATTGAGAAGGGATAGGGTGTAAGATCCGAAGCAGTAGTAGAATAAATCGACTGAAAGAATTTAGCAAACAGATCTGCAATATCTGAATCATTATTAGCAGTCTGGTCATTAAGTCTGAAGGTGCAAGGTAGTAAATTAGAGCGTCTTTTGGAATTAACAAAGTTGTAAAACCTTTTGGGGTTCTTATAAAATTCAACCTTACAGCGAACGATATAATTATTGTAGCATTGTGTATTTAAAAGACTAAATTGAGATTTGGCTACACAATAATTTGCATAGTCAAGTCGCGAACCTGTTTTTTTAAATTTTTTAAAATATCTCGATTTAATGTTACGGAGATTAGAGAGCCTACGTGTGAACCAGACTGGCGCACTGGAAACGGTAGAGTCATTCACATAAGGAACGCATTTATCAATTAGAGAATTAAGAGCAGAGTAGAAAAAATTCACTGCACAATTTATATCACAGCACTCAAATAGAAATGACCAATCAAAAGAGAAAATGAGGCTGTTAAGAAGATTGAAATTTGTTTTACGAAAACATCTACGACGAGAATTTGAGATGTTATTAAATGAATTAGTAACGGAATTGTAAGAAATAGTAACTTCAATGGTAGGGTGATAAGGATCTTCAGGCTTCACTAGGGGCTGTGTTTGTGATACAGCACTAACAGTGGGATCCGAGACAAAAACAAGATCGAGCATTCTTTTAGAAGAGTTAAGAAAAGAATTCAACTGATATAGCGGACATTCAAGTAGGCTATCAAGAAAAACATGTTGAGATGAAGGAATTAAGAAAGATAGATTATCATCAACAAGCCAAGAAACATTGGGCAAGTTAAAACCACATAAAACTAAAAGAAAATCACGATCTTTAAGACGACTAAAAATAGATCGCAAAGCATCTGCATGGTGCATGTAGATCATCATATCAGATGCTGGAGGAATGTATGAACAAGAGATATATATGCTAAAGTTAGAATATGTAACTTCGACGCAAATAAACTCAACACCTAAGGGGAGATCAATCGGCACAACACTTGAACACAGATTCGAGTTGACAGCAATGAGTACTCCACCGCCACGACGACCAACACGATCAAGCCTATAAGAAATAAAGTTATTAGAAAAAATTTCATTATCCAAAACAGAGGAGTTAAGCCAAGTTTCAGAGAAAGCTAATATTTCAGCGAAAAAGGTTTGGCTAACACAGAATAGTTTCGAGAGCTTGGTAAGAAGTCCTCTTACATTTTGATAATGAATGCAAAGACTAGACGTTATTAGTTTTTTGAAGCAGACGATACATTATGAAGGTGGACAGGCAAAGGACGGGAGCGCCTATTGGCCGCAAACTCGAGTACAACTAGGCCCTCTGGCCAAAAGTTAGGGTCAACCATAGCTGAGAAATACTCATTTGGTACTGTAATTTTGAAAGAGGAGATTTCGCGAGGCCTATAAAACTTAAACTTTTGAATTGAAACTTTAGCAGGGCATATATTACCAATGTAAGCTGCCACAGACGACTCAGAAGTTTCAGGAGCAAGCCTAGAAATAAATAATTGTTTACGATGAGGCACTACAGTTAGTGGAGGCGGAGGAGCATTAGGATCCGCAAGTAATTGAGAGCCAGCCTGATCCTGTAATTGATTAGAGTTCCCGTGAGGGATAGATTGAGGTACACCAGGGCTTGTACTGGGTACTTCTCTCTGAAATGAAGAGCATAAAGAGGTACAAGAAGATGGTGTAGGCGAAAGCAAAATGGGAGAAGATGTAGTAGAGAGTGTGGGCGACTGCATATGAGGTAACTCAAGAGTACATTTCTTGGGCAATTCCTTAGAAGGTGGAACAAACTTGAATTGCGACAGTAAATGTATGCTAGAGTCGCACTCGTTAGACAGCTGTTTGGCCATTTTATTTAAAGAAAGAAACTTTAAACGAAGATCCCTATACATTCGGCTAAAATCAAGCTGCTGGCTGGCACAAGATGGGCAAGTCCAGCGCATTAAGCCAAGCTCGGGCTTAGACACAGACAAACCAGAAAATTTGTCGTAGTCGCGGCCGTTGAGGCCAGCACATTTTAAGTGAATAAGATTATCGCAGAGCCAACAAGATATTGCTCTATACTGATCGTCAAAACGATCAGAATGCTTGCAAGAAGGTAGACAACAAGCCATTAAAAAGCCAAAAGAAACACAGGGCAAAAAAAAAAATATATATATAGAAAAATTTAAAAAAACAGCACAAAGATAATTATCGATAAAAAATCAATAATTACAAATAAAACAAAGAGACAGCTAGAGTACACAGCACAAGAGAGAGTGCAAGAACAGTTATAAGACGAGCTTTGAGAGGCGGCCGTACAAAAGTGATTACGCGGAAGAGAAGCTGAGCACAAGCACAAAGCAGAGAGATCAAAAAACCACTAGCACTGATGGTATGATGGGGGCGATGAGGGGAGCAACTGCAGAAGCAATGACGAGAGAGAACAATAATAAAAAAATTTAAATGCACCAAATACTAATCACGAAAAACTGTTTAATTTAGCGAATTATGCAAATAAAACACAAGGGTGTCAAGCAAACGACACCTGCGAAAACGAAAAAAATTAAGCACAAATAAAAATTGAGAGAAAACAATATATATTAATAAAAACTCAGGAGCTATACAAAAACACGACCGTCACGTCAGAGAGCAGAAGCTTTTTTTCTAAAACTGTTCGAGTTACGTCAGGTGTCCCCCAAGGCAGTCATCTAGGCCCACTGTTATTTACCTTGTTCATAAATGATTTGCCTTTGGCCTTGGCTCATTCACGCGTGCTCATGTTTGCGGATGACGTCAAGATTTGTTTTTCATATAATTATCCTTCTTTCCAACAGTACTTACAATCAGATCTCGATGTGTTCTGTGATTGGTGTCACGTTAATAAATTACACCTTAATACCTCTAAGTGCTCTTTTATGACTTTCAGTCGTTTGTCGCCGTTCCTAGCTCATTACTCTATTAAGGCTGTTCTGTTAGATTGTGTATCATCATTCAAAGACTTAGGCATTATGTAAGACAAAACTTTCATTTAATGTTCATATATCTTCAATTATCAATAGAACATGCAGTCTTCTTGGCTTCATTAAACGTTGGGCCAAAGAATTTAATGATCCCTATGAAACAAAGGTTTTATATACTTCGTTAGTTCGCCCTACTCTAGAATATTGCTCGCCAGTGTAGAACCCTCAATATGATGTTCAGCAGCGTGGTATTGAATCGGTACAGAAGCAATTCCTTAAGCTCGCGATACGCGGTCTTAATTTGGACGCGAGTCTTCGGCTACCTTCTTATTCTGACAGACTTCTTCTTATTAATCTTCCTTCACTTTACAACCGTGGGCTCGTATTTGGCATTCTCTTTCTCCATAAACTAGTCAACGGTGAAGTCATTTCTACCAATTTACTAGATACGCTATATTTTTGTGTTCCCTCACGTCGGACCAGAAACTTTTTTCCTCTTCACCTTAGTAGATGTCTGACTAACTATTCTCTTCACGAACCTTTTCGTGTTCTTTGCCAATCTTTTAACAACCTTTCTCACCCTATTTCTCCTCATCTATCTGTCACTTCTCTTCGCGCTATACTTTTTAATTATCTACAGCGAAACCATTGAAAATATTCTGGACTGGATATTGGATTGGCTGCAACTCATCCCTGACTACATTGGCTGTGAATCGGCGCATAGCTGGCACCTTGTTGCAAATAAAACACCTCCACCGGGTCGGGGATGTTTAGTTGTGCATAAAGCTAAGCTACCTTCTTCATTTAATTATTATCTGTATTTTAGTTTAAGCTTTTTCATCGACTGCTGATTTAGTTGACGTAAATAAATAAATAAATAAATAAATAAAACTGCTGTGAATCATCACCATAAAAAGTAATTTTCAAATGCCAATTGTCCAGACGACAATTTTTCCATGCTTTTCAGTGCCCAGACACTTTATAAATAGGAGGCTGATGTGGTTCCATAAGTCCCCGTTTTTAATCGATAAAACTTTAGTTCTTGATTTGGAGAGAGCTCCACACAATCATCTGACTGAATTGATCGGCAAGGTTTATCCAAACTTTCTGGCTTTCGTACACAGTGCTGCGGTGTAAAGTATAAAGCAGGATTTTCCTCAGCAATTGGTACTTATCAGAATATATAGATCCTGGAATCTCGGCAGTAGGATATATCCTCGTGCCTGCCAATGACTTTGGATAGTCCTGGAGCCACTTGGCTTCTCTCAATTTTATGCTAGCTTGGGTACGGTGCTTGTCGTCCTGTTTTTGCGGGCTTGTTGTTATCTGATGAACTTGACAGGCTACTCGTAGGCTCGCACAGTTCCTAGATTTCTCTTGCTCCTTTTCTCAGGACTTGTATGTACCTAAGTCATTGATAATATCTAACCGCTCTAAGGCAGTGTCGTTAAGATAATAAGTTGCTAAGTATGGAGTGCATCTATAAAAAGACATAACCTTACATTTAGAGCCGTTAAGGTTTAGTAGGTTGGTTTCACACCAATTTAGAAGATCATTAAGATCCGATTGAAGTAGGCAAAAAGACGATATGTCTTTAAAACTGAGGTAAAGCTTAACAGCCAGGTCATATATTGGTTTGACGGAACTAAGCACGCTAAGAACCGAACTTTCTTCAAACACAGGGTCTAAAATGCAATTAGACGATTGCAAGTGATAAGGATAAGGAGGATTTGCTTGAGAAATCGAAGAGGAATAAGTTGTTTTGAAAAAATCAGCAAACATATCAGCAATTGCCTGATCATTGACAGCTTTATTGTTTTCGAAAGACAAGTAAGACGGGTGCATTTATGTCTTACGTTTTCCGTTGACGAATTTATAAAATTGCTTAGGATCGCGAGAAAACCTAAGTTTACATCTCTGAAGATAATCATTCAGCACCATAAAATTTGATCGAGCAACTACATATAGGGAAAAATCCGATGCTTTACCAGATTTTTTAAATCTTTCATAGCATCTCGATTTTAAGTTCTTCTAGTCACGTAACTCACATGAGAACTAAGGAGGTTTATCAGACCATCCTTGAGTCACACGCGGGACACAAACATCAAAGAACGACTCAAAAGTTTTATAGAAGACAGAAATGGCAGAGTCCATATCCGTGCAAGTATACAGATATGTCCAATCATTAGTTAAGAAGAGTTTTTTAAGTTTAGTAAAGTTTGTCTTGCGAAAACATCGGGTTGGAGGCATCGATTTATTATATCGAGTCATAACCCCAAAAGGAAGGTCAATGGTTACATCCAGAGTTGGATGAATGTTGTCTTCAGGGATAACTAAGGGATCAGTCCTGGAAATATCGCAGTTGGAAAGTCCAACACAAATACCAGATCTAGTGATCTGTTACGACTATTCCGGACAAGATTTATTGGAGTTAGGGAAAACTCAAGCAGACCATCTATGAAACAATGTGACGAGGAGGGCAACAGTAATAAAGAATCATATAAGAGGGTCCATGCAATCTCAGGTAAATTAAAATCTCCCAGAACAACGAGCAAGTCTTTGTCAGAGAGATATGAGGAAACAAGTTGAATAGCTTCCAAATGGTGAATGTATACTGACTGTGGTGGAATATACGAACAAGTAATATAGGCAGAATAAAAATTAAACGAAATTTTAACACAAGCAAATTCAATCTCCTGATTGGAAGACTGTGCAATTTTAGACGAGAACGCCGAAGTAACAGCGATCAAATCACCACCACCATTACGGATAGTCCGATCATGTCTATATATTAAATATTTTGAGGAGAAAATTGAAGCATCGTCAATATCAGGCTTCAGCCAAGTCTCAGTAAAGGCAAGAATATGACAGTCAAAAGCTAAACTATCTAGAGTCTAGAGAGTTTAGACTTTAGTCCCCGTACGTTCTGATAGGCCAGAGTTAAGGACGAAATTAGTTTTTTGACTCGCCAGCAGGTGCAGACGAGCCGGAAGGAACGTTGTTCACAGAGGCAGGTAGCAGGCTAATCGGAGGCCGATTCTTCTTTTTTATTGTATACTCTTTTACAATGAGGTGTTCCGGCCAAAAGTCTTTATGACACATTTGCCCAAAAAGATCTGGGGAGACACTTATTTTAAAGGACGAAATGTCCCGAGTATATGAAAAACGGAACTTTTCCACAGCAATGTTTGGTGCTTGAACTTTGCCCTGGATGTAGGCTATGACTTCTTCAGAAGTAGTATTGGGATCAAGCCGCGAAATAAAAATTAGCTTTTTGGTTGAAACTACAACAAGGGAACTAGAAGTGCCAGTCACAGCAGTAGCAGCAACAGATGCAGCAGCAGCTGAAGCAGCCAACACTTTACTAGCTCCTCTTGTAACTATTTTATTGGCAATATTCCTGGAAACGGATGTTTGCCAGGACGGTTCAGAAACTACAACCGATATCGTGTTAGTAGGTGGGATACTGTCTCCAGGGGAAATGGGAAGAGACTCCACACCTTCCAAAGCCGGACTCCTAAACGATATCAGCTGCTGTGCATTTGGTGACATAGGGTCATTGTACCGACGGACTGAGGGACGCGCCCTGAAACCTGGCCCTCTTTCGGGTCGGAGATTCAATCAAAAGTTTAGAACTTCTGAATTAAACCTCCATCGCCAAAAGCTCTTCTTGGAGCTTATGAACGCCATCTGACAGGGTTTTAAACGCATCCCCAGTGCGTTTCATAAAACTACGCATCTCGAGCTCCAAGCCACGACATGAATCACAGCCCCATTTAAGGCCGCCACCCTGTGCAATACTATCCCGCACCTTGACTGTATAACCAGCACATTTAAAGTGCATTACATTGTCACACAGCCAACAGGAAAGAAAATCTTCACTGGTCTTGCTGGGATTATTGCAATTATATTTGCAACAGACAGACATTATTAAATAATTGATTTATCACAAACAAATTATAAATCAATATGTAAATAAAATGGGACAAATGTTAAGTTAAGAGAGGCGTATACAAACCAAAGCAAAAGATAACTGCAAAATACAAATTAGAAAGAGAAGAAAGAAAGAGAATATATTTTTTGTTTTTGTTATTACAACACACAACAACAAAAACTTGTCACAAGCGCGAAGTTAATGGCCGCGTGCGCGATCAATGAGAAAGCAGAAGAAGAGAGAGCACCAACACCACACAAACAAAAACAAACTGTGAACTGTAAATTGAGAGCGCGGGTGGAAGCAAAAAAATAGAACGAAATCAGAAACTAAGCAGCGCAACAACAAAATTATATTTGCGTTTGTTAAAGTTTTGATATTAATAAATATAAATGTTAATAAATTTAGTCAAACTTCGCGATGAGTATAGCGTTTATTAAAAATTGGTAAGGGCAATGAATTTAAATTGAATATTAAAAATTAACTTCTCGAAAGAACGAAAGACAGTAGTTAGGCGAGAGCGCAAAAAAAACACGACCGACTTCGATGAGTGACAATATGTATATTGATATGTGTCCACTTTCTTTGTGGCTGCGCGCCCATTCGTTTCCTTGTCCTTGTCTTTCTCCCTTGTATGCATTGGCTTCTATCACTTTCACCCATTGGCGTCGCCTTTCCATTGGCCACCCATCGTATCCTGTTGACTTTCGCTGCTTTCTTTTCTCTGGCGGTGGTGCCGTCGCCCGTCGATCCCCTCGATCCACTCGTCATACCCAACTTCGCCTAAATTCCTTCCACATTATGACTATGCATACATATATTAGTTGTATTTACTTAATCTATTATTTAACAATAATTAGCCTGATTAATTTAATATATAATGTTGTTTGATTTCATCTGTAACGCAATCCCACGCGCATATCGTATCAATTGGATAGAGTGCTTCCCTATTGCTCATCCCTCCCCCTTCGGCTTGCATATTCCCCTATCCAATTTACAAACCATTATCGTTTCATGCATTCATGCATTCCCCGCACCCGTCACATGGGCTTGCTTAGCCCTCACTTTTGTTCTCTTTTGTTCGCATGATTTCGGCTGCTCACGCTCTAACTGCTTTCGAATTCGCATGCATGACATAGGCAGAGAGCACCCCATTGGGCACCGGGACTCTCCCTCGCGATCATACACGCATAGTGTACGTGTAATGTGGGTGTATGCTTATTCAGCGTATAGCCACATGCATGGTATGCTAATGGATGCATCTCTATTATTGCCTCTCTGTGCTCTTGATTTCTCTTACAAGGCCAATGCCCTCTTTTGCATGCAATTATGCCCTCAAGCCTCGTTTCATTTGCTCTTATACAGCCGATATCGTGTATTATGCCTCCCACGCATCTTCCCGCTTGTACGAAATCGCCAGCGCACTGTGGTCCAAAATCCAGATTTTGTGGCATTAACTATAAGGAATGCAGTTACTGAGTTAGAACTTTGCACATATAACCATGTTAGGATGCATAAAAAAAAAAAAAAAATTGGAAAGATTTGACCACGCCCTCTTGACCTCCCATACTAGCCCACGCAGCGTATACGTAATGTGATTTAAATGAATTTGGGATTAAAATAATTATAGCTATTAAAAAACAACAAATTAAATTTTAATATTTTATTTTGAACTGTTATTAATAAAAAAATTAAGATTAAGCAATGCAAACTATAAATAAACAACTTTGATTTTATTTTAAATAAGATATTTTTGACAATTTGACGATAAAATAAATGATAATATAAATTTACCTCGGAAAAACTCGGAAAAAAAATTATAACATAATTTAATACATACTTTGAGCTGTAATTTACTATAATTACAATTTCGCAGAAATTCACAGAAAGTTAGTTTTCACTCCACAATAGACGCACACATGGGTTAAGTTTTCTTTATTTTAGGACATAATCAATCATTACACAAAAAAAAACAATTAACATATACAAATTGAAATTTCGTGCAGTATTTACATTCTACATACCTTGATTAATATTATCCATTACAAAAGTTATTTTACAATTTGTTTGTTAATTTTTTACACTGGCTCAAAGTTTGCCTACAATTTCCCGCTTTTTTTGGCAGAGCGAACAGCTGACTAAACACCTGACTTTAAAAGTGTGCCAAAATTTCAGTGGTGCAGTAAAAACAAAAATATTTTTATATTCGATATATTCAAAGTATTCTGCGTAACAAGAAATTGTTTAAATACGATTTTGTTTTAACAAATTTTTAGGTTAATGCCACAAAATCTGGATTTTGGACCACAGTGCAGCGGTTGCGTGTGGTTCGACCGACCGTGTTTGATCGTAAACCATTTGCCTTGACTTGGTTCGATCGACCAGTAGCAGGCTTGGTCGTATATTACGCATTACCCTTCCCACGCATCTTCCCGCTTGTACGAAATCGCCATCGGTTGCGTGTGGTTCGATCGATCATGATTGATCGTAAGCCATTTGCCTTGAATCGGTTCGATCGACCAGTAGCAGGCTTGGTATATCGTATATTTGGTTTGTGTCTCGGCTGTATCTTGTATCTGGTGCATCCTTTACACCGTTGGATTGCGTTGCTGCTTACTTGTTGTGTGGGATAATATTATCAATTATAATGTTCCTCACAAGCTTTACAATTAGTCGATTGTCAGCTGCCGTGTGTAGGTTATCGAGGAAGAGTGTGTCTAGCTGCCAGAATCTTTCTAGAGATTCCTCTTGATTCGTCATGCCTACATGTGATTGAAGCTGACGTTGACATATTAATTCTGCCAGCAATAATCCATCCAAACTCTGAATTTTGTAATGTTGGACGGTTTCGATTACCCCGTCTTCTTTCTGGTAGCAGTATAGCATAGTGATCATCAGCTCCCAACAGCATATCAATTTTTCCTGGCTTATCAAATGTTGGGTCAGCTAATTGAATGCTGCGATTTTCGTTTCTTGGTTTCCCAATCGCCTCTAATGTTAGGAAGCGCTGTTCCAAGAATGATAGGAAATCCCTTACTTCCTGTAGCTCCCTTGTGTTGGAAAGAGATTGCTCATATAGTGCGTGGTTGAATCTATCCAATTTCCGTGTCATATGAAACATTATGACAGCATCTGTCGATTTCATATTGACGCCTACATTTTTTGAAGCTTGCAATGATTCAAAAATGTTATCATGTAAATTCTTTATAGAAGCTGCGTAATTTCCCACATTTGGGTGATCAAACAGCTTTGCCAGTATGGCTGTTACTAGAACTCTTTTGTTATTAAAGCGTTCCTGCAACACTGACCAGGCAGTGTTGTAATCAGCTTCTGTTAATTCCACGTTCCGTATCAATCTCTCTGCTTCTCCAGAAAGGTTTTAGTTTAAATACCACATTTTCTCTATTGTGAATACATTTGACTCATGAACCACCTTTTTATACCCTTGCAGAGGGTATTATAAAATTGGTCAGATGTTTGTAACGCACAGAAGGAGACGTTTCCGACCCCATAAAGTATATATATTCTTGATCTTGATATATTCCGTCTGTCCGTCGGTGCGTACGCGTTTTACTCAGCCATCTTAAGAGCTATCGGGATGAAATTTTTTTTGGGGGCTTATTTTTACCCAGGTGAGATAAAGTATGAAAATCATCAGGATCGGACTACTATATCATATAGCTCTGGAACAAAAATTTTTGCAGAAATTGGAGTATCGCCATGAAATTTACCAATATAATAGAATTTGGTATAACATCTCAGATCCCAAAATTTGAATTTGATCGGATAAATAGAACACAAGTTACAGTCAATACAAATCGGTTCTACGTCATCAGCAAATCAAACAGATCACATGCATACACACACACAGACGCAAAGCTACGCGAACTGTATGTGTATGCGTGCGATGCTTTGGATGGTAGAAGAAGAAAAATTGTAGTAAAAAGAGTAATAATTTCAATGTTTTGTTTGTGTATTGATGAATTGAGTTGCAGGGAAAGAAATTTCAAAATGTAAAAATATAATTGCCAAGGACTGCAAGGGTATATAAACTTTGGCATAGCCGAAGTTAGCTTCTTTGATATTTATAGATGTCATGAAATTGTTGCCATTTCAGATAATCTCCATCAAATTTTGGAATGGGAATTTTGGGTAGTTGCAATGATTGTATCGATTGCAATACAAGCGGTGATTGTATCATTTTCAGCATTTTCTGCTGGTGCAACACAGAATTTCAGCATTGTATTTTCTGCGGCCACAAACATAGCTATATTATATCCGGCTTCGACTGGATTTTCTTCTAGACGATGAATCTCATAATGGATTTCTTCAATTTGTCTCCATAATTTGTCGACTACCGATTTGTAATTCATTTTTTCTTCAGGCACAATTTGACTTAATATCCTAGACAATGAATCCAACAGCGCACTTTGTTTGCTCACGGGTGGTTGGATCTTGACTCGCTCTTCCTCTCGTTGGCGAGCTTACCTCTCTAGTTTTATCTGTGCCAAATGGTCCTTTTAATCCTCCACCGTATTATTTACAACCGCCTTCATTTTGTTAATTTTGTTTGCACGATATTTAGTTTTTCTATTTATTATGTCAAACACAAGAACGGTCCGACTCGTTCCTTAAATTGGTCAAGTGTATTTCTATTGTCAATAAGAATTAGAAATAAGTAGAAGTCGCCTTTTTCTTTAGTGTTTTAACAATAGTTTATTTTATTTCCAAAAACGCCACGACATTGACTACTGGTGAAACCAATTTTTTGAATTTCCTTTATTTGTTTTATCTTTTTAAAAATTGCTGATTGATGCCAAACTGCAGTACTCGTGCGTACTACTTGGGTTACTGATCGAGTTACCACTTTGTCGCTAAAGATGGGGCTGATGTGGTTCCACACCGTTTTTAAACGGTGACTACTGGTGAAACCAATTTTTTGAATTTCTTTTATTTGTTATATCTCTTTAAAAATTGCTGACTGATGCCAAACTATAGTACTCGTGCTTACTACCTGGGTTACTGACCGAGTTAACTAGGTCAGAAACTGCTGACGCCAAAGTTTTTTTGAAATACATGAGTTGAACAAACTTTTTTTTACACAAATAAAATAACTTATTATGATTTGGTCGCCCTGGCGACACAAATCGTTTTTAAATGTTGTTTTTTTTTTTTTGTTTAATGAAAGACGTTAGTATTTCTTGAATTTATTTAATGTTTATTTATTTATAAGCAAATAGGCACTAGCACATAAACCAGTGACTAATAGTCGTCGCAACCAACACATAAATTTGGTGGACTTCGAAGCGAGATTACAAAGGTAGATATGGGGCCGAAGACAGCGATGCACACCCCATGTAGCTGCAATTATTATTATCTTATTTTGTATAATCTAAACACCAACAAAGGTAACAAAAAATGGAACTCAGTTTCTGAGCAAGGAGCAAAAATTAGTAGAAAAAACTACTGAATCTGTTGAGGATTGGATGAAGCAATTTGAATATGTCTGCACAGTTTTAAAAGGGAGGGGCGAAATCGGCTTAGATTTGCCTCATTCAAGTAAAGAACAGGCTAAAGACGTCGAACTGGTAGTTCAGGGAAAGCCCAAATGCAATACTGATGAGAAGAATGAGAATTATTTTGAAAGCTGATATTCCCGTATACCAACACCCAAGACGGTTGGCCTACTGCGATCAAGAGATTATAGATAATCAGATACAGGAATGGCTTGAGGAAGGATTTATTCGAGATCGGTGTATGCATCTATATTATGATTCAGATCTTGTTCAAATGTGGAAAGTTGTAGAGAGTTGCGTATATGTAAGTTACGAGTTCCCATGGCCTTAAATGGTATTATCTTACCATGTCCTTCCTTGTGAAGAGGATTAAGGCTTGGATATTCAGGATCTTCGTTGAGAATAACGACACAAACACTCAATTAAACGTTATAAATTGGTTTTATTCACTTATTCGATATTAGTTCGATGTCACTTGTACAATGTCAAGATTAAGACTGCCCGCCCTGTCGAGCGTGGTCCTTTAAATATACCCCAAGATGCCCAAGGGGCGCTGGCTGCGGCGTTGTGTCGCTGGCAGCGGCGTTGGGATCGTGTCAGAAGTGGGTCGCCTCTTCCGGCGAATTCTGCTTATCGGCAATATTCAAAGTGCTTATACTAGAAAGGGAAGTGAAGTGCCTAGTGTGACCGACGAGGGTCGTCTTGGGTCACGTTTTGCTAGGGTCGCATAAATACTAGGGGACATAAGTCGCTTACTTGGCTAAGTGTGTTTACAGGAAATAGAAGACGTAGGTAGCTTAGTCGGCTAAAAGATACACGCGTGCTGTGTGTGGTCTGTTGGTGTGTGAAATGTGAGTGTGTGAAATGTGAGTGTATGAAGTGTGAGTGTATGAAATGTGAGTGGGCTGGTGTCACTTAGATTGATAGTATGGGTCGCGATGCACGCGTGTTGTGTGGTCTGTTAATGTTCCTAACATGTGTGAAATGTGAGTGTGTGAAATGTGAGTGTAAGGTCAAGGCTTAGATCGATAGGGGGTATTTTGCCCGATGCTCATTCAGGCGTTTTCGGTAGAGAGTGTTGGTCGAGTCCCGTTGTGATAGGAGATGCCGAGGTGTGGGGCATGGTCTGGTGACTGAAGGACAAGGCGTTCCAGGGGCGCTGGTTGTATGGGAGGAGGCCTCGCATGAGGATGAGTGTGCTAACTCCTCCCCCCTTAAAAATCGACGTCTCGGAGATCCTTTAATTTCGGGTGTTGTTTCTGGTTTCTGGAGCGTCTTCTTCAGAATCCAACCTATGAAGATGGCGAGAAATACGAGGATGGTGCAGCCGGCCGTGATGGTGGTTCCTTTCGTTAGAGTGTTGAGGCGTCGTAGATTGTTTATGTGCAAGTCGTGAATGTATTCCACGTTTAGTCGGTGTCCTTCGTTTACGACTTCAGACAAAGTGGATGGTATAGCCACCATCCTTGTAACCGTCTGGCTTCTGAAGGTTTTGCTACCGATAGTCACCGATTCGTTGGAGAATTGAATAACAAAGGTCCCGTTTAGTTTCGATTCTACAACGCCGTTTGTCAACTTCCCTCTAAAGTTGGTCGTGAATAAGGTACCATCTTCTAGCAACTCGATGGGGCTTGCCGTGTTGGTTATCGAATGGCATTTTGCGGTTCCGCCTTTTATTAGTCTTGGCAGGCAAGACTCTTCATCCAGGTGAGTGAGGTCTGACTCCTTACAAATGGTGATGTTGCCCATGGTCTGGCAGCTCTTGGATATCATGTAGGTGTCTCGTGGTCCAACCAGTATCTTTCCCGAAGGAATGTCGATTTGTTGATTGTTTGTTATGGTTGGCCTGATGATCTGCACCGAGTACTCCTGTTGTAGTACCCGTGGCATCGCTATGTTGTAAAGGAGTAGGGTACCGTTCACGAAGATAGTGGGTTGGGCAAATTCGATGGCCTCTATGATGTTGTTATAAGGCAAGCTTGGTGTGGTGTTGATAATGTCCTGCAACTCGTCTATATCCAATAGGTTTGAGTTGATCACGCCAACTTTAGCGAGTTGGCATGCTCGCACAATCTCATCCAGCTTCCGTTCAAGTAGCAAGATTTTGTTCAACAGGATGGATAGTTCGGAGTCGTTATCCTTGTTTATTGTGTTCAGGGCTCCTGCAAGTTCGTTTATTTTGTCAAATGCTTCTTGAATGCCGGACAGGAATTGTTTATTAATGGTGAATTGTTGGTTATTCTCTCTAATCAGAGAATCATGGGATTGTAAGATCTGGTCCCAGTCAGCTGCGTCCGGTGATCCTGCTACCCATTTCCAAGCTGAGCCTAGCCATCTGATTGATCGTCTAGTCCTCCTGTGGGAGGCCGTGAGTTCCTCGATTTTTATTTTTAGATCCTTAATTTTTAGGGTGGCCAATGTCTTCAAGTCCCCAGAAGGGTATTGATCCAGGGCTGATGACAAGTTTTCGGCAAAGCCCGCGAATGAATCGAGAGGGATTACATGTACCAGATTTGAGTGTCCTTCAATTCTCCATCCCTTTCCTTGTTGCAACGTCACGATTGGGGACTCATACTTAAAGACCTTGTAGCTCTCCGCCAATGAGAGGCACAGAATGAGGGGGCTTATATTGGATGTAGAGGGGTGTTATTAATTTTAACTTAGTGTCTAGATGTGTATATAATATGTGTACAAGTGTTTTTTCTTTTTACTTAATGTGTGATTTGTGTAGATTTTTCCCTGTCTGTGTGATTACCGTGACCTTTTTGTCCTGAGCGACTTTTTCCCTGCAAAAACCTTTTGGGTGTTTTCCCTTGATTTGTTTGTTGGCTACGAAAATTTCTTGGTTTTGGATTCTCTCTTTTCAATTTCTTGGCCCTATTTGTAATTGTTAATTGTTGTCGATTGAAAAAAAGGTCGACTGGTTTCTGCTTGGTTACGGAGTGTATGGATTGATTGTATCTAGCAACCGTCCATTTCGCCAGTTGGGCAGCACTCATCTTCGGGTGCTCTATGCGTAGACATCGGTATATTTCCAGGAATGTCAAGTGGAACCGTTCTACTTGTCCATTTACTTCGCTTTTCTGTGAAGGAGTCCGGTAAATCTCAATTTGTAGTTCGTGCAAATAGTTGATGATGATGGGACATAACAATCCTCGCTCGTTGTCCATGACTATTAATTTGGGCACTGAGAAGTATGCCAAGACGTCCATAAGTTTCTCCTTGAGGTGTATAGACGACCGGTTCTCGATAGGGAACAACATTGCATACTTCGAGAATTTGTCAATACAGGACAAAAACCATAGTTTCTCAATTACGAAGAGATCGATGTGTAAAATTTCGCATGGCATGCAAGGTATTGGTGTCGGCTGTCGGTGTGGCTTTTTTGGTCGTCGGCTATACTTTTGAGTTCCACATATAGTGCATTTTGACACATAGCCTTTGTGTTTTGCTGCCATTTTCGGGAAATAGTACTTCAAGAGAATTCGTTGCTTATTCTCCCAGTAACTTCTATGGGCTCTTCGGTGTTCCTTTTGGTTTGTTGCAGGCTTCATTGCGGTGACGGCTGCCACTTTCTTCCCATCAGTGCGTATTCCCTCACTCGACACCGTATATCCTAGGAAATTTACTTCGATTTTCATGAAGGTTGTTTTCTCCAAGTTAACCCGAAGGTTGGCCTTCGAGACCTTTTCGAAGACCCTTTGAATGTCGGCTATATGCTCTTCCTCGCTCCTGCTGAATATTATAATATCGTCAATGTACACGAAGCAGCATATTCCGATAAGATCTCCAAGGACATCATCCATCATGCGTTGAAATATGGCGGGGGCGTTTTTTAGTCCGAACGGGAGTCTTAGGAATTCGTATTTCCCGTTTAAGACCGAAAAGGCGGTTTTCGGTATGTCCTTTTCGCGCATCCGAACCTGATGAAATCCCGAAGTCAAATCCAGAGTGGTGAAGAATTTAGCCTTACCAAGGCTGGCCAGCGTAGAGTTAATATCCGGAATGGGATACCGGTCGGCGATGGTAACAGTGTTCAATTTCTTGAAATCGATTATCAGTCTATATTGTTTCTCGCCGTTTGGTTTTGGGTTTTTGGGTACCACCCATACGGGAGAGTTATACGGGCTTTTTGATGGCCTGATGATTTTGTTGTCCAGTAACTCGTTGATTTGCCTCTTAACCTCTCCCATCATTGGCGTTGGGAAAGGGTAGGTGTGTGTGTAGACGGGTTCCTGGTCCAGTGTGCGGATTTCCGCCCTTACCTCCGTTGTCACTGTTTCTGACTCAACTAAGGGTCCAAAAATGTGGCTGAAGGAATGGATTATTTCATCAAGCTGACGTGTATACGATTTCGGGGTGGTCATCATGTTCGCGGCGGTTGAACTCATCATTGAGAGTGGGATTTTTACGCCTTGTGCCATAATAAGTTGGTTGGTGGAGCGGTCCAATACGGCTCGTATCTTGCCCAGACTGTCTATATGGGCATTCAAATTGGAAGTGCAGGGAGGAGCGGGAGCGTTTGAATCGACTTGACCGATCGACTCTACTCGGGATCTCGGTTCACTATGGGTCACTGTCCGATGTGTCGTACGCGTTATCTCCGGCGGCTGCCAATTGCTCGCGTTGAGCATCTCTTTCGGCCAATTGGTTGATGACCTCCTGTAGCCTTTCAATTTCGGCAGCCAATTGCCCGATTTGAGCATCCCTTTCGTCTACGGCATTCATGGCCTCCTGTAGTGTAACGCCCACGGTTTCCTTGTCACTTATTTTGTATTGTTTATAATAATCTTTTTACTAAATTTTTAGGTAGCTCTATATTTCCTAATGTAGGACGTGGTGTCTGTTTTTATGAGTGGATGACTCCTAAGTGTGTGTGTGTGTGTCGGATTTAAATCTCACCCGTTGTATAGCAAAGTTTACAATATGTGATACTCACAATAATATCTGTAAGAATGGAGAACACACATTAGGATATCATATGTTAGATAGCCACCAGCCAGGTAGCTCATTTACGCTGTCACCATTCCTTAATTCTTGGAAGGGGTACCAGGTTTTTTTTGCTTTTCGCGTTATTTTTGCGGAGCGTGCATAATTGAAATTGCGTTTGTGCACTATGATTCACATTCCTTCTTTTACCCCCCTTTTTTTTAAGCCTCGATTCTGTTCTACATTGTTGTTTTTTCTTTTTAGGATTTTTGGTTTTTTCCTTTTTTTCCTCGACCGTCTGACTAAGCATATTCTTGCTTTAAAAACCATAGTGCTAGTGTAGGGTTTAGTTTAGTATCAACCAAGAACATGGAACGATCGGACGAAAATTGTAACTCAGCCATGCAAATGGAAGTAGTTTACTGCGACTCCTCTTCGGATGAGGAGAGCATGGAGGAGGAAATAATAGTTGTGGATTCAAGTTCCGAATCTGAAGAGGATTCCACTCCTGAATTATTCCCTCGGTTCAGCAGAGGCGGATCACCTGATTTTGATCAGACCTATAATTCATCGGAGAATGATTACGGCGACTTAGGATTCTATGTGCCCAGACCGGGTGATGACGAGGATACGATCCCCGTTCCCTTCCCAAAGCCGCTTAGGCCGATCAACGTTCCCAAGATCGTTATTCGGGAATATCTGGAATACCCCCCACCATGTGAGGAATCGATTACCATTATACACAGGTTGAAGACACATCCTTTAGAGTCGGTTTTCCGTTACGAGGATAATAGAAGGCGAGCTGGGTGTCCCAACCTGAGGAGTATACTCAAGTGGAGGCACCCCACTCCTGCTCGCAGACGGCCAAGATAAGCTGAATAATAAACCAATTGACAGAATCAAGAGCAATAATTTGTTTAATTTTTATCATTTGGGGCTAGGGTTTTTTTGGGTTTTAGATCATTTGTATTTTTCTACTTTTAGTAGCTCCTTGCCAAGAAGGAAGGTTTGGTCAAGAATGAACTTTTTCCGCCCTCTCTGAAGGAGGACTTGGTCTTTCAACCAGTCATTCACTAAATAGAAACGACTCTTTCCGTCCTCTCCGAAGGAGGACTTGGTCTTTCAACCAGTTATTCGTTTTAGTCAAAAATGAACTCTTTCCGCCCCCTCTGAAGGAGGACTTGGTCTTTCAACCAGTCATTCGCTAATGGAAACGACTCTTTCCGTCCTCTCCGAAGGAGGACTTGGTCTTTCAACCAGTTAATCGTTTACGTAAGACACCGGAAGGGGGAATTAGATTAGATGGCATGCCCCCACATAGGGATCATTGAACCTTCTCATTGCATGTGGTTATCTTTTTATTTTTAATATTTTCTTTTTATTCTTTTTCTTTATGGGGCCAGTTGCCATACACGGGAGCGTGTCGCTCCCCTTCCGGTTTCTTTTATTCACATGTTAACGCCAAAAATGCAAGAGGCGCAAAAATTTTTTCCCTTCGTTTTGCTAATTCCGCCTTGCCTGACTTTGCTGGCGTGAGAGTGCGGTCTTAGCAAAATGCGTTCGGGATGGTTACTCGAAGAGTCAGCAGTTTTATGCAAGCCGAAGCACGCGTTGATCTCAAATATCACCATTGTGAGGTGAAGCGTTTCCCGTTGGCCAAGTGGCCTATATTATTATTTTCGTGTTTTGTTTTATTTGGGATAGGTCAGGTTCGTGCCTGAGTAATTAATTGTTTCACTCTACTACGCGTCTTGCTGACATGGCTTGCATTCAACTGTGGAGCTCTTCCTATTATCGTCTAGACCCGTAATATTTCTAGATTCCCCCTGAGGGGTAGTTAGTGCTATCATTGCTTCTAGAAAAATTACGAGTCCCTGCTCGGGCGCCAGTTACGAGTTCCCATGGCCTTAAATGGTATTATCTTACCATGTCCTTCCTTGTGAAGAGGATTAAGGCTTGGATATTCAGGATCTTCGTTGAGAATAACGACACAAACACTCAATTAAACGTTATAAATTGGTTTTATTCACTTATTCGATATTAGTTCGATGTCACTTGTACAATGTCAAGATTAAGACTGCCCGCCCTGTCGAGCGTGGTCCTTTAAATATACCCCAAGATGCCCAAGGGGCGCTGGCTGCGGCGTTGTGTCGCTGGCAGCGGCGTTGGGATCGTGTCAGAAGTGGGTCGCCTCTTCCGGCGAATTCTGCTTATCGGCAATATTCAAAGTGCTTATACTAGAAAGGGAAGTGAAGTGCCTAGTGTGACCGACGAGGGTCGTCTTGGGTCACGTTTTGCTAGGGTCGCATAAATACTAGGGGACATAAGTCGCTTACTTGGCTAAGTGTGTTTACAGGAAATAGAAGACGTAGGTAGCTTAGTCGGCTAAAAGATACACGCGTGCTGTGTGTGGTCTGTTGGTGTGTGAAATGTGAGTGTGTGAAATGTGAGTGTATGAAGTGTGAGTGTATGAAATGTGAGTGGGCTGGTGTCACTTAGATTGATAGTATGGGTCGCGATGCACGCGTGTTGTGTGGTCTGTTAATGTTCCTAACATGTGTGAAATGTGAGTGTAAGGTCAAGGCTTAGATCGATAGGGGGTATTTTGCCCGATGCTCATTCAGGCGTTTTTGGTAGAGAGTGTTGGTCGAGTCCCGTTGTGATAGGAGATGCCGAGGTGTGGGGCATGGTCTGGTGACTGAAGGACAAGGCGTTCCAGGGGCGCTGGTTGTATGGGAGGAGGCCTCGCATGAGGATGAGTGTGCTAACTTGTATAATAATAAATGCGAAATTGTGCAAAAAAGAAGGGTAACTGACAGCGATTGGTAAGGGAGATCAGCCTCTAGTTACATATCATATTAACCAGGTTGATCTAATTGACCTTACTAAGATGAGGTAGAATCATTTGTTAGGAGTTGTCAATGGTTTTAGAAAGTTCGTATGGTTATATAATACCAAAAGTACCAAGGTAGTGACCGATAGGGGAACGGCATTTACGTCACATGTGTTTGAACAATATTGAAAGGACAAAAATATTCAACATTTTTTAGTTACAACTGGTGTTCCGTGTGGAAATGGCCAGATCGAAAGAATGCGCAAGATCATTGTACTCATATTAACTAAATTGAGAAAGTCCAGCACGATAAAGTGGAAGCATTATGGGTTAGGTTTTTATATCAATGAAAAGAACTTGGGGTAGTAGCAGTTCACAAACATGGAAGATATAAGGTTAAAAAGATGGGAGATACGAAAGGGAAAACTATGGCCGAGTTCATAAATCCTTGGGGACCTTCATTCGAGTCTAATGAAACGTCAGGAGGGCCGAAACCGGTGATGAGGCACCGAAAGACGATAAGAGAACCAGAAGTGGTCATCTTTTCTAAGACCAGTTTGTAAAGCTAAGCAGGGATAAAATAATAAGCAGACGGTCATACATAATTTCTAAGTTAAAAACGACAGCGTGCGTCGTTTAATATTAAATTGTAACACTAACATCATTAACCACGATGTTCCATCTTCTCATCCATGAGCCCATGATGTGTAGCAGACCCTGTAGGATGCTGCTAAAATGCCATATCGTCAGCATAGGTGGCGACTATCAGTCTTCTAGCATGTCTTCAGTGTAGACTGTATAAAGAAACGGGTCCAGAACGCTTCCCTCAGAAACCCCGGCTCTTATCATCTCAATCCCAGATCCCAAAAAGTCGTCACACACCACATTCACCTTGAGACGGGGAGATGCCCTGGTATCAAGCTAGATGATATCACTTCCCCACAGAGCAACGCAGTCAAATGCCTGGGTATCACACTGTGTCGCAGGTTGACCTGGAAGCCGCACCTGGTTGTCAAAAGAAGCACCATGGACTCCAAACATAAGGACATATGGTGTTCCTATTTAGGGCACTGCCAGAACGTCAAACAGGAACTTGATCCAGAGGTTCCAAAACAAAGTGCTAAGAATAATCTTGGAGGCGCATCTGCTAACCTCCAATGCAGGGATCCATCAAACGCTCTGTGTATCAACGGTTATGCAGAATATCTCCCGTCTCACTAGAGCCTATCTAGAACGCCTAGACAGACATCTTAATCCCCTGGCCATAAATCTACTAGACAACACCGCAACAACCCGCCGCTTAAGAAGACACCACACCCTGGACCTCTTTGACAGGATGGACTAATGGTTCCTACAGTATCTTCAATCTCCCACTACCCAGCTCTACATTCATAACAAGATAATGCTAACACCATATCTCTCCACAAGTCAATGTATCATACTTACCGCTAATTTTCCGGGTAGGGACAGATTGCAGAAGAAGAACACCAACAAGAAAAAAAAAACTAAAACTATAGACAATAAAAGAACCGGAAAATAAATTATGCATCATATATAAAAAAAAAAAACCTCAAATTTCACTTATGTGTATGCACACCACTTTGACTCGGTATGTATTTTCCACTTGACAGCTTAACTCCCAAAATCCGATCACAGGCCGCTTAGTCCCCAAAAGCTGGTACTTTTCTATCATTCTGCATTATCCGCGATTCGCATTATCCGATATCTTTTAGTCCTCAGGGGTGTTAAATTCATTGGGTGGAATTACGCCGCGTAACCCACTTATTTAGTTAAAGCTTTCCAACTTAAAATTAAGGGTCATACTCATGAAGCTCATACTGCATTTACTTTTTGGAATGCTTGCACAACTTCAACATAACGCCTTTCCCGATTCAAAAGTTACACTGTAACCGGACATTAAACACAGATAATGTCACTGCTACTCGCAAAGGGGTCATTCTCTAAAGAGGCAGGTTATTTCTGAATTTGATTCTTTAAATGGTACACTCCTAGCACTTTTCCTTTCTCGTTTGTTATTTCATAATAGATTGGACTAACCCTTTTGTGAACAACCCCCTTAATGAACACAAGATCCAATTGCCGACGGAAACTTTTGCTTGCATTGCTTTGAGAAAAGTTTCGAGCGTTAACTTTGTCGGTGACTTTAAGCTATGAGATGCGAGCTCGCAAATTCTATCTTCGAGCATTCTGATCATACATTTTAGAGATATTTCCTTCCCTTTCACCTTAATGATTTAGATAATCAACTCTGACATCGTCAATTAGTAAATTTAACTTCCGAAGCAGATCATAGTTTTTGCCGTGTAGGATCATGGTTTGGCCGAAAGTTAGAAAATGTGGCGAGAAGCCAGTGGCCGAATGCATGCTCGCTCTCATTGCGCCATTAATCTCGCGCAGGGGAATAGTTGGCAGTCCATATATTCTTAATGGAAAGTATTAGGTTGATCAAAACCAATTTTCAAGAAAAATTTATTTATTAAGTTATAAATTTATAATAAATACTTTCAACTTTAAATTATATTTTAAATAATTAAATGTGGACTACTCAATAGAACGTTTGCTTAAAAGTTCGCTCTTGCCATGACAAAAAATTTTCTTCGCTGCGAAAAATTGCAGCAATGAACACATGTTAAAGCTTTCAATGCTATTTGTAGGAAGTCCCGTTAGAATTCCGGAAAAAAATGGTTTGCCACAAAAAAGTTTGGACATTTATGCGACTATATGGTTACATGTTGTCAAAATATTTTTGAATTGATTTTTTTATTTTTGGCCAATGGGTCAAATCACTGTACGTAGGTGAGCGCTGTATTACATAGCCAGACATTTTCCGAAGGCTCAGAAAAATAAATTCCATTACTCTATTTAAATGCAAAAATCAAATCAAAGACGGACGGGAGTTCAGTAAAGTCCTCGTGCACATGCAGGCTTGCAGCTAACCTGCGCTGCTAGGAAAAAACAGAGAATATCCAAGTTTCTTGCACCAACAAGGAAATGGAATTTCCGTTCTTTTGTTCTATTTTTTCTTTCAAAATATATATATATGTTTTGTTAGTTGTATGTTTTGCCGGTTCGAGGTCAAATTGCTAGTTGAATAAAAACAAAATAAACCAGAGGCCCAGGGCTAACTTCGACATCGTCAAAGTTTGTACACCCTTGCAACTTTTTTGGTAACTCTTTTAATTGATATTGATCAAAATCACTTTTTACCACGGATTGTTCCTACGGGAGCTATATGATATAGTCACCCGATCTTGATCAAATTTGATTCAGTTCTTAACAGATATAATAAACTACGAAATGTTTAAGTTGAAAGCAATCGCGCCAAAAGTAACGAAGTTGTTGACAAAAGTCACTGTTTTTGACCGATCGATCCTATGGGAGCTACATAATATAGTAACCCGATCTTGATCAAATTTGGCACATTTGTTTATAGGTGTAATAAACTCACCAATATTATATTACACGACAATAGCTCAGAAAATAACGAAGTAATTCAGAAAAGACACTGTTCGTGACTTTGCCATTTGTATGGGAGCTATATGATATAGTGGTCCGATCCGGCTGAATCCGAGATAAATAACCCCTACAGTATATACAAGCCTACGTGCGAAATTTCAGCTCTGTAGCTCTAACGGTCTAGGAGGAGTTTGCGTTGATCCAGACGGGCGGACAGACGGACGGACGGGCGGACGGACGGACATGAATATATGAACTCGTCTCGTCGTGCTGATCAAGAATATATATACTTTATATGGTCTAAGATGCTTCGTTCTATGCGTTGCACACTTCTGACCAAAATTAATATACCCTTTCTGCAAGGGTATAAAAACTGTTGGTTCTTATATTCCTCTCCGATATATTTCGACTACTTATTGGTGATCGTCTTCAATGCAACTGTAAAAACATTTAATTGTGATTAACTTTAACATTAATTTAACAGCAAGAAACACCTACTTATTTTTACACGTCCGCACACTGTGACGTGGAGCTACACACTGACTTGTCCCTAATAAATCCCTGTATAAATGAGCGCAGTTGTCCGTATCTACCCTATAATTAAGTCTTATATTTGTCGAGGTATTTATTATGTGCAGCATCTCCAAAGTGTAAGGTTTGTTGCAATGTTATTCTTGGTCTATTATGTTTACCAGTGTTTTACTTTACACTGGCGCACAATGGGCCATAAGTGCCGTTTTTTGTACATTGGAGTGTTGACGAAGTTCATAGTGAGATCTATGTTGTGATAGTCTAGTTTTTATACATATTTTATCACAGTTTTCTTTATTGGTCCCGTTGCACGGTATTTTATATACTACGTTACTCATGCCCATTGTATCAATCTTGCTTTTTGTCCTGTTGAAACTACTCCATGTTATCGGATTTATGTGCTATCTGTATTTGTTCTGTGTCATAGCAATCCGAATCTGCTAATCTTTCCGACAGTTGTGGGACATATGTGACGGAAATAAAGCGTTTTGTCAAAACCCCTTTATTGGTTTTCTTATTGTGAAATTTTAGTTAAGTCCTTATGGTGTGGCTTGGAAAGTCATTATCCTTTAAAATTCGTCGTATATCTTCCTTCGTTTCTTCATGAATATTTGCACAAAAAACAACGAATTGGTGGAAAAATTATATAAATACGAACTTATTTCACGGACCAAACGAAACAAGCTTATAACAAACACATCAATTCTACCAAGAATATATGGATTACCTTAAATTCATAAAGAAGGTACGCCATTGTGACCAATCTGCTCATCAATTGGTTCTCGATCATACGGACTATGCAAATACATAGTCAACATATTAAAAAATATAACGGCAGACTCAACATACAACGTAAAGAACGCCTCAAAATTTAAGAAAGGATTAATGACACGTACATTTGCGACAATGAAAAATTGATATCCAGATGATACTTGTAGTATTCTCACTTTTTCCAAATATTCTAATAGAGTTAGCGCTTGACACTATATGGGAAAAGTGGTTAAAAATAAAAGCGCACACTAACATTCCAAAGTTAACATTCATGGAAATAGTACGTTTTTGTATACAAGAGAACAGATATTTTAAATACAAGGACAACATATACACTCAACTAAAAGGAATGCCGATGGGCTCACCAGCGTCACCAATAATAGCCAACATAATTATGGAAGAACTCTTAGACAAAATGATGAAAACACTACAGCGACCACCTAGAGTTATGACGAAATATGTAGATGACCTTTTTGCGAGATCCAAAACTTGATAACCCAAATTCATTTGACAGAAACATAAAGTTTACAATAGAATTAGAAAATGACAATAATTGACAAATTGACATCAATACACAGACGATGAAACGAGCTAAAATTAAAATGGTACAAAAAACCAACAGCATCAGGACGAATCATCACCTTCAACTCCAAACATCCGAAGTCGAGGATAACGAATACAGCAAGAGCAACAGAAGAGCAAAACTCGGATTGCTATGACACAGAACAAATACAGATAGCACATAAACCCAACAACACACTACGGAGTATTTTCACTAGGACAAAAAGCAAGATTGATACAATAGACAAGAGTAACGTAGTTTATAAGTGGACATTCCCCAACTTTTGACGAAGTAAATATAATAGACCAAGAACAACATTACAACAAACGTTACACTTTGGAGATGCTGCACATAATAAATACCCCGACAAATATAGGACTCAATTATAAAGTAGATACAGACAACTGCGCTCATTTATACAGGCATTTATAAGGGACAAGTCAGTGTGTAGCTCCACGTCACAGTGTGTGGACGTGTAAAAATAAGTAGGTGTTTGTAACGAGTCACATTATCTCTACAATTCAAACTACGCCCATGTAGGACCCTTTTTTTTATTACTTTTTATTTGATACGCCCATGGAGGGCACATTAAATATTCCAACTTCTAAACTAACTGTAGTTCTTTGTCTGATAGTCAATATATATGATATGATGATAGTCTGATATATATATATCGGAGTCAACACAGGAGTAATCATTTTTTTTATATATATGTATATACATGTATATTTGTGGGTAGGGTATTTAAAGTTCGCATATACGTTGTCGATGTGCCACGCGCTTTTCGTTTTCTTTGCAAGCGACAGTTACATGCGAAAAAGAGACAGGTACACACAAGCGGCCAGTAAGAATGAGACCTAGAAATCCACCACTCTCCCCTAAAGCAGCAGCAGGGTGAAAGAGACAGAAGAATGAAGCACAAGAGGCCATTTAAGTCCAAGCGTATGCACTGGGAAGGCAGTCAGTGTTTGGAACTCAGGAAGATAACATCGAGGAATAAAAGTGCTTCAATCCGGAAGGATAACAACTTGACAAGGATCATCAACAGGACTACTCATCGATACAAGGATTTACAACGGAAGGATCAACAAGGATATAGGACAAGGACATTCACCGCTAGAGTGAACCAAGCTTCAGGGATACCTCAGCACCCAAGGAGATTAATGCAAAGGACATCAGGATAATCGGCAGCAAGGACAAATACTTTTCCAAGGATATCCTAAACTTTAATCGGAGTAAACTCTTATTTTCTTTGGGCAACATCGAAGGAGATTTAATCACTTCTCCAATAACTACATTCTACTTCCAAGGATTATCCCAATTCAAATAAACAAACGGTATCTAATTCTATCATCAGTCAAGATCTTTCTTATATAGATTCGAACCATCGCAAAGATTCTCTTTAATATTTAAACCGGAAACCATCTCGAGGGTTTCTAATCGCATGGATAACTCTTATTTGCGCGTCACCGTTACTTACTCTTCTTTGAACAAATATATATACATTTTAACCATAAAATATATATATATGCATTGGTTAGCTTGCACATCCATATCATAGTCTATCGGTTTACCGGGCGAACTTCGAAATCCTTTGGCCGCTTATCTCTTATATTACGACCCCGAGTCCTTACTAATATACCAGCAATGGGCGTTCATTGGATAAACCATCGTCGCAAAGCCGAGTTGGAAGTCATTTGTGACGAATTCGGATTAGACACCGGTGGAACAGTGGATGACCTAAGGAATCGTTTCCGCGGGTTCGCCTCAAGGGAGGATCATCATTCTGAGGTATTGAGTCGACTTGCCGAAATCGAAGCCCAATTTAGTGTCGGGGACAACAAATTAGATGTAAAACCCCAGTCTAGAGCACCCTTACCCACTCCTGATGGAATTGTTTCCCAACTGTCGGTACCACAAGACACTAACTATCATTCCGAATCGCGTTCTGGTTCTTCGACACCTGGTTCGTTATTCCTGGCTTAAAGATCAACATCAAACCCAGTAAGCGTAATCGAGTCCATGAATTTATAGTAGGCCGTACCACTGGGAGCTACGCCTCGACCGCGGAACGTACAACTAAATGGGGAATTGCCTTTAGCGGATCCACCGATCCTATCTATTTCATAGAACAAATAGAGACTCGAGCCGCGACGTACCGGTTGAGTTTGGAGACACTGCCCCCGATGATAACCATCCTATTGACCGGACGGGCCGCGGGTACCCGGAGATGACATGGGTCGATTTCAAGTCCGAATTTTTAGAGTTCTTTCTACTCCCACGCTATTTTAAGAAACTGGAGGAAAGCATACGCGCTCGAGAGCAACGCCATCAGGACCCATACAAAGAGTATCTAGTAGACCTTCGAGGAATGATGAAGAGAACTCATTACTCGACGTTACAGGAACTCGACAGGATCTACGAAAATCTATTACCAGATTACAAGCTGTATACCCGACAAAATGATTTCCAAATGTTACCCGGCGTAACCAAGTTGGTGGTAAATTATGAGACAATTCGATCGGAGTAAGGTAGCGATGACCCAGCACATTGGAAAAGGAGCAACGCCATTCAGAATAAGCCCTTAGATCATATAACTTCCAGCCTAAACGGGACTGCTATATGTCAACTCTCTGAAGCCCTCGTGGATAATAGCACAGCTTGCCGCAAATGTGCGGGAACTGGTCACTTCGCACGAGAATGTACGAAGCCCCGTGTGTTGTTCTGTTGGCAATGCGGACGAAGGGGCGTACGTACTATCGAATGTTGCCGCCGTTCGGGAAACGGGCAAAACCTCCGTCTCAATCTGGGCCAGGCGGAGAGACCAGACCAGAAACCCAGCCCAGTAACCCCCTCCTCTTAAAGAAAGACCAAATCCAACTCCATGTCTTCGTCAATAGAAAACCAATGGTAGCTACCTTGGATTCAGGAGCGAACAAGAGTTTCATAAATGAGAAAGTGGCTCTTCAGCACTTCGCCCTGTTCCTCCTGCGAGACATTCATACTAATATTAACCTTGCCGAAAACACTCGTGCAGTGAACACAAGTTCTCTCAGGGCAAGCATCGGTCTCGGGGCACAGACCGAGTACATATGACATTGTTAGCGATGCCATCGATGATGGACCCTCTTATTCTGGGAGTAGATTTCCTTCGGAACATAGGAACTTCTATACGTTGTGGAGGTTATCTGTTACAGTTGCCCCCTTTCGACAAGCCCCACAGCCCCGTCAATTCTACAATTCAGTCATCGCTAGTGGCGGATGACCACACGCAGCCTAATGCTCTTATAAATAGACTGGCTCCTGCAGAAACGCCCGTTACGCCCGTTACGCATAACAACAGACCAGTATGTCATTCGGGCTCAGTCTTGCCGCCTCCAACACCGGACGCTGTCCTTAAAAACCCATTCCGCCAGCCCGGCAGCAGAAAGGAACCGGTAACCGAGATGGACGCGCGATTACCCTCAGTAGAAGCGTAGATCCGTGACAAGGACTTAAAGCCAGAACAATCATCCAGTATGGGACAGGAGACACTAGAGCCGGAACTTCAAGCTATTCTATTCTCAACGGTGTTACCCAAATAGCACAACATGTCATTGTTTTGAAGCACGATCGACCCATGAAGCAGAGGTATTATCCCCGTAATCCGGCCCAAGAACAGCTTATCAACGAAACAGTAGACGCACTGCTGAAGGAAAACCGTATTGAACCATCCAAAATCCCTCACAGCGCACCAATCGTGTTGGTAGGTAAGAAAACTGGCGATACTCGCATATGTTAAGACTTTCGACAGCTGAACGCTCAGTCAGTACACATGCCTTCGCTTATCTAGACGATATTATCATAATCGGAAAGACGCTCGAGGATCATCTCTCACAACTGCTTGAAGTCTTTCGACGTCTACGAGAAGCCAATTTAAGAATCAACCGAGACAAATGTCGTTTCTTCAAAAAACGGATCCAATTTCTAGGTTACGTTGTCAGCGAGGATGGTATCCATACTGACCCCGAAAAGGTAGCAGCTATCCGTAACCTTCCACCACCAACCAATGTCAAGGAGTTACGTCGATGTCTCGGTATCGTCTCTTGGTATCGTCGGTTCGTACCCAACTTTTCTGACACGGTACAACCTCTCACGAAATTGTTCAAAAAGGGTTTGAGCTGGTTTTGGAACCTGGAACAACAACAGGCGTTCGACGCACGCTCGGTCATTGCTTACGCTAGTCGACGTCTCTTGAAGGCGGAGGAAAATTATTCGACTACTGAGAAAGAATGCCTAGCAATAGTCTGGGCAATCCGGAAACATCGTTGCTATTTGGAAGGCTATCGCTTTGATGTAATCACTGACCATTTGGCTCTGAAGTGGCTGAACTCAATAGATAATTCCACGGGGCGTGTGGCCAGATGGGCAATAGAGTTGCAACAATACGAGTTCGAGGTACATTATAGAAGAGGTAAGCTGAACGTGATTGCCGATGCCTTATCGCGACAACCTTTGGACGTGCTGCACTGGGCGCGACAAGAGGATCCGGAATGTATATGGTGGCAAAAGCTCCGACAGCAGGTCATTGAATGCCGGTGGACTTTCCAGGATATGTAATCGAGAACGGGCAGATTTATCGGCGACGAGACCCACACCGGACGACTACGATTCTACGCCTTGGAAATAATGCGTTCCCCTAGAACATCGAGAGCAAGTACTCAAGGAATGTCACTATGCAGTCACGGCCGGCCACTTGGGAATCAGGAAACCTACCTTGCGAGTGACACAGAGGTACTATTGGCCTGGCCTCAGGTAATACGTTCTAAGCAAGGTAATACGATGTTACTAGTTTTCTTGGATTTATATAGTAAATGGGTCGAGATGGTACCACTTCGTACGGCCACTTCAGCCGCTTTGGAGAAGGCATTTCGTGAAAGGATCTGGGCCCGGTTCGGCAATCCTCGCACCCTCGTGAGCGATAACGGTACCCAGTTCACTAGCAAGCTTTTCAAAAACTTCTGCAAAACGTCCGGAATTATACTCCAGCATACTGCCCCATATTCTCCACAGCAGAACCCTACCGAGCGGGCAAATCGAACTATCAAGACCATGATTGCACAATACCTGGAGAATGGGCAGAACACTTGGGATCAATGGCTTCCAGAAATAACACTAGCGATCAACTCAAGCGTTAACGACACCACCGCATTCAGTCCAGCTTACATCATATTAGGTCGAGAACCCCGTATGCCCGGCGCTCTTTATGACCAAGTAACGGATGTCCCCGGTAACGAACCTCCTAGCCACGACGGGCGCGTCCGACGAATGGAAGATATTTTCAAGCTTGTACATGAGAATCAACCGATCGCTACCCAGAATCAAAAGAAATATTATGACCTGAGACGACGCGACTGGCGTCCAAACATCGGGAGCATGGCCATGCTCAAGCAACATGTGCTGTCTAATGCCAACGAAAGGTTCAACGCCAAACTGGCGCCTAAGTATGAAGGCCCGTATAAAAGAATCAAGTTTCTTTCCAGCAATGTCATTAGACTACAAGAAGCCCAGGGGCGTGAGCGACTTACCGCAGGCCTGGCTGACTTTAAGGCCTTCAATAGTGACGACCACGAACCCCCAGAACTGGGTCTTTCTGAAGACATCGGCCTCGGGACACCTCGTACCCACGGCCCGCACGAGGCCACTGATTAAAGATTTCAAGGGGGACCACTTGTTGGTGGGTGCGCCTGCCCAACGTACCCCTCCCTTCTAAAGAGGGGCTCTTCGCACCGATACTAGGCAAGAATTATCTAAAAAATTGTATCTTAGCTTTAATCTTAGCACTTTTGTAAACCGCACTCATAGGGCCTCCGTTAGTACACTCAGAATTCAGGGTAGTTTTAACCAGGGACCGAAAATAATTATTATCTTCCAAAAAATATTCCAAAAAATCATCTATGTAATAATTGTTACAAAAACCCTCAATCTTAATTCTTATTTTTGATTTTTAACATGAAAACAAAAGAATAAACTTACAATGAGTCAGCAAATGGAGTCAGCAATGATTTTTATTTTTGAGAAAATAAAAATCATTAAATGATTTTTATATTTTTTTTTTTACATAAAACACAAATGATTTTTATTTATTTTTTTTCAAAAATAACAGTTATGGGTTGAGGGAAAAAATGAAAATCAAAAATAAAATTTATTTTTGAGTTTTATTTTAAAAATCAAAAATAAGAGTATATTTTGAGTTAAATGGAAAAAGTTTCAAAATAATTATTATTATTGATTTGTTAAGATTTATCTTATAACAGTTACGGTCCCTGGTTTTAACACACTTTATATTTCACAGTATGTCACAGCCAGGAGAAGACGACGGTGATCGCGAGGCTGACATAGCCCAGATCGTCGAAGAAATGCTAGCCGTATGGGAAAGGGAACATGCCACTGTCATGCCCGGCCCCATAGCTCGGTGGTAGCTCGCCGGAAGAGCCGGTCTTGCTCTGCCGCGTAGAGCTGGACCCGACCAACATCCCGATCGAGCGAGCTTCGGGGAGCAAGAATCCAGAGAGCGACAAAAGCTACCCGACGAGGCTCAACGAGCTTCAGCTACGACCCGACCGGAGCGCGCCGTGATCCTGTCTCGGCAGCAGCCGCGTTCTTTGGTTCAGTTACAGTACCCGTGTGCCCACCGGATATGGCACTCGATCAATATCGGGAAGACATGGTCACGCCCCCACTTCCCCAGACGGAGCCTCTCGTCTGGCCAGCAGAGCGCGTTTGCCGAGAGGAAATGTTCGTCTTGCCTTACCCAGGACCGAACCCTGGTGAAGTGCTCGCCGTCCCCAAGGAGGACTACAGAGCCCTCGCTGCCGTTGACTGTGGATCCGAGTTCAATTCGCCGTCTCCCCGTGTATCGGACACCCCTCCGCGGCCCGTGTGTGAGTGTCTGGAGAGACGCCAACCTCAAGAAGTCGTGGAAACAGCCATGCCGGACATACCTCTGCGGCCCGTGTATGAGCCTATAAGCCCCCCAGCGTCGCGAGACCCTTTGCGCCGATCTACGGCAATTTATGTGCCAGACTCCATCCCCGCGGCCCCCAATTGGGTCCTCACACCACCGGAATGGCTCGTCGACACCCCCGATAGACGAGTACCCGCCGAAGTCAGAGATCGGGTGGCTGTGATCCGTCATGATGGGCCCCGCAGGAATCACCGTTTCCTCATGTGGGCGGACGACCGACTCTTCCGCATTGAGGTTAAGGTACACCGGCAAGTCACGGTCCATTTCGTCCGTTCAAAATAAGGACACCGTGTGACGAGTCACATTACCTCTACAATTCAAACTACCCCCATGTAGGGCCCCTTTTTTATTAATTTTTATTTGATATGCCCATGGAGCCCATATTAAATATTCCAACTTCTAAATTAACTGTAGTTCTTTTTCTGATAGTCAATGCTTACGATCGACGCCTCCCTCTCTTTCTAGCTACCGTCTTGATGTGGCTGCAGCGTCGACACGTCGCGGAGAGAGAGAGCAACCTCCCGACTACGGACGCTACGCTGCATACCGACGCTAAGGAGACCATGAGAAACTTGAAAGTGAAAGAGAGAGACGGCTATCGTGACGCGTGCGTATGTTTTCACCGTTAGGATATAAGTAGGCAGAGCAAAGGTGGGTTTGAACAGAGAGCTAGAATTAGGAGAAAAGCACTTCGCCAGCGACCACAAGAGTGTCAAGTCAGAAAAAGTGAAACAACCAACAGCAGTGGGAAAAGCCTATAACCGTAGAAGCTCATCAAATGGGATACGAAGATTACATCATGTGAGCTCAATACTCAGAAATCCTGTTAGCTTGAGTGCGGTAGGGACCCAAATCTAGAAAAGATGTTTAGGATTAGTTAGTTATCGATAAATTCTGTACTATTATCACATAACCCACACAGCATTATTTCTTTATTTGTTAATAAATTTATGTCTACCCTTTCCCTTCCCTTTTCCTTGGCCAATTAACTCTTTGAGTGGATCCGAAAGATCAGCGGACTACGGCAGGATGAGTTATTCTCCTGCAGACGAAGTCTGTCGCTGATCTCAAGACTCAGTCACTCAAGGTGAAGAGGCAACGGATCTTGGCCAAGCAGGTTTCGCTTGGCAGGCAAGATCAGTCGTTGCAGTTTCTCTTCGCCATTCCTTTCCAATAGCCCCACTAACGTTTCTCTTCACGCTTCCTTTTCCTTCCCTTTCTCCCTTTATGCGGCCCCAATCTCTTATCATAATACTCTTCAAGGTCTTCAGATCAAATAAATGTTCTGTAGACGGGACTCTGAAGGCTGAGAACTGTACCCCAGCCAGAGCTTCCTTACATGTTTCTTGTTGTTAAATTAATGTTTAAGTTAATCACAATTAAATGTTTTTACAGTTGCCCTGAAGATGACCACCGATGAGTGGCCGAAATATATCAGAGAAGAATATAAGAACAAACCGTTTTTTATTTTGTTTTTATTCACCCAACAATTTCACCTCGAGCTGGCAAAATATACAACTAACAATCAAAAGGTCGCAAAAACCAACAACTATTTTTTTTGCTTATTTTTCTTTTTTTTATTCTATTTTTATTAAAAAAAATATATAAACCAGAGGGCCGGGGCTAATTTCGACTGCGCCGAAGTTTGTATACCCTTGCAAGTTGTTTGGTACCCTTTCCTCACAAATAGCCGTTAAAGTGGAAAATCGTTTTATCTAAAAAGAGTAATGTTTGCGAAAGAACGGCCCACAATCCTAGCATATGGAAAAACGAAGTCGAAGAACGACCGATCATTCCTATGGGAGCTATATAATATAGTCACCCAATCTTTATCAAATTCGGCACAGTCATTAACAGATATATTAAACTAACAAATGTTTATTTTGAAAGCAATCGCGTCAAAAGTAACGAAGTTATTAACAAAAGTCACTACTTTCTATCTGACCAAAATTAATATACCCCTTTTGCAAGGGTATAAAAAAAAACCAAAACTGAGAAAACTTTATTTGACCAATCGAACACGTTATCAGCGCAGTCACCGGGTTACATACGAAGTTTATGCCAATATTTCTTGATATTCTTTCCACAGGGGCATGTCCTATTCGCATTGTCGCTGTTTTGTCCGAGATTGTACATTTTGGTCGAGCGAGCTATTGAAATGCGGTGACCATGTAGCTACGAGTGCACACATAGACAAAACGAAATCACAAGCGACATCGGCCTGCCTTTGTCGTTCTGCAGTCTGTGCCAGGCTAAATTGAGAGTTTGAACATTCGGGTTTATGCCGAAGTTCTCTGGGGTTCCATGCCTAGGCTAGCATTTGCAATCAAAAAATCATTCGTTTGTCCCATCTATAGGTTTTATGGTTAGTTAAAACTCTTGTCTGTACCCCGCGTCTCTAGGAATTGTGCAATCTAGCAATATAGCAGCGACACCTTATTCAGGCTTAGTACTCCGTTGTACATTACATACCAGAGTAGCGACCCATAACAGAGCCCCGTGGAACTCCTCCGGTAATGTTGTTTTTATCCATCGTAAGTGTCCATGTGCAGCCATTTGTTGTTGAGGTACCTGCTAATTACTTTCAACAGGTAAGGCGGAAATCTAAAGTTTTGCAGTGCCTCTTGAATGAAGGATCATCGTGCCGAGTTAAAAGCATTTTTAACATCTACTGCAGTTATTAGGTAGTATTGTTTTGATCCGCCTATGCATCGATCACCAGCGATTGCGTTCCGAGCTATGTTTACCATTTTCTGAATTGCATCTATTGTAGATCTCCCTTACGAAAACCAAACTGATTTTCGGAATTTGCTTGGTTAGCCTGTCCTAGAGCTGACAGTTTTTCGTATGTTGTGACCGACGGTAGGTCTGCTACATCATAGGGGACTGTGAGAAAGATGCTAGGTGCTTGGGGAGGGAAATAGTTAATTTGCTATTGTATCCATTTCAATACTAGAGGGTGGTTCTAAGCCCTGGAAAGATTTTAGCATCTTCATAACAATTTGATATGGCCTGCCCCATACATCATTTGCTGCTTCCGTGAGAAGTGCGTTAAAGCAGGTTTTTTTCCTGCGGCGTATCGCCATATTAAGCTCTCCGCGCTTTGCCTCAAAAAATTTAGATGGGGAGACTCAGAGTCTAGGCTGGCCCGAGTGCGTTGGAATGTCCTTCTGGCTCGATGACACGCCTTACGGAGTTTGGCAATTTTTACGTTCCACCAATATGAGGGTCTGTTGTTCTTGAGACAGGCATTTTGAACGCGGAGCGTTAGCCAGGCGTAAAGCACGTCCGCTAAATATGCTTCCGTATTGTGCTGCTCTAGCGTTCAAGTGAGGAGTTGGACATCTAAACTGAATGTTTGGGGTCTCGTTGTCTGCCGTTCCGAATGCCGCTGATTTTCAATCATGCAAATAATTGCATTGTGGTCGCTAGCATACAGCCACTATACAGTGGGGACTCAATACCCACCGTGCATGTGGGCAGAGCACTGCTGACGAAGGTGAGATCAATTATTGTTCCTATGTTGCCCCGTTGTAACGTAAAACCATCGCCTGTGTTTAGGAGCTCCAAGTCGATTCACCCGAATGCTTCAAGGAGTGCTTGAACTCTTGCATTGGTGAAGTCCCCAGCAACAATTGCTGGCTTGTGGCATCGGATCTGGTGCGCCAGCACCGAAGCAGAATGCTTCGAGGCTATATGTGGGGGTAAATAGCAGCTCAAAATCCAGTATTCTCTAAATTTGGGTCTTACAAAACCGTTAAAGGATGCAGAGAATTTTATCTGGTACGGTGTTGTCTCACATTCCCAGATCGCAGCTTTTCCCGAATTGTTTTGTGCCCATAAGGCTCGGTGATGATTGCAACGTCTGTGCCGAGCTCTGACGGTCTACCACATCTCAGACATAGGCCAGTTCGGTCTGTTTCGCTGGGGCATTTGGACGCGATGTGGCTGTATTTCACGTATCTTAGGCACCTTCTCAGACTATTGTCTAGGCGTATAGGGCAGACGTTCCAGCGAACCTTTAATGTTCCAGCTTGAAGGATGGCGCTAACTAACGTAGTTGGGATGTCTCTTTATGGCGGTCATGTCGATCTTCACCTTAAGCCTCGTCCCGAATGCTGATACTGTGTCTTATTTGCTGGTTCCCCCATCGAGCTCTCTGATATCCAGCCTGGTTACGCTACTCAAAGCAGAGGTTTCTAACGTGCTACCCAATGCCGCACCAATACCATTGCTTATTTGGTTTAGGCTTTCAGGCATTGGCTTTCCCATTTCGAACAAAAGGTCTCCCTTGGCTGTCCTTCTTGCTTTCCTAACATTTTCCCCAAGTGATTTCAGGGCCTCATTTTCACTGCATGAACTTGAGCATCTCGCTGTGTGTTAGGTTGCCTTTGCTATCAAAATCGGTCCGGCCTCTGTTTTGGCAGCTTAAGCTTTTGAGCCGCCGTCCTGTTGTTTAGTTTGTTGGTGACCTTCTGCCACTCATTTTATATGGTTTTTGATTGGCGCATATGTTTTGCGCTGGGGCAGCGAATTCTCTTTTGGGCGTTTAGCAGAATTGCTGGTGTTTGACTCTGCGAGGATTCTGCCCTTGGAGTCATTTGTGTGGCTCCATATTGCCTTTGTGGGGCTTTTTCGAATTCTATAGGTGAGACTCCGTGGCAGAGAAACTCGTACAATTCTTTAATTTTGACGATAGACCGCTTAGTGCTCAGGTTTATATGCCTCACTGGCTTTTTATTATCGTCTCTGTTGTTAAACGTGAAATCTAACTGCCATACTACCAAACCTAGTACGTCTAGTTCAGCAACGACTTCACTGGAGGGCTTGACGCGGTTGCCGACACATCTGGGCTGTTTGTATTAGCCTACGCTGCAACTGACACAGAGATTGCTTCAAGTGCTGCAGGGTGGGAATTTCCGATTAGAGGACGCCTGGCAATAATGAAATATTCGCTCGTGCAGTCGCTTATGGGAAATCTTCCTTGACAATCGAGCTGGTCAATCGATGCCGTAAAATTATCCATTTCGGACTCAAGGGCAGGGGCAAAATTTAAATTTTAATTGGCGCAAGTTTGAATTAAAATTAAATCCGGCTAAGAACGGTTATTAATTGCAATTTCCCACTTTCCCGATATTGACTAGGGGCTCCCCTTATTACTGTCCTTTCCCAACAACAACAGCTGATCCATAGCGGTGTGAAAACGTGGAAGACTTGCTGGTAGCAATAACAAATAGAAATTGGAAAAATGTGGATAAAATTTCTATAAATAAAAAGAGAGGCAAGCAACGACCTCCCATCACTACACCAGCAGCCCAACCGGCCTTGGCCAAAAATTAAAACCGGTCCAGCGACGAAGGCAGCCCAGCTGTCCCGCGGATGTGGTATGTAGGCAGGATTCCAAAGAACCCTTCTACTTGGTTAGTTCGATTTATAGGCCCGAAGGAAGCCCTTTTCGAGGATAGTGCGGATGATATTTTAGAAGTAGATGTATATATGTACAAGAAGAAAAGGAAATTTGGAAAAATATTGCTCGTGTGCTACTGCCAGTGTGGGTATTGCTTCATACAGGCATGCATCTGCCTTTTTGCGACATATCCCATAACGATTGCCACCTTGTTATGCTAATGTCACGCACTTGTACCCATATAGTTTTTTTTCGCTTGGCCTTAAGTTTGGCTCTCTTACTATCAAAAAAAGTCTTTTCGACTCATCGGAAGAACTTGGCTGCGATACCGGAAATCGTACAAAATCCGCGTCAGACCCTTAGTCCACTGATTCTGTATATGGAGTCCAATTCTCTGGCATATGAATTCGTGGACATCGCTTCTGCCCAAACCGGAGCGCCGTAAAGCATGGTTAGCTTCATTACTCCATGCTACATCATTTTGCGGCTCTGGCTTGGTCCTCTTGTGTTGGGCATTAAGCGTGATAAGGCTGAGCAATTATTTTGGCCTTTTTGGCCGTCGCTGAGAGGTGATCTTTAAAGTGCAGCCTTGTATCAATGAGTTCTCCAAGGTACTGTTTTGCCTTCTTTGTGTTTATTTGGGTGCCACCGACCTGTATGCATGATGTCTCCACTTTTTTCATACTGCTTACAAGAACAGCTTGTGTTCTATTTTCAAGCCCCGTTTTAGCCAGCCATTGTTGCACCTCCAAGTTTATAACGCAGTTATATATGGCATTTTACAGGAAGCCAAATTGATTATCCGACAGTGCGCTGGTAGAGTGTTATGCCTTATCTTGCCTATCTGCTAGAATTCTTTCGAGCATTTTGCCTGTCGTTTAAAGAAGACATATAGGCCTGAATGCTGTGGACTCGACGGCTTGCTTTCTTTGCTTTGGAAGTAGCACAAGCTTTTGTTTCTTGTAGAGATCTGGGAATACTCCATCGCTAATGCTTTTGTTGAATACAGAACAGCTAATGCTTTTGTTGAATACAGAACCGAATATTTCCGGTAGTGGAAGGGGAAGTTCTCCTATTATGTAGTCCATGTCAGCGACTGAGTGGGGCTCTGTGGTTATCCGATCATTATTATACGTCGTTTTCCGATTCTACTCGAACTCTGTGCGGAGGATTTCTGAATCATCGCTGACTCGATTCCATTGGTGTCTCCTTCTGGCTCTATGACATTGCTTGCGAAGGTTGGCGATTTCATCATTCTACCAGTATATCGGTATGTGTTCAGGTATTTTTATGGGCAGGTATTTTTTCGGAGCGCATTGCTTACAAATGTAAGGTCAATCGTCGAGCGAATATTGCCCCGTTGAAACGTGTATTCCTCGCCTGTGTTTAAAAGTGCCAGATCGAGTGTGGCAGGCGTTAAAATCTCCGGCAACAATTGCCGGCCTATTGCTACGAATCTGGTCTGCCAATTCGTCCATCAAGTCACTAAACTCTCCGAGGCTATAAGATGGAGGGAGATAGCAGCTAAAGAACCAAATAATTTGGCTCTCACAAAACCATTGAAAGACGCTGGGGATTATACTTGTGTCGGGGTCGACCCGCACGACCAAATCGCAGATTTTCCAGATTTCTATAAGGCTCGCTTATAGATGTCTGAGCGTAGGTCTCTGACGGTTTGGAAAAGTAAGTCCTGCGCCTCGCAGTGATTGAGCTTAATTTGGATTAATCTAATCATGACGACGAAATCCCACTCTTTGGACAATGAACACATTTCTGGCTGCCTGCTATGTGGGCTATGTTCTGGTCGCCGCTGGCTATATATAGGCAGCATGAGCGGCTGTTGACGCACTCTTTTATTTTGTAGCCGCTTTTGCCACACTTTTGACAGAGTCCCGTTCTGTCAGTTTTGCTGGAACATTTCGACCCAATATGGCCGTACTCTAGGCAGTTGAGGTATCTTTTTTGTGCGTTATTAATGCTAATTAGGCAAACGTTTCAACGAACTTTTATTTTGCTCACTTTGAGGATTTCCTTGGCAGTCATTGCCGGGACGCTCACTGTGGCCTGCTGGTAGCCTGAGTACATTGGGCGGAGACTTTTTATTGCCAGAGGTTGTATATGTATCTGCCGTTCTGACTAAAATGCCGATACAATGTCGTCTCTGGTTATCTCCTCGTCGAGATCCTTGATATCGAGTCTGATCTCGTCTGTTAGGGGCTTGGTCTCAAACTGGTAGTAGATTGTAGATTGTTGGCCATGGGTTCTTCTACTTCAAGCAAGAGATCACCTTTTGCGGTACGTCTTACCTTTCTAACGCTCGCTCAGGCTTTCGGAGCGGTTTTTTTATTAGGTTCTCATGAGGTTCTCATTAGGTTCTCATTAGGTTCTCATCTACGAGTTACCATTCTAAGCATTTCGCTATAAGTTAGGCTGCCCTTATTTGCTAATAGAATAGCGTCTGACCTGTGTCTTGGTGGTTTTTGCCTTCGTGCCGGCTTCCGGTTGGCCCTTCTGGCCGTGACTTGCTGCCAGTCCGCACTATTATCCTCTAGTCTGTCGATATTGGGGGCTGGGTGCCCGGTTTTCATAAAACTCGCTTTTCCTTTGGTGGCGTTTTTCGTTGGGTTGCCGCATCCCCTCGTGGACGTTTAGGTGGGATTTGCTTGCCCAGGATTATTGCTGCTGGTGAGGTTTGCGTATTCCTGTTCTGAAAATGCCTTGCTTTTCGAAGCATGCCCTACAACGCTTTCTGGTAGAGCAACTCTTGAAGTTCTTTCAGCCTTACGATGGCTTGCTTTATGTTCATATTAATATGCCGTTGGCGTTTGCAAAAATTTTTTAGGGCTCTCAGTCGCCTCAGAGACGCCTATTTACAATCATAATGCAATTAGTTTGTTCTAATTGCAATAAATACTAAGTCGCAACAACAAAGTGAGCACTTTTTTTTTGGAAAAGCCATGTCCACCAGTTCGGGCCCAAGCTCTCTCGATCCCCACCAGCAACAGCTACAAGAACTAATTGTATAACAACAACGTGAGCGTCGACTCTCGGTCCAACGCAACAACGAGTACTTTTCGGTGGTGTCGCCGACCCCACAGAATGCTACCGTAAGTAATAACACCGAAAGTGCAAGCCACTCAGAAATCAACAGCAATTTACCGTGGAGAGAGCAGTGTGCTTCTCCATCAATACCGATAACTGGGTCACCGATTGCACCGACCAGCACCGTCATCTCGTTGACAGCAACTACTGCAACGTCCGCCGAAGTATTGACCTGCCTCAAGCCGTCAATGACAAGTCGACCACAGTCAGCCACGACGAGAAACCCAACGCCTTCTGTTCAAACTGGAATGGATAGATATATTAAAATAACTAAGCGGAAGCTAAGCCCGCAAAAGAAAAAAGTGGCAATACGCCGAAAACAACCAAACCAAATGAACAAGTAGCACTTCTAAGAGGGAATCGTTTTAAAATTCTTGCCGATCAGCAAGACGATCAAGCCGGCGCTGTAGATAAAGTTAAATCGGCTAGACCACCCCCTTTATACATCCGTGGAGCCAACTGCAGCGCCCTGATTTCGAAGCTAGTAGAAACAGTAGGGGCAAATAACTTTGTTGTAACCCCTCTCAACAGGGGCAACATAGAAACTAAATATCAAACCCAAACTGAGGACAATTTTTGCATCATCGAAAAGTACTTCCGTAATGCTAACATAAACTTCTATACCTACCAACTAAAAAGCAGTAAAGAGCACCAGGGAAAAAGGGTTTGCGGTCCGTTGTCAACATCATCAACAGGAATAAAGTCGCACAGCCACTCTTTAAAATCGAGCTCCAATCAGATGCAAAGCGGTCGAAGCCTGTGAGGAACATTATAATTAACTATAATATCCCACACAACAAGCAAACAGCGGCACAATCCAACGATACAAATAAAGCACCGAACACAAGATACAGCCGAGACACAAACCTAAGTTACGATATACGACCAAGCCGGCTACTGGTCGATCGAACCGATGGCTTACGATCGAACCGATAGCTTACGATCAAACCGGGTCGATCGAGCCACACGTCACCGCTGGCGATTTCGTACAAGCGGGAAGATGCGTGGGAAGCATAATACGAAAAACCCAATATACACGCATATGCAAGGGACAACCAAGTCTAACATGGCTCGATCGAACCTATGACGTACGATCGAACCAATTCGAGCCTATGACGTATGATCAAACCAAGTTGGACTCATGACGTACGATCGAACCAATTCAAGCCTATGACGTACGATCAAACCAAGTTGGACTCATGACGTACGATCAAGCAAGGCTCGATCGAATCACAGGCGACCGCTGGCAATTTCGTACAAGCGGGAAGTTGCGTGGGAGGCAGAATGTAAGAAATCAACGATATAAGAGTGATGGAACCCGGTTTGATGGCATAATTGCACACAAACGGGGGCATTGGCCTACTTATGCAAATTAAGAGCACAGAGAGGCAAATATGAATGCATGCGTTAGAATGCGCTGAATAATGCATGTCACACGTACACTATGCGTGAGGGAGAGTATCGATGACCAATAGCGCACTATCTGCCTACGTCACGCTCATGAGAATGAAAGCAGTTAGACTGCGAGCAGCCGAAATCTGAAGAGCGAGAGAAAATGAAAGTGAGGGCCAAGCAAGCCCATGAGACGGGTGCGGGGCATGCATGCTTTGTATGAAGCAATGATGGTTTGTGGATTGGATAGGGGAATATGCGAACCGAAGGGGGGGGAATGAGCAATGGGGAAGCCCGCTATCCAACAGATACGATATATGTATGAAAGGGGATTGTATGGGAAATGAAATGATTTCGTGTATTAATTTAATCAGGCTAATCATTATTAAGCAATAATTTAAGTTAATATAACTAATATATGTATGTATAAGCATAATGTGGAAGGAATATGGGCGAAATTGGGTATGACGAGTGGATCAAAGAGAGCGACGGGCGACGGCAGTGCCGACAGAGAAAAGAAAGCAGAGAAAGTCAACGGGATACGATGGGCGGCCAATAGAAAGGCGACGCCAACGGAGTGAAAGTGATAGAAGCCAATGCATACAAGGGAGAAAGACAAGGACAAGGAAACGAATGGGCGCGCAGCCACAAAGAAAGTGGACACATATGCGCCAAGAACTACGGGACTTTCACCACGCATAGCAACAAGTGGATGCGTGGGTGAAAGTAGGAGGCCGATGGAAAAATACCAGCTGTATAGCGGTACTACACCAGCCAGTGCCAGAGGCCAGAGGAGCTGCCTATATAAAGGCGGCACAAATCAGATCAAATCATCAAGTCATCGAGGCATGATCAAGTAACAAGTAATTAAGGCCTTACGAGTAACCTTAAGAACTTACCAGGGAGAATACAAGGAACAAACAAGTCATTAAGGCCTTACGAGTAACCTTAAGAACTAACCAAGGAACACAAGGAGCAGAAAAGGAACTAGGAACTATACAGGCCTTACGAGTAACCTGTACAGTTCATGTCGACAGCAACAAATCCTTAAATAAGGATAACAAGTACCATACGCAGCAAAGGGAAGACAAGCAAGGACAACGAAGGATTCGAAGCGACTCACCAACGCTATCCAAGTCCAGACCTACCGCAGAGAAACTTGTCATAGCCAATCAAGCCCATAAACGATCGCAAATAAACATATTATAAAATCCAAATCAATAAACAAAGCTGTTCTGATTTCACCGGGGCACAAAATAAATTTTGTTGTGCCGAACCTAGCCCAAGAGATATTATAAATATCCCGAAGGACGAGAAAGGATCGTTACAACTGGCGCCCAACGTGCTATACTGGTGAAATTTAGAAATAAAAATACAGTTTATAAATCATAAAAAGATCAAAAAATGGGAAAAGGATGGATTTACCACATGAAGAAGGAGGATTTGGTACAGACAGGCCAAAGGATCGGGATCGAGATAAACGGCACAGTGGAGGAAATGAGGAGACAGCTAGGCGAGTGGATAGAAAGGAATGAAAAGGACCCAGACTGGAAGGAGGAAATAAATAGATTGGAAACAAAGTACTCGAAAAATGTAAAAATGAAAACAATAGCAAGCACATCAAAAACATGCGAAAGTGAGGCTGAGGAATTCCAGAAAATAAACATCGCCACACTAGCAATCCCTCCATATTTACCACCAAGATGGGGAAGCGAAGGAGCCCTAGATAGCGCAGAGACAAAGGGGGACATAAGGAGACAAACAATAGACCCCAAGAAAACGGCACCACATACAACAAACAAGACCACCGAATACGCCAAGGTGGCAAAACAAGTGAGGGAATGGACATTCAGGTTCGACGGCAATTCCAGACCACTAGAGTTCATAGAACAGATCGAGTGGTCAGCAGACATGTATGGCATCGAACTGGACATGATCCCGAGAGCGATGCCAGAGCTACTGAAAGATAGGGCACTCAAATGGTACATCGCAAACAATAAGCAGTGGCGAACATGGAAGGAATTTGTTGAAGGCTTCAAGAAATATTTCTTGCCGAAAGGATTCTTCAACAAATTGGCTGATCAAGTGAAAAATCGCAAGCAAAACAGAAACGAGTACTTCAAGGACTATATGGTGGATATGCAAACATTGATGAGACCCCTAAAAATACCAGAGTACGAACAATTGGAGGTCATATTGGAAAATTGCACTCCAGATCTAAAAATATTCGTTCGGCCGCACAGGGTCAGAGATCTAGATGAGCTGATGCAGTTGGCAGAAGAACACGAGATGCTCGAACAAGAGCGATTCGAGTTCCATCGCGAAAGCAATGCTCAAAGAACACATAACAACCAATCAAACCACAGAGGAGGAAATAATCACGGGCCACCAGTCACACAGTGCCGAAGATGCCAGGACAATGGCATGGAGAATCATTCGAGACCAAACCAAGAAAACAAGAACATACAAGACGGAAAAGTCTTAAACCCGAATCAGGCGTGCCGCAGATGCGGGGGAGCCGGACACTGGGCCAGGGAATGCAACAATCAGAGACTAAACTTCTGCTGGCAGTGTGGAAAAGTGGGCAGAAGGACGAAAGAATGTTGTTGGAATTCGGGAAACGAAAGGCGGTTCCAGTCTATCAGGGGCGAGCAGGGACCCAGCCAACAAGCTCCTCACCACTAGTAGGCCAACTAGTAGAAGAAGAGGATCAATTGTCAGCGATTATCGAAGTAGCAGGAATACAGATGAAAGCGACAATTGACTCCGGAGCCACGAGTAGCTTCATCAGCAAGCAGATATTGGAAACAGTGAGGAATAAGGGAAAATGGGAGAACACACACAAACAGGTATACATGGCAGACGGAAAGGTGCGAGACATTGAAGAGCAATGGACAGGATGCGTGAGATTCGGACACAAGGAAATCCACATGCCATTTCTGGTCATGCCAGATGGAATGGATGCGCTAATATTGGGGTGGAACTTCCTCCGGATTATGAACACAGAAATATCGTGTGGTGGCCACAAAGTGCGAATACCGACAGTAAGGCGAATACAGGGCAGGCTCGTAGAAAGAATATCCATCATGGTCACTCAGAAGAGTGACCAGCAAGAAATACAAAGCTTTCTGAGTCAGGAATTGAATGAATTAGGGAAAGTTAAGGGACTGTCAAAGGTGGGGATACATCGCATAACGATGAAGGACGATATCCCAATAAAACAAAGGTATTACCCAAAAAACCCGAAAATACAAGGAGAAATCAATGCAAAGGTCGACGAGCTGTTGACAATGGGATGCATAGAACCATCGCAAAGCCCATATAGCTCACCCATTGTGATGGTGAGAAAGAAACAGACAGGCAAATGGAGATTATGCGTAGATTTTAGACAGATTAACGCAAAATCTATAAAAGATGCATACCCAATGCCACGCATCGATTACATCTTGAATCAACTACGCGAGGCAAAGTTCATAAGCAGCTTAGATCTGAAGGACGGATACTGGCAGATTCCGTTAGAAGAGAAAAGTAGACCAATGACGGCATTCACAGTCCCAGGGAAGGGGTTATTCCAATGGAAAGTAATGCCATTCGGTTTACACTCAGCATCAGCAACTTTCCAACGCGCACTGGACCAAATCATTGGCCCAGAAATGATACCAAACGCCTTCGCATACCAAGATGACATTGTGATAGTGAGCAAAACAATCGAAGAACACATGAATCATCTACAAGAAGTGTTCAGGAGATTGAAGGAAGCGAACTTGAGAATTAATGCCGAGAAGTGTCAATTCTTTAGAAAAGAGCTAAAATTCCTAGGCCACTTGGTGACAGAAAACGGTATTGCAACGGACCCAGAAAAGGTGGCCGCAATAGCCCAATTAGAACCACCAACGTGCACAAAGGAATTACGCCAGTACTTAGGAGTGGCATCGTGGTACAGACGGTTCGTACCGGGTTTTGCAGCACTAACACACCCATTGAACGAACTACTAAAGAAGAGAACAAAGTGGCACTGGAGCGAGGAGCATCAGGCAGCATTCGATGCTGTAAAGGAAAGGCTGACGAGTGGCCCAGTATTGGCATGTCCAGACTTCACAAAAATGTTTGTGCTCCAGACGGATGCAAGTAACGTGGGATTAGGAGCCATATTGGTACAAAACACTGAGGATGGAGAGAGAGTGCTATCATACCTGTCAAGAGAATTAAACCCAGCGGAAAAGAACTATTCGGCAACAGAAAAGGAATGCCTAGCGATAGTATGGGCAATACGCAAACTAAAGCCATACCTTGAAGGATACCGATTTAAAGTGGTAACAGATCACATGGCGTTGAAGTGGTTGAATAGCATAGAAAGCCCTACGGGCCGTATAGCCCGATGGGCACTGGAACTGCAACAATACGATTTCGAAATAGCATACAGAAAGGGCAAATTAAACATTGTCGCAGACGCGTTGTCAAGGCAACCAATGGAAGGGTGCAAAAGAATAATAGATAATGGTGCCAGATTAAGACAAGCAAACAACGAGTGTGGGTGGATCCAAGACATAATGGGAAAAATAAAACAACAACCACAGAAATATCCGGATTACATTATAGAAAATAGTCAGGTATACAGGAACATTCCGCACAGAGCAGGCCAAGAAGAAGTGGTAGCTTGGAAACTATGTGTGCCAAAAACACTACGTAATCAAGTAATGGCCGAAAACCACACGGCAACAACAGCAGGGCATACAGGGAGCAGGCGAACTACTGCCAGGACCGCAGCAAGATATTACTGGCCAGGAATGCAACGAGATATCAAGACATTTGTAGGAAAGTGTACGATATGCCAACAATATAAACCCAGCCAACAGCAGGCAGCGGGAAAGATGCTAACACAAATACCGGAAGAACCATGGGCTACAGTATGCGCTGACTTTGTAGGACCGTTGCCAAGATCGAAACACGGAAATTCGATGCTACTAGTAATCATTGACAGGTTTTCGAAATGGACAGAACTGATACCGATGCGGAAGGCAACGGCAGAAAGTCTAGTTAAGGCCTTTCGAGAGAGGATACTATCTCGATTCGGAGCTCCAAAAATGGTGATAACGGACAATGGAGTTCAATTCACTAGCAGGATATTCAAAAAAATGTTAGAAGAATGGGGATGCCAACACCAACTGACAGCACCGTACACGCCACAAGAAAATCCAACCGAAAGAGCAAATAGAACAGTAAAAACAATGATTGCTCAGTTTACGGGGGAAAATCAACGCAACTGGGATGAAAGTTGGCCAGAAATAACGCTAGCAGTAAATACAAGCCAATCAGAGGCAACAGGATTCACGCCAGCGTATGTAATACAGGGGCGTGAACCAAGAATGCCGGGTGCACTATACGATAATGTCACGATAGGCACAGGGAAGCAAACGATACCACCAGACGCGAAGGTAAAACAAATGCAAGAGCTGTTCGAACTGATACGGCGAAATCTGGAAACGGCTGCACAGGATCAGGCCTGCCACTACAATCTGAGACGAAGAGAATGGAGACCAGTAATTGGAGCAACGGTATGGGCAAAAGAACACCACCTTTCAAATGCTGCAGAAGGATTCGCAGCGAAGCTGGCACCAAAGTTTGGAGGCCCATATGAAGTGATAGGCTTTGCATCTCCGGTCATATGCAAAATACGGCACAAAGAAACGAAAAAAACCAGACAAGCACACATCAGCCAACTGAAACAACAAATATGCGAAGAAGCGGATGGCACGAAAAGTGATGAGCAATGAGGATGGACGACTCGAATGACATGGCGGCGAGAAAATCTGCACAGACCGGCCGGCTGGACAGAGAACTCAAAACATGACTTAGAGTTGAAAATCTAAAAAACGCATCGCGTCAGAAACAAATTATAGCAAAGTTGCAAACCGCATCGCAGAGCACAATGAAGATGGGCGAATATCGTAATGACACATATACAAGCATGCAAAAACGGATTTAGAAACGGGCAACGGATACACGAATATCGTAATGAACGCATTCAATGCAAATTTTGGCCAGGATGAAGGCGTAGTCCGACGAGGTGCGGCACCGCGAGCCAATATGGAACGCGGTGACTGGCATTGGTCCGATGAGGAGTCCGACGACGATGTGCCGGACATGGCAAATCCGGCCATCGCCGCCTCTTCGGACGAGGAGTGGGATGAGGACGGAGACGACAGCGGATATCTGACGGAGGAGAGCGAGGCCGAGTCAGCGGCAAACGTAACGGAAGAGGAGAGCGGCGATGAGGCGATGTGGAGAGAGCTGGACGAGGCCGTCCGGCTCATGGAAGATGAACAGTGGGAGAGAGAAGAGCCGAGCAGCGAGGCTGAGGAGGCGCTGTGGGAGGACCACAGGCAATATCAAATGGTGGATCCAGAGGAGTTTCTGGAGAACCGAAGTGGGCGAAACAGCCCGGAGTACGCGCCATGGGACGACGTGCCCGAGCAACCGGCGCAAGCATGGGAGCCAGCACGGTCGCCGACTCCGTTTCGTATGGTGGACTACATGTCCGAAGCCAGCGAATCGGAGGAGGAGGCCGTGGCTGGTGCGAGTGAGGCTGAAGGAGAGGCCAGCCAAACGCCTGGAAATGACGGAAATGTGGTGCCAGGCGACGCATGTTGGCAACACATGTGGGTGTGCCAGCAAATAGCAAACCTACGAGAAGCAGACAGGGCACGGCAGGAGGCGGCGCGATTTGCTCAGGCCAGGGAACGGCTGGCACTGGCAATGCAGCAACAGCAACAGCAGAACTGGGCAGCTTGGTTCCAGATGGAAATAGAGGAGCAGATGCGGGGGGATTAGTATTAGAATATAAGAAGGGAAACGGGGAAGAAAAGATGCGGAACGGGCCAAAAAAAAAAAAAAAGGGGGGAAACACAAATAATGAAAAGATGCCCTAATCCGCCAACATTACCGAAAAGATACTCAGTAATCGCCAACAATGGAAGATGCCATAAGGCCAATAAAAGATGCGAGCTGAGTCCCAAAAACAAAAACAAGTAGAACACATGCCAAAACTGGAAAAAAAGGAACAAAGATAATACATAAAAAAAAAAGGAAAACACATATATGTAACGATCACAAGGTACAAGGGACAGGGGAGGGCAAATCCCTCCCGAAGAAGGGGGGGAGTGTGAGGAACATTATAATTAACTATAATATCCCACACAACAAGCAAACAGCGGCACAATCCAACGATACAAATAAAGCACCGAACACAAGATACAGCCGAGACACAAACCTAAGTTACGATATACGACCAAGCCGGCTACTGGTCGATCGAACCGATGGCTTACGATCGAACCGATAGCTTACGATCAAACCGGGTCGATCGAGCCACACGTCACCGCTGGCGATTTCGTACAAGCGGGAAGATGCGTGGGAAGCATAATACGAAAAACCCAATATACACGCATATGCAAGGGACAACCAAGTCTAACATGGCTCGATCGAACCTATGACGTACGATCGAACCAATTCGAGCCTATGACGTATGATCAAACCAAGTTGGACTCATGACGTACGATCGAACCAATTCAAGCCTATGACGTACGATCAAACCAAGTTGGACTCATGACGTACGATCAAGCAAGGCTCGATCGAATCACAGGCGACCGCTGGCAATTTCGTACAAGCGGGAAGTTGCGTGGGAGGCAGAATGTAAGAAATCAACGATATAAGAGTGATGGAACCCGGTTTGATGGCATAATTGCACACAAACGGGGGCATTGGCCTACTTATGCAAATTAAGAGCACAGAGAGGCAAATATGAATGCATGCGTTAGAATGCGCTGAATAATGCATGTCACACGTACACTATGCGTGAGGGAGAGTATCGATGACCAATAGCGCACTATCTGCCTACGTCACGCTCATGAGAATGAAAGCAGTTAGACTGCGAGCAGCCGAAATCTGAAGAGCGAGAGAAAATGAAAGTGAGGGCCAAGCAAGCCCATGAGACGGGTGCGGGGCATGCATGCTTTGTATGAAGCAATGATGGTTTGTGGATTGGATAGGGGAATATGCGAACCGAAGGGGGGGGAATGAGCAATGGGGAAGCCCGCTATCCAACAGATACGATATATGTATGAAAGGGGATTGTATGGGAAATGAAATGATTTCGTGTATTAATTTAATCAGGCTAATCATTATTAAGCAATAATTTAAGTTAATATAACTAATATATGTATGTATAAGCATAATGTGGAAGGAATATGGGCGAAATTGGGTATGACGAGTGGATCAAAGAGAGCGACGGGCGACGGCAGCGCCGACAGAGAAAAGAAAGCAGAGAAAGTCAACGGGATACGATGGGCGGCCAATAGAAAGGCGACGCCAACGGAGTGAAAGTGATAGAAGCCAATGCATACAAGGGAGAAAGACAAGGACAAGGAAACGAATGGGCGCGCAGCCACAAAGAAAGTGGACACATATGCGCCAAGAACTACGGGACTTTCACCACGCATAGCAACAAGTGGATGCGTGGGTGAAAGTAGGAGGCCGATGGAAAAATACCAGCTGTATAGCGGTACTACACCAGCCAGTGCCAGAGGCCAGAGGAGCTGCCTATATAAAGGCGGCACAAATCAGATCAAATCATCAAGTCATCGAGGCATGATCAAGTAACAAGTAATTAAGGCCTTACGAGTAACCTTAAGAACTTACCAGGGAGAATACAAGGAACAAACAAGTCATTAAGGCCTTACGAGTAACCTTAAGAACTAACCAAGGAACACAAGGAGCAGAAAAGGAACTAGGAACTATACAGGCCTTACGAGTAACCTGTACAGTTCATGTCGACAGCAACAAATCCTTAAATAAGGATAACAAGTACCATACGCAGCAAAGGGAAGACAAGCAAGGACAACGAAGGATTCGAAGCGACTCACCAACGCTATCCAAGTCCAGACCTACCGCAGAGAAACTTGTCATAGCCAATCAAGCCCATAAACGATCGCAAATAAACATATTATAAAATCCAAATCAATAAACAAAGCTGTTCTGATTTCACCGGGGCACAAAATAAATTTTGTTGTGCCGAACCTAGCCCAAGAGATATTATAAATATCCCGAAGGACGAGAAAGGATCGTTACAAGCCAAATGAAGTGCACCCAATCTACAACCTCCAGCTCCTATTGCACAGAAGAATCACCGTAGAGGAGCCCCATTAGAGATACCAACCACCGCAGTGTAATACTGCCAGGAATACAACCACACCTCTAACAATTGCAATCTTAGGTCAGTGTGTGTTGGCTGCCGCGAACATCATAAAGATCGCATCTGCACCAAGTACAGAAACAACGTCGCACTAAGACTATGCAGTAACTGTTGAGGGAACCACACAGCCAACTACAGGGGATGTCCTGTCTTCAAGGATCTTAAATCGCACCTAAACGGACGCAAACCCCCAGCTGGACCAAAAATCACCTTCAACGCCTCCAAAACTATACAGGAGTTATTCTTCGCCGAGGCTGTTAGATCATCTAACATGCCTGCTACATCCCTAGGGTATCCTTCGCTATCGTGCTCCAAAATGGACAGACGGATCCCGACGGAGCCCCCTCGCTTCACCATCTACAGAATCCGCCACCTAGCAAACCAGAACATCGTCAGCAAACTCCAAGTGGTTTAGTGGCCTTATTGATATCACTGAATCAAAACATGACCACTTTTATGACGTTCATGCAAAACTGTATGCAGGAACTGATGCGGAATCAAAACCTGCTTATCCAGAAGCTTATCGAGAATAAATAATGGCTTCCCTACGTCTATGTCTTTGGAATGCTAACGGCATCTCCAAGCACAAAAATGAACTGCAACTATTCCTAGACTCAAGGGAAATCGACGTCATGCTGATATCGGAAACACATTTAACATCAAAAATAATTTTCAAATACCAAAATAAACCTTCTACGCATCTAACCATCCAGACGGAAAAGCTCATGGCGGGACTGGTATCCTAATCAAAAACCGTATAAAACACTCGTTCCTCAACAGATTCGAAACACAGCACCTACAAGCAACTGCTATAACCGTCCAAGCCAGCTGCGGCAATACTACGTTGGTTGCCCTGTACTGCCCACCACGCTTCTCAATCTCTGAAAAGGAATTCACCGGTTTCTTTAACACACTCGGAGAACGCTTCATTGCAGCAGGGGACTATAACGCCAAACATACGCACTGGGGATCCCGCCTGGTAAATCCTAAAGGCAAGCAGTTGTACAACACAATAGTCAACCCACTCAATAAGATGGATTGCGTCTCACCAGGTAGGCCTACTTATTGGCCCACAGATCCACAGAAAGTGCCTGACTTGATTGATATCACAGTAACCAAGAGGATTCTGGGTAATCGGATCACTGCGGAAACACAGCTAGATTTAACCTCCGATCACTCTCCAGTGCTATTCACACTGTTACCAAGACCTCAAGTACTTGATCGCCCATATTGGCTTAGAAACAACAAAACAAATTGGCTTAAATTGAAAATGTACATGAGTGCCCACATTGACTGTTTGCCGTAACTGGATGCTGCAGAGGACATTCACATGTGCGTCTCTGCACTTGAGTCGATGCTGGGAGCTGCAGCTAGAGTATCTACTCCACATGCCTCTACTTACGCTAAACCTGTTAACAGGCCTACGAACCGGCGGATAGAACAATTAGTAACGGAAAAATTACGTCTAAGAAGAGAATGGCAGATTACTCGATCACCAGCAGCAAAACTTCGCCTAAGGCATGCCACATAAAGCCAAACAAAGCTCCTGGCCATGACCTAATCACACCGAAAATTATCCTAGAACTCCCTACCATCGCCATACAATACATCTGCAAACTGTTCAACGCTATATTAAGAATTGGCTACTTCCCAAGAGCATGGAAAAGGTCCACTGTCAACATGATTCCTAAAGTGGGAAAGGACAAAACCCAGCCATCATCCTATAGGCCAATTAGTTTGCTGCCATGTCTTTCGAAGCTTTTTGAAAAGGTCCTGCAGTTCCGACTAACTCATTTCTGGCATCGGAGAACACAATCGCTTCACACCAGTTCGGCTTTCGCGAAAAACATGGCACAATTGAACAAGTCAATCGCATAACATCCGAAATACGAACAGCATTCGAACTAAAAGAATACTGTGCGGCTGTCTTTCTCGACGTTGCCCAGGCTTTCGATAGAGTTTGACTGGAGGGTCTAATGTTCAAAATCCGGCAAAAACTCCCACAGTATACCCACAAACTCATGGATTCTTACCTTTACAATAGGAAATTCACTGTAAGATGTAATGACTTTGAAATCAAAGCTGGTGTACCGCAAGGCAGTGTACTCGGCCCATTGCTTTACCTGCTGTACACTGCAGACCTACCAAAGAGTTTTGGACTTACAACGTCCACTTTTGCCGATGACACGGCAATCCTCAGCAGATCCAAATGCCCAATACAAGCCTCTGCAAAATTAGAGGAACACCTCAAGGTGGTAGAGGAATGGCTAGCAACCTGGCGTATCCGGGTCAACGAGCAGAAATGCAAACATGTTACATTTACGTTTAACAGAAGAAACTGTCCAGCTGTAATGCTAAACAACGTACCAATTCCTCAAGCCGTGGATGTCACTTACGTTGGACAGAAGAGTAACTTAAGGCAAGCACATCGAAGCAAAAAAGTCACAGCTTAAACTGAAAGCGAGTAGCTTACATTGGATCTTTAATGCTGGGTCCCCTCTACGTCTGGAGTATAAAGTCCTCCTATACAACTCCGTACTGAAACCCATCTGGACTTACGGTGCCGTACTATGGGGAAATGCAAGTACCAGCAATGTCGGCATTATACAAAGGGCGCAGTCGAAGATTTTAAGATCAATCACTGTGGCTCCGTGGTACATACGGAATGACAACATTCAAAATGATCTAAATATACCAAGCGTAAAATCTGAAATAGGTAGTTAACAACTAAAGTATTCTGCGAAACTGGATGCACACATTAATTTTCTTGCCAATTCCCTTACGCAAACTAATAATAGAACTCGTTTTAAAAGAAATGACAGACCAACCCAATTATAAGTGATTAGGGCCGCCTGCAATATCCCCTGGATTTATCTTAAGTACTAGACTAAGGAAAAATATCTCAAACTTGTTGTAAGGCTCAAATTTAAGAGTAGATTCAACATATATTTTTGTTAAACGTTAAAAAAAAAAGTATTAATATGCCCCACTGGCTTTTTGCTCTCGTCCCGCTTGTTGAACGTGTGATCTAGCTGCCATACTAACACACCAAGTTCATCCAGCTCGGCGATGCGAGAGATCACTGGGGGACTGGGAGCTACAGACGATACGTCTGGGGTATTAAGCACTGCTTGTGCACACGCTAAGGGTATTTTGGCTGAGTTACCATGCGCTGGAGGAGGAGTTATTCCGACCAACGGACGTCGGCCAAATACGGCATCTTCGCTCATTTCACCCAATGGATGACTGGAAATGGTGGTCCAGCGATGCCACAAATTTAGAAACTGGTCAGGAAACCTAGTTCGGAGACCAAATCCAAACACAAAATTGCGGTAATGGTTACAATTTTGAATTTCAATTTAAATCCGGGCGGTTGTACAGAGGCGCCACCTGCCGATTTTATAGCAGGGGCTCCCCTTGTCTTTCCTCGTTGTTCAACACTGGCGCGATCAGATGTTTGTGCCGGTGTGAAGAAGAGGAAGAAATTGTGCAACAACAATGAAAATTCGCAGAAAGCTGGATAAAAACTCTCACCCACACAAGGAAAAAAAGGTGCAATACTGAGCGAGGAATCCAAGTAGCGTGGTATGTAACCAAGCTTACAGAGGTCCTCCTTGAATAGATTATTTCAATTTGCAAGCCTTTAGGATGCCCGGATTTGGCGTTAAAAACGGAGCACCCGCGGATAAGGAAACGTTTGTACGATGCGTTACAATATCCAATCATTTACTGGCAACGGATACGACATCACGTTGAAGATGGTCGATCCAATTACAGGTACAATATTAACACACTACTTATTGCTATTTTTGGTTTCCATTCACAATCATTTTAATTTTGCATTTTCAAGCATATCAACGAACCAAAATCTAAGTGATTCGTTGCACTTTTGCGTATCGTATGATGATTCGTACGCATGAGGAGAATGTCATTCTGAAGTGCCGTCGGCTATTCCATCAATTCGCTGTCGACATGTATGTTAAAGTCGACACCGAGCGTTTAGCGTTCATCCGATTCAATCAGGCAAACCTGCGATGTGAGGACTATATACAATTGCGTGATGCTATTCATTCAGATGGTAATGTTCAGGATATTGGACCCCTGACGATTCTCCCATCATCTTATATCAGAAGTTCACTCCACATGCACGAATACGCTCAAGACGCTATGACGTACTTGCGAAATTATGGAACTCCGGATTTATTTATTACGTTCAAATGCAATCCGAAGTGGAGGGAAATTGAACGTGAGTTGGACCCGGGCCAAAAACTGCCAGATCGCCATAACATAGCCGCCAGAGTATTTAAGCAAAAACTCAAATTTATGATGGATGTTCTTACTAAGTATCGAAAAGCAGAAGCGTGGACTACTGCATGCTCATATCTTAATTTAGTTGCTGAACAACTTACATTCAAATGAAGTGGATGATATCATATCAGCAGAAATTCCTGATTCAGTCACTGATCCCCATCTACACGACATTTTGACGACACAGATGGTCCAAGGACCGTGCGGTGCATTAAATCCATTATCGCCTTGCATGGATGATGGAAAGTGCACAAAACAATATCCTCGACCGTTAGTTGCTGAAACAGTCACAGGGAACGATGGATACCCAGTTTACCGTCGAAGTTCACTCATGGGCAGCTATACGTTGCGTGCTCAAGAGTGGCGAAACCATCCGCTTTGTTTGTGTTAACGTCGGAGCGAAAAACCAAAAATGTGGTTAACCAAAGAGCACTTCAATGAAAGGGATCGATTCAGTATTTACTTTGGATTCATTATTATTTTTTTAAATAAAATTTTTTCTGTTTAAATTTCAGACAAAAATAATCATTTTTCTTTATCTTTTAATACCCAAACTAATCCATCTGGTGGCGAAACGGAGTTTGCCTAGTTAACTAGTACTTTATAAAAATAAAAATTGGTATAAGACAAATGTGTATAAAAATATCAAAGAAGCTAACTTTGACTGTGCTGAAGTTCACATACTCTTTCAGTCCTTGGCAATAATATTTTGAAGTATTCCAAACACTTTTTCTGTAAGTCAATTCGTCAATGCTTAAACAAAACCTTTATAGTACCTATTTGCAAAACATTTGTATGAGTACTATACGTCAGTGGCATACGCAGCGACGAACCTGGCTATATAGCCTTATCATGGTGATCAAGAATATACATCTAGTTATTATGTTGTCGAAAACGTCTGCCTCTCTGCGTTACAAACCACCGATTAATTTTAATAACCAATGGATATAATGAATATAAATATGCTACTAAATAGTTTTTAAAAATGTGCAACTAGAAGCTAAATTGTTGATTGGATTTTGGTACAATCGATTTTCGATTGCATATTATAGAAATGTTCAAAAATGTTGATAGTTTTATTCCAATCTATTCGCAGATAAGTGGATTCTGTCTGACGCCTCCTTTGCATGTCAACATATCAACGACAACTCATGTAAACAGCTCATGGATTTATCAAAAATTCAAAACAATTTAGAAATTTAGGAAGTAATTTGACGCTACCGATAACAATTGTCAATTCTGCACCTATATAAACTATTGAACTCCTCAGCTATTACACAGTCGCATATATATTTAAAAAATTTAAAATAACTTTTGTGTGTTAAGACATAAAAACTGTTTCTTGAATTTATTTTCTTTTTTATCTATAACATTAAGAAAATTAATTTTTTTTATAAAAAAAATAGTCAGTAATTTGGCCAAAAAACGCATTATCATTGCCAGCGGATATTTTTTAGCTTTTAGAAGCAGTTTTATTTTTTTAGTTCAGATGATCCCGTAACCAAGCATGGTTCACTTCAAGCCTTTTTATATTATAGAGCCTTAGCAGATGCTATGGATCAAAATATATTTAAATAAAATTCCAATGATACTTCAAAAGTTAATTAACAACATACATACATATTAAACCAGATTATTCATATCTTTACAAAAAACGTTTTGGCCAAGATTGCAAGGTATACCCTTATTATTTAGTATTATATATTATATAATAATATATTAAATAATCTTACATCTTTAAACACGTGTATTCCAAAATGCAATCATCAAAACAAACCATTTGAAAAATAATTCTTTTTATCAACTTTTTAGAGTAGTTTCAAAAATATTATCAGTTTCGGTATGAAGTATCGCCTTCAGGGCAATTACAACACCATTTAACAATTATTTAAACACACTAAAGAACATACAAATTTTACATACATTATGAAGAGTTAAAAACTACGTTTTGCCATGTACATGTTTATTATTGTCAGTCTTAGTCTTGTAATAAAATCGTGTGACGTTCAAAGAATTGATGATATGCAGCACGACTATAGTAACCCTATTGCTGTAGAATGTATGTACCGTGGTAATCCTCCTTGCTCTTCGTAGTGCCCCTCTTCATCTTATATGGGAATCAGCCAGAAACCAGAAGAGCATTAAGCAGTGAGAGAGACCAGAGACCACATAGTGTTAAGCAGCGAATAAGACAGACAGTGCCAAAGTTTCAGACGCTACACATATTATTTTAAACGAAAATAAAGACACATTGTTTAAATCTAAGCCAATTAACTACATCTATGTAATAAACATTTAAATAAACTACATTATAATACTATTTAATGTCGTCTTTGGAAAATCCATATATGTTGATATCACCACGGGTATTTGTTGTGAAAGTGCGACAGAGACATCCAAATTCGACGGAAATTTCGTGAGCCTGCGAAATTTATGAAAACGAAAAATGAATTAACAAGAAGGAGAAAAGTTTATGTGCAAATGTTGCAGTGTGAAAGAGACAAAGGTACATCGTAACATTTGTAACGCTCAAATTCAGAAACGGCGAAGTAACGACAAAATTGTGGCTGTGGATAGCCAGAGAAGAAGTGAGAGAAATACAGAGTGAAAGTGGAAGAAATCAAAGTAAAGAGAGCGACAAAGAGCCCAACAAAGTATATTTCGTAGTTATTACTAGCATAGTGTTAAGCTCACGATTAAGAATATTGAGACCTTGTGAAACTTGAAAAGCCACATAGTTTGAAAAGCAAATGATTGAAAAATAGCAAAATATGAGAGCAATTCGATATTGTGTACAGATTTAGAGCATTTGTCAAATTTGCATACATTGATCAAAAGTGTAATTATAAACTGTACAATATAGATAAAGATGACATTTTGGCACTTTTAGATGCAGATTTGCAAGCAAGTTTGCGAAGAAAATGACAATAAAAGGAACGTGATTGATGAGGCCAGGGATCATTGAATTCAGTAGAGACTCAGTTACAGCAGGGTGTAAATAGATTCTCCACAGAGAATTCGGTAGAAAGTAATAACGGTCCTGGGGAACCAACTGCCAATTGTTTCTATCAAGGGTTTCTCTTAATTAAATAGAAGGTAGCGTTTACGTTGTCTCTGGTACTACTAGCCCTGATGTTATTCAATGGATTAACACTAGATCTACCACACCAGTCAAAATGACTGGTTTTACTTTTTATTTCATAAATATTGACTAAGTGTTTTTTTTTTTTTCGATATTATGTTATGACTTTTTAAATAACCACTAAATACATACAATTTGATAAGTTAATTTCATTTTGTGTTCATAGGAAAAGAGATTTTTTTTTGTTTTTGGCACTTATACCTTAACCAGTCATTTTGACTGGGTATATGATTGATATCATATATCAATATCAGTATCAATATATCAATATCAGTATCAATATAAATATAAATATCAGTTATCAAGCCGAAGAAAGGCAAATGAAAATCACCGTTCAGTAACGCAGAATCTCCGGCCTGTACGTAAATGGTGCCAAATAGGGCATTGTAACAACAACAAGACAACTACAAATTGTGGCGTCTGCAAGAAATATGTTTGCGGAAAATGTGTAGAAAAAAAAGTTTCTATTTGTAAAATATGTAACAAACATGATTTTTTTGATTAAAACTAAAACACAATTGATGCATTTTTTTTATTTTATTTATATTTTTTTATTTCTCATTAAATCTTTTAAAGGACTACGAATATTAATATAAAATAATAGTACTTTTCTTAACCAGTCAAATTGACTGGCTCTGATATAAATAGGTATACAAATTTCTTGGTAAATATAGTGTTAAGTTAACCGAAGAATATTCTCCTACTGTCGGTTTGAATCAATTTCAACTATTCATATTCGCCAAACAATTGTTAGGTGGTGGTCCCAAGTTGCTTATTCGTAGTCAGTGTTTTATCCAAAATTGGAATATCTTAAAGGAATTATTAATTGAAGAATTCAGAATTAGGGTATCATCAGTAGACAACAAACGAAACATTACAGGAATATTTTTATGCCTCGATGGAAATTAAAAAATCGACTAATTTGATAAAGGCAGAGAACGTAATAAAACAATATATGTTTTCTTCTTCTGGGCCAGAAATGAAATTGTAGTGCATTCAAAAGGAACGTTTCAAGAAATGTTAGATATGGGATGTGAATGTCATAAATAATAGAAATGTTGGAATGGAATGGATGGTATAGATATGAGCATTGAATTTCACAATATTGTCGAAGTATAGAAGTTGCGACTATAGAAAAAAAATCAGAAGGTATTGAGAGATAACTTTCCAATGGTGCAAACGGATTGCGTTCTAGAAAAATGAAGAAGAGCAATGATTTTTACTACACTCGATCTATCGAATGGATATTTTCATGTGCCGGTGGATGAGCAGTCACATCTTTGGTGACTCAAATAGGGCAATATGAGTTTAACTTTGTACCATTTGGGATATCAAACTCGCTTGCAGTGTTCAACCGATTCATAATGTTAGTAATACGTAAGTTAATTAGAAACGGGAATGCAGACGTTTACATGAACGGCCTAATTATATAGTAAAGATATTGAAGAGGGTCAGCAAAAGTTCAGTAAAGTACTAGGCGTGGCTGCAAGAAATGCGTATTAATTGGTCGAACAGACAGTTTCTAAGAGCAAAAGATAATTTGTTGTGATATATTTTTGAAAATGGGACCATCAGGCCAAGCGAAAAAAAAACCATGGCTGTCAATAATTTTCCAGTACCCAGGGACGAAATGCCAGTGCAAATATTTTTAGGCCGCACACTATTGCCGGAAATTTATAGAAGGATATGCTGTAATTGCCAAACCCTTGTCAGATTTGGTTCGAAAGAGCTCTAGATACGAATTCAATGATTTATAGCCAGTAGCTTTTCAGCAATTAAAAGCTGCATTGATAAGTATAATCTAAAACTTACTACAGAAGCTCACACTGATGCAAGGTACTAAGGTTCGATGTTTAAGCGGACCCACAAAAAATGCAATGGTTAATTTCCCAGCACGTAGGTTGGCGCTTAAATATAAGTATACAAATGTAAAAAATGAGAGAAACGATGTCTTTAGCTGCTATTAGTGGTCTTTACGTAAACCATTTTCCTCGCCTGGCTAGATCTGGAACGTACTTACGTACCCACCATCACAATTGATCGGCGAATTCTTGTACAGCTTGTCACATGTGCTGTACGGTGTGTGTGGTTTCGATGACTGGTTTATAGCCGCTTGCTGATCCTAGTACTAGATGGTTAGGGGTGATAGCCTCGTCGTCTTTGCTGTCCACAGAGTCAAACGTAAGGGGCGTGGAATTTGGGAGAAATTCCACTTTCCAGAGTGCGCTTTGTAGACCCTCGCTGGTAAATTTTCCCCCTGGCGTATCTGGAGATGGCAGACTGCTGCGTTTGCTAATTCGCTGACGTCGACGAACGTGTGACATCATGGATTTGTTCGCTGCTGTTGAAATAACATCTCGGGATGGACAAGCCGGCGATTGTTGTAAGCATCCGTTTCCATCGTATCCATTTGAGTAACAAAGCCAATGGCGCTTCTCCAGACTTCTTGTAGTAGAATTTTCGCTTCTATTATAAAGCATGAGATGAAGCCTAGTGGGTCGTACATTGACATAAGTACTTGCAAGAGCTCGCTTTTGGTTGGTGTTTTGTCGCTGTCTAAAATGTTGCGCTCTAGCCTGGTAAACTTACTTAGACGTTAGGCTCTTGCCTCTGGATTTGTTGTTAAAAAAACCTTTGCGCATAGGTATCTGCTGGTCTCACTCGGATCTGGGGGAACATCTCGGCGATATCTCCGCAGATCGCCACTCGTCTCAGTCGGAATGAGAGTAAGACGCCAAACAGGCTGTTTAGGAGATCTGGACCACATAAGATGTATTCATTTAGGGCCTTGCCTCCGCATTTGGCGGCTGCATCCCATACAAGCCGGACCTCTGGTTTATGTGGATTTTTAGTTATGAAGGTTGGGAGATACCATAACCGTCGTCAGCATGCGAGCGTAGACCTTTTTGGACGAGGTTCTCGACTTCCTTGGTGATTTGCTCCTACAACGCCGGTTGTCGGGAAAATTGCTCTTATTGGCATTAAAGCCGTTTTAGTGCGTTTGTGTAGCAATCAGGCAATAAAACTTCAGGGTCTTTTTACATTAGACCGACCTCATACCTGCCATAGTAGATTCAAGTCTGGTTAGAGCTTGAGTCTCTTCTGGTAATGATAGCGGGTTTGCTGTGGTAGCGTCTAATGAGAATGCTTGTTTGATGATCTCGTGCAGCTTGGCGTCTGCGTCTTTGCAGATACACATGTGAATGCTGACATTTGCTCTAGTGGCCCTTGGCGTGGATTTTTGTAATGCCCATCTTAGTCGCGTCTTTGACGCTATTGGTTGGTGCCATGCCCCCTCCTTGATTTTAAGAGGTATGGCGAGGTTCCAGTTATTTGTGCCGATTATGGTGCTTGGTGGGGGAATTCCTTGGCGAGAGCCCTTATGTCGATAGACTGTACAGGTAGATCCAGGGTATCTTATCTGTGAACCTCTTCCAAGTAGAATTGATTGCCATTATGAGGATCGGCAGCCGTAAGCGTGACACGTTCCGAAGCATTTTCTTAGTGTGTTGCGTGTTTTAGGCATAGTGGACCTGGAACGCCTTTTGTAATATACATATAGCAACGGTGTAGTGTTCTTATGATAAAGCCTTCATTGTATGGTGCGGTACATCATAGAGGCATATTCAATTTATCCATAAGTACACACACGCGCAGTGTAGGCCATTAACATTTTCATTGAAAGACGGCCAATTATGTTGGCCTGCACATGGCCCCACTGCATAAGATAAGATTGCAATGTAAGCATAACCTTGGCCTATATAAAGGCCCGAACTTATTAAAGAAGAACCAATTATAAGCCTGACCATCGGCTAACCATAAAGCTCCCGCGTTTCATTACATGGCCATCCGGCCTATAATTGGCAAAACAGATCCTGCCTAATACTGGCAAAGAAATTACTGGCAAATTATTCCTGCCATTAAAAAAAAGAGGAAAAAAACCAATGCCACAGTGCCACCAAGAGGCCCTGCAACAGACACTTAAGGACCGTCGACAAGACGGACCAAGACCCCTCAGCATTAAGGATAACTGGGCCAGACAACCGGCAGTACGATCAGAGCTTGCCCGAAAAAATGCACAAGAAGACCGACTCACTGCCATACCACTGGTGCTGAGGCCAAAAAGACGGCGAGGAAGCGTGGTACGCTTTCGCCGGCAGAGGGGCGCAATCCTAGCCCAACTAAACGGAAACCCACCAAAACCGTGAGAAGAATCATGCCGAACCTGCAGAAAATATTTAAATTAGAAGAGGAGCAAGAAAAGCAAAAGCAGCGGCAACGACAGCAGCAACGAAGACAATACCAGCAGCAGAGCACCAATAACAAAAAAAAAGAGTGCTACATTATTTTTTTTTTTTTTAATTCGTTTATTTAGAAGGTGAAATATAGTGTAGTAAGTTATAGAATTTGTTTAACAATAAATAGTACAAGTAATAACTAGTAATAGGCTACATAGGTAATAGATAAACAGAAATAAAGGGAAGAGAAAGTTTATTGCTGCTGGTGGCTTGTGCATTTGGGTGTAGGGAACATTACTTTCGGGACTAGCCAGTGGGCCATTGCATCGAAAGCACAGAGATTCCCCACTTACCCTACCATAGCCCTCTAGTGCTCTAGCCTTCGAAGCTCAGCTGCTGTAGACGCCGCATAATCGCTGCATGTTCTCCAGTTCGATTCGCTTTCTAACATAATCGAGATTAGATTGCCCGCGTTAATGGATGTACCCAGCTTTGTTCCCAGCTGAGTCCGCTGCTCCGCAAATCGGCCACACGTGAATAGTGCATGGCTAGCATCCTCCTCAATGCCTTCGGTGCACCAAGTGCATAGCGCAATGCTGTAGATCTTGAAACGATGCAGATAGCTGCGAAAGCAGCCGTGACCGCTTAAGACTTGTGTCATAGGGAACAACACTTGGCCATGATTTCTTCCTATCCAGCCTCTTATATCAGGAATTAGCGAGTGAGTCCATCTTCCGTTCAATGCCTCATCCCACCTCCTTTGCCATCTATCAATCGTGCGCTGCCTCGCTTCTATGCGAGCGACCCTTTTAGTTGCGTTGTTGCTGCGAACTGCCAAGAACACTTCCTGATCCTCTAGGGCTAGTAGATCGATTGGTGGCATGCCCGCAATTACCAGTGCTGCCTCCGTGGATACCGTCCTAAATGCACAGCAGACTCGTAGGGCACTCAGCTGGTATGTCGCTGCCAATCCTCTAGTGTAGCTAGGTGTTGCTGCTGCTCTGGCCCATATGGGCGCGGCATATAAAATAACTGATTTAAGAACCGTCATGAGGAGTTGCCTTCTCCATTGTTTGGGGCCCCTGGAGTTGAGCATGATACGTGAAAGGGCCCTGCAAGTACCTGCAGCCTTTGTATTGGTCGTCGCCAAATGTTCCCTGAAACTTAGCCTGGTATCAATTATTACTCCAAGATAGCGCAGTGCTCGCTTCGACGCAATCGTTTCATCCGCAATTCTGATTGTTGCTGTCTCAACCTTTTTTCTGCTACTGACTAGTAATGCCTCCGTTTTTTTTTTGCCGCCAGCTCCAACCCCATCCTGTCCAGCCAGCTTTTGACCTTCAACACTGCCTCGTTGCAATTAGTTTCTACCAGGCTCAGATGTTTCGAAACTACCACCAGTGCAATGTCATCGGCGAAGCCCACCATCTTGCATTCTGCCGGTAGCGTCAAACGAAGAATGCCGTTGTACATTATATTCCATAATGTCAGCCTTAATACCGAGCCCTGAGGGACTCCGGCTGTGATGCGATGCGTTCTGGGCCCGTCATCGGTACTGTACATGAGAGTTCGGTTGCTGAGGTAGCCACGTATAATACGTGTTAGGTACGTGGGCACTCCAAATCCTTCCAATGCAGCTAGAAATTTATTCCAACGGACAGAATTAAATGCATTTTTGACGGCAAGTGTGAACTGGAGCGGAGCTAAGTTCCCTACCTCTCTTATAGCCATTTCCAGTCTACTGCAGATGACTCTTTCAAACACTTTGCCTAGAGTGTCGAGCAGGCAAATGGGCCTATATGCTGAGGGATCATCTGGTGGGTTATCAGACTTGGGAATCAGGACCAGTTTTTGAATTTTCCATCTGCTTGGGAATATGCCTGACCTCATGCATAAGTTGAAGAGTTCTACGAACGCATCGGGCTGCAGAGACACTGCTAGCTTAGTGGCGCGACTTGGTATGCCATCTGGGCCTGGCGCTATGTCGTCTGCGATTTTCCTTGCAGCATCAATTATCTCTCTCACCGTAATCTCTACATCATATTCTGATCTTGCGTATCCGCTGGGTCATGCACTGTCGGGAAAAGGCTGGTGACGATGCGGCCGAGTTTCTCCGAGTCTGTCGGAGCTTGCTGCTTGTGTCCGTGAAGCTTTTTTACTATTGTATTATATGCCTTTCCCCAAGGATCTGTGTCAGCCGTGTCACAAATCCTTGATTCCTCTATTTAGTATTTTTCTCTTGGCCTTATACTGCTGCCTCAGTATTTCCGCATTATCGCTGCCGCCTGAGCGAGAATATTGGCGACGCGCTATGTGGCAGTCTCTTCTAGCTGCGACAATATCGTTGGACCACCAGTACACGGGTGCGTGGTGACGCCGATATGTGCCTATATATATAAAATGAATTTACAATTGTTAGGAATAATATTAAGCTTGTTGCTCTATTGCACATTGCTCCTAGATTGGTTCTTCAAGCCGCCGCCCAGAACCGCCGAAGCTCCCTAGCTGGCTCTATGTTGCTGATGCAGCGCGAATGACCGTCCAACGGTCGCACACGCATCCGGTGTCACCGCCTTGGCTCTTGCGCAAGCGGTTGGTATGTCTGCTTCTCCTTTCTGCTGAGCCAGCAGTTTGTGTGAGGGGAAGAGTGGCCTAATATTTGTGTGCACTCACGGAGTTCATGGTGTTAACTCCGGCGTGAATGTCTCAATCTATAGAGTTGACTTTGCCGATGATGCGATTCAATTGTTCTAGAGTGCGATATGTAGCCTCGAAAAGCTTTTCGTCGATACGGACTTGCTGGTTATTGTCCGCGAGAAGTTTATCCTGGGTCTTCAGAGCCGCGTTCCAGTCGGCCGCATCCGGGAAGCCAGCAACCCAAGCTGAGCAGAGCCATTCTACGGCACTGGGTTTCCGAGCCGGTGTTGAAAGTAATCTTTCGGTATCCTCTTCAGCCTGATCCAAGTAGTGATTCGCTATCATCTTCGTATGCTGGTCGGCTAACAGTGTGGATTCCTCCCGAGTGGTTTGGATTGCCTGTTGGAATTCCAGGAGACTTATGACGTAAATCAGCCGAAACACGCCACTACCTCGCCAGACTTATTCCTGCTGAAGGGGAATTTCCGGAGAGTCATATTTGAAGAAATGGGCAGCACTTGCCTGCTGCATCGTCACCATTGCAATCCTTGAAGATGAAGAGAGTTAGTAATGTTTATAATACGATTTTTTTTAGGGCTAAATATTGGTTACCACCTGGTTCGTGAAGAGTGCTTTGTTTAATGATTTCTTAGTTTTTAAACAATTCCTAATTCTTTTTTTGTTGTTTTTATGTTTGATTGCATCCTTTTTTTTTTACTAGTATTTTTATTTTTTGTATATCCTTGTCTTTTGCGGAAACGGGTTAATGAGAGGGGCGATTTCCTATCTATTTATTTTTTGTCTTAGATTTTAAGTGAGCCTTGTGGAACACTTTTCCTGATTTCGTTCTTATTGTGGCCCTTCTATCCTCCTGTATTTCCTCACTATTGAATAAGTTTTTCTCCTTTCCTTGAATTTGTTTGTTCCTAACAAAGACTTCTTCCCCTGGTTTGAACTCTACCTGCTTCTTTTTTCCCTTGTTTCGCCTGCGGACAACTGCCTCCTGTTTAGATTGTATAAGACCGCTTATATCTTCTAGAGTATTGCGCCTAAAATCTGTCAAGCCTTGATAATTTATCCTAGACGTCCTGTCTAGGAAAATATCAACTGGCTTTTTTCCGATAACGGAGTGAATCGATTTGTTGTATCTATCGACGGCCATGGGTACGAGTTTGGAAACTCTGAGGGTCGAGAACTCGGACTTTAGGCATCTATAGCTTCGTTGGGTAGGGGTATGGTATACGACTATATCCAGCAATTTGAGGTAATTGAGAACTGTGTGGCAAAGGAGCCCTCGTTCGTTGTCTGTTACCAAAATTTTGGGTGCTGTGAAATAGTGCAGCACCTCCGCTAACCTTTCTCGCAAGTGAAGGGCAGATTTTGACTCTATTGGGAATAGCTTGGCAAACTTTTAAAAATTTGTCAATGCATCTGAGAAATTTTTGTTTTTCCAACGCGAAGATATCTATGTGCAGAATTTCGCACGGGTATGTTGTAATTGGAGTAGGTTCCAACAATGGTTGATAAGGGTGTCGGTCGTATTTATGCAGCTTGCATGTTTTGCAGGCTGCCGCAATATTTCTGATTCTGCTTGCCATTTTTGTGAAATATACCCGCTCTAGTAGCTGGAGTCTTATTTCCCTGGTATTTCTGTGGGCCCTTTGGTGTTTTTCGGTGATGACTCCGCAAATCACGTCGTCATCAGTCAGATCGGTCACCAGTCTTTGCATGACGCGAAGTTTGTAGCTTGTGAATTTCGATTGAAGGTAACACGTTTGCAAAAGCGTGTCCGGGATTTTAATTCCGTTTATTAGGGATGGGCTAAGGTAATCTTTCACGGCCGCGTCTATTTCTGCTGTGGTAAAAGTTCTAAGGGGCAGTAAGTGCCGAGTGAAGCCGGCATGCGGTGAGACACATTCATAGCCTGACTGAGCGGGGTTAAAGACAATCTGATTCCTAAATGTATTAATGGGGACCTCGACATGTGGGACAAGGTCAGAGGCGTCTTGTAGTGCGCTGTGCACCGTTGCCAATGAATCAGTGTCATTATCTGGGGTGCTGAGGTTATTCAAATTTATCTGATTCGGTATTACTCCTGGCAAATCGTACGAAATTTTTGAAATTCCGCTACCACATTCGCTTTTCCTGGTTTATAGATTAGTTCATGATCGTATTCCTCTATCCTAGATTTCCAACGCTTTAGTTTGGCGTTGAAGTTGCTATTCCCCATGGCATAAATCAGTGGTTGATGGTCAGTGTATATTTTCCAGGATGCGGTTCCGTCTGAATAGAATCTAAGCCTGTCCAGTGCCCAAATTATTGCTAACATTTCTAATGGGCCTATCGTTGTTTGCGGTAATCTGTGATAGAACGGCCCCGAGGGCGACGTTTGACATGCGTTGTGAGATGGAGGGGTTTCGAAAAGTCCGGGAAGGCTAACACCTCTGATGAGGAGAGAAGCGTTTTCAAATCGCTGAAGGCCTGCATTGCCTCCTCATCTAGTGCAATTCGTATCTTTTTTGATTGCGAGGATTTAACTTGTGCACCCCCCGCATGCCACAGGTTTGTTAACCGGTTTCGCAATTCTAGCGCAATCTTTTTTAAATATCCTGTAGTAAGAGGTCATACCCAGGAAAGACTTAAGTTCCTTGGAAAATGGCGGGGGCATTTTTAAGCCCGAAAGGTAATCTTAGGAATTCGTATTTTCCATTTAGGGTAGATGAACAGGGATTCCCGGAGAGAAGGAAAATAACCCAGTCTTCATTCGTTGAATTCAAAATATGAACTGATTTTATTTGAAAACTTTTAAACTCTCAGAAGCGACAATTGTTCTTAAAAATACTTATTCTAATGCCCCACGTTTTGGGGGGGTGAAAATTGTTTATATTTCATGCTCAGCGCTCGTTACATGATACCGCGCCGCTGTTATAATCTTAAGTGTTTTCCACAGAGTGTGGATGCATGTTTTGTTTGGTATTAAGCAATAATTGTCATATGAATTTTATGACTTACGTTTGTTTATGTTTCGTTTTGTATATTTCTTTGGTCAATATGATTTGGTGAAGCCATTTCAGCTGACCACGATGTTTAATCTTAAACATTCTGCAAAGGGCCGCCAAATGCGACGTTTTGGATTTTATTTATTAGTTAGTTCGTCAGTTATTTTATGCATATTATAGTTATTATTATCATTAGTAAGATAACTATTGTTAAAGAAGCATGACCAGTTACATGACTAATGTGCTGACTTCTAGCCTTTTTATAAGATGGAGAATTTAAAAAATAACTACCTTCACTTTTTGAATTGTTCCAATGTGATCTTCGCTCCACCATTTTTAAATGTCGCTGATTGCTAAAATATGATTGGTTATTTTGGTTAGCATTAAATGTTGTCCTTTTATAAGTATTTTGCAATATCTGCCTTTTTGGTACTATAGTTTCTGACAATTTGTTACCGGAATCTATTCATCAACGCTCCCAATTCATCAACGCTCTCGAGAAAGACGGACGTGTTTTTTTTTCAAGCTCCCGCGTTTTTAACTGATTTACATTTATTTTATTTTGTTTTTATCGGCATCGCGATCGAAATATTAATTAATTAGTAAATCTAACTTGCACCGTATCACTCGTTGCGTTTTTGTGTGTTTGTGTTAATAATTTTTAACAACTTTAATTTCTGTCTATAACCTTTGTTGGTTTTTTTCTTTTTCTTTTTTTTCTCTTTCTTTTCTTCCTCTCTCTCCCACTTTAATCTCATTTTTTCTGGCTTGCAAATCACAAGCAACGCTCTGTTGTTGTTGTCTTGCAATTTCATAGTGTTCTTGTTGCAGTGTTTTGTTATTGTGATTTCTAACTCCCGCGCTCGCGCTCTTTGACTTTTTTTTTTCTCGTTTTCGTTTCACTCGTCGCCGTTATTTGCGCTCATATTGCAGTCTGTTGTGTGTCTGTAATTTAGAGTCTATATTCTCTTAGTCAGTGCTCTTTTCTTTTAACCCTTGTGCACCCTCAAAATCTCTATTTCTTATTATTTCTGGACCTCAGAGTGAGTTATATATTTTAATACCAAACATTTCTCATTTTTCAGTTTTATTTGTTTGATTACCAATTTTTTCTTATTACCTCATAATGAATGTTTGTTCGATTAAAAATTGTTTGCATCCCGCCCCACCCTTGAATAGTTTTATGTACTGTTGGTTGTGTAAAACTACAGTACATGTTAAGTGTGCCGGCTTTACATGCAGGGTGAAGGATCTTTTAGATAAAAAAAAGGGTTTCAAATGGGGATGTGAGTCATGCCGGATCGTGGAAGATGAAATGGAACTTTTCATGCGGCAAACAAAGGATAACCTGATGAGTCTGTCTGCCAGTTTTCTTAAACTCTCGCAAGAGTTTAAAGCTGTTGAGTCTCAGTTTAGTACTTTAACGCTACTGACTGAGTCTCGAAAGCGTAAGAAAGCGGGAGAACAGACTCCTGATTTGTCCTTGCGTTTGCAAGTCTCAACATCTGTATCGGTTCCGACCCCTTCTCAACCAATGCAAACTCCAACTCCACAGACGATGTCTGTAGTGTCCGTTTTGTCTGGGCAAGAATCTACACCCATGGATTTTGCCGACAGGGATCCTAGTGGGAGTGCCACCTAAAAAACACATTTTTGTTTCGAGACTTCTCCCTGATGCTACATCGGATGATGTCATGGCCCACATTCGGGCTAAACTGAATGTCTCTAATATATCCATAGAAAAGTTTAAATTTTCATACTCTAGAGAAATTTCATCTTTTAAAATCAGTGTTCCAATTGAATTCTTTAACTGTATCTGCAGTTCTAGCTTCTGGCCGAAAAGCTTAATTGTGAAGGAGTTTACATCCAGAAAAAGGAAGACACGGGGTCAAACAAGGATTCCTTCACCATCTATTCCTCTTTCTTCTTCATCTATTCCAACTCCTTCCTTATCTATTCCTTCTTCTACTTTATCAAAAAACTAACAACTTCCTTCTCTGTCGGCTATCAGAATGTCAGAGGCCTTAATACTAAACTGACTAAACTCTTTGTAGATAGTCTGCCATTTGATTTTGACCTAATTGTCTTTACTGAGACTTGGTTAAAACCTGACGTTTTTGACGCCACAGTTTTACCCTCTAATTTCAACATTTTTAGACGTGATCGTACTGATCGTAGGGGTGGTGGAGTTCTTATTGCTGTAGATTCCGCCCTATCATGGGGTCTGATAACAATACCTGTCTCAAGTAGTATCGAATTTATATGCGTTAAGGTATCTTTTACTCGTTTTTTCATTTTTGTTTTGTGAAGTATCTAGAACTAGTCCAATGGTGTTACCAGAGGATAGTTTTCATCCAACTTTAGAGTTATCTATTGAGTTTCCCAGCCACGAGCCCATCTCCGAGTGTGATCCTACGGTACGCACCCGATGTTTTCGGAAGACTGACTTTGTCGCACTAAACAATGCTTTTCTTAATACCGATTGGACTAATTTATACACCTGTACGGATATGAACTCCGCCATTTCTTTATTTTATACCACTGTTGACTCAATCTTTAATGACTGTGTACCCCTAGTGTCTCCTGTGGTGACGCAAAAATCACCATGGTTTACGCGGGGGCTGTCAAAACTGAAGAATCTTAAGTCTAGGTATTACAAAAAGTATAAAGTCACGGGTCTATCATCGGATCTTTCTCGTTACTTGGTTGCTAAATCGAATTTTATCGTTTCTAATTATAAATGCTATAATAATTACTTAACGTTGCAAGTTGCAGTTCTCTGAAAATCCTAAAGAGTTCTATAGTTTCGTTAACGCAAAGCGACATTCTATCTCCCTTCCATCATTTGCAGTTTTTAATAATGTTTCGGCCTCTTCTGATCAATCTATTTCTAATTTATTTGCTAACTTCTTCTCGACTACGTACACATCCACTAAGTACAACTCTAGTCAGATATATCCATATCCTATAACGAAATCCAACTGCATTCTTAATCCTATTATAACGGAAAGTTCGGTAGCTAAGGAACTAATGACGATTAAGCCGGTATACTCACCGGGTCCAGACGGTATTCCCGCTTGTGCCTTTACTTAAGCTTTTTGAGTTGTCCGTTACACTGTCCGAGTTTCCAACTATGGAAGGATTCGTTTATTTTACCTCTTCACAAATGTGGCAATAAGTCCGACGTCACTAATTACAGAGGAATTTCTAAATTGTCAGCGATACCTAAACTGTTTGAGAAAATTATGATGTCTCAAATACAGCATTTATGTAAATCTATTTTTTCGCCATACCAGCATGGGTTTGTCAAGAATAGGTCTACCACAACTAACCTTCTACAGTTTACATCTTTTGTAATCCAAGGTTTTAAGAAACAAAAGCAAACTGATGTTATATATACGGATTTCAGTAAAGCTTTCGATTCGGTACACCATGCCTTACTATTACATAAGCTGAATTTAGTTGGCTTTCCGGATGCTCTGCTTGCTTGGATATCACAATATCTAAGCAATAGGAGGCAGAGGGTTCTTTTTAAGTCCTCTCTTTCTAAGATCATTTGTGTTGAATCGGTAGTCCCACAGGGCAGTCACCTTGGCCCATTACTATTCACCATTTTTATTAATGATCTTTCCACCGTTCTTTTAAATTCTAGAGATCTTATGTATGCCGATGATGTAAAAATCGCTAATCGCATCGTAGACTCTCTCTCATGTCATACCTTGCAAGCTGACCTGAATGCTTTTTAGGGGTGGTGTAGGGCTAACTTGTTATCGTTAAACTGTTCTAAGTACAAAATTATGTCTTTTTATAGAGGTTCTCCCCAATTAACGAGTTACTTTTTAAATAATTTCCCGTTAGAAAGAATTAATAATACTTCTTTGGTTGTAAAGGATTTGGGGATCTTAATAGACCACAAACTTAGTTTTAATCAGCATATATCGACTACTGTTAGTAGAGCTAAAAGTGTTCTTGGCTTTATAAAGCGCTGGTCGAAGGAGTTCAAGGATCCATATACTACCAAAATACTTTTTACTTCTTTAGTCCGTCCCATATTGGAGTATGGATCTTGTGTTTGGTCTCCTCAATATGAGTTTTATCAAAACAAATTAGAATCTGTACAAAAACAGTTTTGACTCTTTGCCTTTCGTGATTTGCGCTGGGATCCAACTGTACAACTTCCATCTTATTCTAGTCGACTTCAGTTAATTAACCTTCCTTCTTTAGCTAATCGTAGAACTATGCTTGGTGTAACTTTTCTTTACAAACTTTTGAATGGTGAGATTGACTCTTCCGAGCTGTTGAGCCATATTAACATTTCTGTTCCATCTAGAAGGACCCGCAATTTCACACCGCTTTTACTTCCCATTTGCACAACTAACTTTTCTCTGCATGAACCTTTTCGTATACTATGTAGTGACTACAACAGACTTTGGCACGTTATCGGTTCCGAAACATCGCTTCCCGGTATAAAAACTGCGATCTTGTCCTTCCTCGCTCGTAACTAGTTGTAATCATCTTTATTTTAACCTATCCTGTTTTCTTTTTATATTACATTTAATATTTTCTATTTCTTTAGTTTAATTTTATGTTTATATATGTATTACGCCTATGCCATTAGGTCGGAGTGGGTAGAGGTTGTAACATTAATTTTACTTAGGGTCATTCGTAACAGGCCCGGGCCTGGTGTCATATGGGCCACTTGTTCGTACTGAGCGTTGTACGACTACGTCTAATATTATTTTTCAGATAATCATTATCTAATTGACCCATTGCCTTCTGAATATTCTCATTTTGTACTGGCTCTGGGATATATACTTTTTCTTCCCCAATTTTCACTTTACCTCAAATTTGAGGTCCTGCCGGGGGCCATAAATTTATTTCTTGAAATTTCCTGTTGTATTTCTTTGGAATTGTGTTGTTTTTATTTTTAAATTTACCTTTCCTCTCCCAACGTTGTCCAAATCCTGTGACATCTATTGTCGTTGCCACTACAGATTTATTCTGATTTCATTTTGTGCATCCCGAGACGCTCCAACCAAATTGAGTATTTTGGCCTAGCAGGCCATCAATCTTTGCAATTCCCCTTTTACGTTTACTCCCATTATTATATCAACCCTACCAGGTTTTTTAAAGGTAGGATCAGCTAGCACGTAAGTTTGCCACTTTGACATATCCACGTTTGCTATTTTTAATGGAAGAGCTTTCATTAACTTTGGCAACACAATTGCCTCAACCTTTAGATGTCCTTTCCAAGAATTTCGCGTCTTTACTTCTATTTTTACCGTATATTTTGATTTATTAGATTTTATTGAGGACACGCCACTTATTTCTGTATACTGTTTAATTTTAGGTAGTTTTAATATTTGAGCGGCCTCTTCAGACAAAATAGTGCTCTGTGAACCACAATCAATAAGGGCTCTTAGAGTCTTATATCCTCCATTTACATGTTTTACTTGTATTCTTCGCAGTTTTTCGCCAAAATGGAGTAAGGTATGGTGTTCCTTACTGCACAATGAACAGACCATTTCATTAGTGCACACCTTATTGCTTGAATGGTTCAAGCATCTTCTGCAAAGCTGCACCTTTTTGGCTGTTTCATAACTTTCAGTAGGTGTCAATCCTTTAAACTTATAGCATTTATATGCTTCGTGCCCGGCAATTTTGCAAATCGGACATTTATCTTCGACTTCCGCATAATTTAATATAGTTTGTAGCGGTTTTTTCTCTTCTTTGCTCATGGCACTTAGCGAGCAATATCTTTGCTCCAAGTATTCCATGACATCAGATAGCAATTGTATCTCCTTTGTTTTTTTAACTTGACTCTCATATAATTGTAGAGCCTCTCTGTCAAATTTCTTTAGTAGGAGTTGTGCGAATATTACGTCAACTTCATCGGACAAATTTGCTTTTATTTTAATTAAGTAAACTGACTCATTAACTATGTCAATCACCCCCTTTACATTTTTTGCGGATTCATTGTTGATCATCGGTAAATCAACGATCCGACTTAATTGTTCGGAAAATACCCTCCGATTATTTTCATACCGCTTGTTTAATAATTCCCAAGCAGCACAATAGTTATCAGCTGAACCTGACAATAGATGGGCTACCATGCTCCTTGCTTCGCCCTTAAACGCAAAGTTAAATAATTAAATTTAAGAGCAAGACTTAAATCCTCTCTTTTTTCAATCAGTTTCGCACATAATTCCACAAACAGGTCCCATTCTCTAGGTTCTCCAGAAAACGGGGGTAGCTGTATTTTCGGCAACACCGTTAGTTCGCCTCTCACGGTTACATTCTCATTCTTACTTTCCTTATTGTTTATTTTCATTTCTAGCACTGATACAGAATTCCGAACATCGAATTCTAAATCCTCCATAGTATTTTTAAATTTTGCATCTTTCAACAAAACCTGGCATGCCTGTACTTTTTCCCATAAATAATTGATCTTATTAAAATATATTATGCATGCCTCATTGCCTGTTGAATTACCTATAGTGCGTAAATCTTTGGTTACCCTATCCAAATATTCCTCGAGCTGTCGGACTCTATCCATAAATATCTCGTGGTTACCACTAGCGTTTTCATTACTGGAGGTCGCGTTCCCTCGCGAGTCTCCTTTGCTAGCATCAAAAATTTCTGACATATTCGCTTCTACTTCAACTAACACTGACCTACTAGTGCCTAGTTTTTCTGACTCTCCTGTAGCTATTATTTTGGCAACTATCTTTAACATTCCTTCATGTATTTTATCTGTGAAATACTGATGATCGAAATTCCCTTGCTGTAGCAATTTGTTATGATTAGGTAACCATCGATTCCTAATCTCTTTTACCTTTACCTCTTTACCTCTTTCACCTTGCTAGTTATGTTTCTGGGATCTAGTGCTTCTAACTGCTTTATCCTGGTATGCAACTCTAACTGCTTCCCTAACAACTTTTCAGTTTTGTTAAGAAACATTTTGTATGGTGTATGTTTGACAATCAATTGATTTTTTTTTTTTCGATATATTTATCCGCTTTTTTTTTGAGAAAGAGAGAAAAAAAATATCTCAACTGTGTCTTGCACAGTGAGCCAGAGACGTGGAAAAAATGTTGTTAGAGTATGTGGTTGGCTCACAATTCAGATATACATTTCATTTTTCAATAAAAGAAGTGTTTTTTTTTTTATCTCCAACAAGATTGTTAGTAAAAGCCTATCAAGGAGTTAGTAATTCGCAAGTTGCACTTTCGTGCTTCAACTTGCTTATAGAGGCTTATATTTAAATTATTAAATAAGGCAAGTTAAGGCTTGCGCATTTCTGCGGCCACCTTGCGTTTCTTCGCTCATCGTCGAAGTCCAGCTTTCAGTTGGTCAGGCCGCTCTATGCAGCTTTGTCGGTCCTCTTAGTACAGGGTCTAGCTTGTCGCGCTAGACGATGCCGGTACTGGTCTTCGCCCAGGGTGAGTCAAATGGTCCAGGGCAGTCCTTGGGAAACGTCTTCCCCGATGTGGTTTTTTTTTGCTGTGTCGTTGCTCAGCTGCTGTTGTCCAGGGCCTATGAGCTCAGGTGTTTGTAGTTGCCGACTTGCAACTACATATACACTTTTAACTTTAACTTTAACTTTAACTTTTTTTTTTTCGATATTAGGGCTTCGAGTACGCCACACACGAATTCTGTAATTATTTTTTTTAACGCCGCCGAAATTATTGCAGTTGCTCGACTAGCCAAACTGCCTTTATTTAACTCGGTCGGTTTTATGTATTAAGCAATATTTTGCTTTTTGTTTTTATACTCTGTCTCTTACCACTGGTGGGGGAAAACAAGAGTTATTTTATTTTTGCTACCTTTAGCTGATCTTAGCATTTACACTTGCATAAGAATTCAGACTTCAAGGAGCTGATTCACTCTCTGAGTCTCTTACCACTGGTTGGGGAAAACTGCAGAGTTCTTTTCTTCGAAGGACCAAAATGAATCCGGCTGGAAGGACCAAAGTGAATCCGGCTCGAAGGACTAAAATGAATAGGGATTCCCGGAGAGAAAGAAAATAACCCAGTCTTCATTCGTTGAATTCAAAATATGAACTGATTTTATTTGAAAACTCTTAAACTCTAAGAAGCGACAATTGTTCTTAAAAAATACTTATTCTAATGCCCCACGTTTTCGAGGGTTAAAAATTGTTTATATTTCATGCTCAGCGCTGGTTACTTGATACCGCGTCGATGTTATAATCTTAAGTGTTTTCCACAGAGTGTGGATGCATGTTTTGTTTGGTATTAAGCAATAATTGTCATATGAATTTTTGTTTATTCTTAAACATTCTGCAAAGGGCCGCCAAATGCGACTTTTTGGATTTTATTTTTATAGTTAGTTAGTTATCTTATGCAAATTATTATTAATATTATCATTAGTTAGATAACTATTGTTAAAGAAGCATGACCAGTTACATTATGAACGTTGAACCTAGTTAATCTGATGTTCCTTTACGATTGTCACTGACTTCTCATTCTTACCAATTCTGCCGCATGTATTACTGAGTTGGCTTCTACTGGTTTTTATAATATTTGGCATATTACCTAACGATTTCTGTTTTGGGATATCTACCCATTCCTGATGTGCATTACTGTGTTGACTTCTAGCCTTTTTATAAGGTGGAGAATTAAAAAAATAACTACCTTTACTTTTTGATATGTCCCAATGTGATATTTTCTATTTTGAAACATCGCTGATTGTTGAAGTTTGAGTGGTTATTCTGTTTATTATTACATTTTGTTCTTTTATAATTATTTTGCCATATCTGCCTTTTTGGTACTATAGTTTCGGACAATTTCTTACCGGAATCTACATATAATAACAAAAAATAATATCAATCTAGTTGAACTATTGCCTTCTGAATATTTTCATTTTTTACTGGCTCTGGCCATCAATCTTTGTAATACCCCCTTTTAAGATTTGGGTATATACGTTTACTCCCATTATTATATCAATCCTACCAGGTTTATTAAAGGTAGGATCAGCTAGCACGTAAGTTTGCCATTTCGACATATCCACGTTTGTTATTTCCAATGGAAGAGCTTTCATTAACTTTGGCAACACAATTGCCTCAACCCTAAGATGTATATTCTAAGGATTTCGCGTCTTTACTTCTATTTTTACCTTAAATCAAAATATGATGGATTTTATTGAGGACATGCCACTTATTTCTGTATACTGTTTAATTTTAGGTAGTTTTAATATTTGAGCGGCCTCTTCAGACAAAATGGTGCTCTGTGAACCACAATCAATAAGGGCTCTTAGAGTCTTATATCCTCCATTTGTCAAAATGAAGTAAGGTATGGTGTTCCTTACTGCACAATGAACAGACCATTTCATTAGTGCACACCTTATTGCTTGAATGGTTCAAGCATCTTATGCATAGCTGCACTTTTTTGGCTATTTCATACCTTTCATTAGGTGTCAATCCTTTAAACTTATAGCATTTATATGCTTCGTGCCCGGCAATTTTGCAAATCGGACATTTATCTTCGACTTCCGCATAATTTAAAACAGTTTGTAGCGGTTTTTTCTCTTCTTTGCTCATGGCACTTAGCAATATCTTTGCTCCAAGTATTCCATGACATCAGATAGCAATTGTATCTGCTTTGTTTTTCTAATTTAACTCTCATATAATTGTAGAGTCTCTCTGTCAAATTTCCTTAGTAGGAGTTGTGCGAATATTACGTCAACTTCATCGGACAAATACGCTTTTATTTTAATTAGGTAAACTGACTCATTAACAATATCAATTACTCCTTTAACACTTTTTGCGGAATCATTGTTGATCATCGGTAAATCAACGATCCGACTTAATTGTTCGGATAATACCCTCCGATTATTTTCATATCGCTTGTTTAATAATTCCCAAGCTGCACTATAATTGTCAGCTGAACCTGACAATAGATGGGCTACCATGCTCCTTGCTTCGCCTTTTAACACGGATTATAAATAATTAAATTTAAGAGCAGGACTTAGATCCTCTCTTTTTTCAATCAGTTCCGCAAATAATTCTACAAACAGGTCCCATTCTCTAGGTTCTCCAGAAAATGTGGGTACCTGTATTTTTGGCAACGTCAGCAGTTCGCCTCTTAGGGTAACATTCTCAGCTTTCAAATTATTCTGATCGTTTATTTTCTCTTCTAGTGCTGACAAGATATTCTGAACGTCGAACTCTAGTTCTTGTATAACTTCCTTAAACGTTTCATTACATATAAGTTCATCTGTATAAGCTTGGCACATCTGTACCTTCTTGAACAAGAATTCTATTTTTTTAATATACATTTCGCCTGTTCTATTGTCTATCATACGTAAATCTTTGCTCAACATGTCCAAATATTGCTGGAGCTGACGGACCTTTCCTTGAAATTTTTCCTGGCTAACATTAGCGTTTTCATTACTGGAGGTCGCATTCCCGCGCGACTCTTCTTTGCTATCCTCAAACACTTCTGACCTAACTGCTTCTGTTTCAACTAACACCGACTTACTAGTGCCTGGTTTTTCTGACTCTCCTGCAGCTTTTATTTTGGCAACTATCTTTAACATTCCTTCATGTATTTTATCTGTGAAATACTGATGATCGAAATTCCCTTGCTGTAGCAATTTGTTATGATTAGGTAACCATCGATTCCTAATCACTTTTACTTCCTCGATCACCTTGCTAGTTATGTTTCTGGAATCTAGTGCTTCTAAATGCTTTATCCTGGTATGCAACTCTAACTGCTTCCCTAACAACTTTTCAGTTTTGTTAAGAAACATTTTGTATGGTGTATGTTTGACAATCAATTGATTTTTTTTTTTCGATATATTTATCCGCTTTTTTTTTTTGAGAAAGAGAGAAAAAAAATATCTCAACTGTGTCTTGCACAGTGAGCCAGAGACGTGGAAAAAATATTGTTAGCGTATGTGGTTGGCTCACAATTCAGATATACATTTCATTTTTCAATAAAAGAAAAGAAGTTTTCGCCCAGGGTGAGTCAAATGGTCCAGGGCAGTCCTTGGGAACCGTCTTCCCCGATGTGGTTTTTTTTTTTGCTGTGTCGTTGCTCAGCTGCTGATGTCTAGGGCCTATGAGCTCAGGCGGTCCCGGTGCCGGTCATCGCACCAGATTTTCTCGTATTAGCCGCCTCTTCTTTGCAACTATCTTGTTGCTCTGTTGCTGTTTGTAGTTGCCGACTTGCAACTACATATACACTTTTAACTTTAACTTTTTTTTTCGATATTAGGGCTTCGAATACGCCATACACCAATTCTGTAATTATTTTTTTTTAACGCCGCCGAAATTATTGCAGTTGCTCGACTAGCCAAACTGCCTTTATTTAACTCGGTCGCACGCACTTTTTATATATTAAGCAATATTTTGCTTTTTGTTTTTATACTCTGTCTCTTACCACTGGTGGGGGAAAACAAGAGTTATTTTATTTTTGCTACATTTAGCTGATCTTAGCATTTACACTTGCATAAGAATTCAGACTTCAAGGAGCTGATTCACTCTCTGAGTCTCTTACCACTGGTTGGGGAAAACTGCAGAGTTTTTTTTTCGATACTTTAATAGGGCCTCCGGCTTACTGCCCTAGGAATGGGGTTTGCAGAGCCAAAGCCCCGTCAGATAGTTCCTGACTAATGAAGTTTCTGTTTGCGCCAGTGTCAATGAGAAACTGTCGCCCTACCCCATTCCTATTTCCTCATATTCTATGTATGGTACACTTGAGAGGCCATGCCCATAAAATTTATTTGATCTTGGATCACAAGGTCTTCGGGATGCTGTGGGGTCACATGGGCCGCACCCTCAACGCCCTCGTTAACCGCGATCGCCGGCATTTCTTCGTACAGCTGTTCATTATTTGGGGTACCCTCACTAACCCTTGGGGTGCAGTCTACTGCATTTTGATCGGACACGCTTTGTGCTTCCACATAGAATACATACTGCGCCTTTTTAAAGGGGTTAGTTGACTCGCTGGGGCTTCTCTTGACGCCCCTTTCGACTCCCTGGTTTGGGAATCGATTCCTAGACTGACTTGAGGTTGCCGGTTCCATTTTAATGGCCGGTCTAGTAATTTGCTGGCTCCGGTACCCACTTGGTACCAGCGGGGACTGGTGCGGAGCCTTGGTCGCACCCATAGGTCATGGGGTTATTGAATCTTGGGGAGAAATTACTTGATGGATATTGCTGCCGATAAACGGCCCGTTGTTGATACGGTGGTCTAACGGAAGCGGTCGGGAAGGCTAAACTTTTAGTGTTCATAACGTTATCCAGCTTCAGGGCAATTGAAAATGACTCTGGTATGGTTCTCGGGCGATTCACTGTGATCAAGCCCGACATTTCTTGAGGTAGCCCTCTTATGAAGACCCGCAAGGCTCTTTCGCGATATGAGCCAATGAGAGCTTCAAACACTCGTTTAGCGTGCCCTGCATTCCTGAGTTTTGCTACAATCAATGAAAGGTGCCTATTGATATTGTTGTAGTACGCCTCCAGGTTCCCATCATCGCCGACTAGCATACTCATCTGATATTCTAGAGTCCCTAGATCCTCGATGTTTGTCCTCGTAGTTTGAGGCAAGAACCTTTCTGATTTGGCCAATCGTCATCTGCTACATCGCTAGAGACCAGTATCTCGTCCGCCCTGCCTTCTATCTTCGACATCAGGTGGAGGGCGACGGCTCTATATATCAGCTTATCTTTTGCTACCTTATAGTCCCGTACTATGACTTCAGCTTGCCTGATCCAGGTCGGATACTGGGCAGCTTCTCCCGTGAAGGGCCTTATCTTTTTGACGCAATCTGGTAAAGTTGCTATCTGCTTTAGATCGAAATCGGTAAGGGCTTTGGACAACGGGATCTGAATTCTTCCCTTCTAAAACCAAGACCTTCTCTTTCTGCTTTTTTAGATCCTCCGTAAGGGAGGCTACCTGAGCTAGTAAGGTGGAAATTGCCTCTTTCATCTCGTCCATTTCTCTTCAAAAAAAAAAATATTTCAATTGAATAAAATAAAATAGGATGCAATAAGGTGATTTTTATAGATTCTTTGTTTTGACTTGTTGATTTCTTATTTAAATTTTTTTATTTTTCTGTTTGGGCACTCGTCACTTACCTGAGTGATTATGGTTAGTAGTGTTCTGTTTTAGGTGGTTTAGTTTGTTTTTGTTGTATGGCAATCTCTCCTTACAGGATCAGCGTGTTTCTGTTAATGAGATTTAAGATAATTAGTACATTGGTTTTGTAAAGATTTTTTTCCCCAATAATGCTAATATACTCGGATCAACATAAAAAAAATTCTTGATTTTTTTTTTTAGTTTGCATTTTCATTTTCTTCTTTTTTTCGGCAATGCAAGTTTTTGCTTTAAATTGGTATATCATTTTTGAATTCTTATTATTCTTTTGTTTCTTTTTTCTTTTACTTTTTTTCTTTTGTTTCTTTTTTTGCTGTTGCATGCATTTTTTCGTCGCGTGACCTGCCTGTTGCTATGTCTCCCTTTGTTAGTTGAGGGAAGTTCCATTTTTCTCTTTTAGTCCAGTTAAGGACCTACTTAAGTAGGAGTGGGCTCCACGTCCCCGCTTGAAGGTGACACTTTCGGTGGAAGACACAGCCAGCGGCCAATACCCACGCACTGCAACAAATTATTTTCTTACAACTTTATTCACATTTTTATTTTCTTGTTTACTTAAACTAAAATGCCACTCGCAACCATTTAATTTGTCAGGCGGTTGTCAGAGGCTTTAGTGATTATTTAATTCTTTCATAATTCGTTTTTTTCTTTTTGCTTCTTTTCTTTTTTTTATACTTTATAATTTCACTGGCACTCGGTTTGACACTCGCGATTGGTTTCGAGGCGGTCCCTGCTCGGGCGCCAGTTAACTCCCGAATAGTTCCGCGGGAGTCACCTTACGATTAAGTAAGGATTTGATTAAAGAATAATTACCTAAATAACAATCCAACGAACTTCAATAACATTACAAGTGATTTTATTGGGAATGGTACTTAGGAATAATATAAAATGATTTTACAATTGTTAGGAATAATATTGTAACGTAGACGGCCTGGGTGGCAACTCGGGTAGTAGGCAAACTGTCCCCATTAAGTAGCGGTCCCATTTTCTACGGCTGGGCACACTAAAAACGGCGCAACAGGGAGGACAAGCTCTTTTGGAGCGAGCGCGGCAAACTTAACGATGAGAGAGAGAGAGATAGAGGAGGGCTGGAAAAAGTTTTCGGTGTCGCCAAGCGAGAAAAAAAGAAAGGAATTAAAATAACCGAAAGAAACGAAGCATCTCTGTTTTCTTTACGATTCTGCCGAACTATCTGAGGCCTGACGATCGAACGCCCAACCCTAACCAACCGCTCGGCCACGCGTGGAGTTACTTTGTCCCACAAAGGCGAAACACGTTACATTGGTGTCAGGTGTGCGGTTATGTTCGGTTACTGCGAAGAACCTCACCACGTGTAAAATGCCTAAGAAATCGACGCAGGCTCGGAACAGCAGAATGGAAGAGGACAGCGGCAGTTCTATTATTGCTATAGCACAATCAGTGGAGGCGGTGACTAAAAAGATCGACCGAATGTGCGAAGCCTTAGAACGGTCCTTTATAAGCGCACAGCCCACAGCGGCGCCAGGGCCCGTTTCGCCGCCGGAACACACCACGTGGGGCGGGCTACCCCAACCAAGGCAGGACGCGCTGCCACGGGCCGCTTCTACCACCTACGGATCGGCGTGGACGCGATCACCCCCGGTCCCGCCATTTAACCCATGTTTGTTGCCGTTGTTCGATGGAACTGGATCTTGGGGCGAATTTGAGCGACTAGTAGACAAGGTGGCGAATTACTATCAGTGGGCAGAGGATGAGAAATGTTTGGCAGTGGTGTTGAATCTGCGCGGTCGCGCCTCAACATTTTATGGCACCTTGCCTACACAACCTACACTCACCTACTCAGCACTGTGTGCCGCCATGCGTCAACGATTCATGCTAGATTGCCGGTCGAGCTATCAACTATTGCGTCATCGGATACAAGGACCCAGGGAATCATTGCCTGATTTCGCATTGGAATTGGAACGCTTGGCCCAATGCGCTTTTAGTGGACTGCCCGGACATATGTATGACCAGATTCTGGTGCAACAATTTATTGAGGGCATGCGCGAAACTCCGCTACAGGGATTAGTAATTTCTAGTCGACCGATATAGCTACAAGAGGCATTGGACGTAGCGATGCGAGTGCAAGCCCAGTTTGGACGCACACACGGTAAGCCGGTTCTGCACAGTCAGGTGGTCGAGAGTAGAGACATACATACACCCAGACGTCGCCGACGAAGACGAGGTCGCAGCCAGCGCACGAAAGAAGCACCGCTAGAAACAAGTCACCATTCGGAAAACAGCAGCATGCCAATGTCGCGGGGCGAACATTGGCAATAGTAGACAACGCCCCAACCCAACGATACAGCTACTCTAGCTCCAACACCAGTGAATGCACCGGCAGCCCTCAGGCTCAATTCAGTGAAGAATGCATCAGTCGCCCACTGACGCCGAGTCCCCAGGCATCACGAACTGAGACGCTAGATGAGGGTGAAAGCGGGGAACCGCATTTGCCAGTGGAAAATAATCTGGCCGCTATCGACCGTCCAGAGTCCCAAAATTTGACCACCAGTACCAGGAACGTTTGCCATTCTAACGTTTCCACCGTTAATGGAGTTGAGCGGTCTGCCATATTTGAGCATTCCGTTCCTACCACATTGGAGCCATCCACGGACCAGAGCAGCAGGCATCCAACCAAGCCGTTGCAAGAGTCACTATGGACAGAGTCCTCGGTTGGAAGCGAGAACACTGGCTTGAACGAAGAAACCGTATTGGCGCGATTGTTTCGTGAACCTCCGGCCGCCGTCCCAACAAATATATGCGCCCAATGCCCTCCCGAAGTAAACAGGAAAGAGGCTGCTATTTTAAATGGCCGACGTGGGAAGAGGAACCCCATCCAAGCTACGTATTCACCCGTACCAAATGCTAAGCACAGCTTACATTGTATTGTTTTCTTTCAGCAGAGGCCATTGCCAATAGTGGTGGATACCGGCGCGGCAGTTTCGGTATTGAATTGGCGAGATGTACCGCAGCCAATACGAACCTCACCATGCCAGGTAACCATGTATGGCATGGAGTCGTCAACGCTCACCTCCACTGAAGAAACTATGGTAGAGTTGCAAGTGCTGCGCAAGCCCCTGATTCATCGATTCTACGCCTACACTGCTGGGTATTGATTTTTGGCTAGAACACAAGGTCGTGATTAACTTTGATAAGATGCACCTAAGATTCCACTGGAGTACCACGCCCTTGTTCCGCGCCTCCGAAGCGCCACAAAATCGACTAAGCCGGCGTTACCAAGCTTACTGAAGGAAGACGGTTACACAGAGCTGCCGGACGATATCGTCCTGAACACCGGCGTCGTCCAACCAGAGGCTGGCCAATTTTCTGCCAGGATATCGAATCTAAGCGCACACGAGAGAACGCTACCACCCACACTAGTTTTGGGCGACTTAGAAACCGTAGAAGTGATATTACCCGACAGATGCGAAGATGCGAGCTCAGATTCTGGCGATTGGGACCGATTCGAGGAAATGGACCTGCCGCCTACAAAACAACTAATGCTAAAGGAACTATTAAATCGCTTACGACCTATTTTTGCCCGAAACGATGACGAGACTGGTCAAACCAATTTAGCCTCTCACCACATCGATACTGGGCCGGCACGCCCTATTAAACAGATGGTCCGAAGAATACCTCTTGCACGCAAAACTGAGGTGCAGCAACTGGTTGCTGACATGAAGAACAGAGGCATAATTCGCCCGTCCGTCAGTCCGTGGTCGTCGCCGGTGGTGCTAGTCAAGAAGAAAGATGGAGCGACACGATTTTGTGTGGACTATAGGCGCCTGAACGAGATAACCGTCATATCCGCTGCCCAAAATGGATGACATCCTATCAACGTTGTACGGCTCCCAGTGGTTTTCGACGATGGACTTGCAAAGCGGATACTGGCAGGTGCGGATGGACGAACCTTCCCGACCAAAGACAGCTTTCACTTGCGATGCTGGATTGTTCGAGTTCAATGTGATGCCATTTGGGCTTTGCAACGCCCCCGCCACGTTCGAACGTTTGATGGACAATCTTCTGTCTGGGGTGATGTGGAAGTTCACGTTAGTGTATCTCGATGACGTGATTGTTTACTCTCGCACAACCGAGGATCACCTCATACACCTGCAGGACGTGTTTAAACGACTGGCAGGAGCTGGCCTTAAACTTAGTCCGAAAAAGTGCAGCTTTTTTAAGAAACAAGTTAGTTACCTAGGCCATATCGTGAGTCGTGATGGATTACAAGCGTGTCCCAACAAGATTGATAAAGTGCTGAGCTGGCCTACACCTCGAAACACCAAGGAAGTGCGATCGTTTTTGGCACTTTGCTCGTACTACCGCAAGTTTATCCCCAATTTCGCTACTATCGCTCGACCGCTCCACCAGCTGACTGAGAAACTTCGACGCTTTGAATGGGACACTCACTGCAGTCACTCTTTTGACACCTTGAAGCAGTGTCTAACGACAGCCCCCGTCTTGGCGTTTCCTAATGACACCGGTCAATTTATTCTAGACACGGACGCCTCGAATTCTGGGGCGGGAGCGGCGCTCCTTCAATTACAGGATGGACAAGAACGAGTAATCGAGTATTGTAGTAAATGTTTCCAACCAGTAGAGCGTAACTATTGCGTAACACGTCGAGAGCTCCTCGCCGTAGTCCGTGCCACTAAACACTTTCATCATTATTTGTATGGGCGTCCGTTTCTCGTACGGACTGACCATGCATCTTTACAGTGGCTGTACAACTTCAAAGAACCAGAAGGGCAGATGGCACGTTGGATAGAACGTCTGCAACGACATGCAGATTCAGCATCGAAGTGGTACACAACATGGTAACGCTGACAGCCTCTCTCGCCGACCTTGTAGCGACTGTCCCACATGCGAAAGAGTCGAACGGAAATATGGAGTCGCCGTGTTGTTTACCCAAGTCCTGTTACCTGACCTGTGTAAGGAGCAACAGGCCGACGAGGCCCTCGGTAAGGTGCGCGATTGGATGAACAAGTCCGAACGACCGCCTAAAACTACATTGTGTGGCGAGAGCCCGGAAATTAGAGCCTTGTGGCATCTCTACGACCGATTAGCCGTTGATGATATAGGAGTGATTACCATAAAAAACTCGGAGAATATATCGGTAGCCCTTATGCCCCGCTCACTGGTAGATGCTGCCATTCGAGGCGTGCACGACTCTCCGTCGGGAGGCCACTTCAGTGCTAAAAACATTTTAGCCAAAGCGAAGAAACGATTTTACTGGATCGGCCAAAGTGCTTATAAAACCCTCTGATGCGCACGCTGCACCATCTGCAACGCACGCAAAGGACCACCTCGAATAACCGTCGGTCGCCTGCAACCAAGCCTGATGGGAGCCCTTTCGATCGTCTAGCGATTGACATTCTAGGCCCTCTACCAACTACGCCTCGTGGGAACCGATACGTCGCGGTCATTATGGATTATTTTACCAAGTGGCCGGAATGTGCCGTCATACCGGACCAGACAGCCGAAACTGTAGCTCGAGCATTGGTACAAGAAGTCTTCTGTCGATTTGGCGTTCCATTCGTCTTACACTCTGATCAAGGACGCAACTTCGAAGCGGGAGTCTTCCAAGCCTGTATGCGGTTGATGACTGTCGAAAAGACACGTACCACGCCGCTGCATCCACAGTCAGACGGCATGGTGGAACGTTTCAATCGCACGTTGCTAGATTACTTGGCAAAGTTTGTATCTACCAGCCAGCATGATTGGGATGAGCTGCTGCCCATGGCGTTATTGGCCTACAGATCTGCGGTTCAGGAAAGCTCCGGTTATTCGCCCGCAATGCTAACGTTTGGAAGAGAACTTAGGCTGCCCAACGATTTGCTATTTGGAACACCAGCTCCTGTCCCTACGGAAGTCCCGGAATTCTTGGCTAAGCTGCAAAATCAACTTCGGGTGGTAAATGCGAATGCTCGCCGTCAACTGCTAACGGCTGCCCAGACTAACAAAACTCGCTACGACCTACGATCGCACCCTCAGGAATTCTGCCCCGGCGACGAAGTAAGGCTCTATTCACCTAGCCGAAGAGTAGGCCGTTGCCCAAAGCTACAATCCGATTGGATTGGGCCCGCTACAATAGTACGTCGGATTTCGGACCTTATCTACGAACTTCGACCCCCTGGAAAAAGAGTTACCAGAACTGTACAAGTGAACCGTTTGGCTGTTTACCGTCCCGATCCTCGCAACGACTTGGTACTCGGGCAGGAGCCTCGAGTCTAAGGAGGGGGTAATGTAACGTAGACGGCCTGGGTGGCAACTCGGGTAGTAGGCAAACTGTCCCCATTAAGTAGCGGTCCCATTTTCTACGGCTGGGCACACTAAAAACGGCGCCACAGGGAGGACAAGCTCTTTTGGAGCGAGCGCGGCAAACTTAACGAGGAGCGAGAGAGAGATATAGGAGGGCTGGAAAAAGTTTTCGGTGTCGCCAAGCGAGAAAAAAAGAAAGGAATTAAAATAACCGAAAGAAACGAAGCATCTCTGTTTTCTTTACGATTCTGCCGAACTATCTGAGGCCTGACGATTGAACGCCCACGGGTGGCGTTACTTTGTCCCACAAGGGCGAAACACGATACAATATTAAGCTTGTTGCTCTATTGCACGCTGCTCCAAGATTGGTTCTTCACGCCGCCGCCCAGAACCGCCAAAGCTCCCTAGCTGGCCGTATGTTGCTAATGCACCGCCTTGGCTCTTGCGCAAGCTGTATGTCTGCTTCTCCTTTCTGCTAAGCCAGCAAACCATGCTGAGTGAGGGGAAGAGTGGCCTGATATTTGTGTGCACTCGCAGAGTTCATGGTGTTAACTTATATGTATAATCATTGGTGAAGTACACATACGCTGTCATAACAAGCACATGCAAAATATGTGGATCAAATTACCCAACTCAAAAGCATGAGCCACAACAAGAAAAATAAATTTCCAACTGACTCAAATTTAAATACCCCAAAATTAATAATAAATATTATTAATCATTTAAATATTTGCATATATGTAAATAGTCCTTCCATTTTAACATACCCTTAACTAATTAAGTCTAATAATAATAATTTTAAATTCAATACATGCATCAACATGCATCATTTCGCATTTATGGGGTTTGAGGAAAGCAAAATCGTAGGCCCAAAGGCAAATGTACTCAATGAGATACATGTTACACAATGGGATCCTCAAAGTAATCTAGGAACAATTAAGATTTTCATTTTCATAATTGTAATAATACTCCTTTGTCAATTCATATTAACAGTGTATTCCATTCATAGGCGTAGCATAAAGAAAATATATATGAGTCGAGCTAATAATCTTGACAAAGTGTAGAATTTCCCATTATGGCAGATAGGGAACATGTCATAAATGAAGCTCGCGATATTAAAGAGGAACTCTACAAATCAAACAAGTGCCTCATCCAGGATTGGAATAAATCAGAGGGCACCATTGAAAAACACTCTAATATTATAAAAGCCCTCTTAGAAAAAATCTGTCTTCTTTTAAAAACCCATTACAACAGCCTTTCTAAATCCCATCAAGTATCAGCTTTAGCCTTTTACAATAATTGCAATAATAAAGCCACATTAACAAGTTTCTGACTTAAACACTAGGATAACTTTACACATTTCAGAAGGCAAAATGACGCAAACAGTGGTAGATTTATAAATACAGCAACCAGGCTTTTACCATACTTTGATGGTGACATCAAAAATCTACCAGGCTTTCTTGGAGCGCTTCGCCTACTTAACACTAGAAAAGAAACACACGAAGCCTTAGCCATCAAAATTATAAAATCTAAACTAAAAGGTCAAGCGGGTAACACCTTAAACTCTGAAACAACGATTGATGAAGTAATACAAAAACTGTCAACAATCTTCAAGGGTGAATCGGTGAAAACTGACGCCCTTAAACGCGCATATATTTCTGATGGTCTTTCAAACGAACAAGCCATGAAATACACTACTAAAGTGGCAGTAAATGCTATAGCATACCAAAAGTCAAAGAGTCCAGATATTAATGGAATCAGGAAACTTTGATTCAGCTAAAGAAGCCATCACTAGATTCACCATCCTTTCGGTAGAATCAGGCTCCTCAGACAATTTCCTAAATAATACCATTTTTATGCCCAGCATAATGACCGCGGTAGACGCCGCTATAACAACATTGGTAACTGGAGAAACAACTCAAACTGGAACAACAACAATACCCACAGAGGCCAACGAGGCAAAAATTATTCACGCCACCAAAGATGTGGCCGTGGAAGTGGATATCATAATAACAGACAGAACTCAAATAACCAAAATACCAATACCAGAGGCGCTCGAGCCCTAACAGGGATGGAAAACCCCAATACCGCAATAATAAAACAGAAACACACCTTTGAAGTCAAAATATTCACTATAAATCTAAATCTAAGCTGCTTTATAGCATGTAAAATCAGTTGTCACTGTCTCACAAGTACACTACTCATGAACACAGGAGCAGACATATCAATTCTTAAAGCCGCACAGGTTCACAACACGCTCATCGACACTACAAATAAAATAAAAATTAATGGAATAGGACACGGGTTTGCAGACACTCTAGGACACGTTGATGTAGAACTACAATTAAATCAAGTTCTCGTAAGGCATCAATTTTATATAGTCGATGATAGCTTTCCAATACCCAGTGTAGGTATCCTTGGTATTGGTTTTATTAAAGAAAACAACCGACCCAGATTGGTTAATATTGAGACCAGACGACTGGCATGAACAAATAAATGTGCCTATGCGAAATGATGTAGGCAAGAACACGGTGTCAATACCAACAAGATCAGAAGTGATCCGACTTATCCAAATAGACAACAATGCATCAAAAATTTTTATACCAACTCAAGAGCTAGAAACAGGTGTCTAGGTTTTGTATATTTCTTTGGTCAATCTGATTTGGTGAAGCCATTTCAGCTGACCACGATGTTTAATCTTAAACAGTTGAAAAGGCGGTTTTGGGAATGTCCGTCGGATCAATGTGAATCTGATGAAAACCTGAAGTCAGGTCGATAGTAGTAAAATGTTTTGCCTTACCTAAACTAGCTAAGGTGGAAGTAATGTCTCGAATTGGGTATCTATCGGAAATGGTCACAGCATTTAATGTTTTGTAGTCAATTACCATGCGGTATTGTTTGTCCCCGTTGGGTTTTTGTTTTTTTTGCAACCACCCATACTGGAGAGTTGTAAGGGCTTTATGATGGCCGGATCATGCACTCGTTGAGGAGTTTCGTGACCTGGCTTTCAACTTCTTGTCTCATGTGGACCGGATATGGGTAGAATCAGGTGTAAATGACATCTTCCGTTCGGGTGCGGATGGATGCTTTAAATTGCGTTTCTACGGCCCCACCACAGGTTTGAAGACGGATGAAAAGTTCTTAATTAGGGCTTCAAGGGTATGCGCGACTTCTTTCGGATGGCCTTCCTCTAGGAGGAAAGTAAGTTGGGTTGATCTGCGATTTAGGAGGGGTATCGCCACTCCGGGCTGTATGGTTAATGTATCGAGTTCCCTGTCAATTTTTGCTTTCAGATGTCTTAACGTATCATCGCCGTTAAGACCGTCAAAGCTGTTCAGATTTGGTAATGTGTAAAATGTGAGCTGAGTGTTATTGCCCAAGGGGGCGAAAAAGGGGCCATTCCTATTTCCTCATATTCTATGTATGGTACACTTGAGAGGCCATGCCCATAAAATTTATTTGATCTTGGATCACAAGGTCTTCGGGATGCTGTGGGGTCACATGGGCCGCACCCTCAACGCCCTCGTTAACCGCGATCGCCGGCATTTCTTCGTACAGCTGTTCATTATTTGGGGTACCTTCACTAACCCTTGGGGTGCAGTCTACTGCAATGTGATCGGACACGCTTTGTGCTTCCACATAGAATACATACTGCGCCTTTTTAAAGGGGTTAGTTGACTCGCTGGGGCTTCTCTTGACGCCCCTTTCGACTCCCTGGTTTGGGAATCGATTCCTAGACTGACTTGAGGTTGCCGGTTCCATTTTAATGGCCGGTCTAGTAATTTGCTGGCTCCGGTACCCACTTGGTACCAGCGGGGACTGGTGCGGAGCCTTGGTCGCACCCATAGGTCATGGGGTTATTGAATCTTGGGGAGAAATTACTTGATGGATATTGCTGCCGATAAACGGCCCGTTGTTGATACGGTGGTCTAACGGAAGCGGTCGGGGAGGCTAAACTTTTAGTGTTCATAACGTTATCTAGCTTCAGGTCAATTGAAAATGCCTCTGGTATGGTTCTCGGGCGATTCACTGTGATCAAGCCCGACATTTCTTGAGGTAGCCCTCTTATGAAGACCCGCAAGGCTCTTTCGCGGTATGAGCCAATGAGAGCTTCAAACACTCGTTTAGCGTGCCCTGCATTCCTGAGTTTTTCTACAATCAATGAAAGGTGCCTATTGATATTGTTGTAGTACGCCTCCAGGTTCCCATCACCGCCAACTAGCATACTCATCTGATATTCTAGAGTCCCTAGATCCTCGAAGTTTGTCCTCGTAGTTTGAGGCAAGAACCTTCCTGATTTCTGGCCAATCGTCATCTGCTACATCGCTAGAGACCAGTATCTCGTCCGCCCTGCCTTCTATCTTCGACATCAGGTGGAGGACGACGGCTCTATATATCAGCTTATCTTTTGCTACCTTATAGTCCCGTACTATGACTTCAGCTTGCCTGATCCAGGTCGGATACTGGGCAGCTTCTCCCGTGAAGGGCCTTATCTTTTTGACGCAATCTGGTAAAGTTGCTATCTGCTTTAGATCGAAATCGGTAAGGGCTTTGGACAACGGGATCTGAATTCTTCCCTTCTAAAACCAAGACCTTCTCTTTCTGCTTTCTTAGATCCTCCGTAAGGGAGGCTACCTGAGCTAGTAAGGGGGAAATTGCCTCTTTCATCTCGTCCATTTCTCTTCAAAAAAAAAAAAATATTTCAATTGAATAAAATAAAATAGGATGCAATAAGGTGATTTTTATAGATTCTTTGTTTTGACTTGTTGATTTCTTATTTAAATTTTTTTATTTTTCTGTTTGGGCACTCGTCACTTACCTGAGTGATTATGGTTAGTAGTGTTCTGTTTTAGGTGGTTTAGTTTGTTTTTGTTGTATGGCAATCTCTCCTTACAGGATCAGCGTGTTTCTGTTAATGAGATTTAAGATAATTAGTACATTGGTTTTGTAAAGATTTTTTTCCCCAATAATGCTAATATACTCGGATCAACATAAAAAAAATTCTTGATTTTTTTTTTTTAGTTTGCATTTTCATTTTCTTCTTTTTTTCGGCAATGCAAGTTTTTGCTTTAAATTGGTATATCATTTTTGAATTCTTATTATTCTTTTGTTTCTTTTTTCTTTTACTTTTTTTCTTTTGTTTCTTTTTTTGCTGTTGCATGCATTTTTTCGTCGCGTGACCTGCCTGTTGCTATGTCTCCCTTTGTTAGTTGAGGGAAGTTCCATTTTTCTCTTTTAGTCCAGTTAAGGACCTACTTAAGTAGGAGTGGGCTCCACGTCCCCGCTTGAAGGTGACACTTTCGGTGGAAGACACAGCCAGCGGCCAATACCCACGCACTGCAACAAATCATTTTCTTACAACTTTATTCACATTTTTATTTTCTTGTTTACTTAAACTAAAATGCCACTCGCAACCATTTAATTTGTCAGGCGGTTGTCAGAGGCTTTAGTGATTATTTAATTCTTTCATAATTCGTTTTTTTCTTTTTGCTTCTTTTCTTTTTTTTATACTTTATAATTTCACTGGCACTCGGTTTGACACTCGCGATTGGTTTCGAGGCGGTCCCTGCTCGGGCGCCAGTTAACTCCCGAATAGTTCCGCGGGAGTCACCTTACGATTAAGTAAGGATTTGATTAAAGAATAATTACCTAAATAACAATCCAACGAACTTCAATAACATTACAAGTGATTTTATTGGGAATGGTAGTTAGGAATAATATAAAATGATTTTACAATTGTTAGGAATAATATTGTAACGTAGACGGCCTGGGTGGCAACTCGGGTAGTAGGCAAACTGTCCCCATTAAGTAGCGGTCCCATTTTCTACGGCTGGGCACACTAAAAACGGCGCCACAGGGAGGACAAGCTCTTTTGGAGCGAGCGCGGCAAACTTAACGATGAGAGAGAGAGAGATAGAGGAGGGCTGGAAAAAGTTTTCGGTGTCGCCAAGCGAGAAAAAAAGAAAGGAATTAAAATAACCGAAAGAAACGAAGCATCTCTGTTTTCTTTACGATTCTGCCGAACTATCTGAGGCCTGACGATCGAACGCCCAACCCTAACCAACCGCTCGGCCACGCGTGGAGTTACTTTGTCCCACAAAGGCGAAACACGTTACATTGGTGTCAGGTGTGCGGTTATGTTTGGTTACTGCGAAGAACCTCACCACGTGTAAAATGCCTAAGAAATCGACGCAGGCTCGGAACAGCAGAATGGAAGAGGACAGCGGCAGTTCTATTATTGCTATAGCACAATCAGTGGAGGCGGTGACTAAAAAGATCGACCGAATGTGCGAAGCCTTAGAACGGTCCTTTATAAGCGCACAGCCCACAGCGGCGCCAGGGCCCGTTTCGCCGCCGGAACACACCACGTGGGGCGGGCTACCCCAACCAAGGCAGGACGCGCTGCCACGGGCCGCTTCTACCACCTACGGATCGGCGTGGACGCGATCACCCCCGGTCCCGCCATTTAACCCATGTTTGTTGCCGTTGTTCGATGGAACTGGATCTTGGGGCGAATTTGAGCGACTAGTCGACAAGGTGGCGAATTACTATCAGTGGGCAGAGGATGAGAAATGTTTGGCAGTGGTGTTGAATCTGCGCGGTCGCGCCTCAACATTTTATGGCACCTTGCCTACACAACCTACACTCACCTACTCAGCACTGTGTGCCGCCATGCGTCAACGATTCATGCTAGATTGCCGGTCGAGCTATCAACTATTGCGTCATCGGATACAAGGACCCAGGGAATCATTGCCTGATTTCGCATTGGAATTGGAACGCTTGGCCCAATGCGCTTTTAGTGGACTGCCCGGACATATGTATGACCAGATTCTGGTGCAACAATTTATTGAGGGCATGCGCGAAACTCCGCTACAGGGATTAGTAATTTCTAGTCGACCGATATAGCTACAAGAGGCATTGGACGTAGCGATGCGAGTGCAAGCCCAGTTTGGACGCACACACGGTAAGCCGGTTCTGCACAGTCAGGTGGTCGAGAGTAGAGACATACATACACCCAGACGTCGCCGACGAAGACGAGGTCGCAGCCAGCGCACGAAAGAAGCACCGCTAGAAACAAGTCACCATTCGGAAAACAGCAGCATGCCAATGTCGCGGGGCGAACATTGGCAATAGTAGACAACGCCCCAACCCAACGATACAGCTACTCTAGCTCCAACACCAGTGAATGCACCGGCAGCCCTCAGGCTCAATTCAGTGAAGAATGCATCAGTCGCCCACTGACGCCGAGTCCCCAGGCATCACGAACTGAGACGCTAGATGAGGGTGAAAGCGGGGAACCGCATTTGCCAGTGGAAAATAATCTGGCCGCTATCGACCGTCCAGAGTCCCAAAATTTGACCACCAGTACCAGGAACGTTTGCCATTCTAACGTTTCCACCGTTAATGGAGTTGAGCGGTCTGCCATATTTGAGCATTCCGTTCCTACCACATTGGAGCCATCCACGGACCAGAGCAGCAGGCATCCAACCAAGCCGTTGCAAGAGTCACTATGGACAGAGTCCTCGGTTGGAAGCGAGAACACTGGCTTGAACGAAGAAACCGTATTGGCGCGATTGTTTCGTGAACCTCCGGCCGCCGTCCCAACAAATATATGCGCCCAATGCCCTCCCGAAGTAAACAGGAAAGAGGCTGCTATTTTAAATGGCCGACGTGGGAAGAGGAACCCCATCCAAGCTACGTATTCACCCGTACCAAATGCTAAGCACAGCTTACATTGTATTGTTTTCTTTCAGCAGAGGCCATTGCCAATAGTGGTGGATACCGGCGCGGCAGTTTCGGTATTGAATTGGCGAGATGTACCGCAGCCAATACGAACCTCACCATGCCAGGTAACCATGTATGGCATGGAGTCGTCAACGCTCACCTCCACTGAAGAAACGATGGTAGAGTTGCAAGTGCTGCGCAAGCCCCTGATTCATCGATTCTACGCCTACACTGCTGGGTATTGATTTTTGGCTAGAACACAAGGTCGTGATTAACTTTGATAAGATGCACCTAAGATTCCACTGGAGTACCACGCCCTTGTTCCGCGCCTCCGAAGCGCCACAAAATCGACTAAGCCGGCGTTACCAAGCTTACTGAAGGAAGACGGTTACACAGAGCTGCCGGACGATATCGTCCTGAACACCGGCGTCGTCCAACCAGAGGCTGGCCAATTTTCTGCCAGGATATCGAATCTAAGCGCACACGAGAGAACGCTACCACCCACACTAGTTTTGGGCGACTTAGAAACCGTAGAAGTGATATTACCCGACAGATGCGAAGATGCGAGCTCAGATTCTGGCGATTGGGACCGATTCGAGGAAATGGACCTGCCGCCTACAAAACAACTAATGCTAAAGGAACTATTAAATCGCTTACGACCTATTTTTGCCCGAAACGATGACGAGACTGGTCAAACCAATTTAGCCTCTCACCACATCGATACTGGGCCGGCACGCCCTATTAAACAGATGGCCCGAAGAATACCTCTTGCACGCAAAACTGAGGTGCAGCAACTGGTTGCTGACATGAAGAACAGAGGCATAATTCGCCCGTCCGTCAGTCCGTGGTCGTCGCCGGTGGTGCTAGTCAAGAAGAAAGATGGAGCGACACGATTTTGTGTGGACTATAGGCGCCTGAACGAGATAACCGTCATATCCGCTGCCCAAAATGGATGACATCCTATCAACGTTGTACGGCTCCCAGTGGTTTTCGACGATGGACTTGCAAAGCGGATACTGGCAGGTGCGGATGGACGAACCTTCCCGACCAAAGACAGCTTTCACTTGCGATGCTGGATTGTTCGAGTTCAATGTGATGCCATTTGGGCTTTGCAACGCCCCCGCCACGTTCGAACGTTTGATGGACAATCTTCTGTCTGGGGTGATGTGGAAGTTCACGTTAGTGTATCTCGATGACGTGATTGTTTACTCTCGCACAACCGAGGATCACCTCATACACCTGCAGGACGTGTTTAAACGACTGGCAGGAGCTGGCCTTAAACTTAGTCCGAAAAAGTGCAGCTTTTTTAAGAAACAAGTTAGTTACCTAGGCCATATCGTGAGTCGTGATGGATTACAAGCGTGTCCCAACAAGATTGATAAAGTGCTGAGCTGGCCTACACCTCGAAACACCAAGGAAGTGCGATCGTTTTTGGCACTTTGCTCGTACTACCGCAAGTTTATCCCCAATTTCGCTACTATCGCTCGACCGCTCCACCAGCTGACTGAGAAACTTCGACGCTTTGAATGGGACACTCACTGCAGTCACTCTTTTGACACCTTGAAGCAGTGTCTAACGACAGCCCCCGTCTTGGCGTTTCCTAATGACACCGGTCAATTTATTCTAGACACGGACGCCTCGAATTCTGGGGCGGATGGACAAGAACGAGTAATCGAGTATTGTAGTAAATGTTTCCAACCAGTAGAGCGTAACTATTGCGTAACACGTCGAGAGCTCCTCGCCGTAGTCCGTGCCACTAAACACTTTCATCATTATTTGTATGGGCGTCCGTTTCTCGTACGGACTGACCATGCATCTTTACAGTGGCTGTACAACTTCAAAGAACCAGAAGGGCAGATGGCACGTTGGATAGAACGTCTGCAACAGAACATGCAGATTCAGCATCGAAGTGGTACACAACATGGTAACGCTGACAGCCTCTCTCGCCGACCTTGTAGCGACTGTCCCACATGCGAAAGAGTCGAACGGAAATATGGAGTCGCCGTGTTGTTTACCCAAGTCCTGTTACCTGACCTGTGTAAGGAGCAACAGGCCGACGAGGCCCTCGGTAAGGTGCGCGATTGGATGAACAAGTCCGAACGACCGCCTAAAACTACATTGTGTGGCGAGAGCCCGGAAATTAGAGCCTTGTGGCATCTCTACGACCGATTAGCCGTTGATGAAATAGGAGTGATTACCATAAAAAACTCGGAGAATATATCGGTAGCCCTTATGCCCCGCTCACTGGTAGATGCTGCCATTCGAGGCGTGCACGACTCTCCGTCGGGAGGCCACTTCAGTGCTAAAAAGCCAAAGCGAAGAAACGATTTTACTGGATCGGCCAAAGTGCTTATATAACCCTCTGATGCGCACGCTGCACCATCTGCAACGCACGCAAAGGACCACCTCGAAGAACCGTCGGTCGCCTGCAACCAAGCCTGATGGGAGCCCTTTCGATCGTCTAGCGATTGACATTCTAGGCCCTCTACCAACTACGCCTCGTGGGAACCGATACGTCGCGGTCATTATGGATTATTTTACCAAGTGGCCGGAATGTGCCGCCATACCGGACCAGACAGCCGAAACTGTAGCTCGAGCATTGGTACAAGAAGTCTTCTGTCGATTTGGCGTTCCATTCGTCTTACACTCTGATCAAGGACGCAACTTCGAAGCGGGAGTCTTCCAAGCCTGTATGCGGTTGATGACTGTCGAAAAGACGCGTACCACGCCGCTGCATCCACAGTCAGACGGCATGGTGGAACGTTTCAATCGCACGTTGCTAGATTACTTGGCAAAGTTTGTATCTACCAGCCAGCATGATTGGGATGAGCTGCTGCCCATGGCGTTATTGGCCTACAGATCTGCGGTTCATGAAAGCTCCGGTTATTCGCCCGCAATGCTAACGTTTGGAAGAGAACTTAGGCTGCCCAACGATTTGCTATTTGGAACACCAGCTCCTGTCCCTACGGAAGTCCCGGAATTCTTGGCTAAGCTGCAAAATCAACTTCGGGTGGTAAATGCGAATGCTCGCCGTCAACTGCTAACGGCTGCCCAGACTAACAAAACTCGCTACGACCTACGATCGCACCGTCAGGAATTCTGCCCCGGCGACGAAGTAAGGCTCTATTCACCTAGCCGAAGAGTAGGCCGTTGCCCAAAGCTACAATCCGATTGGATTGGGCCCGCTACAATAGTACGTCGGATTTCGGACCTTATCTACGAACTTCGACCCCCTGGAAAAAGAGTTACCAGAACTGTACAAGTGAACCGTTTGGCTGTTTACCGTCCCGATCCTCGCAACGACTTGGTACTCGGGCAGGAGCCTCGAGTCTAAGGAGGGGGTAATGTAACGTAGACGGCCTGGGTGGCAACTCGGGTAGTAGGCAAACTGTCCCCATTAAGTAGCGGTCCCATTTTCTACGGCTGGGCACACTAAAAACGGCGCCACAGGGAGGACAAGCTCTTTTGGAGCGAGCGCGGCAAACTTAACGAGGAGCGAGAGAGAGATATAGGAGGGCTGGAAAAAGTTTTCGGTGTCGCCAAGCGAGAAAAAAAGAAAGGAATTAAAATAACCGAAAGAAACGAAGCATCTCTGTTTTCTTTACGATTCTGCCGAACTATCTGAGGCCTGACGATCGAACGCCCAACCGTAACCAACCGCTCGGCCACGGGTGGCGTTACTTTGTCCCACAAAGGCGAAACACGATACAATATTAAGCTTGTTGCTCTATTGCACGCTGCTCCAAGATTGGTTTTTCACGCCGCCGCCCAGAACCGCCAAAGCTCCCTAGCTGGCCGTATGTTGCTAATGCACCGCCTTGGCTCTTGCGCAAGCTGTATGTCTGCTTCTCCTTTCTGCTAAGCCAGCAAACCATGCTGAGTGAGGGGAAGAGTGGCCTGATATTTGTGTGCACTCGCGGAGTTCATGGTGTTAACTTATATGTATAATCATTGGTGAAGTACACATACGCTGTCATAACAAGCACATGCAAAATATGTGGATCAAATTACCCAACTCAAAAGCATGAGCCACAACAAGAAAAATAAATTTCCAACTGACTCAAATTTAAATACCCCAAAATTAATAATAAATATTATTAATCATTTAAATATTTGCATATATGTAAATAGTCCTTCCATTTTAACATACCCTTAACTACTTAAGTCTAATAATAATAATTTTAAATTCAATACATGCATCAAAATGCATCATTTCGCATTTATGGGGTCTGAGGAAAGCAAAATCGTAGGCCCAAAGGCAAATGTACTCAATGAGATACATGTTACACCATGGGATCCTCAAAGTAATCTAGGAACAATTAAGATTTTCATTTTCATAATTGTAATAATACTCCTTTGTCAATTCATATTAACAGTGTATTCCATTCATAGGCGTAGCATAAAGAAAAGATATATGAGTCGAGCTAATAATCTTGACAAAGTGTAGAATTTCCCATTATGGCAGATAGGGAACATGTCATAAATGAAGCTCGCGATATTAAAGAGGAACTCTACAAATCAAACAAGTGCCTCATCCAGGATTGGAATAAATCAGAGGGCACCATTGAAAAACACTCTAATATTATAAAAGCCCTCTTAGAAAAAATCTGTCTTCTTTTAAAAACCCATTACAACAGCCTTTCTAAATCCCATCAAGTATCAGCTTTAGCCTTTTACAATAATTGCAAAGAATAAGCCAAATTAACAAGTTTCTGACTTAAACACTAGGATAACTTTACACAGTTCAGAAGGCAAAATGACGCAAACAGTGGTAGATTTATAAATACAGCAACCAGGCTTTTACCATACTTTGATGGTGACATCAAAAATCTACCAGGCTTTCTTGGAGCGCTTCGCCTACTTAACACTAGAAAAGAAACACACGAAGCCTTAGCCATCAAAATTATAAAATCTAAACTAAAAGGTCAAGCGGGTAATACCTTAAACTCTGAAACAACGATTGATGAAGTAATACAAAAACTGTCAACAATCTTCAAGGGTGAATCGGTGAAAACTGACGCCCTTAAACGCGCATATATTTCTGATGGTCTTTCAAACGAACAAGCCATGAAATACACTACTAAAGTGGCAGTAAATGCTATAGCATACCAAAAGTCAAAGAGTCCAGATATTAATGGAATCAGGAAACTTTGATTCAGCTAAAGAAGCCATCACTAGATTCACCATCCTTTCGGTAGAATCAGGCTCCTCAGACAATTTCCTAAATAATACCATTTTTATGCCCAGCATAATGACCGCGGTAGACGCCGCTATAACAACATTGGTAACTGGAGAAACAACTCAAACTGGAACAACAACAATACCCACAGAGGCCAACGAGGCAAAAATTATTCACGCCACCAAAGATGTGGCCGTGGAAGTGGATATCATAATAACAGACAGAACTCAAATAACCAAAATACCAATACCAGAGGCGCTCGAGCCCTAACAGGGATGGAAAACCCCAATACCGCAATAATAAAACAGAAACACACCTTTGAAGTCAAAATATTCACTATAAATCTAAATCTAAGCTGCTTTATAGCATGTAAAATCAGTTGTCACTGTCTCACAAGTACACTACTCATGGACACAGGAGCAGACATATCAATTCTTAAAGCCGCACAGGTTCACAACACGCTCATCGACACTACAAATAAAATAAAAATTAATGGAATAGGACACGGGTTTGCAGACACTCTAGGACACGTTGATGTAGAACTACAATTAAATCAAGTTCTCGTAAGGCATCAATTTTATATAGTCGATGATAACTTTCCAATACCCAGTGTAGGTATCCTTGGTATTGGTTTTATTAAAGAAAACAACCGACCCAGATTGGTTAATATTGAGACCAGACGACTGGCATGAACAAATAAATGTGCCTATGCGAAATGATGTAGGCAAGAACACGGTGTCAATACCAACAAGATCAGAAGTGATCCGACTTATCCAAATAGACAACAATGCATCAAAAATTTTTATACCAACTCAAGAGCTAGAAACAGGTGTCTAGGTTTTGTATATTTCTTTGGTCAATCTGATTTGGTGAAGCCATTTCAGCTGACCACGATGTTTAATCTTAAACAGTTGAAAAGGCGGTTTTGGGAATGTCCGTCGGATCAATGTGAATCTGATGAAAACCTGAAGTCAGGTCGATAGTAGTAAAATGTTTTGCCTTACCTAAACTAGCTAAGGTGGAAGTAATGTCTCGAATTGGGTATCTATCGGAAATGGTCACAGCATTTAATGTTTTGTAGTCAATTACCATGCGGTATTGTTTGTCCCCGTTGGGTTTTTGTTTTTTTTGCAACCACCCATACTGGAGAGTTGTAAGGGCTTTATGATGGCCGGATCATGCACTCGTTGAGGAGTTTCGTGACCTGGCTTTCAACTTCTTGTCTCATGTGGACCGGATATGGGTAGAATCAGGTGTAAATGACATCTTCCGTTCGGGTGCGGATGGATGCTTTAAATTGCGTTTCTACGGCCCCACCACAGGTTTGAAGACGGATGAAAAGTTCTTAATTAGGGCTTCAAGGGTATGCGCGACTTCTTTCGGATGGCCTTCCTCTAGGAGGAAAGTAAGTTGGGTTGATCTGCGATTTAGGAGGGGTATCGCCACTCCGGGCTGTATGGTTAATGTATCGAGTTCCCTGTCAATTTTTGCTTTCAGATGTCTTAACGTATCATCGCCGTTAAGACCGTCAAAGCTGTTCAGATTTGGTAATGTGTAAAATGTGAGCTGAGTGTTATTGCTCAAGGGGGCGAAAAAGGGGCCAGTTGTAGATTTCGATACTTTAATAGGGCCTCCGGCTTACTGCCCTAGGAATGGGGTTTGCAGAGCCAAAGCCCCGTCAGGTAGTTCCTGACTAATGAAGTTTCTGTTTGCGCCAGTGTCAATGAGAAACTGTCGCCCTACCCCATTCCTATTTCCTCATATTCTATGTATGGTACACTTGAGAGGCCATGCCCATAAAATTTATTTGATCTTGGATCACAAGGTCTTCGGGATGCTGTGGGGTCACATGGGCCGCACCCTCAACGCCCTCGTTAACCGCGATCGCCGGCATTTCTTCGTACAGCTGTTCATTATTTGGGGTACCCTCACTAACCCTTGGGGTGCAGTCTACTGCATTTTGATCGGACACGCTTTGTGCTTCCACATAGAATACATACTGCGCCTTTTTAAAGGGGTTAGTTGACTCGCTGGGGCTTCTCTTGACGCCCCTTTCGACTCCCTGGTTTGGGAATCGATTCCTAGACTGACTTGAGGTTGCCGGTTCCATTTTAATGGCCGGTCTAGTAATTTGCTGGCTCCGGTACCCACTTGGTACCAGCGGGGACTGGTGCGGAGCCTTGGTCGCACCCATAGGTCATGGGGTTATTGAATCTTGGGGAGAAATTACTTGATGGATATTGCTGCCGATAAACGGCCCGTTGTTGATACGGTGGTCTAACGGAAGCGGTCGGGGAGGCTAAACTTTTTGTGTTCATAACGTTATCTAGCTTCAGGGCAATTGAAAATGCCTCTGGTATGGTTCTCGGGCGATTCACTGTGATCAAGCCCGACATTTCTTGAGGTAGCCCTCTTATGAAGACCCGCAAGGCTCTTTCGCGGTATGAGCCAATGAGAGCTTCAAACACTCGTTTAGCGTGCCCTGCATTCCTGAGTTTTGCTACAATCAATGAAAGGTGCCTATTGATATTGTTGTAGTACGCCTCCAGGTTCCCATCACCGCCGACTAGCATACTCATCTGATATTCTAGAGTCCCTAGGTCCTCGAAGTTTGTCCTCGTAGTTTGAGGCAAGAACCTTCCTGATTTCTGGCCAATCGTCATCTGCTACATCGCTAGAGACCAGTATCTCGTCCGCCCTGCCTTCTATCTTCGACATCATGTGGAGGACGACGGCTCTATATATCAGCTTATCTTTTGCTACCTTATAGTCCCGTACTATGACTTCAGCTTGCCTGATCCAGGTCGGATACTGGGCAGCTTCTCCCGTGAAGGGCCTTATCTTTTTGACGCAATCTGGTAAAGTTGCTATCTGCTTTAGATCGAAATCGGTAAGGGCTTTGGACAACGGGATCTGAATTCTTCCCTTCTAAAACCAAGACCTTCTCTTTCTGCTTTCTTAGATCCTCCGTAAGGGAGGCTACCTGAGCTAGTATGGGGGAAATTGCCTCTTTCATTTCGTCCATTTCTCTTAAAAAAATAAAAAAATATTTCAATTGAATAAAATAAAATAGGATGTAATAAGGTGATTTTTATAGATTCTTTGTTTTGACTTGTTGATTTCTTATTTAAATTTTTTTATTTTTCTGTTTGGGCACTCGTCACTTACCTGAGTGATTATGGTTAGTAGTGTTCTGTTTTAGGTGGTTTAGTTTGTTTTTGTTGTATGGCAATCTCTCCTTACAGGATCAGCGTGTTTCTGTTAATGAGATTTAAGATAATTAGTACATTGGTTTTGTAAAGATTTTTTCCCCAATAATGCTAATATACTCGGATCAACATAAAAAAAATTCTTGATTTTTTTTTTTTTAGTTTGCATTTTGATTTTCTTCTTTTTTTCGGCAATGCAAGTTTTTGCTTTAAATTGGTATATCATTTTTGAATTCTTATTATTCTTTTGTTTCTTTTTTCTTTTACTTTTTTTCTTTTGTTTCTTTTTTTGCTGTTGCAAGCATTTTTTCGTCGCGTGAGCTGCCTGTTGCTATGTCTCCCTTTGTTAGTTGAGGGAGGCTACATTTTTCCCTTTTAGTCCAGTTAAGAACCTACTTAAGTAGGAGTGGGCTCAACGTCCCCGCTTGAAGGTGACACTTTCGGTGGAAGACACAGCCAGCGGCCAATACCCACGCACTGCAACAAATCATTTTCTTACAACTAATTTATTCACATTTTTATTTTCTTGTTTACTTAAACTAAAATGCCACTCGCAACCATTTAATTTGTCAGGCGGTTGACAGAGGCTTTAGTAATTGTTTAATTCTTTCATAATTCGTTTTTTCCTTTTTGCTTCTTTTCTTCTTTTTATACTTTATAATTTCACTGGCACTCGGTCTGACACTCGCGATTGGTTTCGAGGCGGTCCCTGCTCGGGCGCCAGTTAACTCCCGAATAGTTCCGCAGGAGTCAGCTTACGATTAAGTAAGGATTTGATTAAAGAATAATTACCTAAATAACAATCCAACGGACTTTAATAACATTACAAGTGATTTTATTGGGAATGGTGCTTAGGAATAATATAAAATGATTTTACAATTATTAGGAATAATATTAAGCTTGTTGCTCTATTGCACGCTGCTCCAAGATTGGTTCTTCACGCCGCCGCCCGGAACCGCCAAAGCTTCCTAGCTGGCCCTATGTTGCTGATGCACCGCCTTGGCTCTTGCGCAAGCGGTATGTCTGCTTCTCCTTTCTGCTAAGCCAGCAAACCATGCTGAGTGAGGGGAAGAGTGGCCTGATATTTGTGTGCACTCGCGGAGTTCATGGTGTTAACTTATATGTATAATCATTGGTGAAGTACACATACGCTGTCATAACAAGCACATGCAAAATATGTGGATCAAATTACCCAACTCAAAAGCATGAGCCACAACAAGAAAAATAAATTTCCAACTGATTCAAATTTAAATACCCCAAAATTAATAATAAATATTATTAATCACTTAAATATTTACATATATGTAAATAGTCCTTCCATTTTAACATACCCTTAACTACTTAAGTCTAATAATAATAATTTTAAATTCAATACATGCATCAAAATGCATCATTTCGCATTTATGGGGTCTGAGGAAAGCAAAATCGTAGGCCCAAAGGCAAATGTACTCAATGAGATACATGTTACACCATGGGATCCTCAAAGTAATCTAGGAACAATTAAGATTTTCATTTTCATAATTGTAATAATACTCCTTTGTCAATTCATATTAACAGTGTATTCCATTCATAGACGTAGCATAAAGAAAAGATATATGAGTCGAGCTAATAATCTTGACAAAGTGTAGAATTTCCCATTATGGCAGATAGGGAACATGTCATAAATGAAGCTCGCGATATTAAAGAGGAACTCTACAAATCAAACAAGTGCCTCATCCAGGATTGGAATAAATCAGAGGGCACCATTGAAAAACACTCTAATATTATAAAAGCACTCTTAGAAAAAATCTGTCTTCTTTTAAAAACCCATTACAACAGCCTTTCTAATTCCCATCAAGTATCAGCTTTAGCCTTTTACAATAATTGCAATAATAAAGCCACATTAACAAGTTTCTGACTTAAACACTAGGATAACTTTACACAGTTCAGAAGGCAAAATGACGCAAACAGTGGTAGATTTATAAATACAGCAACCAGGCTTTTACCATACTTTGATGGTGACATCAAAAATCTACCAGGCTTTCTTGGAGCGCTTCGCCTACTTAACACTAGAAAAGAAACACACGAAGCCTTAGCCATCAAAATTATAAAATCTAAACTAAAAGGTCAAGCGGGTAACACCTTAAACTCTGAAACAACGATTGATGAAGTAATACAAAAACTGTCAACAATCTTCAAGGGTGAATCAGTAGATCTTTTAACAGCAAAAATGAAAAATCTGTAGAGAAACCCCAATAACTGTTTTTCATACACAAAATAGATTTCTGAATTGACTGACGCCCTTAAAGGCGCATATATTTCTGATGGGCTTTCAAACAAACAAGCCATGAAATACACTACTAAAGTGGCAGTAAATGCTACAGCATACTAAAAGTCAAAGAGTCCAGATATTAATGGAATCAGGAAACTTTGATTCAGCTAAAGAAGCCATCACCATTCACCATCCTTTCGGTAGAATCAGGCTCCTCAGACAATTTCCTAAATATTACCATTTTTATGCCCAGCATAATGACCGCGGTAGACGCCGCTATAACAACAATAATAAAACAGAAACACACCTTTGAAGTCAAAATATTCACTATAAATCTAAATCTAAGCTGCTTTATAGCATGTAAAATCAGTTGTCACTATCTCACAAGTACACTACTCATGGACACAGGAGCAGACATATCAATTCTTAAAGCCGCACAGGCTCACAACACGCTCATCGACACTACAAATAAAATAAAAATTAATGGAATAGGACACGGGTTTGCAGACACTCTAGGACACGTTGATGTAGAACTACAATTAAATCAAGTTCTCGTAAGGCATCAATTTTATATAGTCGATGATAACTTTCCAATACCCAGTGTAGGTATCCTTGGTATTGGTTTTATTAAAAAAAACAACCGACCCAGATTGGTTAATATTGAGACCAGACGACTGGCATGAACAAATAAATGTGCCTATGCGAAATGATGTAGGCAAGAACACGGTGTCAATACCAACAAGATCAGAAGTGATCCGACTTATCCAAATAGACTACAATGCATCAAAAATTTTTATACCAACTCAAGAGCTAGAAACAGGTGTCTAGGTTTTGTATATTTCTTTGGTCAATCTGATTTGGTGAAGCCATTTCAGCTGACCACGATGTTTAATCTTAAACAGTTGAAAGGGCGGTTTTGGGAATGTCCGTCGGATCAATGTGAATCTGATGAAAACCTGAAGTCAGGTCGATAGTAGTAAAATGTTTTGCCTTACCTAAACTAGCTAAGGTGGAAGTAATGTCTCGAATTGGGTATCTATCGGAAATGGTCACAGCATTTAATGTTTTGTAGTCAATTACCATGCGGTATTGTTTGTCCCCGTTGGGTTTTTGTTTTTTTTGCAACCACCCATACTGGAGAGTTGTAAGGGCTTTATGATGGCCGGATCATGCACTCGTTGAGGAGTTTCGTGACCTGGCTTTCAACTTCTTGTCTCATGTGGACCGGATATGGGTAGAATCAGGTGTAAATGACATCTTCCGTTCGGGTGCGGATGGATGCTTTAAATTGCGTTTCTACGGCCCCACCACAGGTTTGAAGACGGATGAAAAGTTCTTAATTAGGGCTTCAAGGGTATGCGCGACTTCTTTCGGATGGCCTTCCTCTAGGAGGAAAGTAAGTTGGGTTGATCTGCGATTTAGGAGGGGTATCGCCACTCCGGGCTGTATGGTTAATGTATCGAGTTCCCTGTCAATTTTTGCTTTCAGATGTCTTAACGTATCATCGCCGTTAAGACCGTCAAAGCTGTTCAGATTTGGTAATGTGTAAAATGTGAGCTGAGTGTTATTGCCCAAGGGGGCGAAAAAGGGGCCAGTTGTAGATTTCGATACTTTAATAGGGCCTCCGGCTTACTGCCCTAGGAATGGGGTTTGCAGAGCCAAAGCCCCGTCAGATAGTTCCTGACTAATGAAGTTTCTGTTTGCGCCAGTGTCAATGAGAAACTGTCGCCCTACCCCATTCCTATTTCCTCATATTCTATGTATGGTACACTTGAGAGGCCATGCCCATAAAATTTATTTGATCTTGGATCACAAGGTCTTCGGGATGCTGTGGGGTCACATGGGCCGCACCCTCAACGCCCTCGTTAACCGCGATCGCCGGCATTTCTTCGTACAGCTGTTCATTATTTGGGGTACCCTCACTAACCCTTGGGGTGCAGTCTACTGCATTTTGATCGGACACGCTTTGTGCTTCCACATAGAATACATACTGCGCCTTTTTAAAGGGGTTAGTTGACTCGCTGGGGCTTCTCTTGACGCCCCTTTCGACTCCCTGGTTTGGGAATCGATTCCTAGACTGACTTGAGGTTGCCGGTTCCATTTTAATGGCCGGTCTAGTAATTTGCTGGCTCCGGTACCCACTTGGTACCAGCGGGGACTGGTGCGGAGCCTTGGTCGCACCCATAGGTCATGGGGTTATTGAATCTTGGGGAGAAATTACTTGATGGATATTGCTGCCGATAAACGGCCCGTTGTTGATACGGTGGTCTAACGGAAGCGGTCGGGGAGGCTAAACTTTTAGTGTTCATAACGTTATCTAGCTTCAGGGCAATTGAAAATGACTCTGGTATGGTTCTCGGGCGATTCACTGTGATCAAGCCCGACATTTCTTGAGGTAGCCCTCTTATGAAGACCCGCAAGGCTCTTTCGCGATATGAGCCAATGAGAGCTTCAAACACTCGTTTAGCGTGCCCTGCATTCCTGAGTTTTGCTACAATCAATGAAAGGTGCCTATTGATATTGTTGTAGTACGCCTCCAGGTTCCCATCACCGCCGACTAGCATACTCATCTGATATTCTAGAGTCCCTAGGTCCTCGAAGTTTGTCCTCGTAGTTTGAGGCAAGAACCTTCCTGATTTCTGGCCAATCGTCATCTGCTACATCGCTAGAGACCAGTATCTCGTCCGCCCTGCCTTCTATCTTCGACATCATGTGGAGGACGACGGCTCTATATATCAGCTTATCTTTTGCTACCTTATAGTCCCGTACTATGACTTCAGCTTGCCTGATCCAGGTCGGATACTGGGCAGCTTCTCCCGTGAAGGGCCTTATCTTTTTGACGCAATCTGGTAAAGTTGCTATCTGCTTTAGATCGAAATCGGTAAGGGCTTTGGACAACGGGATCTGAATTCTTCCCTTCTAAAACCAAGACCTTCTCTTTCTGCTTTCTTAGATCCTCCGTAAGGGAGGCTACCTGAGCTAGTATGGGGGAAATTGCCTCTTTCATTTCGTCCATTTCTCTTAAAAAAAAATAAAAAATATTTCAATTGAATAAAATAAAATAGGATGTAATAAGGTGATTTTTATAGATTCTTTGTTTTGACTTGTTGATTTCTTATTTAAATTTTTTTATTTTTCTGTTTGGGCACTCGTCACTTACCTGAGTGATTATGGTTAGTAGTGTTCTGTTTTAGGTGGTTTAGTTTGTTTTTGTTGTATGGCAATCTCTCCTTACAGGATCAGCGTGTTTCTGTTAATGAGATTTAAGATAATTAGTACATTGGTTTTGTAAAGATTTTTTCCCCAATAATGCTAATATACTCGGATCAACATAAAAAAAATTCTTGATTTTTTTTTTTAGTTTGCATTTTCATTTTCTTCTTTTTTTCGGCAATGCAAGTTTTTGCTTTAAATTGGTATATAATTTTTGAATTCTTATTATTCTTTTGTTTCTTTTTCTTTTACTTTTTTTCTTTTGTTTCTTTTTTTGCTGTTGCAAGCATTTTTCGTCGCGTGAGCTGCCTGTTGCTATGTCTCCCTTTGTTAGTTGAGGGAGGCTCCATTTTTCCCTTTTAGCCCAGTTAAGAACCTACTTAAGTAGGAGTGGGCTCAACGTCCCCGCTTGAAGGTGACACTTTCGGTGGAAGACACAGCCAGCGGCCAATACCCACGCACTGCAACAAATCATTTTCTTACAACTAATTTATTCACATTTTTATTTTCTTGTTTACTTAAACTAAAATGCCACTCGCAACCATTTAATTTGTCAGGCGGTTGACAGAGGCTTTAGTAATTGTTTAATTCTTTCATAATTCGTTTTTTCCTTTTTGCTTCTTTTCTTTTTTTTATACTTTATAATTTCACTGGCACTCGGTCTGACACTCGCGATTGGTTTCGAGGCGGTCCCTGCTCGGGCGCCAGTTAACTCCCGAATAGTTCCGCGGGAGTCACCTTACGATTAAGTAAGGATTTGATTAAAGAATAATTACCTAAATAACAATCCAACGGACTTCAATAACATTACAAGTGATTTTATTGGGAATGGTGCTTAGGAATAATATAAAATGATTTTACAATTGTTAGGAATAATATTAAGCTTGTTGCTCTATTGCACGCTGCTCCAAGATTGGTTCTTCACGCCGCCGCCCGGAACCGCCAAATCTTCCTAGCTGGCCCTATGTTGCTGATGCACCGCCTTGGCTCTTGCGCAAGCGGTATGTCTGCTTCTCCTTTCTGCTAAGCCAGCAAACCATGCTGAGTGAGGGGAAGAGTGGCCTGATATTTGTGTGCACTCGCGGAGTACATGGTGTTAACTTATATGTATAATCATTGGTGAAGTACACATACGCTGTCATAACAAGCACATGCAAAATATGTGGTTCAAATTACCCAACTCAAAAGCATGAGCCACAACAAGAAAAATAAATTTCCAACTGATTCAAATTTAAATACCCCAAAATTAATAATAAATATTATTAATCATTTAAATATTTACATATATGTAAATAGTCCTTCCATTTTAACATACCCTTAACTACTTAAGTCTAATAATAATAATTTTAAATTCAATACATGCATCAAAATGCATCATTTCGCATTTATGGGGTCTGAGGAAAGCAAAATCGTAGGCCCAAAGGCAAATGTACTCAATGAGATACATGTTACACCATGGGATCCTCAAAGTAATCTAGGAACAATTAAGATTTTCATTTTCATAATTGTAATAATACTCCTTTGTCAATTCATATTAACAGTGTATTCCATTCATAGGCGTAGCATAAAGAAAAGATATATGAGTCGAGCTAATAATCTTGACAAAGTGTAGAATTTCCCATTATGGCAGATAGGGAACATGTCATAAATGAAGCTCGCGATATTAAAGAGGAACTCTACAAATCAAACAAGTGCCTCATCCAGGATTGGAATAAATCAGAGGGCACCATTGAAAAACACTCTAATATTATAAAAGCCCTCTTAGAAAAAATCTGTCTTCTTTTAAAAACCCATTACAACAGCCTTTTTAAATCCCATCAAGTATCAGCTTTAGCCTTTTACAATAATTGCAATAATAAAGCCACATTAACAAGTTTCTGACTTAAACACTAGGATAACTTTACACATTTCAGAAGGCAAAATGACGCAAACAGTGGTAGATTTATAAATACAGCAACCAGGCTTTTACCATACTTTGATGGTGACATCAAAAATCTACCAGGCTTTCTTGGAGCGCTTCGCCTACTTAACACTAGAAAAGAATCACACGAAGCCTTAGCCATCAAAATTATAAAATCTAAACTAAAAGGTCAAGCGGGTAACACCTTAAACTCTGAAACAACGATTGATGAAGTAATACAAAAACTGTCAACAATCTTCAAGGGTGAATCAGTAGATCTTTTAACAGCGAAAATGAAAAATCTGTAGAAAAACCCCAATAACTGTTTTTCATACACAAAAGAGATTTCTGAATTGACTGACGCCCTTAAAGGCGCATATATTTCTGATGGTCTTTCAAACGAACAAGCCATGAAATACACTACTAAAGTGGCAGTAAATGCTATAGCATACCAAAAGTCAAAGAGTCCAGATATTAATGGAATCAGGAAACTTTGATTCAGCTAAAGAAGCCATCACCATTCACCATCCTTTCGGTAGAATCAGGCTCCTCAGACAATTTCCTAAATATTACCATTTTTATGCCCAGCATAATGACCGCGGTAGACGCCGCTATAACAACATTGGTAACTGGAGAAACAACTCAAACTGGAACAACAACAATACCCACAGAGGCCAACGAGGCAAAAATTATTCACGCCACCAAAGATGTGGCCGTGGAAGTGGATATCATAATAACAGACAGAACTCAAATAACCAAAATACCAATACCAGAGGCGCTCGAGCCCTAACAGGGATGGAAAACCCCAATACCGCAATAATAAAACAGAAACACACCTTTGAAGTCAAAATATTCACTATAAATCTAAATCTAAGCTGCTTTATAGCATGTAAAATCAGTTGTCACTATCTCACAAGTACACTACTCATGGACACAGGAGCAGACCTATCAATTCTTAAAGCCGCACAGGTTCACAACACGCTCATCGACACTACAAATAAAATAAAAATTAATGGAATAGGACACGGGTTTGCAGACACTCTAGGACACGTTGATGTAGAACTACAATTAAATCAAGTTCTCGTAAGGCATCAATTTTATATAGTCGATGATAACTTTCCAATACCCAGTGTAGGTATTTCCTCATATTCTATGTATGGTACACTTGAGAGGCCATGCTAATAAAATTTATTTGATCTTGGATCACAAGGTCTTCGGGATGCTGTGGGGTCACATGGGCCGCACCCTCATCGCCCTCGTTAACCGCGATCGCCGGCATTTCTTCGTACAGCTGTTTATTATTTGGAGTACCCTCACTAGCCCTTGGGGTGCAGTCTATTGCATTTTGATCGGACACGCTTTGTGCTTCCACATGGAATACATACTGCGCCTTTTTAAAGGGGTTAGTTGACTCGCTGGGGCTTCTCTTGACGCCCCTTTCGACTCCCTGGTTTGGGAATCGATTCCTAGACTGACTTGAGGTTGCCGGTTCCATTTTAATGGCCGGTCTAGTAATTTGCTGGCTCCGGTACCCACTTGGTACCAGCGGGGTCTGGTGCGGAGCCGTGGTCCTATGATTTACATAGGTCATGGGGTTATTGAATCTTGGGGAGAAATTACTTGATGGATATTGCTGCCGATAAACGGCCCGTTGTTGATACGGTGGTCTAACGGAAGCGGTCGGGGAGGCTAAACTTTTAGTGTTCATAACGTTATCTAGCTCCAGAGCAATTGAAAATGCCTCTGGTAAGGTTCTCGGGCGATTCACTGTGATCAAGCCCGACATTTCTTGAGGTAGCCCTCTTATGAAGACCCGCAAGGCTCTTTCGCGGTATGAGCCAATGAGAGCTTCAAACACTCGTTTAGCGTGCCCTGCATTCCTGAGTTTTGCTACAATCAATGAAAGGTGCCTATTGATATTGTTGTAGTACGCCTCCAGGTTCCCATCACCGCCGACTAGCATACTCATCTGATATTCTAGAGTCCCTAGGTCCTCGAAGTTTGTCCTCGTAGTTTGAGGCAAGAACCTTCCTGATTTCTGGCCAATCGTCATCTGCTACATCGCTAGAGACCAGTATCTCGTCCGCCCTGCCTTCTATCTTCGACATCATGTGGAGGACGACGGCTCTATATATCAGCTTATCTTTTGCTACCTTATAGTCCCGTACTATGACTTCAGCTTGCCTGATCCAGGTCGGATACTGGGCAGCTTCTCCCGTGAAGGGCCTTATCTTTTTGACGCAATCTGGTAAAGTTGCTATCTGCTTTAGATCGAAATCGGTAAGGGCTTTGGACAACGGGATCTGAATTCTTCCCTTCTAAAACCAAGACCTTCTCTTTCTGCTTTCTTAGATCCTCCGTAAGGGAGGCTACCTGAGCTAGTAAGGGGGAAATTGCCTCTTTCATTTCGTCCATTTCTCTTAAAAAAAAATAAAAAATATTTCAATTGAATAAAATAAAATAGGATGTAATAAGGTGATTTTTATAGATTCTTTGTTTTGACTTGTTGATTTCTTATTTAAATTTTTTTATTTTTCTGTTTGGGCACTCGTCACTTACCTGAGTGATTATGGTTAGTAGTGTTCTGTTTTAGGTGGTTTAGTTTGTTTTTGTTGTATGGCAATCTCTCCTTACAGGATCAGCGTGTTTCTGTTAATGAGATTTAAGATAATTAGTACATTGGTTTTGAATAGGGATTTCCGAAGAGAAAGAAAATAACCCAGTCTTCATTCGTTGAATTCAAAATATGAACTGATTTTATTAAAAAACTCTTAAACTCTAAGAAGCGACAATTGTTCTTAAAAATACTTATTATAATGCCCCACGTTATCGGGGGTTGAAAATTGTTTATATTTCATGCTCAGCGCTGGTTACTTGATACCGCGCCGCTGTTATAATCTTAAGTGTTTTCCACAGAGTGTGGATGCATGTTTTGTTTGGTATTAAGCAATAATTGTCATATGAATTTTATGACTTACGTTTGTTTATGTTTCGTTTTGTATATTTCATTGGTGCATTTGATTTGGTGAAGCCATCTCAGATGAACACGATGTTTATTCTTAAACATTCTGCAAAGGGCCGCCAAATGCGACGTTCTGGATTTTATTTTTATAGTTAGTTAGTTATCTTATGCAAATTATTATTAATATTATCATTAGTAAGATAACTATTGTTAAAGAAGCATGACCAGTCACATGATGGACGTTCAACCTATTTAATCTGATATTCCTTTACGATTGTCACTGACTTCTCATTCTTACCAATTCTGCCGCATGTATTACTGAGTTGGCTTCTACTGGTTTTTATAATATTTGGCATATTACCTAATGATTTCTGTTTCGGGATATCTACCCACTCCTGATGTGTATTACTGTGCTGACTTCTAGCCTTTTTATATTGTGGAGAATTTAAAAAAAAACTACCTTTACTTTTTGAATTGTTCAAATTTGATCTTCGCTCCACCATTTTTAAATATCGCTGACTGCTAAAACTTGAGTGGTTATTCTGTTTATTATTAAATTTTGTTCTTTTATAATTATTTTGCCATATCTGCCTTTTTGGTACTATAGTTTCGGGCAATTTGTTACCGGAATCTATTTTGATATTATTTTTTAGATAATCATTATCTAATTGACCCATTGCCTTCTGAATATTCTCATTTTGTACTGGCTCTGGGATATATCCTTTTTCTTCCCCAATTTTCACTTTACCTCCAATGTGAGGTCCTGCCGGGGGCCATAAATTTATTTCTTCAGTTTTCCTGTTGTATTTCTTTGGAATTGTGTTGTTTTTATTTTGAAATTTACCTTTCCTCTCCCAACGTTGTTCAAACCCTGTGACATCTATTGTCGTTGCCACTACAGATTTATTCTGATTTGATTTGGTGCATCCCGAGACGATCCAACTAAATTGAGTATTTTGACCTAGCAGACCATCAATCTTTGAAATTCCCCTTTTTAAGATTTGGGTATATACGTTTACTCCCATTATTATATCAATCCTACCAGGTTTATCAAAGGTAGGATCAGCTAGAACGTAAGTTTGCCATTTCGACATATGCACGTTTGCAATTTTTAATGGAAGAGCTTTCATTAACTTTGGCAACACAATTGCCTCAACCTTTAGATGTCCTTTCCAAGGGTTTCGCGTCTTTACATCTATTTTTACCTTATATTTTGATTTATTAGATTTTATTGAGGACACGCCACTTATTTCTGTATATTGTTTAATTTTAGGTAATTTTAATATTTGAGCGGCCTCTTCAGACAAAATGGTGCTCTGTGAACCACAATCAATAAGGGCTCTTAGAGTCTTATATCCTCCATTTACATTTTTGACTTGTATTACAGCTGTGGCCAACAGTGTTGGTTGTGCGGTTACACAAGTATTTACTTTCTCCTGTTCTTCGTCAAAATGAAGTAAAGTATGGTGTTTCTTACTACACAATGAACAGACCATTTCATTAGTGCACACCTTATTGCTTGAATGGTTCGAGCATCTTATGCAAAGCTGCACTTTTTTGGCTGTTTCATACCTTTCAGTAGGTGTCAATCCTTTAAACTTATAGCATTTATATGCTTTGTGCCCGGCAATTTTGCAAATCGGACATTTATCTTCAACTTCCGTATAATTTAAAACAGTTTTTATCGGTTTTTTCTCTTCTTTGCACATGGCACTTAGCGAGCAATATCTTTGCTCCAAGTATTCCATGACATCAGATAGCATTTGAATTTGCCTTGTTTTTCTGATCTGACTCTCATACAGTTGTAGAGCTTCTCTGTCAAATTTCCTTAGTAGGAGTTGTGCGAATATAACGTCAACTTCATCGGACAAATTTGCTTTTATTTTAATTAAGTAAACTGACTCATTAACTGTGTCAATCACTCCTTTAACACTTTTTGCGGAATCATTGTTGATCATCGGTAAATCAACGATCCGACTTAATTGTTCGGAAAACACCTTCCGATTATTTTCATACCGCTTGGTTAATAATTCCCAAGCGGCACTATAATTGTCAGCTGAACCTGACAATAGATGGGCTACCATGCTCTTGGCTTCGCCCTTTAACGCGAATTATAAATAATTGAATTTAAGAGCAGGACTTAGATCCTCTCTTTTTTCAATCAGTTCCGCAAATAATTCCACAAACAGGTCCCATTCTCTAGGTTCCCCAGAAAACGTGGGTACCTGTATTTTCGGCAATACCGGTAGTTCGCCTCTCACGGTTACATTCTCAATCTTACTTTCCTTATTGTTCATTTTCATTTCTAGCATTGACAATGAATTTTGGACGTCGAATTCCAAATCCTCCATAGTATTCTTAAATTTTGCATCACTTGTTTTTTCTTGGCATGCCCGTACCTTCTCCCATAAATAATTTATTTTATTAATATACATTATCCATGTCCCATTGCCTGTTGATTTCAACTCTACTATCTCCAAATATTCCTGAAGCTGTCGGACTCTATCCATAAATATCTCCAGTTTATCACTACCGGTTTCATGACTGGAGGTCGCATTCCCGCGCGACTCTCCTTTGCTATCATCAAACATTTCTGACATATTTGCCTCTGCTTCAACTAACACTGACTTACTAGTGCCTGGTTTTTCTGACTCTCCTGCAGCTATTATTTTGGCAACTATCTTTAACATTCCTTCATGTATTTTATCTGTGAAATACTGATGATCGAAATTCCCTTGTTGTAGCAATTTGTTATGATTAGGTAACCATCGATTCCTAATCTCTTTTACTTCTTCGATCACCTTGTTAGTTATGTTACTGGGATCTAGTGCTTCTAACTGCCTTATCCTATTATGCAACTCTAACTGCTTTCCTAACAACTTCTCAGTTTTGTTAAGAAACATTTTGTATGGTGTAAGTATGTTTGACAATCAATTGATTTTTTTTTATCCGATATATTTATCGACTTTTTTGAGCAAAAGAGAAAAAAATATCTCAACTGTGTCTTGCACAGTGAGCCAGAGACGTGGAAAAAATATTGATAGCGTATGTGGTTGGCTCACAATTCAGATATACATTTCATTTCTCAATAACAGAAGTTTTTTTTTTAATCTCCAACCACATTGTTAGTAAAAGCCTATCAAGGAGTTAGTAGTTCGCAAGTTGCACTTTCGTGCTTCAACTTGCTTATAGAGGCTTATATTTAAATTATTAAATAAGGCAAGTTAAGGCTTGCGCATTTCTGCGGCCCCCTTGCGTTTCTACGCTCTTCGGCGAAGTTCAGCTTTCAGTTGGTCAGCACGCTCTATGCAGCGTTGTCGGTTCTCTTAGCACAGGGTCTACTCGCAATAGGGTGAGTCAAATGGTCCAGGGCAGTCCTTCACCGGTGTGTTTTTTTTTGCTGTGTCGTTGCTCAGCTGCTGTTGTCCAGGGCCTATGAGCTCAGACGGTCCCGGTGCCGGTCATCGCACCTATCTAACTATCTTGTTGCTCTGCTGCTGTTTGTAGTTGCCGACTTGCAACTACATATACACTTTTAACTTTTTTTTTTTTCGATATTAGGGCTTCGAATACGCCACACACCAATTCTGTAATTATTTTTTTGACGCCGCCGAAATTATTGCAGTTCCTCGACTAGCCACACTGCCTTATTTAACTCGGTCGCACGCACTTTTTATATTAAGCAAAATTTTGCTTTTTGTTTTTATACTCTGTCTCTTACCACTGGTGGGGGAGACAGAGTTATTTTATTTTTGCAACCTTTAGCTGATCTTAGCATTTACACTTGCATAAGAATTCAGACTTAAAGGCACTGATTCATCCTCTGAGTCTCTTACCACTGGTGGGGGAAAACTACAGAGTTCCTTTTTTCGAAGGACCAAAATGAATCCGGCTCGAAGGACCAAAATGAATAGGGATTCCCGGAGAGAAGGAAAATAACCCAGTCTTCATTCGTTGAATTCAAAATATGAACTGATTTTATTAAAAAACTCTTAAACTCTAAGAAGCGACAATTGTTCTTAAAAATACTTATTCTAATGCCCCACGTTATCGGGGGTTGAAAATTGTTTATATTTCATGCTCAGCGCTGGTTACTTGATACCGCGCCGCTGTTATAATCTTAAGTGTTTTCCACAGAGTGTGGATGCATGTTTTGTTTGGTATTAAGCAATAATTGTCATATGAATTTTATGACTTACGTTTGTTTATGTTTCGTTTTGTATATTTCATTGGTGCATCTGATTTGGTGAAGCCATCTCAGATGAACACGATGTTTATTCTTAAACAGTTTTGTAAAGATTTTTTTCCCCAATAATGCTATTTTTGATTTTTTTTTTTTAGTTTGCATTTTGATTTTCTTCTTTTTTTCGGCAATGCAAGTTTTTGCTTTAAATTGGTATATCATTTTTGAATTCTTATTATTCTTTTGTTTCTTTTTTCTTTTACTTTTTTTCTTTTGTTTCTTTTTTTGCTGTTGCAAGCATTTTTTCGTCGCGTGAGCTGCCTGTTGCTATGTCTCCCTTTGTTAGTTGAGGGAGGCTCCATTTTTCCCTTTTAGCCCAGTTAAGAACCTACTTAAGTAGGAGTGGGCTCAACGTCCCCGCTTGAAGGTGACACTTTCGGTGGAAGACACAGCCAGCGGCCAATACCCACGAACTGCAACAAATCATTTTCTTACAACTAATTTATTCACATTTTTATTTTCTTGTTTACTTAAACTAAAATGCCACTCGCAACCATTTAATTTGTCAGGCGGTTGCCAGAGGCTTTAGTAATTGTTTAATTCTTTCATAATTCGTTTTTTCCTTTTTGCTTCTTTTCTTTTTTTTATACTTTATAATTTCACTGGCACTCGGTCTGACACTCGCGATTGGTTTCGAGGCGGTCCCTGCTCGGGCGCCAGTTAACTCCCGAATAATTCCGCGGGAGTCACCTTACGATTAAGTAAGGATTTGGTTAAAGAATAATTACCTAAATAACAATCCAACGGACTTCAATAACATTACAAGTGATTTTATTGGGAATGGTGCTTAGGAATAATATAAAATGATTTTACAATTGTTAGGAATAATATTAAGCTTGTTGCTCTATTGCACGCTGCTCCAAGATTGGTTCTTCACGCCGCCGCCCGGAACCGCCAAATCTTCCTAGCTGGCCCTATGTTGCTGATGCACCGCCTTGGCTCTTGCGCAAGCGGTATGTCTGCTTCTCCTTTCTGCTAAGCCAGCAAACCATGCTGAGTGAGGGGAAGAGTGGCCTGATATTTGTGTGCACTCGCGGAGTTCATGGTGTTAACTTATATGTATAATCATTGGTGAAGTACACATACGCTGTCATAACAAGCACATGCAAAATATGTGGTTCAAATTACCCAACTCAAAAGCATGAGCCACAACAAGAAAAATAAATTTCCAACTGATTCAAATTTAAATACCCCAAAATTAATAATAAATATTATTAATCATTTAAATATTTACATATATGTAAATAGTCCTTCCATTTTAACATACCCTTAACTACTTAAGTCTAATAATAATAATTTTAAATTCAATACATGCATCAAAATGCATCATTTCGCATTTATGGGGTCTGAGGAAAGCAAAATCGTAGGCCCAAAGGCAAATGTACTCAATGAGATACATGTTACACTATGGGATCCTCAAAGTAATCTAGGAACAATTAAGATTTTCATTTTCATAATTGTAATAATACTCCTTTGTCAATTCATATTAACAGTGTATTCCATTCAGAGGCGTAGCATAAAGAAAAGATATATGAGTCGAGCTAATAATCTTGACAAAGTGTAGAATTTCCCATTATGGCAGATAGGGAACATGTCATAAATGAAGCTCGCGATATTAAAGAGGAACTCTACAAATCAAACAAGTGCCTCATCCAGGATTGGAATAAATCAGAGGGCACCATTGAAAAACACTCTAATATTATAAAAGCCCTCTTAGAAAAAATCTGTCTTCTTTTAAAAACCCATTACAACAGCCTTTCTAAATCCCATCAAGTATCAGCTTTAGCCTTTTACAATAATTGCAATAATAAAGCCACATTAACAAGTTTCTGACTTAAACACTAGGATAACTTTACACAGTTCAGAAGGCAAAATGACGCAAACAGTGGTAGATTTATAAATACAGCAACCAGGCTTTTACCATACTTTGATGGTGACATCAAAAATCTACCAGGCTGTCTTGGAGCGCTTCGCCTACTTAACACTAGAAAAGAAAAACACGAAGCCTTAGCCATCAAAATTATAAAATCTAAACTAAAAGGTCAAGCGGGTAACACCTTAAACTCTGAAACAACGATTGATGAAGTAATACAAAAACTGTCAACAATCTTCAAGGGTGAATCAGTAGATCTTTTAACAGCAAAAATGAAAAATCTGTAGAAAAACCCCAATAACTATTTTTCATACACAAAAGAGATTTCTGAATTGACTGACGCCCTTAAAGGCGCATATATTTCTGATGGTCTTTCAAACGAACAAGCCATGAAATACACTACTAAAGTGGCAGTAAATGCTATAGCATACCAAAAGTCAAAGAGTCCAGATATTAATGGAATCAGGAAACTTTGATTCAGCTAAAGAAGCCATCACTAGATTCACCATCCTTTCGGTAGAATCAGGCTCCTCAGACAATTTCCTAAATAATACCATTTTTATGCCCAGCATAATGACCGCGGTAGACGCCGCTATAACAACATTGGTAACTGGAGAAACAACTCAAACTGGAACAACAACAATACCCACAGAGGCCAACGAGGCAAAAATTATTCACGCCACCAAAGATGTGGCCGTGGAAGTGGATATCATAATAACAGACAGAACTCAAATAACCAAAATACCAATACCAGAGGCGCTCGAGCCCTAACAGGGATGGAAAACCCCAATACCGCAATAATAAAACAGAAACACACCTTTGAAGTCAAAATATTCACTATAAATCTAAATCTAAGCTGCTTTATAGCATGTAAAATCAGTTGTCACTATCTCACAAGTACACTACTCATGGACACAGGAGCAGACATATCAATTCTTAAAGCCGCACAGGTTCACAACAAATAAAATAAAAATTAATGGAATAGGACACGGGTTTGCAGACACTCTAGGACACGTTGATGTAGAACTACAATTAAATCAAGTTCTCGTAAGGCATCAATTTTATATAGTCGATGATAACTTTCCAATACCCAGTGTAGGTATCCTTGGTATTGGTTTTATTAAAGAAAACAACCGACCCAGATTGGTTAATATTGAGACCAGACGACTGGCATGAACAAATAAATGTGCCTATGCGAAATGATGTAGGCAAGAACACGGTGTCAATACCAACAAGATCAGAAGTGATCCGACTTATCCAAATAGACAACAATGCATCAAAAATTTTTATACCAACTCAAGAGCTAGAAACAGGTGTTTTCATTGCCAATACAGCAGCAGATAGAGAAAAAACTTATGTAAAATTCATTAATACAAACGATTTTGAAGTTACCCTTTTAAATCCGAAAAATAAATCAGAAAATCTAAATGACTGTAACCTAATAATATCCAGCATCAAAATTTCCAATGATAATAATAACGAGAAACCAAAACTGAGATTTAGCTGGGCTTCAGGTCAATAAATCTTACTATTTTATTTGTAAGGTTTAAAATGATAGGCAGCACAAAAGGTGAGTAAGTTGTCTGTATAGCTATTTCAAGAACTACCAAGTTTTATCATCAGCAGACTTTGCTAAAGAATCCACAGTTGTAATGGCTGTACCATATCTTCAACGCTAAAAGTAGTTGGGAATTCAAACGACATGAAGCGAGAAAAGAACGGCAAAGCTTGCAACTGCAGATTCCACCTTTTTTATGTGCATATCCTTGCGCGCCATCAGAATTAGTGTAAAGGGCTTCGCCTTAACCAACTAATCGTCGCGCCCAAATTTTTTGTTATAGTATATTGTACTATATGCAAAAAAGATGGCTTACAGCAAGTGTAAAAACAACATGTGAAATACGGAAGGCCCGCCTTCCGTTTTTGGTATTTGTCTAGATTTCGACCTTATTGAGGGTAACAAAATCTGAGTTTTAGCTCGGCTTCAGGTCAATAAATCTTACTAATTTATTTGTATGATTTTAAATCATAGGCAGCACAAAAAGTAAGCATGTTGTCTGTATAGCTATTTCAAGAACCACCAAGTTTTATCATCAGCAGGCTTCGCTAAAGAATCCACAGTTGTAATGGCCATACCATATCTTCAACGCTAAAAGTAGTTGGGAATTCAAACGACATGAAGCGAGAAAAGAACGGCAAAGCTTGCAACTGCAGATTCCACCTTTTTTATGTGCATATCCTTGCGCGCCATCAGAATTAGTGTAAAGGGCTTCGCCTTAACCAACTAATCGTCGCGCCCAAATATTTTGTTATAGTATATTGTACTATATACAAAAAAGATGGTTTACAGCAAGTGTAAAAACAACATGTGTAATACGGCGGGCCTTCCGTTTTTGGTATTTGTCTAGATTTCGACCTTATTGAAGTTAATCAACACTGGGTTTTAGCCGTCTTCAGGTCAATAAATCTTACTTACGAATTTATTTGTAAGATTTTAAAATCATAGGCAGCACAAAAGGTGAGCAGGTTGTTTGTATAGCTATTTCAAGAACCACCAAGTCTTATCATCAGCAGACTTTGCTGAAGAATCCACAGTTGTAATGGCCATACCATATCTTCAACGCTAAAAGTAGTTGGGAATTCAAACAACATGAAGCGAGAAAAGAACGGCAAAGCTTGCATCTGCAGATTCCACCTTTTTTATGTGCATATCCTTGGGAGCCATCAGAATTAGTGTAAAGGGCTTCGCCTTAACCAACTAACCGTCGCGCCCAAATATTTTGTTATAGTATATTGTACTATATACAAAAAAGATGGTTTACAGCAAGTGTAAAAACAACATGTGTAATACGGCGGGCCTTCCGTTTTTGGTATTTGTCTAGATTTCGACATTATTGAAGTTAATCAACACTGGGTTTTAGCCGGCTTCAGGTCAATAAATCTTACTTACGAATTAGTGTATAGGGCTTCGCCTTAACCAACTAATCGTCGCGCCCAAATATTTTGTTATAGTATATTGTACTATATACAAAAAAGATGGTTTACAGCAAGTGTAAAAACAACATGTGTAATACGGCGGGCCTTCCGTTTTTGGTATTTGTCTAGATTTCGACCTTATTGAAGTTAATCAACACTGGGTTTTAGCAGGCTTCAGGTCAATAAATCTTACTTACGAATTTATTTGTAAGATTTTAAAATCATAGGCAGCACAAAAGGTGAGCAGGTTGTTTGTATAGCTATTTCAAGAACCACCAAGTCTTATCATCAGCAGACTTTGCTGAAGAATCCACAGTTGTAATGGCCATACCATATCTTCAACGCTAAAAGTAGTTGGGAATTCAAACGACATGAAGCGAGAAAATAACGGCAAATCTTGCAATTCCACTTTTTTTATGTGCATACCTTTGGGCGCCATCAGAATTAGTATAAAGTGCTTCCCCTTAACCAACTAACCGTCGCGTCCAAATATTTTGTTATTGTACATTGTACTATATGCAAGAAACATGGTTTACACTATTTATTTAAATTAATCTTACAAGGAAAACTTCTTGGTACAAACATATACTTATATATTAATATACTGGTTATCCGAATAATGCACTTAATTCGTCTTGTTTTTTTTTTTTGTTGAGAGTGAGAATGGAAAAAAATTTAACATTTGAAATAATCTTCTTTTGGAAAATTGACCTCGAGCCGGCTAAACTGCAAGGTTTGATTAAAATTTTAAATAGGTCGTAATCTGACCAGATAACACTTTCTATGTGGTACAATATACCGTATATGAAATAACAGGTCGTGATATTAGTTTGGTAAGGCGAAGCTCTTACACTAATTTTTATAGCGCCTAAGGGTATGCACAAAAAGGTGGTCTTCGGTTTTGTAGGCTTAACCAACTTTTATCGCTTCATTTGGTTGTTACAATTCCCAACCAATTCTAGCGTTAAAGACATGGTATGGCTATTGCAATTCCGGAGTTCTTTAGCAAAGTCTGCTGATGATAAAACTTGGTACTTATTGAAATAGCTATACAGACAACCTGCTCACCTTTTGTGCTGCCTATGATTTAGAATCTTACAAATAAATTAGTAAGATTTATTGACCTGAAGCCGAGCTAAAACTCAGATTTGGTTACCCTCAATAAGGTCGAAATCTAGACAAATACCAAAAACGGAAGGCGGGCCTTCCGTATTTCACATGTTGTTTTTACACTTGCTGTAAATCATCTTTTTTGCATATAGTACAATATACTATAACAAAAAATTTGGGCGCGACGATTAGTTGGTTAAGGCGAAGCCCTTTACACTAATTCTGATGGCGCGCAAGGATATGCACATAAAAAAGGTGGAATCTGCAGTTGCAAGCTTTGCCGTTCTTTTCTTGCTTCATGTCGTTTAAATTCCCAACTACTTTTAGCGTTGAAGATATGGTATGGCCATTACAACTGTGGATTCTTTAGCAAAGCCTGATGTTTATAGAACTTGGTGGTTCTTGAAATAGCTATACAGACAACCTGCTCACCTTTGGTGCTGCCTATGATTTAAAATCTTACAAATAAATTAGTAAGATTTATTGACCTGAAGCGAAGCTAAAATTCAGTTTTGATTAACTTCCATAGGGTCGAAATCTAGACAAATAACGAGAAACTTGAAAAACTTTCAAAAAACTTCCCATTATTTGTAAAAGAAAATGTTAATTTAAAAAATAAGTTAATTTTACAAAAAATATATAGACATATTTGCACTAGAAACAGATAAAACATCTACAAATAATTTCTATCAACAAAAATTAAGATTTAAATCAGATGAACCTACGTATGTTAAAAATTTTACAATCCCACACACACATAAAATAGAAATTTCCAAACATATAAACAAATTAATTAGAGATGACGTAATAGAACCTTCAGCATCCGAATACAACATTCCAATTGTAATAACTGCATCGGACGGGTTCCATTGGGTTCGAAATAATAAGAGCCGATACGTCTATGTCGTTTGATTGTAGTTTAAGGATGGTTTCTTTATTCCAAATAATTCTTTTGCTTAAGCTAAGTTTACATACATATATATTCTTATGCTGCGACTTATGCGACAGCTACAAAGGAGAGGGAGAGTGTCAGTACATACATACATATTGTTGGAGCGCTTGCATCAAAGTGCTTGGTCAGCATTCTCACGCTGGCTTGGCTCTAGCTCTAGTTACAAGTTGAGCTCATTGTATTAAATGATTATTTGTATGAATATACTATACAATACTGCTAGTACCAAAGAAATCTCTTCCGGGGACAAATGATAAAAGATGGCGTTTAGTGGTGGATTACAGAAGCTTAAATAAAAAATTAATTGCAGACAAATTTCCCTTGCCAGGAATAGATGATATTCTTGATCAATTAGGCAGAGCAAAATATTTTTCTTGTCTGGACCTTACTTCAGGTTTTCACCAAATTGAATTAGATGAAGACTCTAGAGACTTAACGTCCTTTTCCACAGATAAAGGATCATATCGACTTAAAAGATTACCAATTACCAACGAGTAATGACCCTAGCTTCGGACTACAACCATCCCAAGCCTTTTTATACATGGATGATTTAGTTGTATTAGGCTGTTCTGAAAAACATATGTTGACATATATTTGACTGATGTTTTTGACATATGCCGAAAAAATAATCTAAAACTACATCCAGACAAATGTACATTTTTCAGCCATGAAGTAACGTACTTAGGTCACAAGTGTACAGACAAAGGAATTCTCCCCGACGATAGCAAGTTCAAAATTATCCAAGACTATCCAACTCCAAAAGATCCAAATGAAGTATAGAGATTTGTTGCATTTTGTAACTTTTATAGACGTTTTGTACCAAACTTTGTCCAATACGGACGCGTATTGACAAATTTATGTAAAAAGAATGTCGAATTCATTTCGACTGATGAATGTGCTTTTGCATTTCAGCATCAAAAAGCAGCACTAATTAATCCACCAATGCTACAGTATCCAGATTTCAATAGAGCATTTTGCATCACAGCCGATGCTAGTAAATACGCTTGAGGTGCTCAGTCAAGAATATGAAAATCAACAATTACCGATCCCGAGCGTTTAGCAAGGGCGAAAGCAATAAATCAACAATTGAACAAGAACTAACAGCCAAGTGTATTGCTATAACATATTTTAGACCATACATATATGGAAAGAAATTTTTTGTAAAATTTTTTGTAAAAAATGACCATCCTCCACTATCATACCTGTAGAGTATCACTGTAGAGTATCTGAGGGGAAAAGAAAACCACGCATCCGATGCATTGTCTCGTATAAATTTCAATGATATATTTTTCAAAATTCGATAAAAGAAAAATAATTCTGGGAAAGAAAATAATTTACACGTTTGACCATGCTATTAATGAAAGAATCGATTTAGATCAATTTTTTTCACTGGTCTGAGAAGCTACCGATTGTCGCTAGACGACAATTTATTTAACAGCTGCAGCATTACAGACTTCAAAATTAAAGGATCCAAAATAACAAAATTAAGTATAGCCCTCACTCCCAAATTAAAAACCATTATTAATGATGACAAAAAGCTTGCAATAATACGTAAATATCACGATAATCCCATCTGGGGCGGCCACGCAGGAATATCGCGATTCTTATCAAAATTACAAAATCATTTCCGCTGGAAAAATATGCGCAAAGATATTGTCTGTTGAGGAACCAATTGTCATTTTACTTATATTTCTCCATATATTCATACTCTAAGTCTCATGAATGATCTTGCACATCTTACAATGCTTTTGTTTTTATATTTTATAAGTTTTTCTGGAATTTGCTGGCGCCAGTCTGATATTCTCTGTCTCTGTCTCTCTTATACAACCTATATGACCTACGTAGATGCGTAAGAATTGAAAATTTAGTAATAAGCAAGCAAACGAACGATCAAGACGTGTTCTAGCAGTGGCAGACACAGTTCAGTACAGTTACAGTGAAAATAAAGTTAAGTTCTTATGAGATATTAAACACAGTGGTTTATTCATCATCATAATTTGGTCCTTCGAGCCGGATCGTTGGGCATTGTTTGTTTGTTACTCATTGGTTAATAATTTGTTGCAATTTGGTGGCAATTAAATATTAACCTCAAAGTTAGTAGTCGATAGTTCTGGCCTACTATCGAACAGGCAATCGCGTGCTTATTGGAAAAAGCGCGGATTCACACGGTGGCGCCACACGCCTATTGATATCTGTTATCGATATAAACGACGAGATCGTGAGAGAACACGTCTCTAGAAGAAACAAGCGTCTTGAAATTTTGGTCCACACAAGCAGTGGAATTTCTTGATATTTCATCATGGAGGAAATGAAAACATTGATCAAGGCCAGAGGAAGATTGAAGTCAACAATTATATATACATATGCAATGGATCCTGCACAGGATGCAGACGTCTTTACAATTGACACCAAATTGGAAACCTTGTCGAATGCGTGGGAGGAGTTCGTCAAGTCTGGTGACGAACTGGCTAAATACGACAAACTGGAGGGTTACGTAGACCCTGCAGAAGATTACGACGTATACGAAGATAAACATGAAACGGCGAGTGCTCGCCTTAAGGCTTTACGAGCTAATGTGGCATCGTCTGGCAAGTTGGAAGAATGCGGTGCGGCTGGCAACGGTGGTTCGCTTGTCCAGGAAGTTCTTTAACAGATGCACAATCACCAGCAACAAATGCAACTGCAGATGCAACGTCAAATGGAGCAACAACAACTGCAGATGCAACGTCAAATGGAACAACAGCAACTATTTGTTGAGAGATTGCTCTCGCCACAGCAATCTACGTCTTCGTCAGGCTCACAATCGGTAGCAGCGCCGACATCAAGAGATTGTGAGCTACCCAAAATCCACATCAAGCCCTTTGGTGGAGATTATAAGGAGTGGCATGCTTTCAAGGACCTGTTTGAGAGTACCATTCATGGAAAGGCAACACTAACGAATATACAGAAGTTTCATCACCTGAAATCATGTGTCATAGGAGAAGCAGCGATACTCATCCAGCATTTGGCTGTCGTAGATGCTAATTACGAGGTGGCATGGAAATCATTGAGTGATACGAAAAGCCCCGTTATTTGGTGAACTTGCTTTCGTTCCAGCCAGGCTTCTGAGGAAGCACCAGCGGCATCAGCAGTAGCCATGATGCATGTTACCAGACCCCGTAAGCCAAATGGGCAAAGAAGAAGTACGCTACCAACTGCATTGGTACACGTGCGAAATTCCCAAGGAGCCTTGCATAAGTGCCGTATTTTACTGGATAGCGCCTTAGACTTGTCTTTCATTTCAGAAAGATGCGTACAGACTTTGGGGCTTGCACGTTCGCCATTTCGAGTTGCCACATCGGGCATCTTAGACGTCAAGGCGGGAAACCAGAGGTTTCTGCTCTCTTCAGATGATGTCTCGTGTGTCGAGTCATTCCATCGATATAAATGCGCACGTTTTTGGAAAGATCACCTCACCACTGCCACGTGAAAATATTGATGCTTCATCACTGTCGGTATTTAATGGATACCAAATGGCTTACCCGGACTTCAGAACTAACGCTTCAATCGACATTTTGCTGGGCAATGATAACATCTGGTTAGTTCTCACCGGGGAGAAGTTATGCAATGGTCAAGGGCACCCTATTGCAGTCAACATCATATTTGGATGGGTAATCACATCGGTGTACACTTCAAGATTGCCAACACCGTCTACGTCATTGCTGACTACAATCAATATAGATGGACTACTGCAAAGATTCTGGGAACTTGAGGAAGTTCCATCACGCACAGCTGTAAACGAAGAGGATGAAAGGGTCGAGACGCACTTCCGGCGCACGCACACTCGCAACTCGAATGGAAGATACATTGTCGATTTGCCGTTCAAGGAACAAAACCCACAATTTGCGGGTACATTTCAAGGAGCTAGATCGCGCTTTCTCGCAGTCGAGCGTCGTCTAACGAAGGATGCTAGCCTGAAATTAAAATATACTCAGTTCATGAGAGAGTATATCCAGCTGGGTCACATGCAGGAAGTAGCTGCAGACGAAGCCACAAACGTCTCTAAGATGTCATTCTATTTGCCACACCATCCAGTCATATACTTTTGGATGATTTCTACGTCGATGACGTATTGACAGGAGCCATGAACGAACATGAATTGCTCGAAATTAAACGGATTGCCAGCAACGAGGGCAATGAAATTGATTTCTCAAGGATGGCAGCAAAAGTGCTTGGACTGCATTGGCGTCCTGGAGAAGATGTCCTAACATACAAGGTTTTATTATCGGAACATATGAGTTGTACTAAACGACAAGTGCTGTCTGACACGGCACGCATATTTGACCCACTCGGTATTTTGGCGCCAGTGGTGATCAAGCTTAAAATCCTGCTTCAGCAATTATGGTTGCTTAATCTGGATTGGGACTCGGAACTGCGCACTTATGGCAAACATTCAGAAAAGACATTTTCACGTTAAGGAACTTGAAGATACCACGATTTGTAGACAATCAACCCGAAGACATCGAACTGCATGGATTTTCAGATGCTTCGTTAAAGGCTTACTCATTTGTAAGACATATCAGCACTAAGGAAAATCCTGCGGATTGTGCATCAAGAGGCATGCTAGCGAGTGAGTTAATGAACTTTGATTTATGGTGGATGGGACCATCTTGGCTGCACGACTGTACAATATACTCAGAGACAATGAATAGACCACAAACTTGCTGCTCACTTGTAAAGCCAGCAGCAGAACTTGAGTTCAAAACCAAGATCATGACATGAAGGATATTGAAGATTCCCCATTTGATGTACTACTCGAAAGAATATCGTCTTGGACCAGACTGATTCGAGTGGTCGCATATGTATTTCGCTTTGTTCATCGAATCAAATCAAGCCAGCCTAAATATTCCGGACCTCTAACGTTTGATGAAATTACCAAAGCAAAGAAGTTTTGCCTACGACAGGCACAAAATCGATTCAATGACGATAGACAGCTGCTCTTGAGGAAGCAGCCTTTGGAGCGCCGATCAACTTTAAGCAATCTATCTCCATTCGTTGACGAAGATGGAACTGTACGTGTGGGTGGACGTTTGGAAAGGTCGCAACTGCCTGCAGACGCCAAGCACCCAGTAGTTTTGCCGAAGCACCATCGCCTTGTAGAATTGCTGCTGAAACATGAGCATCAAGTTTCAACCATGTTTGTTATAATTCGCCAGAAATATTGGATCATTGGCGCACGAAATCTTATTAGATGTATCACGCATGAATGTTTAAACTGTTTTACACAGCGCCATCACACTGCACAACAGTTTATGGCCAATTTGCCGGCTGTTCGAGTGCGACAAGCCTTTCCATTTGAGCATACTGGATGCGACTATGCTGGGCCTATTTTGCTAAAGGTTCACAAGGGACGAAACCCTAGGAAGGAAAAGGGCTACATTTGCCTGTTTGTATGTATGGTTACTTCAGCTCTTCATCTGGAGCTAGCCACTGATCTCAGCACCGACACATTCCTGGCGGCATTAAAACGTTTTATGGCTCGTCGTGGGAAATGCTCCCAAATGTATAGCGATAACGGTCGCAACTTTGTTGGCGCAAAACGCGCACTAGACGAAATGGTAGAGCTTCTCGCTTCACGCGAGCACAATGACGTCGTTTCGGAAGCCCTTGCAGATCAAGGCATTAAATGGAATTTCATTCCCCCATATTCACCACACTGGGGTGGTAAGTGGGAGTCGGCAGTACGCTCGGTTAAGCTGCACTTGCGACGAGTAATAGGAACCACCGTCCTCACCTTTGAGCAGATGCACACACTGCTCTCGCAAATAGAATCAGTCGTTAATTCGCGACCATTGTGCACAACATCGGATACTGAGATTGCCTACCTGTCACCGGCACACTTCTTAATTGGCAGAACTTATACAGCAGTTCCTGAAGAAAGCTATTTGCAGATTCCGACCAATCGATTGAGCTACTGGCAGCACACTCAAGCAATGCTTCAAGGATTTTGGAAGCGTTGGCATCAAGAATATTTGACATCGCTGCAGCAGCGCCCGAAATGGACGACCAAGTTACCAAACATTGCAATCGGTAACCTTGTACTGATCAAGGACTCTAACGCGCCTCCATCAGCATGGCTCTTAGGACGCGTAACTCAGGTGTTCGCAGGAGATGATGGCCTCGTACGTGCGGTGCAGATTCTCACCAAATCAGGAGAAGTCACTCGCCCTATCACGAAGATTGCAGCCCTACCGGATTCAGAAACGGAGTTTCAGGGGGGGTCGGGATGTTGAGGAACCAATTGTCATTTTACTTATATTTCTCCATATATTCATACTCTAAGTCTCATGAATGATCTTGCACATCTTACAATGCTTTTGTCTTTATATTTTATAAGTTTTTCTGGAATTTGCTGGCGCCAGTCTGATATTCTCTGTCTCTGTCTCTGTCTCTCTTATACAACCTATATGACCTACGTAGATGCGTAAGAATTGAAAATTTAGTAATAAGCAAGCAAACGAACGATCAAGACGTGTTCTAGCAGTGGCAGACACAGTTCAGTACAGTTACAGTGAAAATAAAGTTAAGTTCTTATGAGATATTAAACACAGTGGTTTATTCATCATCACTGTCCAATATGTAAAAAATTGCAAACATTGCCAGCTAAATAAATCACAACGACACACAAAGCAACCTATAGTTATAACACCAACACCTCAAAATGCTTTTGATGTTGTGTTAATTAACACAATAGGACCACTTCCAAAAACGGAAGATGGGTACGAATATGCGGTCACAGCCATCTGCGATTTAACAAAATACTTTGTAAGCATTCCTGTACAAACTAAAAATGGCAAAGACATAGCCAAAGCAATTTTCGAAAAAGTAATCTTGACGTATGTCCAAATCAGGAAAATAATTACTGATTTGGGCACAGAATATAAAAATCAGGTAGCTTCAGAACTATATAAGCTTCTAGGAATTGACCACGTCAATTCCACAGCATATCACCATCAAACTTTAGAAACCATTGAGCGAAACCATAGGACATTCAATGAATATCTTAGAATGTATGTATGAAACGGATTGGGATACATGGCTTAAATATTATACTTATTGCTACAACACCACGCCATCAACAGTGCATGAGCACACCTTCAATTTAATTTTGAAAAATACCCATCCCCTATAGTTTCATGACATCCAATGAGATAGATCCAGTATATAACATTGAGGCTTACGACAAAGAAGTTAAATACAGATTACAATGTGCACGTAACAGAGCTCAAATATTAGTAGAAAAACATAAGGTAGTTAATCAAAATATCTACAATAAGAAAATAAATACAGTAGAATTATCGATAGGAGATCTAGTAATTGTAAGGAATGAATCAGGACATAAGCTAGATAGTAGATACAAAGGGCCCTATAAAATAGTTAGTATAGATAGAAAAAATAATAACTGCGAAATAGATAAAAATTATGACAACAAAAAATAAAATAAATAAATAGAGTAATAAAATACAATTAGGTATAAAACGAAAAAATTTTTTTGTAATACATTAAATTCATGTGAAATATAAAATAATTACACCTATAAGTATACCGTTAGTAATAAATTAGAATAAATTTATTTTATCCGTAAATTCATTCCCAAAAAATAGCGAGGTGTAATATATATATAGCAACGGTGTAGTGTTCTTATGATAAAGCCTTCACAGTTATGTTGGCCTGCACACGGCCTCACTGCATAATCTAAGATTGCAATGTAAGCATAACCTTGGCCTATATAAAGGCCCGAACTTATTAATAAAGAATCAATTATAAGCCTGACCATCGTCTAACCATAAAGCTCCCGCCTTTCATTACACTTCTATGCCGAGCTGAGATATTGTTGTCGATGTTAGTCCGATCTCTCATCTAGAAATACAAAATTGTTAGTAACTTTCGTTTTATTAATGATTTGTATTGGAATGACACGGAAATAGGTTGAATCAGACTCTCTGTGTCGCTGAATGAGCTCGCCCTCAGGCGTATGCACGTTGGTAGCTGGCCTGTTTGAACAGGTGGAATTAGCAGCCTCTGGTCTTGGCTGCATCTCATGCATCAATGGGTGATGTTTGCTTCGGCAGCCTCGTATGCCGCAAATCTTTTTACGTTGGCACTTTTGTTGACGACGGTATAGGCATTATTGTCAAAGCTTCTGATTTTCGTTGATGTGGAGTGTCTTTGAACGATGAGCAGCTGTGTATTTTGTGTCCCAGTTCGTTGACATGCTCTTTAGGTGCTTCTGTGTGCTGATTATGGTAAAGTGGCAATTTTACATGGATTCCTGCTTCAGCTATGTCGTAGATCCATGCTAAAGATTCCATTGAACATTAACCACTACAGCTTCAGCTGTGTAGGTAGTTTCTCTACATGCTCTTGTGCAAGCATTGAGTTCTGCACGTAACATGTGAGTCCACATGCTTCCATCGTTGAGTAGATGTTTCGTAGACACAGTGCGTATTCGATAAGTGGTTCAAGCTTATTTGTTATTGCGGGTAGCTGCCGCGTTTTTTCCAGTAAGTTGTGCAAGATATGTTCTGGCCGACCGAAACACATATGTAATGTTTGTATGATCTCAGGGACCATTGTTGGCAAAAGCAGCTTGGATCGAACTTACTCACGTGCTTTCCCTTTTAGGCTAGCTTGCAGTCGCATGAGATTTTCTATATTCGTATACCCAGTGATTTCCGTACTTTTCTGAAAACTACTGTAGAACAGAGGCCAGTTTTGGGGATTGCCATCATCTTTCGGTATCGCTTGACGGGATGCAAGTTGTGCCGCGCTTGGTATTGTTGTATTTAAGTCTACGTGAATTTGCATTTTACTTTCTGAGTAGGACGATGTAGCCCTATTTTTAATACTTGTAAATTTCCAGGGCGCCATCGGCGTCCCACTTAGGAACACGCGTGTTGTTTGAGGTTAGGAACAGCAACTGCTGTGCCTCGTGATCGTAATGCCACGTGTCGCGCACAGCTGAGTGTGTGACCATCGCTTTTTGTTTGGCAGAAGTAAAGATAGGAACAGATGTCCTAGCTGTGTCCGGGAATATTTTTGTCAGGCATAGTGCAAAGTCCCGATCCTGTTCTGGTAGCAGTCGTTTGGTTTTGCTGGTGACGAAGTAACCTGAGGTTCACCTGCTCGTGTGGTGTTTCCGAGGTTCTGCAAAGCGTTGCTTAATATGGTTGTAATGACCTCCGTTGATACGTTGACGCAGTCGCAGTTCCAGCTGTTCTCGAATTTCTCGTCTGTTTCTCCAATGGAAAATTAATCATATAATACACAATAATAGATTATTTTGTTTCAATTTGCGATTAAATATAATTGATTAAGTGTATTCGATTATTCGATCAAATAATCAGTTGAGTGAGTGAATTTCAGCGCGAAGTGAACTTTACAGCACAATATTTTAATTGCGAATTGACTATGAAAAACAATGGCACCGATGCGGAAATATTCTAACATTATTATATTATGGGAGAAAATGCGCTCGGTTTACCCGAAATTGTTTATAGTTGCACACTGCTGTTTTCTGCAATGCACATCAGTACCAGCTGAGCGCCTGTTCTCAAAAGTGGGAAATACAGCGAAAAAAGAAACAGATTAACTATGGAACATCTGTCTAAACTTCTGTTCCTAAACTTCGTTCTGAAAAAATAAAAATTATTACGTACTTAATAGCAAAAATGTTTTATATATATAGAAAAATTGACTGACATATATATATGTATGTATACAGTAGAATCCGCTTATAACGTCCGTCCGGTTATAGCGACCAACGTTCGATGAGTGATTCTTAGGTCCCAATACAAACTTATATATGTATAAACTCCGTTTAGTACGTCTTCCGGATATAACGACGAAAATCGTCGGTCCCTTGAGCGTCGTTATAACCGGATTCTACTGTATATATATATATAAAATTTGAAAATTTGACTGGTTTCTTTACTATTTTTTTTTAGAATATATAACAAATTGAAAAAATCATAAAAAGCAATACTATAAAAATAATCGTTAAATTAATCGATTATTTTCATTTTTTGCGATTAATCGAGATTAATAACCGCAAGGGGAAAAAATCATATGATTTTTGCCATCACTATTCGTAATAATACCAGGAACAGCATCGATTACATTGCACCATACGGTCATTGTCTTCCTGCATGCATTTTTTGCAGTGATATATGTAACCTTTTTATCCTCATGTTTGGTCGCCGGAAATTTTATGTAATCTTCATATCACAGCGACGATAAATCGGACGATAACCGAAAGAAGGCGGTAGGTGAATTGCAGCAGATCGAGATCCTTTGTTTCCGTAGATCTCGCGGGGCGGGCTGGGGGTTGTTTGCTGAAATCTCTACCTTTAATTATAAAATTCAATTTTATTAGGATCTCTACTGAACTAACTTTAAAGGGCAATTGAATGACTTGCAAGAAAAATACTTATGAACACAGTAAGGAATTCATATAAAAAAAAAAACCATGAAAGAAAAAAAAGAGTATTCTTTGGTTCACAAACTAGTGGCTACTGAGGTCAAAGATGTAGATAGACCTGTCAGTTCTATACCCTCGCAACCATGAATCTTCGTTATTCTTTGTAAAGATTCCCATTAAAACTGAACAATATCAACTCATGTACCCATGTCACTAGGAAAATAAATTATAAAGCTTAAGGAATCATATTCAAATTCATTATAATGTCAAATAAACGCATTTCTCTTCTTATATATTAAATTTTAACAAAATATATACCGACAGATTTTAATTGGTTGTCTGGTATAACTCAAAAATTCCAAACTTGTCAGACTTGAGAAACAATAGAACTCAAAAGCAAATTAAACTATTCAATAAGAGAGACTAAAGCCAGTATTTTGAGAAGAGCTTACTAGGTACAGATTATTAATTATTATAGAATAGAATATAAAAAAAATTATCGAAAGAATATCAACTAAATCAAGTCAATAATTTTTTTTTTTGTAGTAATTATTAATCTTATTTCATATTCTTTTTTTTTTTTCAAATTCGTTCAAATTCAATTTCAACCGCCGCCGCATGCAGACGTGTTTTTTAATGCACTCCGCAAAATTAAGTGTAAAAAATAAAAATACCGCGTTTGCAAAAATTGTGTAGGGCTCTCAGTCGCCTCAGAGACGCCTATTTACAATCATATTGCTATTAGTTTGTTCTAATAGCAATAAATACTAAGTTGCAACAACAAAGTGAGCACTTTTTTCGGAAAAGCCATGTCCACCAATTCGGGCCCAAGCTGTCTCGATCCCCACCAGCAACAGCTACAAGAACTAATTGTACAACACAACTAATTGAGCGTCGACTCTCGGTTCAACGCAACAACGAGTACTTTTCGGTGGTGTCGCTGACCCCACAGAATGCTACCGTAAGTAATAACACCGAAAGTGCAAGCCACTCAAAAATCAACAGCAATTTACCGTGGAGAGAGCAGTGTACTTCTCCATCAATACCGATATCTGGGTCACCGATTGCACCTACCAGCACCGTCATCTCGTTGACAGCAACCACTGCAACGTCTGCCGAAGTATTGACCTGCTTCAAGCCGTCAATGACAAGTCGCCCACAGTCAGCCACGACAAGAAACGCCAACGCCTTCTGTCCAAACTGGAATGGATAGATATATTAAAATAACTAAGCTGAAGCTAAGCCCGCAAAAGAAAAAAAGTAGCAATACGCCGAAAATAACCAAACCAAATGAACTTCTAAGCGGGAATCGTTTTAAAATTCTTGCCGATCAGCAAGACGATCAAGCCGGCGCTGTAGATAAAGTTAAATCGGCTAGTCCACTCCCTTCATACATCCGTGGAGCCAACTGCAGCGCCCTGATTTCGAAGCTAGTAGAAACAGTAGGGGCAAATAACTTTGTTGTAACCCCTCTCAACAGGTGTAACATAAAAGAAATTAAATGTCAAACCCAAACTGAGGACAATTACCGCATCATCGAAAAGTACCTCCGTAATGCTCACATCAATTTCTATACCTACCAAAAAAAAAGCAGTAAAGGGCTCCAGGTTGTGTTAAAGGGGATCGAGCCATCGGTCCCAACGCAAGAAATAGCAGACGCATTGGCCGAAAAAGGGTTTGCGCTTAAGACCGTTGTCAACATAATCAACAGGGAATAAAGTCGCACAGCCGCTCTTTAAAATCGAGCTCCAACCAGATGCAAAGCGGTCGAAGCCAAATGAAGTGCACCCAATCTACAACCTTCAGCTCCTATTGCGCAGAAGAATCAAAGTAGAGGAGCCCCATAAGAGATACCAACCACCGCAGTTTAAAAACTGCCAGGAATATAACCACACCTCTAACAATTGCAATCTTAGGTCAGTGTGTGTTGGCTGCGGTGAACATCATAAAGATGGCATTTGCACCAATACAGTAACTGTGGAGGGAACCACACAGCCAACTACAGGGGATGTCCTGTCTTCAAGGATCTTAAATCTCACCTTAACGGGCGCAAACACCCAGCTGGAAAAAAAATCACCTTCAACGCCTCCAAAACTACACCGGAAGGATACACTCCAAAACTACACTAGCGAAGGATACACTAGGACTGGTTGTAGCTGGCATGTGTACTCCGAACTGGACAGACGGAGCCCGCGATAGAGACCCCGTCACTCCACCATCTACAGAATCCGCAACCTAGCGCACCAGAACTTGGCCAGCAAACTCCAAGTGGTTTAGAGGCCCTATTGACCTCACTTAATCAAAACATGACCGCTTTTATGACGTTCATGCAAAACTGTATGCAGGAACTGATGCGGAATCAAAACCTGCTTATCCAGAAGCGTATCGAGAATAAATAATGACTTCCCTACGTCTATGTCTTTGGAATGCTAACGGCATCTCCAAGCACAAAAATGAACTGCAACTATTCCTAGACTCAAGGGAAATCGACGTCATGCTGATATCGGAAACACATTTAACATCAAAAATAATTTTCAAATACCAAAATAAACCTTCTACGCATCTAACCATCCAGACGGAAAAGCTCATGGCGGAACTGGTATCTTAATCACAAACCGTATAAACACTCGTTCCTCAACAGATTCGAAATAAAGCACCTACAAGCAACTGCTATAACCGTCCAAACCAGCTGCGGCAACACTACGTTGGTTGCCCTGTACTGCCCACCACGCTTCTCAATCTCTGAAAAGGAATTCACCGGTTTCTTTAACACACTCGGAGATCGCTTCATTGCAGCAGGGGACTATAACGCCAAACATACGCACTGGGGATCCCGCCTGGTAAATCCTAAAGGCACGCAGTTGTACAACACAATAGTCAACCATTCAATAAGATGGATTGCGTCTCACCGGCACTTGAGTCGATGCTGGGAGCTGCAGCTAGAGTATCTACTCCACATGCCTCTACTTACGCTAAACCTGTTTACAGGCCTACGAACCGGCGGATAGAACAATTAGTAACGGAAAAATAACGTCTAAGAAGAGAATGGCAGATTACTCGATCATCAGCAGCAAAACTTCGCCTAAGGCATGCCAGTCGCAACCTCTCCAAGGAGTTAAGACAAGAGGAAATCTGGGCTCAATGGAAATACATAGAAAAGCTCAGTCCAACCAGCACTAAACATCCTCTGTGGAAAGCCCACCCAACTTTAAGCGCTCCTACAGAGACAGTTTCACCAATAAGGGGTGCAACCGGTGGATGGGCCCGCAGTGACGAAGAGAGGGCATCCGTATTTGCCGCACATCTTAAAACAGTTTTCCAGCCAAATCCAACATCAAACTCATTTGTACTTCCCCCTTCGAGCATATTAACGGATAGTGAGTACTCGGAACTCCAATCGGATGAGATCACTACAGTTATTAAAAACCACATAAAGCCGGACAAAGCCCCTGGCCATGACCTAATCACACAGAAAATGATCCTAGAACTCACGACCATCGCCATATAATACATCTGCAAAATGTTCAACGCTATAATAAGAATTGGCTACTTCCCAAGAGCATGGAAAAGGTCCACTATCATCATGATTCCTAAAGTGGGAAAGGACAAAACCCGACCATCATCCTATAGGCCAATTAGTTTGCTGCCATGTCTTTCGAAGCTTTTTGAAAAGGTCCTGCAGATTCGTCTAAATTCATTTCTGGCATTGGAGAACACAATCCCTTCACACCAGTTTGGCTTCCGCGAAAAACATGGCACAATTGAACAAGTCAATCGAATAACATCCGAAATACGAACAGCATTCGAACTAAAAGAATACTGTGCGGCTGTCTTTCTCGACGATGCCCAGGCTTTCGACAGTGTTCGTGGAGGGGCGGAAGGATCCGGATCGAATTCAAAGGGGTTGGCGGGTGCCAATTTCTTCGGGTGGTGAGTGAGTGCTAAATTGAAAACGCGCGGTAACTTCGGTTAAAACAACTTAGACTTTATTGATTCTTATTTACAGGTTGCCCGACACACACGATATATGTTTCGGGTTAAAATATACAATTCGAAAAAGAGGCAAAATTTCAATCAAGAATAGAACGGGTGTTCCGGTTGAAAAATCGTACGTAAGTGAAATGGCGGCGCCCATCAGAAAATCAAGTCACCCCTCCTGGTGTGACCGTAGGCGCCGAGGATCAAAAAACCCTCCTCACTCCTCACTGCTCTTCGCCGCTCACTGCTGTTCACCCGGTGGCGGGAACATACCGCCCCCCTTGCAACATGTTGCAATTGCCACCATGGGCATATGTAGGATGGGGGACGGCAACGTCCTGGAGCGCCTAGATGCCGCAGGAGCCGGAGATGACCCAACCGAACATGGTGCTCTGGGCTGCGGGAATGCCGCTATGACCGGGCACACAGCCGGGTTGGATGACCTCAGGATAGAGGTCTGCCCCGAGCACGACGGATACCGACGCTGGACGATGAAAGTTGAGGTCGGTCAGGATCAGGGTGGCGAACTTCTCTTGGACCGGGGTCGACACTTCCCGGATGGGAGTGCGAATGTGCAGGTCCTCTTCGACCCGGAAGATAACATTTCGCCGAAATGTAGGGTCGGTCCTCGACTCGAGGACGGCCGTGCAGGCTTGGTCGACCCCGACTTTGGTCACAGCCAAACCCAGGGACCGGGCAAAGGACGCATTGATGCGGCTCCCAGCCGCGCATGCGTCGAGGAGGACGCGGGTCTCGAACGATTTCGAGCCATTGCCCAACCGGAGGACCGCTGTTGGCAGGATGGTCGTCGTCCTGGCTTGGAGCAGAGAAAAAAGAGAGATCTCGGGTGCGCCCTCCAGAGAAGCGTAGAGGTCGAACGAGGACCGGGAACGGGATGGTGATGCTGGGGCAGCACGGCTGGAGGAGGAAGACTGGCTGCGACGCTGGGCGCCAGAGCGTTGTCTCGGCTGTTGGTCGGCCATATGGAGCAGCGTGTGGTGCCGTTGCCCACATCGTCGGCAGCCGTGGCGAGTTCGACACGCGTCAGCGGAGTGCTCGTGCGCCAGGCAATTGGGGCAATACTTATTAATAAGTACCGCCCGGAGCCGCTTCTCCCCTCGGAGGTTCAGGAACCGCTGACACTGCCGGAGTGCATGTACCCCCCGGCAGACCCGGCATTGGTACACGTTTGTCCCGTGTAGAACCGAACGCTTGCTGCTGCGGTGCGTCAGACGCTTGGGGGCCATGTTGCTGTGGCGGTGCGGGTTGAATGGACTGTAACGAAAAAGATTACGTAGGGAGGAGCGGATTAGTCGATGCACGGGAATGGACAACATGCACGGAGACGAGGAAATTCGAACGGAACATAGAGGGATTGGACATCACGAGAGGTCTTTAGACTCATGACTACTGTTGTCTGGCAACAAGATGAGCTTCGCGACGGGTCTTCGGATAGACCCACGTGCTGTTTTGACATCAGCCACTCGGACGAGGCCGTCTGCCCCGGGCAGAGTGCGCTCAATTCGCCCTAGGCGCCACTCGTTGGAGGGGAGATTGTCTTCGGAGACGATCACGAGGTCGCCGGTTTGGAGACTACGAGCCGGTGCCTTCCACTTATTACGCTTGTGGAGCTCCTTGAGGTATTTACTCTTCCAGCGACGGCAGAAAGTCTGCTGGATTGCCTTTAGTCGCTGCCAGCGATTGATCAGCGACATAGGCTCGACCAGGATCTCCGGTTCCGCGATGGACACGAGCGGTCCTCCAATCAGGAAATGGCCAGGGCTTAGTGCCAACAGATCCTCTGGCTCCTCGCTCATGGGAGAAATTGGCCTGGAATTTAGGCACGCTTCGATCCGACACAGGAGAGTGGAGAGTTCCTCGAACGTGTACTTGACAGCCGACGAGGACTTGTAAAACAAGGTCTTAAAACTCTTGACCCCGGCTTCCCATAGTCCTCCCATATGGGGCGCGCTCGGCGGAATGAACTGCCAGGATAGAATGTGCTGGGAAAAGGCCTTCATGATCCCAAGCTTGGTGGCGTTCAGGAAGTCTCTTTCGAGCGCCTTTGAGGCCCCGACGAAGGTTTTGCCATTGTCGGAGTAAATGCGCTGGGGGCATTGTCTTCGGGCGACAAACCGGGAGAAGGCTCCGAGAAATCGTTCCGTGGTGAGGTCGGAGGTCGCCTCGAGGTGGATCGCCTTCGTGCTGAAACACACAAAGACGCAGACATAACCCTTCGTAATAAGACACGCGCGCCCGGTGTAGTTCTTGACCTCGAACGGTCCTGCGAAGTCAATGCCCGTGTGGGTGAAGGGCCGGGAGTATGTGATGCGCTCTCGAGGGAGATCACCCATCATCTGAGTCTGCAGTCGCCGACGATGCACGATGCAGACTTTACACCCCTTGATGTGGGACTTCACTAGGTTCTTTATCCGTGGGATCCAGAACTTGGTGCGCAGATACCGCACCATCAGTTGATTGCCGCCATGCAACGTGATGCGGTGGGCGAATTCAACAAGCAGGCGCGTGAAATGCGTATTGTAGGGGAGGAGAATCGGGTGACGTTCATCGTACCGGAGGGACTCAGCGGCCCGGAGTCGTCCGCAGGCACGGAGTATCCCATGCTGGTCGAGGAAGGGGTTTAGGTTGAGAAGCGTGCTGGATGTCGGAAGGAGTCGCCCTTCACCCAGGGCCCGTATCTCCGCGATGTATTCTCGACGCTGGGAGGTCCGGATCAAGGCGCGCTCAGCGGAGAGCAATTCCTCATTGATGAGGTGGGCCGTGGACGGCGTCGACGTCCCTCTGGCGGCGAAGCGTAGGATGTACCCAGTGACTCGCAATGCTTTGCCGTAGTCCGAGAACCGTTCGCTTATGTCATCGAGTAAGGTGGTCGCGGCGGTGTGGCACTGGACTCGTTGCTCTAGCTGAGTGTCTGGAAGTTCATTATGGAGAGTTGGCCAGTACTCGCGGTCCCTCTGGAGCCAGTCCGGCCCATGCCACCAAAGGCTACTGGCCGATAACTCGGCCGCGGGGGTTCCGCGACTTGCCAGATCAGCAGGGTTGTCCTCGGAACGTACATGTGACCAGCTTTGGCCACCGGTGCTTTTGGAGATGCTGGACACCCGATTGGCCACGAAAGTGGACCAACTACATGGGGGTTTGTTGAGCCAGGCCAACACAATGGTGGAGTCGGTCCAAAACTGGGAGGTTGCAGGTGGGATCGGGATCGGCTAGCAGAACCGCTCCGCACAACTCCAGCCGAGGCAGCGAGACTGTTTTGACTGGGGCCACGCGGGTCTTCGCCGTTAATAAATGGACGCTTACTTGATCGCGACACCGAACCCGCACGTATAGGGCTGCTCCATACGCTTTCTGGGACGCGTCACAGAAGCCATGAAGCTCCCACGAGAGCGTATCGCTGGTGTTCAGCCACCGGGGGATGCGGAGTTGACTGAGGCCTGGGTAATCCTGCAGGAATTCATGCCATTGCTGCAGCAGGAGAGGTGGCAGGGCGTCATCCCAGCCCAGTTCGGTTAGCCAGATTTGCTGCATAAATATCTTCGCTCGGATGACAAATGGGGCTAGCCAGCCAGCGAGGTCGAAGAGTTTGGCGATATGGGACAGAACCTGCCTCTTGGAGATCGACTCCTGCAAAGGTGGGTCCGCTACGGTGAAGAAAAAGACGTCCTCGGCGGCTTGCCAGCGGATTCCCAAGGTTTTTGCCGTGCTCGCATCTTCCAGCTCGAGAAAGTCTTCTCGCAGCAGATGCTCTTTTGGGATAGCTTGAAGTACTTCCTTCTTATTGGAAGTCCACTTCCGAAGCGGGAGGCCCGCGGATTGGAGGGCAGCTTGAAGCTCTCGTATGGCGAGACGGGCGTCGTCTTCAGTGTGAGCGCCGGCAAGGACATTATCAACATACATGTAGTTCCGAAGGATTTCGCTCGCCAGAGGGTACATCGCTTGCACGTCTTGGGCTAGTTGTAACAGAACTCGGATCGCCAAGAATGGCGCGCAATTAACCCCAAACGTGACGGTTTGTAGCTCATAGTCTTGAATATTGCCGCAGCGATCCCGGTAGAGGATCCGCTGAAAGGGGGTATGCCTGGAGTCGTGTCAGCGTTGAAAACGAATTGAAAGAAACGCCATTTCAGTACCTGAAGCGTGAGATCTGCCTGAAGCGTAGGCCCGGTGTGCAAGACGTCATTAAGGCTGACGCCTCGTGTGGAGGGGCTTGACGCGTTAAATACCACGCGTACCTTGGTGGTGGTGCTATCGGGCTTAAACACAGCGTGATGTGGGAGATAGAAGTTTTTCTCATCTTTCGGCGGCGTCACCCGACTCATATGGCCCAATTCCTCGTATTCATGAATGATGGCATCGTACTGTGCTTTTAGAACGGCATCCTTGAGAAGGCGTGCTTCATTCCGCAAGAATTGAGCTAGCGCGATCGGTCTTGAATGACCTAAATCGACGCTATTCGGACATTTGAACGGAAGGGACACAATATATCGGCCGTCCTTCCCTCTTCGGGTGGTCTCCTGAAAATTCCGCTCGCAGAATACATCATCCTCCTTTTCCGGCTTTGCCGGAAGGTCTTCCACCTCCCAAAACTTGGTGAGAAGTACATCAAGTTTTGCTTCTGGATTGACTCGCGTCTGTGCCGCGAAACCTAATCGAGTTACCGGAGTGTCAGGCATGATCGCTCCACACAGCACCCATCCAAAGATGGTTTCCAGTCCGACGAAATCACCCATATCCTTTTTGATCCGCTCTCCGAGGATGTGTGAAAACAGATCTACACCAATAATCATGTCAATAGGCGCGGGCTTATTGTAATACGGGTCCGCCAGGGGGCGGTCAAGTGACTGAGATGGAACCGTGTTAAGGAATGGAGCCGTCGGGATGGCTCCCGATAATTTGGATACGACCAGGGCAGAGACCTCAATCTTGTTCAGCCTGTCACACGGAGGAGACATCATCAGCAGACACACCTTGTCGGCGCATCCTCCATCACTCTGGCCCATGCCAGTAACTGCGGCGTCTACTGGATAAAAGGGGGGCCGGACCATGTTGAAGACACGTTCTGATAGGAAGGTCGAATCGGCTCCCGAGTCGATCAGCGCCCGAATATGGTGTTCCACTCCGCGATGGTGCAGAGTGACAATCGTAGTGCCTAAAAGTCCTCTGCCTGGGGTAGACGCAAAATAGCTTTGAGCATTTGTGAGCTGATTGCTCGTTGTCGGACGTTCTGTGGTACCGGATGGTGTGGGTTGCGCGGCGGACGACGACACGTCACTAGGATGCAGCAGGGTGTGATGACGCTCCTTGCACGTATGGCAATTATGCGCACTGGAGCAGCCCTTCACTTGATGACCGCGGGCAAAACAATTCAAGCAGAGTCCCTGCTGTCTAATGGTTTCCACACGCCTCTGAACAGGCATGTCAAGAAAACTGGGGCAGAGTCGTATTGGGTGATTTGGGTTTGAGCTGAGCTTTCGCGGGAAACGCTTGAACCTTCATCGTCGCAGGGGATTTGCGGGGCCCACTGGGGATGATTTGAACACTCGGGACCGACTTATGTTCTTCGGTGGCATCCAGGACTCGATACCGATCGGTGAGAAATTGGTTCAGATCGTACCAAGTGGAGACGGCAGTCTTATTTGGCACTGATTGTTCCCACAGGAGGATTGTAGCCTTCGGCAATTTGCTAGTGCATATGGCGATGAGTAATACATACCAATTCTCAGTGCTAACACCCGAACGCTCAAGAGCGGTAAGACCCCCTTGGAACGCAGTCTGCAGTTCTCGCAATGCCTTGCCCGATTCTAGCGCCACCGCGGGAATCTGAAGGAGTTGTCTGGCTTGAGTCATGACAATCAGACGGCTATTTTCGTACCGCGCTGTGAGGTTCTCCCATGCGGCTTGGAAACCTTCATTTGTCAGGGGGGACTTCGCCACGATGGTTCTCGCTTCCCCACGAGTCTTGGCGTTCAAGTGATAGAGCTTCTCCACTTGAGACAAATACGGATTGTCGATGTAAATGGCAGCGAACAAATCGCGGAATGTGGGCCATGCTAGGCTGTCGCCATCAAAGGTCTCCACCTCGCACGGAGGAACTCTATGACCCGGAGGTCCCGACGGAACACTGGGCTGATGTCTATGACTCGTCATCTCAGCCGAGAGCTGCTCGATGCGCTCTCCGAACAACGTCCCGCATCGCACATACGCCGCGTAAGCGGATTCGTGCTTCGCTTTGATGTGGCTTATGTTGGCTAGGCTGTCCTCGTCTGGTTGGGTCGAAAGGGCCTTGTGACACCCGGAGTATTCCATCTCGACAGTTGACCAAAGGGATTTGAGCTGCTCTAAGTGCATTTTAATGGAAAATAAGGGCACTTCAGAAGTTAGGGCTTCACTCTCACGAGCTTCGAACACAGTCAAAGCGTCGCATGCCAGAACGAAATCGGAGAGGGACATTTTGGATCGTTCTCTGCGCTGTTGGGATACGGATCGGGTGACGGGAACGTCAGAACAGTGCGTCACAATAACGTGCGGAATCTGAGCCTCTACTGAAAGCTTGGGTAGGTTGGACGAAGACGGACGAGACTTTGGGGATTCGCTAAGGCTGCGAGCAGACGTGGACTTGCGTGAAATGTCCGTACGCTTCGTGACCACCGGAGTCTTCGGAGGCCGAACCTTCTCCGGAGTTACAGAGGGAGACGAAAGACTGTTAGACTTCGGCGTAGTCTTGGACGGCTCCGTGGACATACTCAGGGGGCGTCCTTACCGATAAAGACCGCGCTGGTGCGCTTTTTGATTTCGGAAAGACAACGAAAAAAAAGGAGAAGTGGACTGTATGAGGGCGCAAGAATTTTCTCACTGTGCCCGCAGGATCGCGGGAGAATTCTCTTACGCGTGGCTTGGAGACGGAGTCCTTTTAATGGGGATATATGCGGAACAAGGTACGAACGCACGAATGCAGATCGAATATTACACGTAGCTACAGAGGAGTGATTACAACACAAGTTTAGCTGGATTCGTAAGGAACGATGGGAGTACGTATACGACAAACACGCGAACGATGTGTAGGCCAACAGACAAATATGTGTTTTTATATCGATCTGGGTCGGGATATATATATATGCGCCAAATACAGGCCAAAAAAAAAGAAATTATATATATAATTTATAAATATGGACGGAAATATAAATATGGGCCCGATAGTGCTGGAAGAAATATATATGTATTGATTTATAAATATGGACGGATATATATATGCGCGCAAATTGCTGGCCGGAAAAATTATATATAAAATTTATAAATATGGGCGGAGCTATAAATATGGGCCCGATAGTGCTGGAAAAAATAGATAGTTATGTATTTATTTATAAATATGGACGGATATATAAATATGGGCCCGATAGTGCTGGAAAAATATATGTAATTATTTATAAATATGGACGGATATATATATATGCGCGCCAAATACTGGCCGGAAAAATCCTATATGATTTATAAATATGGGTGGATATATAAATATGGGCACGATAGTGCGGGAAAAAATATATGTATTTATTTATAAATATGGGCGGTTATATATATGCGCGCCAAATACTGGCCGGAAAAATCCTATATGATTTATAAATATGGGTGGATATATAAATATGGGCACGATAGTGCTGGAAAAAATATATATTGTATTTATTTATAAATATGGGCGGTTATATATATGCGCGCCAAATACTGGCCGGAAAAATCCTATATGATTTATAAATATGGGTGGATATATAAATAAGGGCACGATAGTGCTGGAAAAAATATACATGTATTTATTTATAAATATGAGCGGTTATATAGATGCGCGCAAAATACTGGCCGGAAAAATCGTATATGGTTTATAAATATGGGTGGATATATAAATGTGGGCACGATAGTGCTGGAAAAAATATATATTGTATTTATTTATAAATATGGGCGGTTATATATATGCGCGCAAAATACTGGCCGGAGAAGTCATATATGATTTATAAATATGGGTGGATATATAAATATGGGCACGATAGTGCTGGAAAAAACATATGTGTATTATTTCTATATATATGTATATAGATATATATAGGCGAAAAAAACCGGCGTCGGAAATAATGTGGTTTGAATTTGGCGCGCTTAAGCCGCCTATCGATATCACGACTCGACTCACGTGCCACCACTACTCCGAAAACAGCTGTCGGTCGCTGTTTATAAATTTGGTTTTTGTTTTGGTTTTTTTTGGCGTATCAATTGTTGTTAATTATTTTTTTTTTGTGGTTGTGCGAGGGGTAAAGAATTATGAAAAGAACACACGAAACGAGTTTACACACCGCGAGTGTTGTGCGCGAAAGTTGGGAGCTACCATGTAACCTTGAAATAGGTCAGGTATGTATGTTTCGGGTTAAAATATACAATTCGAAAAAGAGGCAAAATTTCAATCAAGAATAGAACGGGTGTTCGGGTTGAAAAATCGTACGTAAGTGAAATGGCGGCGCCCATCAGAAAATCAAGTCACCCCTCCTGGTGTGACCGTAGGCGCCGAGGATCAAAAAACCCTCCTCACTCCTCACTGCTCTTCGCCGCTCACTGCTGTTCACCCGGTGGCGTGAACAGACAGGGTTTGGGTGGAGGGTCTAATGTTTAACATCCGGCAGAAACTCCCACAGTACACCCACAAACTCATGGAATCTTACCTTTACAATAGGAAATTCGCTGTAAGATGTAATGGCTCCGTCTCGGCTGACTTTGAAATCAAAGCTGGTGTACCGCAAGGCAGTGTACTCGGCCCATTGCTCTATCTGCTATACACTGCAGACTTACCAACGAGTTTAGGACTTACAACGTCCACTTTTGCCGATGACACGGCAATCCTCAGCAGATCCAAATGCTTAATACAAGCCTCTGCAAAATTAGAGGAACACCTCAAGGTGGTAGAGGAATGGCTAGCAACCTGGCGTATCCGGGTCAACGAGCAGAAATGCAAACATTTTACATTTACGCTTAACAGAAGAAACTGTCCAGCTGTAATGCTAAACAACGTACCAATTCCTCAAGCCGTGGATGTCACTTACCTTGGCATCCACCTAGACAGATGACTAACTTGGCGCAAGCACATCGAGGCAAAAAAGCGAGTAGCTTACATTGGATCATCAATGCTCGGTCCCCTCTACCTCTGGAGTATAAAGTCCTCCTATACAACTCCGTACTGAAACCCATCTGGACTTACGGTGCCGTACTATGGGGAAAGGCAAGTACCAGCAATGTCAACATTATACAAAGGGCGCAGTCGAAGATTTTAAGATCAATCACTGGGGCTCCGTGGTACATACGGAACGACAACATTCAAAATGATTTAAATATACCAAGCGTAAAATCTGAAATAGGTAGTCAACAACTAAAGTATTCTGCGAAACTGGATGCACACCCTAATGTTCTTACCAATTCCCTTACGCGAACTTATAATAGAACTCGTCTTAAAAGAAATGACAGACTAACCCAATAATAAATGACGCATGCAATATCCCCTGGATATATCTTAAGTACTAGATTAAGAAAAATATCTCAAACTTGTTGGTAGGCTCTAATTTAAGAGTAGATACAAGAAATATATATTAAACGCTAAAAAAAAATACAAATTCGTTGGGGTTATTTTAAATTTTCAAACTGCACAAATTTACTCATCACTTTTTATTTCGCTTCAATTCAAACATTATTTACGGAAATCATTTTTTTTGTTTGTTGTTATTCAGTTCATCATATAACGCTGAAACAGAAATTGCATCAACAAATCAGAGTATCAATTGATTGAGAGTCATGTTTGAGAGTCGCCGAATTGATACCGCTTAATACACTAGGCAATTACCCCATAGTTTAGTCGCTGAAAGGCCTTCCATCGATGCACTGTGGAAGGGTGTTTTAGATGATGATTTCTCCTTTGCGCTTTATGACCACCATTAAACTCAGTTTCTCTCACTTTGTTTTTTTCCATTTACTCTATTTACCGTTACTCTTGACTTGAATTATTTAAAATAACCTTTACGTGGCTTTAAATTGATTTGATTTTTTTTTTTGTAAACTTGATTGGGCCTTCGAAACAAAATCAGATCAAAAGGAAAATTATTTTCACGTAACTATTTAGCACAAAACGATGTTTTTTTTTTTTTTTTAACAAATTGTAGAAGTTTTCGAGGTGGTCGCATGTATTGCGCTAACTCTGGTGGCAGCAACCCGCATCTAGACATTGTCTAAAAGCCAAGCTTTGTCTGGGCGGACTCAGCGGCAGAAGGTTAGATAAGGCCACTCGCCTTTAAAACCTACCCATATGAAAAATCCAGTTCACCGAGGGTTATGGCCATTCTCGGGAAATGAGACACTTTTGGCCGCACCGTAAGCCTCAACACAAAAACGTTGTGGCGCTGCCGGTCTTTAGTTGGCAGTATCTTCTCAATGTCCGAATGTGAATTCCGGAATGCAACGACAACCCAAAGTTCGGCTGCACGTTCTCCGGGCACAAGAAATCGGTACTTGAAAACTCGCCGATTTTCCAGAAAAATAATCCTCACAAACGAAAGCTATCGGCAATATTGGCCAGAAAATGAGAGGTTTCCAATCTATAATATAGAGTAAGATGCAGATGGCGACGGGGTAAACATTTTTGATAACCTATATACCTGCTAGAATCTATACTTAAATTTTTTTTTTTTGGACACAGCTTTTATTCCCCAACTTTCCTTCTCCTTGGTAAAATCAAATGACGCCTAGCAAAACGAAGCGCGAATTAAGATTGAGTCTGTTCTGGTTGAGTGTTAAATCAAGACTGCTTTATTGAATCAAATCATATTCTGGTTTGGCTTACATCTAAGTGTTTATAATGTTTTCTTCTGGTCACTTTTCTTGTGACACTCTATGTTTAGGGAAACTGTCACTTATCTTGTGACACTCTATGTTTACTGGAATGGTATTGTTTATGTTTACATTAATGTGGAGTGTAGACCTCTTGGGTCGGCTGTTATGGGAAGTGTTGCTAATGGCATAACTCCTCCCCTCTGAGAGTATGAATTCTCCTGAATTCTGTTTACATTAATGTTTATATTTTTCTTTTTACAGTATATATGTATATAAATGGATAAACATATAATAATAATAATAATAAAAAGTGTTAAAAATATGCCATTTGTCATTTTCTTTTCGTATTTAAGTTCTGTGATTTCTTTTAAATTGTCAAAATTATCTATTGTTACATGATCAAAGTTAATTGTGTTTTTATAGGTTTGATTCAATAGTTCTGTTAGATAAAAAAATTTTTCGTGAAATTCTATTTTTTCGTTAAAAAATATTTCATTTAGAATTTGAATTTTACAGTTACCGAATTGAATTAAGTTACTTCCCTTAAGTATAATATTTCTTTTATCGCAATTTTGATATATTTTTGTATTCTTGGCATTTTTGATTATAATTGTATCATCGTCAATTTCTTCGATACTCGTTATATTGTTGAATATAAATTTGCAATTATTATTAATGGTACAACTTTTACTTAATTTTAATTCTTTTGAAAATTTTGTTGGGTTCATATGTAAATGTTTTATTATTTATTTCTACAATTAACTGATTTTCTTGGTCTATTTGTATATAATCAATATTTGGTATAGGAATAATTAACTTAACATCTATGGTTATAAATGATTTTGGGATTTTAATTGCGATTATGATGCAATTATTCTTATATTTTAAAATGCCCATACGGATTAGCTTTAATTTATAAAAATCAATGTCAAATTTATTTATTTCCTCTTCTGATAAAATTTCTGGTACAATTATATTATTTTTTGCTGATGCTATGTATTCCTGAATATAATTTATTTTGAATTCTATATTTTTTAATTTCCCCATTTGGTCATAATGAAGTATTTTCATTGCTATTTCTTGATTTTGATTGTCCATGCTTGTAAGTATGTCCTTGATTATTGTTCTGTCTTGTTTAATTGTTTCTGCTAAGTTGTGTATTGTTTTATTAAAATGTGTATTTATAACAATTTGTTGGTTCATGTCTTGTATAATATTATGGTTGTTTTGGTCAATATTGTTAAGGTGGTCTAAAATATCTGTTCTATCTTCATCGTCCATAATTCCAAAAAGCCATTTGTATGTTGTTCCTACAATATTTAACATTCCTCTTTTTATTCTGTTGTTTGGGGTTATGGCTTTTATTTTAGCTCTAATTAGATTTATTTCGGCTAATAGCTCCTTTTTTCCTGTGATGTTAATATTTTTAATGTTTGTCTCCATTTGATTTATTATATTATTTAAAGGGTCGATATTAATAATGTGTAGTATAATTACTGTTTCATTAACTATTTCCGTGGAATAAGTTTGTATTGGTGCATATCCTGCATTTGATTGAATTGGTTCAATTTGTAATCAGCCTTGAACACACATTATAACGTAAAAAATTATGAAAATCTGAGGATAAGAGAAAAAAATTTTTGTTTCAAGGATGTAAATCTGTATTTTGTTGGGAATTAATTTTTTCCTGCTTTGACAGTCTTTTTATATTACATGGATGAATATTATTTAATGTTGTAATTCTAAAATAAGGTTCATTCTTATGCCTAACTCGTTTATAGTTTTTAATTGGTCCTTCCTGTCTTTCCTCCTCATAATCTTCTCTTGTATTATTTTGTTTGCTTAAAATTTTTTCTTTGTGCTTGATAATAGTGTTTTTTAGTTTTTCCTCATCTTCTATGTTTTTTGCATAATTTGGTGTACATTTTATTGTAGAGTGATAACGGTTATTATAAGCTGTTATTGCTAATTGCATTTTGGATGAAATTGATAAATCATCATCTATTCCTGCTATTATTTCAATGAGAGTAGAATGTAGTCTTTCTATGTCTGCATTTCCTGTATGTGAATTTGGCTTTGTATAATGGATTTCTATTTGTTCTTGGTTTAAGTATTGTTTTATCTGTTCTGATCGAAATTCATTATCCATTGTTATTTTATGTGGCTTATTGAATTTGGCAAAGTGTTCAATCATAATTTCCATTTTAGTTTTCCAGTTTCTATCTGTTATATTATAAGCGACTGCGAATTTTGTGAGCTTGTCTATGATTGTAACAAACGATTTGTGTTTTATATGAAATATGTCTAAATGTATAATTTGATTTTTAACATCCGGTGTTTCTGTGAATTGAAACTTAGGTTTGATTGGTTTTCTGTCATATTTAATTTCCTTACATTTTTTACAATTTGAAATTATCAACTGAATATGGTCTCTTAGCTTTCGAAAATATATTTTGTTCTATAACGAATTAAAAGCTTAATTTATTCCGCTATGTAATGAATTTTTGGTATGGTAAATAGCTTTTTGTTTGTGTAACTCTTCCTCGCTTGAAATTTCCTGAGCTCTCTTAGTACATTTAAAAAATTTTATATTATTACATTCAAAATTTGACTCATTTGTTTTATCCTTGTTTATTAGTTCAGCTGTTTCCTGTCTACTTAAAAAATCTGCTACTTTATTGTCTTTTCCTTTCAAATATATTATGTCATAATCGAATTCTTGTAATTTTAAAATCCATTTTTGGTGTCTTGCTGTCATTTCTTTCCCTTTGTATTTTGAGTTTAGATATTTTATCGCAGCATGATCTGTTATAATTTGGAATTTATTACCTATTAAATAGTGTTTAAAATAGTTTACTGCATGTATAATGGATAAAAATTCTTTATCAATTGTACTGTAGTTTTTTTCGTGTTTATTTAGAGTTCTTGAAACGAATGCAGCTGGTTGCCCTTGTTGAGACAATACTGCACCTATTGCGAAGTCACTGGCATCTGTTGTAATGGTAAATGGTTTATCAAACTCTGGATATATTAAGATTGGATGTGAGCTTATAAGTGTTTTAAGGTTTTCAAAGGCATCTATAAACTGTGGGTCATTTGTATTAATTTGTGTGCCTTTTTGTAAATATCTGATCATTGGGTAAGCTATTTTGGAATAGTCCTTAATAAATTTTCTGTAAAATCCTGTCATACCAAGAAATCCTTTCAATTGCTTTTCTGTTTTAGGTAGCTGCATTGCTTTTATTGCTTCTATTTTATGTGGATTGGGTTTAATCCCTTGCTTTGTGAGAATGTGTCCTAAATATTCAGTATATTGTTTCATGAAGGAACATTTGTCTGGTTGAATTTTTAAGTTATGATTTCTAAGTATTTTGAAAATGTTTTCTAGAGCAATCTTATGTTCCTCAAGTGTTGTTGAAAATATCAAAATATCGTCCATGTATACAACACAACTTTTGTTTATATAATGCCTCAGTATTTCATTCATTAAACGTTGAAATGTGGCTGGGTCATTTTTTAACCCAAAAGGCATTCTAACATATTCATATAAACCCATTGGTGAAATGAATGCTGTTTTCTCTATATCTTCTTCTGCCATTAAAATTTGGTGATAGCCTTTTGCTAAATCTAATGTAGTAAAATATTGGGCTTTACCGAGTTTGTCTAATACAGCGTCCATGATAGGTATTGGGTACTTATCTGGAACGATTACTTGGTTTAAACGCCTATAGTCTACACAAATACGATACTTTTGAATTCCAGAGCTATCTCTTTTTTTAGGTATGACACATATTGGAGAACTATATTTGCTTTTGCTTTTTCTTATAATTCCATTGTTTTCCATATAAATTACTTGTTTCTTTATTTCTTCTTCATATTTTGGGGAGACCCGATAGAGTTTTGAATTAATAGGTTGGTCTGTAGTAGTTTTTATGCTATGAACTATAGTGTTAGTATTGGTTAAGTGATCCCCTTCTTTGAAACATAACTTTTCGTACTTTTTTGAAAGATTTCTTATTATTTGTTCTTCCTCAGTATTGAGTTCTTTTAACTTAAGATCATCAATTTCACTTATTTCCATTACGCCAACATCTTCTGATTGTTTGGAAAGGAATGGAATTTCGACCCCATTGTTAAGTTTAATAATTTTGTTTTGAAAATCAATATTTGCAAAATTCCTTTGAATGAAGTCCATGCCCAATAGAAAATCATATGATTTTTCCAGGGGCATAGCCACCCATTTTGTTCTTGCATAATTTATATATTTAAACTCCCTTGGCACTTTTGTTTTCACTAAGTAACTGTCACTTTCTATTTTTCCCTTTATTGTATGTATGGTTTTTGAATATTTTTCAATTATTTTGTATTTGGAATTATGTACATTAGTTGTGTTTAAAATGCTTATGGTTGATCCTGTATCTACTAAAATAATATAAGTATCTTCCTCTATTGTTCCTTTTATACAAATTTTTTTTCATCCAAGGCTAGTTGGTAAAAAACTCTTGATTATCTGTGCTGTTTACTACTTCCTCATTTATATTATCTACACTCATTGCTTCTGTTGGTGGTTGCTGATAATTTTGTGGTTGCTGATAATTTTGATTTTGTCTTACGTTCTGACTCTGTTGTCTATTCGGATTTTGATACTGTCTCGTATTTTGACTCTGTTGTCTATTGGGATTTTGAGACTGTTTTACATTTTGACTCCGTTCAGTATTTTGGTTTGTATTTTTATTAGTTGTCTGTTTGTTATATGTAGTATGGTCATTGTCATTTTTGGTTAATAATAGTTTTTTATTTAAATTTCCATAATTCAGACCAATATAATTTGCAAGTTCAATTCTTATATCTGTTAATGTTGTTTTATTCATTAAGGCAATGGCCATTGGACCACAAGATAATTCTTTTACTCTTTGAATTAAGAGACCACTTAATATGTCAACTAATCTGCTATTGTTTTTAAAGATCGAAAAATCAGTAATTTCCTCAACAATTGCTCTTACTTTAAAATCAAGATCTCGAACGGTAGTTACCCTTAAGTTATTAATTTTTCTGGTTAGACCCATTTGGTCCGTTCTTGGGCGATAATGATGTCGAAGACGAGTTTTGCAATCACTGTCCAGTGAACACCGGCCTTGTTTCCTTCTCGATGCTGTTTCTCTCCCTTGTTGTTGGATTAGAATGCACCTCTTGATTGGATATTATTATTGATGTTAGCATTTGAATGCATTGTTGCATTTCGTTAATTTGTGCTGGATTAGCCATTTTAATGGTGTATGTTTTATTGATTCGTTAACTTTTTTTTTTTTTTTAAGTTTCCACAATAATTCTGTTTGTTTGCACAAAGTGTTTTTACAATATTATATTGTTTCGTTATTTGTCACAATATATATATTTTATTATTTGTCACAAAATGTTTTTATAATTTATATGTTGATTTTTGCGACCTTTTTGTTGTTTAAAGTTGAATGTTTTTGCCGGCTCGAGGTCAGATGTTGTGGGAATAAAAACAAAAATAAAAAACACAGTTTGTTCTTATTTTCGTTCCGATAAATTTCGACCACTCATCGGTGGTCGTCTTCAGGGCAACTATAAATAACATTGAATTGTGATTGACATAATATTAATTTAACAACAAGAAAACACCTACTTAGTTTTACACGTCCGCACACTGTGACGTGGAGCTACACACTGATTTGTCCCTAATAAATGCCTGTATAAATGCGCTGCGCGTCCGTATCTACCTTATAATTAAGTCTTATATTTGTCGGGGTATTTATTATGTGCAGCATCTCCAAAGTGTAACGTTTGTTGTAATGTTGTTCTTGGTCTATTATGTTTACTTCGTCAAAATTTGGGGAATGCCCACTGGCGGCACAGTGGGCCATAAGTGCCGTTTTTGGTGCATTGGAGTGTTGACGAAGTTTATAGTCAGATCTATGTTGCGATAGTCTTGTTTTTAGCTTCGATTTTGTTGTCCCTATATATATTTTATTACAGTTTTCTTCATTAGTCCCATTGCACGGTATTTTATATACTACGTTGCTCTTGTCCATTGTATCAATCCTACTTTTTGTTCTGTTAAAAATACTCCGTAGTGTGTTATTAGGTTTATGTGCTATCTGTATTCGTTCGATGTCATAGCAATCTGAGTTTGCTAATCTTTCCGATAGTTGTGGGACATATGTGACGGACATAAAGCGTTTTGTCGGAACATCTTTGTTGGTTTTCTTATTGCGAGATTTTAGTAAAGTCCTTATGGTGTGGTTTGGAAAGTCATTATCCTTTAAAATTCGTCGTATTTCTTCCTTCGTTTCTTCATGAAAAATTGGGTCCGATATATTAAGCATCCGTTGTATACAACCTCTTGCTGTATTGCTGTAAGAAATTTCCTTGTTTGTTCCACTGTGTCAAGTATTGCACGATCAGCTGCGTCTTCTTTGTTAGATGTTTTGTGGTCTTTTATTAATAAAGAGAATTTTGTGCGTGCTTCCTCTTGTTTTTCTTTGTCTTTAAGAGTCTGTACTAGCTCCTCTCCGTCTACTATATATTTAAAGAGAAGGAATTTTCTCTTCTCTACTGGGATTGCGAACTTAGGGCCTTTCGCCAGTAACGCTTTTACGTCGTTCGGGAATTCTATATTCGTCTTATTTACAAACCAATCGCACAAAATTCTCTTTATTAATTAAAGACCACAAAACATCTAACAAAGAAGACGCAGCTGATCGTGCAATACTTGACACAGTGGAACAAACAAGGAAATTTCTTAGACAGAATGATGACATATTAATTTTAACTTCAGATAAAGGAAATAAGACTGTTGCAATGGATAAGACTGAGTATGACAAAAAAATGGATAGTATACTTAACGATTTAAATACATATAGAACCTTAAGGAAGGACCCAACCACTAGACTACAAACCAAAAACAACGAATTGGTAGAAAAACTATACAAACATGAACTTATTTCACGGACCGAAAGAAATAAGCTTATAACAACCACATCAATTCCATCAAGAATATATGGATTACCTAAAATTCACAAAGAAGGTACGCCATTGAGACTAATCTGTTCATCGATTGGTTCTCCATCATACGGACTATGCAAATATATAGTCAACATATTAAAAAATATAACGGCAGACTCAACATATAACGTAAAGAACGCCTCAGAATTTAAGACAAGGATTAATGACACATACATTTGCGACGATGAAAGATTAATTTCATTTGACGTAGTCTCACTTTTTCCAAGTATTCCAATAGAATTGGCACTTGACACCATTAGAGAAAAGTGGATTAAAATAAAAGCGCACACTAACATTCCAAAATTAACATTTATGGAAATAGTACGTTTTTGTATACAAGAGAACAGATATTTCAGATACAAAGACAAGATATACACACAACTAAAAGGAATGCCTATGGGCTCACCAGCGTCACCGATAATAGCTGACATAATTATGGAAGAACTCTTAGACAAAATGATGAAAACACTACAGCGACCACCTAGAGTTATGACGAAATATGTAGATGACCTTTTTGCCATAATTAAAGAAGACGAGATCCAAAACACACTTGACAACCTAAATTCATTTGACAGGAACATAAAGTTTACAATAGAATTAGAAAATGACAACAAATTAACATATCTGGACGCATCAATACACAGAAGAGGAAATGAAATAAAATTAAAATGGTACAAAAAACCAACAGCATCAGGACGAATAATTAACTTCAACTCCAAACATCCGAAGTCGATGATAATGAATACAGCAAGAGGTTGTATACAACGGATGCTTAATATATCGGACCCAATTTTTCATGAAGAAACGAAGGAAGAAATACGACGAATTTTAAAGGATAATGACTTTCCAAACCACACCATAAGGACTTTACTAAAATCTCGCAATAAGAAAACCAACAAAGATGTTCCGACAAAACGCTTTATGTCCGTCACATATGTCCCACAACTATCGGAAAGATTAGCAAACTCAGATTGCTATGACATCGAACAAATACAGATAGCACATAAGCCTAATAACACACTACGGAGTATTTTTAACAGAACAAAAAGTAGGATTGATACAATGGACAAGAGCAACGTAGTATATAAAATACCGTGCAATGGGACTAATGAAGAAAACTGTGATAAAATATATATAGGGACAACAAAATCGAAGCTAAAACCAAGACTATCGCAACATAGATCTGACTATAAACTTCGTCAACACTCCAATGCACCAAAAACGGCACTTATGGCCCACTGTGCCGCCAGTGGGCATTCCCCAAATTTTGACGAAGTAAACATAATAGACCAACATTACAACAAACGTTACACTTTGGAGATGCTGCACATAATAAATACCCCGACAAATATAAGACTTAATTATAAGGTAGATACGGACAACTGCGCGCATTTATACAGGCATTTATTAGGGACAAATCAGTGTGTAGCTCCACGTCACAGTGTGCGGACGTGTAAAACTAAGTAGGTGTTTTCTTGTTGTTAAATTAATATTATGTCAATCACAATTCAATGTTATTTATAGTTGCCCTGAAGACGACCACCGATGAGTGGTCGAAATATATCGGAACGAAAATAAGAACAAACTGTGTTTTTTATTTTTGTTTTTATTCCCACAACATCTGACCTCGAGCCGGCAAAAACATTCAACTTTAAATGTTTTTATAATATTATATTGTTTCGTTGGCTTAGATTTTCTCCAAAGTTTCCACAATATATATATTTTATTTTCTCACTAAATGTTTTGTTTTCCACAGTATTATATTGTTTCGTTATCTTTGATTGCGTTCAAAGTGTCCACAATATCTTAGCTGTGAACTCGAGTACCGACTGCGCCAATTAAGATTGTGTCTGTTCTGGTTGAGTGTTAAATCAAGACTGCTTTATTGAATCAAATCATATTCTGGTTTGGCTTAAATCTAAGTGTTTATTATGTTTTCTTCTGGTCACTTTTCTTGTCACACTCTATGTTTAGGGAAACTGTCACTTATCTTGTGACACTCTATGTTTACTGGAATGGTATTGTTTATGTTTACATTAATGTGGAGTGTAGACCTCTTGGGTCGGCTGTTATGGGAAGTGTTGATGGCATAACTCGCGTTGCCACCTCAAAAAAACGATAGATCGCTTATCGCTATTCCAATATAATTCTTTTATCGATTGATCGATACCAATATTATTTATTTATCTATTGATCGCTATTAGAAAAGAGGCGCGTAAAGTCGTTACGTTTAAAAATTTGAAAGTTTAAACTAGCGCACGCTACGCCACCCGATAATATGCAACGTTAGGCGGCATATTAGTGAGAATTAGTTTCGTATATCCTTTGCGTGAAATGTTCCGACTTCTCTACCTTGCATATTTTCTAACAAATAAAAGAAGTTTTCGAGTTTCTTTTTGATTCGACATTTTATGAACTTAGGGGCGAATTTAGCATTAAAGTTCTGAGAGAATTTGCTCAACGTGAAGTTCCTGCGAAAAACTTCTTGGCCTTCTTTAAAAGAGACAGACTTACTGCGAAGGTTATACTGTGCTACATTTCGATCTTGATGTTTTCTCTTATATCCTGTCGCAAAAAGTTTAACTGGTTAGTCTGATTGAGCGGTGTTATGGGCTCTTGTAACAACTTTAATTCTTTGAATAGCTTATAATCTGAACCATGAGTAACAATGTCCAGTCCGAACAAAACTTTATAGGGTGAGCAACCTAAAGATTGATGAAACGTTGATCCCAAAGCGTTTGATCTTGATTTTTTAAACACGAACGAATCGCCGCTAACAGAGAACGATTAACACTTTCAGCTGCGTTGCTTTACGAAGAGAATAAAGCGGTATACTGATGTTTTATGCTCAGTTCAGTAAGAAAAGAATTCAACGAATTAACCTTAAATTGAACACTATTGTCACTAACGATGATTTCCGATACTCCACAACAATGAAATATTTGTTTTAACTAAAATTCTTGTATATCTTCCGAGCGAAACTTTCTGAAAGGTTGTAACCAATGATATTTACTGAAATGGTATTGAACAATAAACAAACCGACAAACCCATTCTTGCCACGTGGGTAAATACCCAGTAAATCGATATACAGCCGTTGAAAAGGTCTACAAGTTGGAATATGTTGTCCCATTGGTGTTCTAACTGTATAATTTGGAGCTTTGGACTCTTTACAAGCGTCACACTGATGAATATGATCACTCACATCCTTTACCATGCCAGGCCCAAAAAGAGTTCTACGTATCTTGTCAATAGTTTTCTGCATACCTGAATGAGTGAGCTTGTTTTAGAACATCAACTCTGAATTTATCCGGTACCCATAGTTTCCAAGAAAGCTTCTCTTGATAAAAATCTCCATTGGCATGTTCGGTTCGAATATACATACAAATGTTTATCTACAATTTTGATATCCGGAAATTTGTCTTGATTTTCAGTGATTTTCTTCTTCAGATGCAGATCTATTATCGGTCCCATTTCTATGGCCTCTATCGAAAGGTTGGGCCATCTTGATAACGCGTCAGGGATCAAGTGTACTTTTCCTTTCCTATGTGACATTGTAAACTTAAATTGTTGCAAGCGAAAAATCCATCGAGCTAATCTTCCAGAAACGTTTTGTTGACGCATTAGCCACAATAAACTAGAGTGATCAGTAACTGCTTCAAAGTCTTGTAATTCCAAATAACACCTAAATTTTCCGATAGCCAGTATAACAGCTAAACATTCGCGTTCAGTAACACTACAATTGCGTTGAGCACCACTCAACTTTTTAGACATGAAAGCAATAGGGTTTTCTTCCTCTGCGTCTGATAATTGGACAAGTACAGCGCTGATAATATAATCACTGGCATCACAGTGTAAAAAAAATTTCTTATTAAAGGATAGGGGCCGAAGTTAATAGATCCTTCAACTTATCTAAAGCTTGAGCTTCCGGAGTCCAAACAAAATTCCTTTTTGTTGACAACAGTTCCGTTATAGGATTAGTGAGATCAGCAAAATTTGGTATGAAACGGCGATACCAACCGCAAACTCCAAGAAATCCTCTAGTTTGTTTTAAATTCTTAGGTGGTGGCCAATTTTTTATACATGCAATCTTTGACGAATCAGTGCAGAAGCCCTTACTGTCTATTACATATCCCAAATAACTAATGCTTGTCACACAAAGCTGACTTTTATCTATGTTAATGGACAGGTTAGCTTTCCGTACCCAGCCATGTCCCTTTAAGGAAAATAATTAATTGTAAAAAATCGTCTTTAGTTCAATCTAGTCCACCAAGTACGGACACTCCAGCAGAAAACATATGGAAAATTTGTTCCTTGGTTTTGGACAACACGCAAACATGTTTCTGTACTCCCTGTAAACACATTTTTCATAAATCGTGTCTGGAAGCTCTACTAGTGTTTAAGAATAAACATCGTGTTCATCTGAACTGGCTTCACCAAATCAGATGCACCAATGAAATATACAATTCGAAACAAAAACAAAAATAAGTCGTAAAGATTCATATGACAATTATTGCTTAAAACTAAACAATACGTGTATCCACACTCTGTGGAAGACACTTAAGATTATAACAGCGGCGCGGTATCAAGTAACCAGCGCTGAGCATGAAATATAAACAATTTTCAACCCCCGAAAACGTGGGGCATTAGAATAAGTATTTTTAAGAACAATTGTTGCTTCTTAGAGTTTAAGAGTTTTTAAATAAAATCAGTTCATATTTTGAATTCAACGAATGAAGACTGGGTTATTTTCCTTCTCTCCGGGAATCCCTATTCAACTAGAAAAGGAAAAGCATTGCCCAATTTGTGAGAGTGAGATAGATGTGTCTAGTCTAAAGCTCGTAGTAGGCAACTGTTCACCAAAAGCGAAGCAAAAACATTTGTCATTAGCACCCAACACTTCTCGAGCATGGACTCGTAATTTTGCAAAAACGCTAAGTGAAGTCCCGATAGACAGAGCAGAGCAGCCCAACGAACCAGCTATACCAGTTAGCGAAGCACCAACATCAGGATTAGATGTAGTAATCAACCCGAACCTCAATTACCTAGAACCATGCCTAATCATCGAAGAGCAAGGCCCAATCGTAGTAATAATACGCGTCCTAATCGAGAGACTGATTATACGATTTTACAAAATATGATCGATCAAACAGTTTCTCGTGTAGTATCGTCGTTACCTATAAATTTTGGTCAGCGAGAAGTACCATTAGACCCTGTCCAAACCCAATCGATGATCAGTTCGCCCTTCTCTACAACTGTTCAAAATGCAAAAATTGCAAATGTAATGCAGAATCCACTTCTACGTTTTGACGGGTCTACGGAAGGTTTAGGAGTAGAAGAATTTATTTATAGAGTAAAAGCCCTAACGGAGGAAACCTTTGATAGTGATTTTTTGGGGTGTGTAAACACATTCAAAGCCCGCGAATGGTATTGGAGATATCATAAGCAAGTTCCGCGCATCGTATGGAGCGATTTTTGTTCAGCTGTTCGTCAGCAATATAAAGACTATCGTTCAGATTTTATGAGCAAAGAAATGATTCACGCGAGAAAACAAAAAGCTGGAGAATCTTTTGTTTGTTTTGATGATGAGGTAGCTTCTTTGATTGACAAGTTTGGTATAAAGTTTGAGGAAGAGGAGCTGATTGAAAATTTGCTAAACAACCTGTTGCCAGAGATACGACAAAAGTTACTATTTCAATCTATCGCATCAATAGGTCATCTTCGTAGATTAGTACGATGCAAGAAAATTTAACACAAGAGCTCAGTCTTCAAGCAAAAGTAATTTCTAACGCGAAACTGAATGTACGCAGACAAATTTTTGCAATTCAAGAAGAGAAAACCAGACGAGGAGTATGAAGTTGCTGCGGTGCAAGGGAAGTTCGTTTGTTGGAATTGTCGCGAAGCAGGTCACACATGGCAAAACTGTCTAGAAGATCGCACCATTTTTTGTTACGATTGTGGCACCGCCAATATGTATAAACCCCAATGTCAAGATTGTATAAGTAAGTTAGCATAAACCGACCGAAGGTTTACCGAAGTTTCCACTAAAATTTTTGTCATATCCTGAGCGTTTACAACATTACCTTACAGTTAAAGATCGGCGGGCCAACCCTTGTTGTCATTGTGATAGTTTTTGCGATATTTCTATTTTTATATTTTGTTGTCATCAGTCTTCAGTTCAGGAATTTTGAAGAATATAATATTGGACTTTAATTATAACATAATATTGTAATAACCACGACCATTGCCTCTACCACGATAATTATATTTGTTATTATAATTACCACGGTTTCTTTGGGCATACAGAACCGTATTTGGGTTTCCTGTTATCTCAGTACTCTTTTGTAAGTACTTTGCTATAGCTTCGTCCATGGTTTTGAAATTACCGGAGTCAAGTATAGTTTTAATTCTATTTTGCTCGCAATTTCCAATCATTGCTTCTATAGCATCGTCTGTGCTATTCTTAAGGGCAAGTGCCGGTGGCATACCTTCATCGATATACGCAGCTTGAAGGATTTTTCGTAAGTTATCTATCTCCGAAGTAAATTTGTCAGCGGTTTTACCTATCTGAGTGGTATTCTTCAATTTGGCTTTTATAACTTTGGATGTTTCACCAATTACAATGCCTTGCAATTTTTGTATTATTGCTTGAATTGAAGTTTCTTGTTGGACTTCATATAGTGTTGGGCCAATAATTTTTGATTTTATTACCTCAACTGCTATGCTTTCGCAGTCGCCTTTCATCATATCTACCAACCTCAAAGCTGTTACAAATCTTTGGAGTTGCATTTTTGTTCCATTGAATTCAGGGATGGCCATGTTAATATCCTTCATATATGCCCTTCGGGCATTCAATTCTGCCATTCTGTCGGTTGTGTTTATGACACTTGTATTAATTTCTAAATCTGATTCGTTGTCTTGTTCAGACAATGCTTCTATATCAGGTAGTCTCAATAGCGCAGGAATTGTTAGATCGTTTAGATCTTCTTTCTTCTATTTCTTCCTCGCTTGTTTCAGATTGTTTACTTTCTTGCTCTGTTTCTTTTTTACAAGTGTCTATGCTCAGAGGTGAATTAAATACGGTAGGTACAGATATATCGAGATTGTATTTTGTCTTTATAGAAATAAGGTTTGCACGTAATTTGATCAATAGATTTGAAATCTTTGACCAGTTTCTTGCTTCGTTGAAAGAATCAACCAGAATCTTTGCGTGTTTGTTGTTTATTGTTTCCTTTTGGATATTTCTATTCTGTGTTACGCATTTATAAGATTTTTTGAAATTTTCTTTTATATTTTGGATTTGGAGAAGTAATTCTTCTCATTCCGTGCTTAAAAGTTTATTTTTTCTTTTTAATTTTCTATTACTTGTACATCCTCATCTGAGTCTGCTATATTAACAGTTTCTATATCTGCTTTAAAAATGTTATGTACCCATTCAAGGACATCCTTATTTTTAGGGCTGCGTAATAATAATCTGCTATATGCTACTTTTATGGATTTTTCCATAAGGACTACAATTTTCTTTCAAATTTGTAGTTATAAGCTATCCAAAATTTTATTTCCTTGTACTTGTTACTTACTGGTCCCGAGTATATGAGGAAATCAAGGAAAGGAATATATATATTTTTTAGATGTTTTTTTTCTATTTTATTCATACTTATTCGATTTATACTTCATTTTGGCAAGAACTTATTATTGTTGGGCTTCATCCATTAGGTGAAAGCGAAATGTGCCTGTTGAATTCGAAAAACAGCATATATTTGGTACTGTGACAATAAAACTCATCTGTACCATTGTACTTCCTTGAACTGGGAAATCTTCTCCCGTTATATCAAGGTATGCTGATCTGATCTGTACTAAATTTATTGAACTTTGTGCTGAGTTAATATTACCTCTTCTGAAAACCTCCACTAAATCTGCTGCAATTCTAGGATTCCTATATACCATATTCCTAAAAAATTCGTCTAATGTACTCATCTTAATCAGTTGATATATATATTTTTTTTGTTCAGTTTAATTTTTGTTTTTATTTGGAAAATTGGAAAAGTTTTTTTTTTTTGTAGATAACTTTTTTGAAATGCACTGTTACAATAATTGATGCATATGTTATTTAGATCTTATCAAGATCATTAGCATGGCTTAAGGCTCTTTTTGTTACACATTTATTGTGTAGTTTATATGCTTTGTATAACACATATGCGCTCATTATTACCACAATTATTAATTAAAGTGCATTTGTTGGTTTTAAATCGACATTTGATGACTCTATTTTGTTAATCACATTAGCAGTGGAGTCCACTGTCTTGGTATCTATTAACCCCATATTAGGTTCATCAAATATGTCATCAAACTTGTTTATTCTATTGTCAAACATTCAATTTTAAAGATTTTTTTTTTAATTATTGTTTGTTTTTAATGTTTTGTTTTTAAATGTTTGTTTTTAGTGTTTTGTTTTTAAATGCTTGTTTTTAAAAGAAAACTTTTTTTTTTACATATGTTCCTTCCTATTTTTGCGAGTGGTTTTCAGGTCACACTCTAATTGGACAGCTTTTAATGCCGCACAATTGTACATACTTTGTTATAATTATAAAAAAAATATGCATCGCAGTGCATTAAAAAAATGTGCGGCGCAGCGCATAGTTGTTTAAGTAAATAATATGGTGGGCGCTCCTTGTAGCGCTGCCGGTCCTCTGTTGAGACGCGTTCAAGTTGCCGGTGCTTGCTGCATAGGCTTCTATTTTGTGGTCCCGTAGCAGGCGCCACAGGTATACTCGCAGTACGGCGAGTATAGTCGTCCCCCGCAGTCGTTTGGACAGACTTTTTTATCTTTGGGATTTCGTTTTCAGGTTGTGGCGTTGTTTTTATTTTTGGCTTTGCCACGTTGTGTATTGTAGAGTATGTTGATGGGATGTTGGTTGTGGCTTTATTCTTTCTTTCGCTCAATTGGTTTTTTATGCATTCTACCTCGGCGTGTAATTTCACCGGCGTGTTGTGTCCCAAAACGGTGACTTCATGCATAAAAAATAAACCTTTTTCAGGGTGTAACTTTAGGTTGTGTTGCCTACACTTCTCAAAAACATCTGTTAGATTATTGAGCATATGTTTTTCGGAACAACCTATGACTATTAAGTCATACATGTAAAGAAATGCTTGCTAAGGTTCAAGGGCAGTGAATGCTATAGTCATCATTCTCTGGAACGAATTTGGCGCCAATTTTAAACCGAATGGTAATCGCGTGAAGCGATATGAGCCATTACTTGTGGAAAAGGATGTTATGTCTCGTGACTCTCTCTAGGTAATGGAAATTTATCGGACAACAATTTTTTATTAATTTGACGATAGTCAATTACTAATCGCCATTTTTTATTTTCGGAATTTGGTAACGATTTTTTCGGTACTAATAAAAATGGGCTATTGCAAGGAGATACAGAGGGCTCGACTATTTCGTCTTTTATAAGCTTTTGGATTTGTCTTTGTATTTCGTCTTTCTGACTATGAGGATTTCTATAATTTTTAATGTAAATTGGTTCATCGTCCACCAGTCTTAATTTTTGTTTATAAAAATTATTTGTTGTTATTGATTCGGTTTCTAGTCCGAAGACATCACTATATTTCTTGCACAACTTCGTAAGTTGGCTGTGAAACTGTGGGGGAACATTGTTTGATAACGTAGTTACTACTGCGGTTTCACGCTGTGCTTTATTTGCTTCGATTATTTCGTAGCGGGAAAGCGGTTCATACTTTAAACTTGATATGTTTACTATTTGATCTATATTTGTAGTATTTAGCAATCGTATGACTGCGTTTTGGGGTTTGGTTATGGTATTTGCCAAATAAGTACCATGTTGAATTTCTTGATTTGGAATCAATACACTGTGTTCTTGTGAACTTATTTCAATTTTTCGGACAACTTGGGATCGTGCTGGCAAAACTATTGAATTATTACCAGAACTGTACGATATTGGTACATAAGTATATAGGATATTTTAGGTTGTTTGGTGTAATTATTAACCAGTCTTCGGACGGATTGAAGTCTAATTGACAGTTGTATTTTCTTATGAAAACGATTCCTAGTATTCCATCACATGGAAGAGCGAATTGGGAATTAACGATGTGAAAGTCGTGTGGGATTATATATTTTGAATATTGTATTTCAACAGAAGTAAACCCTATGGACTTAGTTACTTCTTGACTAATTCCTTGTATATTTATGATTTTATTGGTTTGGATACTTTGAAAATTGTCGGAATTTTGTTTTATGATAGATATTTCCGATCCTGTGTCTATTAAGAATACTAACTTTTTTGCCGTTGCCACATTCGTAAAGGTAACAAACGTATTTTGACTAAAACTGATGGCGTGAATCTTGTTACTCTTTACTGCTGGGTATCTAAAGGTGCTTGGGGGTTCCCGAAGCATTCTGTGCTACTCTAACATTATTCTTAGTATAACCGTTTTGTCCGTTATTTCCTCGGTTACCTCTATTATTCCTGTTGTAACCTCTGTTGTTTCCTCTGTAATTATTATTTCTGTTTTGTTGGGAATTTCGGCCGTTATTGTTATTATTATAATTATTGTAATAACCACTACCATTGCCTCTACCACGTTAATTATATTTGTTATTATAATTACCACGGTTTCTTTGGGCATACAGAACCGTATTTGGGTTTCCTGTTATCTCAGTACTCTTTTGTAAGTACTTTGCTATAGCTTCGTCCATGGTTTTGAAATTACCGGAGTCAAGTATAGTTTTAATTCTATTTTGCTCGCAATTTCCAATCATTGCTTCTATAGCATCGTCTGTGCTATTCTTAAGAGCAAGTGCCGGTGGCATACCTTCATCGATATACGCAGCTTGAAGGATTTTTCGTAAGTTATCTATCTCCGAAGTAAAATTGTCAGCGGTTTTACCTTTCTGAGTGGTATTCTTCAATTTGGCTTTTATAACTTTGGATGTTTCACCAATTACAATGCATTGCAATTTTTGTATTATTGCTTCAATTGAAGTTTCTTGTTGGACTTCAAATAATAATTCTTGATTTGATTACCTCAACTGCTATGCTTTCGTAGTCGCCTTTCATCATATCTACTAACCTCAAAGCTGTTACAAATATTTGGAGTTGCATTTTTGTTCCATTGAATTCAGGGATGGCCATGTTAATATCCTTCATTTATGCCCTTCGGGCATTCAGTTCTGCCATTCTGTCGGTTGTGTTTATGACACTTGTATTAATTTCTAAATCTGATTCGTTGTCTTGTTCAGACAATGTTTCTATATCAGGTAGTCCCAATAACGCAGGAATTGTTAGATCGTTTAGATCTTCTTTCTTCTATTTCTTCCTCGCTTGTTTCAGATTCTTCACCTTCTTGCTCTGTTTCTTTTTTACAAGTGTCTATGCTCAGAGGTGAATTAAGTACGGTAGGTACAGATATATCGAGATTATATTTTGTCTTTATAGAAATAAGGTTTGCACGTTATTTGATCAATAGATTGGAAATCTTTGACCAGTTTGTTTTGCCAATGTTCTCTCTATTAACATGCACTAAATTTCTTGCTTCGTTAAAAAAACCACCAGAATTTTTGCGTGCTTGTTTATTGTTTCCTTTTGGATATTTATATTCTGTGTTACGCATTTATAAGATTTTTTGAAATTTTCTTTTATATTTTGGATATGGAGAAGTAATTCTTCTCATTCCGTGCTTAAAAGTTTATTTTTTCTTTTTAATTTTCTATTACTTGTACATCCTCATCTGAGTCTGCTATATTAACAGTTTCTATATCTGCTTTAAAAATTGTATGTACCCATTCAGGGACATCCTTAATAATAATCTGTTATATGCTACTTTTATGGATTTTTTCATAAGGTCTACAATATTTCTTTTAAATTTGTAGTTATAAGCTATCCAAAATTTTATTTCCTTGTACTTGTTACTTACTGGTCCCGAGTATATGAGGAAATCAAGGAAAGGAATATATATATATTTTAGATGTTTTTTTTCTATTTTATTCATACTTATTCGATTTATACTTCATTTTGGCAAGAACTTATTATTGTTGGGCTTCATCCATTAGGTGAAAGCGAAATGTGCCTGTTGAATTCGAAAAACAGCATATATTTGGTACTGTGACAATAAAACTCATCTGTACCATTGTACTTCCTTGAACTGGGAAATCTTCTCCCGTTATATCAAGGTATGCTGATCTGATCTGTACTAAATTTATTGAACTTTGTGCTGAGTTAATATTACCTCTTCGGAAAACCTCAACTAAATCTGCTGCAATCCTAGGATTTCTATTTACTATCTTCCTAAAATAATCGTCTAATGTACTCATCTTAATCAGTTGATATATACATATATTTTTTTTTGTTAAGGTTAATTTTTGTTTTTATTTGGAAAATTGAAAGTTTTTTTTTTTTGTAGATAACTTTTTTGAAATGCAGTGTTACAATAATTGATGCATATGTTATTTAGATCTTATCAAGATCTATAGCATGGCTTAAGGCTCTTTTTGTTACACATTTATTGTGTAGTTTATATGCTTTGTATAACACATATCCGCTCATTATTACCACAATTATTAATAAAAGTGCATTTGTTGGATTTAAATCGACATTTTATGACTCTATTTTGTTAATCACATTAGCAGTGGAGTCCACTGTCTTGGTATCTATTAACCCCATATTAGGTTCATCAAATATGTCATCAAACTTGTTTATTCTATTGTCAAACATTCAATTTTAAAGATTTTTTTTTAATTATTGTTTGTTTTTAATGTTTTGTTTTTAAATGTTTGTTTTTAGTGTTTTGTTTTTAAATGCTTGTTTTTAAAAGAAAACTTTTTTTTTTACATATGTTCCTTCCTATTTTTGCGAGTGGTTTTCAGGTCACACTCTAATTGGACAGCTTTTAATGCCGCACAATTGTACATACTTTGTTATAATTATAAAAAAAATATGCATCGCAGTGCATTAAAAAAATGTGCGGCGCAGCGCATAGTTGTTTAAGTAAATAATATGGTGGGCGCTCCTTGTAGCGCTGCCGGTCCTCTGTTGAGACGCGTTCAAGTTGCCGGTGCTTGCTGCATAGGCTTCTATTTTGTGGTCCCGTAGCAGGCGCCACAGGTATACTCGCAGTACGGCGAGTATAGTCGTCCCCCGCAGTCGTTTGGACAGACTTTTTTATCTTTGGGATTTCGTTTTCAGGTTGTGGCGTTGTTTTTATTTTTGGCTTTGCCACGTTGTGTATTGTAGAGTATGTTGATGGGATGTTGGTTGTGGCTTTATTCTTTCTTTCGCTCAATTGGTTTTTTATGCATTCTACCTCGGCGTGTAATTTCACCGGCGTGTTGTGTCCCAAAACGGTGACTTCATGCATAAAAAATAAACCTTTTTCAGGGTGTAACTTTAGGTTGTGTTGCCTACACTTCTCAAAAACATCTGTTAGATTATTGAGCATATGTTTTTCGGAACAACCTATGACTATTAAGTCATACATGTAAAGAAATGCTTGCTAAGGTTCAAGGGCAGTGAATGCTATAGTCATCATTCTCTGGAACGAATTTGGCGCCAATTTTAAACCGAATGGTAATCGCGTGAAGCGATATGAGCCATTACTTGTGGAAAAGGATGTTATGTCTCGTGACTCTCTCTAGGTAATGGAAATTTATCGGACAACAATTTTTTATTAATTTGACGATAGTCAATTACTAATCGCCATTTTTTATTTTCGGAATTTGGTAACGATTTTTTCGGTACTAATAAAAATGGGCTATTGCAAGGAGATACAGAGGGCTCGACTATTTCGTCTTTTATAAGCTTTTGGATTTGTCTTTGTATTTCGTCTTTCTGACTATGAGGATTTCTATAATTTTTAATGTAAATTGGTTCATCGTCCACCAGTCTTAATTTTTGTTTATAAAAATTATTTGTTGTTATTGATTCGGTTTCTAGTCCGAAGACATCACTATATTTCTTGCACAACTTCGTAAGTTGGCTGTGAAACTGTGGGGAACATTGTTTGATAACGTAGTTACTACTGCGGTTTCACGCTGTGCTTTATTTGCTTCGATTATTTCGTAGCGGGAAAGCGGTTCATACTTTAAACTTGATATGTTTACTATTTGATCTATATTTGTAGTATTTAGCAATCGTATGACTGCGTTTTGGGGTTTGGTTATGGTATTTGCCAAATAAGTACCATGTTGAATTTCTTGATTTGGAATCAATACACTGTGTTCTTGTGAACTTATTTCAATTTTTCGGACAACTTGGGATCGTGCTGGCAAAACTATTGAATTATTACCAGAACTGTACGATATTGGTACATAAGTATATAGGATATTTTAGGTTGTTTGGTGTAATTATTAACCAGTCTTCGGACGGATTGAAGTCTAATTGACAGTTGTATTTTCTTATGAAAACGATTCCTAGTATTCCATCACATGGAAGAGCGAATTGGGAATTAACGATGTGAAAGTCGTGTGGGATTATATATTTTGAATATTGTATTTCAACAGAAGTAAACCCTATGGACTTAGTTACTTCTTGACTAATTCCTTGTATATTTATGATTTTATTGGTTTGGATACTTTGAAAATTGTCGGAATTTTGTTTTATGATAGATATTTCCGATCCTGTGTCTATTAAGAATACTAACTTTTTTCCCGTTGCCACATTCGTAAAGGTAACAAACGTATTTTGACTAAAACTGATGGCGTCAATCTTGTTACTCTTTACTGCTGGGTATCTAAAGGTGCTTGGGGGTTCCCGAAGCATTCTGTGCTACTCTAACATTATTCTTAGTATAACCGTTTTGTCCGTTATTTCCTCGGTTACCTCTATTATTCCTGTTGTAACCTCTGTTGTTTCCTCTGTAATTATTATTTCTGTTTTGTTGGGAATTTCGGCCGTTATTTCAATGCCTTGCAATTTTTGTATTATTGCTTCAATTGAAGTTTTTTGTTGGACTTCAAATAGTGTTGGGCCAATAATTTTTGATTTTATTACCTCAACTGCTATGCTTTCGTAGTCGCCTTTCATCATATCTACCAACCTCAAAGCTGTTACAAATCTTTGGAGTTGCATTTTTGTTCGATTGAATTCAGGGATGGCCATGTTAGTATCCTTTATATAGGCGCTTTGGGCATTCAGTTCTGCCATTCTGACGGTTGTGTTTATGACACTTGTATTAATTTCTAAATCTGATTCGTTGTCTTGTTCAGACAATGCTTCTATATCAGGTAGTCGCAATAGCGCAGGAATTGTTAGATCGTTTAGATCTTTTTCTTCTATTTCTTCCTCGCTTGTTTCAGATTCTTCACCTTCTTGCTCTGTTTCTTTTTTACAAGTGTCTATGCTCAGAGGTGAATTAAGTACGGTAGGTACAGATATATCGAGATTGTATTTTGTCTTTATAGACATAAGGTTTGCACGTAACACGTAATCAATAGATTGGAAATCTTTGACCAGTTTCTTGCTTCGTTGAAAGAATCAACCAGAATTTTTGCGTTCTTGTTTATTGTTTCCTTTTGGATATTTCTATTCTGTGTTACGCATTTATAAGATTTTTTTAAATTTTTTTTTATATTTTGGATATGGAGAAGTAATTCTTCTCATTCCGTGCTTAAAAGTTTATTTTTTCTTTTTAATTTTCTGTTACTTGTACATCCTCATCTGAGTCTGCTATATTAACAGTTTCTATATCTGCTTTAAAAATTGTATGTACCCATTCAGGGACATCCTTATTTTTAGGTCTGCGTAATAATAATCTGCTATGTGCTACTTTTATGGATTTTTTCATAAGGTCTACAATATTTATTTCAAATTTGTAGTTATAAGCTATCCAAAATTTTATTTCCTTCTACTTGTTACTTACTGGTCCCGAGTATATGAGGAAATCAAGGAAAGGAATATATATATATTTTTTAGATGTTTTTTTTCTATTTTATTCATACTTATTCGATTTATACTTCATTTTGGCAAGAACTTATTATTGTTGGGCTTCATCCATTAGGTAGAAGCGAAATGTGCCTGTTGAATTCGAAAAACAGCATATATTTGGTACTGTGACAATAAAACTCATCTGTACCATTGTACTTCCTTGAACTGGGAATTCTTCTTCCGTTATATCAAGGTATGCTGATCTGATCTGTACTAAATTTATTGAACTTTGTGCTGTGTTAATATTACCTCTTCTGAAAACCTCAACTAAATCTGCTGCAATCCTAGGATTTCTATTTACTATCTTCCTAAAATAATCGTCTAATGTACTCATCTTAGTTGATATATATATGTTTTTTTGTTCAGTTTAATTTTTGTTTTTATTTGGAAAATTGGAAAAGTTTTTTTTTTTTAGATAACTTTTTTGAAATGCAGTGTTACAATAATTGATGCATATGTTATTTAGATCTTATCAAGATCATTAGCATGGCTTAAGGCTGTTTTTGTTACACATTTATTGTGTAGTTTATATGCTTTGTATAACACATATGCGCTCATTATTACCACAATTATTAATAAAAGTGCATTTGTTGGTTTTAAATCGACATTTGATGACTTTATTTTGTTAATCACATTAGCAGTGGAGTCCACTGTCTTGGTATCTATTAACCCCATATTAGGTTCATCAAATATGTCATCAAACTTGTTTATTCTATTGTCAAACATTCAATTTGAAAGATTTTTTTTTTTAATTATTGTTTGTTTTTAATGTTTTGTTTTTAAATGTTTGTTTTTAGTGTTTTGTTTTTAAATGCTTGTTTTTAATGTCTTGTTTTCTTTTTTTTTTTTTACATATGTTCCTTCCTATTTTTGCGTGTGGTTTTCAGGCCACACTCTAATTGGACAGCTTTTAATGCCGTGCAATTGTACATAATTTGTTATAATTATAAAAAAAATATGCATCGCAGTGCATTAAAAAAAATGTGCGGCGCAGCGCATAGTTGTTTAAGTAAATATTATGGTGGGCGCTCCTTGTAGCGCTGACGGTCCTCTGTTGAGACGCTTTCAAGTTGCCGGTGCTTGCTGCACAGGCTTCTATTTTGTGGTCCCGTAGCAGGCGCCACAGGTATACTCGCAGTACGGCGAGTATAGTCGTCCCCCGCAGTCGTTTGGACAGACTTTTTTTATCTTTGGGATTTCGTTTTCAGGTTGTGGCGTTGTTTTTATTTTTGGCTTTGCCACGTTGTGTATTGTAGAGTATGTTGATGGGATGTTGGTTGTGGCTTTATTCTTTCTTTCGCTCAATTGGTTTTTTATGCATTCTACCTCGGCGTGTAATTTCACCGGCGTGTTGTGTCCCAAAACGGTGACTTCATGCATAAAAAATAAACCTTTTTCAGGGTGTAACTTTAGGTTGTGTTGCCTACACTTCTCAAAAACATCTGTTAGATTATTGAGCGTATGTTTTTCGGAACAACCTATGACTATTAAGTCATCCATGTAAAGAAATGCTTGCTAAGGTTCAAGGCCAGTGAATGCTATAGTCATCATTCTCTGGAACGAATTTGGCGCTAATTTTAAACCGAATGGTAATCGCGTGAAACGATATGAGCCATTACATGTGGAAAAGGATGTTATGTCTCGTGACCCTTCTTCGAGTTGAATTTGATGAAAACCTGACATTAGGTCGAGGCATGAAAAATATTTTGCTCTACCTAGTTGATCTAAAATGTCATCAATTCTAGGTAATGGAAATTTATCGGACAACAATTTTTTATTAATTTGACGATAGTCAATTACTAATCACCATTTTTTATTTTCGGAATTTGGTAACGATTTTTTCGGTACTAATACTGGGCTATTGCAAGGAGATACAGAGGACTCGACTATTTCGTCTTTTATAAGCTTTTGGATTTGTCTTTGTATTTCGTCTTTCTGACTATGACGATTTCTATAATTTTTAATGTAAATTGGTTCATCGTCCACCAGTCTTAATTTTTGTTTATAAAATTTATTTGTTGTTATTGATTCGGTGTCTAGTCCGAAGACATCACTATATTTCTTGCACAACTTCGTAAGTTGGCTGTGAAACTGTGGGGGAAAATTGTTTGCCAACGTAGTTAGTACTGCGATTTCACGCTGTTCTTTATTTGCTTCGATTATTTCGTAGCGGGAAAGCGGTTCATACTTTAAACTTGATATGTTTACTATTTGATCTATATTTGTAGTATTTAGCAATCGTATGACTGCGTTTTGGGGTTTGGTTATGGTATTTGCCAAATAAATACCATGCTGAATTTCTTGATCTGGAATCAATACACTGTGTTCTTGTGAACTTATTTCACTTTTTCGGACAACTTGGTATCTTGCTGGCAAAACTATTGAATTATTACCAGAACTGTACGATATTGGTACATATATCGGATATTTTAGGTTGTTTGGTGTAATTATTAACTAGTCTTCGGACGGATTGAAGTCTAATTGACAGTTGTATTTTCTTATAAAAACGATTCCTAGTATTCCATCACATGGAATAGCGAATTGGGAATTAACGATGTGAAAGTCGTGTGGGATTATATATTTTGAAGATTGTATTTCAACAAAAGTAAACCCTATGGATTTAGTTACTTCTTGACTAATTCCTTGTATATTTATGATTTTATTGGTTTGCATAGTTTGAAAATTGTCGGAATTTTCTTTTACGATAGATATTTCCGATCCTGTGTCTATTAAGAATACTAACTTTTTTCCCGTTGCCACATTCGTGAAGGTAACAAACGTATTTTGACTAAAACTGATTGCGTGAATCTTGTTACTCTTTACTGCTGGGTATCTAAAGGTGCTTGGGGGTTCCCGAAGCATTCTGTGCTACTCTAACATTATTCTTAGTATAACCGTTTTGTCGGTTATTTCCTCGGTTACCTTTATTATTCCTCTGTTGTTTCCTCTGTAATTATTATATCTGTTTTGTTGGGAATTTTGGCCGTTATTGTTATTATTATAATTATTGTAATAACCACGAGCATTGCCTCTACCACGTTAATTATATTTGTTATTATAATTACCATGGTTTCTTTGGGCATACAGAACCGTATTTGGGTGTCCTGTTATCTCAGTACGCTTTTGTAAGTACTTTGCTATAGCTTCGTCCATGGTTTTGAAATTACCGGAGTCAAGTATAGTTTTAATTCTATTTTGCTCGCAATTTCCAATCATTGCTTCTATAGCATCGTCTGTGCTATTCTTAAGGGCAAGTGCCGGTGGCATACCTTCATCGATATACGCAGCTTGAAGGATTTTTCGTAAGTTATCTATCTCCGAAGTAAATTTGTCAGCGGTTTTACCTTTCTGAGTGGTATTCTTCAATTTGGCTTTTATAATTTTGGATGTTTCACCAATTACAATGCCTTGCAATTTTTGTATTATTGCTTCAATTGAAGTTTCTTGTCGGACTTCAAATAGTGTTGGGCCAATAATTTTTGATTTTATTACCTCAACTGCTATGCTTTCGTAGTCGCCTTTCATCATATCTACCAACCTCAAAGCTGTTACAAATGTTTGGAGCTGCAGTTTTGTTCCATTGAATTAGGGATGGCCATGTTAATATCCTTCATATATGCCCTTCGGGCATTCTGTTGTGCCATTCTGTCGGTTGTGTTTATGACACTTGATTAATTTCTAAATCTGATTCGTTGTCTTGTTCAGACAATGCTTCTATATCAGGTAGTCTCAAAAGCGCAGGAATTGTTAGATCGTTTAGATCTTCTTTCTTCTATTTCTTCCTCGCTTGTTTCAGATTCTTCACCTTCTTGCTCTGTTTCTTTTTTACAAGTGTCTATGCTCAGAGGTGAATTAAGTACGATAGGTACAGATAAATCGAGATTGTATTTTGTCTTTATAGAAATAAGGTTTGCACGTAACTTGATCAATAGATTGGAAATCTTTGACCAGTTTGTTTTACCTATGTTCTCTCTATTAACATGCACTAAATTTCTTGCTTCGTTGAAAGAATCAACCAGAATTTTTGCGTGCTTGTTTATTGTTTCATTTTGGATATTTCTATTCTGTGCTACGCATTTATAAGATTTTTTGAAATTTTCTTTTATATTTTGGATATGGAGAAGTAATTCTTCTCATTCCGTGCTTAAAAGTTTATTTTTTCTTTTTAATTTTCTGTTACTTGTACATCCTCATCTGAGTCTGCTATATTAACAGTTTCTATATCTGCTTTAAAAATGTTATGTACGCATTCAGGGACATCCTTATTTTTAGGTCTGCGTAATAAGAATCTGCTATATGCTACTTTTATGGATTTTTTCATAAGGTCTACAATATTTCTTTTAAATTTGTAGTCATAAACAATCCAAAATTTTATTTCCTTGTACTTGTTACTTACTAGTCCCGAGTATATGAGGAAATCAAGGAAAGGAATATATATATTTTTTAGATGTTTTTTTTCTATTATATTCATACTTATTCGATTTATACTTTATTTTGGCAAGAACTTATTATTGTTGGGCTTCATCCATTAGGTAGAAGCGAAATGTTGAATTCGAAAAACAGCATATATTTGGCACTGTGACAATAAAACTCATCTGTACCATTGTACTTCCTTGAACTGGGAAATCTTCTCCAGTTATATCAAGGTATGCTGATCTGATCTGTACTAAATTTATTGAACTTTATGCTGAGTTAATATTACCTCTTCTGAAAACCTCAACTAAATCTGCTGCAATACTAGGATTCCTATTTACTATCTTCCTAAAATAATCGTCTAATGTACTCATCTTAATCAGTTGATATATATTTTTTTTGTTCAGTTTAATTTTTGTTTTTATTTGGAAAATTGGAAAAGTTTTTTTTTTTGTAGATAACTTTTTTGAAATGCAGTGTTACAATAATTGATGCATATGTTATTTAGATCTTATCAAGATCATTAGCATGGCTTAAGGCTCTTTTTTTACACATTTATTGTGTAGTTTATATGCTTGGTATAACACATATGCGCTCATTATTACCACAATTATTAATAAAAGTGCATTTGTTGGTTTCTAATCGACATTTGATGACTCTATTTTGTTAATCACATTAGCAGTGGAGTCCACTGTCTTGGTATCTATTAACCCCATATTAGGTTCATCAAATATGTCATCAAACTTGTTTATTCTATTGTCAAACATTCAATTTGAAAGATTTTTTTTTTTAATTATTGTTTGTTTTTAATGTTTTGTTTTTAAATGTTTGTTTTTAGTGTTTTGTTTTTAAATGCTTGTTTTTAATGTCTTGTTTTCTTTTTTTTTTTTTACATATGTTCCTTCCTATTTTTGCGTGTGGTTTTCAGGCCACACTCTAATTGGACAGCTTTTAATGCCGCGCAATTGTACATAATTTGTTATAATTATAAAAAAGATATGCATCGCAGTGCATTAAAAAAAATGTGCGGCGCAGAGCATAGTTGTTTAAGTAAATATTATGGTGGGCGCTCCTTGTAGCGCTGACGGTCCTCTGTTGAGACGCGTTCTAGATGCCGGTGCTTGCTGCACAGGCTTCTATTTTGGGGTCCCGTAGCAGGCGCCACAGGTATACTCGCTGTACGGCGAGTATAGTCGTCCCCCGCAGTCGTTTGGACAGACTTTTTTTATCTTTGGAATTTCGTTTTCAGGTTGTGGCGTTGTTTTTATTTTAGGCTCTGCCACGTTGTGTATTGTAAAGTATGTTGATGGGATGTTGGTTGTGGCTTTATTCTTTCTTTCGCTCAATTGGTTTTTTATGCACTCTACCTCGGCGTGTAATTTCACCGGCGTGTTGTGTCCCAAAACGGTGACTTCATGCATAAAAAATAAACATTTTTCACGGTGTAACTTTAGGTTGTGTTGCCTACACTTCTCAAAAACATTTGCTAGATTATTGAGCGTATGTTTTTCGGAACAACCTATGACTATTAAGTCATCCATGTAAAGAAATGCTTGCTAAGGTTCAAGGCCAGTGAATGCTATAGTCATCATTCTCTGGAACGAATTTGGCGCTAATTTTAAACCGAATGGTAATCGCGTGAAGCGATATAAGCCATTACATGTGGAAAAGGATGTTATGTCTCGTGACTCTTCTTCGAGTTGAATTTGATGAAAACCTGACATTAGTTGATCTAAAATGACATCAATTCTAGGTAATGAAAATTTATCGGACAACAATTTTTTATTAATTTGACGATAGTCAATCTAATGGCGTTTCTAATCGCCATTTTTTATTTTCGGAATTTGGTAACGATTTTTTCGGTACTAATAAAAGTGGGCTATTGCAAGGAGATACAAGGAGAGGGCTCGACTATTTCGTCTTTTATAAGCTTTTAGATTTGTCTTTGTATTTCGTCTTTCTGACTATGAGGATTTCTATAATTTTTAATGTAAATTGGTTCATCGTCCACCAGTCTTAATTTTTGTTTATAAAAATTATTTGTTGTTATTGATTCGGTTTCTAGTCCGAAGACATCACTATATTTCTTGCACAACTTCGTAAGTTGGCTGTGAAACTGTGGGGGAAAATTGTTTGCCAACGTAGTTAGTACTGCGATTTCACGCTGTTCTTTATTTGCTTCGATTATTTCGTAGCGGGAAAGCGGTTCATACTTTAAACTTGATATGTTTACTATTTGATCTATATTTGTAGTATTTAGCAATGTATGATTGCGTTTTGGGGTTTGGTTATGGTATTTGCCAAATAAGTACCATGTTGAATTTCTTGATTTGGAATCAATACACTGTGATCTTGTGAACTTATATCAATTTTTCAGACAACTTGGGATCGTGCTGGCAAAACTATTGAATTATTACCAGAACTGTACGATATTGGTACATATATCGGATATTTTAGGTTGTTTGGTCTAATTATTAACCAGTCTTCGGACGGATTGAAGTCTAATTGACAGTTGTATTTTCTTATGAAAACGATTCCTAGTATTCCATCACATGGAATAGCGAATTGGGAATTAACGATGTGAAAGTCGTGTGGGAATTTATATTATGAAGATTGTATTTCAACAGAAGTAAACCCTATGGATTTAGTTACTTCTTGACTAATTCCTTGTATATTTATGATTTTATTGGTTTGGATAGTTTGAAAATTGTCGGAATTTTCTTTTACGATAGATATTTCCGATCCTGTGTCTATTAAGAATACTAACTTTTTTCCCGTTGCCACATTCGTAAAGGTAACAAACGTATTTTGACTAAAACTGATGGCGTGAATCTTGTTACTCTTTACTGCTGGGTATCTAAAGGTGCTTGGGGGTTCCCGAAGCATTCTGTGCTACTCTAACATTATTCTTAGTATAACCGCTTTGTCGGTTATTTCCTCGGTTACTATTACTCCTACTATTATTCCTGTTGTAACGTCTGTTGGTTCCTCTGTAATTATTATTTCTGTTTTGTTGGGAATTTTGGCCGTTATTGTTATTATTATAATTATTGTAATAACCACGACCATTGCCTCTACCACGTTAATTATATTTGTTATTATAATTACCACGGTTTCTTTGGGCGTACTGAACCGTATTTGGGTTTCCTGTTTCCTTATCTCAGTACTCTTTTCTAAGTACTTTGCTATAGCGCCGTCCATGGTTTTGAAATTACCGGAGTCAAGTATAGTTTTAATTCTATTTTGCTCGCAATTTCCAATCATTGCTTCTATAGCATCGTCTGTGCTATTCTTAAGGGCAAGTGCCGGTGGCATACCTTCATCGATATACGCAGCTTGAAGAATTTTTCGTATATCGAGATCTCCGAAGTAAATTTGTCAGCGGTTTTACCTTTCTGAGTGGTATTCTTCAATTTGGCTTTTATAATTTTGGATGTTTCACCAATTACAATGCCTTGCAATTTTTGTATTATTGCTTCAATTGAAGTTTCTTGTCGGACTTCAAATAGTGTTGGGCCAATAATTTTTGATTTTATTACCTCAACTGCTATGCTTTCGTAGTCGCCTTTCATCATATCTACCAACCTCAAAGCTCTTACAAATCTTTGGAGTTGAATTTTTGTTCCATTGAATTCGGGCATTCAGTTCTGCCATTCTGTCGGTTGTGTTTATGACACTTGTATTAATTTCTAAATCTGATTCGTTGTCTTGTTCAGACAATGCTTCTATATCAGGTAGTCTCAATAACGCAGGAATTGTTAGATCGTTAAGATCTTTTTTCTTCTATTTCTTCCTCGCTTGTTTCAGATTCTTCAACTTCTTGCTCTGTTTCTTTTTTACAAGTGTCTATGCTCAGAGGTGAATTAAGTACGGTAGGTACAGATATATCGAGATTGTATTTTGTCTTTGTAGAAATAAGGTTTGCACGTAACTTGGAAATCTTTGACCAGTTTGTTTTACCAATGTTCTCTCTATTAACATGCACTAAATTTCTTGCTTCGTTGAAAGAACCACCAGAATTTTTGCGTGCTTGTTTATTGTTTCCTTTTGGATATTTCTATTCTGTGTTACGCATTTGTGGGAACCAGCACCGAGATGCTAAGCGGCAATCGACGCCTACAAAGCAAAGCCCTTTAACTCTCTAACTCTCTCTCTCTATGATCCATTATTATCTCTCTCTCTCGGTTCTAATTAGTATATATGTATTTAGTATATTTGTGACAATTAAAGCGGCCGCATCGAAGCGGAAGAATATACATGGATTTATAAGTTTTGGAAGTAACGTGTTTTATTGGAAAGTACCGGGTTATTACATTGGCGACGAGGTAAAAAAAAAAACAATTAATTAAAAACAATATAGCGAACTAGCAAATGAAATAGTTAAATAGTGAAAAGAAAAAAAAAGGAAAAGAGAAACATTAGCAATATATAAATGCAGCGTGGCTGTGTCAGTGCAAGTCCAATGCCTTTCTACGATCCGTTAGTTTTTCTTATTTCTTTTCTTCTTTTCATACGGCGTTCTCTGTGCTTACGAGTTCAAAGAAAGAAACAGAAGGAGAAATATTATTTTTTTTAAGAGAAACCCTATAACGGGGTAATCATACATAGTAGGCACAAAACATATACATACATACGTACGCGTATGCATGGACATAAAAAAAAAAGTAAAATGCATCTTTCACTCATAAATGAAAAAAAAAAGAGAAGAAAGCGAAAAGAAATCTGACAAATGTCAGAAGCGAAATGCCGATTAATTATTAAACAAATGTTTAATAAAGAAGTATCTGACAAAGGTCAGAGGTGGAAACCGTTAAGATATTAAACAAATGTTTAATAAGAAGAACTATCTGACAAAGGTCAGGGGCGAAAAGCCGATAAGGTGTTAAACAGATTATTAATAACAAAACTATCTGGCAAAGGTCAGAGGCTAAAAGCCGATAAGAGATTGAACAAATGTTTAACAAAAAGTTAAGATATTATCTGACAGTGGTCAGTGGCAGTTTGCCGACAGAAGCATTTAATGAATGGTTGATTTTTGTTTTCAGACAAACATCTATACTTATTCGCAATGACTGAAAGCGTCATAAAACCTTTTCTGTGTGAAAGTTTGGGGAACACATTGCTCCAAAATGAATGGGAAAAGTGGCTGCGCGCTTTTAAGATTTATCTGGAAGTGGAAGAAGTCAAATCTGTAATTCAGAAAAGAACAAAATTGTTACATTTGGGTGGTATCCAATTGCAGACGGTTGCATACGCATTGCCGGGTGCCATAGTAGAATTTAACGAGGCCGATCAAAATGATGTTTTTTCTGTGCTAGTCGATAAACTGACAGCTTACTTCTCACCCAAGCAAAACTCGACTTTTGAAAGACACCTTTTAGGAAAATCTCTCCTGAAGAAGGTGAAACATTTGGGAAGTTTATTCTGCGTTTGCGCCAACAAATTCAAAAATGTAATTTCGGGTCTACGAAAGCCGAAATAGAAGAAATTTGTTTAAAAGACAAAATCATTGACAACTGGGCTAGTACGGAACTAAAAAAGAAATTATTGGAAAAAGAACAAACTTTAAGCGAAATCATCGAAGCCTGTCAGGTGGACGAGGAAATAAATAAGCAGTCGCAGCTTATGCACTCGAAGTCATTTCCAGAAATCATAAATAAAATCACTAATATTAAATCAAGGAAAATTAATCAGAGTGATTGTGGAAGGTGCGGACGGTCAGGACACAAGGAAGATAGTCAGATGTGCCCAGCACGCCAGATTAAATGCAACCGATGCTCTCGTGTGGGTCATTTTGCCCGCAGATGCAGAACAAACCTTAAACGCCCATACCCACAGTCAAATGACAAGGAAGCGATGGGAAATTCTAAACGCAAATATGTGCACCGAATTGAAGAAGATAATCCAGTGGAAAATAAGACAATCCAACGGAATTGTTTTAAGATAGACAGTGACGAGGAGTATGAAGAGATGATGCAATGCCGAATTGGAGGTGCGGATGTTTCCCTAGTAATTGATTCAGGATCCCGGTTTAACCTTATCTCGCAAGACGATTGGTTAACTCTTCAATTAAAGAAAGCAACCGTTTTTAACGTCCGCGGAAATTCGCAAAGTCAATTTAGGGGATATGCCTCAGATAAAATCCTTAAAGTTATTTGTATTTTTGAGGCACCGATATCAATTAAGCAGAACCCCGAGCTGATTGCATCCTTCTTTGTAATTGAAAAAGGACGGCAGTCACTGCTGGGACGGGAAACAGCAACGAAGTTAAATGTTCTGCGAGTGGGACTACCGGTTAACAACATTGGGATTGTGCCACCATTTCCCAAGTGGAAAGGTATTAGTGTGAAACTAACAATAGACCCCTACGTTGATCCTGTGAAACAACCAATGAGGCGTATCCCTGTTGCGCTCGAAGAGAAAGTCAATGCTAAGTTGGAGGAAGCCTACAATCTGGACATTATTGAACCGGTCAAGGGTCACAGCCCGTGGATCTCTCCAATGGTGATCGCGTTCAAAGAAAGTGGTGATATTCGAATATGTTTGGATATGAGGCAAGCCAACCGTGCGATACTTCGTGAGAACTACCCTTTGCCGACATTTGAATCTTTTATGACTAAATTAAGAAATGCGAGGATCTTTTCACGACTCGATCTAAAGGACGCGTACCATCAATTGGAGTTAGATGAAACAAGTAGGCAGATAACAACTTTTATTACACCTCGAGGGTTATTTAGGTATAAGCGACTAATGTTTGGTATAAATGCGGCGCCGGAAATCTTCCAACGACGAATGGAAGAACTCTTAGCACCGTGCAACAACGTGATGAATTATATCGACGATGTAATAATTTTTGGAAGTAGCAAAGAAGAGCACGATAAAGCACTGGAAAAGGTTCGAAGCGTTTTCAATAATAATAATGTTCTTCTAAACAAGGAGAAATGCATTTGGGAGACAAATAGAATTAAATTTTTGGGACACATTTTAACAGACAAAGGAATTGAAGTAGATCCTGATAAAATTGAATCTATTAGATTATTTCGGCCACCCAAAAATAAGGAAGAGACTCGTAGTTTCCTAGGACTAGTTACCTATGTGGGCAAGTTCATTGCAGACCTAGCGGACCAAACAGAGCCTTTACGTGAGCTTTTAAAGAAAGATCAAAAGTTTATTTGGGGACCAGCTGAAGAAAATGGGTTTCAAAAGCTAAAGTTAGCTTTAACTAAAATCCCGAGTCTCTCATATTTTAACCCTAAAAATAAAACGCGACTAATCGCTGATGCTAGTCCGGTTGCTCTAGGTGCAGTACTGTTGCAATTTAACGATGAGGGCGAGCCCAATATAATTGCATTTGCTAGTAGGAGTTTAACAAATATAGAAAAGCGATACTCCCAAACGGAAAAGGAGAGTTTAGCTTTGGTCTGGGCGGTAGAAAAATACTATTTCTATCTGATAGGTCTAGAGTTCGAATTAGTGACTGACCACAAACCACTAGAAACCATTTTCAAGCCAACATCAAAGCCTCCAGCGCGTATCGAAAGATGGCTTCTGCGTCTTCAAGCGTATAAGTTTAAAGTCATTTACAAATCAGGAAAGGAAAACATAGCTGATAGTTTGTCCCGTTTGTGTGAGCAAACGCCATCCAGTTCTTACGACATCAAGGGTGAGCATAGCATATTGCGAATTATTGAAAACGCTACACCAATATCAATATCGATATCTGAAATAGCTGAAAACAGCACACAGGATGAGGAAATATTGGACGCAATGGTATGCCTTCAGCAAGGTTCTTGGGACTCGGCAATGTCAAATAAATTATACCCATTTCGACATGAACTGTCAACTATTGGAACAATCATGCTAAGAGGAGTTCGGATTGTTATTCCGGCAACATTGAGACAGAAAGTGTTGGTGCTGGCACATGAGGGACATCCTGGCGAATCAGCCATGAAGCGAAGATTGAGGTCCAAAGTCTGGTGGCCCCAAATTGACAGAGATACCGAGAAATTTGTAAAGAATTGTTTTGATTGTATTTTAGTATCCCAAGCGACAAATCCACCGCCTATGAAGAGAACAGAATTTCCGAATGGGCCATGGATTTCGGTCGCTACAGATCTTTTAGGGCCACTACCAAACAATGAATATATTTTAGTATTAATAGACTATTACTCTAGATACATGGAGTTTAAATTCCTTCGCTCCATTACATCGGAATCACTAATTGGGGCGTGTGGGGAAATTTTCAGTAGGCTTGGTTACCCGAAAGAGTTACGAACCGATAATGGCCGACAATATGTAAGCCTTGAATTCAGAAACTATTGTAAATCATGCGGCATCGAGCAAATAACAACACCCCCTTATTGGCCACAGGCTAACGGCGAGGTCGAGAATATGAACAAGGCATTAGTCAAGCGGTTGAAGATAGCTCATCAAAACAAGAAAAATCTTAAAGATGAAATTCAAGCTTTCACACTGATGTATAATGTAACCCCTCATGGGACCACAGGCTCCGCTCCTACAGAGCTGATGTTCAATCGAGTCATTAGGGATAAAATCCCGGGAATACAAGATTTAGTGGGAGTGTTTACAGACTCAGCGGAAAGGGATAATGACTGCATAAATAAACAAAAGGGAAAGGAAACTGCAGACAAAAGGAGAGGAGCAAAGGAAGTAAATATCAATGTAGGAGATAAGGTGGTTCTTAAGAATGTAGTTTTTCCCCACAAACTAACACCAAATTTTGACACTACTGAATACGAAGTCTTGGAAAAAGAAGGGAATATAGTACAAGTAGGTGGGGGAGGCAAAACGCTCATAAGAAATGCAAATCACCTTAAAAGGGTCCCTGGTGAAACGGAATCGTCCGGTGCTACCAACACAAAATCGTTTCCAATACCTGCCACAAACCAAACTCCACAGCCAGCCGAACAACTCGAAGAGCAAGCACCAGAAGAGGATTACGAAAACTCCACCGAGGGATTAAAGCTTAAGCTCGTGAGAAAAGGAGGGATGTGGGAACCAGCACCGAGATGCTAAGCGGCAATCGACGCCTACAAAGCAAAGCCCTTTAACTCTCTAACTCTCTCTCTCTATGATCCATTATTATCTCTCTCTCTCGGTTCTAATTAGTATATATGTATTTAGTATATTTGTGACAATTAAAGCGGCCGCATCGAAGCGGAAGAATATACATGGATTTATAAGTTTTGGAAGTAACGTGTTTTATTGGAAAGTACCGGGTTATTACAGCATTTATAAGATTTTTTGAAATTTGCTTTTATATTTTGGATATGGAGAAGTAATTCTTCTCATTCCGTGCTTAAAAGTTTATTTTTTCTTTTTAATTTTCTGTTACATGTACATCCTCACCTGAGTCTGCTATATTAACAGTTTCTATATCTGCTTTAAAAATTGTATGTACCCATTCAGGGACATCCTTATTTTTAGGTCTGCGTAATAATAATCTGCTATATGCTACTTTTATGGATTTTTTCATAAGGTCTACAATATTTCTTTTAAATTTGTAGTTATAAGCTATCCAAAATTTTATTTCCTTGTACTTATTACTTACTGGTCCCGAGTATATGAGGAAATCAAGGAAAGGAATATATATATATTTTAGATGTTTTTTTTCTATTTTATTCATACCTATTCGATTTATACTTCATTTTGGCAAGAACTTATTATTGTTGGGCTTCATCCATTAGGTAGAAGCGAAATGTGCCTGTTGAATTCGAAAAACAGCATATATTTGGTACTGTGACAATAAAACTCATCTGTACCATTGTACTTCCTTGAACTGGGAAATCTTCTCCCGTTATATCAAGGTATGCTGATCTGATCTGTACTAAATTTATTGAACTTTGTGCTGAGTTAATATTACCTCTTCGGAAAACCTCAACTAAATCTGCTGCAATCCTAGGATTTCTATTTACTATCTTCCTAAAATAATCGTCTAATGTACTCATCTTAATCAGTTGATATATATATTTTTTTTGTTCAGCTTAATTTTTGTTTTTATTTGGAAAATTGGAAAAGTTTTTTTTTTTTTTAGATAACTTTTTTGAAATGCAGTGTTACAATAATTGATGCATATGTTATTTAGATCTTATCAAGATCATTAGCATGGCTTAAGGCTCTTTTTGTTACACATTTATTGTGTAGTTTATATGCTTTGTATAACACATATGCGCTCATTATTACCACAATTATTAATAAAAGTGCATTTGTTGGTCTTAAATCGACATTTGATGACTCTATTTTGTTAATCACATTAGCAGTGGAGTCCACTGTCTTGGTATCTATTAACCCCATATTTGGTTCATCAAATATGTCATCAAACTTGTTTATTCTATTGTCAAACATTCAATTTGAAAGATTTTTTTTTTTTAATTATTGTTTGTTTTTAATGTTTTGTTTTTAAATGTTTGTTTTTAGTGTTTTGTTTTTAAATGCTTGTTTTTAATGTCTTGTTTTCTTTTTTTTTTTACATATGTTCCTATTTTTGCGTGTGGTTTTCTGGCCACACTCTAATTGGACAGCTTTTAATGCCGCGCAATTGTACATAATTTGTTATAATTATAAAAAAAGTATGCATCGCAGTGCATTAAAAAAATGTGCGGCGCAGCGCATAGTTGTTTAAGTAAATGTTATGGTAGGTGCTCCTTGTAGCGCTGACGGTCCTCTGTTGAGACGCGTTCAAGTTGCCGGTGCTTGCTGCACAGGCTTCTATTTTGGGGTCCCGTAGCAGGCGCCACAGGTATACTCGCAGTACGGCGAGTATAGTCGTCCCCCGCAGTCGTTTGGACAGACTTTTTTTATCTTTGGAATTTCGTTTTCAGGTTGTGGCGTTGTTTTTATTTTTGGCTTTGCCACGTTGTGTATTGTAGAGTATGTTGATGGGATGTTGGTTGTGGCTTTATTCTTTCTTTCGCTCAATTGGTTTTTTATGCATTCTACCACGGCGTGTAATTTCACCGGCGTGTTGTGTCCCAAAACGGTGACTTCATGCAAAAAAATAAACATTTTTCACGGTGTAACTTTAGGTTGTGTTGCCTACACTTCTCAAAAACATCTGTTAGATTATTGAGCGTATGTTTTTCGAACAACCTATGACTATTAAGTCATACATGTAAAGAAATGCTTGCTAAGGTTCAAGGCCAGTGAATGCTATAGTCATCATTCTCTGGAACGAATTTGGCGCTAATTTTAAACCGAATTAATCGCGTGAAACGATATGAGCCATTACATGTGGAAAAGGATGTTATGTCTCGTGACTCTTCTTCGAGTTGAATTTGATGAAAACCTGACATTAGGTCGAGGCATCAAAAGTATTTTACTCTACCTAGTTGATCTAAAATGTCATCAATTCTAGGTAATGGAAATTTATCGGACAACAATTTTTTATTAATTTGACGATAGTCAATTACTAATCACCATTTTTTATTTTCGGAATTTGGTAACGATTATTTCGGTACTAATAAAAGTGGGCTTTTGCAAGGAGATACAGAGGGCTCGACTATTTCGTCTTTTATAAGCTTTTGGATTTGTCTTTGTATTTCGTCTTTCTGACTATGAGGATTTCTATAATTTTTAATGTAAATTGGTTCATCGTCCACCAGTCTTAATTTTTGTTTATAAAAATTATTTGTTGTTATTGATTCAGTTTCTAGTCCGAATACATCACTATATTTCTTGCACAACTTCGTAAGTTGGCTGTGAAACTGGGGGGGAAAATTGTTTGATAACGTAGTTAGTACTGCGATTTCACGCTGTTCTTTATTTGCTTCGATTATTTCGTAGCGGGAAAGCGGTTCATACTTTAAACTTGATATGTTTACTATTTGATCTATATTTGTAGTATTTAGCAATGTATGATTGCGTTTTGGGGTTTGGTTATGGTATTTGCCAAATAAGTACCATGTTGAATTTCTTGATTTGGAATCAATACACTGTGATCTTGTGAACTTATTTCAATTTTTCGGACAACTTGTGATCGTGCTGGCAAAACTATTGAATTATTACCAGAACTGTACGATATTGGTACATATATCGGATATTTTAGGTTGTTTGGTCTAATTATTAACCAATCTTCGGACGGATTGAAGTCTAATTGACAGTTGTATTTTCTTATGAAAACGATTCCTAGTATTCCATCACATGGAATAGCGAATTGGGAATTAACGATGTGAAAGTCGTGTGGGATTATATATTTTGAAGATTGTATTTCAACAAAAGTAAACCCTATGGATTTAGTTACTTCTTGACTAATTCCTTGTATATTTATGATTTTATTGGTTTGGATAGTTTGAAAATTGTCGGAATTTTCTTTTACGATAGATATTTCCGATCCTGTGTCTTTTAAGAATACTAACTTTTTTCCCGTTGCCACATTCGTGAAGGTAACAAACGTTTTTTGACTAAAACTGATTGCGTGAATCTTGTTACTCTTTACTGCTGGGTATCTAAAGGTGCTTGGGGGTTCCCGAAGCATTCTGTGCTACTCTAACATTATTCTTAGTATAACCGCTTTGTCGGTTATTTCCTCGGTTACTATTACTCCTACTATTATTCCTGTTGTAACGTCTGTTGTTTCCTCTGTAATTATTATTTCTGTTTTGTTGGGAATTTTGGCCGTTATTGTTATTATTATAATTATTGTAATAACCACGACCATTGCCTCTACCACGTTAATTATATTTGTTATTATAATTACCACGGTTTCTTTGGGCGTACTGAACCGTATTTGGGTTTCCTGTTTCCTTATCTCAGTACTCTTTTCTAAGTACTTTGCTATAGCGCCGTCCATGGTTTTGAAATTACCGGAGTCAAGTATAGTTTTAATTCTATTTTGCTCGCAATTTCCAATCATTGCTTCTATATCATCGTCTGTGCTATTCTTAAGAGCAAGTGCCGGTGGCATACCTTCATCGATATACGCAGCTTGAAAGATTTTTTGTAAGTTATCTATCTCCGAAGTAAATTTGTCAGCGGTTTTACCTTTCTTAGTGGTATTCTTCAATTTGGCTTTTATAACTTTGGATGTTTCACCAATTACAATGCCTTGCAATTTTTGTATTATTGCTTGAACTGAAGTTTCTTGTTGGACTTCAAATAGTGTTGGGCCAATAATTTTTGATTTTATTACCTCAACTGCTATGCTTTCGTAGTCGCCTTTCATCATATCTACCAACCTCAAAGCTGTTACAAATCTTTGGAGTTGCATTTTTGTTCCATTGAATTCAGGGATGGCCATGTTAATATCCTTCATATATGCCCTTCGGGCATTCAGTTCTGCCATTCTGTCGGTTGTGTTTATGACACTTGTATTAATTTCTAAATCTGATTCGTTGTCTTGTTCAGACAATGCTTCTATATCAGGTAGTCTCAAAAGCGCAGGAATTGTTAGATCGTTAAGATCTTCTTTCTTCTATTTCTTCCTCGCTTGTTTCAGATTCTTCACCTTCTTGCTCTGTTTCTTTTTTACAAGTGTCTATGCTCAGAGGTGAATTAAGTACGATAGGTACAGATATATCGAGATTGTATTTTGTCTTTATAGAAATAAGGTTTGCACGTAACTTGGAAATCTTTGACCAGTTTGTTTTACCAATGTTCTCTCTATTAACATGCACTAAATTTCAGGCTTCGTTGAAAGAACCACCAGAATTTTTGCGTGCTTGTTTATTGTTTCCTTTTGGATATTTATATTCTGTGTTACGCATTTATAAGATTTTTTGAAATTTGCTTTTATATTTTGGATATGGAGAAGTAATTCTTCTCATTCCGTGCTTAAAAGTTTATTTTTTCTTTTTAATTTTCTGTTACTTGTACATCCTCATCTGAGTCTGCTATATTAACAGTTTCTATATCTGCTTTAAAAATGTTATGTACCCATTCAGGGACATCCTTATTTTTAGGTCTGCGTAATAATATTCTGCTATATGCTACTTTTATGGAGTTTTTCATAAGGTCTACAATATTTCTTTTAAATTTGTAGTTATAAGCTATCCAAAATTTTATTTCCTTGTACTTGTTACTTACTGGTCCCGAGTATATGAGGAAATCAAGGAAAGGAATATATATATATTTTAGATGTTTTTTTTCTATTTTATTCATACTTATTCGATTTATACTTCATTTTGGCAAGAACTTATTATTGTTGGGCTTCATCCATTAGGTAGAAGCGAAATGTGCCTGTTGAATTCGAAAAACAGCATATATTTGGTACTGTGACAATAAAACTCATCTGTACCATTGTACTTCCTTGAACTGGGAAATCTTCTCCCGTTATATCAAGGTATGCTGATCTGATCTGTACTAAATTTGTTGAACTTTGTGCTGAGTTAATATTACCTCTTCGGAAAACCTCAACTGAATCTGCTGCAATCCTAGGATTTCTATTTACTATCTTCCTAAAATAATCGTCTAATGTACTCATCTTAATCAGTTGATATATATATTTTTTTTGTTCAGTTTAATTTTTGTTTTTATTTGGAAAATTGGAAAAGTTTTTTTTTTTTTTAGATAACTTTTTTGAAATGCAGTGTTACAATAATTGATGCATATGTTATTTAGATCTTATCAAGATCATTAGCATGGCTTAAGGCTGTTTTTGTTACACATTTATTGTGTAGTTTATATGCTTTGTATAACACATATGCGCTCATTATTACCACAATTATTAATAAAAGTGCATTTGTTGGTTTTAAATCGACATTTGATGACTTTATTTTGTTAATCACATTAGCAGTGGAGTCCACTGTCTTGGTATCTATTAACCCCATATTAGGTTCATCAAATATGTCATCAAACTTGTTTATTCTATTGTCAAACATTCAATTTGAAAGATTTTTTTTTTTAATTATTGTTTGTTTTTAATGTTTTGTTTTTAAATGTTTGTTTTTAGTGTTTTGTTTTTAAATGCTTGTTTTTAATGTCTTGTTTTCTTTTTTTTTTTTTACATATGTTCCTTCCTATTTTTGCGTGTGGTTTTCAGGCCACACTCTAATTGGACAGCTTTTAATGCCGCGCAATTGTACATAATTTGTTATAATTATAAAAAAAAATATGCATCGCAGTGCATTAAAAAAAATGTGCGGCGCAGCGCATAGTTGTTTAAGTAAATATTATGGTGGGCGCTCCTTGTAGCGCTGACGGTCCTCTGTTGAGACGCTTTCAAGTTGCCGGTGCTTGCTGCACAGGCTTCTATTTTGTGGTCCCGTAGCAGGCGCCACAGGTATACTCGCAGTACGGCGAGTATAGTCGTCCCCCGCAGTCGTTTGGACAGACTTTTTTTATCTTTGGGATTTCGTTTTCAGGTTGTAGCGTTGTTTTTATTTTTGGCTTTGCCACGTTGTGTATTGTAGAGTATGTTGATGGGATGTTGGTTGTGGGTTTATTCTTTCTTTCGCTCAATTGGTTTTTTATGCATTCTACCTCGGCGTGTAATTTCACCGGCGTGAAATGGAACTTTGATGAAAACCTGACATTAGGTCGAGGCATCAAAAGTATTTTACTCTACCTAGTTGATCTAAAATGTCATCAATTCTAGGTAATGGAAATTTATCGGACAACAATTTTTTATTAATTTGACGATAGTCAATTACTAATCGCCATTTTTTATTTTCGGAATTTGGTAACGATTATTTCGGTACTAATAAAAGTGGGCTTTTGCAAGGAGATACAGAGGGCTCGACTATTTCGTCTTTTATAAGCTTTTGGATTTGTCTTTGTATTTCGTCTTTCTGACTATGAGGATTTCTATAATTTTTAATGTAAATTGGTTCATCGTCCACCAGTCTTAATTTTCGTTTATAAAAATTATTTGTTGTTATTGATTCAGTTTCTAGTCCGAATACATCACTATATTTCTTGCACAACTTCGTAAGTTGGCTGTGAAACTGTGGGGGAAAATTGTTTGATAACGTAGTTAGTACTGCGATTTCACGCTGTTCTTTATTTGCTTCGATTATTTCGTAGCGGGAAAGCGGTTCATACTTTAAACTTGATATGTTTACTATTTGATCTATATTTGTAGTATTTAGCAATGTATGATTGCGTTTTGGGGTTTGGTTATGGTATTTGCCAAATAAGTACCATGTTGAATTTCTTGATTTGGAATCAATACACTGTGATCTTGTGAACTTATTTCAATTTTTCAGACAACTTGGGATCGTGCTGGCAAAACTATTGAATTATTACCAGAACTGTACGATATTGGTACATATGTATATCGGATATTTTAGGTTGTTTGGTGTAATTATTAACCAGTCTTCGGACGGATTGAAGTCTAATTGACAGTTGTATTTTCTTATGAAAACGATTCCTAGTATTCCATCACATGGAATAGCGAATTGGGAATTAACGATGTGAAAGTCGTGTGGGATTATATATTTTGAAGATTGTATTTCAACAAAAGTAAACCCTATGGATTTAGTTACTTCTTGACTAATTCCTTGTATATTTATGATTTTATTGGTTTGGATAGTTTGAAAATTGTCGGAATTTTCTTTTACGATAGATATTTCCGATCCTGTGTCTTTTAAGAATAGTAACTTTTTTCCCGTTGCCACATGAAGGTAACAAACGTATTTTGACTAAAACTGATTGCGTGAATCTTGTTACTCTTTACTGCTGGGTATCTAAAGGTGCTTGCGGGTTCCCGAAGCATTCTGTGCTACTCTAACATTATTCTTAGTATAACCGGTTTGTCGGTTATTTCCTCGGTTACCTTTATTATTCCTGTTGTAACCTCTGTTGTTTCCTCTGTAATTATTATTTCTGTTTTGTTGGGAATTTTGGCCGTTATTGTTATTATTATAATTATTGTAATAACCACGACCATTGCCTCTACCACGTTAATTATATTTGTTATTATAATTACCACGGTTTGTTTGGGCATACAGAACCGTATTTGGGTTTCCTGTTATCTCAGTACTCTTTTGGAAGTACGTCCATGGTTTTGAAATTACCGGAGTCAAGTATAGTTTTAATTCTATTTTGTTCGCAATTTCCAATCATTGCTTCTATAGCATCGTCTGTGCTATTCTTAAGAGCAAGTGCCGCTGGCAGATTGAAGGATTTTTCATAAGTTATCTATCTCCGAAGTAAATTTGTCAGCGGTTTTATCTTTCTGAGTGGTATTCTTCAATTTGGCTTTTATAACTTTAGATGTTTCACCAATTACAATGCCTTGCAATTTTTGTATTATTGCTTGAATTGAAGTTTCTTGTGGAACTTCAAATAGTGTTGGGCCAATAATTTTTGATTTTATTACCTCAACTGCTATGCTTTCGCAGTCGCCTTTCATCATATCTACCAACCTCAAAGCTCTTACAAATCTTTGGAGTTGCATTTTTGTTCCATTGAATTCAGGGATGGCCATGTTAATATCCTTCATATATGCCCTTCACGCAATCAATTCTGCCATTCTGTCGGTTGTGTTTATGACACTTGTATTAATTTCTAAATCTGATTCGTTGTCTTGTTCAGACAATGCTTCTATATCAGGTAGTCTCAATAGCGCAGGAATTGTTAGATCGTTTAGATCTTCTTTCTTCTATTTCTTCCTCGCTTGTTTCAGATTGTTCACTTTCTTGCTCTGTTTCTTTTTTACAAGTGTCTATGCTCAGAGGTGAATTAAATACGGTAGGTACAGATATATCGAGATTGTATTTTGTCTTTATAGAAATAAGGTTTGCACGTAACTTGATCAATAGATTGGAAATCTTTGACCAGTTTTTTGCTTCGTTAAAAGAATCAACCAGAATTTTTGCGTTCTTGTTTATTGTTTCCTTTTGGATATTTCTATTCTGTACGCATTTATACGATTTTTGGAAATTTTCTTTTATATTTTGGATATGGAGAAGTAATTCTTCTCATTCCGTGGTTAAAAGTTTATTTTTTCTTTTTAATTTTCTGTTACTTGTACATCCTCACCTGAGTCTGCTTTATTAACAGTTTCTATATCTGCTTTAAAAATTGTATGTACCCATTCAGGGACATCCTTATTTTTAGGTCTGCGTAATAATAATCTGCTATATGCTACTTTTATGGATTTTTTCATAAGGTCTACAATATTTCTTTTAAATTTGTAGTTATAAGCTATCCAAAATTTTATTTCCTTGTACTTATTACTTACTGGTCCCGAGTATATGAGGAAATCAAGGAAAGGAATATATATATTTTTTAGATGAAACCTTGCAGTTTAGCCGGCTCGAGGTCAATCTTCCAAAAGAAGATTATTTCAAAGGCAACACAAAAAGGTGAGCAGGTTGTCTGTATAGCTATTTCAAGAACTACCAAGTTCTATCATCAGCAGACTTTGCTAAAGAACTCCGGAATTGCAATAGCCATACCATGTCTTTAACGCTAGAATTGGTTGGGAATTGTAACAACCAAATGAAGCGAAAAAAGTTGGTAAAGCCTACAAAACCGAAGACCACCTTTTTGTGCATACCCTTAGGCGCTATGAAAAATTAGTGTAAGAGCTTCGCCTTACCAAACTAATATCACGACCTGATATTTCATATACGGTATATTGTACCACATAGAAAAAGGGTTTTTTTTTGGAATAAAAATTCCAAAGTAACGGCGTGCCTTCCGTTGGTGTTATCTGGTTAGATTACGACCTATTGAAATTTAAATCAAACCTTGCAGTTTAGCCGGCTCGAGGTCAATCTTCCAAAAGAAGATTATTTCAAAGGCAACACAAAAAGGTGAGCAGGTTGTCTGTATAGCTATTTCAAGAACTACCAAGTTCTATTATCAGCAGACTTTGCTAAAGAACTCCGGAATTGCAATAGCCATACCATGTCTTTAACGCTAGAATTGGTTGGGAATTGTAACAACCAAATGAAGCGAAAAAAGTTGGTAAAGCCTACAAACCGAAGACCACCTTTTTGTGCATACCCTTAGGCGCTATGAAAAATTAGTGTAAGAGCTTCGCCTTACCAAACTAATATCACGACCTGATATTTCATATACGGTATATTGTACCACATAGAAAAAGGGTTTTTTTTTTTTTGGAATAAAAATTCCAAAGTAACGGCGTGCCTTCCGTTGGTGTTATCTGGTTAGATTACGACCTATTGAAATTTAAATCAAACCTTGCAGTTTAGCCGGCTCGAGGTCAATCTTCCAAAAGAAGATTATTTCAAAGGCAACACAAAAAGGTGAGCAGGTTGTCTGTATAGCTATTTCAAGAACTACCAAGTTCTATCATCAGCAGACTTTGCTAAAGAACTCCGGAATTGCAATAGCCATACGATGTCTTTAACGCTAGAATTGGTTGGGAATTGTAACAACCAAATGAAGCGAAAAAAGTTGGTAAAGCCTACAAAACCGAAGACCACCTTTTTGTGCATACCCTTAGGCGCTATGAAAAATTAGTGTAAGAGCTTCGCCTTACCAAACTAATATCACGACCTGATATTTCATATACGGTATATTGTACAACATAGAAAAAGGGTTTTTTTTTTTGGAATAAAAATTCCAAAGTAACGGCGTGCCTTCCGTTGGTGTTATCTGGTTAGATTACGACCTATTGAAATTTAAATCAAACCTTGCAGTTTAGCCGGCTCGAGGTCAATCTTCCAAAAGAAGATTATTTCAAAGGCAACACAAAAAGGTGAGCAGGTTGTCTGTATAGCTATTTCAAGAACTACCAAGTTCTATCATCAGCAGACTTTGCTAAAGAACTCCGGAATTGCAATAGCCGTACCATGTCTTTAACGCTAGAATTGGTTGGGAATTGTATTGTCTTCGGTTTTGTAGGCTTTACCAACTTTTTTCGCTTCATTTGGTTGTTACAATTCCCAACCAATTCTAGCGTTAAAGACATGGTATGGCTATTGCAATTCCGGAGTTCTTTAGCAAAGTCTGCTGATGATAGAACTTGGTAGTTCTTGAAATAGCTATACAGACAACCTGCTCACCTTTTTGTGTTGCCTTTGAAATAATCTTCTTTTGGAAGATTGACCTCGAGCCGGCTAAACTGCAAGGTTTGATTTAAATTTCAATAGGTCGTAATCTAACCAGATAACACCAACGGAAGACACGCCGTTACTTTGGAATTTTTATTCCAAAAAAAAAAAAAAAAAAAACCCTTTTTCTATGTGGTACAATATACCGTATATGAAATATCAGGTCGTGATATTAGTTTGGTAAGGCGAAGCTCTTACACTAATTTTTCATAGCGCCTAAGGGTATGCACAAAAAGGTGGTCTTCGGTTTGTAGGCTTTACCAACTTTTTTCGCTTCATTTGGTTGTTACAATTCCCAACCAATTCTAGCGTTAAAGACATGGTATGGCTATTGCAATTCCGAAGTTCTTTAGCAAAGTCTGCTGATGATAGAACTTGGTAGTTCTTGAAATAGCTATACAGACAACCTGCTCACCTTTTTGTGTTGCCTTTGAAATAATCTTCTTTTGGAAGATTGACCTCGAGCCGGCTAAACTGCAAGGTTTGATTTAAATTTCAATAGGTCGTAATCTAACCAGATAACACCAACGGAAGGCACGCCGTTACTTTGGAATTTTTATTCCAAAAAAAAAAAAACCCTTTTTCTATGTGGTACAATATACCGTATATGAAATATCAGGTCGTGATATTAGTTTGGTAAGGCGAAGCTCTTACACTAATTTTTCATAGCGCCTAAGGGTATGCACAAAAAGGTGGTCTTCGGTTTTGTAGGCTTTACCAACTTTTTTCGCTTCATTTGGTTGTTACAATTCCCAACCAATTCTAGCGTTAAAGACATGGTATGGCTATTGCAATTCCGGAGTTCTTTAGCAAAGTCTGCTGATGATAGAACTTGGTAGTTCTTGAAATAGCTATACAGACAACCTGCTCACCTTTTTGTGTTGCCTTTGAAATAATCTTCTTTTGGAAGATTGACCTCGAGCCGGCTAAACTGCAAGGTTTGATTTAAATTTCAATAGGTCGTAATCTAACCAGATAACACCAACGGAAGGCACGCCGTTACTTTGGAATTTTTATTCCAAAAAAAAAACCCTTTTTCTATGTGGTACAATATACCGTATATGAAATATCAGGTCGTGATATTAGTTTGGTAAGGCGAAGCTCTTACACTAATTTTTCATAGCGCCTAAGGGTATGCACAAAAAGGTGGTCTTCGGTTTTGTAGGCTTTACCAACTTTTTTCGCTTCATTTGGTTGTTACAATTCCCAACCAATTCTAGCGTTAAAGACATGGTATGGCTATTGCAATTCCGGAGTTCTTTAGTAAAGTCTGCTGATGATAGAACTTGGTAGTTCTTGAAATAGCTATACAGACAACCTGCTCACCTTTTTGTGTTGCCTTTGAAATAATCTTCTTTTGGAAGATTGACCTCGAGCCGGCTAAACTGCAAGGTTTGATTTAAATTTCAATAGGTCGTAATCTAACCAGATATTTTTTAGATGTTTTTTTCTATTTTATTCATACTTATTCGATTTATATTTTATTATTGTTGGGCTTCATCCATTAGGTAGAAGCGAAATGTGCCTGTTGAATTCGAAAAACAGCAAATATTTGGTACTGTGACAATAAAACTCATCTGTACCATTGTACTTCCTTGAACTGGGAAATCTTCTCCCGTTATATCAAGGTATGCTGATCTGATCTGTACTAAATTTATTGAACTTTGTGCTGAGTTAATATTACCTCTTCGGAAAACCTCAACTAAATCTGCTGCAATCCTAGGATTTCTATTTACAATCTTCCTAAAATAATCGTCTAATGTACTCATCTTAATCAGTTGATATATATATTTTTTTTGTTCAGTTTAATTTTTGTTTTTATTTGGAAAATTGGAAAAGTTTTTTTTTTCTTTAGATAACTTTTTTGAAATGCAGTGTTACAATAATTGATGCATATGTTATTTAGATCTTATCAAGATCATTAGCATGGCTTAAGGCTCTTTTTGTTATACATTTATTGTGTAGTTTATATGCTTTGTATAACACATATGCGCTCATTATTACCACAATTATTAATAAAAGTGCATTTGTTGGTTTCTAATCGATATTTGATGACACTATTTTGTTAATCACATTAGCAGTGGAGTCCACTGTCTTGGTATCTATTAACCCCATATTAGGTTCATCAAATATGTCATCAAACTTGTTTATTCTATTGTCAAACATTCAATTTGAAAGATTTTTATACCCTTGCAAAAAGGGTATATTAATTTTGGTCAGAAGTGTGCAACGCATAGAAGGAAGCATCTCCGACCATATAAAGTATATATATTCTTGATCAGCACGACGAGACGAGTTTAAATAACCATGTCCGTCCGTCCGTCCGTCCGTCCGTCCGTCTGTCCGTCCGTCTGGATCGATGCGAACTCCTCCTAGACCGTAAGAGCTATAGAGCTGAAATTTTGCACGTAGGCTTGTATATACTGCAGGGTTTGTATATCTCGGATTCAGTCGGATCGAACCACTATATCATATAGCTCCCATACAAACGGCAAAGTCACGAACAGTGACTTTTCTCAATAACTTCGTTGTTTTATCAGCAATTGCCATAAATGTTGGTATTGGTCAGTTTTGTGTTCTTATTAATAATTGTGCCAAATTTGATCAAGATCGGGTGACTATATCATATAGCTCCCATACAAACGGCAAAGTCAAGAACAGTGACTTTTCTCAATAACTTCGTTACTTTTTACTATAAGTAAGTTTATTGTAACTATAAACCACTGTGCCAAATTTGATCAAGATCGGGTGACTATATCATATAGCTCCCATAGGAACGATCGCTCAAAAACAGTGACTTTTGTCAATAACTTCGTTACTTTTGATGCGATTACTTTCAAATTTAACATTTGTCAGTTTAATATATCTGTTAATGACTGTGCCGAATTTGGTAAAGATCGGGTAACTATATCATATAGCTCCCATAGGAAGGATCGGTGGAAAACAGTGACTTTCATCAGAAAGTTCGTTATATCCTATGCTAAGATTGAAGGCCGTTCTTTCACAAACATTACCCTTTCTAGATAAAACAGTTAGTTTAGATAAAAGAGTTGCCAACAAACTTGCAAGGGTATACAAACTTTGACGCGGTCGAAGTTAGCCCCGGCTCTCTGGTTTTTTAATTATTGTTTCTTTTTAATGTTTTGTTTTTAAATGTTTGTTTTTAGTGTTTTGTTTTTAAATGCTTGTTTTTAATGTCTTGTTTTCTTTTTTTTTTTACATATGGTCCTTCCTATTTTTGCGTGTGGTTTTCAGGCCACACTCTAATTGGACAGCTTTTAATGCCGCGCAATTGTACATAATTTGTTATAATTATAAAAAAGATATGAATCGCAGTGCATTAAAAAAAATGTGCGGCGCAGCGCATATTTGTTTAAGTAAATATTATGGTGGGTGCTCCTTGTAGCGCTGCCGGTCCTCTGTTGAGACGCTTTCAAGTTGCCGGTGCTTGCTGCACAGGCTTCCATTTTGGGGTCCCGTAGCAGGCGCCACAGGTATACTCGCAGTACGGCGAGTATAGTCGTCCCCCGCAGTCGTTTGGACAGACTTTTTTTATCTTTGGGATTTCGTTTTCAGATTGTGGCGTTGTTTTTATTTTTGGCTTTGCCACGTTGTGTATTGTAGAGTATGTTAATGGGATGTTGGTTGTGGCTTTATTCTTTCTTTCGCTCAATTGGTTTTTTATGCATTCTACCACGGCGTGTAATTTCACCGGCGTGTTGTGTCCCAAAACTGTGACTTCATGCATAAAAAATAAACATTTTTCGGTGTAACTTTAGGTTGTGTTGCCTACACTTCTCAAAAACATCTGTTAGATTATTGAGCGTATGTTTTTCGAACAACCTATGACTATTAAGTCATCCATGTAAAGAAATGCTTGCTAAGGTTCAAGGCCAGTGAATGCTATAGTCATCATTCTCTGGAACGAATTTGGCGCTAATTTTAAACCGAATGGTAATCGCGTGAAACGATATGAGCCATTACATGTGGAAAAGGATGTTATGTCTCGTGACTCTTCTTCGAGTTGAATTTGATGAAAACCTGACATTAGGTCGAGGCATCAAAAATATTTTACTCTACCTAGTTGATCTAAAATGTCATCAATTCTAGGTAATGGAAATTTATCGGACAACAATTTTTTATTAATTTGACGATAGTCAATTACTAATCGCCATTTTTTATTTTCGGAATTTGGTAACGATTTTTTCGGTACTAATAAAAGTGGGCTATTGCAAGGAGATACAAGGAGAGGGCTCGACTATTTCGTCTTTTATAAGCTTTTGGATTTGTCTTTGTATTTCGTCTTTCTGACTATGAGGATTTCTATAATTTTTAATGTAAATTGGTTCATCGTCCACCAGTCTTAATTTTTGTTCATAAAAATTATTTGTTGTTATTGATTCAGTTTCTAGTCCGAATACATCACTATATTTCTTGCACAACTTCGTAAGTTGGCTGTGAAACTGGGGGGGAAAATTGTTTGATCACGTAGTTAGTACTGCGACTTCACGCTGTTCTTTATTTGCTCCGATTATTTCGTAGCGGGAAAGCGGTTCATACTTTAAACTTGATATGTTTACTATTTGATCTATATTTGTAGTATTTAGCAAAGTATGATTGCGTTTTGGGGTTTGGTTATGGTATTTGCCAAATAAGTACCATGTTGAATTTCTTGATTTGGAATCAATACACTGTGATCTTGTGAACTTATTTCAATTTTTCGGACAACTTGGGATCTTGCTGGCAAAACTATTGAATTATTACCAGAACTGTACGATATTGGTACATATATCGGATATTTTAGGTTGTTTGGTCTAATTATTAACCAGTCTATGGACGGATTGAAGTCTAATTGACAGTTGTATTTTCTTATGAAAACGATTCCTAGTATTCCATCACATGGAATAGCGAATTGGGAATTAACGATGTGAAAGTCGTGTGGGATTATATATTTTGAAGATTGTATTTCAACAAAAGTAAACCCTATGGATTTAGTTACTTCTTGACTAATTCCTTGTATATTTATGATTTTATTGGTTTGGATAGTTTGAAAATTGTCGGAATTTTCTTTTACGAGAGATATTTCCGATCCTGTGTCTTTTAAGAATAGTAACTTTTTTCCCGTTGCCACATTCGTGAAGGTAACAAACGTATTTTGACTAAAACTGATTGCGTGAATCTTGTTACTCTTTACTGCTGGGTATCTAAAGGTGCTTGGGGGTTCCCGAAGCATTCTGTGCTACTCTAATATTATTCTTAGTATAACCGTTTTGTCGGTTATTTCCTCGGTTACCTCTATTATTCCTGTTGTAACCTCTGTTGTTTCCTCTGTAAATATTATTTCTGTTTTGTTGGGAATTTTGGCCGTTATTGTTATTATTATAATTATTGTAATAACCACGACCATTGCCTCTACCACGTTAATTATATTTGTTATTATAATTACCACGGTTTCTTTGGGCATACAGAACCGTATTTGGGTTTCCTGTTATCTCAGTGCTCTTTTGTAAGTACTTTGCTATAGCTTCGTCCATGGCTTTGAAATTACCGGTGTCAAATATAGTTTTAATTCTATTGTGCTCGCAATTTCCAATCATTGCTTCTATAGCATCGTCTGTGCTATTCTTAAAAGCAAGTGCCGGTGGCATACCTTCATCGATATACGCAGCTTGAAGGATTTTTTGTAAGTTATCTATATCCGAAGTAAATTTGTCAGCGGTTTTACCTTTCTGAGTGGTATTCTTCAATTTGGCTTTTATAACTTTGGATGTTTCACCAATTACAATGCCTTGCAATTTTTGTATTATTGCTTGAACTGAAGTTTCTTGTTGGACTTCAAATAGTGTTGGGCCAATAATTTTTGATTTTATTACCTCAACTGCTATGCTTTCGCAGTCGCCTTTCATCATATCTACCAACCTCAAAGCTGTTACAAATCTTTGGAGTTGCATTTTTGTTCCATTGAATTCAGGGATGGCCATGTTAATATCCTTCATATATGGCCTTCGGGCATTCAATTCTGCCATTTTGTCGGTTGTGTTTATGACACTTGTATTAATTTCTAAATCTGATTCGTTGTCTTGTTCAGACAATGCTTCTATATCAGGTAGTCTCAATAGCGCAGGAATTGTTAGATCGTTTAGATCTTCTTTCTTCTATTTCTTCCTCGCTTGTTTCAGATTGTTCACTTTCTTGCTCTGTTTCTTTTTTACAAGTGTCTATGCTCAGAGGTGAATTAAATACGGTAGGTACAGATATATCGAGATTGTATTTTGTCTTTATAGAAATAAGGTTTGCACGTAACTTGATCAATAGATTGGAAATCTTTGACCAGTTTGTTTTACCAATGTTCTCTCTATTAACATGCACTAAATTTCTTGCTTCGTTGAAAAAACCGCCAGAATTTTTGCGTGCTTGTTTATTGTTTCCTTTTGGATATTTATATTCTGTGTTACGCATTTATAAGATTTTTTGAAATTTTCTTTTATATTTTGGATATGGAGAAGTAATTCTTCTCATTCCGTGGTTAAAAGTTTATTTTTTCTTTTTAATTTTCTATTACTTGTACATCCTCATCTGAGTCTGCTATATTAACAGTTTCTATATCTGCTTTAAAAATGTTATGTACCCATTCAGGGACATCATTATTTTTAGGTCTGCGTAATAATAATCTGCTATATGCTACTTTTATGGATTTTTTCATAAGGTCTACAATATTTCTTTCAAATTTGTAGTTATAAGCTATCCAAAATTTTATTTCCTTGTACTTGTTTCTTACTGGTCCCGAGTATATGAGTAAATCAAGGAAAGGAATATATATATTTTTTAGATGTTTTTTTTCTTTTTTATTCATACTTATTCGATTTATACTTTATTATTGTTGGGCTTCATCCATTAGGTAGAAGCGAAATGTGCCTGTTGAATTCGAAAAACAGCATATATTTGGTACTGTGACAATAAAACTCATCTGTACCATTGTACTTCCTTGAACTGGGAAATCTTCTCCCGTTATATCAAGGTATGCTGATCTGATCTGTACTAAATTTGTTGAACTTTGTGCTGAGTTAATATTACCTCTTCGGAAAACCTCAACTGAATCTGCTGCAATACTAGGATTCCTATATACTATATTCCTAAAATAATCGTCTAATGTACTCATCTTAATCAGTTGATATTGATATCAAAAAGCTTCTGCTCTCTGACGTGACGGTCGTGTTTTTGCTTAGCTCCTGAGTTTTATTAATATATATTGTTTTTTTCCCAATTTTTAATTGTGCCTAGTTTGTTTTCGTTTTCGCTGGTGTCATTTGCTTGAAACCCTTGTGTTTTATTTGCATAATTCGCCAAATTAAACAGTTTTGTTTTTTTCTTTTTTGTGATTAGTGTTTGGTGCATCTAAATTGTTTTTATTTTTTTCTTATTGTTCTCTCCCGTCATTGCTTCTGCAGTTGCTCCCCTCATCGCCCCCATCATACCATCAGTGCTAGTGGTTTTGTTGTTCTCTCTGCTTTGTGCTTGTGCTCAGCTTCCCTCCCGCGTAATTACTTTTCTAAGGCCGCCTCTCAAAGCTCGTCTTATAACTGTTCTTGCACTCTCTCTTGTGCTGTGTACTCTAGCTGTCTCTTTGTTTTATTTGTAATTATTGAATTTTTTATCGATAATTATCTTTGTGCTGTTTATTTAAATTTTTATATATATATTTTTTTTTGTTGTTTTTTTTTGCCTTGTGTTTATTTTGGCTTTTCAATGGCTTGTTGTCTACCCAATTGCAAGCATTCTGATCGTTTTGACGATCAGTATAGAGCAATATCGTGTTGGCTTTGCGACAATCTTATTCACTTAAAATGTGCTGGCCTCAACGGCCGTGATTACGACAAATTTTCTGGTTTGTCTGTGTCTAAGCCTGAGCTTGGCTTAATGCGCTGGACTTGCCCATCTTGTGCCAGCCAGCAGCTTGATTTTAGCCGAATGTACAGGGATCTTCGTTTAAAGTTTCTTTCTTTAAATAAAATGGCCAAACAGCTGTCAAACGAGTGCGACTCTAGCATACATTTACTGTCGCAATTCAAGTTTGTTCCACCTTCTAAGGAATTGCCCAAGAAATGTACCCTTGAGTTACCTCATAAGCAGTCGCCAGCACTCTCCATTACATCTTCTCCCATTTTACTTTCGCCTACACCATCTTCTTATCCCTCTTTATGCTCTTCTTTTCAGATTGAAGTACCCAGTACAAGCCCTGGTGTAACTCAATCTATCCCTCACGGGAACTCTAATCAATTACTGGATCAGGCTGGCTCTCAATTACTTGCGGATCCCAATGCTCCTCCGCCTCCACTAAGTGTAGTGCCTCATCGTAAACAATTATTTATTTCTAGGCTTGCTCCTGAAACTTCTGAGTCGTCTGTGGCAGCTTTCATTGGTAATTTATGCCCTGCTAAAGTTTTAATTCAAAAGTTCAAGTTTTTTAGGCCTCGCGAAATCTCCTCGTTTAAAATTACTGTACCAAATGAGTATTTCTCAGCTATGGTTGACCCTAACTTTTGGCCAGAGGACCTAGTTGTACACGAGTTTGCGGCCAATAGGTGCTCCCGTCCTTTGCCTGTCCACCTTCCTAATGCATCTTCTGCTTCAAAAAACTAATAACGTCTAGTCTTTGCATTCATTATCAAAATGTAAGAGGACTTCTTACCAAGCTCTCGAAACTATTCTGCGATAGCCAAACCTTTTCGGCTGACATATTAGCTTTCTCTGAAACTTGGCTTAACTCCTCTGTTTTTGATAATGAAATTCTTTCTAATAACTTTATTTCTTATAGGCTTGATCGTGTTGGTCGTCGTGGCGGCGGAGTACTCATTGCAGTCAACTCGAATCTGTGCTCAAGTGTTGTGCCGATTGATCTCCCCTTAGGTGTTGAGTTTATTTGCGTCGAAGTTACATGTTCTAACTTTAGCTTATATATCTCTTGTTCATACATTCCTCCAGCTTCTGATATGATGATCTACATGCACCATGCTGATGCTTTGCGAACTATTTTTAGTCGTCTTAAAGATCGTGATTTTTTTATAGCTTTAGGTGATTTTAACTTGCCTAATGTTTCTTGGCTTGCTGATGATAATCTATCTTTCTTAATTCCTTCATCTCAACATGTTTTTCTTGATAGCCTACTTGAATGTCCGCTATATCAGTTGAATTCTTTTCTTAACTCTTCTAAAAGAATCCTCGATCTTGTTTTTGTCTCTGATCCCACTGTTAGTGCTGTATCACAAACACAGCCCCTAGTGAAGCCTGAAGATACTTATCACCCTACCATTGAAATTACTATTTCTTACAATTCCGTTAATAATTCATTCAATAACATCTCAAATTCTCGTCTCAGATGTTTTCGTAAAACAAATTTCAATCTTCTTAACAGCCTTATTTTCTCTTTTGATTGGTCATTTCTATTTGAGTGCTGTGATATAGATTGTGCAGTAAATTTTTTCTACTGTGCTCTTAATTCTCTAATTGATAAATGCGTTCCTTATGTGAATGTCTCTACCGTCTCCAGTGCGCCAGTCTGGTTCACACGTAGGCTCTCTAATCTCCGTAACATTAAATCGAGATATTTTAAAAGATTTAAAAAAACTGGTTCGCGACTTGACTATGCAAATTATTGTGTAGCCAAATCTCAATTTTGCCTTTTAAATACTCAATGCTACAATAATTATATCGTTCGCTGTAAGGTTGAATTTTATAAGAACCCCAAAAGATTTTATAACTTTGTTAATTCCAAAAGACGCTCTAATTTACTACCTTCCACCTTCAGACTTAATGACCAGACTGCTAATTGTGATTCAGATATTGCAGATCTGTTTGCTAAATTCTTTCAGTCGACTTATTCTTCTACTGCTTCGGATTCCACACCTTATCCCTTCACAATTCCACATTTAAATTGTATGTTTTTTCCTAATATTACTGAAGACTGTATTATCTCTAGCTTGTCATCTATGACGTCTTCCTTCGTACCCGGGCCTGATAATATACCTAGTTGCATCCTTAAAATGTGTTCGATTTCCCTATCTAAGCCTTTATTTCGGTTATTCTTTATATCGAGTGAGACTTGTCACTTCCCTGATATTTGGAAGGAGTCTTTTATTATTCCGCTTTTTAAAAAGGGTAACAAATCGGATATTACTAACTACCGTGGCATTGCCAAACTTTCGGCAATACCTAAGCTGTTTGAGAAAATTATTACGTCTTCCCTTCAACACCTATCCAGATCCGCTATTTCTGCTTGTCAGCATGGCTTCATGAAAGGTCGTTCGTCGCTTACCAACCTTTTAGAATTGACTACCCTTGTACACCATGGCTTCCGTAAAAAGTGTCAAACTGATGTTATTTATACTGACTTTAGTAAGGCTTTCGATACGGTTGATCATTCCTTGCTTCTCATGAAACTTAACATCATAGGTTTTTCCCCGAAACTATTGGCTTGGTTAAAGTTGGCAGAACCCAAAAGGTGTCTTTTCGTTCCTCGATATCTAAAACTGTTCGAGTTACGTCAGGTGTCCCCCAAGGCAGTCATCTGGGCCCACTGTTATTTACCTTGTTTATAAACGATTTGCCTTTGGCCTTGGCTCATTCACGCGTGCTCATGTTTGCGGATGACGTGAAGATTTGCTATTCATATAATGATCCTTCTTTCCAACAGTACTTGCAATCAGATCTCGATGCGTTCTGTGTTTGGTGTCACGTTAATAAATTACACCTTAATGCCTCTAAATGCTCTTTTATGACTTTCAGTCGTTTGTCGCCGTTCCTAGCTCAATACTCTATTAAGTCTGTTCTGTTAGATTGTGTACCATCATTTAAAGACTTAGGCGTTATGTTTGACCCAAAACTTTCTTTTAATATTCATATATCTTCAATTGTTAATAGAGCATGCAGTCTTCTTGGCTTCATTAAACGTTGGGCCAAAGAATTTGATGATCCATATGTGACAAACGTTTTATACACTTCGTTAGTTCGCCCTACTCTAGAATATTGCTCACCAGTGTGGAACCCTCAATATGATGTTCACCAGCGTAGTATTGAATCGGTACAGAAGCAATTCCTTAAGTTTGCGTTACGCGGTCTTAATTGGGACCCGAATCTTCGCCTACCTTCTTATTCTGACAGACTTCTTCTTATTAATCTTCCTTCACTTTACAACCGTAGGCTCGTATTTGGGATTCTCTTTCTACATAAAGTAGTCAACGGCAAAGTCAGTTCTACCAATTTACTAGATACGCTATATTTTTGTGTTCCCTCACGTCGGACCAGAAACTTTTTTCCTCTTCACCTTAGTAGATGTTTGACTAACTACTCTCTTCACGAACCTCTTCGTGTTCTTTGCCAATCTTTTAACAACCTTTCTCACCTTATTTCTCCTCATCTATCTGTCACTTCTCTTCGCGCTATACTTTTTAATTATCTACAGCGTAACCACTGAAAGTATTCTGGACTGGATATTTGATTGGCTGCAACTCATCCCTGACCACATTGGCTGTGAATCGGGGCATAGCTGGCACCTTGTTGCAAATAAAACACCTCCATCGGGTCGGGGATGTTGTGCATATAGCTAAGCTACCTTAATGAATTAATTACTATTTGTATTTTAGCTTAAGCTTTTTCGTCGACTGCTGACTTAGTTGACGTAAATAAATAAATAAATAAATATATATATTTTTTTTGTTCAGTTTAATTTTTGTTTTTATTTGGAAAATTGGAAAAGTTTTTTTTTTTTTTAGATAACTTTTTTGAAATGCAGTGTTACAATAATTGATGCATATGATATTTAGATCTTATCAAGATCATTAGCATGGCTTAAGGCTCTTTTTGTTACACATTTATTGTGTAGTTTATATGCTTTGTATAACACATATGCGCTCATTATTACCACAATTATTAACAAAAGTGCATTTGTTGGTTTCTAATCGATATTTGATGACTCTATTTTGTTAATCACATTAGCAGTGGAGTCCACTGTCTTGGTATCTATTAACCCCATATTAGGTTCATCAAATATGTCATCAAACTTGTTTATTATATTGTCAAACATTCAATTTAAAAGATTTTTTTTTTTTATTTTATTGTTTGTTTTTAATGTTTTGTTTTTAAATGTTTGTTTTTAGTGTTTTGTTTTTAAATGCTTGTTTTTAATGTTGTTGGTGTTTAGATTATATAAAATAAGAGAACATTAAGCCAATTATAATAGAAATGTATGTCAATGTTAAGTATGTAACCCGATTATAGATATCGATGGCTCATCAGTCATAAGTAGATCTGATATGGTCAGCAGTAAACAGTAAAAACAATAAAGACCTAGTTAATCAATAAAAACGTACTTTGCTGACCTAACACGATGTCGAACTATGCACTGGTGAGCTCGCTATTTTGTACTATAAAAGAAATGCATTATTCTTTGTAAGATCAGATACCAATTGTAGCTACATCGGGTGTGCATCGCTGTGTCTTTGGCCCCCATCTCTACCTTTGTAATCTCACTCCGAGGTCCACCCAATTTATGTGTTGGTTGCGACAACCTTTAGTCACTGGTTTATGTGCTAGTGCCTATATATATATATAAATAAATAAACATTTAATAACTTCAAGAAACACTAACGTCTTTCATTGAACATTTTGGTGACCCCGACATTGGCGGCTCCAAGTTAAAAGAATAACAGACTTGGTGAAACCGTCATCAAGCGAGAACATTTGGTCAACTCAGGCGACCAATCTCTCAACAAAAAGGAAACTGGTCAACTAGGCGACTACTTTCTTTGCACGCTTTGGACACGACAATCCTAAGCGAGGGCACAAATTGATGAACATCTCACATCAATCTGGGGTCCCGACTAATACATCGCAATTGATTAACTTGGCAATCATTGCGTAGCCACCTTGGCGAATAAAAAAGATTTATTGGAAAACTAGGAGTTGGTTTTCCGCAACGGGGTAGCAGTGCATACCCATTGAATAAAAATTGATCAACTAGGCGATCACTTTATAAAAAACATTTAACAACGATTTGTGTCAACGAGGCGACCAAATCATAAAAAGTTATTTTATATAAAATAAAGTTTGGCTTAAAAAGTTATTTTATATAAAATAAAGTTTGATCAACTCAACTCTGTTGCATTCCCTGGCGTCAGCAATATCTGACCTAGTTAACTCGGTCAGTAACCCAGACACACGAGTATAGATTTTGGCATTGATCAGCAATTTTTGAAACAAAGAAAGTAAACTCAAAAAAATTGGTTTCACTGTCGTGGCAGTTATCAGTGTAAAAGAATAGGTATATTGGAAATAAAAATAAACCATTGTTAAAACACTAATCAAAAGGCGACTTCGAATTTTTTTCTTATTCTTATTTGTGCTACACTTGACCAATTTTAGGAACGAGTCGGAGCGTTCCCTGTCTTTGACAAAATAAATAAACTCCCATCGGGTCAAGTACTAGTACAGATAAGCAATTACATAAGAATATAAAAGAACATGGAGGAGTTTTATAAACAGCAGACAGAACGAGGAGAGGCAATCCAGGCCTTCATTCGGAATACCAAAAAGATTCTTTCGCCAGGAAAACGAAGCCATCTTATTTCGAGGAAAAACTTGAGCTCCTGGAATACATGTGGGAGAACTTCGAGAAATGTCATCAGGAGTTGATGGACAAATTAAATAACGTACCAACTGAAGATGATTACTTTGTAACGGACTATTTCAGCAAAATGAAGACGGTTGTATCTAATATAGTGGAAGAGTGGAAGGACCATTTGGAAAAAATAAAGCTAGAGAGACAAGCTCGCCAACGAGAGGAAGAGCGAGTCATGATCAAACCACTGGTTCGCAAGCAAAGTGCTCTGCTGGAGTCATTATCCAGGACATTAAGACAAATTGTGCCTGAAGATAAAATGACTTATAAATCGGTAGTCGACAAATTATGGATGCAAATTGAAGAAATCCATTATGAGATTCACCGGCTAGCTGAAAATCCAGCCGAAGCCGGATATAATATAGCTACGTTTGTGGCCGCAGAAAATACAATGCTGAAATTCTGTGTGGCACCAGCAGAAAATGTAGTGATACAATCACCACCTGTATTGCAATCGATACAATCATTGCAACTACCCAAAATTCCCATTCCAAAATTTGATGGGGATTATCTGAAATGGCAACAATTTCATGACATCTACAAAAAAGTGGTTCATGAGTCAAATGTATCCACGATAGAGAAAATGTGGTACTTAAAATCAAACCTTTCTGGAGAAGCAGAGAGATTGATACGGCACCTGGAATTAACAGAAGCCAATTACAACACTGCTTGGTCAGTGTTGCAGGAACGTTTTAATAACAAACGAGTTCTAGTAACAGCCATACTGACAAAGCTGTTTGATCACCCAAATGTGGGAAATGACGCAGCTTCTATAAAGAATTTGCATGACAACATTTTTGAATCATTGCAAGCCTTAAAAAATGTAGGCGTCAATATGGAATCGTCAGATGCTGTCATAATGTTTCATATGACAAGAAAATTGGATAGATTCAACCACGCACTATATGAGCAATCTCTTTCCAACACAAGGGATCTGCAGGAAGTAAAGGACTTCCTATCCTTCTTGGAACAGCGCTTCTTAACATTAGAGGCGATTGGGAAACCAAGAAACGAAAATCGCAGCATTGAAAAAGCAAAGCACAAAATCTTCCAATGTGAAAAGTTCAAAACCAAATCCGCAGCAGAGCGGCTTAATTGGGTGCAGAGACACAAATTGTGTGTCAATTGCTTCAAGCCGGACCATATGGCAAAAAATTGCTCTTGGAGGGGATGCTTTAAATGCGATAAAAAACATAACACAATGTTGCATTTAGTAACAGGCAACCAAATTGCTACATCTGCTTCTGCAGCTTCTGCGTATGGAATTGGCAGAAAATACACTCTGTTGGCAACGGCCAAGGTAGTGGTAAAAGGGATCAATGAAAGGAAAGGAGAATTTCGAGCACTCCTGGATAGCGGCTCTCAAGTAAATCTCGTCTCAGAGAGACTGGTAAAGAAGTTATCGTTAAAAATTAGCGAGACTCATGTGCATATAAATGGAGTGGGTGGTCAACCACAGATAAGCAAGGCGCGAGTAAGCTTGGTTGTAAGGTCAAGATACAACAAGTTCGCAATGCTAGTTGAGGCATTTGTATTGCCACACATAATAGGTGACCAACCCACAGAACAAATAACGCAGAAAGTCACATTACCAGACAACATTCAATTAGCGGACCCAACATTTGATAAACCCGGAAAAATTGATATGCTGTTGGGAGCTGATGATCACTATGCTATACTGCTACCAGAATGGAGACGGGGCAATCGAAACCGTCCAACATTACAAAACTCAGAGTTCGGATGGATTGTTGCTGGCAGAATTAATATGTCAACGTCAGCTTCAATCACATGTATGGTAGGCATGACGAATCCAGAGGAATCACTGGAAAGATTCTGGCAGCTAGACACACTAGAGCCAATAAAAAAGTACAGGAGTCCGGAGGAAGAGTATTGTGAAAAATTCTTCCTCGATAACCTACACACGGCGGCGGACAATCGACTAATTGTAAAGCTTCCATTTGCTGAAGAGGCGTCATCTCTTGGAGAATCTCGGGAAGTAGCCATAAGAAGATTCATGTCGTTAGAAAGGCGAATGAACCCTGACATAAAAAAGGAGTATGTAAAATTTATGTCAGAATATGAACAGCTTGGACATATGAAGCAAGTAATGGTAGAACAAATTCCCAAGAACCATTACTTTATACCGCATCATTGTGTACTAAAACCAGAAAGTACCACCACCAAGCTAAGAGTGGTATTTGATGCATCATGCAAAACGTCATCAGGAAAATCACTGAACGACATTTTATATCCTGGACCAGTTGTACAGAGTCAACTCTTCTCAATTCTTCTGCGGTTCAGGACACACAAATATGTGTTCACGGCAGACATTGAAAAATGTATCGTCAAGTTTGGATAAACCCTGCCGATCAATTCAATCAGATGATTGTGTGGAGAGAGGATCCAAGTCAAGAACTAAAGTTTTATCGTTTAAAAACGGTAACTTATGGAACCACGTCAGCCCCATATTTAGCGACGAAGTGTCTGGAATATTTGGCACTGAAAAACATTGAAAAATTGTCATCTGGAGCATCAGCATTAAAAAATGACTTTTATGTTGATGATTGTCTCACAGGAGCAGACAGTTTACCAGAAGCCCTGCAAATAAGACAAGAGCTTCTAGAAATCTTGAGACCTAAGGGTTTCAACTTACGAAAATGGTGTTCAAATAGCAGTCAACTTCTAAAGGAAATTCCAAGGGAAGATACGATTGCTGACATCAATCTCGGTGACACACTGGAACAAACAAGTGTCAAAACATTGGGAAACATATGGGCACCCAAAGAAGACCAATTATGTGGAAAGGCTCAAAAACATACAAAAGGAATAACCAGACGAGTGGTGCTATCTGAAGTCGGTCAAATCTTTGATCCTCTAGGACTGTTCGCACCGGTAGTGGTAAGAGCGAAAATGTTTCTTCAACATGTTGCTACCGAACGAATTGAGATGGATGGTGACCTACCGCCGTATTTGGAGAAGCAATGGGAAGCTTACCGAGAGGATGTACAGGCACTAAACCACATGAAAATTCCAAGGCATATTTTTGATGGCAAGGTCCCCACTACAAAGGAATTGCATACATTTGTTGATGCATCAGAAAAGGCGTATGGTGCGGCAGTTTATGTCCGATCAACCTATAAAAATGGCCAAATTTCGGTCAGATTGTTGTGCGCCAAGTCAAGAGTGGCTCCCCTGGAAAAACAGACACTGCCCCGGCTGGAACTATGTGCAGCTGTACTTGGAGCTGAACTCACGGATAGAGTTCGACAGGATCTCCAATTCGGATCAGAAAGTGTGGAATCATTTCTCTGGTCAGACTCAACAGTGGTACTCTCTTGGATTAATTCACGGGCATCACATTTCCACACGTTTGTGGCTAATCGGTTGACAAAAATACACGCAGTATCACATCCAAGGCAATGGCGGCATGTGTCATCAGCGCTCAACGCAGCTGATGTTCTGTCTAGAGGCATATCAGCAGTTCAGCTTAGCACACATACATTATGGTTGTATGGACCACTATTTCTGCATGGACCACAACGTGGCTGGCCAGCACCATTTAAGCCTACAGAGCACACGATGGATACCGCTGAGAAGAAAACCAAGGTATTCAGCATGGTGACTGACACGGCAAACAACAAATTCGTTTTACCGGCTACAGCGAATAGTGGCGTATGTGCTACGGTTTTGTCACAAGCAGAACAGGAAACCAACGGCTCAGTTAGAGTTGGGAGAGTTGGACCAAGCACGGAGAGTGATCATTAAGCAAATTCAAGAAACAGGATTTGCATATGAATTACGGCACTTAAAGAAACGACCTGATCAACCGCTAGATCGCAAAAGCACAGTGGCAACATTGCCACTAATACTGGATGAAGATTCAATCATACGAGTAGCAACTAGGCTACAACAAGCACCAGTATCAACGGAAACAAGGAATCCATATCTCTTGCCGTATAATGATCCGGTGGTAAAAATGATGCTACGAAAACTTCATGAAGAGAATCTTCATTGTGGACATGAGGCACTACGCGGAATAGCTCGGCAACAGTACCACATCATTAAGGTGAAACCGATGGTCCGGAATGTGATCCAGGGCTGCGTAGTATGCACCAAGTACCGGCCTCAGTTCTTTAAACAGGTCATGGGCGACTTACCTGAGCATCGGGTATCTCAGAATAGACCCTTTCTCAATGCCGGAGTAGACTATTGTGGACCATTCTGGATCCACCATAAGGTTCGAGGAAAACGTCCCGACAAAGCCTACATTGCAGTATTTGTATGCTTTGCAACCAAGGCAGTACACTTGGAGTTGGTCGGAGACCTGTCTACCTCCTCATTTGTGGGCGCGCTTCAGCGCTTTATTGGGCGCAGAGGAAGATGCCAGACATTATACTGCGATAATGCAACAAACTTTGTTGGAGCAAACAACCAACTTAAGGAACTGACCGATACAATACACTCAGAAACGGCAGCAGGTAGTATCAAGGAATTTTGCAATCAAAAAGGAGTGCAATTTAAGTTCATACCACCACGGTCTCCACATTTCGGAGGATTATGGGAAGCTGCGGTAAAGTCCGCTAAGCATTTACTGTTAAAAAACGTATCGACAGCAAACTTAACGTTCGAACAACTGTCTACTATCATTGTCAATGTTGAAGCAGTGCTGAATTCTCGTCCGTTAACGCCAAACTCAGACGAGCCCAACGACTTAACAGCTCTAACCCCAGGCCACCTATTGATTGGAGAACCATTAGTAGCCCAACCAGATGCAGAGCCAATAACACAGCGATCGATTCCAGAGCAATGGGAATTAGTGCAACGGCTTAAGCATACATTCTGGACACAATGGTCTCAAGAGTACCTACAAGAATTGCAGGGTACATCCAAGTGGAAAAAACCATATAATAATGTCAAAGAAGGCATGATGGTAATTCTAAAGGAGGATAATGTGCCAATTTTGCAGTGGCCAATTGGACGAATTGTTAAATTATATCCAGGCCTGGATGGATACATCCGCGTGGTAGACGTTAAAACAGCCAGAGGCACCTACGAGCGGGCTATCCATAAATTGGCCCCCTTGCTTAGAGAGTCAGCGACAAAACGGAAAATCGAGGCAGATGACACAGAATCGAATCCCCAAAAGGACTCTGGTATCGAGGACAACGCAGAACCAAAACCAAAAAGACGCTTATCGATCGGTCTGCCACCGTTGGCAATGACGATCTGCCTAATGCTGTTGTTACTGCCTATAGCATTTGCTCAAAGAACTAATATAACTCGATTCAACCCCAAACCAGGCATATATATAATATGAAAGTATTGGCACAGGAAGGATGGCAACGTCTGACTGGACTATTGTGGCATTCTACGATCTCGAACCATATTGGGCCGACCTGAAGACATTTTCAGATGGAGTAGTAAAGGTTGGAGAAATGTGCGTGTTAATGAAGGTTCCAGAGGCATGCACCGCAATGCAGAGGCACTTCGAGCATGTCAACTCAGAGCTACGGACAGGAAATGATCTCCTTCACATAGAACGCCAACGACGATCGCCTTTAGATATAATTGGGAACATTGCGAACGGCTTATTTGGTGTGCTGGACTCAAAATATGCAACAGAGATGTCAGGCACCATACGAAAAATTAAATCAAATGAAGAGTACTTATTGAACTTGCTGCAAAATCAGACATCTGTAATTGATTCAACGATAAATATCATTAAGCGAGATGAAGCCACAATTGAAAATCAGATGAAACTAATGGAACAACAAATGAACGACATGACCAAGGTCCAGGACAATGCGGTAAAGGCATTGCAATGGTATATCACGTTAACTACTCAGATGACAGTTATTGCAGGGAATTTGCAACGAATTCAAACCGAAATTTCCCGAGTATTTACAGATGCCCATCATAGCAAAATAAGCCCGTTACTACTATCACCAGGCCAGCTTCGGGAACATCTGAGCCAACTGAAGAGACATCTTCCGTTTGGTTTGGATTTGCCAGTTCCAGATAACGACGTCTTGCAATTATATGGCTTAATGAAGGCACAAGGCACAATCGCAAACAATCATGTGATATTTAAGGTCACATTTCCATTAGTGGCAACGCAGGCAGTGCAACTGTATAACCTGGTGCCCATTCCAGCAATTGGAACTCATGGGATTGTAATCATGAACATTAAAATTCCCATCATTGCTGTCAACAAGGAACAGAATCAATACATTGGGCTCTCAAGAGCCGATTTGGATCAATGCCATCAGCTCAACAACGAGCAATATATTTGTTTTGATAAACAAACGACGTTTTCGGCTAATAGCAACTGTGAGTTCCAGCTATTCAAAAACACAAAATCATCAACTTGCCAAATACAACACACAAACAGATCATTCGTGTGGTACGACATGTATCAAAAAAATCAGTGGATTTTTGCCACCATTAGACCAATTGAACTCGCAGTGACCTGTAACGATAATATACAAGGTGTCACTATTAAGAAGACTGGATTGTTGACTCTAGACCCGACGTGTACAGCTAGGAGTGCTGCTATACAAATAACAGGTCACCGTATAACGACGACAGACACAATGAAATTGTCATATGTCCGATTTGGCAACTTCAGCATTGGCCCAACAAAAGTAGCGCCAACAACAACACAATTTACAAAGATGCAGCTAAGCTACGACGAACTAAGCAACATTCAAGGAAAACTGGAAACTAAGCAAAACTGGAAATTGCCAGAAGACCCCAGCCAGCCGGCTCACCATGTTATAGTCTCCTACGTAGCGTTAACAATACCATTGGTTCTTGTGATGGTATATGGAATAAAAAGATGCTCACAACCCCCAAGACACAATGGTCCAGAGCAGACAAGCGTGAGGATCGTCAATCCCATACCGACTCCTGCTGCAGTAAGCCCAGCCCCCAGCAATTTTGCGGTCAACGTTGGATAACGTTGAACAGGTGTTCAACGGCCGGGAGTATGTTGGTGTTTAGATTATATAAAATAAGAGAACATTAAGCCAATTATAATAGAAATGTATGTCAATGTTAAGTATGTAACCCGATTATAGATATCGATGGCTCATCAGTCATAAGTAGATCTGATATGGTCAGCAGTAAACAATAAAGACCTAGTTAATCAATAAAAACGTACTTTGCTGACCTAACACGATGTCGAACTATGCACTGGTGAGCTCGCTATTTTGTACTATAAAAGAAATGCATTATTCTTTGTAAGATCAGATACCAATTGTAGCTACATCGGGTGTGCATCGCTGTGTCTTTGGCCCCCATCTCTACCTTTGTAATCTCACTCCGAGGTCCACCCAATTTATGTGTTGGTTGCGACAACCTTTAGTCACTGGTTTATGTGCTAGTGCCTATATATATATATAAATAAATAAACATTTAATAACTTCAAGAAACACTAACGTCTTTCATTGAACAAATGTCTTGTTTTCTTTTATTTTTTTTACATATGTTCCTTCCTATTTTTACGTGTGGTTTTCAGGCCACACTCTAATTGGACCGCTTTTAATGCCGCGCAATTGTACATAATTTGTTATAATTATAAAAACGATATGCATCGCAGTGCATTAAAAAAAATGTGCGGCGCAGCGCATATTTGTTTAAGTAAATTTTATGGTGAGCGCTCTTTGTAGCCCTATCGGTCCAGACGTTGAGACGCTTTCAAGTTGCCGGTGCTGGTCCTCGCACAGGCCGGGAAGATCGTATGCTGTCCTCTGTATTTTGCGCTCCTTGTAGCGCTGCCGGTCCTCTATTGAGACGCGTTCAAGTTGCCTGTGCTTGCTGCACAGGCTTCTATTTTTGGGTCCCGTAGCAGGCGCCACAGGTATACTCGCAGTACGGCGAGTATAGTCGTCCCCCGCAGTCGTTTGGACAGACTTTTTTATCTTTGGGATTTCGTTTTCAGGTTGTGGCGTTGTTTTTATTTTTGGCTTTGCCACGTTGTGTATTGTAGAGTATGTTGATGGGATGTTGGTTGTGGCTTTATTCTTTCTTTCGCTCAATTGGTTTTTTATGCATTCTACCACGGCGTGTAATTTCACCGGCGTGTTGTGTCCCAAAACGGTGACTTCATGCATAAAAAATAAACATTTTTCAGGGTGTAACTTTAGGTTGTGTTGCCTACACTTCTCAAAAACATCTGTTAGATTATTGAGCATATGTTTTTCGGAACAACCTATGACTATTAAGTCATCCATGTAAAGAAATGCTTGCTAAGGTTCAAGGCCAGTGAATGCTATAGTCATCATTCTCTGGAACGAATTTGGCGCTAATTTTAAACCGAATTAATCGCGTGAAACGATATGAGCCATTACATGTGGAAAAGGATGTTATGTCTCGTGACTCTTCTTCGAGTTGAATTTGATGAAAACCTGACATTAGGTCGAGGCATCAAAAATATTTTACTCTACCTAGTTGATCTAAAATGTCATCAATTCTAGGTAATGGAAATTTATCGGACAACAATTTTTTATTAATTTGACGATAGTCAATTACTAATCGCCATTTTTTATTTTCGGAATTTGGTAACGATTTTTTCGGTACTAATAAAAGTGGGCTTTTGCAAGGAGATACAGAGGGCTCGACTATTTCGTCTTTTATAAGCTTTTGGATTTGTCTTTGTATTTCGTCTTTCTGACTATGAGGATTTCTATAATTTTTAATGTAAATTGGTTCATCGTCCACCAGTCTTAATTTTTGTTCATAAAAATTATTTGTTGTTATTGATTCAGTTTCTAGTCCGAATACATCACTATATTTCTTGCACAACTTCGTAAGTTGGCTGTGAAACTGTGGGGGAAAATTGTTTGATAACGTAGTTAGTACTGCGGTTTCACGCTGTTCTTTATTTGCTTCGATTATTTCGTAGCGGGAAAGCGGTTCATACTTTAAACTTGATATGTTTACTATTTGATCTATATTTGTAGTATTTAGCAATCGTATGACTGCGTTTTGGGGTTTGGTTATGGTATTTGCCAAATAAGTGCCATGTTGAATTTCTTGATTTGGAATCAATACACTGTGTTCTTGTGAACTAATTTCAATTTTTCGGACAACTTGGGATCTTGCTGGCAAAACTATTGAATTATTACCAGAACTGTACGATATTGGTACATATATCGGATATTTTAGGTTGTTTGGTCTAATTATTAACCAGTCTTCGGACGGATTGAAGTCTAATTGACAGTTGTATTTTCTTATAAAAACGATTCCTAGTATTCCATCACATGGAATAGCGAATTGGGAATTAACGATGTGAAAGTCGTGTGGGATTATATATTTTGAAGATTGTATTTCAACAAAAGTAAACCCTATGGATTTAGTTACTTCTTGACTAATTCCTTGTATATTTATGATCTTATTGGTTTGGATAGTTTGAAAATTGTCGGAATTTTCTTTTACGATAGATATTTCCGATCCTGTGTCTATTAAGAATACTAACTTTTTTCCCGTTGCCACATTCGTGAAGGTAACAAACGTATTTTGACTAAAACTGATGGCGTGAATCTTGTAACTCTTTACTGCTGGGTATCTAAAGGTGCTTGGGGGTTCCCGAAGCATTCTGTGCTACTCTAACATTATTCTTAGTATAACCGTTTTGTCGGTTATTTCCTCGGTTACCTTTATTATTCCTGTTATAACCTCTGTTGTTTCCTCTGTAATTATTATTTCTGTTTTGTTGGGAATTTCGGCCGTTATTTCAATGCCTTGCAATTTTTGTATTATTGCTTCAATTGAAGTTTTTTGTTGGACTTCAAATAGTGTTGGGCCAATAATTTTTGATTTTATTACCTCAACTGCTATGCTTTCGTAGTCGCCTTTCATCATATCTACCAACCTCAAAGCTGTTACAAATCCTTGGAGTTGCATTTTTGTTCGATTGAATTCAGGGATGGCCATGTTAGTATCCTTTATATAGGCGCTTTGGGCATTCAGTTCTGCCATTCTGACGGTTGTGTTTATGACACTTGTATTAATTTCTAAATCTGATTCGTTGTCTTGTTCAGACAATGCTTCTATATCAGGTAGTCGCAATAGCGCAGGAATTGTTAGATCGTTTAGATCTTTTCTTCTATTTCTTCCTCGCTTGTTTCAGATTCTTCACCTTCTTGCTCTGTTTCTTTTTTACAAGTGTCTATGCTCAGAGGTGAATTAAGTACGGTAGGTACAGATATATCGAGATTGTATTTTGTCTTTATAGACATAAGGTTTGCACGTAACACGTAATCAATAGATTGGAAATCTTTGACCAGTTTCTTGCTTCGTTGAAAGAATCAACCAGAATTTTTGCGTTCTTGTTTATTGTTTCCTTTTGGATATTTCTATTCTGTGTTACGCATTTATAAGATTTTTTTAAATTTTTTTTTATATTTTGGATATGGAGAAGTAATTCTTCTCATTCCGTGCTTAAAAGTTTATTTTTTCTTTTTAATTTTCTGTTACTTGTACATCCTCATCTGAGTCTGCTATATTAACAGTTTCTATATCTGCTTTAAAAATTGTATGTACCCATTCAGGGACATCCTTATTTTTAGGTCTGCGTAATAATAATCTGCTATGTGCTACTTTTATGGATTTTTTCATAAGGTCTACAATATTTATTTCAAATTTGTAGTTATAAGCTATCCAAAATTTTATTTCCTTCTACTTGTTACTTACTGGTCCCGAGTATATGAGGAAATCAAGGAAAGGAATATATATATATTTTTTAGATGTTTTTTTTTCTATTTTATTCATACTTATTCGATTTATACTTCATTTTGGCAAGAACTTATTATTGTTGGGCTTCATCCATTAGGTAGAAGCGAAATGTGCCTGTTGAATTCGAAAAACAGCATATATTTGGTACTGTGACAATAAAACTCATCTGTACCATTGTACTTCCTTGAACTGGGAATTCTTCTTCCGTTATATCAAGGTATGCTGATCTGATCTGTACTAAATTTATTGAACTTTGTGCTGTGTTAATATTACCTCTTCTGAAAACCTCAACTAAATCTGCTGCAATCCTAGGATTTCTATTTACTATCTTCCTAAAATAATCGTCTAATGTACTCATCTTAGTTGATATATATATGTTTTTTTGTTCAGTTTAATTTTTGTTTTTATTTGGAAAATTGGAAAAGTTTTTTTTTTTTAGATAACTTTTTTGAATTGCAGTGTTACAATAATTGATGCATATGTTATTTAGATCTTATCAAGATCTATAGCATGGCTTAAGGCTCTTTTTGTTACACATTTATTGTATAGTTTCTATGCTTTGTATAACACATATGCGCTCATTATTACCACAATTATTAATAAAAGTGCATTTGTTGGTTTCTAATCGATATTTGATGACACTATTTTGTTAATCACATTAGCAGTGGAGTCCACTGTCTTGGTATCTATTAACCCCATATTAGGTTCATCAAATATGTCATCAAACTTGTTTATTCTATTGTCAAACATTCAATTTAAAAGATTTTTTTTTAATTATTGTTTGTTTTGAATATTTTGGTTTTAAATGTTTGTTTTTAGTGTTTTGTTTTTAAATGCTTGTTTTTAATTTCTTGTTTTCTTTTCTTTTTTTTTTTTACATGTGTTCCTTCCTATTTTTGCGTGTGATTTTCGGGTCACACTCTAATTGGACAGCTTTTAATGCCGCACAATTGTACATAATTTGTTATAATAATAAAAAAATATGCATCGCAGTACATTAACAAAAATGTGCGACGCAGCGCATAGTTGTTTAAGTAAATATTGTGGTGGGCGCTCCTTGTAGCGCTGCCGGTCCTCTGTTGAGACGCTTTCAAGTTACCGGTGCTTGCTGCACAGGCTTCTGTTTTGGGGTCCCGTAGCAGGCGCCACAGGTATACTCGCAGTACGGCGAGTATAGTCATCCCCCGCAGTCGTTTGGAAAGACTTTTTTTATCTTTGGGATTTCGTTTTCAGGTTGTGGCGTTGTTTTTATTTTTGGCTTTGCCACGTTGTGTATTGTAGAGTATGTTGATGGGATGTTGGCTGTGGCTTTATTCTTTCTTTCGGTCAATTGGTTTTTTATGCATCGGCGTGTAATTGCACTGGCGTGTTGTGTCCCAAAACGGTGACTTCATGCATAAAAAATAAACATTTTTCAGGGTGTAACTTTAGGTTGTGTTACCTACACTTCTCAAAATATTTTGCTCTACTTAGTTGATCTAAAATGTCATCAATTCTAGGTAATGGAAATTTATCGGACAACAATTTTTTATTAAATTGACGATAGTCAATTACTAATCGCCATTTTTTATTTTCGGAATTTGGTAACGATTTTTTCGGTACTAATAAAAGTGGGCTATTGCAAGGAGATACAGAGACTATTTCGTCTTTTATAAGCTTTTAGATTTGTCTTTGTATTTCGTCTTTCTGACTATGAGGATTTCTATAATTTTTAATTTATATGTTGATTTTTGCGACCTTTTTGTTGTTTAGAGTTGAATGTTTTTGCCGGCTCGAGGTCAGATGTTGTGGGAATAAAAACAAAAATAAAAAACACAGTTTGTTCTTATTTTCGTTCCGATATATTTCGACCACTCATCGGTGGTCGTCTTCAGGGCAACTATAAATAACATTGAATTGTGATTGACATAATATTAATTTAACAACAAGAAAACACCTACTTAGTTTTACACGTCCGCACACTGTGACGTGGAGCTACACACTGATTTGTCCCTAATAAATGCCTGTATAAATGCGCGCAGTTGTCCGTATCTACCTTATAATTAAGTCTTATATTTGTCGGGGTATTTATTATGTGCAGCATCTCCAAAGTGTAACGTTTGTTGTAATGTTGTTCTTGGTCTATTATGTTTACTTCGTCAAAATTTGGGGAATGCCCACTGGCGGCACAGTGGGCCATAAGTGCCGTTTTTGGTGCATTGGAGTGTTGACGAAGTTTATAGTCAGATCTATGTTGCGATAGTCTTGGTTTTAGCTTCGATTTTGTTGTCCCTATATATATTTTATCACAGTTTTCTTCATTAGTCCCATTGCACGGTATTTTATATACTACGTTGCTCTTGTCCATTGTATCAATCCTACTTTTTGTTCTGTTAAAAATACTCCGTAGTGTGTTATTAGGCTTATGTGCTATCTGTATTTGTTCGATGTCATAGCAATCTGAGTTTGCTAATCTTTCCGATAGTTGTGGGACATATGTGACGGACATAAAGCGTTTTGTCGGAACATCTTTGTTGGTTTTCTTATTGCGAGATTTTAGTAAAGTCCTTATGGTGTGGTTTGGAAAGTCATTATCCTTTAAAATTCGTCGTATTTCTTCCTTCGTTTCTTCATGAAAAATTGGGTCCGATATATTAAGCATCCGTTGTATACAACCTCTTGCTGTATTCATTATCATCGACTTCGGATGTTTGGAGTTGAAGTTAATTATTCGTCCTGATGCTGTTGGTTTTTTGTACCATTTTAATTTTATTTCATTTCCTCTTCTGTGTATTGATGCGTCCAGATATGTTAATTTGTTGTCATTTTCTAATTCTATTGTAAACTTTATGTTCCTGTCAAATGAATTTAGGTTGTCAAGTGTGTTTTGGATCTCGTCTTCTTTAATTATGGCAAAAAGGTCATCTACATATTTCGTCATAACTCTAGGTGGTCGCTGTATTGTTTTCATCATTTTGTCTAAGAGTTCTTCCATAATTATGTCAGCTATTATCGGTGACGCTGGCATTCCTTTTAGTTGTGTGTATATCTTGTCTTTGTATCTGAAATATCTGTTCTCTTGTATACAAAAGCGTACTATTTCCATAAATGTTAATTTTGGAATGTTAGTGTGCGCTTTTATTTTTATCCACTTTTCTCTAATGGTGTCAAGTGCCAATTCTATTGGAATACTTGGAAAAAGTGAGACTACGTCAAATGAAATTAATCTTTCATCGTCGCAAATGTATGTGTCATTAATCCTTGTCTTAAATTCTGAGGCGTTCTTTACGTTATATGTTGAGTCTGCCGTTATATTTTTTAATATGTTGACTATATATTTGCATAGTCCGTATGATGGAGAACCAATCGATGAACAGATTGGTCTCAATGGCGTACCTTCTTTGTGAATTTTAGGTAATCCATATATTCTTGGTGGAATTGATGTGGTTGTTATAAGCTTATTTCTTTCGGTCCGTGAAATAAGTTCATGTTTGTATAGTTTTTCTACCAATTCGTTGTTTTTGGTCTGTAGTCTAGTGGTTGGGTCCTTCCTTAAGGTTCTATATGTATTTAAATCGTTAAGTATACTATCCATTTTTTTGTCATACTCAGTCTTATCCATTGCAACAGTCTTATTTCCTTTATCTGAAGTTAAAATTAATATGTCATCATTCTGTCTAAGAAATTTCCTTGTTTGTTCCACTGTGTCAAGTATTGCACGATCAGCTGCGTCTTCTTTGTTAGATGTTTTGTGGTCTTTTATTAATAAAGAGAATTTTGTGCGTGCTTCCTCTTGTTTTTCTTTGTCTTTAAGAGTCTGTACTAGCTCCTCTCCGTCTGCTATATATTTAAAGAGAGGGAATTTTCTCTTCTCTACTGGGATTGCGAACTTAGGGCCTTTCGCCAGTAACGCTTTTACGTCGTTCGGGAATTCTATATTCGTCTTATTTACAAACCAATCGTTTGTGTTATTGTTGTTGTTGTTCAAGAGAACGCTGTTCCGTTGTTTTCGTAGTCTCTCATGTTTGGATTCATGATGTCTCTTCAAAGTTGTTGTTAATTTTTCGGCTATTGTGTTCTCACTCTTCATAAATGTTTTAAAATTATTTTCGTCCAGCTTTTCTTGTAACTTTTTTGTTGCTTTTTCCTTCTCTTTGTTTTGTCTGGCTAGTATGTTATGTTTATGTTTTATTAATAAGCTTAATATGTTTGTGTGAAAATTATGCGTATGTCTTTCTAATATTTTGTTAATGTCCGAATGTGTGTCAGTATCTTTTGTAAAAATCATCTTGTATTTTGAGTTATTGCTGATAAATTTTGGGACTAATTTTGATTTCCTACATTTTAAGAGAAATTTTATGCTAGACTTAAGTTTTACTAATTTCTTTGTTGTTGATTGATACTTGTTAATCACCGTCTTATATTTGTTATAGTTGGACTTAATTTCTGCATAAGCCATGGTGTTGGAATATGTTTTCGGCGTGCGTGTTTTCGTCCACCAGTCTTAATTTTTGTTTATAAAAATTATTTGTTGTTATTGATTCAGTTTCTAGTCCGAATACATCACTATATTTCTTCGTAAGTTGGCTGTGAAACTGTGGAGGAAAATTGTTTGATAACGTAGTTAGTACTGCGTTTTCACGCTGTTCTTTATTTGCTTCGATTATTTCGTAGCGGGAAAGCGGTTCATACTTTAAACTTGATATGTTTACTATTTGATCTATATTTGTAGTATTTAGCAATCGTATGATTGCGTTTTGGGGTTTGGTTATGGTATTTGCCAAATAAGTACCATGTTGAATTTCTTGATTTGGAATCAATACACTGTGATCTTGTGAACTCATTTCAATTTTTCGGACAACTTGGGATCTTGCTGGCAAAACTATTGAATTATTACCAGAACTGTACGATGTTAGTACATATATCGGATATTTTGGGTTGTTTGGTCTAATTATTAACCAGTCTTCGGACGGATTGAAGTCTAATTGACAGTTGTATTTTCTTATAAAAACGATTCCTAGTATTCCATCACATGGAATAGCGAATTGGGAATTAACGATGTGAAAGTCGTGTAGGATTATATGTAGGAAATGAAGTGTCAGGCGGGCATAATAATCATGGCGATCGTGAAGTAGCTAGTAAGCGAGACAGAACGACACGCAGCGGCCGTACCTATCTGGTCGATTCACTCATTAGCAAATAAAGCAGAAGGGTTGATTTGAAAAAGCACTCGCAATCGTACTCTCGCCTCGATCACATCGCGCACCCAAATTCATCACTGAGGCCATTCTTAATAAGACTAATAAGACTAACCACGGAAACACATCCGTATAATATTGAATTTAATAAACAGGGAAATATAAAATCCCCACAAACTGGGGGCTCAACCGAGATTTTGGCCCAAGACAATTAGTGAAATTTGTGTGTGTGTGAAGTTCGCAGTTAAACAGACAAATTGTTAAAATTGCATGCATTAACGTGTAATACATATACAAAGTCAAGATTGGCGAACGAATTTCACAAGAAGCAACCAATACAAGTTCAAAAAGTAGTGGAAGTTGGTGTGACTGTACGAGAGTTGACGACTGGATGGCGAGACGGTGAGCGGTTGGACGACGCAAGAAGAGCGTCACTAAGAATTTTGGCGCCAATTTAGACGAAAGGCAGGCATCTGAAGCTGGAAGCAGCTCAAGAAGGGTGGCGACTCGAGAGGAAAAGAGAAATCAGATAGCAGACACGAAGTTGATGATAACTAGTGTTTACTGTGGAAGCAGACAGACCGAGAGAGCAGACAGCGGGCACGAAGTTGATGATAATTAGTGTTCACTGTGGAAGCAGACAGCAGACACGAAGTTGATGATAACTAGCGTTTACTGTGGAAGCAGACAGACCGAGAGAGCAGATAGCAGGCACGAATGATAACCAGTGCAGACAAAAAGAGAGAGAGAGCAGACAGCGGGCACGAAGTTGATGATAACTAGAGTTCACTGTGGAAGCGGAAAACCAAAAGAGCAGAGAGCGGACAACACAAACCGTTACAAGAAGCAGACGATGCCGACAAGACCAAACGAGAAGAAGGCAGCGGACACGAAGCTGAGACAATTTGGTGTGAAAGCAGACAAAGAGAGACCAAGAGAACGAGTGGAAAACAACAGAGTGAGCTGCGACAGCCGAGTGAGTAGCAACAAAGAGCCAACCGAACATTCGCAAGAAGTCTGAGTGAGTTGCGACAACGATATTGAGTTGCTACATAGAGCAAGACGACTACAGTTGGGTGAGCCGTTTTATTATTGTTTTGAGTGTAAGTTACTTTGCTTGCACGACGAGACCAGACCGGTGGCAGAAATATTGACGAAATTGATGCGAGCTGCAGAGAGCACATTTCTAAGAATCGTCTGAATAATCCATAACCTACCCCAATTTGACCTACATTAACATAGCGTGTAAATTTTGCTAAGTTTGATTGAAATTTTATTAATTGTTACTAACCATACATTAATATTCCAATCTTGTTAAGCAATATACGTACAGGTAATTGTGTGAAATGGATCGAGGTGAGATTCTAACATTGCGTATTGAGGAGTTGCGCAGTAAATTAAATGAGTTAGGGCTAGAGACTACAGGCCTTAAAGCTGAGCTGCAAACGCGTCTACTCGCATTACGATCTACATTACGATCAAATAGAAACCGAGAATGATGGGCAAGAGGCAGATTTCGCCTCAGTTAGAACAATTCGAGAAGTCCCGAACACAGATGGGCACAGGTCATGGTTTACACTAAAAGATGTGGAGGGAAGCGTTTCCAAATTTTGCGGTTTAGGTTCGATTGATGTTGTACAATGGATTAGGGAATTAGAAGAATGCGCTTTAACCGTACAGTGGAGTCAGTTACAGCTTTTTGTGTATGCAAAACAACTGTTAAAAGGAGCTGCATTGTCGTTTATACGTAGTAAGAGAAATATTTGTAGTTGGGAGTCCCTGAAGGTTGCTTTGAAAAATGAATTTAGAGTAAAGGTTTCATCAGCAGAAGTTCACAGAAGACTAAGCAATCGACAGTTGAAGAAAGGTGAGAACTTGTACGAATTCTTGTATTCGTTAATGGAAAACGCAAAGCCGATCGATTTGGATGATGAAAGTTTAATCGAGTATTTCGTAGAAGGTATACCAGACATGAGAGCAAATAAGGCATTATTGTATCAAACAAGAACGTTGGATGCGTTAAAAGTTCAAATAGAGACCTATTTAAAATCCTATGATCCTAGGAAGTCGTCAAAGAAATCAACATTTGAATCATCTTTTCACAAGCAAGGCAGAGATAATAGAGAGAAAAGTTTGATAACAAAGGGAGAACGCAAATGCTTTAAGTGTGGTGATCCTTCGCACATGATGAGAGACTGTAGCAAGAAAACGTTTACTTGTTTTAAGTGTGGCGAAACAGGCCATCGTTCATTTGAATGCAAGGGAAAAGATACCACTAAAGCGGAAAAAACCAATGTTGTAGAGGATAAATTAGGAAAACCATCCGGTAAATTTACTGATACGGGTTTGGAGTTGAAAGAAGTAACTTATAAAACGATTAAGTTCAACGGTCTAATTGATACAGGAGCAAATCTGAGCCTCATACGGAAGAGCGTGTTTGTCAAACTTGGAATTAAGTCGTTAACAGGATACTCGAAGAGCCTTACGGGCATTGGTGGAAGTTATGTCATGACGTTTGGTAGTTTTAGCATAAGTGTCATGATAGATGACATAGAGATGGAAGTCGAGTTTCATATCGTTCCTGATGAAGACATGGCATATCAGGCAATTTTAGGTAGAACCATATTAGATCACGTCGATTTAGTTGTTACAAAGAAAGGTACGAAGTTTGTAAGCATCAAGAGAAAAGAATCACTGTGTAAGGCGAATGGATCTTGTGATGAGTTGTTTAAGGAATTTGAAAGCATGCGTATGCATAGTGCAGAACAGAATAAAGTGGAAATCAAGAGTGACTTATCACGTATCAGTGCAGAAATCGCTAGTGAAGTTAAGAAATTGATTAAAAGTTATAAACCTATTAAAAATACAAACACTTCTATAGAAATGAAGATTGTATTAACCGATGAGTTGCCAGTTTATCAGCATCCAAGGCGTCTAGCAGAGTCCGATCAAAACATTGTTGACAGTACAGTACAAGAATGGTTGGAGGAAAAGATAATAAAGCCAAGTTTTTCCGAATATGCTTCGCCTGTTGTACTTGTAACAAAGAAGAATGGGAAAAAGCGTCTGTGCTGCGATTACAGAAAGCTAAATGAGAAAGTGGTCCGAGATAATTTTCCTATGCCACAGATGGATACCGTATTAGAAAAACTTCAAGGTGCGTTAGTTTATACTACTCTAGATCTAACAAATGGTTTTTTTCACGTTCCCGTTGAAGAAAAATCTTAGAAGTACACAGCATTCGTAACCCAGAATGGTCAGTATGAATTCCTATATGTACCATTCGGAATTTCAAACTCTCCAGCAGTTTTTACAGGATTTATAATGGCAGTAATGAGAGAATCAGTGAAGAATGGAGATGCAGTGGTGTATATGGACGATATAATTATACCAAGCGTTAGCGTGAATGATGGTTTAATTAAACTTAAACGGGTGTTGAAGATAGCTGCGGAAAATGGGTTGAGAATAAACTGGGAGAAATGTCAGATACTGCAGAGTAAAGTAAATTTTTTGGGCTATATAGTTTAAAATGGAAGTATTAAGCCAAGTAAGGAGAAGACTGATGCCGTTTCAAGATTTCCGATCCCACATGATAAGAAGTCAGTTCAACGAATTTTAGGGTTAACATCATATTTCCGTAGATTCATCGAAGGATACGCAGTAACAGCTAAGCCCTTGACTGACATTTTGCGAAAAGACAAGAAGTTTGAGTTTAAAGAATTGCAAATGGTAGCGTTCGAGCAATTAAAGATAGCATTGACCAAAGGTCCCGTTTTAAAGTTATACAATCCTAAGCTAAAGACTGAGATTCACACTGATGCCTCGAAACATGGTTTCGGAGCTGCGCTTTTACAGAAAGATTCAGAAGATGGTTTATTTCATCCGGTACAGTATATGAGTCGGAAAACTAAACCTTGCGAAGAGAACTACGATTCATATGAACTTGAGGTTTTAGCGGTTATAGGAGCATTAATTAAGTGGCGTGTATATGTGTTAAGATTGTCACAGATTGTAATGCGTTCACGATGACAATAAAAAAGAAAGAGGTTCCATTACGTGTAGCACGTTGGGCAATGTACCTACAAGATTTCGATTACCAGATTGAACATCGTTCCGGTTTAAAGATGCGGCATGTGGATGCCTTGAGCCGACACCATAACCCATAGACTGAAGGAAGCACAGTTGTCAGATGATTGGACTAAATTGATTAAGAGCTTAGTTCAGGAGAAGGGATATGAAGATTTTTACATTGAAAATGAAATATTGTTAAAGAACCCCGATCAAGAACTTATAGTCGTACCCTCGCAGATGGAAAAGGAAATAATACAGATTGCACACAAACAAGGACATTTTGGAGCTAGAAAGACTCAGGATATCGTAGAAAAATCGTATTATATTCCAAAGCTAAAAGAAAAGGTAGCCCGTGTTGTTGAGTGTTGCGTGGAATGTCTTATTGTTAATGCCAAAACCCGTAAAAAGGAAGGATATTTGATGCCGATAAGCAAAGGAGATCAGCCATTAATGACATATCACATTGATCACGTTGGCCCGATGGAGGTCACAACAAAGCGTTACAATCATATACTTGTTATTGTTGATGGTTTCTCTAAGTTTGTATGGTTGTATCCGACTCGTGAAACTGGAGTCGATGAAGTAGTTAGTTGTCTTGAAAAGCAGGCCATAATTTTTGGTAACCCAGTGAGAATAATTTCTGACAGGGGAGCAGCATTCACATCCAATGCGTTTAAAGAATATTGTAACAAACAGGATATACAGCATTTACTGATAGCAACAGGTGTACCCCGTGGCAATGGCCAAGTAGAAAGGATGCATAAGATAATAGTTCCGATGATTTCAAAGTTAAGCCAAGAGAATGAGGAAACTGGTACAAGTATGTAGGACGTGTGCAACAACTTGTTAATAATACTGCCCCAAGAAGTACAAAAGTTACACCTTTTAAGATATTGACAGGAATAGAGATGCGTAGTCCTGGTGATCCTGAAATAAAAAAGCTGATAACCGATTCGTTAATAGAAGAATTAGACCGTGATCATGAAGAGGTTAGGGCGGAGGCTCGAAAGAATATCGATGAACTACAACAGGAAATGAAAAGAACGTTTGACAAAAACAGGAAATGGGAAAGAAAATATAATTTAAACGACTTAGTGGCGATTAAACGTACGCAGTATGGGACAGGAATAAAGTTGAGAGGTAAATACTTAGGACCATATAAAGTCACAAAGGTGAATAGGCACGGTCGATACGAAGTTGAGAAAGTTGGCGATAGTGAAGGACCTTGTAAGACATCAACAGTGGCTGAGTTTATGAAGCCTTGGCTAGGATCATTCGGGTCGAATGACATGTCAGGACAGCCGATTGTAGGAAATGAAATGTCAGGCGGGCATAATAATCATGGCGATCGTGAAGTAGCTAGTGAGCGAGATAGAACGACACGCAGCGGCCGTACCTATCTGGTCGACTCACTCATTAGCAAATAAAGCAGAAGGGTTGATTTGAAAAAGCACTTGCAATCGTACTCTCGCCTCGATCACATCGCGCACCCAAATTCATCACTGAGGCCAATATTATAATAAATAAATATATGTATTCTTAACACAAAGAAACATTGTTAATAATAAGACTAACCACGGAAACACATCCGTATAATATTGCATTAAATAAACAGGGAAATATAAAATTCCCACATATATATTTTGAAGATTGTATTTCAACAGAAGTAAACCCTATGGATTTAGTTACTTCTTGACTCATTCCTTGTATATTTATGATTTTATTGGTTTGGATACTTTGAAAATTGTCGGAATTTTCTTTTAAGATAGATATTTCAGATCCTGTGTCTATTAAGAATACTAACTTTTTTCCCGTTGCCACATTCGAGAAGGTAACAAACGTTTTTTGACTAAAACTGATGGCGTGAATCTTGTTACTCTTTACTGCTGGGTATCTAAAGGTGCTTGGGGGTTCCCGAAGCATTCTGTGCTACTCTAACATTATTCTTAGTATAACCGTTTTGTCGGTTATTTCCTCGGTTACCTTTATTATTCCTGTTGTAACCTCTGTTGTTTCCTCTGTAATTATTATTGCTGTTTTGTTGGGAATTTTGGCCGTTATTGTTATTATTATAATTATTGTAATAACCACGAGCATTGCCTCTACCACGTTAATTATATTTGTTATTATAATTACCACGGTTTCTTTGGGCATACAGAACCGTATTTGGGTTTCCTGTTATCTCAGTACTCTTTTGTAAGTACTTTGCTATAGCTTCGTCCATGGTTTTGAAATTACCGGGGTCAAGTATAGTTTTAATTCTATTTTGCTCGCAATTTCCAATCATTGCTTCTATAGCATCGTCTGTGCTATTCTTAAGAGCAAGTGCCGGTGGCATACCTTCATCGACATACGCAGATTGAAGGATTTTTCGTAAGTTATCTATCTCCGAAGTAAATTTGTCAGCGGTTTTACCTTTCTGAGTGGTATTCTTCAATTTGGCTTTTATATTTTGGATGTTTCACCAATTACAATGCCTTGCAATTTTTGTATTATTGCTTCAATTGAAGTTTCTTGTTGGACTTCAAATAGTGTTGGGCCAATAATTTTTGATTTTATTACCTCAACTGCTATGCTTTCGCAGTCGCCTTTCATCATATCTACCAACCTCAAAGCTGTTACAAATCTTTGGAGTTGCAGTTTTGTTCCATTGAATTAGGGATGGCCATGTTAATATCCTTCATATATGCCCTTCGGGCATTCAGTTCTGCCTTTCTGTCGGTTGTGTTTATGACACTTGTATTAATTTCTAAATCTGATTCGTTGTCTTGTTCAGACAATGCTTCTATATCAGGTAGTCTCAAAAGCGCAGGAATTGTTAGATCGTTAAGATCTTCTTTCTTCTATTTCTTCCTCGCTTGTTTCAGATTCTTCACCTTCTTGCTCTGTTTTTTTTTTTACAAGTGTTTATGCTCAGAGGTGAATTAAGTACGGTAGGTACAAATATATCGAGATTGTATTTTGTCTTTATAGAAATAAGGTTTGCACGTAACTTGATCAATAGATTGGAAATCTTTGACCAGTTTGTTTTACCAATGTTCTCTCTATTAATATGCACTAAATTTCTTGCTTCGTTGAAAGAACCACCAGAATTTTTGCGTGCTTGTTTATTGTTTCCTTTTGGATATTTCTATTCTGTGTTACGCATTTATAAGATTTTTTGAAATTTTCTTTTATATTTTGGATATGGAGAAGTAATTCTTCTCATTCCGTGCTTAAAAGTTTATTTTTTCTTTCTTAATTTTCTGTTACTTACTCATCTGAGTCTGCTATATTAACAGTTTCTATATCTGCTTTAAAATTGTTATGTACCCATTCACGGACATCCTTATTTTTAGGTCTGCGTAATAATAATCTGCTATATGCTACTTTTATGGATTTTTTCATAAGGTCTACAATATTTCTTTTATATTTGTAGTTATAAGCTAACCAAAATTTTATTTCCTTGTACTTGTTACCTACTGGTCCCGAGTATATGAGGAAATCAAGGAAAGGAATATATATTTTTTTAGATGTTTTGTTTGTATTTTATTCATACTTATTCGATTTATACTTTATTTTGGCAAGAACTTATTATTGTTGGGCTTCATCCATTAGGTAGAAGCGAAATGTGCCTGTTGAATTCGAAAAACAGCATATATTTGGCACTGTGACAATAAAACTCATCTGTACCATTGTACTTCCTTGAACTGGGAAATCTTCTCCCGTTATATCAAGGTATGCTGATCTGATCTGTACTAAATTTATTGAACTTTGTGCTGAGTTAATATTACCTCTTCTGAAAACCTCAACTAAATCTGCTGCAATACTAGGATTCCTATATACTATCTTCCTAAAATAATCGTCTAATGTACTCATCTTAATCAGTTGATATATATATTTTTTTTTGTTCAGTTTAATTTTTGTTTTTATTTGGAAAATTGGAAAAAAATTTTTTTTTTTTAGATAACTTTTTTGAAATGCACTGTTACAATAATTGATGCATATGTTATTTAGATCTTATCAAGATCTATAGCATGGCTTAAGGCTCGTTTTGTTACACATTTATTGTGTAGTTTATATGCTTTGTATAACACATATGCGCTCTTTATTACCACAATTATTAATAAAAGTGCATTTGTTGGTTTCTAATCGACATTTGATGACTCTATTTTGTTAATCACATTAGCAGTGGAGTCCACTGTCTTGGTATCTATTAACCCCATATTAGGTTCATCAAATATGTCATCAAACTTGTTTATTCTATTGTCAAACATTCAATTTAAAAGATTTTTTTTTAATTATTGTTTGTTTTGAATATTTTGTTTTTAAATGTTTGTTTTTAATGTTTTGTTTTTAAATGCTTGTTTTTAATGTCTTGTTTTCTTCTATTTTTTTTTTTACATGTGTTCCGCAGTCGTTTGGAAAGACTTTTTTATCTTTGGGATTTCGTTTTCAGGTTGTGGCGTTGTTTTTATTTTTGGCTTTGCCACGTTGTGTATTGTAGAGTATGTTGATGGGATGTTGGTTGTGGCTTTATTCTTTCTTTCGCTCAATTGGTTTTTTATGCATCGTCGTGTAATTGCACTGGCGTGTTGTGTCCCAAAACGGTGACTTTATGCATAAAAAATAAACATTTTTCAGGGTGAAACTTTAGGTTGTGTTACCTACACTTCTCAAAATATTTTGCTCTACTTAGTTGATCTAAAATGTCATCAATTCTTGGTAATGGAAATTTATCGGACAACAATTTTTTATTAAATTGACGATAGTCAATTACTAATCGCCATTTTTTATTTTCTGAATTCGGTAACGATTTTTTCGGTACTAATAAAAGTGGGCTATTGCAAGGAGATACAGAGTGCTCGACTATTTCGTCTTTTATAAGCTTTTAGATTTGTCTTTGTATTTCGTCTTTCTGACTATGAGGATTTCTATAATTTTTAATGTAAATTGCCTCATCGTCCACCAGTCTTAATTTTTGTTTATAAAAATTATTTGTTGTTATTGATTCAGTTTCTAGTCCGAATACATCACTATATTTCTTCGTAAGTTGGCTGTGAAACTGTGGAGGAAAATTGTTTGATAACGTAGTTAGTACTGCGTTTTCACGCTGTTCTTTATTTGCTCCGATTATTTCGTAGCGGGAAAGCGGTTCATACTTTAAACTTGATATGTTTACTATTTGATCTATTTTTGTAGTATTTAGCAATCGTATGATTGCGTTTTGGGGTTTGGTTATGGTATTTGCCAAATAAGTACCATGTTGAATTTCTTGATTTGGAATCAATACACTGTGATCTTGTGAACTTATTTCAATTTTTCGGACAACTTGGGATCTTGCTGGCAAAACTATTGAATTATTACCAGAACTGTACGATATTGGTACATATATCGGATATTTTGGGTTGTTTGGTCTAATTATTAACCAGTCTTCGGACGGATTGAAGTCTAAGTGACAGTTGTATTTTCTTATGAAAACGATTCCTAGTATTCCATCACATGGAATAGCGAATTGGGAATTAACGATGTGAAAGTCGTATGGGATTATATGTAGGAAATGAAGTGTCAGGCGGGCATAATAATCATGGCGATCGTGAAGTAGCTAGTGAGCGAGACAGAACGACACGCAGCGGCCGTACCTATCTGGTCGACTCACTCATTAGCAAATAAAGCAGAAGGGTTGATTTGAAAAAGCACTCGCAATCGTACTCTCGCCTCGATCACATCGCGCACCCAAATTCATCACTGAGGCCATTACTATAATAAATAAATATATGTATTCTTAACACAACGAAACATTGTTAATAATAAGACTAACCACGGAAACACATCCGTATAATATTGAATTAAATAAACAGGGAAATATAAAATCCCCACAAACTGGGGGCTCAACCGAGATTTTGGCCCAAGACAATTAGTGAAATTTGTGTGTGTGTGAAGTTCGCAGTTAAACAGACAAATTGTTAAAATTGCATGCATTAACGTGTAATACATATACAAAGTCAAGATTGGCGAACGAATTTCACAAGAAGCAACCAATACAAGTTCAAAAAGTAGTGGAAGTTGGTGTGACTGTACGAGAGTTGACGACTGGATGGCGAGACGGTGAGCGGTTGGACGACGCAAGAAGAGCGTCACTAAGAATTTTGGCGCCAATTTAGACGAAAGGCAGGCATCTGAAGCTGGAAGCAGCTCAAGAAGGGTGGCGACTCGAGAGGAAAAGAGAAATCAGACAGCAGACACGAAGTTGATGATAACTAGTGTTTACTGTGGAAGCAGACAGACCGAGAGAGCAGACAGCGGGCACGAAGTTGATGATAATTAGTGTTCACTGTGGAAGCAGACAGCAGACACGAAGTTGATGATAACTAGCGTTTACTGTGGAAGCAGATAGACCGAGAGAGCAGATAGCAGGCACGAATGATAACCAGTGCAGACAAAATGAGAGAGAGAGCAGACAGCGGGCACGAAGTTGATGATAACTAGAGTTCACTGTGGAAGCGGAAAACCAAAAGAGCAGAGAGCGGACAACACAAACCGTTACAAGAAGCAGACGACGCCGACAAGACCAAACGAGAAGGCAGCGGACACGAAGCTGAGACAATTTGGTGTGAAAGCAGACAAAGAGAGACCAAGAGAACGAGTGGAAAACAACAGAGTGAGCTGCGACAGCCGAGTGAGTAGCAACAAAGAGCCAACCGAACATTCGCAAGAAGTCTGAGTGAGTTGCGACAACGATATTGAGTTGCTACATAGAGCAAGACGACTACAGTTGGGTGAGCCGTTTTATTATTGTTTTGAGTGTAAGTTAATTTGCTTGCACGACGAGACCAGACCGGTGGCAGAAATATTGACGAAATTGATGCGAGCTGCAGAGAGCACATTTCTAAGAATCGTCTGAATAATCCATAACCTACCCCAATTTGACCTACATTAACATAGCGTGTAAATTTTGCTAAGTTTGATTGAAATTTTATTAATTGTTACTAACCATACATTAATATTCCAATCTTGTTAAGCAATATACGTACAGGTAATTGTGTGAAATGGATCGAGGTGAGATTCTAACATTGCGTATTGAGGAGTTGCGCAGTAAATTAAATGAGTTAGGGCTAGAGACTACAGGCCTTAAAGCTGAGCTGCAAACGCGTCTACTCGCATTACGATCTACATTACGATCAAATAGAAACCGAGAATGATGGGCAAGAGGCAGATTTCGCCTCAGTTAGAACAATTCGAGAAGTCCCGAACACAGATGGGCACAGGTCATGGTTTACACTAAAAGATGTGGAGGGAAGCGTTTCCAAATTTTGCGGTTTAGGTTCGATTGATGTTGTACAATGGATTAGGGAATTAGAAGAATGCGCTTTAACCGTACAGTGGAGTCAGTTACAGCTTTTTGTGTATGCAAAACAACTGTTAAAAGGAGCTGCATTGTCGTTTATACGTAGTAAGAGAAATATTTGTAGTTGGGAGTCCCTGAAGGTTGCTTTGAAAAATGAATTTAGAGTAAAGGTTTCATCAGCAGAAGTTCACAGAAGACTAAGCAATCGACAGTTGAAGAGAGGTGAGAACTTGTACGAATTCTTGTATTCGTTAATGGAAAACGCAAAGCCGATCGATTTGGATGATGAAAGTTTAATCGAGTATTTCGTAGAAGGTATACCAGACATGAGAGCAAATAAGGCATTATTGTATCAAACAAGAACGTTGGATGCGTTAAAAGTTCAAATAGAGACCTATTTAAAATCCTATGATCCTAGGAAGTCGTCAAAGAAATCAACATTTGAATCATCTTTTCACAAGCAAGGCAGAGATAATAGAGAGAAAAGTTTGATAACAAAGGGAGAACGCAAATGCTTTAAGTGTGGTGATCCTTCGCACATGATGAGAGACTGTAGCAAGAAAACGTTTACTTGTTTTAAGTGTGGCGAAACAGGCCATCGTTCATTTGAATGCAAGGGAAAAGATACCACTAAAGCGGAAAAAACCAATGTTGTAGAGGATTATTGATTTTTTATCGATAATTATCTTTGTGCTGTTTATTTAAATTTTTATATATATTTTTTTTTGTTGTTTTTTTTTTTTGCCTTGTGTTTATTTTGGCTTTTCAATGGCTTGTTGTCTACCCAATTGCAAGCATTCTGATCGTTTTGACGATCAGTATAGAGCAATATCGTGTTGGCTTTGCGACAATCTTATTCACTTAAAATGTGCTGGCCTCAACGGCCGTGATTACGACAAATTTTCTGGTTTGTCTGTGTCTAAGCCTGAGCTTGGCTTAATGCGCTGGACTTGCCCATCTTGTGCCAGCCAGCAGCTTGATTTTAGCCGAATGTACAGGGATCTTCGTTTAAAGTTTCTTTCTCTAAATAAAATGGCCAAACAGCTGTCTAATGAGTGTGACTCTAGCATAAATTTATTGTCGCAATTCAAGTTTGATCCACCTTCTAAGGAATTGCCCAAGAAATGTACCCTTGAGTTGCCTCATAAGCAGTCGCCCGCACTCTCTATTACATCTTCTCCCATTTTACTTTCGCCTACACCATCTTCTTGTCCCTCTTTATGCTCTTCTTTTCAGATTGATGTACCCACTACAAGCCCTGGTGTACCTCAATCTATCCCTCACGGGAACTCTGATCAATTACTGGATCATGCTGGCTTTCAATCACTTGCGGATCCCAATGCTCCTCCGCCTCCACTAACTGTAGTGCCTCATCGTAAACAATTATTTATCTCTAGGCTTGCTCCAGATACTTCTGAATCGTCTGTGGCAGCTTACATTGGTAATATATGCCCTGCTAAGGTTTTAATTCAAAAGTTTAAGTTTTCTAGGCCTCGCGAAATCTCCTCTTTTAAAATTACTGTACCAAATGAGTATTTCTCAGCTATGGTTGACCCTAACTTTTGGCCAGAGGGCCTAGTTGTACACGAATTTGCGCCCAATAAGCGCTCCCGCCCTTTGCCTGTCCACCTTCCTAATGTATCTTCTGCTTCAAAAAACTAATAACGTCTAGTCTTTGCATTCACTATCAAAATGTAAGAGGACTTCTTACCAAGCTCTCGAAACTATTCTGCGATAGCCAAACCTTTTCGGCTGACATATTAGCTTTCTCTGAAACTTGGCTTAACTCCTCTGTTCTGGATAATGAAATTCTTTCTAATAACTTTATTTCTTATAGGCTTGATCGTGTTGGTCGTCGTGGCGGCGGAGTACTCATTGCAGTCAACTCGAATCTGTGCTCAAGTGTTGTGCCGATTGATCTCCCCTTAGGTGTTGAGGTTATTTGCGTCGAAGTTACATGTTCTAACTTTAGCTTATATATCTCTTGTTCATACATTCCTCCAGCTTCTGATATGATGATCTACATGCACCATGCTGATGCTTTGCGAACTATTTTTAGTCGTCTTAAAGATCGTGATTTTTTTATAGCTTTAGGTGATTTTAACTTGCCTAATGTTTCTTGGCTTGCTGATGATAATCTATCTTTCTTAATTCCTTCATCTCAACATGTTTTTCTTGATAGCCTACTTGAATGTCCGCTATATCAGTTGAATTCTTTTCTTAACTCTTCTAAAAGAATCCTCGATCTTGTTTTTGTCTCTGATCCCACTGTTAGTGCTGTATCACAAACACAGCCCCTAGTGAAGCCTGAAGATACTTATCACCCTACCATTGAAATTACTATTTCTTACAATTCCGTTAATAATTCATTCAATAACATCTCAAATTCTCGTCGCAGATGTTTTCGTAAAACAAATTTCAATCTTCTTAACAGCCTTATTTTCTCTTTTGATTGGTCATTTCTATTTGAGTGCTGTGATATAGATTGTGCAGTAAATTTTTTCTACTCTGCTCTTAATTCTCTAATTGATAAATGCGTTCCTTATGTGAATGTCTCTACCGTCTCCAGTGCGCCAGTCTGGTTCACACGTAGGCTCTCTAATCTCCGTAACATTAAATCGAGATATTTTAAAAGATTTAAAAAAACTGGTTCGCGACTTGACTATGCAAATTATTGTGTAGCCAAATCTCAATTTTGCCTTTTAAATACTCAATGCTACAATAATTATATCGTTCGCTGTAAGGTTGAATTTTATAATAACCCCAAAAGATTTTATAACTTTGTTAATTCCAAAAGACGCTGTAATTTACTACCTTCCACCTTCAGACTTAATGACCAGACTGCTAATTGTGATTCAGATATTGCAGATCTGTTTGCTAAATTCTTTCAGTCGACTTATTCTTCTACTGCTTCGGATCCCACACCTTATCCCTTCACAATTCCACATTTAAATTGTATGTTTTTTCCTAATATTACTGAAGACTGTATTATCTCTAGCTTGTCATCTATGACGTCTTCCTTCGTACCCGGGCCTGATAATATACCTAGTTGCATCCTTAAAATGTGTTCGATTTCCCTATCTAAGCCTTTATCTCGGTTATTCTTTATATCGAGTGAGACTTGTCGCTTCCCTGATATTTGGAAGGAGTCTTTTATTATTCCGCTTTTTAAAAAGGGTAACAAATCGGATATTTCTAACTACCGTGGCATTGCCAAACTTTCGGCAATACCTAAGCTGTTTGAGAAAATTATTACGTCTTCCCTTCAACACCTATCCAGATCCGCTATTTCTGCTTGTCAGCATGGCTTCATGAAAGGTCGTTCGTCGCTTACCAACCTTTTAGAATTGACTACCCTTGTACACCATGGCTTCCGTAAAAAGTGTCAAACTGATGTTATTTATACTGACTTTAGTAAGGCTTTCGATACGGTTGATCATTCCTTGCTTCTCATGAAACTTAACATCATGGGTTTTTCCCCGAAACTATTGGCTTGGTTAAAGTCGTATCTTATTGGCAGAACCCAAAAGGTGTCTTTTCGTTCCTCGATATCTAAAACTGTTCGAGTTACGTCAGGTGTCCCCCAAGGCAGTCATCTGGGCCCACTGTTATTTACCTTGTTTATAAACGATTTGCCTTTGGCCTTGGCTCATTCACGCGTGCTCATGTTTGCGGATGACGTGAAGATTTGCTATTCATATAATGATCCTTCTTTCCAACAGTACTTGCAATCAGATCTCGATGCGTTCTGTGTTTGGTGTCACGTTAATAAATTACACCTTAATGCCTCTAAATGCTCTTTTATGACTTTCAGTCGTTTGTCGCCGTTCCTAGCTCAATACTCTATTAAGTCTGTTCTGTTAGATTGTGTACCATCATTTAAAGACTTAGGCGTTATGTTTGACCCAAAACTTTCTTTTAATATTCATATATCTTCAATTGTTAATAGAGCATGCAGTCTTCTTGGCTTCATTAAACGTTGGGCCAAAGAATTTGATGATCCATATGTGACAAAGGTTTTATACACTTCGTTAGTTCGCCCTACTCTAGAATATTGCTCACCAGTGTGGAACCCTCAATATGATGTTCACCAGCGTAGTATTGAATCGGTACAGAAGCAATTCCTTAAGTTTGCGTTACGCGGTCTTAATTGGGACCCGAATCTTCGCCTACCTTCTTATTCTGACAGACTTCTTCTTATTAATCTTCCTTCACTTTACAACCGTAGGCTCGTATTTGGGATTCTCTTTCTACATAAAGTAGTCAACGGCGAAGTCAGTTCTACCAATTTACTAGATACGCTATATTTTTGTGTTCCCTCACGTCGGACCAGAAACTTTTTTCCTCTTCACCTTAGTAGATGTTTGACTAACTACTCTCTTCACGAACCTCTTCGTGTTCTTTGCCAATCTTTTAACAACCTTTCTCACCTTATTTCTCCTCATCTATCTGTCACTTCTCTTCGCGCTATACTTTTTAATTATCTACAGCGTAACCACTGAAAGTATTCTGGACTGGATATTTGATTGGCTGCAACTCATCCCTGACCACATTGGCTGTGAATCGGGGCATAGCTGGCACCTTGTTGCAAATAAAACACCTCCATCGGGTCGGGGATGTTGTGCATATAGCTAAGCTACCTTAATGAATTAATTACTATTTGTATTTTAGCTTAAGCTTTTTCGTCGACTGCTGACTTAGTTGACGTAAATAAATAAATAAAATAAAAAAAATAAATTAGGAAAACCATCCGGTAAATTTACTGATACGGGTTTGGAGTTGAAAGAAGTAACTTATAAAACGATTAAGTTCAACGGTCTAATTGATACAGGAGCAAATCTGAGCCTCATACGGAAGAGCGTGTTTGTCAAACTTGGAATTAAGTCGTTAACAGGATACTCGAAGAGCCTTACGGGCATTGGTGGAAGTCATGTCATGACGTTTGGTAGTTTTAGCATAAGTGTCATGATAGATGACATAGAGATGGAAGTCGAGTTTCATATCGTTCCTGATGAAGACATGGCATATCAGGCAATTTTAGGTAGAACCATATTAGATCACGTCGATTTGGTTGTTACAAAGAAAGGTACGAAGTTTGTAAGCATCAAGAGAAAAGAATCACTGTATAAGGCGAATGGATCTTGTGATGAGTTGTTTAAGGAATTTGAAAGCATGCGTATGCATAGTGCAGAACAGAATAAAGTGGAAATCAAGAGTGACTTATCACATATCAGTGCAGAAATCGCTAGTGAAGTTAAGAAATTGATTAAAAGTTATAAACCTATTAGAAATACAAACACTTCTATAGAAATGAAGATTGTACTAACCGATGAGTTGCCAGTTTATCAGCATCCAAGGCGTCTAGCAGAGTCCGATCAAAACATTGTTGATAGTACAGTACAAGAATGGTTGGAGGAAAAGAAAATAAAGCCAAGTTTTTCCGAATATGCTTCGCCTGTTGTACTTGTAACAAAGAAGAATGGGAAAAAGCGTCTGTGCTGCGATTACAGAAAGCTAAATGAGAAAGTGGTCCGAGATAATTTTCCTATGCCACAGATGGATACCGTATTAGAAAAACTTCAAGGTGCGTTAGTTTATACTACTCTAGATCTAACAAATGGTTTTTTTCACGTTCCCGTTGAAGAAAAATCTTAGAAGTACACAGCATTCGTAACCCAGAATGGTCAGTATGAATTCCTATATGTACCATTCGGAATTTCAAACTCTCCAGCAGTTTTTACAGGATTTATAATGGCAGTAATGAGAGAATCAGTGAAGAATGGAGATGCAGTGGTGTATATGGACGATATAATTATACCAAGCGTTAGCGTGAATGATGGTTTAATTAAACTTAAACGGGTGTTGAAGATAGCTGCGGAAAATGGGTTGAGAATAAACTGGGAGAAATGTCAGATACTGCAGAGTAAAGTAAATTTTTTGGGCTATATAGTTTAAAATGGAAGTATTAAGCCAAGTAAGGAGAAGACTGATGCCGTTTCAAGATTTCCGATCCCACATGATAAGAAGTCAGTTCAACGAATTTTAGGGTTAACATCATATTTCCGTAGATTCATCGAAGGATACGCAGTAACAGCTAAGCCCTTGACTGACATTCCTAAGCTAAAGACTGAGATTCACACTGATGCCTCGAAACATGGTTTCGGAGCTGCGCTTTTACAGAAAGATTCAGAAGATGGTTTATTTCATCCGGTACAGTATATGAGTCGGAAAACTAAACCTTGCGAAGAGAACTACGATTCATATGAACTTGAGGTTTTAGCGGTTATAGGAGCATTAATTAAGTGGCGTGTATATGTGTTAAGATTGTCACAGATTGTAATGCGTTCACGATGACAATAAAAAAGAAAGAGGTTCCATTACGTGTAGCACGTTGGGCAATGTACCTACAAGATTTCGATTACCAGATTGAACATCGTTCCGGTTTAAAGATGCGGCATGTGGATGCCTTGAGCCGACACCATAACCCATAGACTGAAGGAAGCACAGTTGTCAGATGATTGGACTAAATTGATTAAGAGCTTAGTTCAGGAGAAGGGATATGAAGATTTTTACATTGAAAATGAAATATTGTTAAAGAACCCCGATCAAGAACTTATAGTCGTACCCTCGCAGATGGAAAAGGAAATAATACAGATTGCACACAAACAAGGACATTTTGGAGCTAGAAAGACTCAGGATATCGTAGAAAAATCGTATTATATTCCAAAGCTAAAAGAAAAGGTAGCCCGTGTTGTTGAGTGTTGCGTGGAATGTCTTATTGTTAATGCCAAAACCCGTAAAAAGGAAGGATATTTGATGCCGATAAGCAAAGGAGATCAGCCATTAATGACATATCACATTGATCACGTTGGCCCGATGGAGGTCACAACAAAGCGTTACAATCATATACTTGTTATTGTTGATGGTTTCTCTAAGTTTGTATGGTTGTATCCGACTCGTGAAACTGGAGTCGATGAAGTAGTTAGTTGTCTTGAAAAGCAGGCCATAATTTTTGGTAACCCAGTGAGAATAATTTCTGACAGGGGAGCAGCATTCACATCCAATGCGTTTAAAGAATATTGTAACAAACAGGATATACAGCATTTACTGATAGCAACAGGTGTACCCCGTGGCAATGGCCAAGTAGAAAGGATGCATAAGATAATAGTTCCGATGATTTCAAAGTTAAGCCAAGAGAATGAGGAAACTGGTACAAGTATGTAGGACGTGTGCAACAACTTGTTAATAATACTGCCCCAAGAAGTACAAAAGTTACACCTTTTAAGATATTGACAGGAATAGAGATGCGTAGTCCTGGTGATCCTGAAATAAAAAAGCTGATAACCGATTCGTTAATAGAAGAATTAGACCGTGATCGTGAAGAGGTTAGGGCGGAGGCTCGAAAGAATATCGATGAACTACAACAGGAAATGAAAAGAACGTTTGACAAAAACAGGAAATGGGAAAGAAAATATAATTTAAACGACTTAGTGGCGATTAAACGTACGCAGTATGGGACAGGAATAAAGTTGAGAGGTAAATACTTAGGACCATATAAAGTCACAAAGGTGAATAGGCACGGTCGATACGAAGTTGAGAAAGTTGGCGATAGTGAAGGACCTTGTAAGACATCAACAGTGGCTGAGTTTATGAAGCCTTGGCTAGGATCATTCGGGTCGAATGACATGTCAGGACAGCCGATTGTAGGAAATGAAATGTCAGGCGGGCATAATAATCATGGCGATCGTGAAGTAGCTAGTGAGCGAGATAGAACGACACGCAGCGGCCGTACCTATCTGGTCGACTCACTCATTAGCAAATAAAGCAGAAGGGTTGATTTGAAAAAGCACTTGCAATCGTACTCTCGCCTCGATCACATCGCGCACCCAAATTCATCACTGAGGCCAATATTATAATAAATAAATATATGTATTCTTAACACAAAGAAACATTGTTAATAATAAGACTAACCACGGAAACACATCCGTATAATATTGAATTAAATAAACAGGGAAATATAAAATTCCCACATATATATTTTGAAGATTGTATTTCAACAGAAGTAAACCCTATGGATTTAGTTACTTCTTGACTCATTCCTTGTATATTTATGATTTTATTGGTTTGGATACTTTGAAAATTGTCGGAATTTTCTTTTAAGATAGATATTTCAGATCCTGTGTCTATTAAGAATACTAACTTTTTTCCCGTTGCCACATTCGAGAAGGTAACAAACGTTTTTTGACTAAAACTGATGGCGTGAATCTTGTTACTCTTTACTGCTGGGTATCTAAAGGTGCTTGGGGGTTCCCGAAGCATTCTGTGCTACTCTAACATTATTCTTAGTATAACCGTTTTGTCGGTTATTTCCTCGGTTACCTTTATTATTCCTGTTGTAACCTCTGTTGTTTCCTCTGTAATTATTATTTCTGTTTTGTTGGGAATTTTGGCCGTTATTGTTATTATTATAATTATTGTAATAACCACGAGCATTGCCTCTACCACGTTAATTATATTTGTTATTATAATTACCACGGTTTCTTTGGGCATACAGAACCGTATTTGGGTTTCCTGTTATCTCAGTACTCTTTTGTAAGTACTTTGCTATAGCTTCGTCCATGGTTTTGAAATTACCGGGGTCAAGTATAGTTTTAATTCTATTTTGCTCGCAATTTCCAAACATTGCTTCTATAGCATCGTCTGTGCTATTCTTAAGAGCAAGTGCCGGTGGCATACCTTCATCGACATACGCAGCTTGAAGGATTTTTCGTAAGTTATCTATCTCCGAAGTAAATTTGTCAGCGGTTTTACCTTTCTGAGTGGTATTCTTCAATTTGGCTTTTATATTTTGGATGTTTCACCAATTACAATTGTGGGCGGTAGATAAATTAGCCAATGCCAGAATATTTAGGAGATTCGGGTTTTAGTTTCTTTAGATTAATAATAGTTTATTTATTTCTTAATTGTTTTTATTATTTATTATGGTTATTATTTATTAGATATAATTAATGTTTCCTCGATATTTGTCTTACACTCCTCAACGCTCAGCAACGACTGACTCACACGTCAGACCCGCTAAACTTTCCTCTCTCTCAGAGAGTCAATTAATCGATCGAAGAGTAGCAAGAGAGCAAGTGTGACCATCTCTCCTGCTACAACTCGGCCGTCCTGACCGTAAGATCTCCTGATCCTTACATAATTAACGTTACAATAAGTTGAAATCTTATAACTACAAATTAGTTAAGGTACATTACATAAAAGTTTATTACAGTTTTCATTATTTTCATTTGTTTAATTCATAACTTTTAGTCACTTTTTCTTTTACCTATCCAATGTTTTATATTGTGGCTACTCCAAACACCTTGATAAGGGTTACGACTGAGCTGAAAACCTTCCACATCCTTAATTAAAAATCGGTCATTTTTGAGAACCTTGTCTATCACATAAGGCCCTTTGTGTTTTGGAATGAGCTTTTTCGACGCTCCTATAGTTGAATCGAAATTCTTCACCATAATATAATCCCCTGCCTTGTATCCTGTGGGTGCTACCCTTTTGCTATTATACTGCTGTTCATTGTACTTCTGGCTTTGCTTCTGATGTATTTCCCCATCCTTTCTGATTGTATCCAAATTTTTTTGATCATTCACTATTCCTAACTGCTCTAGTCCTTCTCTTAACTCATCTGCGACTTTGCCTTTTTGCTCTACTCCAAAGAGCATTTTGCTCGGCAACTGCTTAATGCTCCTATGAAGTGTGTTATTTAAACAATGTTCAACATTCTCAACTATCAAATCCCAATATATACCCTTCTCTGGTTCCGATAATTTAGCAAGCATAGGTCCCAGTGTACGATTTACCCTCTCAATTTGGCCATTAGCTTGAGGGGAACCTGTGGCAATCTTAATGTGCTTAACGTTATTCTGAGTTACAAACATCTCGAACTCTGATGAGGTGAAACTGCTTCCTCTATCCGATACTATGGCAAAGGGTCGACTGTAGGCCCTAAAATAGTCTTTAAGAGCTAGCACCGCTTCTTTAGTATTCGTCGTCTTTGTTGGATATAGTCTGACGAATTTCGTAAAACCATCAATAATAACAAACAAGTGCTTTTTGCTTCTGCCTGATGCTATAGGACCACAATGATCAATGTGAATTAGCTCAAAGGGCCGATTCTCTTTAGGAATACTGTGCAACATTCCTTCCTCTTTTCCAGACTTTGGAGAATACGCAACACACTTTAAGCAATTGCTAATGTGTTTCACAACTTTCTCCTTAATGTTAGGAAACCAATACGCTTTCGAAATGGCATCCATTACTTTATCTCTGCCGATATGACCTAGTTCGTTATGATACTTGAAAAGGATTGACTCTTCCATTTCACTCGGTACACAAAACAACAACCTCCCGTCATTGGTTTTCCTGTAAATTATTCCGTTTCTCATTTCAAATAATTTATCCTCAGAAAATTCCAACTTTCTTTTTATTGTCTGCAACTTCTCGTCCCTGTTCTGGCATATAACAAGATTGTCTTCAAAACTATTTGTATCTACAACAAGTATGTTCGTACATCTACTAAGCGCATCTACATGTTTCATCTGTTTACCTGCCCTGTGCACTACTTCATAATCACAATTCTGTAGCTCAAGAGCCCATCTCGCAATTCTTGGGTTTAATTCAATTCGATTGAGAGTGAGAGTCAGTGAATTACAATCTGTAAGTACTTTAAAATATCTTCCCTGTAAATACACTCTGAACCTGCGGACTGCATATACTATTGCCAATGTCTCTAATTCGAAACTGTGGTACTTTGATTCTACATCAGACGTCCGTTTTGAGTAATAAAAAACAGGGTGCAGTTTTTTGTCTTCTTTCCTTTGCATTAACATTGCCCCAAAGCCTAACGCGCTCGCATCACAATGCAGCTCTACTTCGTCCTTGTGGTTATATATTGCCAACACCGGCGATTCTACTAATTTATCTTTGAGCAACGAAAAACAATCTAGCTCTTCCTTTCCAAATTTAAACATCCTATCTTTCTTCAATAGGTCATAGAGTGGTTTTGCAATTAACGAAAAATTTCTAATAAAACGACGAAAATAAGAAGCCAATCCCAAGAAACTTCTTACTGTGTGAACATTTGTTGGTATGGGAAAGTTCTTAACCGCCTCTAGGCCCTTGTCATCGGCTCTAATTCCCTCCTCTGATATGATAAATCCCAAGTATCTAATGCTGGACTGAAAAAACTCACACTTATCTATACGCAATTCCAGCTTGTTTCTGATTATCCTTCTAAAAACTTCTTTCAGTGTATCCAGGTGCTCTTCGGCAGTTCTACTGGCCACCATGATGTCGTCTTGATACACTATTACTTTATTATCTCTAATCATATCTGTAAAAATTTTGTTAACAAATCTTTGAAACACTGATGAGGAGTTTTTCAGACCCATTGGCATCCTGAGGAACTCAAACTGGCCTAACGGAGTGACGAAAGATGTATATTTAACTGAGTTTTCCTCCATGAACACGTGAAAATAGCCATCTTTTAGATCCAATTTAGAAAAAAATCGTTTGTCGCCAAGCTTGTCTAATAAATCGTCTATCAGAGGTATAGGGTAGTTATCTTTAACCAAAACTTTGTTCAATCTTCTAAAGTCAATGCACAACCTTAGTTCGCCAGCTTTTTTAGGCACTAACACAATGGGTGATGCATACTCCGACTCACTAGGGCGAATGATCTTCTTCTCCAAGTACCCGTCTAACATCGCCTGCAATTTCCCTTTCTCAGAATATGACAATCTTCTAGGCGCACAACTGAATGCCTTCGACCCTTCCACGTTGAGCTTCATTTCACATTTTACATCAGGCACTTCAGGCCTTTGTGCTACCAAATATGATCTCTCAAACAATTGCTCAAACCTTTCCCGGATTTTGAAATCTAATCTTTCACCTATTTTGCAATCAACTCCAGTGTTGAAACACTCGATATTTAATAATTCAAATTCTACTTCGCTTAGAGACTGGACATCAGCAGTTTCTTTTCTCTCTTCACATTTTCTATCAGATCTAAATTTTTCACTGACCAACTCAATAACAGCTTCATTCCTACTTTTCGTAACCATTTTGCTTCTATCTCCATTCTCTGTTTCACTAACAATCTTGCTATCAATTTCATTCACCATTTCGCTAACAATCTCGCTATCATCCCTCTTAACTATTTCACTAACAATTTCCTCGTCTTCCCCTTTGGGGTTACATTCTTTCGTGACTATTCTATTCTTACAATTTTTTGTTTTAACTATTTCATCAACTGTTCTCACAACATTTACATTTCTAGCTATTTGCAAATCTGTATGGCATGTCTGCAATGACAAGGACTCAAACTCCGACCGCTCTCCAAGTTCATTTTCGCCTTCTTTCCTTTCAATCGTAACCATTCTCAAGGCATTTAAGTCTAACTTAATATTACAAGCTTTCATAAAATCTCTTCCCAAAATTACTTCATGGCTCATAGACTCATTATCGACTACTATTAAATGAAAGAGTACTTTTATTGAATTTTTGAAAACAAAACATTTGACTTTTCCATATGACAAAAGTGGACTCTTATTTAATCCATAATACTTATGATTAAGTGAAATTAAATGTATCTTTTCTGGTAAACATGAGATTTTAATAAGTGAAACATCACTGCCTGAGTCTATGAAGCATGCTGTAATCAAGTAAGGATTAGTTGGTGTTTTAAAATATATCTTAACAAATCTTACGTCGCCGCATCCTTTAGCCAGCTTCTCCTTATTAAGTGGACACTTAGCCACCCAATGATCCAAGGCACCGCATCCGAAACAGGACCCTGGCACTCTGTCGGGTTTCTTACAGTCCTTGCTCATGTGGCCCTTCGAGTTGCAGTTGTAGCAACGGAAACCTTCTTTGGAACTTCTGCCCGTAGCGGCCACCTTTGTAGTTTCTCTTGCTGCTCGCTGTACCGGTAGCTGAATGCCTGAAAATGCACGGCGTAATTCTGCAATGCATTTGAATCCTTGAATCTGCGCTTGAATGCGGAGTCCCTCCACAGGAATCCCTTCAATGGCTTTGTCTACTCGCTCCTCTTCGCTGATGCAGATAGCATCTGACAGCCTGGCCTTCTCATCGATGTAACTGACGAAACTCTCATTGGCGCTCCAAATTCGAGACTCGAATAAGCGCCTGGCATCTGCTTGAGACACAGTTTTCCCGAACGACTCGACGAGCTGCTCACAGATGTTGCCCACGGGTTCCAAAATGCGCGTACTATTGGCATGTAACCACTCATGAGCCCGTCCTTTAAGCTTGGAGACTAGAAGCATGTGCATTTGTACACCTTTGATTCCATATACACCGCTTATGTTTGTCAGCTGCGTGACCCATTTCTTTCCACACGAGTTCCCATTAAATTCCAACAACGCTTCTTTTGCTAATTGGAATTTTGCAGCCGACGAAAAACCGCTTTCCAACACCTCCTCCGAGCGTTGATTTACCAACACTGGTTCATGACGCTGGTTTTGCGCGCCAATCGGTTCTGCTGCCATCTCGTTTTCGCTGCCGCTGTCGTTGCTCGCCGGCACTGAATCGTGCGTTTCGTTTTCTGTCTGGCGTTGAGGCGCCACTATGTCGAACAATTGTGGACGCAGTAAATCGCACAATTTTTTTAGCAAGACATCAGTGTTGTTGTCTCCCTCTTTCTCATTTGTGGTCTCTGACAGTTGACGGTTACTTTCGTCTTCTGTACTTTCCTCGACAGTCTCAGTTCCAATAGATATGGAACAAGCTCCTCGTCGATCCACTGGAACATCGTTTAAGCGCGCCACAAGCTCGGCCTTTGACCCTGTTGTAGGCAAGTCCAATAGCTCCAACCACTTCTTTAAAGTTGGCAAATTGTGAGCCTCAATGTTGATGTCCATTGCGTTAAAGTTCACCACTTCTGATATTGTGGGCGGTAGATAAATTAGCCAATGCCAGAATATTTAGGAGATTCGGGTTTTAGTTTCTTTAGATTAATAATAGTTTATTTATTTCTTAATTGTTTTTATTATTTATTATGGTTATTATTTATTAGATATAATTAATGTTTCCTCGATATTTGTCTTACACTCCTCAACGCTCAGCAACGACTGACTCACACGTCAGACCCGCTAAACTTTCCTCTCTCTCAGAGAGTCAATTAATTGATCGAAGAGTAGCAAGAGAGCAAGTGTGACCATCTCTCCTGCTACACAATGCCTTGCAATTTTTGTGTTATTGCTTCAATTGAAGTTTCTTGTTGGACTTCAAATAGTGTTGGGCCAATAATTTTTGATTTTATTACCTCAACTGCTATGCTTTCGCAGTCGCCTTTCATCATATCTACCAACCTCAAAGCTGTTACAAATCTTTGGAGTTGCAGTTTTGTTCCATTGAATTAGGGATGGCCATGTTAATATCCTTCATATATGCCCTTCGGGCATTCAGTTCTGCCTTTCTGTCGGTTGTGTTTATGACACTTGTATTAATTTCTAAATCTGATTCGTTGTCTTGTTCAGACAATGCTTCTATATCAGGTAGTCTCAAAAGCGCAGGAATTGTTAGATCGTTAAGATCTTCTTTCTTCTATTTCTTCCTCGCTTGTTTCAGATTCTTCACCTTCTTGCTCTGTTTTTTTTTTTACAAGTGTTTATGCTCAGAGGTGAATTAAGTACGGTAGGTACAAATATATCGAGATTGTATTTTGTCTTTATAGAAATAAGGTTTGCACGTAACTTGATCAATAGATTGGAAATCTTTGACCAGTTTGTTTTACCAATGTTCTCTCTATTAATATGCACTAAATTTCTTGCTTCGTTGAAAGAACCACCAGAATTTTTGCGTGCTTGTTTATTGTTTCCTTTTGGATATTTCTATTCTGTGTTACGCATTTATAAGATTTTTTGAAATTTTCTTTTATATTTTGGATATGGAGAAGTAATTCTTCTCATTCCGTGCTTAAAAGTTTATTTTTTCTTTCTTAATTTTCTGTTACTTACTCATCTGAGTCTGCTATATTAACAGTTTCTATATCTGCTTTAAAATTGTTATGTACCCATTCACGGACATCCTTATTTTTAGGTCTGCGTAATAATAATCTGCTATATGCTACTTTTATGGATTTTTTCATAAGGTCTACAATATTTCTTTTATATTTGTAGTTATAAGCTAACCAAAATTTTATTTCCTTGTACTTGTTACCTACTGGTCCCGAGTATATGAGGAAATCAAGGAAAGGAATATATATTTTTTTTAGATGTTTTGTTTGTATTTTATTCATACTTATTCGATTTATACTTTATTTTGGCAAGAACTTATTATTGTTGGGCTTCATCCATTAGGTAGAAGCGAAATGTGCCTGTTGAATTCGAAAAACAGCATATATTTGGCACTGTGACAATAAAACTCATCTGTACCATTGTACTTCCTTGAACTGGGAAATCTTCTCCCGTTATATCAAGGTATGCTGATCTGATCTGTACTAAATTTATTGAACTTTGTGCTGAGTTAATATTACCTCTTCTGAAAACCTCAACTAAATCTGCTGCAATACTAGGATTCCTATATACTATCTTCCTAAAATAATCGTCTAATGTACTCATCTTAATCAGTTGATATATATATTTTTTTTTTGTTCAGTTTAATTTTTGTTTTTATTTGGAAAATTGGAAAAAATTTTTTTTTTTTTAGATAACTTTTTTGAAATGCACTGTTACAATAATTGATGCATATGTTATTTAGATCTTATCAAGATCTATAGCATGGCTTAAGGCTCGTTTTGTTACACATTTATTGTGTAGTTTATATGCTTTGTATAACACATATGCGCTCTTTATTACCACAATTATTAATAAAAGTGCATTTGTTGGTTTCTAATCGACATTTGATGACTCTATTTTGTTAATCACATTAGCAGTGGAGTCCACTGTCTTGGTATCTATTAACCCCATATTAGGTTCATCAAATATGTCATCAAACTTGTTTATTCTATTGTCAAACATTCAATTTAAAAGATTTTTTTTAATTATTGTTTGTTTTGAATATTTTGTTTTTAAATGTTTGTTTTTAATGTTTTGTTTTTAAATGCTTGTTTTTAATGTCTTGTTTTCTTCTATTTTTTTTTTTACATGTGTTCCGCAGTCGTTTGGAAAGACTTTTTTATCTTTGGGATTTCGTTTTCAGGTTGTGGCGTTGTTTTTATTTTTGGCTTTGCCACGTTGTGTATTGTAGAGTATGTTGATGGGATGTTGGTTGTGGCTTTATTCTTTCTTTCGCTCAATTGGTTTTTTATGCATCGTCGTGTAATTGCACTGGCGTGTTGTGTCCCAAAACGGTGACTTTATGCATAAAAAATAAACATTTTTCAGGGTGAAACTTTAGGTTGTGTTACCTACACTTCTCAAAATATTTTGCTCTACTTAGTTGATCTAAAATGTCATCAATTCTTGGTAATGGAAATTTATCGGACAACAATTTTTTATTAAATTGACGATAGTCAATTACTAATCGCCATTTTTTATTTTCTGAATTCGGTAACGATTTTTTCGGTACTAATAAAAGTGGGCTATTGCAAGGAGATACAGAGTGCTCGACTATTTCGTCTTTTATAAGCTTTTAGATTTGTCTTTGTATTTCGTCTTTCTGACTATGAGGATTTCTATAACTTTTAATGTAAATTGCCTCATCGTCCACCAGTCTTAATTTTTGTTTATAAAAATTATTTGTTGTTATTGATTCAGTTTCTAGTCCGAATACATCACTATATTTCTTCGTAAGTTGGCTGTGAAACTGTGGAGGAAAATTGTTTGATAACGTAGTTAGTACTGCGTTTTCACGCTGTTCTTTATTTGCTCCGATTATTTCGTAGCGGGAAAGCGGTTCATACTTTAAACTTGATATGTTTACTATTTGATCTATATTTGAAGTATTTAGCAATCGTATGATTGCGTTTTGGGGTTTGGTTATGGTATTTGCCAAATAAGTACCATGTTGAATTTCTTGATTTGGAATCAATACACTGTGATCTTGTGAACTTATTTCAATTTTTCGGACAACTTGGGATCTTGCTGGCAAAACTATTGAATTATTACCAGAACTGTACGATATTGGTACATATATCGGATATTTTGGGTTGTTTGGTCTAATTATTAACCAGTCTTCGGACGGATTGAAGTCTAAGTGACAGTTGTATTTTCTTATGAAAACGATTCCTAGTATTCCATCACATGGAATAGCGAATTGGGAATTAACGATGTGAAAGTCGTATGGGATTATATGTAGGAAATGAAGTGTCAGGCGGGCATAATAATCATGGCGATCGTGAAGTAGCTAGTGAGCGAGACAGAACGACACGCAGCGGCCGTACCTATCTGGTCGACTCACTCATTAGCAAATAAAGCAGAAGGGTTGATTTGAAAAAGCACTCGCAATCGTACTCTCGCCTCGATCACATCGCGCACCCAAATTCATCACTGAGGCCATTACTATAATAAATAAATATATGTATTCTTAACACAACGAAACATTGTTAATAATAAGACTAACCACGGAAACACATCCGTATAATATTGAATTAAATAAACAGGGAAATATAAAATCCCCACAAACTGGGGGCTCAACCGAGATTTTGGCCCAAGACAATTAGTGAAATTTGTGTGTGTGTGAAGTTCGCAGTTAAACAGACAAATTGTTAAAATTGCATGCATTAACGTGTAATACATATACAAAGTCAAGATTGGCGAACGAATTTCACAAGAAGCAACCAATACAAGTTCAAAAAGTAGTGGAAGTTGGTGTGACTGTACGAGAGTTGACGACTGGATGGCGAGACGGTGAGCGGTTGGACGACGCAAGAAGAGCGTCACTAAGAATTTTGGCGCCAATTTAGACGAAAGGCAGGCATCTGAAGCTGGAAGCAGCTCAAGAAGGGTGGCGACTCGAGAGGAAAAGAGAAATCAGACAGCAGACACGAAGTTGATGATAACTAGTGTTTACTGTGGAAGCAGACAGACCGAGAGAGCAGACAGCGGGCACGAAGTTGATGATAATTAGTGTTCACTGTGGAAGCAGACAGCAGACACGAAGTTGATGATAACTAGCGTTTACTGTGGAAGCAGATAGACCGAGAGAGCAGATAGCAGGCACGAATGATAACCAGTGCAGACAAAATGAGAGAGAGAGAGCAGACAGCGGGCACGAAGTTGATGATAACTAGAGTTCACTGTGGAAGCGGAAAACCAAAAGAGCAGAGAGCGGACAACGCAAACCGTTACAAGAAGCAGACGACGCCGACAAGACCAAACGAGAAGGCAGCGGACACGAAGCTGAGACAATTTGGTGTGAAAGCAGACAAAGAGAGACCAAGAGAACGAGTGGAAAACAACAGAGTGAGCTGCGACAGCCGAGTGAGTAGCAACAAAGAGCCAACCGAACATTCGCAAGAAGTCTGAGTGAGTTGCGACAACGATATTGAGTTGCTACATAGAGCAAGACGACTACAGTTGGGTGAGCCGTTTTATTATTGTTTTGAGTGTAAGTTAATTTGCTTGCACGACGAGACCAGACCGGTGGCAGAAATATTGACGAAATTGATGCGAGCTGCAGAGAGCACATTTATAAGAATCGTCTGAATAATCCATAACCTACCCCAATTTGACCTACATTAACATAGCGTGTAAATTTTGCTAAGTTTGATTGAAATTTTATTAATTGTTACTAACCATACATTAATATTCCAATCTTGTTAAGCAATATACGTACAGGTAATTGTGTGAAATGGATCGAGGTGAGATTCTAACATTGCGTATTGAGGAGTTGCGCAGTAAATTAAATGAGTTAGGGCTAGAGACTACAGGCCTTAAAGCTGAGCTGCAAACGCGTCTACTCGCATTACGATCTACATTACGATCAAATAGAAACCGAGAATGATGGGCAAGAGGCAGATTTCGCCTCAGTTAGAACAATTCGAGAAGTCCCGAACACAGATGGGCACAGGTCATGGTTTACACTAAAAGATGTGGAGGGAAGCGTTTCCAAATTTTGCGGTTTAGGTTCGATTGATGTTGTACAATGGATTAGGGAATTAGAAGAATGCGCTTTAACCGTACAGTGGAGTCAGTTACAGCTTTTTGTGTATGCAAAACAACTGTTAAAAGGAGCTGCATTGTCGTTTATACGTAGTAAGAGAAATATTTGTAGTTGGGAGTCCCTGAAGGTTGCTTTGAAAAATGAATTTAGAGTAAAGGTTTCATCAGCAGAAGTTCACAGAAGACTAAGCAATCGACAGTTGAAGAGAGGTGAGAACTTGTACGAATTCTTGTATTCGTTAATGGAAAACGCAAAGCCGATCGATTTGGATGATGAAAGTTTAATCGAGTATTTCGTAGAAGGTATACCAGACATGAGAGCAAATAAGGCATTATTGTATCAAACAAGAACGTTGGATGCGTTAAAAGTTCAAATAGAGACCTATTTAAAATCCTATGATCCTAGGAAGTCGTCAAAGAAATCAACATTTGAATCATCTTTTCACAAGCAAGGCAGAGATAATAGAGAGAAAAGTTTGATAACAAAGGGAGAACGCAAATGCTTTAAGTGTGGTGATCCTTCGCACATGATGAGAGACTGTAGCAAGAAAACGTTTACTTGTTTTAAGTGTGGCGAAACAGGCCATCGTTCATTTGAATGCAAGGGAAAAGATACCACTAAAGCGGAAAAAACCAATGTTGTAGAGGATAAATTAGGAAAACCATCCGGTAAATTTACTGATACGGGTTTGGAGTTGAAAGAAGTAACTTATAAAACGATTAAGTTCAACGGTCTAATTGATACAGGAGCAAATCTGAGCCTCATACGGAAGAGCGTGTTTGTCAAACTTGGAATTAAGTCGTTAACAGGATACTCGAAGAGCCTTATGGGCATTGGTGGAAGTCATGTCATGACGTTTGGTAGTTTTAGCATAAGTGTCATGATAGATGACATAGAGATGGAAGTCGAGTTTCATATCGTTTCTGATGAAGACATGGCATATCAGGCAATTTTAGGTAGAACCATATTAGATCACGTCGATTTGGTTGTTACAAAGAAAGGTACGAAGTTTGTAAGCATCAAGAGAAAAGAATCACTGTATAAGGCGAATGGATCTTGTGATGAGTTGTTTAAGGAATTTGAAAGCATGCGTATGCATAGTGCAGAACAGAATAAAGTGGAAATCAAGAGTGACTTATCACATATCAGTGCAGAAATCGCTAGTGAAGTTAAGAAATTGATTAAAAGTTATAAACCTATTAGAAATACAAACACTTCTATAGAAATGAAGATTGTACTAACCGATGAGTTGCCAGTTTATCAGCATCCAAGGCGTCTAGCAGAGTCCGATCAAAACATTGTTGATAGTACAGTACAAGAATGGTTGGAGGAAAAGATAATAAAGCCAAGTTTTTCCGAATATGCTTCGCCTGTTGTACTTGTAACAAAGAAGAATGGGAAAAAGCGTCTGTGCTGCGATTACAGAAAGCTAAATGAGAAAGTGGTCCGAGATAATTTTCCTATGCCACAGATGGATACCGTATTAGAAAAACTTCAAGGTGCGTTAGTTTATACTACTCTAGATCTAACAAATGGTTTTTTTCACGTTCCCGTTGAAGAAAAATCTTAGAAGTACACAGCATTCGTAACCCAGAATGGTCAGTATGAATTCCTATATGTACCATTCGGAATTTCAAACTCTCCAGCAGTTTTTACAGGATTTATAATGGCAGTAATGAGAGAATCAGTGAAGAATGGAGATGCAGTGGTGTATATGGACGATATAATTATACCAAGCGTTAGCGTGAATGATGGTTTAATTAAACTTAAACGGGTGTTGAAGATAGCTGCGGAAAATGGGTTGAGAATAAACTGGGAGAAATGTCAGATACTGCAGAGTAAAGTAAATTTTTTGGGCTATATAGTTTAAAATGGAAGTATTAAGCCAAGTAAGGAGAAGACTGATGCCGTTTCAAGATTTCCGATCCCACATGATAAGAAGTCAGTTCAACGAATTTTAGGGTTAACATCATATTTCCGTAGATTCATCGAAGGATACGCAGTAACAGCTAAGCCCTTGACTGACATTCCTAAGCTAAAGACTGAGATTCACACTGATGCCTCGAAACATGGTTTCGGAGCTGCGCTTTTACAGAAAGATTCAGAAGATGGTTTATTTCATCCGGTACAGTATATGAGTCGGAAAACTAAACCTTGCGAAGAGAACTACGATTCATATGAACTTGAGGTTTTAGCGGTTATAGGAGCATTAATTAAGTGGCGTGTATATGTGTTAGGGTTGAGATTTAAGATTGTCACAGATTGTAATGCGTTCACGATGACAATAAAAAAGAATTAGGTTCCATTACGTGTAGCACGTTGGGCAATGTACCTACAAGATTTCGATTACCAGATTGAACATCGTTCCGGTTTAAAGATGCGGCATGTGGATGCCTTGAGCCGTTTATCTTGTTTTCTGCTAACCGACACCATAACCCATAGACTGAAGGAAGCACAGTTGTCAGATGATTGGACTAAATTGATTAGGAGCTTAGTAGAAAAGGAAATAATACAGATTGCACACAAACAAGGACATTTTGGAGCTAGAAAGACTCAGGATATCGTAGAAAAATCGTATTATATTCCAAAGCTAAAAGAAAAGGTAGCCCGTGTTGTTGAGTGTTGCGTGGAATGTCTTATTGTTAATGCCAAAACCCGTAAAAAGGAAGGATATTTGATGCCGATAAGCAAAGGAGATCAGCCATTGATGACATATCACATTGATCACGTTGGCCCGATGGAGGTCACAACAAAGCGTTACAATCATATACTTGTTATTGTTGATGGTTTCTCTAAGTTTGTATGGTTGTATCCGACTCGTGGAACTGGAGTCGATGAAGTAGTTAGTTGTCTTGAAAAGCAGGCCATAATTTTTGGTAACCCAGTGAGAATAATTTCTGACAGGGGAGCAGCATTCACATCCAATGCGTTTAAAGAATATTGTAACAAACAGGATATACAGCATTTACTGATAGCAACAGGTGTACCCCGTGGCAATGGCCAAGTAGAAAGGATGCATAAGATAATAGTTCCGATGATTTCAAAGTTAAGCCAAGAGAATGAGGGAAACTGGTACAAGTATGTAGGACGTGTGCAACAACTTGTTAATAATACTGCCCCAAGAAGTACAAAAGTTACACCTTTTAAGATATTGACAGGAATAGAGATGCGTAGTCCTGGTGATCCTGAAATAAAAAAGCTGATAACCGATTCGTTAATAGAAGAATTAGACCGTGATCGTGAAGAGGTTAGGGCGGAGGCTCGAAAGAATATCGATGAAATACAACAGGAAATGAAAAGAACGTTTGACAAAAACAGGAAATGGGAAAGAAAATATAATTTAAACGACTTAGTGGCGATTAAACGTACGCAGTATGGGACAGGAATAAAGTTGAGAGGTAAATACTTAGGACCATATAAAGTCACAAAGGTGAATAGGCACGGTCGATACGAAGTTGAGAAAGTTGGCGATAGTGAAGGACCTTGTAAGACATCAACAGTGGCTGAGTTTATGAAGCCTTGGCTAGGATCATTCGGGTCGAATGACATGTCAGGACAGCCGATTGTAGGAAATGAAATGTCAGGCGGGCATAATAATCATGGCGATCGTGAAGTAGCTAGTGAGCGAGATAGAACGACACGCAGCGGCCGTACCTATCTGGTCGATAGGTAAATTAGCAAATAAAGCAGAAGGGTTGATTTGAAAAAGCACTCGCAATCGTACTCTCGCCTCGATCACATCGCGCACCCAAATTCATCACTGAGGCCAATATTATAATAAATAAATATATGTATTCTTAACACAAAGAAACATTGTTAATAATAAGACTAACCACGGAAACACATCCGTATAATATTGAATTAAATAAACAGGGAAATATAAAATTCCCACATATATATTTTGAAGATTGTATTTCAACAGAAGTAAACCCTATGCATTGCTTCTATAGCATTACTTCTTGACTCATTCCTTGTATATTTATGATTTTATTGGTTTGGATACTTTGAAAATTGTCGGAATTTTCTTTTAAGATAGATATTTCAGATCCTGTGTCTATTAGGAATACTAACTTTTTTCCGGTTGCCACATTCGAGAAGGTAACAAACGTTTTTTGACTAAAACTGATGGCGTGAATCTTGTTACTCTTTACTGCTGGGTATCTAAAGGTGCTTGGGGGTTCCCGAAGCATTCTGTGCTACTCTAACATTATTCTTAGTATAACCGTTTTGTCGGTTATTTCCTCGGTTACCTTTATTATTCCTGTTGTAACCTCTGTTGTTTCCTCTGTAATTATTATTTCTGTTTTGTTGGGAATTTTGGCCGTTATTGTTATTATTATAATTATTGTAATAACCACGAGCATTGCCTCTACCACGTTAATTATATTTGTTATTATAATTACCACGGTTTCTTTGGGCATACAGAACCGTATTTGGGTTTCCTGCTATCTCAGTACTCTTTTGTAAGTACTTTGCTATAGCTTCGTCCATGGTTTTGAAATTACCGGAGTCAAGTATAGTTTTAATTCTATTTTGCTCGCAATTTCCAATCATTGCTTCTATAGCATCGTCTGTGCTATTCTTAAGAGCAAGTGCTGCTGGCATACCTTCATCGATATACGCAGATTGAAGGGTTTTGCGTAAGTTATCTATCTCCGAAGTAAATTTGTCAGCGGTTTTACTTTTCTGAGTTGTATTCTTCAATTTGGCTTTTATCACTTTTGATGTTTCACCAATTACAATGCCTTGCAATTTTTGTATTATTGCTTCAATTGAAGTTTTTTGTTGGACTTCAAATAGTGTTGGGCCAATAATTTTTGATTTTATTACCTCAACTGCTATGCTTTCGTAGTCGCCTTTCATCATATCTACCAACCTCAAAGCTGTTACAAATCTTTGGAGTTGCATTTTTGTTCGATTGAATTCAGGGATGGCCATGTTAGTATCCTTTATATAGGCGCTTTGGGCATTCAGTTCTGCCATTCTGTCGGTTGTGTTTATGACACTTGTATTAATTTCTAAATCTGATTCGTTGTCTTGTTCAGACAATGCTTCTATATCAGGTAGTCGCAATAGCGCAGGAATTGTTAGATCGTTTAGATCTTTTTTCTTCTATTTCTTCCTCGCTTGTTTCAGATTCTTCACCTTCTTGCTCTGTTTCTTTTTTACAAGTGTCTATGCTCAGAGGTGAATTAAGTACGGTAGGTACAGATATATCGAGATTGTATTTTGTCTTTATAGAAATAAGGTTTGCACGTAACACGTAATCAATAGATTGGAAATCTTTGACCAGTTTCTTGTTTCAAATATTTCTTTTATATTTGTAGTTATAAGCTAACCAAATTTTTATTTCCTTGTACTTGTTACTTACTGGTCCCGAGTATATGAGGAAATCAAGGAAAGGAATATATATTTTTTTTAGATGTTTTGTTTGTATTTTATTCATACTTATTCGATTTATACTTTATTTTGGCAAGAACTTATTATTGTTGGGCTTCATCCATTAGGTAGAAGCGAAATGTGCCTGTTGAATTCGAAAAACAGCATATATTTGGCACTGTGACAATAAAACTCATCTGTACCATTGTACTTCCTTGAACTGGGAAATCTTCTCCCGTTATATCAAGGTATGCTGATCTGATCTGTACTAAATTTATTGAACTTTGTGCTGAGTTAATATTACCTCTTCGGAAAACCTCAATCTGCTGCAATACTAGGATTCCTATATACTATCTTCCTAAAATAATCGTCTAATGTACTCATCTTAATCAGTTGATATATATATTTTTTTTTTGTTCAGTTTAATTTTTGTTTTTATTTGGAAAATTGGAAAATTTTTTTTTTTTTTTAGATAACTTTTTTGAAATGCACTGTTACAATAATTGATGCATATGTTATTTAGATCTTATCAAGATCTATAGCATGGCTTATCAAGATCTATTGCATGGCTTAAGTCTCGTTTTGTTACACATTTATTGTGTAGTTTATATGCTTTGTATAACACATATGCGCTCATTATTACCACAATTATTAATAAAAGTGCATTTGTTGGTTTTAAATCGACATTTGATGACTCTATTTTGTTAATCACATTAGCAGTGGAGTCCACTGTCTTGGTATCTATTAACCCCATATTAGGTTCATCAAATATGTCATCAAACGTGTTTATTTTATTGTCAAACATTCAATTTGAAAGATTTTTTTTTTTTAATTATAGTTTGTTTTTAATGTTTTGTTTTTAAGTGTTTGTTTTTAGTGTTTTGTTTTTAAATGCTTGTTTTTAATGTCTTGTTTTCTTTTTTTTTTTTACATATGTTCCTGCCTATTTTTGCGTGTGGTTTTCAGGCCACACTCTGGACAGCTTTTAATGCCGCAGAATTGTACATAATTTGTTATAATTATAAAAAAAATATGCATCGCAGTGCATTAAACAAAATGTGCGGCGCAGCGGATAGTTGTTTAAGTAAATATTATGGGGGGCGCTTCTTGTAGCGCTGCCGGTCCTCTGTTGAGACGCTTTCAAGTTGCCGGTGCTGGTCCTCGCACAGGCCATGAAGATCGTATGCTGTCCTCTGTATTTTGCGCTCCTTGTAGCGCTGCCGGTCCTCTGTTGAGACAGAGCGTTCAAGTTGCCGGTGGTGGCTGCACAGGCTTCTATTTTGGGGTCCCGTAGCAGGCGCCACAGGTATACTCGCAGTACGGCGATTTCGTTTTCAGGTTGTGGCGTTGGTTTTATTTTTGGCTTTGCCACGTTGTGTATTGTAGAGTATGTTGATGGGATGTTGGTTGTGGCTTTCGCTCAATTGGTTTTTTATGCATTCTACCTCGGCGTGTAATTTCGCCGAGGTATTCCAGTTAATTGTATTTGGGCTGTTTAGTAGCCTCAAAATTTCAGCCTTTCTGGCTTTTAGTTTATTTGCCACACCGGATTTCTTTCCCATTACTCTACTTACTGCTGTCTTTTGTCCTTATTCATTCTTGTGAATTGATGATGCTCCAACGTCGGTGTAGTGGGCGGATTACCTACCACATGTTATCAACCACCTGCTTAATATCCCTTGTAGGTGTAGTTGACGGTCTGCCTACCACACACGGGCGCATGGGAAAATCAAGTCTCTCGAAGTAGCCAACATCGATTTCACTTTTTGCTTCAGCACCCCCAGCGGCTGTTGTTGCAGTGTGTTTAATTTTTAAAATATTACAGCATATACGTGACACTTGTCACGGTCGCCATGTAGAATAAATGTTCAAGATTATATTGTTTTTCAGTTTCTTTAGATAGGACAAAAGTAGGTCTTCTGTTTTTGAGTTCGGTTTATTGAATGAGTCTTAATTCTGTTACAATTGTTAACTATAGCTAAGACCGCGTAGCTGCGCTGCTAGTAATGCTGGCAGAGGAGCGGTATGCTTATGTATAAACATATTTATTGCATATTGGGCCAGAGCGGCCGCGCGTGTTATATTTGCCGAAACAGCAGTTGTCCAGCACCATGCACTCATGGGTGGTCATGTTACTTAAGAGGCAAATGCACTTGAATATTGCGCACATAAATATTGTAACTAATTGTTACAATATGTTTGTAATGTTATTAATATGTTATTCCAGAACATGCTACAAAACAAACCGACGAACCCATTCTTGCTACGTGGGTAAGGACCCACTAAATCGATATACAGCCGTTGAAAAAATCTACAAGTTGGAATATGCTTTCCCATAGGTTGTCTAACAGTATAATTTGGTGCTTTGGACTCTTTACAATTGTCACACTGATGAATAAATCACTCACATCCTTTACCATGCAAGGTCAAAAAAGAATTCTACGTATCTTGTCAATAGTTTTCTGCATACCTGAATGAGTGAGCCTGTTTTAGAACATCAACTCTGAATTTATCCGGCACCCATAGTTTCCAAGAAAGCTGCTCTTAATAAAAATCTCCATTGGCATGTTCGGTTCGAATATACATACAAATGTTTATCTACAATTTTAATATCCGGAAATTTGTATTGATTTTCAGTGATTTTCTTCTTCAGATGCATATAGCTATCGTCCAAGAATGCTTCGCAGTCCAGATCTATTATCGGTTCCATTTCTATGGCCTCTATCGAAAGGTTGGGCAATCTTGATAACGCGTCAGGGATCAAGTATACTTTTCCTTTCCTATGTGACATTGTAATCTTAAATTGTTGCAAGCGAAAAATCCATCGAGAACTTCCAGAAACGTTTTGTTGATGCATTAGCCAAAATAAACTAGAGTGATCAGTAACTGCTTCAAAGTCTTGTAATTCCAAATAACACCTAAATTTTCCGATAGCCAGTATAACAGCTAAACATTCGCGTTCAGTAACACTACAATTGCGTTGAGCACCACTCAACTTTTTAGACATGAAAGCAATAGGGTTTTCTTCCTCTGCGTCTGATAATTGGACAAGTACAGCGCTGATAATATAATCACTGGCATCACAGTGTAAAAAAAATTTCTTATTAAAGGATAGGGGCCGAAGTTAATAGATCCTTCAACTTATCTAAAGCTTGAGCTTCCGGAGTCCAAACAAAATTCCTTTTTGTTGACAACAGTTCCGTTATAGGATTAGTGAGATCAGCGAAATTTGGTATGAAACGGCGATACCAACCGCAAACTCCAAGAAATCCTCTAGTTTGTTTTAAATTCTTAGGTGGTGGCAATTTTTTATACATGCAATCTTTGACGAATCAGTGCAGAAGCCCTTACTGTCTATTACATATCCCAAATAACTAATGCTTGTCACACAAAACTGACTTTTATCTATGTTAATGGACAGGTTAGCTTTCCGTACCCAGTCATGTCCCTTTAAGGAAAATAATTAATTGAAAAAAATCGTCTCTAGTTCAATCTAGTCCACCAAGTACGGACACTCCAGCAGAAAACATATGGAAAATTTGTTCCTTGGTTTTGGACAACACGCAAACATGTTTCTGTACTCCCTGTAAACACATTTTTCATAAATCGTGTCTGGAAAAACATTTGTCATTAGCACCCAACACTTCTCGAGCATGGACTCGTAATTTTGCAAAAACGCTAAGTGAAGTCCCGATAGACAGAGCAGAGCAGCCCAACGAACCAGCTATACCAGTTAGCGAAGCACCAACATCAGGATTAGATGTATTAATCAACCCGAACCTCAATTACCTAGAACCATGCCTAATCATCGAAGAGCAAGGCCCAATCGTAGTAATAATACGCGTCCTAATCGAGAGACTGATTATACGATTTTACAAAATATGATCGATCAAACAGTTTCTCGTGTAGTATCGTCGTTACCTATAAATTTTGGTCAGCGAGAAGTACCATTAGACCCTGTCCAAACCCAATCGATGATCAGTTCGCCCTGCTCTACAACTGTTCAAAATGCAAAAATTGCAAATGTAATGCAGAAGTGGAATCTACGTTTTGACGGGTCTACGGAAGGTTTAGGAGTAGAAGAATTTATTTATAGAGTAAAAGCCCTAACGGAGGAAACCTTTGATAGTGATTTTTTGGGGTGTGTAAACACATTCAAAGCCCGCGAATGGTATTGGAGATATCATAAGCAAGTTCCGCGCATCGTATGGAGCGATTTTTGTTCAGCTGTTCGTCAGCAATATAAAGACTATCGTTCAGATTTTATGAGCAAAGAAATGATTCACGCGAGAAAACAAAAAGCTGGAGAATCTTTTGTTTGTTTTGATGATGAGGTAGCTTCTTTGATTGACAAGTTTGGTATAAAGTTTGAGGAAGAGGAGCTGATTGAAAATTTGCTAAACAACCTGTTGCCAGAGATACGACAAAAGTTACTATATCAATCTATCGCATCAATAGGTCATCTTCGTAGATTAGTACGATGCAAGAAAATTTAACACAAGAGCAAGCAGGTCACACATGGCAAAACTGTCTAGAAGATCGCACCATTTTTTGTTACGATTGTGGCACCGCCAATATGTATAAACCCCAATGTCAAGATTGTATAAGTAGGTTAGCGGAAAACCGACCGAAGGGTGCATCCAGGCAACGTCGGATGCTCCCGCAATAGTTACAACCAACTCGGAAAATATTCATAAAAGTATCAACAGAGTGAATCATAAAGTAAACGTACGAAAGTCTCAGAAGTTTCCACTAAAATTTTTGTCATATCCTGAGCGTTTACAACATTACCTTATAGTTAAAGATCGGCGGGCCAACCCTTTTGTCATTGTGATAGTTTTTGCGATATTTCTATTTTTATATTTTGTTGTCATCAGTCTTCCGGTCAGGAATTTTAAAGAATATAATATTGGACTTTAATTATAACATAAGAAATGCAACTGAATTAAAACAACGCATATACAACACTTACATTTGTGACGATGAGCAATTAATTTCGTTTGACGTGGTATCATTATTTCCAAGCATACCAACGGTTTTAGCATTGGACACAATCAGGAATAAATGGACTAGAATACAGGAACACCCAAGGATACCAAAAGCTTTATTTATGGATATAGTAAAATTCTGCATCCAAGAGAAAAGATATTTTACCAGGACCATCATACAATGACAAGGAATGTCGATGGGATACCCGCTCTCACCTGTAATTGCGCACATCGTTATGGAAAATCTTCTGGACACCACCATGGATAAACTAACCAAACCACCAAGATTATTGACGAAATATGTAGATGATATTTTTTCAATAACACACTGGTAACCCTAAATTCTTTTGACAAGAATATTAAATTCACTATGTAGCTGGAAGACAATGTAAAACTGGCGTATTTGGACTCTATGATCATCAGACGAGGAAACGAATTAAAACTAAAATGGTATAGGAAGCCAACAGCATCAGGACGAATCATTAATTTCAACTCAAAACACCCTAAGACGATGATAATAAATACAGCAAGGAGCTGTATCCAGCGGATGCTAAGCATTTCGGATAAAATATACCATGAGGAAACGAAGAAGGAAGTAATAAATATTTTAAAGGACAACGATTTCCTGATAACTTAATCAAGACACTTATTTACCTAAATTATCAAAAAGACTATCACATTCGGAATGTTATGACAAAGATGGAATAAAAATAGCACACAAACCTGACAATATTCTAAAACATATATTCAACAAAACAAAATCCAAGGTAGAGATGCCAATAGAAGCAATGTAATAAACAAAATTCCATGCAATGGACAAGGTAACATACCGTGCAATAAAATACACATAGGGACGACCAAATAGAAATTAAAAACTAGGATTTCCCAACACAAATCTGACTATAAAATGAGACATTATTCAGACACACTAAAAACAGCACTAATGCCACACAGTGCAACTAGTGACCATGCACCGAATTTCGAAGAGACAACAATATTAGAAGAAGAGCGACACTACAACAAAAGGTTTACCATGGAGATGCTACATATCATCAATACTCCGAGCGCCACACGACTTAACTTTAAGACTGATACTGACAACTGCGCTCACATATACAGACATTTACTTGGCAAGAATTAGTTCTTAACTCCATGTCAAACGGTGCTGACGTGTCAAATAATGTATATTACAAGATTGTTAAATGTCACATAATTGTTCAATGTTCTTGTATTTTATTGTAGTTGCCCTGAAGACGGTTGCCGCTGCGCAATCGAAAGATATCGGAGAAAAAATAAATTAAAAACTACGTTTTATTTTTATTTGGAACAAATCACCTGAAGCCTGATAAAATCTTAAGATAACAACACGAAGGTCGAAAAACTACCACAATGATTTGATTTAATGTTTATTTTTTTATATATAAATAGGCACTAGCACATAAACCAATGACTCATAGTTGTCGCAACCAACACATACTCGTCGTGTCAAAGACATAGCGACGCACACCCGAAGTAGCTACAACTGATATCTAATCTTACAAAAAATAATACGTTTCTTTTGTAGTACAAATAGAGAGCTCACCAGTGCTAAAATACATATTTATTGGAAATCGCTAACCATTGTAGTTTTATTAACTAGGTCTTTATTGTTAACTGCTGATCATATCAGATCTGCTTATGATTGATGAGCCATCGATATTTATAATGAGGTTACATACTAATCTTGACATATATTTTCATTTGTTCTATATTATGATTGTCTTATTGTTACCTTATTTTATATAATCTAAACACCAACATACTTCCGGCCGTTGAACACCTGTTCAACGTTATGCAACGTTGACCGCTAAATTGCTGGGGGCTGGGTTTGCTGCAGCGGGAGTCGGCATAGGATTGGTGATCCTCACGGTTGTCGGTTGTGTATTGGGGGTTGGGAGCATCTCCTGATTCCATATACCATCACAAGAACCAATGGTATTGTTAGCGCTACGTAGGAGACGATAACATGATGTGCCGGCTGGCTGGGGTCTTCTGGTAACTTCCAGTTTTGCTTAGTTTCCAGTTTTCCTTGAATGTTGCTTAGTTCGTCGTAGCTTAGCTGCATCTTCGTGAATTGTGTTGTTGTTGGCGCCACTTTTGTTGGGCCAGTGCTGAAGTTGCCAAACAATTTCATTGTGTCTGTCGTAGTGATACGGTGACCTGTTATTCGTATAGCAGAACTCCTTGCTGTACACGTCGGGTCTAAAGTTAACAATCCAGTCTTCTTGATAGTGACACTTTGTATATTATCGTCGCAGGTCACTGCGAGTTCAATTCGTCTGGTGGTGGCAAAAATCCACTGGTTTTTGTGATACATGTCGTACTACAAGAATGACCTGTTTGTGTGTTGTATTTGGCAAGTTGATGATTTTGTGGTTTTGAAAAGCTGGAACTCAGAGTAGCTATTAGCTGTAAACGTCGTTTGCTTATCAAAACAAATATATTGCTCGTTGTTAAGCTGATGGCATTGTTCCAAATCGGCTCTTGAGAGTCCAATGTATTGATTCTGTTCCTTGTTGACAGCAATGATGGGAATTTTAATGTTCATGATTACAATCCCATGAGTTCCAATTGCTGGAATGGGTACCAGGTTATACAGTTGCACTGCCTGCGTTGCCACTAATGGAAACGTGACCTTAAATATCACATGATTGTTTGCGATTGTGCCTTGTGCCTTCATCAAGCCATATAATTGCAAGACATCGTTATCTGGAACTGGCAAATCCAAACCAAACGGAAGATGTCTCTTAAGTTGGTTCAGATGTTCCCGAAGTTGGCCTGGTGATAGCAATAACGGGCTTATTTTGCTATGATGGGCATCTGTAAATACTCGGGAAATTTCGGTTTGTATTCGTTGCAAATTCCCTGCAATAACTGTCATTTGAGTAGTTAGCGTGATGTACCATTGCAATGCTTTTACCGCATTGTCCTGGACCTTGGTCATGTCGTTCATTTGTTGTTCCATTAGTTTCATCTGATTTTCAATCGTGGCTTCGTCGCGCCTAATGATATTTATCGTTGAGTCGATTACAGATGTCTGATTTTGCAGCAAGTTCAATAAGTAGTCTTCATTTGATTTAACTTTTTTTATGGTGCCTGACATCTCTGTTGCATATTTTGAGTCAAGCACACCAAATAAGCGTTCGCAATGTTCCCAATTATATCCAAAGGGGATCGTCGTTGGAGTTCTATGTGAAGAAGATCATTTCCTGTCCGGAGCTCTGAGTTGACATGCTCGAAGTGCCTGTGCATGCCTCTGGAACCGCATATTTCACCAACCTTTACTACTCCGTCTGAAAATGTCTTCAGGTCGGCCCAATATGGTTCGAGATTGTAGAATGCCACAATAGTCCAGTCAGACGTTGCCATCCTTCCTGTGCCAATACTTTCATATTATATGCCTGGTTTGGGGTTGAATCGAGTTATGTTCGTCCTTTGAGCAAATGCTAGAGGAAGTAACAACAGCATTAGGCAGATCGTCATTGCTAACGGTGGCAGACCGACCGACACACGTCTTTTTGTCTCTGGTTTTGCGGTGTCCTCGATACCAGGGTCTTCTTGGGAATTCGATCCTGTGTCATCTGCCTTGATTTTACGTTTTATTCCCGTCTCTCTAAGCAAGGGAGCTAATTTATGGATAGCCCGCTTGTAGGTACCTCTGGCTGTTTTCACGTCTACCAGGCCTGGATATAATTTAACAATTCGTCCAATTGGCCACTGGAAGATTGGCACATTATCCTCCTTTAGAATTACCATCATGCCTTCTTTGACATTGTTATATGGTTTTTTCCATTAAGATGTACACTGCAATTCTTGTAGGTACTCTTGAGACCATTGTGTCCAGAATGTATGCTTAAGCCGTTGGACTAATTCCCATTGCTCTGGAATCGATCGCTGTGTTACTGACTCTGCATCTGGTTGGGCTACTAATGGTTCTCCGATCAATAGATGGCCTGGGGTCAGAGCTGTCAAGTCGTTGGGATCGTCTGAGTTTGGGGTTAACGGACGAGAGTTCAACACTGCTTCAACATTGACAATCATGGTAGACAGTTGTTCAAACTTTAAGTTTGCTGTCGATACGTTTTTCAACAGTAAATGCTTAGCGGACTTTACCGCAGCTGCCCATAATCCTCCGAAATGTGGAGACCGTGGTGGTATGAAATTAAATTGCATTCCTTTTTGATTGCAAAATTCCTTGATACTTCCTGCTGCCACTTCTGAGTGTATTGTATCGGTCAGCTCCTTAAGTTGGTTGTTTGCTCCAACAAAGTTTGTTGCATTATCGCAGTATAATGTCTGGCATCCTCTGCGCCCAATGAAGCGCTGAAGGGCGCCCACAAATAAGGAGGTGGACAGGTCTCCGACCAACTCCAAGTGTACTGCCTTGGTTGCAAAGCATACAAATATTGCAATGTAAGCTTTGTCGGTACGTTTTCCTCGAACCTTATGGTGGATCCAGAATGGTACACAATAGTCTACTCCGGCGTTGAGAAAGAGTCTATTCTGAGACACCCGATGCTCAGGTATTTGGTGCATACTACGCAGCCCTGGATCACATTCCGGGCCATCGGTTTCACCTTGATGATGTGGTACTGTTGCCGAGCTATCCCGCGTAGTGCCTCATGTCCACAATGAAGATTCTTTTCATGAAGTTTCCGTAGCATCATTTTTACCACCGGATCATTATACGGCAAGCGATATGGATTCCTTGTTTTCGTTGATATCGGTGCTTGTTGTAGCCGAGTTGCTACTCGTATGATTGAATGTTCATCCAGTATTAGTGGCAATGTTGCCACCGTGCTTTTGCGATCTAGTGGTTGATCAGGTCGTTTCTTTAAGTGCCGTAATTCATATGCAAATCCTGTTTCTTGAATTTGCTTAATGATTACTCTACGTGCTTGGTCCAACTCTTCCAACTCTAACTGAGCCGTTTGTTTCCTGTTCTGCTTGTGACAAAACCGTAGCACAAACGCCACTATTCGCTGTAGCCGGTAAAATGAATTTCTGTGATTTACCGTATATATCCATTCACTCGTGTTGTTGGCATTGGCAGTCACCATGCTGAATACCTTGGTTTTCTTTTCAGCGGTATCCATCGTGTGCTCTGTAGGCTTAAATGGTGCTGGCCAGCCTCGTTGTGGTCCATGCAAAAATAGTGCTCCATACAACCATAAGGTATGTGTGCTAGGCTGGGCTGCTGATATGCCTCGAGACAGAACATCTGCTGCGTTGAGGGCTGATGACACATGACGCTATTGCCTTGGATGTGATACTGCATGTATTTTGGTCAACCGATTCGCCACAAAAGTGTGGAAATGTGATGCCCGTGAATTAATCCAAGAGAGTACTACTGTTGAGTCTGACCAGAGAAATGATTCAACACTTTCCGATCCTAATTGTAGATCCTGTCGTACTCTATCCGTGAGTTCAGCTCCAAGTACACCTGCACATAGTTCCAGCCGGGGCAGTGTCTGCTTTTCAAGGGGAGCCACTCTCGACTTGGCGCACAACAATCTAACCGAAATTTGGCCATTTTTATAGGTTGATCGGACATAAACTGCCGCTCCATACGCCTTTTCTGATGCATCAACAAATGTATGCAGTTCCTTTGTAGTGGGGACCTTGCCATCAAAAATATGCCTTGGAATTTTCATGAGTTTTAGTGCCTGTACATCCTCTCGGTAGGCTTCCCATTGCTTCTCCAAATACGGCGGTGGGTCACCATCCATCTCAATTCGTTCGGTAGCAACATGTTGAAGAAACATTTTCGCTCTTACCACTACCGAAGCGAACAGTCCTAGAGGATCGAAGATTTGACCGACTTCAGATAGCACCAATCGTCTGGTTATTCCTTTTGTATGTCTTTGAGCCTTTCCACATAATTGGTCTTCTTTGTGTGCCCATATGATTCCCAATGTTTTGACACTTGTTTGTTCCAGTGTGTCACCGAGTTTGATATCAGCAATGGTATCTTCCTTTGGAATTTCCTTTAGAAGTTGACTGCTATTTGAACACCATTTTCGTAAGTTGAAACCCTTAGGTCTCAAGATTTCTACCAGCTCATGTCTTATTTGCAGGGCTTCTGGTAAACTGTCTGCTCCTGTGAGACAATCATCAACATAAAAGTCATTTTTTAATGCTAATGCTCCAGACGACAATTTTTCCATGTTTTCCAGTGCCAAATATTCCAGACATTTCGTCGCTAAATATGGGGCTGATGTGGTTCCATAAGTTACCGTTTTTAAACGATAAAACTTTAGTTCTTGACTTGGATTCTCTCTCTACACAATCATCTGATTGAATTGATCGGCAGGGTTTATCCAAATTTGACGATACATTTTTTCAATGTCCGCAGTGAACACATATTTGTGTGTCCTGAACCGCAGAAGAATTGAGAAGAGTTGACTCTGTACAACTGGTCCAACCAAAATATCGTTCAGCGATTTTCCTGATGACGTTTTGAATGATGCATTAAATACTCTTAACTTGGTGGTGGTACTTTCTGGCTTTAGTACACAGTGATGCGGTATAAAGTAATGATTCTTGGGAATTTGTTCTACCAAAACCAGCTTCATATGTTCGAGCTGTTCATATTCTAACATAAATTTTACATAGTTCCCCTTTTTTTATGTCAGGCCTCATTCGCCTCTCTAACGCTACTTCCCGAAATTCTCCAAGAGATGAAGCCTCTTCAGCAAATGGAAGCTTTACAATTATTAGATCGTCCGCCGCCGTGTGTAGGTTATCGAGGAAGAATTTTTCACAATACTCTTCCTCCGGACTCCTGTACCTTTTTATTGGCTCTAGTGTGTCTAGCTGCCAGAATCTTTCTAGAGATTCCTCTGGATTCGTCATGCCTACCATACATGTGATTGAATAACGCTGACATATTAATTTTGCCAGCAATAAACCATCCAAACTCTGAATTTTGTAATGTTGGACGGTTTCGATTACCCCGTCTTCTTTCTGGTAGCAGTATAGCATAGTGATCATCAGCTTCCAACAGCATATCAATTTTTCCTGGTTTATCAAATGTTGGGTCAGCTAATTGAATGTTGTCTGGTAATGTGACTTTCTGCGTTATTTGTTCTGTAGGTTGGTCACCTATTATGTGTGGCAATACAAATGCCTCAACTAGCATTGCGAACTTGTTGTATCTTGACCTTACAACCAAGCTTACTCGTGCCTTGCTTATCTGTGGTTGACCACCCACTCCATTTATGTGCACATGAGTCTCGTTAATTTTTAACGACAACTTCTTTTCCAGCCTCTCTGAGACTAGGTTCACTTGTGAGCCGCTATCTAAGAGTGCTCGAAAATCTCCGTTCCTTTCATTCATCCCTTTTACCACTACCTTGGCCGCTGCCAACAGAGTGTATTTTCAGCTAATTCCATTAGCAGAAGCTGCAGAAGCAGATGTAGAAACTGGGTTACCTGTTTCCAAGTGCAACAAGTGTTTTTTATCGCATTTGAAGCATCCCCTCCAAGAGCAATTTTTTGCCATGTGGTCCGGTTTGAAGCAATTGACATATAATTTGTGTCTCTGCACCCAATTAAGCCGCTCCTGCTGTGGATTTTATTTTAAACTTTTCACATTGGGAGAGTTTGTGCTTTGCCTTGTCGCAGAAAGGACATAAAGAACTATTTGTCCCAGATGCTATTGCGCATGTCTTCCTTGGATTTAGTTTTTCAATGCTGCGATTTTCGTTTCTTGGTTTCCCAATCGAATCTAATGTTAGGAAGTGCTGTTCCAAGAAGGATAGGAAATCCTTTACTTCCTGTAGCTCCCTTGTGTTAGAAAGAGATTGCTCATATAGTGCGTGGTTGAATCTATCCAATTTCCTTGTCATATGGAACATTATGACAGCATCTGTCGATTTTTTTAAAGCTTGCAATGATTAAAAAATGTTATCATGTAAATTCTTTATAGAAGCTGCGTCATTTCCCACATTTGGGTGATCAAACAGCTTTGCCAGTATGGCTGTTACTAGAACTCTTTTGTTATTAAAGCGTTCCTGCAACACTGACCAGGCAGTGTTGTAATCAGCTTCTGTTAATTCCACGTTCCGTATCAATCTCTCTGCTTCTCCAGAAAGGTTTGATTTTACTACATTTTCTCTATTGTGGATACATTTGACTCATGAACCACCTTTTTATAGATGTCATGATTTTGTTGCCATTTCAGATAATCCCCATCAAATTTTGGAATGGGAATTTTGGGTAGTTGCAATGATTGTATCAATTGCAATACAAGCGGTGATTGTATCACTGCATTTTCTGCTGGTACCACACAAAATTTTAGCATTGTATTTTCTGCGGCCACAAACGTAGCTATATTATATCCGGCTTCGGTTGTATTATCGGCTAGCCGATGAATCTCATAATGGATTTATTTATTATTTTTTTTTATTATTTTTTTGCTTTTAGCGGACGTTGACGATACTATGCGCAGTACGTTCAAGTGGCCCCTACGACACCAGGACAAAGCCTTAAATTTGTCTCCATAATTTGTTGACTACAGATTTATAATTCATTTTTTCTTTAGGCACTAATTGTCTTAATGTCCTGGACAATAAATTCAGCAGCGCAATTTGTTGGATCATGACTCGCTCTCCCTCTCTTTGGCAAGCTTGCCTCTCTAGTTTTATCTTTGCCAAATGGTCTTTCCAATAGCTCCTGTTGGCCTTATAAAACTCCTCCATATTCTTATGTATATATTCATATGTACTTACTTATTTATACTAGTACTTCACCCGATGGAAGTTTATTTATTTTGTCAAAGACAGGGAACGACTCCGACTCATTCCTTAAATTGGTCAAGTGTAGCACAAATAAGAATAAAAAATAACTAGAAGTCGCATTTTTGTTTAGTATTTAACAATTGATTGATAGTTCATTTTATTTCCAATATACCTATTCAATTTACACTGAAAAACGCCACGACAGTGACGACTGGTGAAACCAATTTTTTTAATTCTTTTATTGGTTATATCTTTTAAAAAATTAAAAGTACTGCGTTGTCCTAGTGACACAAATCGTTGTTAAATGTTTTTGAGATAGTGTTCGGCTAGTTGATCAACTTTTATTCAATATGTATGCACGTTGAGGAAAACCAACTACAATTTTCCAATAAATTGTTTTAGTCGCCAAGGTGATTTGTATGAATAAGTTACTCAATGATTTCCAAGTTAATCAGTTGCTATGTTTTAGTCGGGACACCAGATTGATGTGGAATGTTCATCAATTTCCGGATAGATTACCATTGTAACTACGCCCAAAGCGTACAACGCAAACTTCTTTTGTTGAAAGATTGGTTCTCCAAATGTTCTCACTTGTCTAAACCGACCAAGTCTTTTTTTTTTATTAATTCTTAACAACTTGGAGCCACCAGTATCGCAATCACCAAACTGTTCAATGAAATACGTAAATAATTCTTGATTTGATTTAATGTTTATCTTCTTAATATATATAAATCTCGTGTCACAATGTTTGCCCTCAATGGACTCCTAAGCCACTTAACCGATTATAATAAAATTCGCACACCTTGTGCAGTTCGATCTAACTTGAGAGATAGGATAGTTTAAATCTCAATATATCTATTTGCGCGAAAAAAATGGGTTTTTATAACGCCTTTCCGTGTATCGACCGCAGTAGGCGGGGGCAGTTACATGTCAACCACGTTGTAGGAAAATCATTCATTCCTGTTTTAGTTACAAACGAAAAGTTACTAACGAAATAACGCCTCCTAAAAAAACGAATTTGGTTCGTCGTACTCACAACGAAGAAAGAATAAGAAGCAATGTTTCGAATAGTACTGAAGAAGAGCGGGAATTGGTACTGGGAGTGGCTAAGGCAAAGCAGAGGATTCTTATTGGAACCAGCCGAAAGGCGTGCAGCCTGGCTTGAGCATAAGCGTTTGCGAGCCCGAGAGTCGCGGTCTGCACCAATTCAATTGCTTCGCTTGCAATAAAGTAAACTGCATAGGGGAAGGGTAGCTGAATCCCGCGCACAGATAAGACTAGATCGACATGAGCAATACCATCGTATTGCATCTCAATATGACCCAGCTGTTGATTATGGCTCCAGCCGCTATGTCGTCATTGGCCAGAAGAGTCATGTCTGCACTTACTGTCAGGCTCTGAAGTTCAATAATGAAACGAAAGGAATGTGTTGTGTTGGCGGCAAAATTAAATTACCTCTACTTGAAGCACCACCAGAGCCACTGTAAACTCTACTTTCCGGATCCACTATCGAATCGAATAATTTCCTATCAAACATTAGGAAACATAATTCCTGCTTCCAAATGACGTCATTTGGTGCGGAAATTGTAGCTGCCCAATTCATGCCAACTTTCAAAGTCAAAGGGCAAATCTATAACAAAGCTAGCGCCCTGCTCCCCTTCCCAGATAGTGAACATAAATTTCTTCAAATGTACTTCATCGGTGATGATAGAGACGAAGCCAATGCACGATCTACAATATATACCTCCGTAAACAGGTCCATCATTTCGCAGCTACAGAAACTTCTCCACAATCGAAGCAATTTAATGCGTTTGGTCAAAACAGAAATAGTGGAGGTGGGGGCAGACTAGGAAAAGATTCCTAATCAGGCGGGGGCACAGCGAAGCGTGGCATGGTTTCTAACATACATGCATACTTACAATAAGTAAGCTATTTTTGGTCTACACTAGAAATTACTAGAAAATTATTTATATGGCAAAACAACGTTTGCTGGGTTTTCTAGTTTATTTATATGAAAATAGGCACTAGAACATAAACCAATGACTCTTAGTTGTCGCAACCAACACATAGTTGTCGTGTCAAGGACATAGCAATGCACACCCGAAGTATCTACAACTGATATCTAATCTTACTAAGAATAATACGTTTCTTTTAAAGTACAAATAGACAGCTCACCAGTGCTAAAATACATATTTATTGGAAATCGCTAACCATTGTAGTTTTATTAACTAGGTCTTTATTGTTAACTGCTGACCATATCAGATCTGCTTATGATTGATGAGCCATCGACATTTTTTATAAAATTTACAATATTTTGCAATATTATATGGAAGTATGTGCATATGTATATGTCGCATAATGGACGTATTTTGGACACTGTACGTGTCTGTCGCATTATGAATATAGTTTGACCAATGTGCAATGAGTTTGGGATATTGTACCATGGTTCTTAGAATTTGACTACAGCGAAGAATATGACTGGCGCCTAGGTACCGTACGAGTGAGGCGACGGCGTGGTCGCGCTGTCGCCAAGTGTAGTCCAGCTTGGCGCGTAAAAGAAGTAGTTCGATGCGTGATCGAAGAATGCGAGTCAGTTGCGTTCGGACAATTGTATGCGTCGGTTGGAATTCGCTTCACTCTTAAAGGTTTTGAGTAAATATGGCAGACCAGCCGTTAGAAAAAAACGATGATGCGACATCAGAAGTGGGATCTGCCTTGCCTACAAATACCACCGATGCATACTTGGCAGCTTTACAACTGCAAAACAACAACCTTTTGGAGATCATTAAAAATATGCAGACACCAAGAGCTCCGGCAACTGATGAAAAGGGAAAACATGTAACTCTGCCAAAATTTAATCCTGAGGGAGCTGGAGCAGACGCCACAGCTTGGTGTGCGACAGTGGATCTCATATTTGCTGATAAAATGCCAGAAGGAAGCACCCTGATGATAACTTTAAGTAAGGCGCTAGAGGGAAGCGCATCACAATGGCTGTCCCAAATATGCTTTGCTGGCACTACATGGCCACAATTCAAAGAACTCTTTGTGCAACGCTTTGTTGGCATAGAAACGTCTGCGGCTATACTGATGAAAATTTTGAACGGGCGACCAAAGTCTGGAGAAAGCTACACCGAGTATGGCAGCCGAATTGTCACCTTAATAATGTCAAAATTTAAATCTAATGATCTGGAGGAAATCGCGGTTTCCCTAGCTCTGGCCCACATGGCACAAATGGATGACAAATTGTCGCGCTTGGTTTTTACAAACAATATTAAAACCCGAAATGAAATGCAACAACAACTACAAGCGCACACTTTTAAGAAGCGGAACCTAGATGACGACTCATCTACAACAGGCCCGGAGCGTAAAAAGCCTAAGTATCTCTCTCAAGTGAAATGCAACTATTGTGGAAAGTCTGGGCATAAATATGCTGAATGTCGTGCTCGGCAAAGGACACCAATTCAAGGAAAAAGCCACTACGGAAGTTCATCGCAAGGATCAAAAGACCGGTCAACTGTCAAATGCCCAAAAGGACGATCACGAGGAAACGACCGAGTAATTGAGAAACGTGTAGACATCTGTACTGTAGCTCCGCCATCAGGAACAATATGCAGTTCAACCGGTGAGTCTATTCCATTTTGTTTCGACTCCGGAGCTGAATGCTCCTTGGTTAAGGAAAGCGTCGCCGATAAGTTTAGTGGTAAAAGAATTAATAACATTGTAAAGTTAAACGGTATAAGCAATGATTCAATATGTAGCACTCAACAACTATTTTGTAATATAAGTATTGATCAATGTTATTTCGAGATTTTGTTACATGTTATTATGGATAAGTATTTGAAACATGATGTACTGATTGGTCATGAAATTTTTAGTCAGGGCTTTGGCGTAACTATGGACGCTGACAAATTTCAACTTTACAAGACCAAAAGAGTTGAAGCGTTAATAATTTCCAATTATGAAGATGTCATAGAATCGAATAGTGGACTTGATGATCTTGATAAGGCAGCCTTGATAAATATTTTAAAATATTATTCAGAATGGTTTATTGATGGAATACCAAAGACTAGGGTCACCACAGGGCATTTGGAAATTAGACTAATAGATCAGCAAAAGACAGTACAACGGCGGCCATATAGGCTTAGTGAAGAAGAAAAAACAAAGTGCGGGGTAAAGTTGACGAATTATTAAAGGCTCAAGTTATTCGCCCAAGCTGTTCACCTTTCGCTAGTCCCATGATGCTAGTTAAGAAGAAAAATGGCACCGATCGACTGTGTGTAGACTATCGCATGCTAAACGACAATACAGTTGCTGACAAATACCCGTTGCCCCTCATCTCAGACCAAATTGCCAGACTACGTGGTGCTAAATATTTTTCGTGCATTGATATGGCAAGTGGCTTCTATCAAATTCCAGTTCACGAGGACTCAATCGAACGAACTGCATTTGTGACGCCAGAAGGTCAATACGAGTTCTTGACAATGCCGTTCGGGTTGAAGAACGCACCATCTGTGTTCCAGAGGGCTATAATGAAGGCCTTAAGAGCTCTAGCTTACACTTATGCAATCGTGTATATTGATGATGTTCTCATAATAGCAGAAAGCAAAGAAGATGCGCTAGTTAGATTACGGACAGTATTGGAGACATTAAGTAAGGCTGGATTTTCATTTAATGTCACTAAGTGTTCCTTTCTCACAACTAGAATAGAGTATCTTGGATTTGAATTAAGCAATGGAGAAATCAGGCCAAATTCACGAAAAATTCAAGCTTTAAATGGATTACCAGCACCTCAAAATGTTTCACAGCTAAGACAATTTATAGGTTTAGCTTCTTATTTTCGGCAATTTGTGTTAAATTTCTCCCAAACACTTAAACCCCTGTATCTTCTCACCTCTAAGAAAAACACTGACTTTGTTTGGTTACCAGTGCATGAACAGATACGAACAAAAATAATAACTATATTGACTCAGACGCCAGTTTTAATCATATTCGATCCGCAATACCCAATAGAGCTACATACAGACGCAAGTTGTATTGGGTATGGAGCGATCCTGTTACACAAAATTGACAATAAACCCCATGTGGTAGAGTATTACAGTAAGTGCACGTCTCCCGCCGAATCTAAATACCATTCATACGAACTGGAGACGTTAGCAGTAGTAAATGCTATTAAACACTTCCGACATTATTTGCAGGGACGTAAATTTATAGTTTATACTGACTGTAATTCTTTAAAGGCCAGTCGCACAAAACTAGATTTAACACCGAGGGTGCATAGGTGGTGGGCGTTTTTACAGGCATTTGATTTCGAAATAGAATATAGAAAAGGCGAGCGAATGGCGCATGTTGACTTTCTCTCTCGGAATCCAGTGCTTGAACAACATAAAAGACCGAATAAAATCCCTGAATTACGAATCAATTTGACGGAGGTATCTGACAACTGGTTGGTCTCGGAACAACAGCGAGATTCCGAGATACAAGAAATAATTTTAAAGTTAAAAAGTAATGAGTTACCAGGAAATATGGACAAAACCTATGAATTGCGAAAAGGAATACTACATAGGAAAATACAGCGAAATAGTAAGACCAAATGTTTGCCGGTAATACCAAGAGCCTTTCGATGGGCCGTCATAAATCACGTCCATGAAGCTATAATGCATCTGGGTTGGGAAAAAACGCTCGACAAGGTCTATGGTTATTATTGGTTCGAAAATATGTCCAAATATGTGCGTAGGTTTGTTGAAAACTGCATCACATGTAAAGTATCTAAGCCACTTGTGGGAAAAGTGCAAGTCGAGCTGCATCCTATTCCTAAAATAGAAATATTTTAGGCATACGATACATATTGACATTACAGGCAAAATGAGTGGTAAAAATGATTTGAAGGAATATGTCATTGTTCTTATAGATCTTCTTTCACTAAGTTTGTTTATTTTCATCACACACTAAATATAGATTCTGAAAGCTGCATTAAGGCTGTAAAATCAGCCGTATCTTTATTTGGTTTACCCACTCGAATTATAGCAGATCAAGGACGCAGTTTCGCAAGTAAAAGTTTACTCGAATTTTGCTCATCTCAAAAAATTAATCTACATTTAATTGCTACGGGTGCCAGTAGAGCAAACGGTCAGGTAGAACGGGTCATGAGTACCCTGAAAGGTATGCTGACTGCTGTCGAAACCAGTCAGAGATCATGGCAGGATGCGTTGGCTGAAGTGCAGCTAGCAATGAATTGCACGATTAATCGTGTGACTAAGTTTAGCCCTTTAGAACTATTGATTGGAAAGGAAGCTCGACCTTTTGGCTTGTTGCCGATAAACGAAGATAACAATGATGAAGTAGACAAAGAAAATTTGAGAAAGGAGGCTAAAAAAAATATGGAAACTCAAGCAAAATATGACAAAAATAAGGGTGATCACGTTTTGCTCAAAAACGAAGAACGTCATCAAACCAAATTTGATCCAAAATTTAAAGGGCCATTTGAGATAATTGAAACATTGGATGGAGACAGATATTTACTGAAATCTTTAACATGTAATCGAAAGTATAAGTATTCTCATGAATGTTTAAAAGCAATACCAAATAATCAGATACTCGATGAGTTATGTGAAGATAGAGACAGCACAATGGAAGTTGCATCTGTTGCCCAATATGATAAATGAAGACCGCACCATAGCAGAAGAGACATGTTATGGCGGGGGTCGTATGTATGTGTAGAAGGAATTACACAAATGATTAGTTTATATGTGTAGAAGGAATTACACAAAAGATAAGTTAGTTATGTGTAAAAGGAACTACACAAATTTGTTTGGTTAAAAAAAAACAAAAAAAAAAAAAACAAAAAAAATGTGTTAAAGGAATTACACGAATGTTATGATTTAATAGATTAAGATTATGTTACGAAAATGTAATTATGCTATGACAAGAATGAATTCAAAACTGATTTGAATTGTGTTACATAATAGATAAGAATATCGAATAAAAATGTATTGAAATACCCCTAGAGCCTTTGAATCCTGAAGTGTCGTCACTTATGTGGTTGAGTGAAGACAACACACGAGGACGTGTATTTTGTCAGGAAGGCCGTGTCGCATAATGGACGTATTTTTGGACACTGTACGTGTCTGTCGCATTATGAATATAGTTTGACCAATGTGCAATGAGTTTGGGATATTGTACCATGGTTCTTAGAATTTGACTACAGCGAAGAATATGACTGGCGCCTAGGTACCGTACGAGTGAGGCGACGGCGTGGTCGCGCTGTCGCCAAGTGTAGTCCAGCTTGGCGCGTAAAAGAAGTAGTTCGATGCGTGATCGAAGAATGCGAGTCAGTTGCGTTCGGACAATTGTATGCGTCGGTTGGAATTCGCTTCACTCTTAAAGGTTTTGAGTAAATATGGCAGACCAGCCGTTAAAAAAAAAAACGATGATGCGACATATATATTTAAGTATAAATAAATACCTATCTATGTTTCGGACGTCTTTGCCGTTAATTGTTTACCTGTGAATGACAAATTTTTAGTGTTGCAAAAATATCACTTAAAAGGCCAATCGAACCGCCTAAGACATGAATATCCCTTTTGGGTGGTAATAGAAAAATATTCATGTTATGAAATACATGAGCCCTTTTTACAAAACGAACAAAACTAACCATAAATTCTGATTATCTGGAAGACGACTTCCAGAGGAATCGTTATTTCACATACATATGTACACCGTTAATCCCAAAAGTTTTTTCGTAGATTAAATATGTGGAAAGCGGTTAAAATATACCATGCTGCTCAGTGGAATCAAAGCATTATGCAAAATTCGGTCTGAATTGTAAATGTTGCTTTGCAAGTTTGGATTTAAATTATTGAGATACTAGTTGTTTTTCTTAATAGAAAAAATACGTGTTATGAAAAACATGATCCCTTTTTACAAAACTAACAAAGCTAACACTAAAATCGGATTATCTGGTAGACGACTTCCAGAGGACGTTTTAGTGCGAACTTTAGAAATCTCAACAAATTTGATTGACGACTTTTGGTTAAATAAAAACTCGTCATGCGCTTCGCCAATTAATTATGAATTAAACTACGATATTAGACATTCAAAAATTTATCGTAAATTGTATATGGCTCGAAATTCCATTATATCCCGTGATTGCAAAAATTTGGCCAAGTTGCTAACATCAAACATATTTGGGGACAGATTAGTTCGAAAAGGTGCTTTTATTCTCTTTACCAAGGTAAGTTATCTGAATTTATAATTGATAAATTGGTCGAGTTTTTGTAACGCAACGATGGAGGAAAGGAATTCATACATACATATGTATGTACATGTTGTGTATGTATGTATGTATGTATGTATGTACATATGTATGTATGTACAGTCAGTGTCACTGAAAATCGTACACCTATTATGGATTTACAATTTGATTCATGACTTCTGAAATAAAACACATTTTGGTACAAAATATGCATTAAAACAGAGGTGAAGTAAAATAATTTAATAATATAGTCATAAGAACAGGATTGGTAATCCCATTTTTTCTCAAAATGTCTCAATACTCCGAAATGTACGAAAACATGCTGTCACTGAAAACCGTACAGCCGCCATTTTTGTAAAAAGTAGGAAAATTGAGCCTTTTTATACCCTTGCAGAGGGTATTATAAAATTGGTCAGATATTTGTAACGCACAGAAGGAGACGTTTCCGACCCCATAAAGCGTATATATTCTTGATCAGCATGAGAAGCTGAGTAGATATAGCCATGTCCGTCCGTCCGTCTGTGCAAATCAACTTCACGCTGGCATCTTAAGAGCTATCAGAACGAAATTTCATATTTGAGCTACTTTTAGCCCGGAGATGATAAAGTATGAAAATTGTCAGGATCGGACTAATATATCATATAGCTCTAGAGCAACAATTTTTGCAAAAATTGGAGTATCCCCATGAAATTTTGATATAAAATCTCAGATCCCAAAATTTGAATCTGATCGGATAAATAGAACACAAGTTACAGACAGTACAAATCGGTTCAAGCGCTGACGGCAGCTACTACGTCATCAGCAAATCAAACAGATCACATGCATACACACACATACACAGACGCAGCGCTACACGAACTGTATGTATGTGTATGCGTGTTGTGCTTTGCTTACGGAGTGATGGAAGAAAAATTTGGAGTAAAAAGAGAAATAATTTGAATTTTTGTTTGTGTGTTTATTAATTGAGTTGCAGGGAAAGAAATTTCAAAATGTAAAAAAATTATTGCCAAGGAATCAGAGAACGGCAAGGGTACACCCTAACAATAAGTGTACTCGAATCATTTGTGCGTTTGCGGCACTTAGAGTGTGATCGGCACTCTAAAATAAGGTGGTTGCCATATACTGATAATTTCGAACATGCACATACGCACAATTGCAAAACGGTTTCGTGCTCTTTTTCTGCATGTATACATGAGATGAGGTCGAGCAAAATGCTAAAGCAGAAGGAATGAGTGAAATTGAGAGCACAACACTTGAGACGAACAATATGTGAGAGACATGTGTGTTGTTGTCATTTTTGCATTGTGTGAAATGAAAATAAAAAGCCGTGTTTTGCTGTCTCATTGCGTGTTATATACGCATATGTACTTATGTATGTATTTAATTTTAATGTTTACAACAAAGGCGTTACATATTTCATATGTCTTAAGTGACTAATATTCAAATAACAAATGCTTATAATTATTACAAATGAATGCGTCTTCAATGACTAGGTCTTACAATGTGCTTAAAAATATGATAATTAAATTTTGTCTTCGATGACTAGTATTAAAAAAAAGCATGGACGAAATTGAGTGTGAAAATTGAAATTGAATGTGAATTAAAAAAAAAAGTAAATATAACTTATTCTGATTTGTTAATATGCTTGTAATAAGAGTGTAAAAATAGTAAACTGTCAATAGATGTCGGTCCTAATCTATTCCGCTTTTCAGTAATGACATTGCCTGCTAATGAAAATACCCTTTCAGCCGGTGCACTACTTGCAGGTATTGAAAGAAACTTCAATGCCACCTTTGACAGAAGAGGGTAACGATTTTCATTTACTCTCCACCACTGCAATACATCGAAATCATGACATAAAATAACCCTTTCTCTACAATATTGTTCTATTTCTTCTATTGGAGATTCCATAGATTTGTTATTAGATGGTGCAGCAACTAATGTTGGGAAAAAAAATTCTGGTTTTGATACAGATCTTAAGCTTGGTGATGGCTCTGATATAGTGGAGCTTTCTGTGCTTGACGTATATGAACTAGAAACATGTTGTGTTGTGTCACTGTTTTTTGAAAAATAAAATTTTAACATTTCTGAAACACACTGCTCTTTAATGTCGGCCAGGTCTTTATCCTGCATATGTGCAGCCGGAGGATATAGAAAAAACGCCACCTTGTGCCTTATGTTTAGATTTGTTGTCCATGTGCCAACAACTTTTGTTTTTATTGTTTCCTTTAATGTTGCAATTGATGAGATGTCTGATATATTGGGCTCGCATAGCACACAAATTTTTGTAATTGAAGGCAGCACAAAACATATTGAAGGCGAGCTGCAAGTTTGAAGTTCTTTAAAAATTCTTTCGAAGGATTCCAGCAATCCAACTAACATTTTTAATGTTGACCTATTGACATCCATCAGTCTTTCGGTCCCTTTCTCGCTTAATATAGTGTTGACAGCCACCCAATTATCGTCGATAGATTTCAGCATTGCGTAGTTTGAGTTCCACCTTGTTGGGCATGACCCCTTTAAAGAAGTGTTTAACTTATGCTGCAAATTGGCTTTTTTGAAGTACCTTACAATTTTTTTGCATGTCGTCACTGTTTCGTCTAGATCGGCTGTTTCTTTAAATGATTGTTCTAAACAATTGTTTAAAAGATGACTGCTGCAGTTAAGCCTGATGTTGTTTTCTAATGCTTTAATAATGTTACTCCCCCTATCTGTTACAAATATGATCTCGTCAATGTTTTCAATATTAAATTTTGAGAAGACACTTTTAATTTTAGTTAAAATGTTTTCTCCGGTGCTTTTCTCTGAATCCATTGACTTAAGACCCAAAATTAAATCACAAAGAACATTTTTTTTTGATAATGAATTGTGATACCTAAGAAGTTTCGTTGTAGATATTGGTCAGACCACATATCGACGGTGGCAGCTATTCCTGCAGTATCTGCTGCTATTTTAATTTCCGATGATATCAACCCTTTTTTTTCTTCAGCGTCTTTGTGGACCTTTCGACTTAAAGTTGATGGACTAGGCAGCAAGTCATCCACATCTATGTGATCCCCATAGGCGGCACCAATTTTGATAAAAAACTGCACCATGCTTTTAAATCCGGTCCCGGCTACTGATGAAAACGGCTGACAATCTTGGACAATCCATTGACTGCATTTTTCAATAGCTTCTGCTTTGTCTGTTGCCGACACTTTCGTCACTTCTCTTGGTTGCCTTAATGTCATGCAACATTTATGCCGAGACAAATTTGATGTATGGCCAGCCACAAATTTCAGCACTTTTCGGCAGGTGCTGCAAAATAGCCACCCTTCCACGGCACTTTCGTCTTCTTTAAGAATGGGAAGTAATATGTTCCACATAACACTTCTGCCCTTATGTTTTTGTGCTAAAGTGTACGTTCCACAATCAATTTTACTTTTTATAGAGTCCGGCGTTTCAGTCATTTTGCTTATTAATTTTAAGGCATCAATTAACAACTGAAATCAAGCGACTAAAAATCAAACCAGCAATCAGTGCTCTATGCCCTGCTCATGCATAAAAGTTGAAGACACTCGAAATCATAACTGTAAAACACGAGTGTTTCGGTCACAGCGCATTATTGCTCATTGCTTTTTGTGATCTATTCTTGCTGTTCGTACATTTGCTTCGAGTGCATTGTGACGTTCACTTATCTACTCAAAATTTTTGTGTGTTTGGTGAAAAAGAATAGACGCTTACTCTTTGTGTGAGTGACGAAATGCAAAAACACGAAACACCGAAAGCGATTTGTGCGTTTGAGTGTGTTATTCTTTTCTTGATGTTTGTGAGTGCGACAAGCACCCAAAATTTATAAGTGTGATTCGGGTGCCAAAAAGTGACACCCTTGACGTTCTCTGCAAGGAATGCAAGGGTATAAAAACTTCGGCATTGCCGAAGTTAGCTTCTTTGATATTTTAGATCCTTTTTGTCAAAAATGAAGCTATTTCCAAAAATTGGTATTGAAATATGCCAAAAAATATGAATATTTAGTGAACATACCAAGTTTTTCATAAGTAAAAATAAAATTCTTGGGTTTTTCGGGCTATCATAAAGGTCCCAACCATAATAGCTTTGCTCCACAATTGGCCGGATAGTCATTGTGTCAGTCATTTTTTTACTTTCTTCATAGAATTGTCTTACAATCGTTGCAAATACGTTTAATTTAATTAATTAATAAGATTAAGAATAAGATTGTTTCAAGACTTTGTGCCTTATATATACATACATATATGTCAAAGTGAAGTTCAGTCTACTGACCCCATTCTGTTAATTAGATACATAGATGGCTTGGACCAAATATCTTAAGAAGATTATTTATCCGAAGAATTTTTCCAACTGTTGACTAAACTATATTCATAATATATTCATGTTTTTTTTTTATTGGTGATTCTGTTGGTATCCTTTTACATTAGTAAAATATCGGAAACATTCCTCAGACCCCTAGTTCGCTTTGGAACTTATGGCCAAACATTACAGTTGGGATAACCAATTTTCGGTTTTAGAGAATGTTTTGCTGTGTTTTGGAAGTAATACAAATTCTCTAGTGCTATAAACTATTTGAAAATATATCAAAACTGGGTTTTAGCCGGCTTCAGGTCAATAAATCTTACTTACGAATTTATTTGTAAGATTTTAAAATCATAGGCAGCACAAAAGGCTATTTCTAGAACCACCAAGAACCACCAAGGTCTATCATCAGCAGACTTTGCTAAAGAATCCACAGTTGTAATGGCCATACCATATCTTCAACGCTAGAAGTATTTGGGAATTCCAATTACATGAAGCGAGAAAAGAACGGCAAAGCTTGCAACTGCAGATTCCACCTTTTTTATGTGCATACCCCTGGGCGCCATCAGAATTAGTGTAAAGGGCTTCGCCTTAACCAAGTAACCGTCGTGACCAAATATTTTGTTATAGTATATTGTACTATATACAAAAAAGATGGTTTACAGCAAGTGTAAAAACAACATGTGCAATACGGCGGGCCTTCCGTTTTTGGTATTTGTCTAGATTTCGACCTTATTGAAGTTAATCAAAACTGGGTTTTTGCCGGCTTCAGGTCAATAAATCTTACTTACGAATTTATTTGTAAGATTTTAAAATCATAGGCAGCACAAAAGGTGAGCAGGTTGTCTGTATAGCTATTTCAAGAACCACCAAGTTCTATCATCAGCAGACTTTGCTAAAGAATCCACAGTTGTAATGGCCATACCATATCTTCAACGCTAGAAGTATTTGGGAATTCCAATTACATGAAGCGAGAAAAGAACGGCAAAGCTTGCAACTGCAGATTCCACCTTTTTTATGTGCATACCAAATTACACATGTTGTTTTTACACTTGCTGTAAACCATCTTTTTTGTATATAGTACAATATACTATAACAAAATATTTGGGCGCGACGGTTAGTTGGTTAAGGCGAAGCCCTTTACACTAATTCTGATGGCGCCCAGGGGTATGCACATAAAAAAGGTGGAATCTGCAGTTGAAAGTTTGCCGTTCTTTTCTCGCTTCATGTAATTGGAATTCCCAAATACTTCTAGCGTTGAAGATATGGTATGGCCATTACAACTGTGGATTCTTTAGCAAAGTCTGCTGATGATAGAACTTGGTGGTTCTTGAAATAGCTATACAGACAACCTGCTCACCTTTTGTGCTGCCTATGATTTTAAAATCTTACAAATAAATTCGTAAGTAAGATTTATTGACCTGAAGCCGGCTAAAACCCAGTTTTGATTAACTTCAATAAGGTCGAAATCTAGACAAATTTGAAAATATAGCTAAATCATTTTAAACATTATAAGTAAATAAAATTCCAAATTTCAATTCTTAGAGTCAACTGTACGATTTTCTATGTATATTCACTTATATATACATATATGTCAAAGCGAAGTTCAGTCTACTGACCCCATTCTGTTAATTAGATACATAGATGGCTTGGACCAAATATCTTAAGAAGGTTATTTATCCGAAGAATTTTTCTAACTGTTGACTAAACTATATTCATAATATATTCATGTTTTTTTTTTTATTGGTGATTCTGTTGGTATCCTTTTACATTAGTAAAATATCGGAAACATTCCTCAGACCCCTAGTTCCCTTTGGAACTTATGGCCAAACATTACAGTTGGGATAACCAATTTTCGGTTTTATAGAATGTTTTGCTTTGTTTTGGAAGTAATACAAAGTCTCTAGTGCTATAAACTATTTGAAAATATAGCTAAATCATTTTAAACATTACCAGTAAATAAAATTCCAAATTTGACAGCATGTTTTCGTACATTTCGGAGTATTGAGACATTTTGAGAAAAATGGGATTGTCAATCCTGTTCTTATGACTATATTGTTAAAGGATTTTACTTCACCTATGTTTTAAAGCATATTTTATACCAAAATGTTGTTTACTTTGAAAGTTATAAAGCAAATTGTAAATCCATAATAGGTGTACAATTTTTAGTGACATTCACTGTACGTAGGGGAGGAGTCCCAATTATTTATTTATTTATTTACGTCAACTAAATCAGCAGTCGACGAAAAAGCTTAAGCTAAAATACAGATAATAATTAATATACGAAGGTAGCTTAGCTATATCCACAACTAAACATCCCCGACCCGGTGGAGGTGTTTTATTTGCAACAAGGTGCCAGCTATGCCCCGATTCACAGCCAATGTGGTCAGGGATGAGTTGCAGCCAATCCAATATCCAGTCCTGAATATTTTCAATGGTTTCGCTGTAGATAATTATGACTCGGGTTTAAAAAAAACAACATTTTTTCCTCAATTCCGGGAAAAGAAAAATTAAGAAGTTTAACATTTAGATATTAACCAAACGCAACTGTTTCCAAAGAAAGTATGTTTATTTGGATAACTTTTTTGAGGCCGAAAAAAAAGTGGCCTAATTATGACTTAATTATAATTCACTGCAAATGAGAAAATATGAAAGGAATGGCCCACCAATTATTGTGATTTAATGGATTATTTAGTATGGCAAAATTTGCTGCATTTGCTACTGCCTTTTCCTTCAAAACAGAACGAATTTTAGGAGAGGTCAGTTCAGCACTTTGCATCGGCTTTCGTTCACGATTCGAAGGCTTTTTTGCAGTAGCCGCCTGAAGAGGACCAATCTCATCCAAAACCGATGAACTGCTGGTTACCAATGGCATTCGAGATAGGGATTGTGAGGTAGTATTGTTTAAAACGATACGTCGCACAGGTGGGCCTCTGCTCGGATAGCGTTGCAAAAATACGTTTTTTCATTATCGCGTTTGGCAAAAATGATATATGCAATCGATAGGAAATACTTCATAGAAGGGCTGCAGGTATAAGAAAGAAGAAGAGCGCATGAGTATTGGCTATAGCTTCTTTGTATTTAAATGATAACATTGCGTAATGCTGTTTTGCAAATACTACCTGTTTACATATATGCCTTTCTACAATGTTAGATTTGGAAAAACTGACAAGCCAGGTAAATGCTATTTAAGTTGATAAAAGTTTATCCTAGTTGTAGGTACACCTTAAATCAGGACTGAATAGTATTTGTCAAAATAATTCAACACAGTTTTATTTATCTGTGCAAAAATGTTGTTAAAAAATGAAAGAATTTTGAAAGTTTTCCACGAGTGTGAAAACTGAAATGATTTTGAAATGGGATTTCTAATGGAGATGAGCGTTTCATTCGAAAACGCTAATAAGGAGCTTAAGGTAAAAATTAAATATACACAATATATCGGCAGAAATCAGGCAAATTTCGTGAAAAAAATATCAAAGAAGCTAACTTCGGCAATGCCAAAGTTTATATACCCTTGCAGTCCTTGGCAATAATATTTTTACATTTTGAAATTTCTTTCCCTGCAACTCAATTCATCAATACACAAACAAAACATTCAAATTACATACATATTTCTCTTTTTACTATAATTTTTCTTCTTCTACCATCCAAAGCATCGCACGCATACACATACAGTTCGTGTAGCTTTGCGTCTGTGTGTGTGTATGCATGTGCTCTGTTTGATTTGCTGATGACGTAGAACCGATTTGTATTGACTGTAACTTGTGTTCTATTTATCCGATCAAACTCAAATTTTGGGATCTGAGATTTTATATGAAATTCTATTATATTGGTAAATTTCATGGGGATACTCCAATTTTTGCAAAAATTTTTGTTCCAGAGCTATATGATATAGTAGTCCAATCCCGATGATTTTCATACTTTATCTCACCCGTGTAAAAATAAGCCCCCAAAAAAAATTTCATCACGATAGCTTTTAAGATGGCTGAGTAAAACACGTACGCACCGACGGACAGACGGACATGGCTATATCGACTCAGCTTCTCATGCTGATCAAGAATATATATACTTTATGGGGTCGGAAACGTCTCCTTCTGTGCGTTACAAACATCTGACCAATTTTATAATACCCTCTGCAAGGGTATAATGAAGTTTGGCTTGGGAAGTATCGTGAGGATATTCAGAGCAGGAAGGAGATTATACAACCTGAATTCTCTCGGAAGCGGGGACTGAAAGTTGACTGCCCAAAGTACGGATACGGAAACACGAATGATGGAAATACTTCAAGGAGATTTGTTTATAACAGGTGTTAGTCAAGAGATCGTTAAAGGGTTGGCGTTATCTTTAATGTTATAAATTGCAAGGAAATGGTAAATGGTGAAAAATTTTCCGATACGTCAAGAGATCGTTAAAGGGTTGGCGTTATCTTTAATGTTATAAATTGCAAGGAAATGGTAAATGGTGAAAAATTTTCCGATACTTCAAAGACTGCTCAACTTTTGACTGAATTGTATCCGCAAAAAAACTTACCTCAACGGTACATAGGATTTTGGCTCACGGAAAGGATTTAATGGAATATCAGTGTTTACCAATTGGAGAGCTATCCGAAGAAGCACAGGAATGTAAAAACAAGGACTAGAAAAGGTTCAGATACACTAATACATTAAAAACTTCTCGTCTTAGACAAAATGAAGACCTTTTTAACATGCTAGCAGGCTCTTCGGACCCACTTATTGCATCACTGAGACACGTGCGATCACGAAAGGATTTGGAAAATACCAACTATAGTCCCGAAATGTTGAGTTTATTAGATATTGATGTAAATATTGAAAATTATTTTGAAGAAAATCAGCCATAGCAAATTTTCAAAAATAACCTAAAAAAAAAAATTTTTTTTAAATTTATTTTTCTTTTTGTAATTATGTTAAAAAATCAAATTAAAACACTAAAAAATGTTACATAGTCGTCTAAAACAATGAAAAATTCCATTTGTGATTGTAAAAACCCGGGTTTCGATCCATTTTTAAAGGAAAAGTAACGAAGTTACTGACAAAAGTCACTGTTTTTGGCTGATCGTTCTTATGGGAGGGAGCTATATGATATAGTCACCCGATCTTGATCAAATTTGGCACAGTGGTTTATAGTTACAATAAACTTACTTATATTAAATTTCTCGACAATAGCTTAAAAAGTAACGAAGTTATTGAGAAAAGTCACTGTTCGTGACTTTGCCGTTTGTATGGGAGCTATATGATATAGTGGTCCGATCCGACTGAATCCGAGATATACAAACCCTGCAGTATATACAAGCCTACGTGCAAAATTTCAGCTCTGTAGCTCTTACGGTCTAGGAGGAGTTCGTATCGATCCAGACGGACGGACAGACGGACGGACGGACGGACGGATGGACGGACGGACGGACGGACGGACATGGTTATTTGAACTCGTCTCGTCGTGCTGATCAAGAATATATATACTTTATATGGTCGGAGATGCTTCCTTCTATGCGTTGCACACTTCTGACCAAAATTAATATACCCTTTTTGCAAGGGTATAAAAATCATGTGTTGTTTTCTTACCTTATTTGCATTGTTCTTTTGCGGAACATTGTGACTTATAATAAGTCTTCACTGGGCCAAATACGGATACATCCAGTGGCTTTAAACGGTGACTGCAGTGCGGCGGGAAAGACAAGATATGGACACCGTTTGCAGCTGCAATGTCAAGAGCTTCCACCGACATGTGCGAAACATGATTGTCCATCAACAGCAGCACCGGATGATCCTTTGATGGTTTCACGAACATGATGAAAAGATGAATGTATCGTTCAAACTCTGGCTGGCACATCCCGCCAGAATCATTTGCAATTCCAGCAGTACCTGGAGAAACATAGTCCAAAAAAGTTGATTGCATGTTCTTTCTTGGAAATAAAAAGAACGGCGGAACTGAATTGGCATCCGCACCAACAGTAAGAACCAGTGTCACCACGGTTCCTTTCTCGGCAGCTTCTAGTTGTCCCACACGCCGCACACCTTTCAAAGCGATGACTTTTCCAATTTTTGTTGGCACAGTCGAGAAGCCACTTTCATCCATATTATAGATGGAACAACTATCAAAGTTGTGTACATCGATCAACCGAGACAAATTTCCGAAAATATTGTCTACATTGAGTTTGCAGAAAGCTTTGACTCGGTTCATGGATGTTTGCTCCAGTGTTCTGAGCGTCAGTTCGCTATGCCGTTGCATGAAGAGTCTGTGCCACTTACGATGCGCTTTACAATCGTTAACCCATCCTGAGAGACTGCTTCCTTGCTCAAAACCATGCTCAAACCATAGTAGTGACTGAGGTCTTTCACCACTAGTGAGGTCTTTCTCTTGAGCGGGAGAGAAAACCATGTTGGATTGATTTCTTGTACCAACACCATGAATGAATTCCAACAAATGCTCATCTGCTAATTTCGAAATATCTTGAAAATTATCTATAGTTTTCTTTACGTATCGCGATAAGGTCCTTTTGTTTATAGCATGCTCTCTCTCACTTTCATGGATTTCAACGTTGCGCTCACAAATAATTGCTTACGTAAAGAACAATAGTAAATATACAGTGGTTCGATTACATGAACATTGACTTAAACTATATAAAATGTAGGAATTTTACAGTTGTACATGATACTAGTGCAAAAAAAAGTGCGCCATAACTGGGCACCCCAGTTGAGTCATAACCGGTGAATAGGGATTTCCGAAGAGAAAGAAAATAACCCAGTCTTCATTCGTTGAATTTAAAATATGAACTGATTTTATTTGAAAACTCTTAAACTCTAAGAAGCAACAATTGTTCTTAAAAATACTCATTCTAATGCCCCACGTTTTCGGGGGTTGAAAATTGTTTATATTTCATGCTCAGCGCTGGTTACTTGATACCGCGCCGCTGTTTCCCACAGAGTGTGGATGCATGTTTGGTTTGGTATTAAGCAATAATTGTCATATGAATTTTATGACTTACGTTTGTTTATGTTTCGTTTTATATATTTCTTTGGTCAATATATTTTTTATAGACACTACATAATCATTATAAATCCATATGGAATCACAAAGTATACGGCAAATACAATATTTTGATGCATCACACTCACCTTTTCACTGTTAATTTCGCAAAATTTTTTGGTACTTTAAAAAAAATCTAAAAACTTTTTTGCACGATTTTCAACACGATGTTTGGTACGCGTAAATACAATACGATTATTAACGTTGGTGTTTGTCCATAAACTGCAGAACGTCTAACGAACATGATTTACAGGTCTCAAACTGTCTTTCAATACCGCATGTCAAAACTATTTGAGAATGTCACAACTGGGCCTGAGTCACAGCTGGGCCCTCTCCCCTAAATGTATGTAGTTTATTCTGGTAACGGCGGTAATGTATTCATTTATGTAAGATGGAGTCCTCAATTGAGTCCCCAAATGTATTATATTATAGTTTATTAATAGTATTATAAATCGTGGACGGGCGAATAATGATTACAATATGCAACTTAAATCACTGGTTCTGTGTACTGCTAATTTACCGACTGCTGACTGCTGAACCTCGACAATTGACTGCTGAACATCGACTGCTGACTTCACATGACACCTCACGACTGCTACTGCGTTGCCATTCTGCATAAGGGAGTTGCCACCACGCTGCAACTACCTTATCCCATCTCACATGTATGTAAGAGATCTGTGATGAGTATGATTGAAAAGTGTTAATCAAAAACTCCTATTATTCCGCTCAACAGTTCGGCTGCAACATGTTTACTCCACTCAAACGCGAAAAAAGCATTCAGGGTACCGCAACCAATTGGTTGGCATTAAATCCGGTCGTACTAACTTCTCAAACGAGTCGCAACCTTGATTACTGCCGGAAGAGCGCCACACGAACTAACAAGGAGTTTCTTGTACATGATTTGAATATGAGTTGAACAGCCACGATCGATATGAATTGCGCTGTGATTGTCGGTTTGAGGGCGGATTTATGGAGGATGGAAAATATGGGTTGCAATTTCATTGCTCAATCAAATTAAAGGACACCATGCCGTCATACAGACCTAAGTCGTTTGTGAGCGTTCGTGAGCGTTTGCTTGTCAGATCAATTTCTCCGACTGAAGATTATTCAAAATCGATTGGGCTAGATACATATATCAAAATTCAATCTTTTGCGAGATATATTTGATAGCAAAACGTAATCACTTACAATTAGTCGGCTAGAAGCCGATCTTATAAATTTTCAATCTTTGTGCCCGTGCGCTTTATTGTAAGGCGATGACTTTTCCTCGTAACGTATTAAACAATAGTCCTATAGATAGAATAGACTTATAAATCACACATTAACTTAACTTTCTCAGTTTCATTATACGATGGTCAAAAGAATTATACAACTAATAAGACAACTGATAGAATAGACTTATAAATCACACATTAACTTAACTTTCTCAGTTTCATTATACGATGGTCAAAAGAATTATACAACTAAGTTCTTTTAACTTTAATATAATATGAGTCGAACCAGACTAAGCTTGAACCCTTTTAAAAGTACGTAAGTAAAAGTATTTTGACAAAAATGTTGTTTTTAACTTTTGATCCCTTGCTTTGCTTTTTATAGATTAGTATTGGTATAATCTATAATATTCAATCTGAATCGATTTCGAAAATCTCCATACCTAGATACGTTCAACAAAGTCTCCCTTGGACTCAGGAAAAAAATACTGTACAGTTTTTAAATGCTTCATGGCTTAATGGGTTTTTGAATTGGCCAACAATCGTAGTACGTTGAACCGCGACACTTACTATTTTACTGGTTAACCTAACCTCAACCCAATTAGATGGTGCCATCGGCAATTTCCCTTCATTTGATGTCAAAGAAAACAATGCTTATTAAAGTTAGAAGTACCTCCGACCATATAAAGTATGTATATTCTAGATCAACACGACGAGACGAGCCATATTGCCGAATAGGCATCTATCTATCTGGGTTTACGCGAACTCCTAGACCATAAGATCTACAGAGTTGAAATTTTGCATGTAGGCTTGTATATACTGCGCCCTTTGTATATCGCGGATTTAACAGGATCGGATCACTATATCATAAAGCTCCCATATAAATGGCAAAGTCACGAACAGTGATCTGATCGAAATTTGGCCATTCTCATAGGTTGATCGGATATAAACTGCATGCATCAACAAATATGTATATGCAGTTCCTTTGTAGTGGGGACCTTACCATGAAAAATATGCCCTGGAATTTTCATGTTGTTTAATGCAGGTAGCAACATGTTAAAGAAACGTTTTCGCTCTTAGCGCTACCGGTGCAAATAGTTCTTTCAGATAGCACCACTCATCTAATCTCTGTTCTTTGCTATGCTACGGAACCGTTCGAAATTTTGATTATAGCAGCAAATGCAAACACTGGTGTTGGAGGATTTTGTGGGTTTTTTCTTTGATTTTGAATATTGAAATTTCTTTACATTATTTGTTTAAGATTATTGGAACTTCTACCACTGTATTTACATTACCATGTTCTAACATCCTCTGTTACATGGCAATAATATAACAATATAACTTGATTTCTTCCTGGAAATCGAAGAGAAGACCTTATTTTACTTACTCCACTCCATATGCTATTAAGCATTGGAGTTTTGTACCATCTGAAATTGGGCAGATCAAACAACTGGTTTTATTTCAGGATGTAATGCTCATTTACCTAAAACGACGAGTTGACAGAGCAAAGTCTTTAAGACCTTTCTGTTTTTCAAAGTCATTCAATTTTTATGACCTTTTTTATACCCTTGCAGAGGGTATTATAAAATTGGTCAGATGTTTGTAACGCACAGAAGGAGACGTTTCCGACCCCATAAAGTATATATATTCTTGATCAGCTTGAGAAGCTGAGTCGATATAGCCATGTCCGTCTGTCCGTCTTTCCGACCGTCTGTGCGTACGCGTTTTACTCAGCCATCTTAAGAGATATCGGGTTGAAATTTTTTTTGGGGACTTTTTATTACCTGTGTGAGATAAAGTATGAAAATCATCGGGATCGGACTACTATATCATATAGCTCTGGAACAAAAATTTTTGCAAAAATTGGAGTATCCCCATGAAATTTACCAATATAATAGAATTTGATATAAAATCTCAGATTCCAAAATTTGAAGCTGATCGGATAAATAGAACACAAGTTACAGTCAGTACAAATCGGTTCAAGCGCTGCCGGCAGCGCTGCTTGCTGCCTACTACGTCATCAGCAAATCAAACAGAGCACATGCATACACACACACAGACGCAGCGCTACACGAACTGTATGTGTATGCGTGTTGTGCTTTGCTTAGGGAATGATGGAAAAATTTAGTAGAAAGAGAAATAATTTGAATGTTTTGTTTGTGTGTTGTTGAATTGAGTTGTAGGGAATGAAATTTCAAAATGTAAAAAAATTATTGCCAAGGACTGCAAGGGTAAATAAACTTCGGCATTGCCGAAGTTAGCTTCTTTGATATTTAACACCAGTCAAATAAAAATACAAAATTTCTCGAACAACTAATTTAATTTTTCATACTTTATCTCACCCGTGTAAAAATAAGACCCCAAAAAAAATTTCATCACGATAGCTTTTAAGATGGCTGAGTAAAACGCGTACGCACCGACGGACAGACGGACATGGCTATATCGACTCAGCTTCTCATGCTGATCAAGAATATATATACTTTATGGGGTCGGAAACGTCTCCTTCTGTGCGTTACAAACATCTGACCAATTTTATAATACCCTCTGCAAGGGTATAATGAAGTTTGGCTTGGGAAGTATCGTGAGGATATTCAGAGCAGGAAGGAGATTATACAACCTGAATTCACTCGGAAGCTGGGACTGAAAGTTGACTGCCCAAAGTACGGATACGGAAACACGAATGATGGAAATACTTCAAGGAGATTTTTTTATAACAGGTGTTAGTCAAGAGATCGTTAAAGGGTTGGCGTTATCTTTAATGTTATAAATTGCAAGGAAATGGTAAATGGTAAAAAATTTTCCGATACGTCAAGAGATCGTTAAAGGGTTGGCGTTATCTTTAATGTTATAAATTGCAAGAAAATGGTAAATGGTGAAAAATTTTCCGATACTTCAAAGACTGCTCAACTTTTGACTGAATTGTATCCGCAAAAAAACTTACCTCAACGGTACATAGGATTTTGGCTCACGGAAAGGATTTAATGGAATATCAGTGTTTACCAATTGGAGAGCTATCCGAAGAAGCACAGGAATGTAAAAACAAGGACTAGAAAAGGTTCAGATACACTAATACATTAAAAACTTCTCGTCTTAGACAAAATGAAGACCTTTTTAACATGCTAGCAGGCTCTTCGGACCCACTTATTGCATCACTGAGACACGTGCGATCACGAAAGGATTTGGAAAATACCAACTATAGTCCCGAAATGTTGAGTTTATTAGATATTGATGTAAATATTGAAAATTATTTTGAAGAAAATCAGCCATAGCAGCAAATTTTCAAAAATAACCTAAAAAAAAAAAAATTAAAAAAAATTTATTTTTCTTTTTGTAATTATGTTAAAAAATCAAATTAAAACACTAAAAAATGTTACATAGTCGTCTAAAACAATGAAAAATTCCATTTGTGATTGTAAAAACCCGGGTTTCGATCCATTTTTAAAGGAAAAACATGCTTGGAAATATTTTCTGACTTTGACCTTGAATATTACAACACCACGAACACCCAGCACTTTTGACAAACACTCATTTTGAAGCTTAAGGTATTCTTTATCATATGCTTTTTAAATTTTTGAAATCGCTTTATTGGTTTAGACGCTATGATTTTTGCAATGCTAAATGCCAGAAGGCCCCACTGTGCGTCGCTGGTCATCTTCGTTGATTACAGCACCAAAGCAATTTGTTCCTTATTTTGTGCAACAGTTTGAACAAAATCGGCGTCTGTGAAGATGTTGGGATTGAATGGAGCAATGCGCGTTGCAGCGAAGCCCGCCGTAATTATTTTTGGCGTTAGAGCCAAATCCAATGTAGCGCACACAAGCCCAGCAATGTATTGAATTTCCAAAACCTGTTGAAAAAAAAAAAAAACCAGAGGGCCCCGGGGCTAACTTCGACCACGTCAAAGTTTGTATACCCTTGCAAGTTTGTTAGTAACTTTTTATCTAAACTAACTGTTCTATCTAAAAAGGGTAATGTTTGCGAAAGAATGGCCTAGTTATCCTATCTCTACCAAAATCGGCACAGTCATTAACAGATACTGACAAATGTTAAATTTGAAAGCAATCGCATCAAAAGTAACGAAGTTACTGACAAAAGTCACTGTTTTTGACTGATCGTTCTTATGGGAGGGAGCTATATGATATAGTCACCCGATCTTGATCAAATTTGGCACAGTGGTTTATAGTTACAATAAACTTACTTATATTAAATTTCTCGACAATAGCTTAAAAAGTAACGAAGTTATTGAGAAAAGTCACTGTTCGTGACTTTGCCGTTTGTATGGGAGCTATATGATATAGTCACCCGATCTTGATCAAATTTGGCACAATTATTAATAAGAACACAAAACCGACCAATACCAACTTTTATGGCAATTGCTGATAAAATAACGAAGTTATTGAGAAAAGTCACTGTTCGTGACTTTGCCGTTTGTATGGGAGCTATATGATATAGTGGTCCGATCCGACTGAATCCGAGATATACAAACTCTGCAGTATATACAAGCCTACGTGCAAAATTTCAGCTCTGTAGCTCTTACGGTCTAGGAGGAGTTCGCATCGATCCAGACGGACGGACAGACGGACGGACGGACGGACGGATGGACGGACGGACGGACATGGTTATTTGAACTCGTCTCGTCGTGCTGATCAAGAATATATATACTTTATATGGTCGGAGATGCTTCCTTCTATGCGTTGCACACTTCTGACCAAAATTAATATACCCTTTTTGCAAGGGTATAAAAATCATGTGTTGTTTTCTTACCTTATTTGCATTGTTCTTTTGCGGAACATTGTGACTTATAATAAGTCTTCACTGGGCCAAATACGGATACATCCAGTGGCTTTAGACGGTGACTGCAGTGCGGCGGGAAAGACAAGATATGGACACCGTTTGCAGCTGCAATGTCAAGAGCTTCCACCGACATGTGCGAAACATGATTGTCCATCAACAGCAGCACCGGATGATCCTTTGATGGTTTCACGAACATGATGAAAAAATGAATGTATCGTTCAAACTCTGGCTGGCACATCCCGCCAGAATCATTTGCAATTCCAGCAGTACCTGGAGAAACATAGTCCAAAAAAGTTGATTGCATGTTCTTTCTTGGAAATAAAAAGAACGGCGGAACTGAATTGGCATCCGCACCAACAGTAAGAACCAGTGTCACCACGGTTCCTTTCTCGGCAGCTTCTAGTTGTCCCACACGCCGCACACCTTTCAAAGCGATGACTTTTCCAATTTTTGTTGGCACAGTCGAGAAGCCACTTTCATCCATATTATAGATGGAACAACTATCAAAGTTGTGTACATCGATCAACCGAGACAAATTTCCGAAAATATTGTCTACATTGAGTTTGCAGAAAGCTTTGACTCGGTTCATGGATGTTTGCTCCAGTGTTCTGAGCGTCAGTTCGCTATGCCGTTGCATGAAGAGTCTGTGCCACTTACGATGCGCTTTACAATCGTTAACCCATCCTGAGAGACTGCTTCCTTGCAAACTGGTACGCCAGCTCTTTCAATTCATTGATGCTCAAACCATAGTAGTGACTGACACACTTAAAAATGTATCCAAAAAGGTCTTTCTCTTGAGCGGGAGAGAAAACCATGTTGGATTGATTTCTTGTACCAACACCATGAATGAATTCCAACAAATGCTCATGCGCTCACAAATAATTGCTTACGTAAAGAACAATAGTAAATATACAGTGGTTCGATTACATGAACATTGACTTAAACTATATAAAATGTAGGAATTTGACAGTTGTACATGATACTAGTGCAAAAAAAAGTGCGCCATAACTGGGTCATAACCGGTGAATAGGGATTTCCGAAGAGAAAGAAAATAACCCAGTCTTCATTCGTTGAATTTAAAATATGAACTGATTTTATTTGAAAACTCTTAAACTCTAAGAAGCAACAATTGTTCTTAAAAATACTCATTCTAATGCCCCACGTTTTCGGGGGTTGAAAATTGTTTATATTTCATGCTCAGCGCTGGTTACTTGATACCGCGCCGCTGTTATAATCTTAAGTGTTTTCCACAGAGTGTGGATGCATGTTTGGTTTGGTATTAAGCAATAATTGTCATATGAATTTTATGACTTACGTTTGTTTATGTTTCGTTTTATATATTTCTTTGGTCAATATATTTTTTATAGACACTACATAATCATTATAAATCCATATGGAATCACAAAGTATACGGCAAATACAATATTTTGATGCATCACACTCACCTTTTCACTGTTAATTTCGCAAAATTTTTTGGTACTTTAAAAAAAATCTAAAAACTTTTTTGCACGATTTTCAACACGATGTTTGGTACGCGTAAATACAATACGATTATTAACGTTGGTGTTTGTCCATAAACTGCAGAACGTCTAACGAACATGATTTACAGGTCTCAAACTGTCTTTCAATACCGCATGTCAAAACTATTTGAGAATGTCACAACTGGGCCTGAGTCACAGCTGGGCCCTCTCCCCTAAATGTGTGTAGTTTATTCTGGTAACGACGGTAATGTATTCATTTATGTAAGATGGAGTCCTCAATTGAGTCCCCAAATGTATTATATTATAGTTTATTAATAGTATTATAAATCGTGGACGGGCGAATAATGATTACAATATGCAACTTAAATCACTGGTTCTGTGTACTGCTAATTTACCGACTGCTGACTGCTGAACCTCGACAATTGACTGCTGAACATCGACTGCTGACTTCACATGACACCTCACGACTGCTACTGCGTTGCCATTCTGCATAAGAGAGTTGCCACCACGCTGCAACTACCTTATCCCATCTCACATGTATGTAAGAGATCTGTGATGAGTATGATTGAAAAGTGTTAATCAAAAACTCCTATTATTCCGCTCAACAGTTCGGCTGCAACATGTTTACTCCACTTAAACGCGAAAAAAGCATTCAGGGTACCGCAACCAATTGGTTGGCATTAAATCCGGTCGTACTAACTTCTCAAACGAGTCGCAACCTTGATTACTGCCGGAAGAGCGCCACACGAACTAACAAGGAGTTTCTTGTACATGATTTGAATATGAGTTGAACAGCCACGATCGATATGAATTGCGCTGTGATTGTCGGTTTGAGGGCGGATTTATGGAGGATGGAAAATATGGGTTGCAATTTCATTGCTCAATCAAATTAAAGGACACCATGCCGTCATACAGACCTAAGTCGTTTGTGAGCGTTCGTGAGCGTTTGCTTGTCAGATCAATTTCTCCGACTGAAGATTATTCAAAATCGATTGGGCTAGATACATATATCAAAATTCAATCTTTTGCGAGATATATTTGATAGCAAAACGTAATCACTTACAATTAGTCGGCTAGAAGCCGATCTTATAAATTTTCAATCTTTGTGCCCGTGCGCTTTATTGTAAGGCGATGACTTTTCCTCGTAACGTATTAAACAATAGTCCTATAGATAGAATAGACTTATAAATCACACATTAACTTAACTTTCTCAGTTTCATTATACGATGGTCAAAAGAATTATACAACTAATAAGACAACTGATAGAATAGACTTATAAATCACACATTAACTTAACTTTCTCAGTTTCATTATACGATGGTCAAAAGAATTATACAACTAAGTTCTTTTAACTTTAATATAATATGAGTCGAACCAGACTAAGCTTGAACCCTTTTAAAAGTACGTAAGTAAAAGTATTTTGACAAAAATGTTGTTTTTAACTTTTGATCCCTTGCTTTGCTTTTTATAGATTAGTATTGGTATAATCTATAATATTCAATCTGAATCGATTTCGAAAATCTCCATACCTAGATACGTTCAACAAAGTCTCCCTTGGACTCAGGAAAAAAATACTGTACAGTTTTTAAATGCTTCATGGCTTAATGGGTTTTTGAATTGGCCAACAATCGTAGTACGTTGAACCGCGACACTTACTATTTTACTGGTTAACCTAACCTCAACCCAATTAGATGGTGCCATCGGCAATTTCCCTTCATTTGATGTCAAAGAAAACAATGCTTATTAAAGTTAGAAGTACCTCCGACCATATAAAGTATGTATATTCTAGATCAACACGACGAGACGAGCCATATTGCCGAATAGGCATCTATCTATCTGGGTTTACGCGAACTCCTAGACCATAAGATCTACAGAGTTGAAATTTTGCATGTAGGCTTGTATATACTGCGCCCTTTGTATATCGCGGATTTAACAGGATCGGATCACTATATCATAAAGCTCCCATATAAATGGCAAAGTCACGAACAGTGATCTGATCGAAATTTGGCCATTCTCATAGGTTGATCGGATATAAACTGCATGCATCAACAAATATGTATATGCAGTTCCTTTGTAGTGGGGACCTTACCATGAAAAATATGCCCTGGAATTTTCATGTTGTTTAATGCAGGTAGCAACATGTTAAAGAAACGTTTTCGCTCTTAGCGCTACCGGTGCAAATAGTTCTTTCAGATAGCACCACTCATCTAATCTCTGTTCTTTGCTATGCTACGGAACCGTTCGAAATTTTGATTATAGCAGCAAATGCAAACACTGGTGTTGGAGGATTTTGTGGGTTTTTTCTTTGATTTTGAATATTGAAATTTCTTTACATTATTTGTTTAAGATTATTGGAACTTCTACCACTGTATTTACATTACCATGTTCTAACATCCTCTGTTACATGGCAATAATATAACAATATAACTTGATTTCTTCCTGGAAATCGAAGAGAAGACCTTATTTTACTTACTCCACTCCATATGCTATTAAGCATTGGAGTTTTGTACCATCTGAAATTGGGCAGATCAAACAACTGGTTTTATTTCAGGATGTAATGCTCATTTACCTAAAACGACGAGTTGACAGAGCAAAGTCTTTAAGACCTTTCTGTTTTTCAAAGTCATTCAATTTTTATGACCTTTTTTATACCCTTGCAGAGGGTATTATAAAATTGGTCAGATGTTTGTAACGCACAGAAGGAGACGTTTCCGACCCCATAAAGTATATATATTCTTGATCAGCTTGAGAAGCTGAGTCGATATAGCCATGTCCGTCTGTCCGTCTTTCCGACCGTCTGTGCGTACGCGTTTTACTCAGCCATCTTAAGAGATATCGGGTTGAAATTTTTTTTGGGGACTTTTTATTACCTGTGTGAGATAAAGTATGAAAATCATCGGGATCGGACTACTATATCATATAGCTCTGGAACAAAAATTTTTGCAAAAATTGGAGTATCCCCATGAAATTTACCAATATAATAGAATTTGATATAAAATCTCAGATTCCAAAATTTGAAGCTGATCGGATAAATAGAACACAAGTTACAGTCAGTACAAATCGGTTCAAGCGCTGCCGGCAGCGCTGCTTGCTGCCTACTACGTCATCAGCAAATCAAACAGAGCACATGCATACACACACACAGACGCAGCGCTACACGAACTGTATGTGTATGCGTGTTGTGCTTTGCTTAGGGAATGATGGAAAAATTTAGTAGAAAGAGAAATAATTTGAATGTTTTGTTTGTGTGTTGTTGAATTGAGTTGTAGGGAATGAAATTTCAAAATGTAAAAAAATTATTGCCAAGGACTGCAAGGGTAAATAAACTTCGGCATTGCCGAAGTTAGCTTCTTTGATATTTAACACCAGTCAAATAAAAATACAAAATTTCTCGAACAACTAATTTAATTTTTCATACTTTATCTCACCCGTGTAAAAATAAGACCCCAAAAAAATTTCATCACGATAGCTTTTAAGATGGCTGAGTAAAACGCGTACGCACCGACGGACAGACGGACATGGCTATATCGACTCAGCTTCTCATGCTGATCAAGAATATATATACTTTATGGGGTCGGAAACGTCTCCTTCTGTGCGTTACAAACATCTGACCAATTTTATAATACCCTCTGCAAGGGTATAATGAAGTTTGGCTTGGGAAGTATCGTGAGGATATTCAGAGCAGGAAGGAGATTATACAACCTGAATTCACTCGGAAGCTGGGACTGAAAGTTGACTGCCCAAAGTACGGATACGGAAACACGAATGATGGAAATACTTCAAGGAGATTTTTTTATAACAGGTGTTAGTCAAGAGATCGTTAAAGGGTTGGCGTTATCTTTAATGTTATAAATTGCAAGGAAATGGTAAATGGTAAAAAATTTTCCGATACGTCAAGAGATCGTTAAAGGGTTGGCGTTATCTTTAATGTTATAAATTGCAAGAAAATGGTAAATGGTGAAAAATTTTCCGATACTTCAAAGACTGCTCAACTTTTGACTGAATTGTATCCGCAAAAAAACTTACCTCAACGGTACATAGGATTTTGGCTCACGGAAAGGATTTAATGGAATATCAGTGTTTACCAATTGGAGAGCTATCCGAAGAAGCACAGGAATGTAAAAACAAGGACTAGAAAAGGTTCAGATACACTAATACATTAAAAACTTCTCGTCTTAGACAAAATGAAGACCTTTTTAACATGCTAGCAGGCTCTTCGGACCCACTTATTGCATCACTGAGACACGTGCGATCACGAAAGGATTTGGAAAATACCAACTATAGTCCCGAAATGTTGAGTTTATTAGATATTGATGTAAATATTGAAAATTATTTTGAAGAAAATCAGCCATAGCAAATTTTCAAAAATAACCTAAAAAAAAAAAATTAAAAAAAATTTATTTTTCTTTTTGTAATTATGTTAAAAAATCAAATTAAAACACTAAAAAATGTTACATAGTCGTCTAAAACAATGAAAAATTCCATTTGTGATTGTAAAAACCCGGGTTTCGATCCATTTTTAAAGGAAAAACATGCTTGGAAATATTTTCTGACTTTGACCTTGAATATTACAACACCACGAACACCCAGCACTTTTGACAAACACTCATTTTGAAGCTTAAGGTATTCTTTATCATATGCTTTTTAAATTTTTGAAATCGCTTTATTGGTTTAGACGCTATGATTTTTGCAATGCTAAATGCCAGAAGGCCCCACTGTGCGTCGCTGGTCATCTTCGTTGATTACAGCACCAAAGCAATTTGTTCCTTATTTTGTGCAACAGTTTGAACAAAATCGGCGTCTGTGAAGATGTTGGGATTGAATGGAGCAATGCGCGTTGCAGCGAAGCCCGCCGTAATTATTTTTGGCGTTAGAGCCAAATCCAATGTAGCGCACACAAGCCCAGCAATGTATTGAATTTCCAAAACCTGTTGAAAAAAAAAAAAAAACCAGAGGGCCCCGGGGCTAACTTCGACCACGTCAAAGTTTGTATACCCTTGCAAGTTTGTTAGTAACTTTTTATCTAAACTAACTGTTCTATCTAAAAAGGGTAATGTTTGCGAAAGAATGGCCTAGTTATCCTATCTCTACCAAAATCGGCACAGTCATTAACAGATACTGACAAATGTTAAATTTGAAAGCAATCGCATCAAAAGTAACGAAGTTACTGACAAAAGTCACTGTTTTTGACTGATCGTTCTTATGGGAGGGAGCTATATGATATAGTCACCCGATCTTGATCAAATTTGGCACAGTGGTTTATAGTTACAATAAACTTACTTATATTAAATTTCTCGACAATAGCTTAAAAAGTAACGAAGTTATTGAGAAAAGTCACTGTTCGTGACTTTGCCGTTTGTATGGGAGCTATATGATATAGTCACCCGATCTTGATCAAATTTGGCACAATTATTAATAAGAACACAAAACCGACCAATACCAACTTTTATGGCAATTGCTGATAAAATAACGAAGTTATTGAGAAAAGTCACTGTTCGTGACTTTGCCGTTTGTATGGGAGCTATATGATATAGTGGTCCGATCCGACTGAATCCGAGATATACAAACTCTGCAGTATATACAAGCCTACGTGCAAAATTTCAGCTCTGTAGCTCTTACGGTCTAGGAGGAGTTCGCATCGATCCAGACGGACGGACAGACGGACGGACGGACGGACGGATGGACGGACGGACGGACATGGTTATTTGAACTCGTCTCGTCGTGCTGATCAAGAATATATATACTTTATATGGTCGGAGATGCTTCCTTCTATGCGTTGCACACTTCTGACCAAAATTAATATACCCTTTTTGCAAGGGTATAAAAATCATGTGTTGTTTTCTTACCTTATTTGCATTGTTCTTTTGCGGAACATTGTGACTTATAATAAGTCTTCACTGGGCCAAATACGGATACATCCAGTGGCTTTAGACGGTGACTGCAGTGCGGCGGGAAAGACAAGATATGGACACCGTTTGCAGCTGCAATGTCAAGAGCTTCCACCGACATGTGCGAAACATGATTGTCCATCAACAGCAGCACCGGATGATCCTTTGATGGTTTCACGAACATGATGAAAAAATGAATGTATCGTTCAAACTCTGGCTGGCACATCCCGCCAGAATCATTTGCAATTCCAGCAGTACCTGGAGAAACATAGTCCAAAAAAGTTGATTGCATGTTCTTTCTTGGAAATAAAAAGAACGGCGGAACTGAATTGGCATCCGCACCAACAGTAAGAACCAGTGTCACCACGGTTCCTTTCTCGGCAGCTTCTAGTTGTCCCACACGCCGCACACCTTTCAAAGCGATGACTTTTCCAATTTTTGTTGGCACAGTCGAGAAGCCACTTTCATCCATATTATAGATGGAACAACTATCAAAGTTGTGTACATCGATCAACCGAGACAAATTTCCGAAAATATTGTCTACATTGAGTTTGCAGAAAGCTTTGACTCGGTTCATGGATGTTTGCTCCAGTGTTCTGAGCGTCAGTTCGCTATGCCGTTGCATGAAGAGTCTGTGCCACTTACGATGCGCTTTACAATCGTTAACCCATCCTGAGAGACTGCTTCCTTGCAAACTGGTACGCCAGCTCTTTCAATTCATTGATGCTCAAACCATAGTAGTGACTGACACACTTAAAAATGTATCCAAAAAGGTCTTTCTCTTGAGCGGGAGAGAAAACCATGTTGGATTGATTTCTTGTACCAACACCATGAATGAATTCCAACAAATGCTCATGCGCTCACAAATAATTGCTTACGTAAAGAACAATAGTAAATATACAGTGGTTCGATTACATGAACATTGACTTAAACTATATAAAATGTAGGAATTTGACAGTTGTACATGATACTAGTGCAAAAAAAAGTGCGCCATAACTGGGTCATAACCGGTGAATAGGGATTTCCGAAGAGAAAGAAAATAACCCAGTCTTCATTCGTTGAATTTAAAATATGAACTGATTTTATTTGAAAACTCTTAAACTCTAAGAAGCAACAATTGTTCTTAAAAATACTCATTCTAATGCCCCACGTTTTCGGGGGTTGAAAATTGTTTATATTTCATGCTCAGCGCTGGTTACTTGATACCGCGCCGCTGTTATAATCTTAAGTGTTTTCCACAGAGTGTGGATGCATGTTTGGTTTGGTATTAAGCAATAATTGTCATATGAATTTTATGACTTACGTTTGTTTATGTTTCGTTTTATATATTTCTTTGGTCAATATATTTTTTATAGACACTACATAATCATTATAAATCCATATGGAATCACAAAGTATACGGCAAATACAATATTTTGATGCATCACACTCACCTTTTCACTGTTAATTTCGCAAAATTTTTTGGTACTTTAAAAAAAATCTAAAAACTTTTTTGCACGATTTTCAACACGATGTTTGGTACGCGTAAATACAATACGATTATTAACGTTGGTGTTTGTCCATAAACTGCAGAACGTCTAACGAACATGATTTACAGGTCTCAAACTGTCTTTCAATACCGCATGTCAAAACTATTTGAGAATGTCACAACTGGGCCTGAGTCACAGCTGGGCCCTCTCCCCTAAATGTGTGTAGTTTATTCTGGTAACGACGGTAATGTATTCATTTATGTAAGATGGAGTCCTCAATTGAGTCCCCAAATGTATTATATTATAGTTTATTAATAGTATTATAAATCGTGGACGGGCGAATAATGATTACAATATGCAACTTAAATCACTGGTTCTGTGTACTGCTAATTTACCGACTGCTGACTGCTGAACCTCGACAATTGACTGCTGAACATCGACTGCTGACTTCACATGACACCTCACGACTGCTACTGCGTTGCCATTCTGCATAAGAGAGTTGCCACCACGCTGCAACTACCTTATCCCATCTCACATGTATGTAAGAGATCTGTGATGAGTATGATTGAAAAGTGTTAATCAAAAACTCCTATTATTCCGCTCAACAGTTCGGCTGCAACATGTTTACTCCACTTAAACGCGAAAAAAGCATTCAGGGTACCGCAACCAATTGGTTGGCATTAAATCCGGTCGTACTAACTTCTCAAACGAGTCGCAACCTTGATTACTGCCGGAAGAGCGCCACACGAACTAACAAGGAGTTTCTTGTACATGATTTGAATATGAGTTGAACAGCCACGATCGATATGAATTGCGCTGTGATTGTCGGTTTGAGGGCGGATTTATGGAGGATGGAAAATATGGGTTGCAATTTCATTGCTCAATCAAATTAAAGGACACCATGCCGTCATACAGACCTAAGTCGTTTGTGAGCGTTCGTGAGCGTTTGCTTGTCAGATCAATTTCTCCGACTGAAGATTATTCAAAATCGATTGGGCTAGATACATATATCAAAATTCAATCTTTTGCGAGATATATTTGATAGCAAAACGTAATCACTTACAATTAGTCGGCTAGAAGCCGATCTTATAAATTTTCAATCTTTGTGCCCGTGCGCTTTATTGTAAGGCGATGACTTTTCCTCGTAACGTATTAAACAATAGTCCTATAGATAGAATAGACTTATAAATCACACATAACCTTAACTTTCTCAGTTTCATTATACGATGGTCAAAAGAATTATACAACTAAAGTTCTTTTAACTTTAATATAATATGAGTCGAACCAGACTAAGCTTGAACCCTTTTAAAAGTACGTAAGTAAAAGTATTTTGACAAAAATGTTGTTTTTAACTTTTGAACCCTTGCTTTGCTTTTTATACCCTTGCAGAGGGTATTATAAAATTGGTCAGATGTTTGTAACGCACAGAAGGAGACGTTTCCGACCCCATAAAGTATATATATTCTTGATCAGCTTGAGAAGCTGAGTCGATATAGCCATGTCCGTCTGTCCGTCCGTCTGTGCGTATGCGTTTTACTCAGCCATCTTAAGAGATATCGGGTTGAAATTTTTTTTGGAGACTCTTTATTACCTGTGTGAGATAAAGTATGAAAATCATCGGGATCGGCCTACTATATCATATATTGTTTAATAATCATTAAATGTGTTTTGAATTCAGTAGTTTGAAGTATGCGTTTTACTCAGCCATCTTAAGAGATATCGGGTTGAAATTTTTTTTGGAGACTCTTTATTACCTGTGTGAGATAAAGTATGAAAATCATCGGGATCGGACTACTATATCATATATTGTTTAATAATCATTAAATGTGTTTTGAATTCAGTAGTTTGAAAAATATTTGAGCATATTCATAATACGACAACTAATGCTGTTGATGTATGAAATTTCACTTTTCTTATCGAATTAAATATAATAAAGAACTGCAAGGGTATATAAACTTCGGCAAGGCCGAAGTTAACTTCCATAGCTCGTTATAGATTAGTATTGGTATAATCTATAATATTCAATCTGAATCGATTTCGAAAATCTCCATACCTAGATACGTTCAACAAAGTCTCTCCTGGACTCAGGAAAAAAATACTGTACAGTTTTTAAATGCTTCATGGCTTAATGGGTTTTTGTATTGGCCAACAATCGTAGTACGTTGAACCGCGACACTTACTATTTTACTGGTTAACCTAATCTCATCCCAATTAGATGGTGCCATCGGCAATTTCCCTTCATTTGATGTCAAAGAAAACAATGCTTATTAAAGTTAGAAGTACCTCCGACCATATAAAGTATGTATATTCTAGATCAACACGACGAGACGAGCCATATTGTCGAATAGGCATCTATCTACCTGCGTTTACGCGAACTCCTAGACCATAAGATCTACAGAGTTGAAATTTTGCATGTAGGCTTGTATATACTGCGCCCTTTGTATATCGCGGATTTAACAGGATCGGATCACTATATCATAAAGCTCCCATATAAATGGCAAAGTCACGAACAGTGATCTGATCGAAATTTGGCCATTCTTATAGGTTGATCGGATATAAACTGCATGCGTCAACAAATATGTATATGCAGTTCCTTTGTAGTGGGGACCTTACCATGAAAAATATGCCCTGGAATTTTCATGTTGTTTAATGCAGGTACATCCATTGCTTTTCCAAATACGGCGGTAGGACTCCATCCATCTCAATTCGTTCGGTAGCAACATGTTAAAGAAACGTTTTCGCTCTTAGCACTACCGGTGCAAATAGTTCTTTCAGATAGCACCACTCATCTAATCTCTGTTCTTTGCTATGCTACGGAACCGTTCGAAATTTTGATTATAGCAGCAAATGCAAACACTGGTGTTGGAGGATTTTGTGGGATTTTCTTTGATTTTGAATATTGAAATTTCTTTATATTATTTGTTTAAGATTATTGGAACTTCTACCACTGTATTTACATTACCATGTTCTAACATCCTCTGTTACATGGCAATAATATAACAATATAACTTGATTTCTTCCTGGAAATCGAAGAGAAGACCTTATTTTACTTACTCCACTCCATATGCTATTAAGCATTGGAGTTTTGTACCATCTGAAATTGGGCAGATCAAACAACTGGTTTTATTTCAGGATGTAATGCTCATTTACCTAAAACGACGAGTTGACAGAGCAAAGTCTTTAAGACCTTTCTGTTTTTCAAAGTCATTCAATTTTTATGACCTTTTTTATACCCTTGCAGAGGGTATTATAAAATTGGTCAGATGTTTGTAACGCACAGAAGGAGACGTTTCCGACCCCATAAAGTATATATATTCTTGATCAGCTTGAGAAGCTGAGTCGATATAGCCATGTCCGTCTGTCCGTCTTTCCGACCGTCTGTGCGTACGCGTTTTACTCAGCCATCTTAAGAGATATCGGGTTGAAATTTTTTTGGGGACTTTTTATTACCTGTGTGAGATAAAGTATGAAAATCATCGGGATCGGACTACTATATCATATAGCTCTGGAACAAAAATTTTTGCAAAAATTGGAGTATCCCCATGAAATTTACCAATATAATAGAATTTGATATAAAATCTCAGATTCCAAAATTTGAAGCTGATCGGATAAATAGAACACAAGTTACAGTCAGTACAAATCGGTTCAAGCGCTGCCGGCAGCGCTGCTTGCTGCTTACTACGTCATCAGCAAATCAAACAGAGCACATGCATACACACACACAGACGCAGCGCTACACGAACTGTATGTGTATGCGTGTTGTGCTTTGCTTAGGGAATGATGGAAAAATTTAGTAGAAAGAGAAATAATTTGAATGTTTTGTTTGTGTGTTGTTGAATTGAGTTGTAGGGAATGAAATTTCAAAATGTAAAAAAATTATTGCCAAGGACTGCAAGGGTAAATAAACTTCGGCATTGCCGAAGTTAGCTTCTTTGATATTTAACACCAGTCAAATAAAAATACAAAATTTCTCGAACAACTAATTTAATTTTTCATACTTTATCTCACCCGTGTAAAAATAAGACCCCAAAAAAAATTTCATCACGATAGCTTTTAAGATGGCTGAGTAAAACGCGTACGCACCGACGGACAGACGGACATGGCTATATCGACTCAGCTTCTCATGCTGATCAAGAATATATATACTTTATGGGGTCGGAAACGTCTCCTTCTGTGCGTTACAAACATCTGACCAATTTTATAATACCCTCTGCAAGGGTATAATGAAGTTTGGCTTGGGAAGTATCGTGAGGATATTCAGAGCAGGAAGGAGATTATACAACCTGAATTCACTCGGAAGCTGGGACTGAAAGTTGACTGCCCAAAGTACGGATACGGAAACACGAATGATGGAAATACTTCAAGATTTTTTTATAACAGGTGTTAGTCAAGAGATCGTTAAAGGGTTGGCGTTATCTTTAATGTTATAAATTGCAAGGAAATGGTAAATGGTAAAAAATTTTCCGATACGTCAAGAGATCGTTAAAGGGTTGGCGTTATCTTTAATGTTATAAATTGCAAGGAAATGGTAAATGGTGAAAAATTTTCCGATACTTCAAAGACTGCTCAACTTTTGACTGAATTGTATCCGCAAAAAAACTTACCTCAACGGTACATAGGATTTTGGCTCACGGAAAGGATTTAATGGAATATCAGTGTTTACCAATTGGAGAGCTATCCGAAGAAGCACAGGAATGTAAAAACAAGGACTAGAAAAGGTTCAGATACACTAATACATTAAAAACTTCTCGTCTTAGACAAAATGAAGACCTTTTTAACATGCTAGCAGGCTCTTCGGACCCACTTATTGCATCACTGAGACACGTGCGATCACGAAAGGATTTGGAAAATACCACCTATAGTCCCGAAATGTTGAGTTTATTAGATATTGATGTAAATATTGAAAATTATTTTGAAGAAAATCAGCCATAGCAAATTTTCAAAAATAACCTAAAAAAAAAAAAATTAAAAAAAATTTATTTTTCTTTTTGTAATTATGTTAAAAAATCAAATTAAAACACTAAAAAATGTTACATAGTCGTCTAAAACAATGAAAAATTCCATTTGTGTAAAAACCCGGGTTTCGATCCATTTTTAAAGGAAAAACATGCTTGGAAATATTTTCTGACTTTGACCTTGAATATTACAACACCACGAACACCCAGCACTTTTGACAAACATTCATTTTGAAGCTTAAGGTATTCTTTATCATATGCTTTTTAAATTTTTGAAATCGCTTTATTGGTTTAGACGCTATGATTTTTGCAATGCTAAATGCCAGAAGGCCCCACTGTGCGTCGCTGGTCATCTTCGTTGATTACAGCACCAAAGCAATTTGTTCCTTATTTTGTGCAACAGTTTGAACAAAATCGGCGTCTGTGAAGATGTTGGGATTGAATGGAGCAATGCGCGTTGCAGCGAAGCCCGCCGTAATTATTTTTGGCGTTAGAGCCAAATCCAATGTAGCGCACACAAGCTCAGCAATGTATCGAATTTCCAAAACCTGTTGAAAAAAAAAAAAAAAAACCAGAGGGCCCCGGGGCTAACTTCGACCGCGTCAAAGTTTGTATACCCTTGCAAGTTTGTTAGTAACTCTTTTATCTAAACTAACTGTTCTATCTAAAAAGGGTAATGTTTGCGAAAGAATGGCCTAGTTATCCTATCTCTACCAAAATCGGCACAGTCATTAACAGATACTGACAAATGTTAAATTTGAAAGCAATCGCATCAAAAGTAACGAAGTTACTGACAAAAGTCACTGTTTTTGACTGATCGTTCTTATGGGAGCTATATGATATAGTCACCCGATCTTGATCAAATTTGGCACAGTGGTTTATAGTTACAATAAACTTACTTATATTAAATTTCTCGACAATAGCTTAAAAAGTAACGAAGTTATTGAGAAAAGTCACTGTTCGTGACTTTGCCGTTTGTATGGGAGCTATATGATATAGTCACCCGATCTTGATCAAATTTGGCACAATTATTAATAAGAACACAAAACCGACCAATACCAATACTTTTATGGCAATTGCTGATAAAATAACGAAGTTATTAAGAAAAGTCACTGTTCGTGACTTTGCCGTTTGTATGGGAGCTATATGATATAGTGGTCCGATCCGACTGAATCCGAGATATACAAACCCTGCAGTATATACAAGCCTACGTGCAAAATTTCAGCTCTGTAGCTCTTACGGTCTAGGAGTTCGCATCGATCCAGACGGACGGACAGACGGACGGACGGACGGACGGATGGACGGACGGACGGACATGGTTATTTGAACTCGTCTCGTCGTGCTGATCAAGAATATATATACTTTATATGGTCGGAGATGCTTCCTTCTATGCGTTGCACACTTCTGACCAAAATTAATATACCCTTTTTGCAAGGGTATAAAAATCATGTGTTGTTTTCTTACCTTATTTGCATTGTTCTTTTGCGGAACATTGTGACTTATAATAAGTCTTCACTGGGCCAAATACGGATACATCCAGTGGCTTTAGACGGTGACTGCAGTGCGGCGGGAAAGACAAGATATGGACACCGTTTGCAGCTGCAATGTCAAGAGCTTCCACCGACATGTGCGAGACATGATTGTCCATCAACAGCAGCACCGGATGATCCTTTGATGGTTTCACGAACATGATGAAAAGATGAATGTATCGTTCAAACTCTGGCTGGCACATCCCGCCAGAATCATTTGCAATTCCAGCAGTACCTGGAGAAACATAGTCCAAAAAAGTTGATTGCATGTTCTTTCTTGGAAATAAAAAGAACGGCGGAACTGAATTGGCATCCGCACCAACAGTAAGAACCAGTGTCACCACGGTTCCTTTCTCGGCAGCTTCTAGTTGTCCCACACGCCGCACACCTTTCAAAGCGATGACTTTTCCAATTTTTGTTGGCACAGTCGAGAAGCCACTTTCATCCATATTATAGATGGAACAACTATCAAAGTTGTGTACATCGATCAACCGAGACAAATTTCCGAAAATATTGTCTACATTGAGTTTGCAGAAAGCTTTGACTCGGTTCATGGATGTTTGCTCCAGTGTTCTGAGCGTCAGTTCGCTATGCCGTTGCATGAAGAGTCTGTGCCACTTACGATGCGCTTTACAATCGTTAACCCATCCTGAGAGACTGCTTCCTTGCAAACTGGTACGCCAGCTCTTTCAATTCATTGATGCTCAAACCATAGTAGTGACTGACACACTTAATTGAAAATTATTTTGAAGAAAATCAGCCATAGCAAATTTTCAAAAATAACCTAAAAAAAAAAAAATTAAAAAAAATTTATTTTTCTTTTTGTAATTATGTTAAAAAATCAAATTAAAACACTAAAAAATGTTACATAGTCGTCTAAAACAATGAAAAATTCCATTTGTGATTGTAAAAACCCGGGTTTCGATCCATTTTTAAAGGAAAAACATGCTTGGAAATATTTTCTGACTTTGACCTTGAATATTACAACACCACGAACACCCAGCACTTTTGACAAACATTCATTTTGAAGCTTAAGGTATTCTTTATCATATGCTTTTTAAATTTTTGAAATCGCTTTATTGGTTTAGACGCTATGATTTTTGCAATGCTAAATGCCAGAAGGCCCCACTGTGCGTCGCTGGTCATCTTCGTTGATTACAGCACCAAAGCAATTTGTTCCTTATTTTGTGCAACAGTTTGAACAAAATCGGCGTCTGTGAAGATGTTGGGATTGAATGGAGCAATGCGCGTTGCAGCGAAGCCCGCCGTAATTATTTTTGGCGTTAGAGCCAAATCCAATGTAGCGCACACAAGCCCAGCAATGTATCGAATTTCCAAAACCTGTTGAAAAAAAAAAAAAAAACCAGAGGGCCCCGGGGCTAACTTCGACCGCGTCAAAGTTTGTATACCCTTGCAAGTTTGTTAGTAACTCTTTTATCTAAACTAACTGTTCTATTTAAAAAGGGTAATGTTTGCGAAAGAATGGCCTAGTTACCCTATCTCTACCAAAATCGGCACAGTCATTAACAGATACTGACAAATGTTAAATTTGAAAGCAATCGCATCAAAAGTAACGAAGTTATTGACAAAAGTCACTGTTTTTGACTGATCGTTCTTATGGGAGCTATATGATATAGTCACCCGATCTTGATCAAATTTGGCACAGTGGTTTATAGTTACAATAAACTTACTTATATTAAATTTCTCGACAATAGCTTAAAAAGTAACGAAGTTATTGAGAAAAGTCACTGTTCGTGACTTTGCCGTTTGTATGGGAGCTATATGATATAGTCACCCGATCTTGATCAAATTTGGCACAATTATTAATAAGAACACAAAACCGACCAATACCAACTTTTATGGCAATTGCTGATAAAATAACGAAGTTATTGAGAAAAGTCACTGTTCGTGACTTTGCCGTTTGTATGGGAGCTATATGATATAGTGGTCCGATCCGACTGAATCCGAGATATACAAACCCTGCAGTATATACAAGCCTACGTGCAAAATTTCAGCTTTGTAGCTCTTACGGTCTAGGAGAAGTTCGCATCGATCCAGACGGACGGACAGACGGACGGACGGACGGATGGACGGACGGATGGACGGACGGGCGGACGGACGGACGGACATGGTTATTTGAACTCGTCTCGTCGTGCTGATCAAGAATATATATACTTTATATGGTCGGAGATGCTTCCTTCTATGCGTTGCACACTTCTGACCAAAATTAATATACCCTTTTTGCAAGGGTATAAAAATCATGTGTTGTTTTCTTACCTTATTTGCATTGTTCTTTTGCGGAACATTGTGACTTATAATAAGTCTTCACTGGGCCAAATACGGATACATCCAGTGGCTTTAGACGGTGACTGCAGTGCGGCGGGAAAGACAAGATATGGACACCGTTTGCAGCTGCAATGTCAATAGCTTCCACCGACATGTGCGAAACATGATTGTCCATCAACAGCAGCACCGGATGATCCTTTGATGGTTTCACGAACATGATGAAAAGATGAGTGTATCGTTCAAACTCTGGCTGGCACATCCCGCCAGAATCATTTGCAATTCCAGCAGTACCTGGAGAAACATAGTCCAAAAAAGTTGATTGCATGTTCTTTCTTTCTTGGAAATAAAAAGAACGGCGGAACTGAATTGGCATCCGCACCAACAGTAAGAACCAGTGTCACCACGGTTCCTTTCTCGGCAGCTTCTAGTTGTCCCACACGCCGCACACCTTTCAAAGCGATGACTTTTCCAATTTTTGTTGGCACAGTCGAGAAGCCACTTTCATCCATATTGTAGATGGAACAACTATCAAAGTTGTGTACATCGATCAACCGAGACAAATTTCCGAAAATATTGTCTACATTGAGTTTGCAGAAAGCTTTGACTCGGTTCATGGATGTTTGCTCCAGTGTTCTGAGCGTCAGTTCGCTATGCCGTTGCATGAAGAGTCTGTGCCACTTACGATGCGCTTTACAATCGTTAACCCATCCTGAGAGACTGCTTCCTTGCAAACTGGTACGCCAGCTCTTTCAATTCATTGATGCTCAAACCATAGTAGTGACTGACACACTTAAAAATGTATCCAAAAAGGTCTTTCTCTTGAGCGGGAGAGAAAACCATGTTGGATTGATTTCTTGTACCAACACTATGAATGAATTCCAACAAATGCTCATGCGCTCACAAATAATTGCTTACGTAAAGAACAATAGTAAATATACAGTGGTTCGATTACATGAACATTGACTTAAACTATATAAAATGTAGGAATTTTACAGTTGTACATGATACTAGTGCAAAAAAAAGTGCGCCATAACTGGGCACCCCAGTTGAGTCATAACCGGTGAATAGGGATTTCCGAAGAGAAAGAAAATAACCCAGTCTTCATTCGTTGAATTTAAAATATGAACTGATTTTATTTGAAAACTCTTAAACTCTAAGAAGCAACAATTGTTCTTAAAAATACTCATTCTAATGCCCCACGTTTTCGGGGGTTGAAAATTGTTTATATTTCATGCTCAGCGCTGGTTACTTGATACCGCGCCGCTGTTTCCCACAGAGTGTGGATGCATGTTTGGTTTGGTATTAAGCAATAATTGTCATATGAATTTTATGACTTACGTTTGTTTATGTTTCGTTTTATATATTTCTTTGGTCAATATATTTTTTATAGACACTACATAATCATTATAAATCCATATGGAATCACAAAGTATACGGCAAATACAATATTTTGATGCATCACACTCACCTTTTCACTGTTAATTTCGCAAAATTTTTTGGTACTTTAAAAAAAATCTAAAAACTTTTTTGCACGATTTTCAACACGATGTTTGGTACGCGTAAATACAATACGATTATTAACGTTGGTGTTTGTCCATAAACTGCAGAACGTCTAACGAACATGATTTACAGGTCTCAAACTGTCTTTCAATACCGCATGTCAAAACTATTTGAGAATGTCACAACTGGGCCTGAGTCACAGCTGGGCCCTCTCCCCTAAATGTGTGTAGTTTATTCTGGTAACGACGGTAATGTATTCATTTATGTAAGATGGAGTCCTCAATTGAGTCCCCAAATGTATTATATTATAGTTTATTAATAGTATTATAAATCGTGGACGGGCGAATAATGATTACAATATGCAACTTAAATCACTGGTTCTTTGCACTGCTAATTTACCGACTGCTGACTGCTGAACATCGACAATTGACTGCTGAACATCGACTGCTGACTTCACATGAAATCTCACGACTGCTACTGCGTTGCCATTCTGCATAAGGGAGTTGCCACCACGCTGCAACTACCTTATCCCATCTCACATGTATGTAAGAGATCTGTGATGAGTATGATTGAAAAGTGTTAATCAAAAACTCCTATTATTCCGCTCAACAGTTCGGCTGCAACATGTTTACTCCACTCAAACGCGAAAAAAGCATTCAGGGTACCGCAACCAATTGGTTGGCATTAAATCCGGTCGTACTAACTTCTCAAACGAGTCGCAACCTTGATTACTGCCGGAAGAACGCCACACGAACTAACAAGGAGTTTCTTGTACATGATTTGAATATGAGTTGAACAGCCACGATCGATATGAATTGCGCTGTGATTGTCGGTTTGAGGGCGGATTTATGGAGGATGGAAAATATGGGTTGCAATTTCATTGCTCAATCAAATTAAAGGACACCATGCCGTCATACAGACCTAAGTCGTTTGTGAGCGTTCGTGAGCGTTTGCTTGTCAGATCAATTTCTCCGACTGAAGATTATTCAAAATCGATTGGGCTAGATACATATATCAAAATTCAATCTTTTGCGAGATATATTTGATAGCAAAACGTAATCACTTACAATTAGTCGGCTAGAAGCCGATCTTATAAATTTTCAATCTTTGTGCCCGTGCGCTTTATTGTAAGGCGATGACTTTTCCTCGTAACGTATTAAACAATAGTCCTATAGATAGAATAGACTTATAAATCACACATTAACTTAACTTTCTCAGTTTCATTATACGATGGTCAAAAGAATTATACAACTAATAAGACAACTGATAGAATAGACTTATAAATCACACATTAACTTAACTTTCTCAGTTTCATTATACGATGGTCAAAAGAATTATACAACTAAGTTCTTTTAACTTTAATATAATATGAGTCGAACCAGACTAAGCTTGAACCCTTTTAAAAGTACGTAAGTAAAAGTATTTTGACAAAAATGTTGTTTTTAACTTTTGAACCCTTGCTTTGCTTTTTATAGATTAGTATTGGTATAATCTATAATATTCAATCTGAATCGATTTCGAAAATCTCCATACCTAGATACGTTCAACAAAGTCTCTTCTGGACTCAGGAAAAAAATACTGTACAGTTTTTAAATGCTTCATGGCTTAATGGGTTTTTGTATTGGCCAACAATCGTAGTACGTTGAACCGCGACACTTACTATTTTACTGGTTAACCTAACCTCATCCCAATTAGATGGTGCCATCGGCAATTTCCCTTCATTTGATGTCAAAGAAAACAATGCTTATTAAAGTTAGAAGTACCTCCGACCATATAAAGTATGTATATTCTAGATCAACACGACGAGACGAGCCATATTGCCGAATAGGCATCTATCTATCTGGGTTTACGCGAACTCCTAGACCATAAGATCTACAGAGTTGAAATTTTGCATGTAGGCTTGTATATACTGCGCCCTTTGTATATCGCGGATTTAACAGGATCGGATCACTATATCATAAAGCTCCCATATAAATGGCAAAGTCACGAACAGTGATCTGATCGAAATTTGGCCATTCTTATAGGTTGATCGGATATAAACTGCATGCATCAACAAATATGTATATGCAGTTCCTTTGTAGTGGGACAAATTCGGCAGACCGATTAATCTTATTTATTTTTACCAAACTACCAAAATTTATTGAAATCGGACTAGAAACATGCAAAATATACGTATTGGCCATTGGCTAGTGGCGGCGCTGTTTGTAGAGTGAGCGAGATAGCATGTGGTATAAGGGCATGTAAAAACAATTAATTAGACATACATTTGGTTTTCGAAATTTGAAATATTTGTTTCACTTGGTGTTTTTTGACTTGGTATACCCAAGTCGGCGAGTCGACTTAATTTCTTCACTGTTTATCAAGTGCTTACACTTGTCTCCTTTATTATTTTGTCACGATTTCCACCGTTCGTTGCTCTTTATTATTTCTTTATATATTTCTTTCATTTTGCCAAATCAAGATTCCGTTTAATTTTGTCATCATAACATAAGCGGTTGTGCATTCTCCTTTGTATTCCAATTGTTTGACGGATATTAACCTAATTTTTTTTGTTTCATTCTACTTCTGTCTGTTTATCTGTTTTCCGTCCAGTGATAGCATTAATCTACGGTTTTCGAAATTTGAAATATTTTTTTCACTTGGTGTTTTTTGACTTGGTATACCGAAGTCGGCGAGTCGACTTAATTTCTTCATTGTTTATCAAGTGCTTACACTTGTCTCCTTTATTATATTGTCACGCTTTCCACTGTTCGTTGCTCTTTATTATTTCTTTATATATTTCTTTCATTTTGCCAAATCAAGATTCCGTTTAATTTTGTCATCATAACATAAGCGGTTGTGCATTCTCCTTTGTATTGTTTGACGGATATTAACCTATTTTTTTTTGTTTCATTCTACTTCTGTCTGTTTATCTGTTTTCCGTCCAGTGATAGCATTAATCTACGTTTCCAGCTTGTAAAGTTTCAAGCATAAAGAATAGGAATTAATATATATTCAATATTTGCTTTAGTACGCAAGCAACTTTTATAGAGAACGATCGCGCACGCGCAAAGTAGTTAAAATCGTAAATAAAAATCAAACAATGTTACAGTTAAACAGTGCTCATCAAGCGAATGCAAATTAGCTGCTGTAAAGCACCACAAACAGCGACTTCGGACGATGACAAAGGAGGTAATAAATTTGCGTGACAACAGGAGTCCAGCAATCCACACACTAGTTGTACAGATAACTTTATCTAGGAATCCTTTAAGTATCAAGTTGCAAACTTTTGACCAATTTTAAAATTAACTTAATTTGATTAAAATAATCTTGTTTGTAAATTTTGAACACTTTTTTCAGTATGCTGCGAATATGCTAAAAAAAAATGACCGAGGACTATTGAATACTCCAGGTCTCATAACTCCTGCACCAACAGGTCATTCATCACTTTTTAAAATGGGAATAAAAAGGACAAGCACCTTGTCACAGAGGCCTTGGAAAAAAATACAATAATCTTACCTTTATTTCAAGCTAAAACTTAAAACAACGCAATTTTTTTAATTTCTTATTTTTAATTATTTCAACGAAGTACATTTTGATTCTAAAAAATAATTTCATTTTTGTTTGCTATTTTTAAAATCGCCTTTATTCATAGCATAAATTCTCACTTTTCCGCTCTCACCTGCCAGAGCTGATGCAAATTTTTAAGTAGTTAAACTATTTAAAGAGAAACCAGTTGTGTCCATTTCTCAGTAGTCTAAATGGGGACGCATGGAGATAACTGAAATATACAAATATACAAGGAAAAATATACAGAGTAATATTAACTAGTTTTCTTTATATTTTAAAACGTCGAAATTTACAGCCCGACTTGTAAAACACACAATACGCTTCAACTTTTTGTTGTAGAAGAAATCATTTAATAAATGACCGCAAACAACTTGGCTCTCCAAATGGATCCGAACTGAAATTCTAGCCCAACTGGTGCGACTAAAAAGGATAACAAAAAAATGATTATTCAAAAATATTTTTGGATGTAAAAGTTTATTGAAAAATTAGCAAATTAAAAAAAAGTGATAGTTTCTCGTGATAAAACCAGCTACAGAGCCTTATCAGGTACTGTAAGAACTGATCAGGTAACCAATCTTGTAGTGGGATGTCTCATGAGCTCACATTTACCACTTTTTATAACTTGACCCTTACTAAATCCAGGAACCCCGAAAAACAGTTATTTATACTTTTTCTTTACATAAACATCATCGATAAGAAAACGTTTCAGACGCAATCAGAAAGTGATGTCAGTAAGTCGTCTCGCCGACGATGTACCAGGGGACAAAATATTTTAAATGTTATTTCTTTTTACATGTCTCTATCTCGCTCACTCTTATCAACACACGAGCACTCTAGCGTGGGGGGCCTTCTGGCATTTAGCATTGCAAAAATCATAGCGTCTAAACCAATAAAGCGATTTCAAAAATTTAAAAAGCATATGATAAAGAATACCTTAAGCTTCAAAATGAATGTTTGTCAAAAGTGCTGGGTGTTCGTGGTGCTGTAATATTCAAGATCAAAGTCAGAAAATATTTCCAAGCATGTTTTTCCTTTAAAAATGGATCGAAAGCCGGTTTTTTTCAATCACAAATGGAATTTTTCATTGTTTTAGACGACTATGTGACATTTTTTAATGTTTTATTTTTTTTAGGTTATTTTTGAAAATTTGCTATTAATGGCTGATTTTCTTCAAAATAATCTTCAATATTTTCATCAATATCTAATAAACTCAACATTTCGGGACTATAGTTGCTATTTTCCAAATCCTTTCGTGATCGCACGTGTCTCAGTGATGCAATAAGTGGGTCCGAAGAGGCTGCTAGCATGTTAAAAAGGTCTTCATTTTGTCTAAGACGAGAAGTTTTTAATGTATTAGTGTATCTGAACCTTTTGTAGTCCTTGTTTTTTGATTCCTGTGCTTCTTCGGATAGCTCTCCAATTGGTAAACACTGATATTCTATTAAATCCTTTCCGTGAGCCAAAATCCTATGTACCGTTGGGGTAGGTTTTTTTGTCGGATACAATTCAGTCAAAAGTTGAGCAGTCTTTGAAGTATATTCGGCAAATTTTTCACCATTTACCATTTCCTTGCAATTTATAACATTCAAGATAACAACCAACCTTTTAATGATCTCTTGACTAACACCTGCTATAAAAGATGTCACTTCACTGCTCCGTACTAGCGTTTTCGAATGAAACGCTCATCTCCTTTAGCAATCCCATTTCAAAATCATTTAAGTTTTCACACTCGTGGAAAACTTTCAAAATCCTTTCATTCTTTAACAACATTTTTGCACAATTAAATAAAACTGCCTTGAATTATATTGACAAATACTATTCAGTCCTGATTTAAGGTGTTTCCACTTATGAAGTTAAAAATAAACTGTCGCAAACGAGAGGAATAAGTAGCTCTTTATGTTATATTTTTTGAATTAACTAGGTAGAACGAAAAATCGGTATTACCCTTTTTGTATTAATTAGGTAAAAAACTTAATATTTACATCCAATTAGGTAAACAGAAATAAAAACGACCAACCCACAATTAGGACAAACTTTTCATCAACTTAAATAACATTTACTTGTCTTGTCAGTTTTTCCAAAGCAGGAAATTAGCAATTTATCATTGTAGAAAGGCATATATGTAAACAGGTAGTATTTGCAAAACAGCATTACGCAATGTTATCATTTAAATACAAAGAAGCTACAGGCCAATACGCATGCGCTCTTCTTCTTCCTTATACCTGCAGCGCATTTTTTAGACGAGGTTGCCTTAGTTTTATGGCTTACGCATCGCTGTCGCACCTCTCCGCATATTGGGACTATATACATCTGATAGGTAAATATTTCACCTACCTAGTGTATGTAGTCCGTTATTGATACTCGTTGATCCTTGATAGTTGTATTCCACCAAAGTTAAAAAAACGCCAATATTTAGAGTATTTTTTAAACGCTTCTAGTTCAATAACTATTTAAGTAATTATTAAAATTTATGAAACATGCTATTAACAAAGAACTTTTCAGATAAAACCAAAAAATCCAAGATCGATTGTTGAAATCGCCCAATATTCAGTTTTAAAGTTGCGACTTTTTTTAAAAATTATCATTTTTTCCTTTTCACTAAAAATGTCTCAACTTTGGGCGCTTCTAGCACCCATGAATCTCAACCGATTTCATGAAAAAACGTATTTTTGCAATGCTATCCGAGCAGAGGCCCAACTGTGCGTCGCCTCTATCCTAGGTCCAACTCCGGTTTTATGGACCGTTACTATAACTGCTAGAGACATCAACTCGTTTAGCTAGCGTGCAGAAACTACATTTATTTACATAAAACAGATTTTCTTAAAAATGATGTATACTGGCTTAATAGAAACGTAGATATTCCGCCTCCATAATTTAGAAAAACCGATTACCTCTTCCAATTCACCATTATAAACAAATTCGGCAGACCGATTAATCTTATTTATTTTTACCAAACTACCAAATTTGATTGAAATCGGACTAGAAACATGCAAAATATACGTATTGGCCATTGGCTAGTGGCGGCGCTGTTTGTAGAGTGAGCGAGATAGCATGTGGTATAAGGGCATGTAAAAACAATTAATTAGATATACATTTGGTTTTCGAAATTTGAAATATTTGTTTCACTTGGTGTTTTTTGACTTGGTATACCCAAGTCGGCGAGTCGACTTAATTTCTTCACTGTTTATCAAGTGCTTACACTTGTCTCCTTTATTATTTTGTCACGATTTCCACCGTTCGTTGCTCTTTATTATTTCTTTATATATTTCTTTCATTTTGCCAAATCAAGATTCCGTTTAATTTTGTCATCATAACATAAGCGGTTGTGCATTCTCCTTTGTATTCCAATTGTTTGACGGATATTAACCTAATTTTTTTTGTTTCATTCTACTTCTGTCTGTTTATCTGTTTTCCGTCCAGTGATAGCATTAATCTACGGTTTTCGAAATTTGAAATATTTTTTTCACTTGGTGTTTTTTGACTTGGTATACCGAAGTCGGCGAGTCGACTTAATTTCTTCATTGTCTCCTTTATTATATTGTCACGCTTTCCACTGTTCGTTGCTCTTTATTATTTCTTTATATATTTCTTTCATTTTGCCAAATCAAGATTCCGTTTAATTTTGTCATCATAACATAAGCGGTTGTGCATTCTCCTTTGTATTGTTTGACGGATATTAACCTATTTTTTTTTTGTTTCATTCTACTTCTGTCTGTTTATCTGTTTTCCGTCCAGTGATAGCATTAATCTACGTTTCCAGCTTGTAAAGTTTCAAGCATAAAGAATAGGAATTAATATATATTCAATATTTGCTTTAGTACGCAAGCAACTTTTATAGAGAACGATCGCGCACGCGCAAAGTAGTTAAAATCGTAAATAAAAATCAAACAATGTTACAGTTAAACAGTGCTCATCAAGCGAATGCAAATTAGCTGCTGTAAAGCACCACAAACAGCGACTTCGGACGATGACAAAGGAGGTAATAAATTTGCGTGACAACAGGAGTCCAGCAATCCACACACTAGTTGTACAGATAACTTTATCTAGGAATCCTTTAAGTATCAAGTTGCAAACTTTTGACCAATTTTAAAATTAACTTAATTTGATTAAAATAATCTTGTTTGTAAATTTTGAACACTTTTTTCAGTATGCTGCGAATATGCTAAAAAAAAATGACCGAGGACTATTGAATACTCCAGGTCTCATAACTCCTGCACCAACAGGTCATTCATCACTTTTTAAAATGGGAATAAAAAGGACAAGCACCTTGTCACAGAGGCCTTGGAAAAAAATACAATAATCTTACCTTTATTTCAAGCTAAAACTTAAAACAACGCAATTTTTTTAATTTCTTATTTTTAATTATTTCAACGAAGTACATTTTGATTCTAAAAAATAATTTCATTTTTGTTTGCTATTTTTAAAATCGCCTTTATTCATAGCATAAATTCTCACTTTTCCGCTCTCACCTGCCAGAGCTGATGCAAATTTTTAAGTAGTTAAACTATTTAAAGAGAAACCAGTTGTGTCCATTTCTCAGTAGTCTAAATGGGGACGCATGGAGATAACTGAAATATACAAATATACAAGGAAAAATATACAGAGTAATATTAACTGGTTTTCTTTATATTTTAAAACGTCGAAATTTACAGCCCGACTTGTAAAACACACAATACGCTTCAACTTTTTGTTGTAGAAGAAATCATTTAATAAATGACCGCAAACAACTTGGCTCTCCAAATGGATCCGAACTGAAATTCTAGCCCAACTGGTGCGACTAAAAAGGATAACAAAAAAATGATTATTCAAAAATATTTTTGAATGTAAAAGTTTATTGAAAAATTAGCAAATTAAAAAAAAGTGATAGTTTCTCGTGATAAAACCAGCTACAGAGCCTTATCAGGTACTGTAAGAACTGATCAGGTAACCAATCTTGTAGTGGGGTGTCTCATGAGCTCACATTTACCACTTTTTATAACTTGACCCTTACTAAATCCAGGAACCCCGAAAAACAGTTATTTATACTTTTTCTTTACATAAACATCATCGATAAGAAAACGTTTCAGACGCAATCAGAAAGTGATGTCAGTAAGTCGTCTCGCCGACGATGTACCAGGGGACAAAATATTTTAAATGTTATTTCTTTTTACATGTCTCTATCTCGCTCACTCTTATCAACACACGAGCACTCTAGCGTCGCACAGTGGGGCCTTCTGGCATTTAGCATTGCAAAAATCATAGCGTCTAAACCAATAAAGCGATTTCAAAAATTTAAAAAGCATATGATAAAGAATACCTTAAGCTTCAAAATGAATGTTTGTCAAAAGTGCTGGGTGTTCGTGGTGCTGTAATATTCAAGATCAAAGTCAGAAAATATTTCCAAGCATGTTTTTCCTTTAAAAATGGATCGAAAGCCGGTTTTTTTCAATCACAAATGGAATTTTTCATTGTTTTAGACGACTATGTGACATTTTTTAATGTTTTATTTTTTTTTAGGTTATTTTTGAAAATTTGCTATTAATGGCTGATTTTCTTCAAAATAATCTTCAATATTTTCATCAATATCTAATAAACTCAACATTTCGGGACTATAGTTGCTATTTTCCAAATCCTTTCGTGATCGCACGTGTCTCAGTGATGCAATAAGTGGGTCCGAAGAGGCTGCTAGCATGTTAAAAAGGTCTTCATTTTGTCTAAGACGAGAAGTTTTTAATGTATTAGTGTATCTGAACCTTTTGTAGTCCTTGTTTTTTGATTCCTGTGCTTCTTCGGATAGCTCTCCAATTGGTAAACACTGATATTCTATTAAATCCTTTCCGTGAGCCAAAATCCTATGTACCGTTGGGGTAGGTTTTTTTGTCGGATACAATTCAGTCAAAAGTTGAGCAGTCTTTGAAGTATATTCGGCAAATTTTTCACCATTTACCATTTCCTTGCAATTTATAACATTCAAGATAACAACCAACCTTTTAATGATCTCTTGACTAACACCTGCTATAAAAGATGTCACTTCACTGCTCCGTACTAGCGTTTTCGAATGAAACGCTCATCTCCTTTAGCAATCCCATTTCAAAATCATTTAAGTTTTCACACTCGTGGAAAACTTTCAAAATCCTTTCATTCTTTAACAACATTTTTGCACAATTAAATAAAACTGCCTTGAATTATATTGACAAATACTATTCAGTCCTGATTTAAGGTGTTTCCACTTATGAAGTTAAAAATAAACTGTCGCAAACGAGAGGAATAAGTAGCTCTTTATGTTATATTTTTTGAATTAACTAGGTAGAACGAAAAATCGGTATTACCCTTTTTGTATTAATTAGGTAAAAAACTTAATATTTACATCCAATTAGGTAAACAGAAATAAAAACGACCAACCCACAATTAGGACAAACTTTTCATCAACTTAAATAACATTTACTTGTCTTGTCAGTTTTTCCAAAGCAGGAAATTAGCAATTTATCATTGTAGAAAGGCATATATGTAAACAGGTAGTATTTGCAAAACAGCATTACGCAATGTTATCATTTAAATACAAAGAAGCTACAGGCCAATACGCATGCGCTCTTCTTCTTCCTTATACCTGCAGCGCATTTTTTAGACGAGGTTGCCTTAGTTTTATGGCTTACGCATCGCTGTCGCACCTCTCCGCATATTGGGACTATATACATCTGATAGGTAAATATTTCACCTACCTAGTGTATGTAGTCCGTTATTGATACTCGTTGATCCTTGATAGTTGTATTCCACCAAAGTTAAAAAAACGCCAATATTTAGAGTATTTTTTAAACGCTTCTAGTTCAATAACTATTTAAGTAATTATTAAAATTTATGAAACATGCTATTAACAAAGAACTTTTCAGATAAAACCAAAAAATCCAAGATCGATTGTTGAAATCGCCCAATATTCAGTTTTAAAGTTGCGACTTTTTTTAAAAATTATCATTTTTTCCTTTTCACTAAAAATGTCTCAACTTTGGGCGCTTCTAGCACCCATGAATCTCAACCGATTTCATGAAAAAACGTATTTTTGCAATGCTATCCGAGCAGAGGCCCAACTGTGCGTCGCCTCTATCCTAGGTCCAACTCCGGTTTTATGGACCGTTACTATAACTGCTAGAGACATCAACTCGTTTAGCTAGCGTGCAGAAACTACATTTATTTACATAAAACAGATTTTCTTAAAAATGATGTATACTGGCTTAATAGAAACGTAGATATTCCGCCTCCATAATTTAGAAAAACCGATTACCTCTTCCAATTCACCATTATAAACAAATTCGGCAGACCGATTAATCTTATTTATTTTTACCAAACTACCAAATTTGATTGAAATCGGACTAGAAACATGCAAAATATACGTATTGGCCATTGGCTAGTGGCGGCGCTGTTTGTAGAGTGAGCGAGATAGCATGTGGTATAAGGGCATGTAAAAACAATTAATTAGATATACATTTGGTTTTCGAAATTTGAAATATTTGTTTCACTTGGTGTTTTTTGACTTGGTATACCCAAGTCGGCGAGTCGACTTAATTTCTTCACTGTTTATCAAGTGCTTACACTTGTCTCCTTTATTATTTTGTCACGATTTCCACCGTTCGTTGCTCTTTATTATTTCTTTATATATTTCTTTCATTTTGCCAAATCAAGATTCCGTTTAATTTTGTCATCATAACATAAGCGGTTGTGCATTCTCCTTTGTATTGTTTGACGGATATTAACCTATTTTTTTTTGTTTCATTCTACTTCTGTCTGTTTATCTGTTTTCCGTCCAGTGATAGCATTAATCTACGGTTTTCGAAATTTGAAATATTTTTTTCACTTGGTGTTTTTTGACTTGGTATACCGAAGTCGGCGAGTCGACTTAATTTCTTCATTGTCTCCTTTATTATATTGTCACGCTTTCCACTGTTCGTTGCTCTTTATTATTTCTTTATATATTTCTTTCATTTTGCCAAATCAAGATTCCGTTTAATTTTGTCATCATAACATAAGCGGTTGTGCATTCTCCTTTGTATTGTTTGACGGATATTAACCTATTTTTTTTTGTTTCATTCTACTTCTGTCTGTTTATCTGTTTTCCGTCCAGTGATAGCATTAATCTACGTTTCCAGCTTGTAAAGTTTCAAGCATAAAGAATAGGAATTAATATATATTCAATATTTGCTTTAGTACGCAAGCAACTTTTATAGAGAACGATCGCGCACGCGCAAAGTAGTTAAAATCGTAAATAAAAATCAAACAATGTTACAGTTAAACAGTGCTCATCAAGCGAATGCAAATTAGCTGCTGTAAAGCACCACAAACAGCGACTTCGGACGATGACAAAGGAGGTAATAAATTTGCGTGACAACAGGAGTCCAGCAATCCACACACTAGTTGTACAGATAACTTTATCTAGGAATCCTTTAAGTATCAAGTTGCAAACTTTTGACCAATTTTAAAATTAACTTAATTTGATTAAAATAATCTTGTTTGTAAATTTTGAACACTTTTTTCAGTATGCTGCGAATATGCTAAAAAAAAATGACCGAGGACTATTGAATACTCCAGGTCTCATAACTCCTGCACCAACAGGTCATTCATCACTTTTTAAAATGGGAATAAAAAGGACAAGCACCTTGTCACAGAGGCCTTGGAAAAAAATACAATAATCTTACCTTTATTTCAAGCTAAAACTTAAAACAACGCAATTTTTTTAATTTCTTATTTTTAATTATTTCAACGAAGTACATTTTGATTCTAAAAAATAATTTCATTTTTGTTTGCTATTTTTAAAATCGCCTTTATTCATAGCATAAATTCTCACTTTTCCGCTCTCACCTGCCAGAGCTGATGCAAATTTTTAAGTAGTTAAACTATTTAAAGAGAAACCAGTTGTGTCCATTTCTCAGTAGTCTAAATGGGGACGCATGGAGATAACTGAAATATACAAATATACAAGGAAAAATATACAGAGTAATATTAACTGGTTTTCTTTATATTTTAAAACGTCGAAATTTACAGCCCGACTTGTAAAACACACAATACGCTTCAACTTTTTGTTGTAGAAGAAATCATTTAATAAATGACCGCAAACAACTTGGCTCTCCAAATGGATCCGAACTGAAATTCTAGCCCAACTGGTGCGACTAAAAAGGATAACAAAAAAATGATTATTCAAAAATATTTTTGGATGTAAAAGTTTATTGAAAAATTAGCAAATTAAAAAAAAGTGATAGTTTCTCGTGATAAAACCAGCTACAGAGCCTTATCAGGTACTGTAAGAACTGATCAGGTAACCAATCTTGTAGTGGGATGTCTCATGAGCTCACATTTACCACTTTTTATAACTTGACCCTTACTAAATCCAGGAACCCCGAAAAACAGTTATTTATACTTTTTCTTTACATAAACATCATCGATAAGAAAACGTTTCAGACGCAATCAGAAAGTGATGTCAGTAAGTCGTCTCGCCGACGATGTACCAGGGGACAAAATATTTTAAATGTTATTTCTTTTTACATGTCTCTATCTCGCTCACTCTTATCAACACACGAGCACTCTAGCGTCGCACAGTGGGGCCTTCTGGCATTTAGCATTGCAAAAATCATAGCGTCTAAACCAATAAAGCGATTTCAAAAATTTAAAAAGCATATGATAAAGAATACCTTAAGCTTCAAAATGAATGTTTGTCAAAAGTGCTGGGTGTTCGTGGTGCTGTAATATTCAAGATCAAAGTCAGAAAATATTTCCAAGCATGTTTTTCCTTTAAAAATGGATCGAAAGCCGGTTTTTTTCAATCACAAATGGAATTTTTCATTGTTTTAGACGACTATGTGACATTTTTTAATGTTTTATTTTTTTTTAGGTTATTTTTGAAAATTTGCTATTAATGGCTGATTTTCTTCAAAATAATCTTCAATATTTTCATCAATATCTAATAAACTCAACATTTCGGGACTATAGTTGCTATTTTCCAAATCCTTTCGTGATCGCACGTGTCTCAGTGATGCAATAAGTGGGTCCGAAGAGGCTGCTAGCATGTTAAAAGGTCTTCATTTTGTCTAAGACGAGAAGTTTTTAATGTATTAGTGTATCTGAACCTTTTGTAGTCCTTGTTTTTTGATTCCTGTGCTTCTTCGGATAGCTCTCCAATTGGTAAACACTGATATTCTATTAAATCCTTTCCGTGAGCCAAAATCCTATGTACCGTTGGGGTAGGTTTTTTTGTCGGATACAATTCAGTCAAAAGTTGAGCAGTCTTTGAAGTATATTCGGCAAATTTTTCACCATTTACCATTTCCTTGCAATTTATAACATTCAAGATAACAACCAACCTTTTAATGATCTCTTGACTAACACCTGCTATAAAAGATGTCACTTCACTGCTCCGTACTAGCGTTTTCGAATGAAACGCTCATCTCCTTTAGCAATCCCATTTCAAAATCATTTAAGTTTTCACACTCGTGGAAAACTTTCAAAATCCTTTCATTCTTTAACAACATTTTTGCACAATTAAATAAAACTGCCTTGAATTATATTGACAAATACTATTCAGTCCTGATTTAAGGTGTTTCCACTTATGAAGTTAAAAATAAACTGTCGCAAACGAGAGGAATAAGTAGCTCTTTATGTTATATTTTTTGAATTAACTAGGTAGAACGAAAAATCGGTATTACCCTTTTTGTATTAATTAGGTAAAAAACTTAATATTTACATCCAATTAGGTAAACAGAAATAAAAACGACCAACCCACAATTAGGACAAACTTTTCATCAACTTAAATAACATTTACTTGTCTTGTCAGTTTTTCCAAAGCAGGAAATTAGCAATTTATCATTGTAGAAAGGCATATATGTAAACAGGTAGTATTTGCAAAACAGCATTACGCAATGTTATCATTTAAATACAAAGAAGCTACAGGCCAATACGCATGCGCTCTTCTTCTTCCTTATACCTGCAGCGCATTTTTTAGACGAGGTTGCCTTAGTTTTATGGCTTACGCATCGCTGTCGCACCTCTCCGCATATTGGGACTATATACATCTGATAGGTAAATATTTCACCTACCTAGTGTATGTAGTCCGTTATTGATACTCGTTGATCCTTGATAGTTGTATTCCACCAAAGTTAAAAAAACGCCAATATTTAGAGTATTTTTTAAACGCTTCTAGTTCAATAACTATTTAAGTAATTATTAAAATTTATGAAACATGCTATTAACAAAGAACTTTTCAGATAAAACCAAAAAATCCAAGATCGATTGTTGAAATCGCCCAATATTCAGTTTTAAAGTTGCGACTTTTTTTAAAAATTATCATTTTTTCCTTTTCACTAAAAATGTCTCAACTTTGGGCGCTTCTAGCACCCATGAATCTCAACCGATTTCATGAAAAAACGTATTTTTGCAATGCTATCCGAGCAGAGGCCCAACTGTGCGTCGCCTCTATCCTAGGTCCAACTCCGGTTTTATGGACCGTTACTATAACTGCTAGAGACATCAACTCGTTTAGCTAGCGTGCAGAAACTACATTTATTTACATAAAACAGATTTTCTTAAAAATGATGTATACTGGCTTAATAGAAACGTAGATATTCCGCCTCCATAATTTAGAAAAACCGATTACCTCTTCCAATTCACCATTATAAACAAATTCGGCAGACCGATTAATCTTATTTATTTTTACCAAACTACCAAATTTTATTGAAATCGGACTAGAAACATGCAAAATATACGTATTGGCCATTGGCTAGTGGCGGCGCTGTTTGTAGAGTGAGCGAGATAGCATGTGGTATAAGGGCATGTAAAAACAATTAATTAGACATACATTTGGTTTTCGAAATTTGAAATATTTGTTTCACTTGGTGTTTTTTGACTTGGTATACCCAAGTCGGCGAGTCGACTTAATTTCTTCACTGTTTATCAAGTGCTTACACTTGTCTCCTTTATTATTTTGTCACGATTTCCACCGTTCGTTGCTCTTTATTATTTCTTTATATATTTCTTTCATTTTGCCAAATCAAGATTCCGTTTAATTTTGTCATCATAACATAAGCGGTTGTGCATTCTTCTTTGTATTCCAATTGTTTGACGGATATTAACCTAATTTTTTTTGTTTCATTCTACTTCTGTCTGTTTATCTGTTTTCCGTCCAGTGATAGCATTAATCTACGGTTTTCGAAATTTGAAATATTTTTTTCACTTGGTGTTGTTTGACTTGGTATACCGAAGTCGGCGAGTCGACTTAATTTCTTCATTGTTTATCAAGTGCTTACACTTGTCTCCTTTATTATATTGTCACGCTTTCCACTGTTCGTTGCTCTTTATTATTTCTTTATATATTTCTTTCATTTTGCCAAATCAAGATTCCGTTTAATTTTGTCATCATAACATAAGCGGTTGTGCATTCTCCTTTGTATTCCAATTGTTTGACGGATATTAACCTATTTTTTTTTTGTTTCATTCTACTTCTGTCTGTTTATCTGTTTTCCGTCCAGTGATAGCATTAATCTACGTTTCCAGCTTGTAAAGTTTCAAGCATAAAGAATAGGAATTAATATATATTCAATATTTGCTTTAGTACGCAAGCAACTTTTATACAGAACGGTCGCGCACGCGCAAAGTAGTTAAAATCGTAAATAAAAATCAAACAATGTTACAGTTAAACAGTACTCATCAAGCGAATGCAAATTAGCTGCTGTAAAGCACCACAAACAGCGACTTCGGACGATGACAAAGGAGGTAATAAATTTGCGTGACAACAGGAGTCCAGCAATCCACACACTAGTTGTACAGATAACTTTATCTAGGAATCCTTTAAGTATCAAGTTGCAAACTTTTGACCAATTTTAAAATTAACTTAATTTGATTAAAATAATCTTGTTTGTAAATTTTGAACACTTTTTTCAGTATGCTGCGAATATGCTAAAAAAAAATGACCGAGGACTATTGAATACTCCAGGTCTCATAACTCCTGCACCAACAGGTCATTCATCACTTTTTAAAATGGGAATAAAAAGGACAAGCACCTTGTCACAGAGGCCTTGGAAAAAAATACAATAATCTTACCTTTATTTCAAGCTAAAACTTAAAACAACGCAATTTTTTTCATTTCTTATTTTTAATTATTTCAATGAAGTACATTTTGATTCTAAAAAATAATTTCATTTTTGTTTGCTATTTTTAAAATCGCCTTTATTCATAGCACAAATTCTCACTTTTCCGCTCTCACCTGCCAGAGCTGATGCAAATTTTTAAGTAGTTAAACTATTTAAAGAGAAACCATTTGCGTCTATTTCTCAGAAGACTTCTTCCAATGAAAAGTCTAAATAAGGACGCATGGAGAAAACTGAAATATACAAATATACAAAATAAATATACAGAGTAATATTAACTGGTTTTCTTTATATTTTAAAACGACGAAATTTACAGCCCGACTTGTAAAAAACACAATACGCTTCAACTTTTTGTTGTAGAAGAAATCATTTAATAAATGACCGCAAACAACTTGGCTCTCCAAATGGATCCGAACTGAAATTCTAGCCAAACTGGTGCGACTAAAAAGGAAAGCAAAAAAATTATTATTTAAAAATATTTTTGGAATTAAAAGTTTATTGAAAAATTAGCAAATTAAAAAAATGTGATTTGGTTTTCGAAATTTAAAATATTTTTTTCACTTGGTGTTTTTCGACTTGGTATACTCAAGTCGGCGAGTCGACTTAATTTCTTCATTGTTTATCAAGTGCTTACACTTGTCCCCTTTATTATATTTGTCACGCTTCCCACTGTTCGTTGCTCTTTATTATTTCTTTATTTATTTCTTTCATTTTGCGAAATCAAGATTCCGTTTAATTTTGTCATCATAAGCGGTTGTGCAAGTTAACAAATAACACTTAATATAGGATATTTCATAAGTTTATAATCAGCCCTCGCAATTGCAATTTTACAGTTGTATCAGCGCGCTATAGCTGCAATGGTCAGCAACGGTAATCGAACACTTTTGCTTTGCTTCGGGAGTTTCCGTTAGATTTGCTGTGTCGGCTTGCCGACCATGACATTGTGGCGCGATGCGAGTTTTGGCTTAGCTTAAGTGAAATATTCTGTGTATTAAGAAGTCAGTTTTTAGTACAGCGCTCTTCCGATAAGTCACTTAAATAAATATTCACTCCGGCACTTGGCCGTTAAATAATTTGTTTTATTGTCTGAGCACGAGGCCAGCAATAAGAGGTACAGTTCGCCTCTCAACCTAATCTTCACCCGCAACAGGACTGGAGAATATTAATTGGCGCCCAACTAGTGGTCGGACTCCACAACCAATAACAACTAAAACAGCAGCACAGGAGCTGCAACAACCGACAGCAATTAAGACAGCAGCGCGGGAGCTGCGAGAGACGAACCTTATAGAGCAATTTTTTGTGTTAGTTGAATTATGTAAGTGGATACTCTAGTCAAAATTTTTCTTCAAATACAAAAGTTTTAATTTTTTGTAAAAATTAGTATGTACTTGTGAGTATTTTATTTTGCAACAGATCTTAATTAATAACAATAATCTGAACCAGGTTTCTGAAACACGTGAGAGTGACTGCTTTGAGAATTCTAGTTGACAATTCATCATCCAGGTCGTTATAAGATTACTTTGTGTTACTTTCTATGTGTCTAAAATTGTGCTATATATATAACTCTCGTGGTTCAGAGCTACGACGTAATTCGATCCATCTTTTGACGGCCCGTTTTGCTTTTCGCGGCCACTGGCCTGCGCATGTCTCAGTTCAGCCAGTATAGAAAACCTCGCATGCAGTCTAGCGACTCAGATTCCGACTGTGACATTCGCATCGGAGCCGCGGCTACAAGACTTCTCCCTGCGGTTCCCCCCCGTTAGGTAAAATGGATCCAGATCAGCTTAGGGAAATAATAAGGTCGGCTGTCAGCAATGCTTTATGATAAAGAATACCTTAAGCTTCAAAATGAATGTTTGTCAAAAGTGCTGGGTGTTCGTGGTGCTGTAATATTCAAGATCAAAGTCAGAAAATATTTCCAAGCATGTTTTTCCTTTAAAAATGGATCGAAAGCCGGTTTTTTTCAATCACAAATGGAATTTTTCATTGTTTTAGACGACTATGTGACATTTTTTAATGTTTTAATTTAATTTTTTAACACAATTACAAAAAGAAAAAAAAAAAATTTTTTAAATTTTTTTTTAGGTTATTTTTGAAAATTTGCTATTAATGGCTGATTTTCTTCAAAATAATCTTCAATATTTTCATCAATATCTAATAAACTCAACATTTCGGGACTATAGTTGCTATTTTCCAAATCCTTTCGTGATCGCACGTGTCTCAGTGATGCAATAAGTGGGTCCGAAGAGGCTGCTAGCATGTTAAAAAGGTCTTTATTTTGTCTAAGACGAGAAGTTTTTAATGTATTAGTGTATCTGAACCTTTGTAGTCCTTGTTTTTTGATTCCTGTGCTTCTTCGGATAGCTCTCCAATTGGTAAACACTGATATTCTATTAAATCCTTTCCGTGAGCCAAAATCCTATGTACCGTTGGGGTAGGTTTTTTTGTCGGATACAATTCAGTCAAAAGTTGAGCAGTCTTTGAAGTATATTCGGCAAATTTTTCACCATTTACCATTTCCTTGCAATTTATAACATTCAAGATAACAGCCAACCTTTTAATGATCTCTTGACTAACACCTGCTATAAAAGATGTCACTTCACTGCTCCGTACTAGCGTTTTCGAATGAAACGCTCATCTCCTTTAGCAATCCCATTTCAAAATCATTTAAGTTTTCACACTCGTGGAAAACTTTCAAAATCGTTTCATTCTTTAACAACATTTTTGCACAATTAAATAAAACTGCCTTGAATTATATTGACAAATACTATTCAGTCCTGATTTAAGGTGTTTCCACTTATGAAGTTAAAAATAAACTGTCGCAAACGAGAGGAATAAGTAGCTCTTTATGTTATATTTTTTGAATTAACTAGGTAGAACGAAAAATCGGTATTACCCTTTTTGTATTAATTAGGTAAAAAACTTAATATTTACATCCAATTAGGTAAACAGAAATAAAAACGACCAACCCACAATTAGGACAAACTTTTCATCAACTTAAATAACATTTACTTGTCTTGTCAGTTTTTCCAAAGCAGGAAATTAGCAATTTATCATTGTAGAAAGGCATATATGTAAACAGGTAGTATTTGCAAAACAGCATTACGCAATGTTATCATTTAAATACAAAGAAGCTACAGGCCAATACGCATGCGCTCTTCTTCTTCCTTATACCTGCAGCGCATTTTTTAGACGAGGTTGCCTTAGTTTTATGGCTTACGCATCGCTGTCGCACCTCTCCGCATATTGGGACTATATACATCTGATAGGTAAATATTTCACCTACCTAGTGTATGTAGTCCGTTATTGATACTCGTTGATCCTTGATAGTTGTATTCCACCAAAGTTAAAAAACGCCAATATTTAGAGTATTTTTTAAACGCTTCTAGTTCAATAACTATTTAAGTAATTATTAAAATTTATGAAACATGCTATTAACAAAGAACTTTTCAGATAAAACCAAAAAATCCAAGATCGATTGTTGAAATCGCCCAATATTCAGTTTTAAAGTTGCGACTTTTTTTAAAAATTATCATTTTTTCCTTTTCACTAAAAATGTCTCAACTTTGGGCGCTTCTAGCACCCATGAATCTCAACCGATTTCATGAAAAAACGTATTTTTGCAATGCTATCCGAGCAGAGGCCCAACTGTGCGTCGCCTCTATCCTAGGTCCAACTCCGGTTTTATGGACCGTTACTATAACTGCTAGAGACATCAACTCGTTTAGCTAGCGTGCAGAAACTACATTTATTTACATAAAACAGATTTTCTTAAAAATGATGTATACTGGCTGTTTAAGAATAAACATCGTGTTCATCTGAACTGGCTTCACCAAATCAGATGCACTAAAGAAAATACAATACAACTGTACCTTTGTACCAAACAACTAACCTAGCATATGACTAGAAATACAATCTGCCACACGCGGTGTGGGAAAAACACTTGTAATTCTAAACTAACCCAAAAGATCACAACGACAGGATGTCAAGTGGCCGACGATGTGCCCAAAATAATAATTTTTCAACCCCCGAATACGTGGGTGTGAGTCTAAAATAAGATCTTCTAAGAACAATTGTTACCTACTAGAGCCTAAGATAATTCCTATATAAACTCCGTACTTTTGTAAATAAAATAAGTTCATATTTTGAATTCAACGAATGAAGACTGGGTTAATTTTCCTTCTCTCCGGGAATCCCTATTCATTTTGGTTCTTCGAGCCGGATTCATTTTGGTCCTTCGAAAAAAGGAACTCTGCAGTTTTCCCCCACCAGTGGTAAGAGACTCAGAGAGTGAATCAGCTCCTTAAAGTCTGAATTCTTATGCAAGTGTAAATGCTAAGATCAGCTATAGGTAGCAAAATAAATTAACTCTTGTTTTCCCCCACCAGTGGTAAGAGACAGAGTATAATACAAAAGGCAAAATTTTGCTTAATAAATAAAAAGTGCGTGCGTCCGATTTTAAAGTCAGTTTGGCTAGTGGAGCAACTGTAGTAATTTCGGCGGCGGGAGTTTTTGTGTGTGCGGCGTATTCGAAGCCCTAATATCGAAAGTAAAAAAAAAAAAAAGAATTTACTAGTGTACATACACACTATATACACTGTATATTATACAGTTGCAAGTGGGCAACTAGAAATAGCAGCAGAGCAACAAGACAGTTGCAAAGAAGAGGCGACTGGAGGCGAGGCAAATATAAAGAAACGGCAAATCCAACCCATTGGCAGACAAGCAGCAGCAGAATATCGGCAAAACCTACTTGGCAATCCTACTTGGCGGACAACAGTGGCGAACGGTGTCAACAGGATCATCAGATAAGATACAAATTAAGATAGTTATAAGTACATCTATCTATTTTTATTATTATATATTTATATCGATATCCTAATATTCGCACAAGATAAAATGTTCACTAATAAGACTGGGAAATTGTTAGAGAAGCAGGTAGAGTTGCATACCAGGTTAAGGCAGTTGGAAGCACTAAATCCCAGAAACATTACTAACAAGGAGATTGAGGAAGTAAAAGTGATTAGTAGCCGATGGATGCCTAACCATGAGAAATTGCTCCAGCAGGGGGTTTTCGATCATCAGTACTACAGAGATAAAGTACATGAAGAGGTTTTAAAGATAGTTGCCAAAATAATAGCTACAGGAGAGTCAGAAAAACCAGGCACTAGTAAGTCAGTGTTAGTCGAAGCAGAAGCAGATATGTCTGAAATGTTTGAGGATAGCAAAGGAGAGTCGCGAGGGAATGCGACCTCCAGTAATGAAAACGCTAGTGGTAATCAGGAGATATTTATGGATAAAGTTCGACAGCTCCAGGAATATTTGGATAGGGTAACCAAAGATTTACGCACTATAGATAATTCAACAGGCAATGAGGCATGCATAATATATATTAATAAGATCAATTATTTATGGGAGAAAGTACAGGCGTGCCAGGCTGCGTTGAAAGATGCAAAATTTAAAAATACTATGGAGGAGTTAGAATTCGATGTTCGGAATTCTGTATCAGTGTTAGAAATGAAAATAAACAAGAAGGAAAGTAAGATTGAGAATGTAACCGTGAGAGGCGAACTACCGGTATTGCCGAAAATACAGGTACCCACGTTTTCTGGAGAACCTAGAGAATGGGACCTGTTTGTGGAATTATTTGCGGAACTTATTGAAAAAAGAGAGGATTTAAGTCTTGCTCTTAAATTCAATTATTTAAAATCCGCTTTAAAGGGGGAAGCGAGGAGCATGGTAGCTCATCTATTGTCAGGTTCAGCTGATAACTATAGTGCCGCTTGGGAACTGTTAACCAAGCGGTATGAAAATAATCGGAGGGTATTTTCCGAACAATTAAGTCGGATCGTTGATTTACCGATGATCAACAATGAATCCGCAAAAAGCGTAAAAGGAGTGATTGACATAATAAATGAGTCAATACACTTAATTAAAATTAAAGCAAATTTGTCCGATGAAGTTGACGTAATAGTCGCTCAACTCATACTTCGGAAATTTGACAGGGAGACTCTACAATTATATGAGAGTCAAATTAGAAAAACAAGGCAAATTCAAATTCTATCTGATGTCATGGAATACTTGGAGCAAAGATATTGCTCACTAAGTGCCATAAAAAAAGAAGAGAAAAAACCGTTACAAAAAACGTCGGTGGCGGTGTTTAAAGATAGTTGTCCGATCTGCAAAGGTCCCTGGCATAGCGCCCCGATGTGCTATAAGTTTAAAGCGCTAACACCTAATGAAAGGGTGGAAATAGCCAAAAAAGTGCAATTGTGTATACGATGCTTGAAGCATTCAAGCAACAAGAGATGCACTAATGAAATAGTCTGCTCAATGTGCAGCAAGGGGCACCATACCATGCTTCATTTTGGGGAAAAACAGGCGAAGGTAAACACTTGTGTTACGGAACAACAAAAACTGTTGGCCACAGCTCTAATACAAGTCAAAAATATAAATGGAGGATATAAGACTCTAAGAGCCCTTATTGATTGTGGTTCACAGAGCACCATGTTGTCTGAAGAGGCCGCTCAAATATTAAAACTACCTAAAATTAAACAATATACAGAAATAAGTGGCGTGTCCTCAATAAAATCTAGTAAATCAAAATATAAAGTAAAAATAGATGTAAAGACACGAAATCCTTGGAAAGGACATCTAAGGGTTGAGGCAATTGTGTTGCCAAAGTTAATGAAAGCTCTTCCATTAAAAATTGCAAACGTGGATATGTCAAAATGGCAAACTTACGTGCTAGCTGATCCTAGCTTCAATAAACCTGGTAGGGTTGATATAATAATGGGGGTAAACGTATATACCCAAATCTTAAAAAGGGGAATTACAAAGATTGATGGCCTGCTAGGCCAAAATACTCAATTTGGTTGGATCGTCTCGGGATGCACCAAATCAAATCAGAATAAATCTGTAGTGGCAACAACAATAGATGTCACAGGTTTTGAACAACGTTGGGAGAGGAAAGGTAAATTTCAAAATAAAAACAACACAATTCGAAAGAAATGCAACAGCAAAACTCAAAAAATAAATTTATGGCCCCCGGCAGGACCTCACATTGGAGGTAAAGTGAACATTGGGGAACAAAAAGTATATATCCCAGAGCCAGTACAAAATAAGAATATTAAAAAGGCAATGGGTCAATTAGATAATGATTATCTAAAAAATAATATCAAACTAGATTCCGGTAACAAATTGTCCAAAACTATAGTACCAAAAAGGCAGATACGTCAAAATATTTATAAAAAGACAACATTTAATGATAGCCAGAATAACCACTCAAGTTTTAGCAGTCAGCGATATTTAAAAATGGTGGAGCGAAGATCACATTGGTACAATTCAAAAAGGAAAGTTAGTTCTTTTTTAAATTCTCCAGCTTATAAAAAGGCTAGAAGTCAGCACAGTAATACACATCAGGAATGGGTAGATATCCCGAAACAGAAATCATTAGGTAATATGCCAAATATTATAAAAACCAGTAGAAGCCAACTCAGTAATACATACGGGAGAATTGGTAAGAATAGGAAGTCAGTGACAATGGCAAAGGAACATCAGATTGACTAGGTTTAACGTCCATCATGTAACTGGTCATGCTTCTTTAACAATAGTTATCTTACTAATGATAATATTAATAATAATTTTTATAAGACAACTAACTATAAAAATAAAGTCCAAAACGCCGCATTTGGTGGCCCTTTGCAGAATGTTTAAGAATAAACATCGTGTTCATCTGAACTGGCTTCACCAAATCAGATGCACTAAAGAAAATACAATACAACTGTACCTTTGTACCAAACAACTAACCTAGCATATGACTAGAAATACAATCTGCCACACGCGGTGTGGGAAAAACACTTGTAATTCTAAACTAACCCAAAAGATCACAACGACAGGATGTCAAGTGGCCGACGATGTGCCCAAAATAATAATTTTTCAACCCCCGAATACGTGGGTGTGAGTCTAAAATAAGATCTTCTAAGAACAATTGTTACCTACTAGAGCCTAAGATAATTCCTATATAAACTCCGTACTTTTCTAAATAAAATCAGTTCATATTTTGAATTCAACGAATGAAGATTGGGTTTTTTAGTTGTGGTTCTAAATCCCTATTCACTGGCTTAATAGAAACGTAGATATTCCGCCTCCATAATTTAGAAAAACCGATTACCTCTTCCAATTCACCATTATAAACAAATTCGGCAGACCGATTAATCTTATTTATTTTTACCAAACTACCAAATTTTATTGAAATCGGACTAGAAACATGCAAAATATACGTATTGGCCATTGGCTAGTGGCGGCGCTGTTTGTAGAGTGAGCGAGATAGCATGTGGTATAAGGGCATGTAAAAACAATTAATTAGACATACATTTGGTTTTCGAAATTTGAAATATTTGTTTCACTTGGTGTTTTTTGACTTGGTATACGCAAGTCGGCGAGTCGACTTAATTTCTTCACTGTTTATCAAGTGCTTACACTTGTCTCCTTTATTATTTTGTCACGATTTCCACCGTTCGTTGCTCTTTATTATTTCTTTATATATTTCTTTCATTTTGCCAAATCAAGATTCCGTTTAATTTTGTCATCATAACATAAGCGGTTGTGCATTCTTCTTTGTATTCCAATTGTTTGACGGATATTAACCTAATTTTTTTTGTTTCATTCTACTTCTGTCTGTTTATCTGTTTTCCGTCCAGTGATAGCATTAATCTACGGTTTTCGAAATTTGAAATATTTTTTTCACTTGGTGTTGTTTGACTTGGTATACCGAAGTCGGCGAGTCGACTTAATTTCTTCATTGTTTATCAAGTGCTTACACTTGTCTCCTTTATTATATTGTCACGCTTTCCACTGTTCGTTGCTCTTTATTATTTCTTTATATATTTCTTTCATTTTGCCAAATCAAGATTCCGTTTAATTTTGTCATCATAACATAAGCGGTTGTGCATTCTCCTTTGTATTCCAATTATTTGACGGATATTAACCTATTTTTTTTTTGTTTCATTCTACTTCTGTCTGTTTATCTGTTTTCCGTCCAGTGATAGCATTAATCTACGTTTCCAGCTTGTAAAGTTTCAAGCATAAAGAATAGGAATTAATATATATTCAATATTTGCTTTAGTACGCAAGCAACTTTTATAGAGAACGGTCGCGCACGCGCAAAGTAGTTAAAATCGTAAATAAAAATCAAACAATGTTACAGTTAAACAGTACTCATCAAGCGAATGCAAATTAGCTGCTGTAAAGCACCACAAACAGCGACTTCGGACGATGACAAAGGAGGTAATAAATTTGCGTGACAACAGGAGTCCAGCAATCCACACACTAGTTGTACAGATAACTTTATCTAGGAATCCTTTAAGTATCAAGTTGCAAACTTTTGACCAATTTTAAAATTAACTTAATTTGATTAAAATAATCTTGTTTGTAAATTTTGAACAAACATTGAAAAAAATGACCGAGGACTATTGAATACTCCAGGTCTCATAACTCCTGCACCAACAGGTCATTCATCACTTTTTAAAATGGGAATAAAAAGGACAAGCACCTTGTCACAGAGGCCTTGGAAAAAAATACAATAATCTTACCTTTATTTCAAGCTAAAACTTAAAACAACGCAATTTTTTTCATTTCTTATTTTTAATTATTTCAATGAAGTACATTTTGATTCTAAAAAATAATTTCATTTTTGTTTGCTATTTTTAAAATCGCCTTTATTCATAGCACAAATTCTCACTTTTCCGCTCTCACCTGCCAGAGCTGATGCAAATTTTTAAGTAGTTAAACTATTTAAAGAGAAACCATTTGCGTCTATTTCTCAGAAGACTTCTTCCAATGAAAAGTCTAAATAAGGACGCATGGAGAAAACTGAAATATACAAATATACAAAATAAATATACAGAGTAATATTAACTGGTTTTCTTTATATTTTAAAACGACGAAATTTACAGCCCGACTTGTAAAAAACACAATACGCTTCAACTTTTTGTTGTAGAAGAAATCATTTAATAAATGACCGCAAACAACTTGGCTCTCCAAATGGATCCGAACTGAAATTCTAGCCAAACTGGTGTGACTAAAAAGGAAAGCAAAAAAATTATTATTTAAAAATATTTTTGGAATTAAAAGTTTATTGAAAAATTAGCAAATTAAAAAAATGTGATTTGGTTTTCGAAATTTAAAATATTTTTTTCACTTGGTGTTTTTCGACTTGGTATACTCAAGTCGGCGAGTCGTCTTAATTTCTTCATTGCTTATCAAGTGCTTACACTTGTCCCCTTTATTATATTTGTCACGCTTCCCACTGTTCGTTGCTCTTTATTATTTCTTTATTTATTTCTTTCATTTTGCGAAATCAAGATTCCGTTTAATTTTGTCATCATAAGCGGTTGTGCAAGTTAACAAATAACACTTAATATAGGATATTTCATAAGTTTATAATCAGCCCTCGCAATTGCAATTTTACAGTTGTATCAGCGCGCTATAGCTGCAATGGTCAGCAACGGTAATCGAACACTTTTGCTTTGCTTCGGGAGTTTCCGTTAGATTTGCTGTGTCGGCTTGCCGACCATGACATTGTGGCGTGATGCGAGTTTTGGCTTAGCTTAAGTGAAATATTCTGTGTATTAAGAAGTCAGTTTTTAGTACAGCGCTCTTCCGATAAGTCACTTAAATAAATATTCACTCCGGCACTTGGCCGTTAAATAATTTGTTTTATTGTCTGAGCACGAGGCCAGCAATAAGAGGTACAGGTCGCCTCTCAACCTAATCTTCACCCGCAACAGGACTGGAGAATATTAATTGGCGCCCAACTAGTGGTCGGACTCCACAACCAATAACAACTAAAACAGCAGCACAGGAGCTGCAACAACCGACAAAATTATGTAAGTGGATACTCTAGTCAAAATTTTTCTTCAAATACAAAAGTTTTAATTTTTTGTAAAAATTAGTAAGTACTTGTGAGTATTTTATTTTGCAACAGATCTTAATTAATAACAATAATCTGAACCAGGTTTCTGAAACACGTGAGAGTGACTGCTTTGAGAATTCTAGTTGACAATTCATCATCCAGGTCGTTATAAGATTACTTTGTGTTACTTTCTATGTGTCTAAAATTGTGCTATATATATAACTCTCGTGGTTCAGAGCTACGACGTAATTCGATCCATCTTTTGACGGCCCGTTTTGCTTTTCGCGGCCACTGGCCTGCGCATGTCTCAGTTCAGCCAGTATAGAAAACCTCGCATGCAGTCTAGCGACTCAGATTCCGACTGTGACATTCGCATCGGAGCCGCGGCTACAAGACTTCTCCCTGCGGTTCCCCCCCGTTAGGTAAAATGGATCCAGATCAGCTTAGGGAAATAATAAGGTCGGCTGTCAGCAATGCTTTATGATAAAGAATACCTTAAGCTTCAAAATGAATGTTTGTCAAAAGTGCTGGGTGTTCGTGGTGCTGTAATATTCAAGATCAAAGTCAGAAAATATTTCCAAGCATGTTTTTCCTTTAAAAATGGATCGAAAGCCGGTTTTTTTCAATCACAAATGGAATTTTTCATTGTTTTAGACGACTATGTGACATTTTTTAATGTTTTAATTTAATTTTTAACACAATTACAAAAAGAAAAAAAAAATTTTTTTTTAATTTTTTTTTAGGTTATTTTTGAAAATTTGCTATTAATGTCTGATTTTCTTCAACATAATCTTCAATATTTTCATCAATATCTAATAAACTCAACATTTCGGGACTATAGTTGCTATTTTCCAAATCCTTTCGTGATCGCACGTGTCTCAGTGATGCAATAAGTGGGTCCGAAGAGGCTGCTAGCTGTTAAAAAGGTCTTCATTTTGTCTAAGACGAGAAGTTTTTAATGTATTAGTGTATCTGAACCTTTTGTAGTCCTTGTTTTTTGATTCCTGTGCTTCTTCGGATAGCTCTTCAATTGGTAAACACTGATATTCTATTAAATCCTTTCCGTGAGCCAAAATCCTATGTACCGTTGGGGTAGGTTTTTTTGTCGGATACAATTCAGTCAAAAGTTGAGCAGTCTTTGAAGTATATTCGGCAAATTTTTCACCATTTACCATTTCCTTGCAATTTATAACATTCAAGATAACAGCCAACCTTTTAATGATCTCTTGACTAACACCTGTTATAAAAGATGTCACTTCACTGCTCCGTACTAGCGTTTTCGAATGAAACGCTCATCTCCTTTAGCAATCCCATTTCAAAATCATTTAAGTTTTCACACTCGTGGAAAACTTTCAAAATCGTTTCATTCTTTAACAACATTTTTGCACAATTAAATAAAACTGCCTTGAATTATATTGACAAATACTATTCAGTCCTGATTTAAGGTGTTTCCACTTATGAAGTTAAAAATAAACTGTCGCAAACGAGAGGAATAAGTAGCTCTTTATGTTATATTTTTTGAATTAACTAGGTAGAACGAAACATCGGTATTACCCTTTTTGTATTAATTAGGTAAAAAACTTAATATTTACATCCAATTAGGTAAACAGAAATAAAAACGACCAACCCACAATTAGGACAAACTTTTCATCAACTTAAATAACATTTACTTGTCTTGTCAGTTTTTCCAAAGCAGGAAATTAGCAATTTATCATTGTAGAAAGGCATATATGTAAACAGGTAGTATTTGCAAAACAGCATTACGCAATGTTATCATTTAAATACAAAGAAGCTACAGGCCAATACGCATGCGCTCTTCTTCTTCCTTATACCTGCAGCGCATTTTTTAGACGAGGTTGCCTTAGTTTTATGGCTTACGCATCGCTGTCGCACCTCTCCGCATATTGGGACTATATACATCTGATAGGTAAATATTTCACCTACCTAGTGTATGTAGTCCGTTATTGATACTCGTTGATCCTTGATAGTTGTATTCCACCAAAGTTAAAAAACGCCAATATTTAGAGTATTTTTTAAACGCTTCTAGTTCAATAACTATTTAAGTAATTATTAAAATTTATGAAACATGCTATTAACAAAGAACTTTTCAGATAAAACCAAAAAATCCAAGATCGATTGTTGAAATCGCCCAATATTCAGTTTTAAAGTTGCGGCTTTTTTTTAAAAATTATCATTTTTTCCTTTTCACTAAAAATGTCTCAACTTTGGGCGCTTCTAGCACCCATGAATCTCAACCGATTTCATGAAAAAACGTATTTTTGCAATGCTATCCGAGCAGAGGCCCAACTGTGCGTCGCCTCTATCCTAGGTCCAACTCCGGTTTTATGGACCGTTACTATAACTGCTAGAGACATCAACTCGTTTAGCTAGCGTGCAGAAACTACATTTATTTACATAAAACAGATTTTCTTAAAAATGATGTATACTGGCTTAATAGAAACGTAGATATTCCGCCTCCATAATTTAGAAAAACCGATTACCTCTTCCAATTCACCATTATAAACAAATTCGGCAGACCGATTAATCTTATTTATTTTTACCAAACTACCAAATTTTATTGAAATCGGACTAGAAACATGCAAAATATACGTATTGGCCATTGGCTAGTGGCGGCGCTGTTTGTAGAGTGAGCGAGATAGCATGTGGTATAAGGGCATGTAAAAACAATTAATTAGACATACATTTGGTTTTCGAAATTTGAAATATTTGTTTCACTTGGTGTTTTTTGACTTGGTATACGCAAGTCGGCGAGTCGACTTAATTTCTTCACTGTTTATCAAGTGCTTACACTTGTCTCCTTTATTATTTTGTCACGATTTCCACCGTTCGTTGCTCTTTATTATTTCTTTATATATTTCTTTCATTTTGCCAAATCAAGATTCCGTTTAATTTTGTCATCATAACATAAGCGGTTGTTCATTCTTCTTTGTATTCCAATTGTTTGACGGATATTAACTTAATTTTTTTTGTTTCATTCTACTTCTGTCTGTTTATCTGTTTTCCGTCCAGTGATAGCATTAATCTACGGTTTTCGAAATTTGAAATATTTTTTTCACTTGGTGTTGTTTGACTTGGTATACCGAAGTCGGCGAGTCGACTTAATTTCTTCATTGTTTATCAAGTGCTTACACTTGTCTCCTTTATTATATTGTCACGCTTTCCACTGTTCGTTGCTCTTTATTATTTCTTTATATATTTCTTTCATTTTGCCAAATCAAGATTCCGTTTAATTTTGTCATCATAACATAAGCGGTTGTGCATTCTCCTTTGTATTCCAATTGTTTGACGGATATTAACCTATTTTTTTTTTGTTTCATTATACTTCTGTCTGTTTATCTGTTTTCCGTCCAGTGATAGCATTAATCTACGTTTCCAGCTTGTAAAGTTTCAAGCATAAAGAATAGGAATTAATATATATTCAATATTTGCTTTAGTACGCAAGCAACTTTTATAGAGAACGGTCGCGCACGCGCAAAGTAGTTAAAATCGTAAATAAAAATCAAACAATGTTACAGTTAAACAGTACTCATCAAGCGAATGCAAATTAGCTGCTGTAAAGCACCACAAACAGCGACTTCGGACGATGACAAAGGAGGTAATAAATTTGCGTGACAACAGGAGTCCAGCAATCCACACACTAGTTGTACAGATAACTTTATCTAGGAATCCTTTAAGTATCAAGTTGCAAACTTTTGACCAATTTTAAAATTAACTTAATTTGATTAAAATAATCTTGTTTGTAAATTTTGAACACTTTTTTCAGTATGCTGCGAATATGCTAAAAAAAAATGACCGAGGACTATTGAATACTCCAGGTCTCATAACTCCTGCACCAACAGGTCATTCATCACTTTTTAAAATGGGAATAAAAAGGACAAGCACCTTGTCACAGAGGCCTTGGAAAAAAATACAATAATCTTACCTTTATTTCAAGCTAAAACTTAAAACAACGCAATTTTTTTCATTTCTTATTTTTAATTATTTCAATGAAGTACATTTTGATTCTAAAAAATAATTTCATTTTTGTTTGCTATTTTTAAAATCGCCTTTATTCATAGCACAAATTCTCACTTTTCCGCTCTCACCTGCCAGAGCTGATGCAAATTTTTAAGTAGTTAAACTATTTAAAGAGAAACCATTTGCGTCTATTTCTCAGAAGACTTCTTCCAATGAAAAGTCTAAATAAGGACGCATGGAGAAAACTGAAATATACAAATATACAAAATAAATATACAGAGTAATATTAACTGGTTTTGTTTATATTTTAAAACGACGAAATTTACAGCCCGACTTGTAAAAAACACAATACGCTTCAACTTTTTGTTGTAGAAGAAATCATTTAATAAATGACCGCAAACAACTTGGCTCTCCAAATGGATCCGAACTGAAATTCTAGCCAAACTGGTGCGACTAAAAAGGAAAGCAAAAAAATTATTATTCAAAAATATTTTTGGAATTAAAAGTTTATTGAAAAATTAGCAAATTAAAAAAATGTGATTTGGTTTTCGAAATTTAAAATATTTTTTTCACTTGGTGTTTTTCGACTTGGTATACTCAAGTCGGCGAGTCGACTTAATTTCTTCATTGTTTATCAAGTGCTTACACTTGTCCCCTTTATTATATTTGTCACGCTTCCCACTGTTCGTTGCTCTTTATTATTTCTTTATTTATTTCTTTCATTTTGCGAAATCAAGATTCCGTTTAATTTTGTCATCATAAGCGGTTGTGCAAGTTAACAAATAACACTTAATATAGGATATTTCATAAGTTTATAATCAGCCCTCGCAATTGCAATTTTACAGTTGTATCAGCGCGCTATAGCTGCAATGGTCAGCAACGGTAATCGAACACTTTTGCTTTGCTTCGGGAGTTTCCGTTAGATTTGCTGTGTCGGCTTGCCGACCATGACATTGTGGCGTGATGCGAGTTTTGGCTTAGCTTACGTGAAATATTCTGTGTATTAAGAAGTCAGTTTTTAGTACAGCGCTCTTCCGATAAGTCACTTAAATAAATATTCACTCCGGCACTTGGCCGTTAAATAATTTGTTTTATTGTCTGAGCACGAGGCCAGCAATAAGAGGTACAGGTCGCCTCTCAACCTAATCTTCACCCGCAACAGGACTGGAGAATATTAATTGGCGCCCAACTAGTGGTCGGACTCCACAACCAATAACAACTAAAACAGCAGCACAGGAGCTGCAACAACCGACAGCAATTAAGACAGCAGCGCGGGAGCTGCGAGAGACGAACCTTATAGAGCAATTTTTTTGTGTTAGTTGAATTATGTAAGTGGATACTCTAGTCAAAATTTTTCTTCAAATACAAAAGTTTTAATTTTTTGTAAAAATTAGTATGTACTTGTGAGTATTTTATTTTGCAACAGATCTTAATTAATAACAATAATCTGAACCAGGTTTCTGAAACACGTGAGAGTGACTGCTTTGAGAATTCTAGTTGACAATTCATCATCCAGGTCGTTATAAGATTACTTTGTGTTACTTTCTATGTGTCTAAAATTGTGCTATATATATAACTCTCGTGGTTCAGAGCTACGACGTAATTCGATCCATCTTTTGACGGCCCGTTTTGCTTTTCGAGGCCACTGGCCTGCGCATGTCTCAGTTCAGCCAGTATAGAAAACCTCGCATGCAGTCTAGCGACTCAGATTCCGACTGTGACATTCGCATCGGAGCCGCGGCTACAAGACTTCTCCCTGCGGTTCCCCCCCGTTAGGTAAAATGGATCCAGATCAGCTTAGGGAAATAATAAGGTCGGCTGTCAGCAATGCTTTAGCTGAACACGCCGCTGCAAACGAGCAGAGGAAGCGAGCATTGACTCAAAGAATTAATGAGTTGGCTCAACAAATAGCAGCAGCAAACGTTGCCGCCCCACAAGTAGTCGCATATGCTGCTATAGGAATTAGAAACGACTTTGCAGGAGTACAGGAAGCTTATGTATCTTGGAGGCAGGCAGCATTAGCCGCTTACGAGATCTTCAGACCACATAATGGCAGTTCTCGTCATTACCAGGTTGTTATCATTATAAGAAGCAAGATCAGGGGCCCCGCAGACGCGGTGCTGGCCTCATTTGGTACTGTATTGAATTTTGATGCGATAATAAATCGCCTAGATTTCACATACAGTGACAAGAGACCAATTCATGTCATTGAACAGGAATTAGGTACCTTGAGGCAAGGTGGCCTGTCCCTGCTTCAATATTACGACGAGGTTGAGAAGAAACTCGCTCTTCTCACTAACAAAGTTAATTTGTCATATGAGCCGGCTTTAGCAAAGGGCCTATGTGGAAAATTCCGAGCTGATGCGTTGCGTGTGTTCATATCGGGTCTCAAGCGCAGTCTTACAGATGTGCTCGTTGCAGCAAAGCCCAGAGACTTGCCTTCAGCGCTAGCTCTCGCGCAAGAAGTTGAGTCAAATCATGAAAGGTACGCATTCGCGGCTAATTTCGCAAGAAGTCTAGAGGACAAAGAGCGCAAGCCGCATGCAAAAGCGCAGGGTCACCATCAGGAGAGGCATTCGCAACAAGCCGAAACGCAAGCTAGCGGTACCAAGAATCCACACTTTAGCAAGCAAAGTAAGGCCCCAGTGCAGACACACCAACGAAGCAGCAGGCAGCATAATAATAATGGCGCACCGGTGCCCATGGAGGTCGATCCTTCCTTCCCAAGGGTTTTGCAGCCCACTGAGGCCACTGTTTACGCGAATAGGAAGAACCCCGCATCCGACCGCACAGGCGGTCAGAGAAATCAGGAAAGATTGAATCACGTCACGCAAGACGCGGGACAGAGAGCAGAGGCGTACGCTGATGCCGCCTCTAGCGCAGCGGCACAAATCAATGACGATGCTAGTTATGACTCTGATGCCCTAAATTTTTTAGGAGTAAGTCCCTGCTACCCGTCATCAGACAAAGAATAGCAGGGACTCACATGCGATTCCTCATAGACACGGGCGCGGCCAAGAATTTCATTCGGCCACATGAAGGGTTAAAAGGCGTCCACTCTGTAGAGTCCCCCTTCAAAATTCATTCCATTCACGGCAAGACACAAATTACACAATAATTTGTTACAATGTTTGGGTTAAAGGCAACCTTTTTTATTCTGCCGGACTTGTCAACTTTTGATGGGATTGTAGGCCTTGACCTGCTAAAGCAGGCAGATGCTTCGCTTTGTCTAGCTTCAGGACACGGAGGTCGAACAAATCACCTTCCACACGTGCAAAATTGTAAATTTCACAAATGTAGACTGTGCAGAGGCATCCCCATTAGCTAGAAGTTCCTTTTTGAAAATGCTAAAGATCAGACAAAAGGCCTTTGCAGACCCAAACGAGGCGTTGCGTATAACACATCAGTCGTGGATACCATTAGCACCACAGATGAGCAACCGATCTATGCCAAGCTTTACCCATATCCAATGGGAGCAGCTGATTTCGTTAATAAAGAAATCGAAGATCTGCTAAAAAATGATATGATTCAAAAGTCAGTCTCTCCCTACAATAACCCAATATGGGTAGTAGACAAGAAGGGCACTGATGAAGCGGGCAATAGGAAAATGAGGTTGGTAATGGACTTTCGTAAACTTAACGAAAGAACCGTGCCTGACAAATACCCTATGCCAAATATATCAATGATATTGGGGAATTTGGGAAGAGCCAAATTCTTTTCAACATTAGACCTCAAGTCAAGTCTGGCAGAACGCGACCGCGAAAAAACCTGTTTCTCTGTAAACGGGGGGAAATACGAGTTCAAAAGGCTCCCCTTTGGATTAAAGAATGCAGCAAGCATCTTCCAAAGAACCATCGACGACATACTGCGAGAGCAGATTGGCAAATTTTGCTATGTTTATGTCGATGACGTAATCATCTTTTCAGAAGATGAGGACTCCCACATTAAAGACGTGGATTGTGTCCTAAAAAGCTTACACTAAGCAAACATGAGGGTCTCCGTCGAAAAGTCACGATTTTTTAAGAAAAGCGTGAACTTTCTTGGTTTCATAGTCACCAGCACTGGCGCCACGACGGATCCTGAAAAGGTATGCGGCAATACAGGAGTATCCAGAACCTAAAACACTGTTCGAGGTCAGATCATTTCTAGGCCTCGCAGGTTATTACAGATGTTTCATTAGGGACTTCGCCGCAATAGCAAGACCCATCTCCAAAATTTTGAAGGGTGAAAATGGAACAGTCAGTAAGCATAGGTCCAGTAGGTGCAGTCTTGTCTCAAGAGGGTCGTCCTATAACAATGATTTCAAGAACATTGAAGGACAGCGAGGTAAACTATGCGACAAATGAGGGAGAGTTATTGGTCATCGTATGGTCCAACTTGCCAAGTTAAGGCACTATTTGTATGGGGTGAAAGACATTAATATCTTCACTGACCATCAACCCTTGACCTTCGCAGTTTCGGAATCCAATCCAAATGCGAAGATCAAAAGGTGGAAAGCGCGCATTGACGAGTTTAATGCACGTATCTTCCATAAACCCGGCAAGGACAATCTGGTTGCGGATGCCTTGTCAAGACAGCAGCTCAACGCTGTGAATAAAAAAAAAATAGAGTCCTGCGCAGCAACGATCCAGAGTGAGGTATCTCTCACCAACACCATTGAGACAACAGACAAACCCTTGAATTGTTTTCAAAACCAAATAGTGCTAGAAGAGGCGCGTTTACCATTAAAAAAAAGTTTTATTCTTTTTGGAAATAAGACGAGCTCGAAGATGTAGTTTCACCCAAATGCGTAAATGCTCTCGACTGTAACTTAAACACGCTTGCAATGATACAAGATTCATTGGTACGTAGATACCCGGCCACAAAGTTCTGGCATTGCAAAAATCGCGTAGTGGATGTATTTGCGGTGGGAGACAGAAGGGAAATCCTCACAGCCGAGAACAATAGGGCCCATAGGTCTGCACAGGAAAATATTAAGCAGGTACTTTCGGAGTACTACTTTCCAAAGATGGCAAGAATGGCCAATGAAATAGTACAAAATTGCAAAACATGTGCTAGGGCTAAATATGATAGACACCCCAAAAAACAGGAGCTTGGGGAGACACCGATCCCCTCACATGTAGGAGAGATTTTACATATAGACATTTTCTCCACTGACAGGAAATTCTTTCTAACTTGCATCGACAAGTTCTCTAAGTTTGCTATTGTCCAACCGATCCCCTCAAGAACCATTGTGGATCTGAAGCCAGCTCTAATGCAACTAATGAATTTTTTTCTCAAGGCCAGATCCATTTACTGTGACAATGAACCGTCATTGAATTCAGAGACCATAGTGACCATGCTCGCAAACAACTATGGGGTCAGCATTTCAAATGCACAACCATTACATAGCATCTCGAATGGGCAGGTTGAGCGCTTTCACAGCACTCTGTTAGAGCTATCCAGATGCCTAAAGATCGATAAAGGCATAAATGACACCGTAGAAGTCATTTTACAATAAGTCGATCCATTCGGTCACCGACCAGAGACCAGTTGATGTGGTTCAGGCGCACCCAGATGAGCCACAAGAAAAAATACAAGAAAAGATCAGAAACACTCAGACGATGCTCAGAGCTAGGGAGAACGCGAATCGGCAAAATAGGGTCTTCGACGTTGGTGACAAAGTTTTGGTCAAGTCCAATCGACGCACATAGGTAAATTTTGCAAAATTAGGCGGCCAAAAGTAAAAAAAAAAAATCATTTTAAGAACAAACTATTGATGCAAATTGTTAGGAGATACTTCCGAGAAACTAACCTCATCATTCCCACCTTTCAAAAAGCGCCCGCGACGTTTTACAGGTAATCAAACTTCGATTATCATTCACAGTGTTCATATTTAATTCTCGCCGTTTTCAGTGATACATTTGTCCAAAGTCAATATTTATTTTTGCAAAGTTACTATCAAAGTAATTGTGATGGATATCAATAGTCCAGATATGTATCTTTATGTGTTATGTAGTACTCACAAATTTTGAGAATGTTTTGCATACATTGTTATAAAAGACCACATTTTTTGAGACAGATTTTTCTAAAAAAAAAATTTCAAAGGGGCTTATAACTACTTTCCCTGCCCGTCCCTGTAATATTTCTTCATTTAATAATTTATGCATAATTTCAATAATTATATGAAATTATAGTTGGCCACCTATAGCCACCTATTCACGAAATATAGTTAATCAAAGTTTTTGCGCGACGATAAAAAAAAAAATTCGAGACCCTGTGCACAGTGGTTGTGGCCGTAGCCTAAAAATCAAAATATCAATCACTCAATATTTTGATAAAATGTACACAAATTGTATAACAATCCTAATGACAAACCGGATTTTTCTGGAAATCTAACGGGACTTGCGAAAAATTCCATTGAAAACATGAACACGTGTTGCTTGCTTTTCACCACAAACGCTTTTCAAAGGGATAGTACGTGTGACAGAGTACTCCAGAAAAATATTATTTATAATGAATTTTGAAGTTGAAGGTATTTACTGTAATTTATTCTTATTGGAAGATTAAATTGACCAATTAAATATTTTTTGTGTATTTTTGAATAACCAAACCTGTATTTTGTGAACGTCTTTTTCATGTTTACTTAAAGTTTTAGTTGTGTTACCCCCGCGGGGCCCCGGCTCCATCATTGTGAGTGGTATCACTGTGTTTGTCAATGTTTTAAGGTAATAAAAATGAAAATAATAGCTGCTGCTAGTTTTTTGCTTTCGTTTTCGTCATTTGTGTTTGTTTATTATTTTTTGTTTTGTATAATATTTTTTTTATAATTTTCATTTCGACATTTCGCTTTTAGTTGTATAGGTGCGTCTTCTAATTGCGTAGGTTTATCTAGTGCCTCTGGTGTGAGAGAAGTGACGAGAAGGTATTTATTTGACCTGATGCAAGGCCAAAATTTACGAACCATGGAAGAAAAACTAGATTTTTTGAAAAGTTACCTCCTCGAGTCTTCCAAAGTTTCTGAAACTATCAAAAAATCTTTGAAACATAAATTTTCACATTTCAAATCACAAGTCAAACAAAGATGGTCTGGAGCAGGAAATACTTCGGAAGTATTCTTGAAAAAAAATCATTTGTGGTTAGAAGAGACCTTTGAAATACCAATTGAATCGTCAAATCGCCAAGGACGTCCTTGTAAACAGTTTTCTGAATCGAGTGATCGAAGCAAGAGAAGAAAGACTGAGGTTATACGAAGTTTGGTAAATCCTGAGGTGATAGTCCATGCTGCACAAGTGGTTTTGCAAAATGATGGGAAAAGAAATGCCTCTAAAATCCTTAAGGATATAACGAAGTCACCAACACGGGCTGGCAAGTATAGAAAGTCATACTCCAAGAGTAATGAAACCATTCCTCCACTTACCCCCTTTGAAGCTCTCAAAATGGTTGTTGAGGCTGATCTGACAAGGTGACAATACGAAATAATAAAAGCAACAAACAAAGGCCATTATCCCTGTTATGATCTATTATTGAAAGCTAAACAAGAATGCTATCCACCTAAAATGGCTATGAAAATTACGGCTACTAGCGCGGAAACGGACCTTCAAAGTTTAATGGATCATACAGTAACCCGTTTATCGATTTATTTGCAAGATTTGTTAATTACTCTTAACAAAACCGAAAGAGAGTCATTAAATATTATTTGCAAATGGGGATGTGATGGCTCACAACAACAGAGGTTTAAACAAAAATTTGTTGATGATGTCGACTCTGATGCAAATATATTTTAAGTTCTTTTGTTCCCTTGCAAGTTGTTTGTGGAAAAGACCATAAAAAGATGGTTTGGCAAAATCCCACACCTTCTTCGCCACGCTTTTGTCGGCCGATTCGGTTCAGGTTCGTGAAAGAAACCACTGATGTAACCAAGGATGAAATAAAATTTGTGGAAAATGCTTGCAAAGCTCTTGCGTCGACCGAGGTGTCTATAGATCAGAATGTTTTTAAATTTAATCATATTATGAAGATGACCATGGTTGATGGAAAAGTGTGTGACGCGGCAACTAACACAACCTCAACAAGTCGGTGTTACATATGTGGTGCCACATCAAAGAACTTCAAGGATTTAAGTAACAAAAATGTTGTATGTCCTGAAGCATTATAATTTGGAATTTCAATATTACACGCCAGGATAAGACTCTTTGAAAGCATTTTACACCTGGCATATAAATTGCCAATAAAAAAATATAGAGCGAGAAAGAAAACTGAAGAAAAAACATTAGAAGAACAGACAAAAAAATAATACAAGAACGATTTCGATTAGAAACTGAACTATTGGTAGACATGCCTAAAGCCAACTTTGGCAACACAAATGATGGAAATACTAGTAGGCGGTTTTTCGAAAACACTTATTTGGCATCTGACATGACAGGAATAAACCATGAACTTATATATAGATTTAAAGTTATTTTAGAAGCAATTTCCAGTGGCTTCAAAATTGATACTGCCAAATACGATGCATATGCCTTAGAAACTGCAAATCTATATATAAAGTTATATGGTTGGCATCCTATGACCCCCACTATGCATAAAATTCATACATGGAGCTAGCATAATTGAAAATGCATTGTTGCCAATTGGACAACTATCCGAAGAAGCAGCAGAAGCGCGCAACAAACATTTCCGGTCATACCGTCTCAACTTTGCAAGAAAGTTTTCAAGGGAAGAATGCAATCGCGACATCTATCAAAGGTTGTTATTAACTTCCGACCCACTCATAAAAATCACATGAACCATTTTTAAGGGAAACCATAAATATGCTCATTCCTGCTGAGCCAAATGATAGTGTTGAGCATCACGATTTGGACTCGGAAGCAGAATAAACATATTCATAATGATTAAATAATATTATGTAACTCTGAATTTAAAAATAATAATATATTCTAATAGATAAAGACAACTTTTGTAATGTTTCATTTAAAGATAGCCCATATTCAATAGAAAACCTTGCCATTTTAGTATTAGGTTAAAAAAAAATTAAATTAATGTATTTTAATAGGAAATTAATGTATTTTAATAGGAAATTAATGTATTTTAATAGGAAACAATAATATTTAATTATTTTTTCCATTTAAAGTGTATTCTATTGCAAAAACGTTTTTGGCCGCCTAATTTTGCAAAATCTACCTATGTGCGACGGCTCGGAAACAAACTCACACCTTTATGTGATGAGAAGGCAGTGGAAGCAGACCTGGGGACCGAGGTCCTCATTAGAGGGAGGGTGGTCCACAAGGACGACCTAAGGTGACTCCCTTGTTTTTCTTTTACACCTTTTTTTAAGCCACTAGGCAAACTCGTATAAGTTAGATATAGTTGTTCAACTTACCTCTAGCCACTTGGCATAGTTTAGAGCATTCTAGGTTTACTGCAATGCAATTAATATATGCCAATAATAGATAAGTAGAAATAAACACTAGAGTTCAGGACCAGCTTAACCAATTAACAATCACTGTCAACAGAATTCTCTGGATAGCCAAAAACTCACAAGTTGACACTAGCCATTTATTTGAAACACTACTGTCTAGAAACAGAATGCTAATGATGGAGTTGCAAAATTTAATGCTTGCTATTACTATTGCAAAAGCTAACATTGTTAGCCCAAACATTTTGGACCACTCAGACTTGAAATCAATTTGGCTAGAGGAACCCACCAACACTCCCATAGGAGGTCTTATGTCCGTTGCGTCCGTAAAAGTTCTTCAATCCATTTACACCATACACTTTATAATCAAGTTCCCTAAGATTAAAAGAGCTTGCAGAAAAATCACGATTTATCCTGTCATCCACAAGAACTTCATAGTGCGATTGCTTGACAACGTCATATCCGAATGCGATGGAGAAACCCACACACTGCAGAGTTGCGCCGCTTCACCTGAACCCACATTTTGTCGTCTGGCTTTAAAAAGTTCATGTGCCAAAGAGCTCCATGCAGGTGGCACGGCACACCTCGAAATCCAGCCGAGCAACCTGGAGATAATCACCCATGTAGATGACGGATGACATCATCCTCAATAACGGGTCCGCAACGATACAGGTGGACAACGGCACTGAGATCCAGGTACGAGGCACGCATCTCATCAAGTTCGGAGACCGAGTCGCAATTAACGGGACTCTGTTTTACAATCACAACAACGTACGCAATAGAGTCCCGGGTATTGCCAATTCTCCCTTGCTGAACATCACTGTCACCCAAGATGTCCTCAGCCTCCCTTACCTTCATCGTTTGAATGAACGTAATCTGGAGGTGATACAGCAATTCGAGAAAAACGCCGGAACTGATCAAGCGTATCGTGTGACATTCATCATTGCAGCCATATGCTGTGCTTTAATCTGCATTGGCCTCACTCTTTGTCGAATCATCGGAGCAAAGAAGTCTGCAAAACGGTTACGAGAAGTCGTCGCCGGGATTGTGTCGGCCGGGGACGGCCTTATACTTGAAGGGGCAGTAGTTAACAAATAACACTTAATATAAGATATTTCATAAGTTTATAATCAGCCCTCGCAATTGCAACTTTAGAGTTTTATCAGCGCGCTATAGCTGCAATGGTCAGCAACGGTAATCGGACACTTTTGCTTTGCTTCGCGAGTTTCCGTTAGATTTGCTGTTAGACTTGCTGGGTCGGCTTGCCGACCATGACATTGTGGCGTGATGTGAGTTTTGGCTTAGCTTAAGTGAAATATTCTGTGTATTAAGAAGTCAGTTTTGAGTACAGCGCTCTTCCGATAAGTCACTTAAATAAATATTCACTCCGGCACTTGGCCGTTAAATAATTTGTTTTATTGTCGGAGCACGAGGCCAGCAATAAGAGGTACAGTTCGCCTCTCAACCTAATCTTCACCCGCAACAGGACTGGAGAATATTAATTGTTAATGCAACAACCGACAGCAATTAAGACAGCAGCGCGGGAGCTGCGAGAGACGAACCTTATAGAGAAATTTTTTTGTGTTAGTTGAATCATGTAAGTGGATACTCTAGTCAAAATTTTTCTTCAAATACAAAAGTTTTAATTTTTTGTAAAAATTAGTAAGTACTTGTGAGTATTTTATATTGCAACAGATCTTAATTAATAACAATAATCTGAACCAGGTTTCTGAAACACGTGAGAGTGACTGCTTTGAGAATTCTAGTTGAAACAATTCATCATCCAGGTCGTTATAAGATTACTTTGTGTTACTTTCTATGTGTCTAAAATTGTGCTATATATATAGCTCTCGTGGCTCAGAGCTACGACGTAATTCGATCCATCTTTTGACGGCCCGTTTTGCTTTTCGCGGCCTTTGGCCTGCGCATGTCTCAGTTCAGCCAGTATAGAAAACCTCGCATGCAGTCTAGCGACTCAGATTCCGACTGTGACATTCGCATCGAAGCCGCGGCTACAAGACTTCTCCCTGCGGTTCCCCCCCGTTAGGTAAAATGGATCCAGATCAGCTTAGGGAAATAATAAGGTCGGCTGTCAGCAATGCTTTAGCTGAACAGGCCGCTGCAAACGAGCAGAGGGAGCGAGCATTGACTCAAAGAATTAATGAGTTGGCTCAACAAGTAGCAGCAGCAAACGTTGCCGCCCCACAAGTAGTAGCATATGCTGCTATAGGAATTAGAAACGACATTTGCTGTGACGAGCCACTAGATGCCGTTAAATGTTTACCTGAGTTTGCAGGAGTACAGGAAGCTTATGTATCTTGGAGGCAGGCAGCATTAGCCGCTTACGAGATCTTCAGACCACATAATGGCAGTTCTCGTCATTACCAGGTTGTTATCATTATAAGAAGCAAGATCAGGGGCCCCGCAGACGCGGTGCTGGCCTCATTTGGTACTGTATTGAATTTTGATGCGATAATAAATCGCCTAGATTTCACATACAGTGACAAGAGACCAATTCATGTCATTGAACAGGAATTAGGTACCTTGAGGCAAGGTGGCCTGTCCCTGCTTCAATATTACGACGAGGTTGAGAAGAAACTCGCTCTTCTCACTAACAAAGTTAATATGTCATATGAGCCGGCTTTAGCAAATGGCCTATGTGAAAAATTCCGAGATGATGCGTTGCGTGTGTTCATATCGGGTCTCAAGCGCAGTCTTACAGATGTGCTCGTTGCAGCAAAGCCCAGAGACTTGCCTTCAGCGCTAGCTCTCGCGCAAGAAGTTGAGTCAAATCATGAAAGGTACGCATTCGCGGCTAATTTCGCAAGAAGTCCAGAGGACAAAGAGCGCAAGCCGCATGCAAAAGCGCAGGGACACCATCAGAAGAGGCATTCGCAACAAGCCGAAACGCAAGCTAGCGGTACCAAGAATCCACACTTTAGCAAGCAAAGTAAGGCCCCAGTGCAGACAGACCAACGAAGCAGCAGGCAGCATAATAATAATGGCGCACCGGTGCCCATGGAGGTCGATCCTTCCTTCCCAAGGGTTTTGCAGCCCACTGAGGCCACTGTTTACGCGAATAGGAAGAACCCCGCATCCGACCGCACAGGCGGTCAGAGAAATCAGGAAAGATTGAATCACGTCACGCAAGACGCGGGACAGAGGCGTACGCTGATGCCGCCTCTAGCGCAGCGGCACAAATCAATGACGATGCTAGTTATGACTCTGATGCCCTAAATTTTTTAGGAGTAAATCCCTGCTATCCGTCATCAGACAAAGAATAGCAGGGACTCACATGCGATTCCTTATAGACACGGGCGCGGCCAAGAATTTCATTCGGCCACATGAAGGGTTAAAAGGCGTCCACTCTGTAGAGTCCCCCTTCAAAATTCATTCCATTCACGGCGAGACACAAATTACACAATAATTTGTTACAATGTTTGGGTTAAAGGCAACCTTTTTTATTCTGCCGGACTTGTCAACTTTTGATGGGATTGTAGGCCTTGACCTGCTAAAGCAGGCAGATGCTTCGCTTTGTCTAGCTTCAGGACACGGAGGTCGAACAAATCACCTTCCACACGTGCAAAAATGTAAATTTCACAAATGTAGACTGTGCAGAGGCATCCCCATTAGCTAGAAGTTCCTTTTTGAAAATGCTAAAGATCAGACAAAAGGCCTTTACAGGCCCAAACGAGGCGTTGCGTATAACACATCAGTCGTGGATACCATTAGAACCACAGATGAGCAACCGATCTATGCCAAGCTTTACCCATATCCAATGGGAGCAGCTGATTTCGTTAATAAAGAAATCAAAGATCTGCTAAAAAATGATATAATTCAAAAGTCAGTCTCTCCCTACAATAACCCAATATGGGTAGTAGACAAGAAGGGCACTTATGAAGCAGGCAATAGGAAAATGAGGTTGGTAATGGACTTTCGTAAACTTAACGAAAGAACCGTGCCTGACAAATACCCTATGCCAAATATATCAATGATATTGGGGAATTTGGGAAGAGCCAAATTCTTTTCAACATTAGACCTCAAGTCTGGTTATCACCAGATCATACTCGCAGAACACGACCGCGAAAAAACCTCTTTCTCTGTAAACGGGGGGAAATACGAGTTCAAAAGGCTCCCCTTTGGATTAAAGAATGCAGCAAGCATCTTCCAAAGAACCATCGACGACATACTGCGAGAGCAGATTGGCAAATTTTGCTATGTTTATGTCGATGACGTAATCATCTTTTCAGAAGATGAGGACTCCCACATTAATCACGTGGATTGTGTCCTAAAAAGCTTACACTAAGCAAACATGAGGGTCTCCGTCGAAAAGTCACGATTTTTTAAGAAAAGCGTGAACTTTCTTGGTTTCATAGTCACCAGCACTGGCGCCACGACGGATCCTGAAAAGGTATGCGGCAATACAGGAGTATCCAGAACCTAAAACACTGTTCGAGGTCAGATCATTTCTAGGCCTCGCAGGCCCTATTACAGATGTTTCATTAGGGACTTCGCCGCAATAGCAAGACCCATCTCCAAAATTTTGAAGGGTGAAAATGGAACAGTCAGTAAGCATAGGTCCAGTAGGTGCAGTCTTGTCTCAAGAGGGTCGTCCTATAACAATGATTTCAAGAACATTGAAGGACAGCGAGGTAAACTATGCGACAAATGAGGGAGAGTTATTGGTCATCGTATGGTCCAACTTGCCAAGTTAAGGCACTATTTGTATGGGGTGAAAGACATTAATATTTTCACTGACCATCAACCCTTGACCTTCGCAGTTTCAGAATCCAATCCAAATGCGAAGATCAAAAGGTGGAAAGCGCGCATTGACGAGTTTAATGCACGTATCTTCCATAAACCCGGCAAGGACAATCTGGTTGCGGATGCCTTGTCAAGACAGCAGCTCAACGCTGTGAATAAAAAAAAAAATAGAGTCCTGCGCAGCAACGATCCACAGTGAGGTATCTCTCACCAACACCATTGAGACAACAGACAAACCCTTGAATTGTTTTCAAAACCAAATAGTGCTAGAAGAGGCGCGTTTACCATTAAAAAAAAGGTTTTATTCTTTTTGGAAATAAGACGAGCTCGAAGATGTAGTTTCACCCAAATGCGTAAATGCTCTCGACTGTAACTTACACACGCTTGCAATGATACAAGATTCATTGGTACGTAGATACCCGGCCACAAAGTTCTGGCATTGCAAAAATCGCGTAGTGGATGTATTTGCGGTGGGAGATAGAAGGGAAATCCTCACAGCCGAGAACAATAGGGCCCATAGGTCTGCACAGGAAAATATTAAGCAGGTACTTTCGGAGTACTACTTTCCAAAGATGGCAAGAATGGCCAATGAAATAGTACAAAATTGCAAAACATGTGCTAGGGCTAAATATGATAGACACCCCAAAAAACAGGAGCTTGGGGAGACACCGATCCCCTCACATGTAGGAGAGATATTACATATAGACATTTTCTCCACTGACAGGAAATTCTTTCTAACTTGCATCGACAAGTTCTCTAAGTTTGCTATTGTCCAACCGATCCCCTCAAGAACCATTGTGGATCTAAAGCCAGCTCTAATGCAACTAATGAATTTTTTTCTCAAGGCCAGATCCATTTACTGTGACAATGAACCGTCATTGAATTCAGAGACCATAGTGACCATGCTCGCAAACAACTATGGGGTCAGCATTTCAAATGCACAACCATTACATAGCATCTCGAATGGGCAGGTTGAGCGCTTTCACAGCACTCTGTTAGAGCTATCCAGATGCCTAAAGATCGATAAAGGCATAAATGACACCGTAGAAGTCATTTTACAATAAGTCGATCCATTCGGTCACCGACCAGAGACCAGTTGATGTGGTTCAGGCGCACCCAGATGAGCCACAAGAAAAAATACAAGAAAAGATCAGAAACGCTCAGACGATGCTCAGAGCTAGGGAGAACGCGAATCGGCAGAATAGGGTCTTCGACGTTGGTGACAAAGTTTTGGTCAAGTCCAATCGACGGCTCGGAAACAAACTCACACCTTTATGTGATGAGAAGGCAGTGGAAGCAGACCTGGGGACCGAGGTCCTCATTAGAGGGAGGGTGGTCCACAAGGACGACCTAAGGTGACTCCCTTGTTTTTCTTTTACACCTTTTTTTAAGCCACTAGGCAAACTCGTATAAGTTAGATATAGTTGTTCAACTTACCTCTAGCCACTTGGCATAGTTTAGAGCATTCTAGGTTTACTGCAATTCAATTAATATATGCCAATAATAGACAAGTAGAAATAAACACTAGAGTTCAGGACCAGCTTAACCAATTAACAATCACTGTCAACAGAATTCTCTGGATAGCCAAAAACTCACAAGTTGACACTAGCCATTTATTTGAAACACTACTGTCTAGAAACAGAATGCTAATGATGGAGTTGCAAAATTTAATGCTTGCTATTACTATTGCAAAAGCTAACATTGTTAGCCCAAACATTTTGGACCACTCAGACTTGAAATCAATTTGGCTAGAGGAACCCACCAACACTCCCATAGGAGGTCTTTTGTCCGTTGCGTCCGTAAAAGTTCTTCAATCCATTTACACCATACACTTTATAATCAAGTTCCCTAAGATTAAAAGAGCTTGCAGAAAAATCACGATTTATCCTGTCATCCACAAGAACTTCATAGTGCGATTGCTTGACAACGTCATATCCGAATGCGATGGAGAAACCCACACACTGCAGAGTTGCGCCGCTTCACCTGAACCCACATTTTGTGGTCTGGCTTTAAGAAGTTCGTGTGCCAAAGAGCTCCATGCAGGTGGCACGGCACACCTCGAAATCCAGCCGAGCAACCTGGAGATAATCACCCATGTAGATGACGGATGACATCATCCTCAATAACGGGTCCGCAACGATACAGGTGGACAACGGCACTGAGATCCAGGTACGAGGCACGCATCTCATCAAGTTCGGAGACCGAGTCGCAATTAACGGGACTCTGTTTTACAATCACAACAACGTACGCAATAGAGTCCCGGGTATTGCCAATTCTCCCTTGCTGAACATCACTGCCACCCAAGATGTCCTCAGCCTCCCTTACCTTCATCGTTTGAATAAACGTAATCTGGAGGTGATACAGCAATTCGAGAAAAACGCCGGAACTGATCAAGCTTATCGTGTGACATTCATCATTGCAGCCATATGCTGTGCTTTAATCTGCATTGGCCTCACTCTTTGTCGAATCATCGGAGCAAAGAAGTCTGCAAAACGGTTACGAGAAGTCGTCGCCGGGATTGTGTCGGCCGAGGACGGCCTTATACTTGAAGGGGCAGTAGTTAACAAATAACACTTAATATAGGATATTTCATAAGTTTATAATCAGCCCTCGCAATTGCAACTTTAGAGTTTTATCAGCGCGCTATAGCTGCAATGGTCAGCAACGGTAATCGGACACTTTTGCTTTGCTTCGCGAGTTTCCGTTAGATTTGCTGTTAGACTTGCTGGGTCGGCTTGCCGACCATGACATTGTGGCGTGATGTGAGTTTTGGCTTAGCTTAAGTGAAATATTCTGTGTATTAAGAAGTCAGTTTTGAGTACAGCGCTCTTCCGATAAGTCACTTAAATAAATATTCACTCCGGCACTTGGCCGTTAAATAATTTGTTTTATTGTCGGAGCACGAGGCCAGCAATAAGAGGTACAGTTCGCCTCTCAACCTAATCTTCACCCGCAACAGGACTGGAGAATATTAATTGTTAATGCAACAACCGACAGCAATTAAGACAGCAGCGCGGGAGCTGCGAGAGACGAACCTTATAGAGAAATTTTTTTGTGTTAGTTGAATCATGTAAGTGGATACTCTAGTCAAAATTTTTCTTCAAATACAAAAGTTTTAATTTTTTGTAAAAATTAGTAAGTACTTGTGAGTATTTTATATTGCAACAGATCTTAATTAATAACAATAATCTGAACCAGGTTTCTGAAACACGTGAGAGTGACTGCTTTGAGAATTCTAGTTGAAACAATTCATCATCCAGGTCGTTATAAGATTACTTTGTGTTACTTTCTATGTGTCTAAAATTGTGCTATATATATAGCTCTCGTGGCTCAGAGCTACGACGTAATTCGATCCATCTTTTGACGGCCCGTTTTGCTTTTCGCGGCCTTTGGCCTGCGCATGTCTCAGTTCAGCCAGTATAGAAAACCTCGCATGCAGTCTAGCGACTCAGATTCCGACTGTGACATTCGCATCGAAGCCGCGGCTACAAGACTTCTCCCTGCGGTTCCCCCCTGTTAGGTAAAATGGATCCAGATCAGCTTAGGGAAATAATAAGGTCGGCTGTCAGCAATGCTTTAGCTGAACAGGCCGCTGCAAACGAGCAGAGGGAGCGAGCATTGACTCAAAGAATTAATGAGTTGGCTCAACAAGTAGCAGCAGCAAACGTTGCCGCCCCACAAGTAGTAGCATATGCTGCTATAGGAATTAGAAACGACATTCGCTGTGACGAGCCACTAGATGCCGTTAAATGTTTACCTGAGTTTGCAGGAGTACAGGAAGCTTATGTATCTTGGAGGCAGGCAGCATTAGCCGCTTACGAGATCTTCAGACCACATAATGGCAGTTCTCGTCATTACCAGGTTGTTATCATTATAAGAAGCAAGACCAGGGGCCCCGCAGACGCGGTGCTGGCCTCATTTGGTACTGTATTGAATTTTGATGCGATAATAAATCGCCTAGATTTCACATACAGTGACAAGAGACCAATTCATGTCATTGAACAGGAATTAGGTACCTTGAGGCAAGGTGGCCTGTCCCTGCTTCAATATTACGACGAGGTTGAGAAGAAACTCGCTCTTCTCACTAACAAAGTTAATTTGTCATATGAGCCGGCTTTAGCAAAGGGCCCATGTGGATCTACGGGTCTCAAGCGCAGTCTTACAGATGTGCTCGTTGCAGCAAAGCCCAGAGACTTGCCTTCAGCGCTAGCTCTCGCGCAAGAAGTTGAGTCAAATCATGAAAGGTACGCATTCGCGGCTAATTTCGCAAGAAGTCTAGAGGACAAACAGCGCAAGCCGCATGCAAAAGCGCAGGGTCACCATCAGGAGAGGCATTCGCAACAAGCCGAAACGCAAGCTAGCGGTACCAAGAATCCACACTTTAGCAAGCAAAGTAAGGCCCCAGTGCAGACAGACCAACGAAGCAGCAGGCAGCATAATAATAATGGCGCACCGGTGCCCATGGAGGTCGATCCTTCCTTCCCAAGGGTTTTGCAGCCCACTGAGGCCACTGTTTACGCGAATAGGAAGAACCCCGCATCCGACCGCACAGGCGGTCAGAGAAATCAGGAAAGATTGAATCACGTCACGCAAGACGCGGGACAGAGAGCAGAGGCGTACGCTGATGCCGCCTCTAGCGCAGCGGCACAAATCAATGACGATGCTAGTTATGACTCTGATGCCCTAAATTTTTTAGGAGTAAGTCCCTGCTACCCGTCATCAGACAAAGAATAGCAGGGACTCACATGCGATTCCTCATAGACACGGGCGCGGCCAAGAATTTCATTCGGCCACATGAAGGGTTAAAAGGCGTCCACTCTGTAGAGTCCCCCTTCAAAATTCATTCCATTCACGGCAAGACACAAATTACACAATAATTTGTTACAATGTTTGGGTTAAAGGCAACCTTTTTTATTCTGCCGGACTTGTCAACTTTTAATGGGATTGTAGGCCTTGACCTGCTAAAGCAGGCAGATGCTTCGCTTTGTCTAGCTTCAGGACACGGAGGTCGAACAAATCACCTTCCACACGTGCAAAAATGTAAATTTCACAAATGTAGACTGTGCAGAGGCATCCCCATTAGCTAGAAGTTCCTTTTTGAAAATGCTAAAGATCAGACAAAAGGCCTTTACAGGCCCAAACGAGGCGTTGCGTATAACACATCAGTCGTGAATACCATTAGAACCACAGATGAGCAACCGATCTATGCCAAGCTTTACCCATATCCAATGGGAGCAGCTGATTTCGTTAATAAAGAAATCAAAGATCTGCTAAAAAATGATATAATTCAAAAGTCAGTCTCTCCCTACAATAACCCAATATGGGTAGTAGACAAGAAGGGCACTTATGAAGCGGGCAATAGGAAAATGAGGTTGGTAATGGACTTTCGTAAACTTAACGAAAGAACCGTGCCTGACAAATACCCTATGCCAAATATATCAATGATATTGGGGAATTTGGGAAGAGCCAAATTCTTTTCAACATTAGACCTCAAGTCTGGTTATCACCAGATCATACTCGCAGAACGCGACCGCGAAAAAACCTCTTTCTCTGTAAACGGGGGGAAATACGAGTTCAAAAGGCTCCCCTTTGGATTAAAGAATGCAGCAAGCATCTTCCAAAGAACCATCGACGACATACTGCGAGAGCAGATTGGCAAATTTTGCTATGTTTATGTCGATGACGTAATCATCTTTTCAGAAGATGAGGACTCCCACATTAATCACGTGGATTGTGTCCTAAAAAGCTTACACTAAGCAAACATGAGGGTCTCCGTCGAAAAGTCACGATTTTTTAAGAAAAGCGTGAACTTTCTTGGTTTCATAGTCACCAGCACTGGCGCCACGACGGATCCTGAAAAGGTATGCGGCAATACAGGAGTATCCAGAACCTAAAACACTGTTCGAGGTCAGATCATTTCTAGGCCTCGCAGGCCCTATTACAGATGTTTCATTAGGGACTTCGCCGCAATAGCAAGACCCATCTCCAAAATTTTGAAGGGTGAAAATGGAACAGTCAGTAAGCATAGGTCCAGTAGGTGCAGTCTTGTCTCAAGAGGGTCGTCCTATAACAATGATTTCAAGAACATTGAAGGACAGCGAGGTAAACTATGCGACAAATGAGGGAGAGTTATTGGTCATCGTATGGTCCAACTTGCCAAGTTAAGGCACTATTTGTATGGGGTGAAAGACATTAATATTTTCACTGACCATCAACCCTTGACCTTCGCAGTTTCGGAATCCAATCCAAATGCGAAGATCAAAAGGTGGAAAGCGCGCATTGACGAGTTTAATGCACGTATCTTCCATAAACCCGGCAAGGACAATCTGGTTGCGGATGCCTTGTCAAGACAGCAGCTCAACGCTGTGAATAAAAAAAAAATATAGTCCTGCGCAGCAACGATCCACAGTGAGGTATCTCTCACCAACACCATTGAGACAACAGACAAACCCTTGAATTGTTTTCAAAACCAAATAGTGCTAGAAGAGGCGCGTTTACCATTAAAAAAAAGTTTTATTCTTTTTGGAAATAAGACGAGCTCGAAGATGTAGTTTCACCCAAATGCGTAAATGCTCTCGACTGTAACTTACACACGCTTGCAATGATACAAGATTCATTGGTACGTAGATACCCGGCCACAAAGTTCTGGCATTGCAAAAATCGCGTAGTGGATGTATTTTTTGTAGCGGACGTTGACGATACTATGCGCAGTACGTTCAAGTGGCCCCTACGACACCAGGACAAAGCCTGTTACGCACGAGCCCAAGCAGATGACTGCCCACCTCCCACCCGACCGACCGAGGGGTGCAGCCGTATAACGCACGGCACGAATCGCGTGGACAAATACACAACAGAAAAAGCAGACAAACAAATAACTAAATAATACTATAGCTATCTATTAACTAAATGGGATAGGATAGAAGTTTTAATCATGTTAATAGAAAACTCTGAACCGATTACAGGGAATAGAAGGTTGTAATCAGAGCAGAGGACCCTAAAAGGTTCATGCAGGGCATAATTAGAAGAACAACGACTTAGGGATAAAGGTATCAAAGGATGTCTACTCCGTCTACATGGTACCGACAGATTTACCTGAGCTAATAACTCAGGCGAGTCGATATCACCAATTAGGAGCTTGTGCATAAAAATAACACCAAGCATAATTCTACGGTTAGTTAGGGAAGGAAGGTTAATCAAGAGAAGTCTACTAGAATACGAAGGCAAATTCACATTGCGATCCCAGCTTAAGCCACGAAGAGCAAATAGCAAGAACTGCTTTTGAACGGATTCAAGTCGAATCTGGTGCGACTCATATTGAGGTGACCAAATGCAAGATCCGTACTCTAAAATAGGACGGACAAGCGAAGTAAAAAGAACTTTAGTTGTATAGGGGTCATCAAATTCTTTTGACCATCTTTTAATGAAACCCAGGACACTCATGGCCTTTGCGACCGTGGTGGAAATATGGGTGTTGAAATTTAACTTATGGTCCATAAGTACGCCCAAATCATTCATATTATTTAGACGTTCTAAAGGACTGTTGTTTAGAAAATAAGTGACCAGTTGAGGAGAGTTACGAAAAAAAGTCATTACCTTACATTTGGTAGTGTTAAGATTTAGTAAATTAAACTGACACCAGGATTGAAAGTTTTTAAGATCAGCTTGTAGCCGACTAAATGAATCTATATCTTTATAAGTAAGACAAAGCTTGACATCGTCGGCATACATAAGCACACGCGAATGAACAATGACTGATGGAAGATCGTTAATGAACAGTGTGAAAAGCAGAGGGCCAAGATGACTACCTTGAGGTACACCAGAAGTCACAGGAATGGAATCGGAAAAAGAAGACTTAAAAAGTACCTTCTGTTTTCTATTTGTTAAATATTCTCGAACCCAAGAAAGGAAAAGGGGTGGAAACCCAATGTCGCTCAGCCTAGAAAGTAATAGGGTATGATTTACGGAATCAAAGGCTTTGCTGAAGTCAGTGTATATGACATCAGTTTGTTTACCATTTTTGAACCCCTTGATAATTATTGATGTAAATTCTAAAAGGTTAGTGGTTGTAGATCTACGTTTCACAAACCCATGTTGGGATGGCGAAATAATAGAGCTGCAAAAATGTTGCAATTGAGAAGTTATAATTTTCTCAAAAGCTTTCGGAATAGCGGACAATTTTGAGATACCTCTATAATTAGAGGCTTCGGACTTTTTGCCATTTTTATGCAATGGAATGATATACGACTCCTTCCAAATAGATGGAAAAGAGGAAGATTCGACAGACAATAGAAACAATTTTAAAATGGGTTTACATAATGCGTTTGCACAGAACCTGAGTACACATCCAGGAAGACCATCTGGCCCCGGAGAATAAACAGGTTTAACTAATTTATGTTCACTAAGAAGTGAACTTTCATCAAACACTGGATTGAAAATGCAATTAGCCTTTTCTAAATGATAAGAATACGGACTTGCTCGATATTCCGTTGAGGAATAAGTTGTTTTGAAAAAACTCGCAAACATATCGGCAATTGCCTGATCAGTGCTCGCTTTTTTATTTTGAAAAGACAAAAAAGTTGGGTGCACAGAGGTCTTACGTTTAGAATTGACAAAATTATAAAATTGTTTAGGGTCAGAAGAAAACTGAAGCTTACACCGCTGAAGATAATTCTTATAGCATTGTGTGTTAAGCATCATGAATTTTGAACGAGCGACTGTATACAGAGCATAATCTGATGAACGACGTGTTTTTTGAAACTTCTTATAATATCGTGTCTTCACATTTTTCAAATTGGATAACTCACGAGAGAACCAGGGAGGTTTGTTAAGCCGCTCCTGCCTACCAAGAGGCACACAAATATCAAAGAGTGAATTCAGAGTATCATAAAAGAAGCGAATAGCTGAGTTCATATCTCTACAATTGTACAGATAAGACCAATCGGTAGTAGTAATGTTTTCATTAAGGCTGACAAAGTCAGTCTTACGAAAGCACCTAGTTAGAGGTAACTGATTTGAACCAAGTAATGGTGAAAGCAAGGGCAGATCAATTTTTAAATTCAATGTAGGATGAAATTTGTCTTCTGGAAGAACAAATGGTTCGATCCTAGAAACCTCACAGTAAGAAGAATCCAATACAAAAATAAGATCTAACGATTTTCCATTAGAATTTAAGACAGGATTGACTTGGGATAAAGATAAGCCTAGAAGGCCATCAATAAAGTCATGTGACACAGAGGGCAGCAACATGGTAGATTCATCTGTTAGTGACCATGCTAAAGCAGGTAAATTAAAATCACCTACAACTATGAGCATGTCTTGACTGGAAACTAAAGAGGAGACAAACTGAATTGCCTCTAAATGATTTAAATATACCACCATGTCTGACAATGGTGGAATATAGGAACAAGTAATGAAAGCATTAAAAGATTTAAAATTTACTTTAACACCGACAAACTCAATCTCCTGGGTACTAGAAAATTGAATCATTTCAGATGATAAAGCAGCATCAACAGCTATCAGAACGCCACCACCTATGCGAGAAATCCGGTCACGTCTGAATATAGAAAAGTTTGTGGAAAGAACCGATGCATCAGCAATATCAGGTTTTAACCACGTCTCTGTAAATGCTAGAATGTTATGCTCAAAAGAAAGACTATCTACATAGAGATTAGGAAGTTTAGATTTCAGTCCTCTAACGTTCTGGTAACCCAGGTTAAGGGACGAAGCTAGTTTTTTGACACACCAGCAGATGCTGATGTGGCAGGAATAGTATTAGTTGTTGTTGGCAAGCGAATCGGTTGCCGATTTTTCTTTTTTACAGTATATTCCTTAACTATTATATGTTTCGGCCAAAAATCTTCTCGACATATAGTGTCGAAGATATTGGCAGAAACACTAATTTTAAAGGACGAAATGTCCCGAGAATAAGAAAATTTAAACTTCTCCACCGCAATATTCGAGACGTTAACCTTCTTCCGAATATAGGCTATTACATCATCAGATGTGACAACAGGGTCTAGCCTAGAAACAAATATATGTTTCTTTGGTGGTATGCCAACGAGAGGCCGCGGTCCCGAAGCGTCAGCCGTAGCAGTAACGTTGGACGAGTCACCCACTGCAGCAGTCAACTTTATTAACTTTACGGGGCCCTCGATACTTTTAGAACTATCGGCAATTTCCATTGGAATGGGTAATTGCCCGGACACATCGGACACTACAATAGGCATCGTTTTAAAGAGATCATTCCCAGGTGATACCGGTAATTCATTACTAATAGCATTCACAACCGGGCTCTTAAACGATATCAACTGCTGTACATTAGGAGTAGACGGTGCATGAAACCGGTCGGAGACGATAAGAGACGCTGGCGGATCTACAGATACTGAAACACCCCAAGGACTGGTCCTTTTACGTTTCGGAGACTCATTCATAAGCGATAAACTCCTGAACTGAGTCTCCACCGCAGTAAACTCCGCTTGGAGTTTATTAAAACCTGCCCTTAAAGTGTCAAAACTATCTCTAGTCCGCCTCATGAAAGAGCGCATCTCATTCTCGACCTCCCGGCAAGCATCACATCCATATTTTAAGCCACCGCCTTTAGCAATAGACTCCTTGATTCTGCCTGTGTAACCTGCACACTTAACGTGAACCGCATTGTCACACAGCCAACAAAGAATATAATCATGGGAGTCAACCGCATTAGTGGCAACTATGCAATTATTTTTTGAGCAGACAACCATTTTATCAAAAATGAATTAATTTAATTAAAAAAGGAAATACAAAAAATAAAAATTCTAAAGGTTAAAAATCTGTGTATAAGAATATACTGACCGGTTCTGACACAAGGGTTAATGTGCAGAGTAAGCCTTCACAACTAAAGAAAAGAAATTACAAAAATACACAAAAACAAAAACACGTATCACAGAGTCGCGGGTAGGCAAAAGACGAGAGCGCAAATCAAACAAGAATAGGAAAGAGCGGGAGAGCGCGTCAAATTGAACACATGCAACAACAATTTGTACGCAAGAGCGCGATAGTTAGTTACAACGGTAAAGACACAAAAGCGAAAGAGATTAGCAAAACAACAACACCGCCAATGCAAGTAATTGTTGTAAGTTTTAATTTAAGTTATTGAAACAGAAAGCACAAAAATGACTAAAAGAAATCGCGAAATGAAAATACAAATCGTATGTTAAAATTATAGTTAAACCGATAATGATTTTAAAAGTTAAAGAAAAGTTATTAATCACGATAAACAAATAAAATTTGATAAGCGCAAAAAAAAACACGTCCGTTCTCTGCAACGAGTGAAAGTTTTTTTTGCGGTGGGAGACAGAAGGGAAATCCTCACAGCCGAGAACAATAGGGCCCATAGGTCTGCACAGGAAAATATTAAGCAGGTACTTTCGGAGTACTACTTTCCAAAGATGGCAAGAATGGCCAATGAAATAGTACAAAATTGCAAAACATGTGCTAGGGCTAAATATGATAGACACCCCAAAAAACAGGAGCTTGGGGAGACACCGATCCCCTCACATGTAGGAGAGATTTTACATATAGACATTTTCTCCACTGACAGGAAATTCTTTCTAACTTGCATCGACAAGTTCTCTAAGTTTGCTATTGTCCAACCGATCCCCTCAAGAACCATTGTGGATCTGAAGCCAGCTCTAATGCAACTAATGAATTTTTTTCCTAAGGCCAGATCCATTTACTGTGACAATGAACCGTCATTGAATTCAGAGACCATAGTGACCATGCTCGCAAACAACTATGGGGTCAGCATTTCAAATGCACAACCATTACATAGCATCTCGAATGGGCAGGTTGAGCGCTTTCACAGCACTCTGTTAGAGCTATCCAGATGCCTAAAGATCGATAAAGGCATAAATGACACCGTAGAAGTCATTTTACAATAAGTCGATCCATTCGGTCACCGACCAGAGACCAGTTGATGTGGTTCAGGCGCACCCAGATGAGCCACAAGAAAAAATACAAGAAAAGATCAGAAACGCTCAGACGATGCTCAGAGCTAGGGAGAACGCGAATCGGCAGAATAGGGTCTTCGACGTTGGTGACAAAGTTTTGGTCAAGTCCAATCGACGGCTCGGAAACAAACTCACACCTTTATGTGATGAGAAATAGGGTCTTCGACGTTGGTGACAAAGTTTTGGTCAAGTCCAATCGACGGCTCGGAAACAAACTCACACCTTTATGTGATGAGAAAGCAGTGGAAGCAGACCTGGGGACCGAGGTCCTCATTAGAGGGAGGGTGGTCCACAAGGACGACCTAAGGTGACTCCCTTGTTTTTCTTTTACACCTTTTTTTAAGCCACTAGGCAAACTCGTATAAGGTAGATATAGTTGTTCAAATTACCTCTAGCCACTTGGCATAGTTTATAGCATTCTAGGTTTACTGCAATGCAATTAATATATGCCAATAATAGACAAGTAGAAATAAACACTAGAGTTCAGGACCAGCTTAACCAATTAACAATCACTGTCAACAGAATTCTCTGGATAGCCAAAAACTCACAAGTTGACACTAGCCATTTATTTGATACACTACTGTCTAGAAACAGAATGCTAATGATGGAGTTGCAAAATTTAATGCTTGCTATTACTATTGCAAAAGCTAACATTGAACATTGAAATCAATTTGGCTAGAGGAACCCACCAACACTCCCATAGGAGGTCTTATGTCCGTTGCGTCCGTAAAAGTTCTTCAATCCATTTACACCATACACTTTATAATCAAGTTCCCTAAGATTAAAAGAGCTTGCAGAAAAATCACGATTTATCCTGTCATCCACAAGAACTTCATAGTGCGATTGCTTGACAACGTCATATCCGAATGCGATGGAGAAACCCACACACTGCAGAGTTGCGCCGCTTCACCTGAACCCACATTTTGTGGTCTGGCCTTAAGAAGTTCATGTGCCAAAGAGCTCCATGCAGGTGGCACGGCACACCTCGAAATCCAGCCGAGCAACCTGGAGATAATCACCCATGTAGATGACGTATGACATCATCCTCAATAACGGGTCCGCAACGATACAGGTGGACAACGGCACTGAGATCCAGGTACGAGGCACGCATCTCATCAAGTTCGGAGACCGAGTCGCAATTAACGGGACTCTGTTTTACAATCACAACAACGTACGCAATAGAGTCCCGGGTATTGCCAATTCTCCCTTGCTGAACATCACTGTCACCCAAGATGTCCTCAGCCTCCCTTACCTTCATCGTTTGAATGAACGTAATCTGGAGGTGATACAGCAATTCGAGAAAAACGCCGGAACTGATCAAGCTTATCGTGTGACATTCATCATTGCAGCCATATGCTGTGCTTTAATCTGCATTGGCCTCACTCTTTGTCGAATCATCGGAGCAAAGAAGTCTGCAAAACGGTTACGAGAAGTCGTCGCCGGGATTGGGTTGGCCGAGGACGGCCTTATACTTGAAGGGGCAGTAGTTAACAAATAACACTTAATATAGGATATTTCATAAGTTTATAATCAGCCCTCGCAATTGCAACTTTAGAGTTTTATCAGCGCGCTATAGCTGCAATGGTCAGCAACGGTAATCGGACACTTTTGCTTTGCTTCGCGAGTTTCCGTTAGATTTGCTGGGTCGGCTTGCCGACCATGACATTGTGGCGTGATGCGAGTTTTGGCTTAGCTTACGTGAAATATTCTGTGTATTAAGAAGTCAGTTTTGAGTACAGCGCTCTTCCGATAAGTCACTTAAATAAATATTCACTACGGCACTTGGCCGTTAAATAATTTGTTTTATTGTCGGAGCACGAGGCCAGCAATAAGAGGTACAGTTCGCCTCTCAACCTAATCTTCACCCGCAACAGGACTGGAGAATATTAATTGGCGCCCAACTAGTGGTCGGACTCCACAACCAATAACAACTAAAACAGCAGCACAAGAGCTGCAACAACCGACAGCAATTAAGACAGCAGCGCGGGAGCTGCGAACCTTATAGAGAATTTTTTTTTGTGTTAGTTGAATCATGTAAGTGGATACTCTAGTCAAAATTTTTCTTCAAATACAAAAGTTTTAATTTTTGGTAAAAATTAGTAAGTACTTGTGAGTATTTTATATTGCAACAGATCTTAATTAATAACAATAATGTGAACCAGGTTTCTGAAACACGTGAGAGTGACTGCTTTGAGAATTCTAGTTGAAACAATTCATCATCCAGGTCGTTATAAGATTACTTTGTGTTACTTTCTATGTGTCTAAAATTGTGCTATATATATAGCTCTCGTGGCTCAGAGCTACGACGTAATTCGATCCATCTTTTGACGGCCCGTTTTGCATTTCGCGGCCTTTGGCCTGCGCATGTCTCAGTTCAGCCAGTATAGAAAACCTCGCATGCAGTCTAGCGACTCAGATTCCGACTGTGACATTCGCATCGAAGCCGCGGCTACAAGACTTCTCCCTGCGGTTCCCCCCCGTTAGGTAAAATGGATCCAGATCAGCTTAGGGAAATAATAAGGTCGGCTGTCAGCAATGCTTTAGCTGAACAGGCCGCTGCAAACAGCAGCACAAGAGCTGCAACAACCGACAGCAATTAAGACAGCAGCGCGGGAGCTGCGAGAGACGAACCTTATAGAGAAATTTTTTTTGTGTTAGTTGAATCATGTAAGTGGATACTCTAGTCAAAATTTTTCTTCAAATACAAAAGTTTTAATTTTTGGTAAAAATTAGTAAGTACTTGTGAGTATTTTATATTGCAACAGATCTTAATTAATAACAATAATCTAAACCAGGTTTCTGAAACACGTGAGAGAGACTGCTTTGAGAATTCTAGTTGAAACAATTCATCATCCAGGTCGTTATAAGATTACTTTGTGTTACTTTCTATGTGTCTAAAATTGTGCTATATATATAGCTCTCGTGGCTCAGAGCTACGACGTAATTCGATCCATCTTTTGACGGCCCGTTTTGCTTTTCGCGGCCTTTGGCCTGCGCATGTCTCAGTTCAGCCAGTATAGAAAACCTCGCATGCAGTCTAGCGACTCAGATTCCGACTGTGACATTCGCATCGAAGCCGCGGCTACAAGACTTCTCCCTGCGGTTCCCCCCCGTTAGGTAAAATGGATCCAGATCAGCTTAGGGAAATAATAAGGTCGGCTGTCAGCAATGCTTTAGCTGCAAACGAGCAGAGGGAGCGAGCATTGACTCAAAGAATTAATGAGTTGGCTCAACAAATAGCAGCAGCAAACGTTGCCGCCCCACAAGTAGTAGCATATGCTGCTATAGGAATTAGAAACGACATTCGCTGTGACGAGCCACTAGATGCCGTTAAATGTTTACCTGAGTTTGCAGGAGTACAGGAAGCTTATGTATCTTGGAGGCAGGCAGCATTAGCCGCTTACGAGATCTTCAGACCACATAATGGCAGTTCTCGTCATTACCAGGTTGTTATCATTATAAGAAGCAAGATCAGGGGCCCCGCAGACGCGGTGCTGGCCTCATTTGGTACTGTATTGAATTTTGATGCGATAATAAATCGCCTAGATTTCACATACAGTGACAAGAGACCAATTCATGTCATTGAACAGGAATTAGGTACCTTGAGGCAAGGTGGCCTGTCCCTGCTTCAATATTACGACGAGGTTGAGAAGAAACTCGCTCTTCTCACTAACAAAGTTAATTTGTCATATGAGCCGGCTTTAGCAAAGGGCCTATGTGGAAAATTCCGAGATGATGCGTTGCGTGTGTTCATATCGGGTCTCAAGCGCAGTCTTACAGATGTGCTCGTTGCAGCAAAGCCCAGAGACTTGGCTTCAGCGCTAGCTCTCGCGCAAGAAGTTGAGTCAAATCATGAAAGGTACGCATTCGCGGCTAATTTCGCAAGAAGTCCAGAGGACAAAGAGCGCAAGCCGCATGCAAAAGCGCAGGGACACCATCAGAAGAGGCATTCGCAACAAGCCGAAACGCAAGCTAGCGGTACCAAGAATCCACACTTTAGCAAGCAAAGTAAGGCCCCAGTGCAGACAGACCAACGAAGCAGCAGGCAGCATAATAATAATGGCGCACCGGTGCCCATGGAGGTCGATCCTTCCTTCCCAAGGGTTTTGCAGCCCACTGAGGCCACTGTTTACGCGAATAGGAAGAACCCCGCATCCGACCGCACAGGCGGTCAGAGAAATCAGGAAAGATTGAATCACGTCACGCAAGACGCGGGACAGAGAGCAGAGGCGTACGCTGATGCCGCCTCTAGCGCAGCGGCACAAATCAATGACAATGCTAGTTATGACTCTGATGCCCCAAATTTTTTAGGAGTAAATCCCTGCTACCCGTCATCAGACAAAGAATAGCAGGGACTCACATGCGATTCCTTATAGACACGGGCGCGGCCAAGAATTTCATTCGGCCACATGAAGGGTTAAAAGGCGTCCACTCTGTAGAGTCCCCCTTCAAAATTCATTCCATTCACGGCGAGACACAAATTACACAATAATTTGTTACAATGTTTGGGTTAAAGGCAACCTTTTTTATTCTGCCGGACTTGTCAACTTTTGATGGGATTGTAGGCCTTGACCTGCTAAAGCAGGCAGATGCTTCGCTTTGTCTAGCTTCAGGACACGGAGGTCGAACAAATCACCTTCCACACGTGCAAAAATGTAAATTTCACAAATGTAGACTGTGCAGAGGCATCCCCATTAGCTAGAAGTTCCTTTTTGAAAATGCTAAAGATCAGACAAAAGGCCTTTGCAGGCCCAAACGAGGCGTTGCGTATAACACATCAGTCGTGAATACCATTAGAACCACAGATGAGCAACCGATCTATGCCAAGCTTTACCCATATCCAATGGGAGCAGCTGATTTCGTTAATAAAGAAATCAAAGATCTGCTAAAAAATGATATAATTCAAAAGTCAGTCTCTCCCTACAATAACCCAATATGGGTAGTAGACAAGAAGGGCACTTATGAAGCGGGCAAAAGGAAAATGAGGTTGGTAATGGACTTTCGTAAACTTAACGAAAGAACCGTGCCTGACAAATACCCTATGCCAAATATATCAATGATATTGGGGAATTTGGGAAGAGCCAAATTCTTTTCAACATTAGACCTCAAGTCTGGTTATCACCAGATCATACTCGCAGAACGCGACCGCGAAAAAACCTCTTTCTCTGTAAACGGGGGGAAATACTAGTTCAAAAGGCTCCCCTTTGGATTAAAGAATGCAGCAAGCATCTTCCAAAGAACCATCGACGACATACTGCGAGAGCAGATTGGCAAATTTTGCTATGTTTATGTCGATGACGTAATCATCTTTTCAGAAGATGAGGACTCCCACATTAAACACGTGGATTGTGTCCTAAAAAGCTTACACTAAGCAAACATGAGGGTCTCCGTCGAAAAGTCACGATTTTTTAAGACAAGCGTGAACTTTCTTGGTTTCATAGTCACCAGCACTGGCGCCACGACGGATCCTGAAAAGGTATGCGGCAATACAGGAGTATCCAGAACCTAAAACACTGTTCGAGGTCAGATCATTTCTAGGCCTCGCAGGTTATTACAGATGTTTCATTAGGGACTTCGCCGCAATAGCAAGACCCATCTCCAAAATTTTGAAGGGTGAAAATGGAACAGTCAGTAAGCATAGGTCCAGTAGGTGCAGTCTTGTCTCAAGAGGGTCGTCCTATAACAATGATTTCAAGAACATTGAAGGACAGCGAGGTAAACTATGCGACAAATGAGGGAGAGTTATTGGTCATCGTATGGTCCAACTTGCCAAGTTAAGGCACTATTTGTATGGGGTGAAAGACATTAATATCTTCACTGACCATCAACCCTTGACCTTCGCAGTTTCGGAATCCAATCCAAATGCGAAGATCAAAAGGTGGAAAGCGCGCATTGACGAGTTTAATGCACGTATCTTCCATAAACCCGGCAAGGACAATCTGGTTGCGGATGCCTTGTCAAGACAGCAGCTCAACGCTGTGAATAAAAAAAAAATAGAGTCCTGCGCAGCAACGATCCACAGTGAGGTATCTCTCACCAACACCATTGAGACAACAGACAAACCCTTGAATTGTTTTCAAAACCAAATAGTGCTAGAAGAGGCGCGTTTACCATTAAAAAAAGTTTTATTCTTTTTGGAAATAAGACGAGCTCGAAGATGTAGTTTCACCCAAATGCGTAAATGCTCTCGACTGTAACTTACACACGCTTGCAATGATACAAGATTCATTGGTACGTAGATACCCGGCCACAAAGTTCTGGCATTGCAAAAACCGCGTAGTGGATGTATTTGCGGTGGGAGATAGAAGGGAAATCCTCACAGCCGAGAACAAAGATGGCAAGAATGGCCAATGAAATAGTACAAAATTGCAAAACATGTGCTAGGGCTAAATATGATAGACACCCCAAAAAACAGGAGCTTGTGGAGACACCGATCCCCTCACATGTAGGAGAGATTTTACATATAGACATTTTCTCCACTGACAGGAAATTCTTTCTAACTTGCATCGACAAGTTCTCTAAGTTTGCTATTGTCCAACCGATCCCCTCAAGAACCATTGTGGATCTGAAGCCAGCTCTAATGCAACTAATGAATTTTTTTCCTAAGGCCAGATCCATTTACTGTGACAATGAACCGTCATTGAATTCAGAGACCATAGTGACCATGCTCGCAAACAACTATGGGGTCAGCATTTCAAATGCACAACCATTACATAGCATCTCGAATGGGCAGGTTGAGCGCTTTCACAGCACTCTGTTAGAGCTATCCAGATGCCTAAAGATCGATAAAGGCATAAATGACAACGTGGAAGTCATTTTACAATAAGTCGATCCATTCGGTCACCGACCAGAGACCAGTTGATGTGGTTCAGGCGCACCCAGATGAGCCAAAAGAAAAAATACAAGAAAAGATCAGAAACGCTCAGACGATGCTCAGAGCTAGGGAGAACGCGAATCGGCAGAATAGGGTCTTCGACGTTGGTGACAAAGTTTTGGTCAAGTCCAATCGACGGCTCGGAAACAAACTCACACCTTTATGTGATGAGAAAGCAGTGGAAGCAGACCTGGGGACCGAGGTCCTCATTAGAGGGAGGGTGGTCCACAAGGACGACCTAAGGTGACTCCCTTGTTTTTCTTTTACACCTTTTTTTAAGCCACTAGGCAAACTCGTATAAGGTAGATATAGTTGTTCAAATTACCTCTAGCCACTTGGCATAGTTTATAGCATTCTAGGTTTACTGCAATGCAATTAATATATGCCAATAATAGACAAGTAGAAATAAACACTAGAGTTCAGGACCAGCTTAACCAATTAACAATCACTGTCAACAGAATTCTCTGGATAGCCAAAAACTCACAAGTTGACACTAGCCATTTATTTGATACACTACTGTCTAGAAACAGAATGCTAATGATGGAGTTGCAAAATTTAATGCTTGCTATTACTATTGCAAAAGCTAACATTGTTAGCCCAAACATTTTGGACCACTCAGACTTGAAATCAATTTGGCTAGAGGAACCCACCAACACTCCCATAGGAGGTCTTATGTCCGTTGCGTCCGTAAAAGTTCTTCAATCCATTTACACCATACACTTTATAATCAAGTTCCCTAAGATTAAAAGAGCTTGCAGAAAAATCACGATTTATCCTGTCATCCACAAGAACTTCATAGTGCGATTGCTTGACAACGTCATATCCGAATGCGATGGAGAAACCCACACACTGCAGAGTTGCGCCGCTTCACCTGAACCCACATTTTGTGGTCTGGCTTTAAAAAGTTCATGTGCCAAAGAGCTCCATACAGGTGGCACAGCACACTGCGAAATCCAGCCGAGCAACCTGGAGATAATCACCCATGTAGGTGACGGATGACATCATCCTCGGGTCCGCAACGATACAGGTGGACAACGGCACTGAGATCCAGGTACGAGGCACGCATCTCATCAAGTTCGGAGACCGAGTCGCAATTAACGGGACTCTGTTTTACAATCACAACAACGTACGCAATAGAGTCCCGGGTATTGCCAATTCTCCCTTGCTGAACATCACTGTCACCCAAGATGTCCTCAGCCTCCTTTACCTTCATCGTTTGAATGAACGTAATCTGAAGGTGATACAGCAATTCGAGAAAAACGCCGGAACTGATCAAGCTTATCGTGTGACATTAATCATTGCAGCCATATGCTGTGCTTTAATCTGCATTGGCCTCACTCTTTGTCGAATCATCGGAGCAAAGAAGTCTGCAAAACGGTTACGAGAAGTCGTCGCCGGGATTGTGTCGGCCGAGGACGGCCTTATACTTGAAGGGGCAGTAGTTAACAAATAACACTTAATATAGGATATTTCACAAGTTTATAATCAGTCCTCGCAATTGCAACTTTACAGTTTTATCAGCGCGCTATAGCTGCAATGGTCAGCAACGGTAATCGGACACTTTTGCTTTGCTTCGGGAGTTTCCGTTAGATTTGCTGGGTCGGCTTGCCGACCATGACATTGTGGCGTGATGCGAGTTTTGGCTTAGCTTACGTGAAATATTCTGTGTATTAAGAAGTCAGTTTTGAGTACAGCGCTCTTCCGATAAGTCACTTAAATAAATATTCACTACGGCACTTGGCCGTTAAATAATTTGTTTTATTGTCGGAGCACGAGGCCAGCAATAAGAGGTACAGTTCGCCTCTCAACCTAATCTTCACCCGCAACAGGACTGGAGAATATTAATTGGCGCCCAACTAGTGGTCGGACTCCACAACCAATAACAACTAAAACAGCAGCACAAGAGCTGCAACAACCGACAGCAATTAAGACAGCAGCGCGGGAGCTGCGAGAGACGAACCTTATAGAGAAATTTTTTTTGTGTTAGTTGAATCATGTAAGTGGATACTCTAGTCAAAATTTTTCTTCAAATACAAAAGTTTTAATTTTTTGTAAAAATTAGTAAGTACTTGTGAGTATTTTATATTGCAACAGATCTTAATTAATAACAATAATGTGAACCAGGTTTCTGAAACACGTGAGAGTGACTGCTTTGAGAATTCTAGTTGAAACAATTCATCATCCAGGTCGTTATAAGATTACTTTGTGTTACTTTCTATGTGTCTAAAATTGTGCTATATATATAGCTCTCGTGGCTCAGAGCTACGACGTAATTCGATCCATCTTTTGACGGCCCGTTTTGCATTTCGCGGCCTTTGGCCTGCGCATGTCTCAGTTCAGCCAGTATAGAAAACCTCGCATGCAGTCTAGCGACTCAGATTCCGACTGTGACATTCGCATCGAAGCCGCGGCTACAAGACTTCTCCCTGCGGTTCCCCCCCGTTAGGTAAAATGGATCCAGATCAGCTTAGGGAAATAATAAGGTCGGCTGTCAGCAATGCTTTAGCTGAACAGGCCGCTGCAAACAGCAGCACAAGAGCTGCAACAACCGACAGCAATTAAGACAGCAGCGCGGGAGCTGCGAGAGACGAACCTTATAGAGAAATTTTTTTTGTGTTAGTTGAATCATGTAAGTGGATACTCTAGTCAAAATTTTTCTTCAAATACAAAAGTTTTAATTTTTGGTAAAAATTAGTAAGTACTTGTGAGTATTTTATATTGCAACAGATCTTAATTAATAACAATAATCTGAACCAATTCATCATCCAGGTCGTTATAAGATTACTTTGTGTTACTTTCTATGTGTCTAAAATTGTGCTATATATATAGCTCTCGTGGCTCAGAGCTACGACGTAATTCGATCCATCTTTTGACGGCCCGTTTTGCTTTTCGCGGCCTTTGGCCTGCGCATGTCTCAGTTCAGCCAGTATAGAAAACCTCGCATGCAGTCTACCGACTCAGATTCCGACTGTGACATTCGCATCGAAGCCGCGGCTACAAGACTTCTCCCTGCGGTTCCCCCCCGTTAGGTAAAATGGATCCAGATCAGCTTAGGGAAAAAATAAGGTCGGCTGTCAGCAATGCTTTAGCTGCAAACGAGCAGAGGGAGCGAGCATTGACTCAAAGAATTAATGAGTTGGCTCAACAAACACAGCAGCAAACGTTGCCGCTCCACAAGTAGTAGCATATGCTGCTATAGGAATTAGAAACGACATTCGCTGTGACGAGCCACTAGATGCCGTTAAATGTTTACCTGAGTTTGCAGGAGTACAGGAAGCTTATGTATCTTGGAGGCAGGCAGCATTAGCCGCTTACGAGATCTTCAGACCACATAATGGCAGTTCTCGTCATTACCAGGTTGTTATCATTATAAGAAGCAAGATCAGGGGCCCCGCAGACGCGGTGCTGGCCTCATTTGGTACTGTATTGAATTTTGATGCGATAATAAATCGCCTAGATTTCACATACAGTGACAAGAGACCAATTCATGTCATTGAACAGGAATTAGGTACCTTGAGGCAAGGTGGCCTGTCCCTGCTTCAATATTACGACGAGGTTGAGAAGAAACTCGCTCTTCTCACTAACAAAGTTAATTTGTCATATGAACCGGCTTTAGCAAAGGGCCTATGTGGAAAATTCCGAGATGATGCGTTGCGTGTGTTCATATCGGGTCTCAAGCGCAGTCTTACAGATGTGCTCGTTGCAGCAAAGCCCAGAGACTTGCCTTCAGCGCTAGCTCTCGCGCAAGAAGTTGAGTCAAATCATGAAAGGTACGCATTCGCGGCTAATTTCGCAAGAAGTCTAGAGGACAAAGAGCGCAAGCCGCATGCAAAAGCGCAGGGTCACCAACAGGAGAGGCATTCGCAACAAGCCGAAACGCAAGCTAGCGGTACCAAGAATCCACACTTTAGCAAGCAAAGTAAGGCCCCAGTGCAGACGGACCAACGAAGCAGCAGGCAGCATAATAATAATGGCGCACTGGTGCCCATGCAGGTCAATCCTTCCTTCCCAAGGGTTTCGCAGCCCACTGATGCCCCTGTTTACGCGAATAGGAAGAACTCCTCATCCGACCGCACAGGCGGTCAGAGAAATCAGGAAAGATTGAATCACGTCACGCAAGACGCGGGACAGAGAGCAGAGGCGTACGCTGATGCCGCCTCTAGCGCAGCGACGATGCTAGTTATGACTCTGATGCCCTACATTTTTTAGGAGTAAATCCCTGCTACCCGTCATCAGACAAAGAATAGCAGGGACTCACATTCGATTCCTCATAGACACGGGCGCGGCCAAGAATTTCATTCGGCCACATGAAGGGTTAAAAGGCGTCCACTCTGTAGAGTCCGCCTTCAAAATTCATTCCATTCACGGCGAGACACAAATTACACAATAATTTGTTACAATGTTTGGGTTAAAGGCAACCTTTTTTATTCTGATGGACTTGTCAACTTTTGATGGGATTGTAGGCCTTGACCTGCTAAAGCAGGCAGATGCTTCGCTTTGTCTAGCTTCAGGACACGGAGGTCGAACAAATCACCTTCCACACGTGCAAAAATGTAAATTTCACAAATGTAGACTGTGCAGAGGCATCCCCATTAGCTAGAAGTTCCTTTTTGAAAATGCTAAAGATCAGACAAAAGGCCTTTGCAGACCCAAACGAGGCGTTGCGTATAACACATCAGTCGTGGATACCATTAGCACCACAGATGAGCAACCGATCTATGCCAAGCTTTACCCATATCCAATGGGAGCAGCTGATTTCGTTAATAAAGAAATCAAAGATCTGCTAAAAAATGATATAATTCAAAAGTCAGTCTCTCCCTACAATAACCCAATATGGGTAGTAGACAAGAAGGGCACTTATGAAGCAGGCAATAGGAAAATGAGGTTGGTAATGGACTTTCGTAAACTTAACGGAAGAACCGTGCCTGACAAATTCCCAAATTGGGGAATTTGGGAAGAGCCAAATTCTTTTCAACATTAGACCTCAAGTCTGGTTATCACCAGATCATACTCGCAGAACGCGACCGCGAAAAAACCTGTTTCTCTGTAAACGGGGGGAAATACGAGTTCAAAAGGCTCCCCTTTGGATTAAAGAATGCAGCAAGCATCTTCCAAAGAACCATCGACGACATACTGCGAGAGCAGATTGGCAAATTTTGCTATGTTTATGTCGATGACGTAATCATCTTTTCAGAAGATGAGGACTCCCACATTAAACACGTGGATTGTGCCCTAAAAAGCTTACACTAAGCAAACATGAGGGTCTCCGTCGAAAAGTGACGATTTTTTAAGAAAAGCGTGAACTTTCTTGGTTTCATAGTCACCAGCACTGGCGCCACGACGGATCCTGAAAAGGTATGCGGCAATACAGGAGTATCCAGAACCTAAAACACTGTTCGAGGTCAGATCATTTCTAGGCCTCGCAGGTTATTACAGATGTTTCATTAGGGACTTCGCCGCAATAGTTAGACCCATCTCCAAAATTTTGAAGGGTGAAAATGGAACAGTCAGTAAGCATAGGTCCAGTAGGTGCAGTCTTGTCTCAAGAGGGTCGTCCTATAACAATGATTTCAAGAACATTGAAGGACAGCGAGGTAAACTATGCGACAAATGAGGGAGAGTTATTGGTCATCGTATGGTCCAACTTGCCAAGTTAAGGCACTATTTGTATGGGGTGAAAGACATTAATATTTTCACTGACCATCAACCCTTGACCTTCGCAGTTTCGGAATCCAATCCAAATGCGAAGATCAAAAGGTGGAAAGCGCGCATTGACGAGTTTAATGCACGTATCTTCCATAAACCCGGCAAGGACAATCTGGTTGCGGATGCCTTGTCAAGACAGCAGCTCAACGCTGTGAATAAAAAAAAAAAAGAGTCCTGCGCAGCAACGATCCACAGTGAGGTATCTCTCAACAGACAACAGACACACACCTTTATGTGATGAGAAGGCAGTGGAAGCAGACCTGGGGACCGAGGTCCTCATTAGAGGGAGGGTGGTCCACAAGGACGACCTAAGGTGACTCCCTTGTTTTTCTTTTACACCTTTTTTTAAGCCACTAGGCAAACTCGTATAAGTTAGATATAGTTGTTCAACTTACCTCTAGCCACTTGGCATAGTTTACAGCATTCTAGGTTTACTGCAATGCAATTAATATATGCCAATAATAGACAAGTAGAAATAAACACTAGAGTTCAGGACCAGCTTAACCAATTAACAATCACTGTCAACAGAATTCTCTGGATAGCCAAAAACTCACAAGTTGACACTAGCCATTTATTTGAAACACTACTGTCTAGAAACAGAATGCTAATGATGACGTTGCAAAATTTAATGCTTGCTATTACTATTGCAAAAGCTAACATTGTTAGCCCAAACATTTTGGACCACTCAGACTTGAAATCAATTTGGCTAGAGGAACCCACCAACACTCCCATAGGAGGTCTTATGTCCGTTGCGTCCGTAAAAGTTCTTCAATCCATTTACACCATACACTTTATAATCAAGTTCCCTAAGATTAAAAGAGCTTGCAGAAAAATCACGATTTATCCTGTCATCCACAGGAACTTCATAGTGCGATTGCTTGACAACGTCATATCCGAATGCGATGGAGAAACCCACACACTGCAGAGTTGCGCCGCTTCACCTGAACCCACATTTTGTCGTCTGGCTTTAAAAAGTTCATGTGCCAAAGAGCTCCATGCAGGTGGCACGGCACACCTCGAAATCCAGCCGAGCAACCTGGAGATAATCACCCATGTAGATGACGGATGACATCATCCTCAATAACGGGTCCGCAACGATACAGGTGGACAACGGCACTGAGATCCAGGTACGAGGCACGCATCTCATCAAGTTCGGAGACCGAGTCGCAATTAACGGGACTCTGTTTTACAATCACAACAACGTACGCAATAGAGTCCCAGGTATTGCCAATTCTCCCTTGCTGAACATCACTGTCACCCAAGATGTCCTCAGCCTCCCTTACCTTCATCGTTTGAATGAACGTAATCTGGAGGTGATACAGCAATTCGAGAAAAACGCCGGAACTGATCAAGCGTATCGTGTGACATTCATCATTGCAGCCATATGCTGTGCTTTAATCTGCATTGGCCTCACTCTTTGTCGAATCATCGGAGCAAAGAAGTCTGCAAAACGGTTACGAGAAGTCGTCGCCGGGATTGTGTCGGCCGAGGACGGCCTTATACTTGAAGGGGCAGTAGTTAACAAATAACACTTAATATAGGATATTTCATAAGTTTATAATCAGCCCTCGCAATTGCAACTTTAGAGTTTTATCAGCGCGCTATAGCTGCAATGGTCAGCAACGGTAATCGGACACTTTTGCTTTGCTTCGCGAGTTTCCGATAGATTTGCTGTTAGATTTGCTGGGTCGGCTTGCCGACCATGACATTGTGGCGTGATGCGAGTTTTGGCTTAGCTTACGTGAAATATTCTGTGTATTAAGAATTCAGTTTTGAGTACAGCGCTCTTCCGATAAGTCACTTAAATAAATATTCACTACGGCACTTGGCCGTTAAATAATTTGTTTTATTGTCTGAGCACGAGGCCAGCAATAAGAGGTACAGTTCGCCTCTCAACCTAATCTTCACCCGCAACAGGACTGGAGAATATTAATTGGCGCCCAACTAGTGGTCGGACTCCACAACCAATAACAACTAAAACAGCAGCACAAGAGCTGCAACAACCGACAGCAATTAAGACAGCAGCGCGGGAGAGACGAACCTTATAGAGAATTTTTTTTTGTGTTAGTTGAATCATGTAAGTGGATACTCTAGTCAAAATTTTTCTTCAAATACAAAAGTTTTAATTTTTGGTAAAAATTAGTAAGTACTTGTGAGTATTTTATATTGCAACAGATCTTAATTAATAACAATAATCTGAACCAGGTTTCTAAAACACGTGAGAGTGACTGCTTTGAGAATTCTAGTTGAAACAATTCATCATCCAGGTCATTATAAGATTACTTTGTGTTACTTTCTATGTGTCTAAAATTGTGCTATATATATAGCTCTCGTGGCTCAGAGCTACGACGTAATTCGATCCATCTTTTGACGGCCCGTTTTGCTTTTCGCGGCCACTGGCCTGCTCATGTCTCAGTTCAGCCAGTATAGAAAACCTCGCATGCAGTCTAGCGACTCAGATTCCGACTGTGACATTCGCATCGAAGCCGCGGCTACAAGACTTCTCCCTGCGGTCCCCCCGTTAGGTAAAATGGATCCAGATCAGCTTAGGGAAATAATAAGGTCGGCTGTCAGCAATGCTTTAGCTGAACAGGCCGCTGCAATCGAGCAGAGGGAGCGAGCCTGACTCAAGGAATTAATGAGTTGGCTCAACAAATAGCAGCAGCAAACGTTGCCGCCCCACAAGTAGTAGCATATGCTGCTATAGGAATTAGAAACGACATTCGCTGTGACGAGCCACTAGATGCCGTTAAATGTTTACCTGAGTTTGCAGGAGTACAGGAAGCTTATGTATCTTGGAGGCAGGCAGCATTAGCCGCTTACGAGATCTTCAGTCCACATAATGGCAGTTCTCGTCATTACCAGGTTGTTATCATTATAAGAAGCAAGATCAGGGGCCCCGCAGACGCGGTGCTGGCCTCATTTGGTACTGTATTGAATTTTGATGCGATAATAAATCGCCTAGATTTCACATACAGTGACAAGAGACCAATTCATGTCATTGAACAGGAATTAGGTACCTTGAGGCAAGGTGGCCTGTCCCTGCTTCAATATTACGACGAGGTTGAGAAGAAACTCGCTCTTCTCACTAACAAAGTTAATATGTCATATGAGCCGGCTTTAGCAAAGGGCCTATATGAAAAATTCCGAGATGATGCGTTGCGTTTGTTCATATCGGGTCTCAAGCGCAGTCTTACAGATGTGCTCGTTGCAGCAAAGCCCAGAGACTTGCCTTCAGCGCTAGCTTTCGCGCAAGAAGTTGAGTCATATCATGAAAGGTACGCATTCGCGGCTAATTTCGCAAGAAGTCTAGAGGACAAAGAGCGCAAGCCGCATGCAAAAGCGCAGGGTCTCCAACAGGAGAGGCATTCGCAACAAGCCGAAACGCAAGCTAGCGGTACCAAGAATCCACACTTTAGCAAGCAAAGTAAGGCCCCAGTGCAGACGGACCAACGAAGCAGCAGGCAGCATAATAATAATGGCGCACCGGTGCCCATGGAGGTCGATCCTTCCTTCCCAAGGGTTTTGCAGCCCACTGAGGCCACTGTTTACGCGAATAGGAAGAACCCCGCATCCGACCGCACAGGCGGTCAGAGAAATCAGGAAAGATTGAATCACGTCACGCAAGACGCGGGACAGAGAGCAGAGGCGTACGCTGATGCCGCCTCTAGCGCAGCGGCACAAATCAATGACGATGCTAGTTATGACTCTGATGCCCTAAATTTTTTAGGAGTAAATCCCTGCTATCCGTCATCAGACAAAGAATAGCAGGGACTCACATGCGATTCCTTATAGACACGGGCGCGGCCAAGAATTTCATTCGGCCACATGAAGGGTTAAAAGGCGTCCACTCTGTAGAGTCCCCCTTCAAAATTCATTCCATTCACGGCGAGACACAAATTACACAATAATTTGTTACAATGTTTGGGTTAAAGGCAACCTTTTTTATTCTGATGGACTTGTCAACTTTTGATGGGATTGTAGGCCTTGACCTGCTAAAGCAGGCAGATGCTTCGCTTTGTCTAGCTTCAGGACACGGAGGTCGAACAAATCACCTTCCACACGTGCAAAAATGTAAATTTCACAAATGTAGACTGTGCAGAGGCATTAGCTAGAAGTTCCTTTTTGAAAATGCTAAAGATCAGACAAAAGGCCTTTGCAGACCCAAACGAGGCGTTGCGTATAACACATCAGTCGTGAATACCATTAGAACCACAGATGAGCAACCGATCTATGCCAATGGGAGCAGCTGATTTCGTTAATAAAGAAATCAAAGATCTGCTAAAAAATGATATAATTCAAAAGTCAGTCTCTCCCTACAATAACCCAATATGGGTAGTAGACAAGAAGGGCACTGATGAAGCGGGCAATAGGAAAATGAGGTTGGTAATGGACTTTCGTAAACTTAACGAAAGAACCGTGCCTGACAAATACCCTATGCCAAATATATCAATGATATTGGGGAATTTGGGAAGAGCCAAATTCTTTTCAACATTAGACCTCAAGTCTGGTTATCACCAGATCATACTCGCAGAACGCGACCGCGAAAAAACCTCTTTCTCTGTAAACGGGGGGAAATACGAGTTCAAAAGGCTCCCCTTTGGATTAAAGAATCCAGCAAGCATCTTCCAAAGAACCATCGACGACATACTGCGAGAGCAGATTGGCAAATTTTGCTATGTTTATGTCGATGACGTAATCATCTTTTCAGAAGATGAGGACTCCCACATTAAACACGTGGATTGTGCCCTAAAAAGCTTACACTAAGCAAACATGAGGGTCTCCGTCGAAAAGTGACGATTTTTTAAGAAAAGCGTGAACTTTCTTGGTTTCATAGTCACCAGCACTGGCGCCACGACGGATCCTGAAAAGGTATGCGGCAATACAGGAGTATCCAGAACCTAAAACACTGTTCGAGGTCAGATCATTTCTAGGCCTCGCAGGTTATTACAGATGTTTCATTAGGGACTTCGCCGCAATAGCAAGACCTATCTCCAAAATTTTGAAGGGTGAAAATGGAACAGTCAGTAAGCATAGGTCCAGTAGGTGCAGTCTTGTCTCAAGAGGGTCGTCCTATAACAATGATTTCAAGAACATTGAAGGACAGCGAGGTAAACTATGCGACAAATGAGGGAGAGTTATTGGTCATCGTATGGTCCAACTTGCCAAGTTAAGGCACTATTTGTATGGGGTGAAAGACATTAATATCTTCACTGACCATCAACCCTTGACCTTCGCAGTTTCGGAATCCAATCCAAATGCGAAGATCAAAAGGTGGAAAGCGCGCATTGACGAGTTTAATGCACGTATCTTCCATAAACCCGGCAAGGACAATCTGGTTGCGGATGCCTTGTCAAGACAGCAGCTCAACGCTGTGAATAAAAAAAAAATAGAGTCCTGCGCAGCAACGATCCACAGTGAGGTATCTCTCACCAACACCATTGAGACAACAGACAAACCCTTGAATTGTTTTCAAAACCAAATAGTGCTAGAAGAGGCGCGTTTACCATTAAAAAAAAAGTTTTATTCTTTTTGGAAATAAGACGAGCTCGAAGATGTAGTTTCACCCAAATGCGTAAATGCTCTCGACTGTAACTTACACACGCTTGCAATGATACAAGATTCATTGGTACGTAGATACCCGGCCACAAAGTTCTGGCATTGCAAAAATCGCGTAGTGGATGTATTTGCGGTGGGAGACAGAAGGGAAATCCTCACACCCGAGAACAATAGGGCCCATAGGTCTGCACAGGAAAATATTAAGCAGGTACTTTCGGAGTACTACTTTCCAAAGATGGCAAGAATGGCCAATGAAATAGTACAAAATTGCAAAACATGTGCTAGGGCTAAATATGATAGGCACCCCAAAAAACAGGAGCTTGGGGAGACACCGATCCCCTCACATGTAGGAGAGATATTACATATAGACATTTTCTCCACTGACAGGAAATTCTTTCTAACTTGCATCGACAAGTTCTCTAAGTTTGCTATTGTCCAACCGATCCCCTCAAGAACCATTGTGGATCTGAAGCCAGCTCTAATGCAACTAATGAATTTTTTTCCTAAGGCCAGATCCATTTACTGTGACAATGAACCGTCATTGAATTCAGAGACCATAGTGACCATGCTCGCAAACAACTATGGGGTCAGCATTTCAAATGCACAACCATTACATAGCATCTCAAATGGGCAGGTTGAGCGCTTTCACAGCACTCTGTTAGAGCTATCCATAAATGACACCGTAGAAGTCATCTTACAATAAGTCGATCCATTCGGTCACCGACCAGAGACCAGTTGATGTGGTTCAGGCGCACCCAGATGAGCCACAAGAAAAAATACAAGAAAAGATCAGAAACGCTCAGACGATGCTCAGAGCTAGGGAGAACGCGAATCGGCTGAATAGGGTCTTCGACGTTGGTGACAAAGTTTTGGTCAAGTCCAATCGACGGCTCGAAAACAAACTCACACCTTTATGTGATGAGAAGGCAGTGGAAGCAGACCTGGGGACCGAGGTCCTCATTAGAGGGAGGGTGGTCCACAAGGACGACCTAAGGTGACTCCCTTGTTTTTCTTTTACACCTTTTTTTAAGCCCCTAGGCAAACTCGTATAAGTTAGATATAGTTGTTCAACTTACCTCTAGCCACTTGGCATAGTTTAGAGCATTATAGGTTTACTGCAATGCAATTAATATATGCCAATAATAGACAAGTAGAAATAAACACTAGAGTTCAGGACCAGCTTAACCAATTAACAATCACTGTCAACAGAATCCTCTGGATAGCCAAAAACTCACAAGTTGACACTAGCCATTTATTTGAAACACTACTGTCTAGAAACAGAATGCTAATGATGGAGTTGCAAAATTTAATGCTTGCTATTACTATTGCAAAAGCTAACATTGTTAGCCCAAACATTTTGGACCACTCAGACTTGAAATCAATTTGGCTAGAGGAACCCACCAACACTCCCATAGGAGGTCTTATGTCCGTTGCGTCCGTAAAAGTTCTTCAATCCATTTACACCATACACTTTATAATCAAGTTCCCTAAGATTAAAAGAGCTTGCAGAAAAATCACGATTTATCCTGTCATCCACAAGAACTTCATAGTGCGATTGCTTGACAACGTCATATCCGAATGCGATGGAGAAACCCACACACTGCAGAGTTGCGCCGCTTCACCTGAACCCACATTTTGTGGTCTGGCTTTAAAAAGTTCATGTGCCAAAGAGCTCCATGCAGGTGGCACGGCACACTGCGAAATCCAGCCGAGCAACCTGGAGATAATCACCCATGTAGATGACGGATGACATCATCCTCAATAACGGGTCCGCAACGATACAGGTGGACAACGGCACTGAGATCCAGGTACGAGGCACGCATCTCATCAAGTTCGGAGACCGAGTCGCAATTAACGGGACTCTGTTTTACAAACCCAACAACGTACGCAATAGAGTCCCGGGTATTGCCAATTCTCCCTTGCTGAACATCACTGTCACCCAAGATGTCCTCAGGCTCCCTTACCTTCATCGTTTGAATGAACGTAATCTGGTGGTGATACAGCAATTCGAGAAAAACGCCGGAACTGATCAAGCTTATCGTGTGACATTCATCATTGCAGCCATATGCTGTGCTTTAATCTGCATTGGCCTCACTCTTTGTCGAATCATCGGAGCAAAGAAGTCTGCAAAACGGTTACGAGAAGTCGTCGCCGGGATTGTGTCGGCCGAGGACGGCCTTATACTTGAAGGGGCAGTAGTTAACAAATAACACTTAATATAGGATATTTCACAAGTTTATAATCAGCCCTCGCAATTGCGACTTTAGAGTTTTATCAGCGCGCTATAGCTGCAATGGTCAGCAACGGTAATCGGACACATTTGCTTTGCTTCGGGAGTTTCCGTTAGATTTGCTGTTAGATTTGCTGGGTCGGCTTGCCGACCATGACATTGTGGCGTGATGCGAGTTTTGGCTTAGCTTACGTGAAATATTCTGTGTATTAAGAATTCAGTTTTGAGTACAGCGCTCTTCCGATAAGTCACTTAAATAAATATTCACCACGGCACTTGGCCGTTAAATAATTTGTTTTATTGTCTGAGCACGAGGCCAGCAATAAGAGGTACAGTTCGCCTCTCAATCTTCACCCGCAACAGGACTGGAGAATATTAATTGGCGCCCAACTAGTGGTCGGACTCCACAACCAATAACAACTAAAACAGCAGCACAAGAGCTGCAACAACCGACAGCAATTAAGACAGCAGCGCGGGAGCTGCGAGAGACGAACCTTATAGAGAAATTTTTTTTGTGTTAGTTGAATCATGTAAGTGGATACTCTAGTCAAAATTTTTCTTCAACTACAAAAGTTTTAAATTTTTGTAAAAATTAGTAAGTACTTGTGAGTATTTTATATTGCAACAGATCTTAATTAATAACAATAATCTGAACCAGGTTTCTGAAACACGTGAGAGTGACTGCTTTGAGAATTCTAGTTGAAACAATTCATCATCCAGGTTGTTATAAGATTACTTTGTGTTACTTTCTATGTATCTAAAATTGTGCTATATATATAGCTCTCGTGGCTCAGAGCTACGACGTAATTCGATCCATCTATTGACGGCCCGTTTTGCTTTTCGCGGCCACTGGCCTGCGCATGTCTCAGTTCAGCCAGTATAGAAAACCTCGCATGCAGTCTAGCGACTCAGATTCCGACTGTGACATTCGCATCGAAGCCGCGGCTACAAGACTTCTCCCTGCGGTTCCCCCCCGTTAGGTAAAATGGATCCAGATCAGCTTAGGGAAATAATAAGGTCGGCTGTCAGCAATGCTTTAGCTGAACAGGCCGCTGCAAACGAGCAGAGGGAGCGAGCATTGACTCAAAGAATTAATGAGTTGGCTCAACAAATAGCAGCAGCAAACGTTGCCGCCCCACAAGTAGTAGCATATGCTGCTATAGAAATTAGAAACGACATTCGCTGTGACGAGCCACTAGATGCCGTTAAATGTTTACCTGAGTTTGCAGGAGTACAGGAAGCTTATGTATCTTGGAGGCAGGCAGCATTAGACGCTTACGAGATCTTCAGACCACATAATGGCAGTTCTCGTCATTACCAGGTTGTTATCATTATAAGAAGCAAGATTAGGGGCCCTGCAGACGCGGTGCTGGCCTCATTTGGTACTGTATTGAATTTTGATGCGATAATAAATCGCCTAGATTTCACATACAGTGACAAGTGACCAATTCATGTCATTGAACAGGAATTAGGTACCTTGAGGTAAGGTGGCCTGTCCCTGCTTCAATATTACGACGAGGTTGAGAAGAAACTCGCTCTTCTCACTAACAAAGTTAATTTGTCATATGAGCCGGCTTTAGCAAAGGGCCTATGTGGAAAATTCCGCGATGATGCGTTGCGTGTGTTCATATCGGGTTTCAAGCGCAGTCTTACAGATGTGCTCTTTGCAGCAAGGCCCAGAGACTTGCCTTCAGCGCTAGCTTTCGCGCAAGAAGTTGAGTCAAATCATGAAAGGTACGCATTCGCGGCTAATTTCGCAAGAAGTCTAGAGGACAAAGAGCGCAAGCCGCATGCAAAAGCGCAGGGTCACCAACAGGAGAGGCATTCGCAACAAGCCGAAACGCAAGCTAGCGGTACCAAGAATCCACACTTTAGCAAGCAAAGTAAGGCCCCAGTGCAGACGGACCAACGAAGCAGCAGGCAGCATAATAATAATGGCGCACCGGTGCCCATGGAGGTCGATCCTTCCTTCCCAAGGGTTTTGCAGCCCACTGATGCCCCTGTTTACGCGAATAGGAAGAACCCCGCATCCGACCGCACAGGCGGTCAGAGACATCAGGAAAGATTGAATCACGTCACGCAAGACGCGGGACAGAGAGCAGAGGCGTACGCTGATGTCGCCTCTAGGGCAGCGACGATGCTAGTTATGACTCTGATGCCCTAAATTTTTTAGGAGTAAATCCCTGCTACCCGTCATCAGACAAAGAATAGCAGGGACTCACATTCGATTCCTCATAGACACGGGCGCGGCCAAGAATTTCATTCGGCCACATGAAGGGTTAAAAGGCGTCCACTCTGTAGAAGTTTATAATCAGCCCTCGCAATTGCGACTTTAGAGTTTTATCAGCGCGCTATAGCTGCAATGGTCAGCAACGGTAATCGGACACATTTGCTTTGCTTCGGGAGTTTCCGTTAGATTTGCTGTTAGATTTGCTGGGTCGGCTTGCCGACCATGACATTGTGGCGTGATGCGAGTTTTGGCTTAGCTTACGTGAAATATTCTGTGTATTAAGAATTCAGTTTTGAGTACAGCGCTCTTCCGATAAGTCACTTAAATAAATATTCACCACGGCACTTGGCCGTTAAATAATTTGTTTTATTGTCTGAGCACGAGGCCAGCAATAAGAGGTACAGTTCGCCTCTCAATCTTCACCCGCAACAGGACTGGAGAATATTAATTGGCGCCCAACTAGTGGTCGGACTCCACAACCAATAACAACTAAAACAGCAGCACAAGAGCTGCAACAACCGACAGCAATTAAGACAGCAGCGCGGGAGCTGCGAGAGACGAACCTTATAGAGAAATTTTTTTTGTGTTAGTTGAATCATGTAAGTGGATACTCTAGTCAAAATTTTTCTTCAACTACAAAAGTTTTAAATTTTTGTAAAAATTAGTAAGTACTTGTGAGTATTTTATATTGCAACAGATCTTAATTAATAACAATAATCTGAACCAGGTTTCTGAAACACGTGAGAGTGACTGCTTTGAGAATTCTAGTTGAAACAATTCATCATCCAGGTTGTTATAAGATTACTTTGTGTTACTTTCTATGTATCTAAAATTGTGCTATATATATAGCTCTCGTGGCTCAGAGCTACGACGTAATTCGATCCATCTATTGACGGCCCGTTTTGCTTTTCGCGGCCACTGGCCTGCGCATGTCTCAGTTCAGCCAGTATAGAAAACCTCGCATGCAGTCTAGCGACTCAGATTCCGACTGTGACATTCGCATCGAAGCCGCGGCTACAAGACTTCTCCCTGCGGTTCCCCCCGTTAGGTAAAATGGATCCAGATCAGCTTAGGGAAATAATAAGGTCGGCTGTCAGCAATGCTTTAGCTGAACAGGCCGCTGCAAACGAGCAGAGGGAGCGAGCATTGACTCAAAGAATTAATGAGTTGGCTCAACAAATAGCAGCAGCAAACGTTGCCGCCCCACAAGTAGTAGCATATGCTGCTATAGAAATTAGAAACGACATTCGCTGTGACGAGCCACTAGATGCCGTTAAATGTTTACCTGAGTTTGCAGGAGTACAGGAAGCTTATGTATCTTGGAGGCAGGCAGCATTAGACGCTTACGAGATCTTCAGACCACATAATGGCAGTTCTCGTCATTACCAGGTTGTTATCATTATAAGAAGCAAGATTAGGGGCCCTGCAGACGCGGTGCTGGCCTCATTTGGTACTGTATTGAATTTTGATGCGATAATAAATCGCCTAGATTTCACATACAGTGACAAGTGACCAATTCATGTCATTGAACAGGAATTAGGTACCTTGAGGTAAGGTGGCCTGTCCCTGCTTCAATATTACGACGAGGTTGAGAAGAAACTCGCTCTTCTCACTAACAAAGTTAATTTGTCATATGAGCCGGCTTTAGCAAAGGGCCTATGTGGAAAATTCCGCGATGATGCGTTGCGTGTGTTCATATCGGGTTTCAAGCGCAGTCTTACAGATGTGCTCTTTGCAGCAAGGCCCAGAGACTTGCCTTCAGCGCTAGCTTTCGCGCAAGAAGTTGAGTCAAATCATGAAAGGTACGCATTCGCGGCTAATTTCGCAAGAAGTCTAGAGGACAAAGAGCGCAAGCCGCATGCAAAAGCGCAGGGTCACCAACAGGAGAGGCATTCGCAACAAGCCGAAACGCAAGCTAGCGGTACCAAGAATCCACACTTTAGCAAGCAAAGTAAGGCCCCAGTGCAGACGGACCAACGAAGCAGCAGGCAGCATAATAATAATGGCGCACCGGTGCCCATGGAGGTCGATCCTTCCTTCCCAAGGGTTTTGCAGCCCACTGATGCCCCTGTTTACGCGAATAGGAAGAACCCCGCATCCGACCGCACAGGCGGTCAGAGACATCAGGAAAGATTGAATCACGTCACGCAAGACGCGGGACAGAGAGCAGAGGCGTACGCTGATGTCGCCTCTAGGGCAGCGACGATGCTAGTTATGACTCTGATGCCCTAAATTTTTTAGGAGTAAATCCCTGCTACCCGTCATCAGACAAAGAATAGCAGGGACTCACATTCGATTCCTCATAGACACGGGCGCGGCCAAGAATTTCATTCGGCCACATGAAGGGTTAAAAGGCGTCCACTCTGTAGAGTCCGCCTTCAAAATTCATTCCATTCACGGCGAGACACAAATTACACAATAATTTGTTACAATGTTTGGGTTAAAGGCAACCTTTTTTATTCTGCCGGACTTGTCAACTTTTGATGGGATTGTAGGCCTTGACCTGCTAAAGCAGGCAGATGCTTCGCTTTGTCTAGCTTCAGGACACGGAGGTCGAACAAATCACCTTCCACACGTGCAAAAATGTAAATTTCACAAATGTAGACTGTGCAGAGGCATCCCCATTAGCTAGAAGTTCCTTTTTGAAAATGCTAAAGATCAGACAAAAGGCCTTTGCAGACCCAAACGAGGCGTTGCGTATAACACATCAGTCGTGGATACCATTAGAACCACAGATGAGCAACCGATCTATGCCAAGCTTTACCCATATCCAATGGGAGCAGCTGATTTCGTTAATAAAGAAATCAAAGATCTGCTAAAAAATGATATAATTCAAAAGTCAGTCTCGCCCTACAATAACCCAATATGGGTAGTAGACAAGAAGGGCACTGATGAAGCGGGCAATAGGAAAATGAGGTTGGTAATGGACTTTCGTAAACTTAACGAAAGAACCGTGCCTGACAAATACCCTATGCCAAATATATCAATGATATTGGGGAATTTGGGAAGAGCCAAATTCTTTTCAACATTAGACCTCAAGTCTGGTTATCACCAGATCATACTCGTAGAACGCGACCGCGAAAAAACCTCTTTCTCTGTAAACGGGGGGAAATACGAGTTCAAAAGGCTCCCCTTTGGATTAAAGAATGCAGCAAGCATCTTCCAAAGAACCATCGTCGACATACTGCGAGAGCAGATTGGCAAATTTTGCTATGTTTATGTCGATGACGTAATCATCTTTTCAGAAGATGAGGACTCCCACATTAAACACGTGGATTGTGTCCTAAAAAGCTTACACGAAGCAAACATGAGGGTCTGCGTCGAAAAGTCACGATTTTTTAAGAAAGGCGTGAACTTTCTTGGTTTCATAGTCACCAGCACTGCCGCCACGACGGATCCTGAAAAGGTATGCGGCAATACAGGAGTATCCAGAACCTAAAACACTGTTCGAGGTCAGATCATTTCTAGGCCTCGCAAGTTATTACAGATGTTTTATTAGGGACTTCGCCGCAATAGCAAGACCCATCTCCAAAATTGAAGGGTGAAAATGGAACAGTCAGTAAGCATAGGTCCAGTAGGTGCAGTCTTGTCTCAAGAGGGTCGTCCTATAACAATGATTTCAAGAACATTGAAGGACAGCGAGGTAAACTATGCGACAAATGAGGGAGAGTTATTGGCCATCGTATGGTCACTTGCCAAGTTAAGGCACTATTTGTATGTGGTGAAAGACATTAATATCTTCACTGACCATCAACCCTTGACGTTCGCAGTTTCGGAATCCAATCCAAATGCGAAGATCAAAAGGTGGAAAGCGCGCATTGACGAGTTTAATGCACGTATCTTCCATAAACCCGGCAAGGACAATCTGGTTGCGGATGCCTTGTCAAGACAGCAGCTCAACGCTGTGAATAAAAAAAAAATAGAGTCCTGCGCAGCAACGATCCACAGTGAGGTATCTCTCACCAACACCATTGAGACAACAGACAAACCCTTGAATTGTTTTCAAAACCAAATAGTGCTAGAAGAGGCGCGTTTACCCTTAAAAAAAAGTTTTATTCTTTTTGGAAATAAGACGAGCTCGAAGAAGTAGTTTCACCCAAATGCGTAAATGCTCTCGACTGTAACTTACACACGCTTGCAATGATTCAAGATTCATTGGTACGTAGATACCCGGCCACAAAGTTCTGGCATTGCATCCGAGCACAATAGGGCCCATAGGTCTGCACAGGAAAATATTAAGCAGGTACCTTCGGAGTACTACTTTCCAAAGATGGCAAGAATGGCCAATGAAATAGAACAAAATTGCAAAACATGTGCTAGGGATAAATATGATAGACACCCCAAAAAACAGGAGCTTGGGGAGACACCGATCTCCTCACATGTAGGAGAGATGTTACATATAGACATTTTCTCCACTGACAGGAAATACTTTCTAACTTGCATCGACAAGTTCTCTAAGTTTGCTATTGTCCAACCGATCCCCTCAAGAACCATTGTGGATCTGAAGCCAGCTCTAATGCAACTAATGAATTTTTTTCCGTCATTGAATTCTAATGAAACCGTCATTGAATACAGAGACCATAGTGACCATGCTCCCAAACAACTATGGGGTCAGCATTTCAAATGCACAACCATTGCATAGCATTTTGAATGGGCAGGTTGAGCGCTTTCACAGCACTCTGTTAGAGCTATCCAGATGCCTAAAGATCGATAAAGGCATAAATGACACCGTAGAAGTCATTTTACAATAAGTCGATCCATTCGGTCACCGACCAGAGACCAGTAAATGTGGTTCAGGCGCACCCAGATGAGCCACAAGAAAAAATACAAGAAAAGATCAGAAACGCTCAGACAATGCTCAGAGCTAGGGAGAACGCGAATCGGCAGAATAGGGTCTTCGTCGTTGGTGACAAAGGTTTGGTCAAGTCCAATCGACGGCTCGGAAACAAACTCACACCTTTATGTGATGAGAAGGCAGTGGAAGCAGACCTGGGGACCGAGGTCCTCATTAGAGGGAGGGTGGTCCACAAGGACAACCTAAGGTGACTCCCTTGTTTTTCTTTTACACCTTTTTTTAAGCCACTAGGCAAACTCGTATAAGTTAGATATAGTTGTTCAACTTACCTCTAGCCACTTGGCATAGTTTAGAGCATTCTAGGTTTACTGCAATGCAATTAATATATGCCAATAATAGACAAGTAGAAATAAACACTAGAGTTCAGGACCAGCTTAACCAATTAACAATCACTGTCAACAGAATTCTCTGGATAGCCAAAAACTCACAAGTTGACACTAGCCATTTATTTGAAACACTACTGTCTAGAAACAGAATGCTAATGATGGAGTTGCAAAATTTAATGCTTGCTATTACTATTGCAAAAGCTAACATTGTTAGCCCAAACATTTTGGACCACTCAGACTTGAAATCAATTTGGCTAGAGGAACCCACCAACACTCCCATAGGAGGTCTTATGTCCGTTGCGTCCGTAAAAGTTCTTCAATCCATTTACACCATACACTTTATAATCAAGTTTCCTAAGATTAAAAGAGCTTGCAGAAAAATCACGATTTATCCTGTCATCCACAAGAACTTCATAGTGCGATTGCTTGACAACGTCATATCCGAATGCGATGGAGAAACCCACACACTGCAGAGTTGCGCCGCTTCACCTGAACCCACATTTTGTCGTCTGGCTTTAAAAAGTTCATGTGCCAAAGAGCTCCATGCAGGTGGCACGGCACACTGCGAAATCCAGCCGAGCAACCTGGAGATAATCACCCATGTAGATGACGGATGACATCATTCTCAATAACGGGTCCGCAAGGATACAGGTGGACAACGGCACTGAGATCCAGGTATGAGGCACGCATCTCATCAAGTTCGGAGACCGAGTCGCAATTAACGGGACTCTGTTTTACAATCACAACAACGTACGCAATAGAGTCCCGGGTATTGCCAATTCTCCCTTGCTGAACATCACTGTCACCCAAGATGTCCTCAGCCTCCCTTACCTTCAACGTTTGAATGAACGTAATCTGGAGGTGATACAGCAATTCGAGAAAAACGCCGGAACTGATCAAGCGTATCGTGTGACATTCATCATTGCAGCCATATGCTGTGCTTTAATCTGCATTGGCCTCACTCTTTGTCGAATCATCGGAGCAAAGAAGTCTGCAAAACGGTTACGAGAAGTCGTCGCCGGGATTGTGTCGGCCGAGGACGGCCTTATACTTGAAGGGGCAGTAGTTAACAAATAACACTTAATATAAGATATTTCATAAGTTTATAATCAGCCCTCGCAATCGCAACTTTACAGTTGTATCAGCGCGCTATAGCTGCAATGGTCAGCAACGGTAATCGGACACATTTGCTTTGCTTCGGGAGTTTCCGTTAGATTTGCTGGGTCGGCTTGCCGACCATGACATTGTGGCGTGATGCGAGTTTTGGCTTAGCTTAAGTGAAATATTCTGTGTATTAAGAAGTCAGTTTTGAGTACAGCGCTCTTCCGATAAGTCGCTTAAATAAATATTCACTCCGGCACTTGGCCGTTAAATAATTTGTTTTATTGTCTGAGCACGAGGCCAGCAATAAGAGGTACAGATCGCCTCTCAACCTAATCTTCACCCGCAACAGGACTGGAGAATATTAATTGGCGCCCAACTAGTGGTCGGACTCCACAACCAATAACAACTAAAACAGCAGCACAAGAGCTGCAACAACCGACAGCAATTAAGACAGCAGCGCGGAAGCTGCGAGAGACGAACCTTATAGAGAAATTTTTTTTGTGTTAGTTGAATCATGTAAGTGGATACTCTAGTCAAAATTTTTCTTCAAATACAAAAGTTTTAATTTTTTGTAAAAATTAGTAAGTACTTGTGAGTATTTTATATTGCAACAGATCTTAATTAATAACAATAATCTGAACCAGGTTTCTGAAACACGTGAGAGTGACTGCTTTGAGATTTCTAGTTGAAACAATTCATCATCCAGGTCGTTATAAGATTACTTTGTGTTACTTTCTATGTGTCTAAAATTGTGCTATAACAATACATACAGTTCTCGTGGTTCAGAGCTACGACGTAATTCGATCCATCTTTTGACGGCCCGTTTTGCTTTTCGCGGCCACTGGCCTGCGCATGTCTCAGTTCAGCCAGTATAGAAAACCTCACATGCAGTCTAGCGACTCAGATTCCGACTGTGACATTCGCATCGGAGCCGCGGCTACAAGACTTCTTTCTGCGGTTCCCCCCCGTTAGGTAAAATGGATCCAGATCAGCTTAGGGAAATAATAAGGTCGAGCAGAGGGAGCGAGCATTCACTCAAAGAATTAATGAGTTGGCTCAACAAATAGCAGCAGCAAACGTTGCCGCCCCACAAGTAGTAGCATATGCTGCTATAGGAATTAGAAACGACATTCGCTGTGACGAGCCACTAGATGCCGAGTCATCAGGAGAGGCATTCGCAACAAGCCGAAACGCAAGCTAGCGGTACCAAGAATCCACACTTTAGCAAGCAAAGTAAGGCCCCAGTGCAGACGGACCAACGAAGCAGCAGGCAGAATAATAATAATGGCGCACTGGTGCCCATGGAGGTCGATCCTTCCTTCCCAAGGGTTTTGCAGCCCACTGATGCCCCTGTTTACGCGAATAGGAAGAACCCCGCATCCGACCGCACAGGCGGTCAGAGACATCAGGAAAGATTGAATCACGTCACGCAAGACGCGGGACAGAGAGCAGAGGCGTACGCTGATGCCGCCTCTAGGTCAGCGACGATGCTAGTTATGACTCTGATGCCCTAAATTTTTTAGGAGTAAATCCCTGCTACCCGTCATCAGACAAAGAATAGCAGGGACTCACATGCGATTCCTCATAGACACGGGCGCGGCCAAGAATTTCATTCGGCCACATGAAGGGTTAAAAGGCGTCCACTCTGTAGAGTCCCCCTTCAAAATTCATTCCATTCACGGGGAGATACAAATTACACAATAATTTGTTACAATGTTTGGGTTGAAGGCAACCTTTTTTATTCTGCCGGACTTGTCAACTTTTGACGGGATTGTAGGCCTTGACCTGCTAAAGCAGGCAGATGCTTCGCTTTGTCTAGCTTCAGGACACGGAGGTCGAACAAATCACCTTCCACACGTGCAAAAATGTAAATTTCACAAATGTAGACTGTACAGAGGCATCCCCATTAGCTAGAAGTTCCTTTTTGAAAATGCTAAAGATCAGAAAAAAGGCCTTTGCCCAAAAGGGCCCAAACGAGGCGTTGCGTATAACACATCAGTCGTGGATACCATTAGAACCACAGATGAGCAACCGATCTATGCCAAGCTTTACCCATATCCAATGGGAGCAGCTGATTTCGTTAATAAAGAAATCAAAGATCTGTTAAAAAATGATATAATTCAAAAGTCAGTCTCTCCCTACAATAACCCAATATGGGTAGTAGACAAGAAGGGCACTGATGAAGCGGGCAATAGGAAAATGAGGTTGGTAATGGACTTTCGTAAACTTAACAAAAGAACCGTGCCTGACAAATACCCTATGCCAAATATATCAATGATATTGGGGAATTTGGGAAGAGCCAAATTCTTTTCAACATTAGACCTCAAGTCTGGTTATCACCAGATCATACTCGCAGAACGCGACCGCGAAAAAACCTCTTTCTCTGTAAACGGGGGGAAATACGAGTTCAAAAGGCTCCCCTTTGGATTAAAGAATGCAGCAAGCATCTTCCAAAGAACCATCGACGACATACTGCGAGAGCAGATTGGCAAATTTTGCTATGTTTATGTCGATGACGTAATCATCTTTTCAGAAGATGAGGACTCCCACATTAAACACGTGGATTGTGTCCTAAAAAGCTTACACGAAGCAAACATGAGGGTCTCCGTCGAAAAGTCACGATTTTTTAAGAAAAGCGTGAACTTTCTTGGTTTCATAGTCACCAGCACTGCCGCCATGACGGATCCTGAAAAGGTTAAGGCAATACAGGAGTATCCAGAACCTAAAACACTGTTCGAGGTCAGATCATTTCTAGGCCCCGCAAGTTATTACAGATGTTTCATTAGGGACTTCGCCGCAATAGCAAGACCCATCTCCAAAATTTTGAAGGGTGAAAATGGAACAGTCAGTAAGCATAGGTTCAGTAGGTACAGTCTTGTCTCAAGAGGGTCGTCCTATAACAATGATTTCAAGAACATTGAAGGACAGCGAGGTAAACTATGCGACAAATGAGAGAGAGTTATTGGCCATCGTATGGTCACTTGCCAAGTTAAGGCACTATTTGTATGGGGTGAAAGACATTAATATCTTCACTGACCATCAACCCTTGACCTTCGCAGTTTCGGAATCCAATCCAAATGCGAAGATCAAAAGGTGGAAAGCGCGCATTGACGAGTTTAATGCACGTATCTTCCATAAACCCGGCAAGGACAATCTGGTTGCGGATGCCTTGTCAAGACAGCAGCTCAACGCTGTGAATAAAAAAAAAATAGAGTCCTGCGCAGCAACGATCCACAGTGAGGTATCTCTCACCAACACCATTGAGACAACAGACAAACCCTTGAATTGTTTTCAAAACCAAATAGTGCTAGAAGAGGCGCGTTTACCCTTAAAAAAAAGTTTTATTCTTTTTGGAAATAAGACGAGCTCGAAGATGTAGTTTCACCCAAATGCGTAAATGCTCTCGACTGTAACTTACACACGCTTGCAATGATTCAAGATTCATTGGTACGTAGATACCCGGCCACAAAGTTCTGGCATTGCATCCGAGCACAATAGGGCCCATAGGTCTGCACAGGAAAATATTAAGCAGGTACCTTCGGAGTACTACTTTCCAAAGATGGCAAGAATGGCCAATGAAATAGAACAAAATTGCAAAACATGTGCTAGGGATAAATATGATAGACACCCCAAAAAACAGGAGCTTGGGGAGACACCGATCTCCTCACATGTAGGAGAGATGTTACATATAGACATTTTCTCCACTGACAGGAAATACTTTCTAACTTGCATCGACAAGTTCTCTAAGTTTGCTATTGTCCAACCGATCCCCTCAAGAACCATTGTGGATCTGAAGCCAGCTCTAATGCAACTAATGAATTTTTTTCCGTCATTGAATTCTAATGAAACCGTCATTGAATACAGAGACCATAGTGACCATGCTCCCAAACAACTATGGGGTCAGCATTTCAAATGCACAACCATTGCATAGCATTTTGAATGGGCAGGTTGAGCGCTTTCACAGCACTCTGTTAGAGCTATCCAGATGCCTAAAGATCGATAAAGGCATAAATGACACCGTAGAAGTCATTTTACAATAAGTCGATCCATTCGGTCACCGACCAGAGACCAGTAAATGTGGTTCAGGCGCACCCAGATGAGCCACAAGAAAAAATACAAGAAAAGATCAGAAACGCTCAGACAATGCTCAGAGCTAGGGAGAACGCGAATCGGCAGAATAGGGTCTTCGTCGTTGGTGACAAAGGTTTGGTCAAGTCCAATCGACGGCTCGGAAACAAACTCACACCTTTATGTGATGAGAAGGCAGTGGAAGCAGACCTGGGGACCGAGGTCCTCATAAGAGGGAGGGTGGTCCACAAGGACAACCTAAGGTGACTCCCTTGTTTTTCTTTTACACCTTTTTTTAAGCCACTAGGCAAACTCGTATAAGTTAGATATAGTTGTTCAAATTAACTCTAGCCACTTGGCATAGTTTATAGCATTCTAGGTTTACTGCAATTAATATATGCCAATAATAGACAAGTAGAAATAAACACTAGAGTTCAGGACCAGCTTAACCAATTAACAATCACTGTCAACAGAATTCTCTGGATAGCCAAAAACTCACAAGTTGACACTAGCCATTTATTTGAAACACTACTGTCTAGAAACAGAATGCTAATGATGGAGTTGCAAAATTTAATGCTTGCTATTACTATTGCAAAAGCTAACATTGTTAGCCCAAACATTTTGGACCACTCAGACTTGAAATCAATTTGGCTAGAGGAACCCACCAACACTCCCATAGGAGGTCTTATGTCCATTGCGTCCGTAAAAGTTCTTCAATCCATTTACACCATACACTTTATAATCAAGTTTCCTAAGATTAAAAGAGCTTGCAGAAAAATCACGATTTATCATCCACAAGAACTTCATAGTGCGATTGCTTGACAACGTCATATCCGAATGCGATGGAGAAACCCACACACTGCAGAGTTGCGCCGCTTCACCTGAACCCACATTTTGTCGTCTGGCTTTAAAAAGTTCATGTGCCAAAGAGCTCCATGCAGGTGGCACGGCACACTGCGAAATCCAGCCGAGCAACCTGGAGATAATCACCCATGTAGATGACGGATGACATCATCCTCAATAACGGGTCCGCAAGGATACAGGTGGACAACGGCACTGAGATCCAGGTACGAGGCACGCATCACATCAAGTTCGGAGACCGAGTCGCAATTAACGGGACTCTGTTTTACAATCACAACAACGTACGCAATAGAGTCCCGGGTATTGCCAATTCTCCCTTGCTGAACATCACTGTCACCCAAGATGTCCTCAGCCTCCCTTACCTTCATCGTTTGAATGAACGTAATCTGGAGGTGATACAGCAATTCGAGAAAAACGCCGGAACTGATCAAGCGTATCGTGTGACATTCATCATTGCAGCCATATGCTGTGCTTTAATCTGCATTGGCCTCACTCTTTGTCGAATCATCGGAGCAAAGAAGTCTGCAAAACGGTTACGAGAAGTCGTCGCCGGGATTGTGTCGGCCGGGGACGGCCTTATACTTGAAGGGGCAGTAGTTAACAAATAACACTTAATATAAGATATTTCATAAGTTTATAATCAGCCCTCGCAATCGCAACTTTACAGTTGTATCAGCGCGCTATAGCTGCAATGGTCAGCAACGGTAATCGGACACATTTGCTTTGCTTCGGGAGTTTCCGTTAGATTTGCTGTTAGATTTGCTGGGTCGGCTTGCCGACCATGACATTGTGGCGTGATGCGAGTTTTGGCTTAGCTTAAGTGAAATATTCTGTGTATTAAGAAGTCAGTTTTGAGTACAGCGCTCTTCCGATAAGTCGCTTAAATAAATATTCACTTGGCCGTTAAATAATTTGTTTTATTGTCTGAGCACGAGGCCAGCAATAAGAGGTACAGATCGCCTCTCAACCTAATCTTCACCCGCAACAGGACTGGAGAATATTAATTGGCGCCCAACTAGTGGTCGGACTCCACAACCAATAACAACTAAAACAGCAGCACAAGAGCTGCAACAACCGACAGCAATTAAGACAGCAGCGCGGAAGCTGCGAGAGACGAACCTTATAGAGAAATTTTTTTTGTGTTAGTTGAATCATGTAAGTGGATACTCTAGTCAAAATTTTTCTTCAAATACAAAAGTTTTAATTTTTTGTAAAAATTAGTAAGTACTTGTGAGTATTTTATATTGCAACAGATCTTAATTAATAACAATAATGTGAACCAGGTTTCTGAAACACGTGAGAGTGACTGCTTTGAGAATTCTAGTTGAAACAATTCATCATCCAGGTCGTTATAAGATTACTTTGTGTTACTTTCTATGTGTCTAAAATGGTGCTATAACAATACATACAGTTCTCGTGGTTCAGAGCTACGACGTAATTCGATCCATCTTTTGACGGCCCGTTTTGCTTTTCGCGGCCACTGGCCTGCGCATGTCTCAGTTCAGCCAGTATAGAAAACCTCGCATGCAGTCTAGCGACTCAGATTCCGACTGTGACATTCGCATCGGAGCCGCGGCTACAAGACTTCTTTCTGCGGTTCCCCCCCGTTAGGTAAAATGGATCCAGATCAGCTTAGGGAAATAATAAGGTCGAGCAGAGGGAGCGAGCATTGACTCAAAGAATTAATGAGTTGGCTCAACAAATAGCAGCAGCAAACGTTGCCGCCCACAAGTAGTAGCATATGCTGCTATAGGAATTAGAAACGACATTCGCTGTGACGAGCCACTAGATGCCGAGTACAGGAAGCTTATGTATCTTGGAGGCAGGCAGCATTAGCCGCTTACGAGATCTTCAGATCACATAATGGCAGTTCTCGTCATTACCAGGTTGTTATCATTATAAGAAGCAAGATCAGGGGCCCCGCAGACGCGGTGCTGGCCTCATTTGGTACTGTATTGAAATTTGATGCGATAATAAATCGCCTAGATTTCACATACAGTGACAAGAGACCAATTCATGTCATTGAACAGGAATTAGGTACCTTGAGGCAAGGTGGCCTGTCCCTGCTTCAATATTACGACGAGGTTGAGAAGAAACTCGCTCTTCTCACTAACAAAGTTAATATGTCATATGAGCCGGCTTTAGCAAATGGCCTATGTGAAAAATTCCGAGATGATGCGTTGCGTGTGTTCATATCGGGTCTCAAGCGCAGTCTTACAGATGTGCTCGTTGCAGCAAAGCCCAGAGACTTGCCTTCAGCGCTAGCTCTCGCGCAAGAAGTTGAGTCAAATCATGAAAGGTACGCATTCGCGGCTAATTTCGCAAGAAGTCTAGAGGACAAAGAGCGCAAGCCGCATGCAAAAGCGCAGGGTCACCATCAGGAGAGGCATTCGCAACAAGCCGAAACGCAAGCTAGCGGTACCAAGAATCCACACTTTAGCAAGCAAAGTAAGGCCCCAGTGCAGATGGACCAACGAAGCAGCAGGCAGCATAATAATAATGGCGCACTGGTGCCCATGGAGGTCGATCCTTCCTTCCCAAGGGTTTTGCAGCCCAATGAGGCTCCTGTTTACCCGAATAGGAAGAACCTCGCATCCGACCGCACAGGCGGTCAGAGAAATCAGGATTGAAATCAGATTGAATCACGTCACGCAAGACGCGGGACAGGGAGCAGAGGCGTGCGCTGATGCCGCCTCTAGCGCAGCGGCACAAATCAATGACGATGCTAGTTATGACTCTGATGCCCTAAATTTTTTAGGAGTAAATCCCTGCTACCCGTCATCAGACAAAGAATAGCAGGGACTCACATGCGATTCCTCATAGACACGGGCGCAGCCAAGAATTTCATTCGGCCACATGAAGGGTTAAAAGGCGTCCACTCTGTAGAGTCCCCCCTCAAAATTCATTACATTCACGGCGAGACACAAATTACACAATAATTTGTTACAATGTTTGGGTTGAAGGCAACCTTTTTTATTCTGCCGGACTTGTCAACTTTTGATGGGATTGTAGGCCTTGACCGCTAAAGCAGGCAGCTGCTTCGCTTTGTCTAGCTTCAGGACACGGAGGTCGAACAAATCACCTTCCACACGTGCAAAAATGTAAATTTCACAAATGTAGACTGTACAGAGGCATCCCCATTAGCTAGAAGTTCCTTTTTGAAAATGCTTAAGACCAGACAAAAGGCCTTTGCAGACCCAGACGAGGCGTTGCGTATAACACATCAGTCGTGGCTACCATTAGAACCACAGATGAGCAACCGAGCTATGCCAAGCTTTACCCATATCCAATGGGAGCAGCTGATTTCGTTAATAAAGAAATCAAAGATTTGCTAAAAAATGACTTAATTCAAAAGTCAGTCTCTCCCTACAATAACCCAATATGGGTAGTAGACAAGAAGGGCACTGATGAAGCGGGCAATAGGAAAATGAGGCAATAGGGAAATTCCGAAAAGAAAGAAAATAACCCAATCTTCATTCGTTGAATTCAAAATATGAACTGATTTTATTTAAAAACTCTTAAACTCTAAGACGCAACAATCGTTCTTAAAAATACTTATTCTAATGCCCCCCACGTTCGGGGGTTCAAAATTGTTTATATTTCATGCTCAGCGCTGGTTACTTGATACCGCGCCGCTGTTATAATCTCAAGTGTTTTCCACAGAGTGTGGATGCATGTTTTGTTTGCTATTAAGCAATAATTGTCATATGAATTTGATGATTTACTTATATTTTTGTTTCGTTTTGTATATTTCACTGGTGCATCTGATTTGGTGAAGCCATCTCAGATGAACACGATGTTTATTCTTAAACATTCTGCAAAGGGCCACCAAATGCGACGTTCTGGATTTTATTTTTATAGTTAGTTGTCTTATACAAATTATTATTAATATTATCATTAGTAAGATAACTATTCTTAAAGAAGCATGACCAGTTACATGACTGATGTTTAACCTAGTCAATCTGATTTTCCTTTACCCATTGTAACTGACTTCATATTCTTACCAATTTTCCCGTATGTGTTACTGAGTTGGCTTCTACTGGTTTTTATAATATTTGGCATATTACATAATGATTTATGTTTCGGGATATCTACCCATTCCTGATGTGTATTACTGTGCTGACTTCTAACCTTTTTATAAGCTGGAGAATTTAAAAAAGAACTATCTTTACTTTTTGACTTGTTCCAATGTGATCGCTCCACTATTTTTAAATATCGCTGATTGCCAAAATTTGATTGGTTATTCTGGTTACCATTAAATGTTGTGCTTTTATAATCATTTTGCCATATCTGCCTTTTTGGTAGTATAGTTTCTGATAATTTTTTACCGGAATCTATTTTGATATTATTTTTTAGATAATCATTATCTAATTGACCCATTGCCTTTTTAATATTCTTATTTTGTACTGGCTCTGAGATATATACTTTTTGTTCCCCAATTTTCACTTTACCTCCAATGTGAGGTCCTGCCGGGGGCCATAAATTTATTTTTTGAGTTTTGCTGTTGCATTTCTTTGAAATTGTGTTGTTTTTATTTTTAAATTTATCTTTCTTCTCCCAACGTTGTTCAAAACCTGTGACATCTATTGTTGTTGCCACTACAGATTTATTCTGATTTGATTTGGTGCATCCCGAGACGATCCAACCAAATTAAGTATTTTGACCTAACAGGCCATCAATCTTTGTAATTCCCCTTTTTAAGATTTGGGTATATACGTTTACTCCCATTATTATATCAATCCTACCAGGTTTATCAAAGGTAGGATCAGCTAGCACGTAAGTTTGCCATTTTGACATATCCACATTTGCAATTTCTAATGGAAGAGCTTTCATTAACTTTGGCAACACAATTGCCTCAACCGTTAGATGTCCTTTCCAAGGATTTCGCGTCTTTACATCTATTTTTACCTTATATTTTGATTTATTAGTTTTTATTGAGGACACGCCACTTATTTCTGTATATTGTTTAATTTTAGGTAGTTTTAATATATGAGCGGCCTCTTCAGACAAAATGGTGCTCTGTGACCCACAATCAATAAGGGCTCTTAGAGTCTTATATCCTCCATTTACATTTTTTACTTGTATTACAGCTGTGGCCAACAGTGTTGGTTGTGCGGTTACACAAGTATTTACTCTCTCCTGTTCTTCGTCAAAATGGAGTAAGGTATTGTGTTCCTTACTGCACAATGAACAGACCATTTCATTAGTGCAAACCTTGTTGCTTGAATGGTTCAAGCATCTTATGCAAAGCTGCACTTTTTTAGCTGTTTCATACCTTTCAGTAGGTGTCAATCCCTTAAACTTATAGCATTTATATGCTTTGTGCCCGGCAATTTTGCAAATCGGACATTTATTTTCGACTTCCGCATAATTTAAAACAGTTTGTAGCGGTTTTTTCTCTTCTTTGCTCATGGCACTTAGCGAGCAATATCTTTGCTCCAAGTATTCCATGACATCAGATAGCACTTGAATTTGCCTTGTTTTTCGAATCTGACTCTCATACAATTGCAGAGCCTCTCTGTCAAATTTCTTTAGTAGGAGTTGTGCGAATATTACGTCAACTTCATCGGACAAATTTGCTTTTATTTTAATTAAGTAAACTGACTCATTAACTACGTCAATCACTCCTTTAACACTTTTTGCGGAATCATTGTTGATCATCGGTAAATCAACGATCCGACTTAATTGTTCGGAAAATACCCTCCGATTATTTTCATATCGCTTGTTTAATAATTCCCTAGTGGCACTATAATTGTCAGCTGAACCTGACAATAGATGGGCTACCATGCTCCTTGCTTCGCCCTTTAACGCGGATTTTAAATAATTGAATTTAAGAGCAGAACTTAGATCCTCTCTTTTTTCAATAAGTTCCGCAAATAATTCCACAAACAGGTCCCATTCTCTAGGTTCCCCAGAAAATGTGGGTATCTGTATTTTCGGCAACACCGGTAGTTCGCCTCTTACGGTTACATTTTCATCTTTCAAATTTTTCTGATCGTTTATTTTCTCTTCTAGTGCTGACAAGATATTTTGAACGTCGAACTCTAGTTCTTCTATGACTTCTTTAAAGGTTTCATTACATATAAGTTCATCTGTATAAGCTTGGCACATCTGTACCTTCTTGAACAAGAATTTTATTTTTTTAGTATACATTTCGCCTGTTCTATTGTCTATCATACGTAAATCTTTGCTCACCATGTCCAAATATTGCTGGAGCTGACGGACCTTTTCTTGAAATTTTTCCTGGCTAACATTAGCGTTTTCATTGCTGGAGGTCGCATTCCCGCGCGACTCTCCTTTGCTATCCTCCAACGTTTCTGACCTATCTGCTTCTGTTTCAACTAACACCGACTTACTAGTGCCTGGTTTTTCTGACTCTCCTGCAGCTATTATTTTGCCAACTATCATTAAAACCTCTTCATGTACTTTATCTCTGTAGTACTGATGATCGAAAACCCCCTGCTGGAGCAATTTCTCATGGTTAGGCATCCATCGGCTACTAATCACTTTTACTTCCTCAATCTCCTTGTTAGTAATGTTTCTAAGATCTAGTGCTTCCAACTGCCTTAACCTGGTATGCAACTCGACCTGCTTCTCTAACAATTTCGCAGTCTTATTAGTGAACATTTTATCTTGTGCGAATATTAGGATATCGATGTAAATATATAATAATAAAAACAGATAGATGTACTTATAACTATCTTAATTTATATCTTATCTGATGATCCTGTTGACACCGTTCGCCACTGTTGTCCGCCAAGTAGAGTTTGCCAAGTATGTTTTGCCGATAGTCTGCTGCTGCTTGTCTGCCAATGGGTAGGGTTTGATGATAGTTTGCTGGTGTTGCTCAGCTGCTGTTGTCCAGGGCCTATGAGCTCAGGCGGTCCCGGTGCCGGTCGCACCGCACCAGATTTTCTCGTCTTAGCTGCCTCTTCTTTGCAACTATCTTGTTGCTCTGCTGCTGTTTGTAGTTGCCGACTTGCAACTACATATACACTTTTAACTTTTTTTTTTTCGATATTAGGGCTTCGAATACGCCACACACCAATTCTGTAATTATTTTTTTGACGCCGCCGAAATTATTGCAGTTGCTCGACTAGCCAAACTGCCTTATTTAACTCGGTCTTTTATTATTTATTAAGCAAAATTTTGCCATTTATATTATACTCTGTCTCTTACCACTGGTGGGGGAAAACAAGAGTTATTTTATTTTTGCTACCTTTAGCTGATCTTAGCCTTTACACTTGCATAAGAATTCAGCCTTAAAGGCACTGATTCATCCTCTGAGTCTCTTACCACTGGTGGGGGAAAACTACAGAGTTCCTTTTTTCGAAGGACCAAAACGAATCCGGCTCGAAGGACCAAAATCAATAGGGATTCCCGGAGAGAAGGAAAATAACCCAGTCTTCATTCGTTGAATTCAAAATATGAACTGATTTTATTTAAAAACTCTTAAACTCTAAGACGCAACAATCGTTCTTAAAAATACTTATTCTAATGCCCCCCACGTTCGGGGGTTCAAAATTGTTTATATTTCATGCTCAGCGCTGGTTACTTGATACCGCGCCGCTGTTATAATCTCAAGTGTTTTCCACAGAGTGTGGATGCATGTTTTGTTTGCTATTAAGCAATAATTGTCATATGAATTTGATGATTTACTTATATTTTTGTTTCGTTTTGTATATTTCACTGGTGCATCTGATTTGGTGAAGCCATCTCAGATGAACACGATGTTTATTCTTAAACAGCCAAATTCTTTTCAACATTAGACCTCAAGTCTGGTTATCACCAGATCATACTCGCAGAACGCGGCCGCGAAAAGACCTCTTTCTCTGTAAACGGGGGGAAATACGAGTTCAAAAGGCTCCCCTTTGGATTAAAGAATGCAGCAAGCATCTTCCAAAGAACCATCGACGACATACTGCGAGAGCAGATTGGCAAATTTTGCTATGTTTATGTCGATGACGTAATCATCTTTTCAGAAGATGAGGACTCCCACATTAAACACGTGGATTGTGTCCTAAAAAGCTTACACGAAGCAAACATGAGGGTCTCCGTCGAAAAGTCACGATTTTTTAAGAAAAGCGTGAACTTTCTTGGTTTCATAGTCACCAGCACTGGCGCCACGACGGATCCTGAAAAGGTTAAGGCAATACAGGAGTATCCAGAACCTAAAACACTGTTCGAGGTCAGATCATTTCTAGGCCCCGCAAGTTATTACAGATGTTTCATTAGGGACTTCGCCGCAATAGCAAGACCCATCTCCAAAATTTTGAAGGGTGAAAATGGAACAGTCAGTAAGCATAGGTTCAGTAGGTACAGTCTTGTCTCAAGAGGGTCGTCCTATAACAATGATTTCAAGAACATTGAAGGACAGCGAGGTAAACTATGCGACAAATGAGAGAGAGTTATTGGCCATCGTATGGTCACTTGCCAAGTTAAGGCACTATTTGTATGGGGTGAAAGACATTAATATCTTCACTGACCATCAACCCTTGACCTTCGCAGTTTCGGAATCCAATCCAAATGCGAAGATCAAAAGGTGGAAAGCGCGCATTGACGAGTTTAATGCACGTATCTTCCATAAACCCGGCAAGGACAATCTGGTTGCGGATGCCTTGTCAAGACAGCAGCTCAACGCTGTGAATAAAAAAAAAATAGAGTCCTGCGCAGCAACGATCCACAGTGAGGTAGGCGCGTTTACCCTTAAAAAAAGTTTTATTCTTTTTGGAAATAAGACGAGCTCGAAGATGTAGTTTCACCCAAATGCGTAAATGCTCTCGACTGTAACTTACACACGCTTGCAATGATTCAAGATTCATTGGTACGTAGATACCCGGCCACAAAGTTCTGGCATTGCATCCGAGCACAATAGGGCCCATAGGTCTGCACAGGAAAATATTAAGCAGGTACTTTCGGAGTACTACTTTCCAAAGATGGCAAGAATGGCCAATGAAATAGAACAAAATTGCAAAACATGTGCTAGGGATAAATATGATAGACACCCCAAAAAACAGGAGCTTGGGGAGACACCGATCTCCTCACATGTAGGAGAGATGTTACATATAGACATTTTCTCCACTGACAGGAAATACTTTCTAACTTGCTTCGACAAGTTCTCTAAGTTTGCTATTGTCCAACCGATCCCCTCAAGAACCATTGTGGATCTGAAGCCAGCTCTAATGCAACTAATGAATTTTTTTCCGTCATTGAATTCTAATGAAACCGTCATTGAATTCAGAGACCATAGTGACCATGCTCCCAAACAACTATGGGGTCAGCATTTCAATTGCACAACCATTGCATAGCATTTCGAATGGGCAGGTTGAGCGCTTTCACAGCACTCTGTTAGAGCTATAAAGACGATGCTCAGAGCTAGGGAGAACACGAATCGGCAGAATAGGGTCTTCGACGTTGGTGACAAAGTTTTGGTCAAGTCCAATCGACGGCTCGGAAACAAACTCACACCTTTATGTGGTGAGAAGGCAGTGGAAGCAGACCTGGGGACCGAGGTCCTCATTAGAGGGAGGGTGGTCCACAAGGACAACCTAAGGTGACTCCCTTGTTTTTCTTTTACACCTTTTTTTAAGCCACTAGGCAAACTCGTATAAGTTAGATATAGTTGTTCAACTTACCTCTAGCCACTTGGCATAGTTTAGAGCATTCTAGGTTTACTGCAATGCAATTAATATATGCCAATAATAGACAAGTAGAAATAAACACTAGAGTTCAGGACCAGCTTAACCAATTAACAATCACTGTCAACAGAATTCTTTGGATAGCCAAAAACTCACAAGTTGACACTAGCCATTTATTTGAAACACTACTGTCTAGAAACAGAATACTAATGATGGAGTTGCAAAATTTAATGCTTGCTATTACTATTGCAAAAGCTAACATTGTTAGCCCAAACATTTTGGACCACTCAGACTTGAAATCAATTTGGCTAGAGGAACCCACCAACACTCCCATAGGAGGTCTTATGTCCGTTGCGTCCGTAAAAGTTCTTCAATCCATTTACACCATACACTTTATAATCAAGTTTCCTAAGATTAAAAGAGCTTGCAGAAAAATCACGATTTATCCTGTCATCCACAAGAACTTCATAGTGCGATTGCTTGACAACGTCATATCCGAATGCGATGGAGAAACCCACACACTGCAGAGTTGCGCCGCTTCACCTGAACCCACATTTTGTCGTCTGGCTTTAAAAAGTAAGAGTAGTCAAAATAGAGTCCCGGGTATTGCCAATTTTCCCTTGCTGAACATCACTGTCACCCAAGATGTCCTCAGCCTCCCTTACCTTCATCGTTTGAATGAACGTAATCTGGAGGTGATACAGCAATTCGAGAAAAACGCCGGAACTGATCAAGCTTATCGTGTGACATTCATCATTGCAGCCATATGCTGTGCTTTAATCTGCATTGGCCTCACTCTTTGTCGAATCATTGGAGCAAAGAAGTCTGCAAAACGGTTACGAGAAGTCGTCGCCGGGATTGTGTCGGCCGAGGACGGCCTTATACTTGAAGGGGCAGTAGTTACAAATAACACTTAATATAGGATATTTCATAAGTTTATAATCAGCCCTCGCAATCGCAACTTTACAGTTGTATCAGCGCGCTATAGCTGCAATGGTCAGCAACGGTAATCGGACACTTTTGCTTTGCTTCGGGAGTTTCCGTTAGATTTGCTGGGTCGGCTTGCCGACCATGACATTGTGGCGTGATGCGAGTTTTGGCTTAGCTTAAGTGAAATATTCTGTGTATTAAGAAGTCAGTTTTGAGTACAGCGCTCTTCCGATAAGTCGCTTCAATAAATATTCACTTGGCCGTTAAATAATTTGATTTATTGTCTGAGCACGAGGCCAGCAATAAGAGGTACAGATCGCCTCTCAACCTAATCTTCACCGGCAACAGGACTGGAGAATATTAATTGGCGCCCAACTAATGGTCGGACTCCACAACCAATAACAACTAAAACAGCAGCACAAGAGCTGCAACAACCGACAGCAATTAAGACAGCAGCGCGGGAGCTGCGAGAGACGAACCTTATAGAGCAATTTTTTTTGTGTTAGTTGAATCATGTAAGTGGATACTCTAGTCAAAATTTTTCTTCAAATACAAAAGTTTTAATTTTTTGTAAAAATTAGTAAGTACTTGTGAGTATTTTATATTGCAACAGATTTTAATTAATAACAGTAATCTGAACCAGGTTTCTGAAACACGTGAGAGTGACTGCTTTGAGAATTCTAGTTGAAACAATTCATCATCCAGGTCGTTATAAGCTTTGAGTACTTTGAGTTACTTTCTATGTGTCTAAAATTGTGCTATAACAATACATACAGTTCTCGTGGTTCAGAGCTACGACGTAATTCGATCCATCTTTTGACGGCCCGTTTTGCTTTTCGCGGCCACTGGCCTGCGCATGTCTCAGTTCAGCCAGTATAGAAAACCTCGCATGCAGTCTAGCGACTCAGATTCCGACTGTGACATTCGCATCGGAGCCACGGCTACAAGACTTCTCTCTGCGGTTCCCCGCCGTTAGGTAAAATGGATCCAGATCAGCTTAGGGAAATAATAAGGTCGAGCAGAGGGAGCGAGCATTGACTCAAAGAATTAATGAGTTGGCTCAACAAATAGCAGCAGCAAACGTTGCCGCCACACAAGTAGTAGCATATGCTGCTATAGGAATTATAAACGACATTCGCTGTGACGAGCCACTAGATGCCGAGTACAGGAAGCTTATGTATCTTGGAGGCAGGCAGCATTAGCCGCTTACGAGATCTTCAGACCACATAATGGCAGTTCTCGTCATTACCAGGTTGTTATCATTATAAGAAGCAAGATCAGGGGCCCCGCAGACGCGGTGCTGGCCTCATTTGGTACTGTATTGAAATTTGATGCGATAATAAATCGCCTAGATTTCACATAAAGTGGCAAGAGACCAATTCATGTCATTGAACAGGAATTAGGTACCTTGAGGCAAGGTGGCCTGTCCCTGCTTCAATATTACGACGAGGTTGAAAAGAAACTCGCTCCTCTCACTAACAAAGTTAATTTGTCATATGAGCCGGCTTTAGCAAAGGGCCTATGTGGAAAATTCCGAGATGATGCGTTGCGTGTGTTCATATCGGGTCTCAAGCGCAGTCTTACAGATGTGCTCGTTGCAGCAAAGCCCGGTGACTTGCCTTCAGCGCTAGCTCTCCCGCAAGAAGTTGAGTCAAATCATGAAAGGTACGCATTCGCGGCTAATTTCGCAAGAAGTCTAGAGGACAAAGAGCGCAAGCCGCATGCAAAAGCGCAGGGTCACCATCAGGAGAGGCATTCGCAACAAGCCGAAACGCAAGCTAGCGGTACCAAGAATCCACACTTTAGCAAGCAAAGTAAGGCCCCAGTGCAGACGGACCAACGAAGCAGCAGGCAGCATAATAATAGTGGCGCACTGGTGCCCATGGAGGTCGATCCTTCCTTCCCAAGGGTTTTGCAGCCCACTGAGGCTCCTGTTTACCCGAATAGGAAGAACCTCGCATCCGACCGCACAGGCGGTCAGAGAAATCAGGATTGAAGTCAGATTGAATCACGTCACGCAAGACGCGGGACAGGGAGCAGAGGCGTACGCTGATGCCGCCTCTAGCGCGGGCGCGGCCAAGAATTTAATTCGGCCCCATGAAGGGTTAAAAGGCGTCCACTCTGTAGAGTCCCCCTTCAAAATTCATTCCATTCACGGCGAGACACAAATTACACAATAATTTGTTACAATGTTTGGGTTGAAGGCAACCTTTTTTATTCTGCCGGACTTGTCAACTTTTGACGGGATTGTAGGCCTTGACCTGCTAAAGCAGGCAGCTGCTTCGCTTTGTCTAGCTTCAGGACACGGAGGTCGAACAAATCACCTTCCACACGTGCAAAAATGTAAATTTCACAAATGTAGACTGTGCAGAGGCATCCCCATTAGCTAGAAGTTCCTTTTTGAAAAAGCTTAAGACCAGACAAAAGGCCTTTGCAGACACAGACGAGGCGTTGCGTATAACACATCAGTCGTGGATACCATTAGAACCACAGATGAGCAACCGATCTATGCCAAGCTTTACCCATATCCAATGGGAGCAGCTGATTTCGTTAATAAAGAAATCAAAGATCTGCTAAAAAATGGTATAATTCAAAAGTCAGTCTCTCCCTACAATAACGCAATATGGGTAGTAGACAAGAAGGGCACTGATGAAGCGGGCAATAGGAAAATGAGGTTGGTAATGGACTTTCGTAAACTTAACGAAAGAACCGTGCCTGACAAATACCCTATGCCAAATATATCAATGATATTGGGGAATTTGGGAAGAGCCAAATTCTTTTCAACATTAGACCTCAAGTCTGGTTATCACCAGATCATACTCGTAGAACGCGACCGCGAAAAAACCTCTTTCTCTGTAAACGGGGGGAAATACGAGTTCAAAAGGCTCCCCTTTGGATTAAAGAATGCAGCAAGCATCTTCCAAAGAACCATCGACGACATACTGCGAGAGCAGATTGGCAAATTTTGCTATGTTTATGTCGATGACGTAATCATCTTTTCAGAAGATGAGGACTCCCACATTAAACACGTGGATTGTGTCCTAAAAAGCTTACACGAAGCAAACATGAGGGTCTCCGTCGAAAAGTCACGATTTTTTAAGAAAAGCGTGAACTTTCTTGGTTTCATAGTCACCAGCACTGCCGCCACGACGGATCCTGAAAAGGTTAAGGCAATACAGGAGTATGCAGAACCTAAAACACTGTTCGAGGTCAGATCATTTCTAGGCCTCGCAAGTTATTACAGATGTTTCATTAGGGACTTCGCCGCAATAGCAAGACCCATCTCCAAAATTTTGAAGGGTGAAAATGGAACAGTCAGTAAGCATAGGTCCAGTAGGTACAGTCTTGTCTCAAGAGGGTCGTCCTATAACAATGATTTCAAGAACATTGAAGGACAGCGAGGTAAACTATGCGACAAATGAGAGAGAGTTATTGGCCATCGTATGGTCACTTGCCAAGTTAAGGCACTATTTGTATGGGGTGAAAGACATTAACTGACCATCAACCCTTGACCTTCGCAGTTTCGGAATCCAATCCAAATGCGAAGATCAAAAGGTGGAAAGCGCGCATTGACGAGTTTAATGCACGTATCTTCCATAAACCCGGCAAGGACAATCTGGTTGCGGATGCCTTGTCAAGACAGCAGCTCAACGCTGTGAATAAAAAAAAAATAGAGTCCTGCGCAGCAACGATCCACAGTGAGGTATCTCTCACCAACACCATTGAGACAACAGACAAACCCTTGAATTGTTTTCAAACCCAAATAGTGCTAGAAGAAGCGCGTTTACCCTTAAAAAAAAATGTTATTCTTTTTGGAAATAAGACGAGCTCGAAGATGTAGTTTCACCCAAATGCGTAAATGCTATCCACTGTAACTTACACACGCTTGCAATGATACAAGATTCATTGGTTCGTAGATACCCGGCCACAAAGTTGTGGCATTGCAAAAATCGCGAAGTGGATGTATTTGCGGTGGGAGAGAGAAGGGAAATCCTCACAGCCGAGCACAATAGGGCCCATAGGTCTGCACAGGAAAATATTAAGCAGGTACTTTCGGAGTACTACTTTCCAAAGATGGCAAGAATGGCCAATGAAATAGTACAAAATTGCAAAACATGTGCTAGGGCTAAATATGATAGACACCCCAAAAAACAGGAGCTTGAGGAGACACCGATCCCCTCACATGTAGGAGAGATGTTACATATAGACATTTTCTCCACTGACAGGAAATACTTTCTAGCTTGCATCGACAAGTTCTCTAAGTTTGCTATTGTCCAACCGATCCCCTCAAGAACCATTGTGGATCTGAAGCCAGCTCTAATGCAACTAATGAATTTTTTTCCGTCATTGAATTCTAATGAAACCGTCATTGAATTCAGAGACCATAGTGACCATGCTCGCAAACGACTATGGGGTCAGCATTTCAAATGCACAACCATTGCATAGCATCTCGAATGGACAGCACTCTGTTAGAGCTATCCAGATGCCTAAAGATCGAAAAAGGCATAAATGACACCGTAGAAGTCATTTTACAATAAGTCGATCCATTCGGTCACCGACCAGAGACCAGTAAATGTGGTTCAGGCGCACCCAGATGAGCCACAAGAAAAAATACAAGAACAGATCTGAAACGCTCAGACGATGCTCAGAGCTAGGGAGAACCCGAATCGGCAGAATAGGGTCTTCGACGTTGGTAACAAAGTTTTGGTCAAGTCCAATCGACGGCTCGGAAACAAACTCACACCTTTATGTGATGAGAAGGCAGTGGAAGCAGACCTGGGGACCGAGGTCCTCATTAGAGGGAGGGTGGTCCACAAGGACAACCTAAGGTGACTCCCTTGTTTTTCTTTTACACCTTTTTTTAAGCCACTAGGCAAACTCGTATAAGTTAGATATAGTTGTTCAACTTACCTCTAGCCACTTGGCATAGTTTAGAGCATTCTAGGTTTACTGCAATGCAATTAATATATGCCAATAATAGACAAGTAGAAATAAACACTAGAGTTCAGGACCAGCTTAACCAATTAACAATCACTGTCAACAGAATTCTTTGGATAGCCAAAAACTCACAAGTTGACACTAGCCATTTATTTGAAACACTACTGTCTAGAAACAGAATACTAATGATGGAGTTGCAAAATTTAATGCTTGCTATTACTATTGCAAAAGCTAACATTGTTAGCCCAAACATTTTGGACCACTCAGACTTGAAATCAATTTGGCTAGAGGAACCCACCAACACTCCCATAGGAGGTCTTATGTCCGTTGCGTCCGTAAAAGTTCTTCAATCCATTTACACCATACACTTTATAATCAAGTTTCCTAAGATTAAAAGAGCTTGCAGAAAAATCACGATTTATCCTGTCATCCACAAGAACTTCATAGTGCGATTGCTTGACAACGTCATATCCGAATGCGATGGAGAAACCCACACACTGCAGAGTTGCGCCGCTTCACCTGAACCCACATTTTGTCGTCTGGCTTTAAAAAGTAAGAGTAGTCAAAATAGAGTCCCGGGTATTGCCAATTTTCCCTTGCTGAACATCACTGTCACCCAAGATGTCCTCAGCCTCCCTTACCTTCATCGTTTGAATGAACGTAATCTGGAGGTGATACAGCAATTCGAGAAAAACGCCGGAACTGATCAAGCTTATCGTGTGACATTCATCATTGCAGCCATATGCTGTGCTTTAATCTGCATTGGCCTCACTCTTTGTCGAATCATTGGAGCAAAGAAGTCTGCAAAACGGTTACGAGAAGTCGTCGCCGGGATTGTGTCGGCCGAGGACGGCCTTATACTTGAAGGGGCAGTAGTTACAAATAACACTTAATATAGGATATTTCATAAGTTTATAATCAGCCCTCGCAATCGCAACTTTACAGTTGTATCAGCGCGCTATAGCTGCAATGGTCAGCAACGGTAATCGGACACTTTTGCTTTGCTTCGGGAGTTTCCGTTAGATTTGCTGGGTCGGCTTGCCGACCATGACATTGTGGCGTGATGCGAGTTTTGGCTTAGCTTAAGTGAAATATTCTGTGTATTAAAAAGTCAGTTTTGAGTACAGCGCTCTTCCGATAAGTCGCTTAAATAAATATTCACTCCGTTAAATAATTTGTTTTATTGTCTGAGCACGAGGCCAGCAATAAGAAGTACAGTTCGCCTCTCAACCTAATCTTCACCCGCAACAGGACTGGAGAATATTAATTGGCGCCCAACTAGTGGTCGGACTCCACAACCAATAACAACTAAAACAGCAACACAGGAGCTGCAACAACCGACAGCAATTAAGACAGCAGCGCGGGAGCTGCGAGAGACGAACCTTATAGAGAAATTTTTTTTTGTGTTAGTTGAATCATGTAAGTGGATACTCTAGTCAAAATTTTTCTTCAAATACAAAAGTTTTAATTTTTTGTAAAAATTAGTAAGTACTTGTGAGTATTTTATATTGCAACAGATCTTAATTAATAACAATAATGTGAACCAGGTTTCTGAAACACGTGAGAGTGACTGCTTTGAGAATTCTAGTTGAAACAATTCATCATCCAGGTCGTTATAAGATTACTTTGTGTTACTTTCTATGTGTCTAAAATGGTGCTATAACAATACATACAGTTCTCGTGGTTCAGAGCTACGACGTAATTCGATCCATCTTTTGACGGCCCGTTTTGCTTTTCGCGGCCACTGGCCTGCGCATGTCTCAGTTCAGCCAGTATAGAAAACCTCGCATGCAGTCTAGCGACTCAGATTCCGACTGTGACATTCGCATCGGAGCCGCGGCTACAAGACTTCTTTCTGCGGTTCCCCCCCGTTAGGTAAAATGGATCCAGATCAGCTTAGGGAAATAATAAGGTCGAGCAGAGGGAGCGAGCATTGACTCAAAGAATTAATGAGTTGGCTCAACAAATAGCAGCAGCAAACGTTGCCGCCCCACAAGTAGTAGCATATGCTGCTATAGGAATTATAAACGACATTCGCTGTGACGAGCCACTAGATGCCGAGTACAGGAAGCTTATGTATCTTGGAGGCAGGCAGCATTAGCCGCTTACGAGATCTTCAGACCACATAATGGCAGTTCTCGTCATTACCAGGTTGTTATCATTATAAGAAGCAAGATCAGGGGCCCCGCAGACGCGGTGCTGGCCTCATTTGGTACTGTATTGAATTTTGATGCGATAACAAATCGCCTAGATTTCACATACAGTGACAAGAGACCAATTCATGTCATTGAACAGGAATTAGGTACCTTGAGGCAAGGTGGCCTGTCCCTGCTTCAATATTATGACGAGGTTGAGAAGAAACTCGCTCTTCTCACTAACAAAGTTAATATGTCATATGAGCCGGCTTTAGCAAAGGGCCTATGTGAAAAATTCCGAGATGATGCGTTGGGTCAACTTACCTCTAGCCACTTGGCATAGTTTAGAGCATTCTAGGTTTACTGCAATGCAATTAATATATGCCAATAATAGACAAGTAGAAATAAACACTAGAGTTCAGGACCAGCTTAACCAATTAACAATCACTGTCAACAGAATTCTTTGGATAGCCAAAAACTCACAAGTTGACACTAGCCATTTATTTGAAACACTACTGTCTAGAAACAGAATGCTAATGATGGAGTTGCAAAATTTAATGCTTGCTATTACTATTGCAAAAGCTAACATTGTTAGCCCAAACATTTTGGACCACTCAGACTTGAAATCAATTTGGCTAGAGGAACCCACCAACACTCCCATAGGAGGTCTTATGTCCGTTGCGTCCGTAAAAGTTCTTCAATCCATTTACACCATACACTTTATAATCAAGTTTCCTAAGATTAAAAGAGCTTGCAGAAAAATCACGATTTATCCTGTCATCCACAAGAACTTCATAGTGCGATTGCTTGACAACGTCATATCCGAATGCGATGGAGAAACCCACACGCTGCAGAGTTGCGCCGCTTCACCTGAACCCACATTTTGTCGTCTGGCTTTAAAAAGTAAGAGTAGTAAAAATAGAGTCCCGGGTATTGCCAATTCTCCCTTGCTGAATCACTGTCACCCAAGATGTCCTCAGCCTCCCTTACCTTCATCGTTTGAATGAACGTAATCTGGAGGTGATACAGCAATTCGAGAAAAACGCCGGAACTGATCAAGCTTATCGTGTGACATTCATCATTGCAGCCATATGTTGTGCTTTAATGTGCATTGGCCTCACTCTTTGTCGAATCATCGGAGCAAAGAAGTCTGCAAAACGGTTACGAGAAGTCGTGGCCGGGATTGGGTCGGCCGAGGACGGCCTTATACTTGAAGGGGCAGTAGTTAACAAATAACACTTAATATAGGATATTTCATAAGTTTATAATCAGCCCTCGCAATCGCAACTTTACAGTTGTATCAGCGCGCTATAGCTGCAATGGTCAGCAACGGTAATCGGACACTTTTGCTTTGCTTCGGGAGTTTCCGTTAGATTTGCTGGGTCGGCTTGCCGACCATGACATTGTGGCGTGATGCGAGTTTTGGCTTAGCTTAAGTGAAATATTCTGTGTATTAAGAAGTCAGTTTTGAGTACAGCGCTCTTCCGATAAGTCGCTTCAATAAATATTCACTTGGCCGTTAAATAATTTGATTTATTGTCTGAGCACGAGGCCAGCAATAAGAGGTACAGATCGCCTCTCAACCTAATCTTCACCGGCAACAGGACTGGAGAATATTAATTGGCGCCCAACTAATGGTCGGACTCCACAACCAATAACAACTAAAACAGCAACACAGGAGCTGCAACAACCGACAGCAATTAAGACAGCAGCGCGGGAGCTGCGAGAGACGAACCTTATAGAGAAATTTTTTTTTGTGTTAGTTGAATCATGTAAGTGGATACTCTAGTCAAAATTTTTCTTCAAATACAAAAGTTTTAATTTTTTGTAAAAATTAGTAAGTACTTGTGAGTATTTTATATTGCAACAGATCTTAATTAATAACAGTAATCTGAACCAGGTTTCTGAAACACGTGAGAGTGACTGCTTTGAGAATTCTAGTTGAAACAATTCATCATCCAGGTCGTTATAAGCTTTGAGTACTTTGAGTTACTTTCTATGTGTCTAAAATTGTGCTATAACAATACATACAGTTCTCGTGGTTCAGAGCTACGACGTAATTCGATCCATCTTTTGACGGCCCGTTTTGCTTTTCGCGTCTCAGTTCAGCCAGTATAGAAAACCTCGCATGCAGTCTAGCGACTCAGATTCCGACTGTGACATTCGCATCGGAGCCGCGGCTACAAGACTTCTCCCTGCGGTTCCCCCCCGTTAGGTAAAATGGATCCAGATCAGCTTAGGGAAATAATAAGGTCGGCTGTCAGCAATGCTTTAGCTGAACAGGCCGCTGCAAACGAGCAGAGGGAGCGATCATTGACTCAAAGAATTAATGAGTTGGCTCAACAAATAGCAGCAGCAAATGTTGCCGCCCCACAAGTAGTAGCATATGCTGCTATAGGAATTAGAAACGAGTTTGCAGGAGTACAGGAAGCTTATGTATCTTGGAGGCAGGCAGCATTAGCCGCTTACGAGATCTTCAGACCACATAATGGCAGTTCTCGTCATTACCAGGTTGTTATCATTATAAGAAGCAAGATCAGGGGCCCCGCAGACGCGGTGCTGGCCTCATTTGGTACTGTATTGAATTTTGATGCGATAATAAATCGCCTAGATTTCACATACAGTGACAAGAGACCAATTCATGTCATTGAACAGGAATTAGGTACCTTGAGGCAAGGTGGCCTGTCCCTGCTTCAATATTACGACGAGGTTGAGAAGAAACTCGCTCTTCTCACTAACAAAGTTAATATGTCATATGAGCCGGCTTTAGCAAAGGGCCTATGTGAAAAATTCCGAGATGATGGGTTGCGTGTGTCCATATCGGGTCTCAAGCGCAGTCTTACAGATGTGCTCGTTGCACCAAAGCCCAGAGACTTGCCTTCAGCGCTAGCTCTCGCGCAAGAAGTTGAGTCAAATCATGAAAGGTACGCATTCGCGGCTAATTTCGCAAGAAGTCTAGAGGACAAAGAGCGCAAGCCGCATGCAAAAGCGCAGGGTCACCAACAGGAGAGGCATTCGCAACAAGCCGAAACGCAAGCTAGCGGTACCAAGAATCCACACTTTAGCAAGCAAAGTAAGGCCCCAGTGCAGACGGACCAACGAAGCAGCAGGCAGCATAATAATAATGGCGCACTGGTGCCCATGCAGGTCAATCCTTCCTTCCCAAGGGTTTTGCAGCCCACTGATGCCCCTGTTTACGCGAATAGGAAGAACCCCGCATCCGACCGCACAGGCGGTCAGAGAAATCAGGAATGATTGAATCACGTCACGCAAGACGCGGGACAGGGAGCAGAGGCGTACGCTGATGCCGCCTCTAGCGCAGCGGCACAAATCAATGACGATGCTAGTTATGACTCTGATGCCCTAAATTTTTTAGGAGTAAATCCCTGCTACCCGTCATCAGACAAAGAATAGCAGGGACTCACATGCGATTCCTCATAGACACGGGCGCGACCAAGAATTTCATTCGGCCACATGAAGGGTTAAAAGGCGTCCACTCTGTAGAGTCCCCTTTCAAAATTCACTCCATTCACGGCGAGACACAAATTACACAATAATTTGTTACAATGTTTGGGTTAAAGGCAACCTTTTTTATTCTGCCGGACTTGTCAACTTTTGACGGGATTGTAGGCCTTGACCTGCTAAAGCAGGCAGCTGCTTCGCTTTGTCTAGCTTCAGGACACGGAGGTCGAACAAATCACCTTCCACATGTGCAAAAATGTAAATTTCACAAATGTAGACTGTGCAGAGGCATCCCCATTAGCTAGAAGTTCCTATTTGAAAATGCTAAAGACCAGACAAAAGGCCTTTGCAGACCCAGACGAGGCGTTGCGTATAACACATCAGTCGTGGATACCATTAGAACCACAGATGAGCAACCGATCTATGCCAAGCTTTACCCATATCCAATGGGAGCAGCTGATTTCGTTAATAAAGAAATCAAAGATCTGCTAAAAAATGATATAATTCAAAAGTCAGTCTCTCCCTACAATAACCCAATATGGGTAGTAGACAAGAAGGGCACTGATGAAGCGGGCAATAGGAAAATGAGGTTGGTAATGGACTTTCGTAAACTTAACGAAAGAACCGTGCCTGACAAATACCCTATGCCAAATATATCAATGATATTGGGGAATTTGGGAAGAGCCAAATTCTTTTCAACAAGTCTGGTTATCACCAGATCATACTCGCAGAACGCGACCGCGAAAAAACCTCTTTGTCTGTAAACGGGGGGAAATACGAGTTCAAAAGGCTCCCCTTTGGATTAAAGAATGCAGCAAGCATCTTCCAAAGAACCATCGACGACATACTGCGAGAGCAGATTGGCAAATTTTGCTATGTTTATGTCGATGACGTAATCATCTTTTCAGAAGATGAGGACTCCCACATTAAACACGTGGATTGTGTCCTAAAAAGCTTACACGAAGCAAACATGAGGGTCTCCGTCGAAAAGTCACGATTTTTTAAGAAAAGCGTGAACTTTCTTGGTTTCATAGTCACCAGCACTGCCGCCACGACGGATCCTGAAAAGGTTAAGGCAATACAGGAGTATGCAGAACCTAAAACACTGTTCGAGGTCAGATCATTTCTAGGCCTCGCAAGTTATTACAGATGTTTCATTAGGGACTTCCCCGCAATAGCAAGACCCATTTCCAAAATTTTGAAGGGTGAAAATGGAACAGTCAGTAAGCATAGGTCCAGTAGGTACAGTCTTGTCTCAAGAGGGTCGTCCTATAACAATGATTTCAAGAACATTGAAGGACAGCGAGGTAAACTATGCGACAAATGAGAGAGAGTTATTGGCCATCGTATGGTCACTTGCCAAGTTAAGGCACTATTTGTATGGGGTGAAAGACATTAATATCTTCACTGACCATCAACCCTTGACCTTCGCAGTTTCGGAATCCAATCCAAGTGCGAAGATCAAAAGGTGGAAAGCGCGCATTGACAAGTTTAATGCACGTATCTTCCATAAACCCCGCAAGGACAATCTGGTTGCGGATGCCTTGTCAAGACAGCAGCTCAACGCTGTGAATAAAAAAAAAATAGAGTCCTGCGCAGCAACGATCCACAGTGAGGTATCTCTCACCAACACCATTGAGACAACAGACAAACCCTTGAATTGTTTTCAAAACCAAATAGTGCTAGAAGAGGCGCGTTTACCCTTAAAAAAAAGTTTTATTCTTTTTGGAAATAAGACGAGCTCGAAGATGTAGTTTCACCCAAATGCGTAAATGCTCTTGACTGTAACTTACACACGCTTGCAATGGTACAAGATTCATTGGTACGTAGATACCCGGCCACAAAGTTCTGGCATTGCATCCGAGCACAATAGGGCCCATAGGTCTGCACAGGAAAATATTAAGCAGGTACTTTCGGAGTACTACTTTCCAAAGATGGCAAGAATGGCCAATGAAATAGAACAAAATTGCAAAACATGTGCTAGGGATAAATATGATAGACACCCCAAAAAACAGGAGCTTGGGGAGACACCGATCTCCTCACATGTAGGAGAGATGTTACATATAGACATTTTCTCCACTGACAGGAAATACTTTCTAACTTGCATGGACAAGTTCTCTAAGTTTGCTATTGTCCAACCGATCCCCTCAAGAACCATTGTGGATCTGAAGCCAGCTCTAATGCAACTAATGAATTTTTTTCCGTCATTGAATTCTAATGAAACCGTCATTGAATTCAGAGACCATAGTGACCATGCTCGCAAACGACTATGGGGTCAGCATTTCAAATGCACAACCATTGCATAGCATTTCGAATGGGCAGGTTGAGCGCTTTCACAGCACTCTGTTAGAGCTATCCAGATGCCTAAAGATCGATAAAGGCATAAATGACACCGTAGAAGTCATTTTATAATAAGTCGATCCATTCGGTCACCGACCAGAGACCAGTTGATGTGGTTCAGGCGCACCCAGATGAGCCACAAGAAAAAATACAAGAAAAGATCAGAAACGCTCAGACGATGCTCAGAGCTAGGGAGAACGCGAATCGGCTGAATAGGGTCTTCGACGTTGGTGACAAAGTTTTGGTCAAGTCCAATCGACGGCTCGGAAACAAACTCACACCTTTATGTGATGAGAAGGCAGTGGAAGCAGACCTGGGGACCGAGGTCCTCATTAGAGGGACGATGGTCCACAAGGACAACCTAAGGTGACTCCCCTGTTTTTCGTTTACACCTTTTTTAAGCCACTAGGCAAACTCGTATAAGTTAGATATAGTTGTTCAACTGACCTCTAGCCACTTCGCATAGTTTAGGTAGTTCTAGGTTTACTGCAATGCAATTAATATATGCCAAAATGGACAAGTAGAAATAAACACTAGAGTTCAGGACCAGCTTAACCAATTAACAATCACTGTCAACAGAATTCTCTGGATAGCTAAAAATTCACAAGTTGACAATAGCCATTTATTTGAAACACTACTGTCTAGAAACAGAATGCTAATGATGAAGTTGCAAAATTTAATGCTTGCTATTACTATTGCAAAAGCTAACATTGTTAGCCCAAACATTTTGGACCACTCAGATTTGAAATCAATTTGGCTAGAGGAACCCACCAACACTCCAATAGGAGGTCTTATGTCCGTTGCGTCCGTAAAAGTTCTTCAATCCATTTACACCATACACTTTATAATCAAGTTCCCAAAGATTAAAAGAGCTTGCAGAAAAATCACGATTTATCCTGTCATCCACAAGAACTTCATAGTGCGATTGCTTGACAACGTCATATCCGAATGCGATGGAGAAACCCACACACTGCAGAGTTGCGCCGCTTCACCTGAACCCACATTTTGTCGTCTGGCTTTAAAAAGTTCATGTGCCAAAAAGCTCCATGCAGGTGGCACGGCACACTGCGAAATCCAGCCGAGCAACCTGGAGATAATCACCCATGTAGATGACGGATGACATCATCCGCAATAACGGGTCCGCAAGGATTCAGGTGGACAACGGCACTGAGATCCAGGTACGAGGCACGCATCTCATCAAGTTCGGAGACCGAGTCGCAATTAACGGGACTCTGTTTTACAATCACAACAACGTACGCAATAGAGTCCCGGGTATTGCCAATTCTCCCTTGCTGAACATCACTGTCACCCAAGATGTCCTCAGCCTCCCTTACCTTCATCGTTTGAATGAACGTAGTCTAGAGGTGATACAGCAATTCGAGAAAAACGCCGGAACTGATCAAGCTTATCGTGTGACATTCATCATTGCAGCCATATGCTGTGCTTTAATGTGCATTGGCCTCACTCTTTGTCGAATCATCGGAGCAAAGAAGTCTGCAAAACGGTTACGAGAAGTCGTCGCCGGGATTGGGTCGGCCGATGACGGCCTTATACTTGAAGGGGCAGTAGTTAACAAATAACACTTAATATAGGATATTTCATAAGTTTATAATCAGCCCTCGCAATTGCAACTTTACAGTTGTATCAGCGCGCTATAGCTGCAATGGTCAGCAACGGTAATCGGACACTTTTGCTTTGCTTCGGGACTTTCCGTTAGATTTGCTGGTCGGCTCTTCCGATAAGTCGCTTAAATAAATACTCACTCAGGCACTTGGCCGTTAAATAATTTGATTTATTGTCTGAGCACGAGGCCAGCAATAAGAGGTACAGTTCGCCTCTCAACCTAATCTTCACCCGCAACAGGACTGGAGAATATTAATTGGTGCCCAACTAGTGGTCGGACTCCACAACCAATAACAACTAAAACAGCAACACAGGAGCTGCAACAACCGACAGCAATTAAGACAGCAGCGCGGGAGCTGCGAGAGACGAACCTTATAGAGAAATTTTTTTTTGTGTTAGTTGAATCATGTAAGTGGATACTCTAGTCAAAATTTTTCTTCAAATACAAAAGTTTTAATTTTTTGTAAAAATTAGTAAGTACTTGTGAGTATTTTATATTGCAACAGATCTTAATTAATAACAATAATGTGAACCAGGTTTCTGAAACACGTGAGAGTGACTGCTTTGAGAATTCTAGTTGAAACAATTCATCATCCAGGTCGTTATAAGATTACTTTGTGTTACTTTCTATGTGTCTAAAATTGTGCTATAACAATACATACAGTTCTCGTGGTTCAGAGCTACGACGTAATTCGATCCATCTTTTGACGGCCCGTTTTGCTTTTCGCGGCCACTGGTCTGCGCATGTCTCAGTTCAGCCAGTATAGAAAACCTCGCATGCAGTCTAGCGACTCAGATCCGACTGTGACATTCGCATCGGAGCCGCGGCTACAAGACTTCTCCATGCGGGTTCCCCCCGTTAGGTAAAATGGATCCAGATCAGCTTAGGGAAAGAATAAGGTCAGATGTAAGCAATGCTGTAGCTGAACAGGCCGCTGCAAACGAGCAGAGGGAGCGAGCATTGACTCAAAGAATTAATGAGTTGGCTCAACAAATAGCAGCAGCAAACGTTGCCGCCCCACAAGTAGTAGCATATGCTGCTATAGGAATTAGAAACGACATTCGCTGTGACGAGCCACTAGTTGCCGTTAAATGTTTACCTGAGTTTGCAGGAGTACAGGAAGCTTATATATCTTGGAGGCAGGCAGCATTAGCCGCTTACGAGATCTTTAGACCACATAATGGCAGTTCTCGTCATTACCAGGCTGTTATCATTATAAGAAACAGGATCAGGGGCCCCGCAGTCGCGGTGCTGGCCTCATTTGGTACTGTATTGAAATTTGATGCGATAATAAATCGCCTAGATTTCACATACAGTGACAAGAGACCAATTCATGTCATTGAACAGGAATTAGGTACCTTGAGGCAAGGTGGCCTGTCCCTGCTTCAATATTACGACGAGGTTGAGAAGAAACTCGCTCTTCTCACTAACAAAGTTAATATGTCATATGAGCCGGCTTTAGCAAAGGGCCTATGTGAAAAATTCCGAGATGATGCGTTGCGTGTGTTCATATCGGGTCTCAAGCGCAGTCTTACAGATGTGCTCGTTGCAGCAAACCCCAGAGACTTGCCTTCAGCGCTAGCTCTCGCGCAAGAAGTTGAGTCAAATCATGAAAGATACGCATTCGCGGCTAGTTTCGCAAGAAATCTAGAGGACAAAGAGCGCAAGCCGCATGCAAAAGCGCAGGGTCACCATCAGGAGAGGCATTCGCAACAAGCCGAAACGCAAGCTAGCGGTACCAAGAATCCACACTTTAGCAAGCAAAGTAAGGCCCCAGTGCAGACGGACCAACGAAGCAGCAGGCAGCATAATAATAATGGCGCACTGGTGCCCATGCAGGTCAATCCTTCCTTCCCAAGGGTTTTGCAGCCCACTGAGGCCCCTGTTTACGCAAATAGGAAGAACCCCGCATCCGACCGCACAGGCGGTCAGAGAAATCAGGATTGAAGTCAGATTGAATCACGTCACGCAAGACGCGGGACAGGGAGCAGAGGCGTACGCTGATGCCGCCTCTAGCGCAGCGGCACAAATCAATGACGATGCTAGTTATGACTCTGATGCCCTAAATTTTTTAGGAGTAAATCCCTGCTACCCGTCATCAGACAAAGAATAGCAGGGACTCACATGCGATTCCTCATAGACACGGGCGCGACCAAGAATTTCATTCGGCCACATGAAGGGTTAAAAGGCGTCCACTCTGTAGAGTCCCCTTTCAAAATTCATTCCATTCACGGCGAGACACAAATTACACAATAATTTGTTACAATGTTTGGGTTGAAGGCAACCTTTTTTATTCTGCCGGACTTGTCAACTTTTGATGGGATTGTAGGCCTTGACCGCTAAAGCAGGCAGCTGCTTCGCTTTGTCTAGCTTCAGGACACGGAGGTCGAACAAATCACCTTCCACATGTGCAAAAATGTAAATTTCACAAATGTAGACTGTGCAGAGGCATCCCCATTAGCTAGAAGTTCCTATTTGAAAATGCTAAAGACCAGACAAAAGGCCTTTGCAGACCCAGACGAGGCGTTGCGTATAACACATCAGTCGTGGCTACCATTAGAACCACAGATGAGCAACCGATCTATGCCAAGCTTTACCCATATCCAATGGGAGCAGCTGATTTCGTTAATAAAGAAATCAAAGATCTGCTAAAAAATGATATAATTCAAAAGTCAGTCTCTCCCTACAATAACCCAATATGGGTAGTAGACAAGAAGGGCACTGATGAAGCGGGCAATAGGAAAATGAGGTTGGTAATGGACTTTCGTAAACTTAACGAAAGAACCGTGCCTGACAAATACCCTATGCCAAATATATCAATGATATTGGGGAATTTGGGAAGAGCCAAATTCTTTTCAACATTAGACCTCAAGTCTGGTTATCACCAGATCATTCTCGCAGAACGCGACCGCGAAAAAACCTCTTTCTCTGTAAACGGGGGGAAATACCAGTTCAAAAGGCTCCCCGTTGGATTAAAGAATGCAGCAAGCATCTTCCAAAGAACCATCGACGACATACTGCGAGAGCAGATTGGCAAATTTTGCTATGTTTATGTCGATGACGTAATCATCTTTTCAGAAGATGAGGACTCCCACATTAAACACGCTAAAAAGCTTACACGAAGCAAACATGAGGGTCTCCGTCGAAAAGTCACGATTTTTTAAGAAAAGCGTGAACTTTCTTGGTTTCATAGTCACCAGCACTGCCGCCACGACGGATCCTGAAAAGGTTAAGGCAATACAGGAGTATCCAGAACCTAAAACACTGTTCGACGTCAGATCATTTCTAGGCCTCGCAAGTTATTACAGATGTTTCATTAGGGACTTCGCCGCAATAGCAAGACCCATCTCCAAAATTTTGAAGGGTGAAAATGGAACAGTCAGTAAGCATAGGTCCAGTAGGTACAGTCTTGTCTCAAGAGGGTCGTCCTATAACAATGATTTCAAGAACATTGAAGGACAGCGAGGTAAACTATGCGACAAATGAGAGAGAGTTATTGGCCATCGTATGGTCACTTGCCAAGCTAAGGCACTATTTGTATGGGGTGAAAGACATTAATATCTTCACTGACCATCAACCTTTGACCTTCGCAGTTTCGGAATCCAATCCAAATGCGAAGATCAAAAGGTGGAAAGCGCGCATTGACGAGTTTAATGCACGTATCTTCTATAAACCCGGCAAGGACAATCTGGTTGCGGATGCCTTGTCAAGACAGCAGCTCAACGCTGTGAATGAACAAGAAATTGAGTCCTGCGCAGCAACGATCCACAGTCAGGTATCTCTCACCAACACCATTGAGACAACAGACAAACCCTTGAACTGTTTTCAAAACCAAATAGTGCTAGAAAAGGCGCGTTTACCCTTAAAAAAAGTTTTATTCTTTTTGGAAATAGAAATGGAAATCGCTGCTAAACGAGCTCGAAGATGTAGTTTCACCCAAATGCGTAAATGCTCTCCACTGTAACTTACACACGCTTGCAATGATACAAGATTCATTGGTTCGTAGATACCCGGCCACAAAGTTCTGGCATTGCAAAAATCGCGTAGTGGATGTATTTGCGGTGGGAGATAGAAGGGAAATCCTCACAGCCGAGCACAATAGGGTCCATAGGTCTGCACAGGAAAATATTAAGCAGGTACTTTCGGAGTACTACTTTCCAAAGATGGCAAGAATGGCCAATGAAATAGTACAAAATTGCAAAACATGTGCTAGGGCTAAAAATGATAGACACCCCAAAAAACAGGAGCTTGTAGGAGAGATGTTACATATAGACATTTTCTCCACTGACAGGAAATACTTTCTAACTTGCATCGACAAGTTCTCTAAGTTTGCTATTGTCCAACCGATCCCCTCAAGAACCATTGTGGATCTGAAGCCAGTTCTAATGCAACTAATGAATTTTTTTCCTAAGGCCAGATCCATTTTCTGTGACAATGTACCGTCATTGAATTCAGAGACCATAGTGACCATGCTCGCAAACAACTATGGGGTCAGCATTTCAAATGCACCACCATTGCATAGCATCTCGAATGGGCAGGTTGAGCGCTTTCACAGCACCCTGTTAGAGCTAGCCAGATGCCTAAAGATCGATAAAGGCATAAATGACACCGTAGAAGTCATTTTACAATAAGTCGATCCATTCGGTCACCGACCAGAGACCAGTTGATGTGGTTCAGGCGCACCCAGATGAGCCACAAGAAAAAATACAAGAAAAGATCTGAAACGCTCAGACGATTCTCAGAGCTAGGGAGAACCCGAATCGGCAGAATAGGGTCTTCGACGTTGGTGACAAAGTTTTGGTCAAGTCCAATCGACGGCTCGGAAACAAACTCACACCTTTATGTGATGAGAAGGCAGTGGAAGCAGACCTGGGGACCGAGGTCCTCATTAGAGGGAGGGTGGTCCACAAGGACAACCTAAGGTGACTCCCTTGTTTTTCTTTTACACCTTTTTTTAAGCCACTAGGCAAACTCGTATAAGTTAGATATAGTTGTTCAACTTACCTCTAGCCACTTGGCATAGTTTAGAGCATTCTAGGTTTACTGCAATGCAATTAATATATGCCAATAATAGACAAGTAGAAATAAACACTAGAGTTCAGGACCAGCTTAACCAATTAACAATCACTGTCAACAGAATTCTCTGCATAGCCAAAAACTCACAAGTTGACACTAGCCATTTATTTGAAACACTACTGTCTAGAAACAGAATGCTAATGATGGAGTTGCAAAATTTAATGCTTGCTATTACTATTGCAAAAGCTAACATTGTTAGCCCAAACATTTTGGACCACTCAGACTTGAAATCAATTTGGCTAGAGGAACCCACCAACACTCCCATAGGAGGTCTTATGTCCGTTGCGTCCGTAAAAGTTCTTCAATCCATTTACACCATACACTTTATAATCAAGTTCCCAAAGATTAAAAGAGCTTGCAGAAAAATCACGATTTATCCTGTCATCCACAAGAACTTCATAGTGCGATTGCTTGACAACGTCATATCCGAATGCGATGGAGAAACCCACACACTGCAGAGTTGCGCCGCTTCACCTGAACCCACATTTTGTCGTCTGGCTTTAAAAAGTTCATGTGCCAAAGAGCTCCATGCAGGTGGCACGGCACACTGTGAAATCCAGCCGAGCAACCTGGAGATAATCACCCATGTAGATGACGGATGACATCATTCTCAATAACGGGTCCGCAAGGATACAGGTGGACAACGGCACTGAGATCCAGGTACGAGGCACGCATCTCATCAAGTTCGGAGACCGAGTCGCAATTAACGGGACTCTGTTTTACAATCACAACAACGTACGCAATAGAGTCCCGGGTATTGCCAATTCTCCCTTGCTGAACATCACTGTCACCCAAGATGTCCTCAGCCTCCCTTTCCTTCATCGTTTGAATGAACGTAATCTGGAAGTGATACAGCAATTCGAGAAAAACGCCGGAACTGATCAAGCTTATCGTGTGGCATTCATCATTGGTGCCATATGCTGTGCTTTAATCTGCATTGGCCTCACTCTTTGTCGAATCATCGGAGCAAAGAAGTCTGCAAAACGGTTACGAGAAGTCGTCGCCGGGATTGGGTTGGCCGAGGACGGCCTTATACTTGAAGGGGCAGTAGTTAACAAATAACACTTAATATAGGATATTTCATAAGTTTATAATCAGCCCTCGCAATCGCAATTTTACAGTTGTATCAGCGCGCTATAGCTGCAATGGTCAGCAACGGTAATCGGACACTTTTGCTTTGCTTCGGGAGTTTCCGTTAGATTTGCTGTTAGATTTGCTGGGTCGGCTTGCCATTGTGGCGTGATGCGAGTTTTGGCTTAGCTTAAGTGAAATATTCTGTGTATTAAGAAGTCAGTTTTGAGTACAGCGCTCTTCCGATAAGTCGCTTAAATAAATATTCACTCCGGCACTTGGCCGTTAAATAATTTGTTTTATTGTCTGAGCACTAGTTGCCAGCAATAAAAGGTACAGTTCGCCTCTCAACCTAATCTTCACCCGCAACAGGACTGGAGAATATTAATTTGCATTCTCCTTTGTATTTCAATTGTTTGACGGATATTAACCTAATTTTTGTTGTTTCATTCTACTTCTGTCTCTTTATCCGTTTTCCGTCCAGTGATAGCATTAATCTACGTTTCCAGCTTGTAAAGTTTCAACCATAAAGAATAGGAATTAATATAAGTTAGCACACCCATCCTCACACGAGGTTTCGTTCTCCTCCTCTCATATAACAAGTACCACTGGGGCACCACAAACGGGACCATGCCCCGCATCTCGGCCACCCATGCTACAAAGGGATCCGATTAACGCATTCTACCAGAAACGCCTAGGCGAGTATCGGGTCAAGTACCCTCCCTCGGTGTAGGTACCACAACAGGCCACATACACACCCATGCAATCTAAGTACATTGCAACCCTCATCATTTCTCACTTCCTCTAAAATACTTAGCCAAGTAAGCAACCTATATCTGTCATTTCCTGATATAAACATGTGACCCACACATGACCCATCTCGGGTCGCAACAGACACTTCACTTCCCTTTTCTAGCATAAGCACTTTTGTATTATTTTGTAAGTTATTCTTTGAATACTGCCGCTATGCAGAATTCACCGGAAGAGCTGACCCACTCTGGGGACAAGCACGTGGCCGCAACCGACGACTTGACGCCTCTGCCAGCGCCCACTTAGCATCCCGGAGTATATTTAAAGGACCACGCTCCATAGAGCGGGCAGTCTTAATCTTGACATTGTACAAGTGACATCTAACTAATATTGAATAGTGAATAAAACCAATTTATAACGTTTAATTGAGTGTTTGTATCATTATTCTCAACGAAAATCCTGAGTATCCGAGCCTTAATCCTTATCACAAGAAAGGACATGGTAAGATAATACCATTTAAGGCCATGGGAACTCGTAACTTCTATATTTGCTTTAGTACGCAAGCAACTTTTATAGAGAACGGTCGCGCACGCGCAAAGTAGTTAAAGTCGTAAAAAAAAAAGCGAACAATGTTACAGTTAAACAGTGCTCATCAAGCGAATGCAAATTAGCTGCTGTAAAGCAGCACAAACAACGACAATGACAAAGGAGGTAATGAATTTGCGTAACAACGGGAGTCCAGCAATCCACACACTAGTTGTACAGATAACGTTATCTAGGAATCCTTTAAGTATCAAGTTGCAAACTTTTGACCAATCTTAAAATTAACTTAATTTGATTAAAATAATCTTGTTTGTAAATTTTGAACACTTTTTTCAGTATGCTGCGAATATGCTAAAAATAAATGACCCAGGACTATTGAATACTCTAGGTCTCATAACTCCTGCACCAACAATTCATTCATCACTTTTTAAAATGGGAATAAAAAGGACAAGCACCTTGTCACAGAGGCCTTGGAAAAAAATACAATAATCTTACTTTTATTTCAAGCTAAAACTTAAAACAACGCAATTTTTTTAAATTTCTTATTTTTAATTATTTAAACGAAGTACTTACATTTTGATTCTAAAAAATAATTTAATTTTTGTCTGCTATTTTTATACCATACACCCATAGGGTGAAATGGTATATTAAAGTCGCCAAAATGTATGTAACAGGCAGAAGGAAGCTTTTCCGACCCCATAAAGTATATATATTCTTGATCAGTATCAACAGCTGAGTCGATCTAGCCATGTCCGTCCGTCCGTCCGTCTGTCCGTCCGTCCGTCCGTCTGTCCGTCCGTCCGTCTGTCCGTATGAACGCCTAGATCTCGGAGACTATAAGAGATAGAGCCACCAAATTTGGAATGTAGGTTCGTGTAGTATGTAGAGTGATCGAGTTTGTTTTAAATTTTTGCCACTCCCCTTTCCGCCACCGCAATTAAAAAAAAACGTTTATCTCGAAAACTTTTGCAGCTATAGACACCATATTTGGTATGCATATTTGCTTAGTAAATGCGCACATTTTGTATGTATAATAATTTTGCCACGCCCCTTTCCGCCCCCGCAATTTGAAAAACTCGATTATCTCCCGTAATTTTCTACCTTGTGAAATCAAATTTCGCATTTGATAATAATACCCAGCAAAATACCAAATTTGATCAAAATCGGACAAAAACTAGCCAAGTTATGCATAAAACCGTTTTTCCATAAGGCCGGAGTTGGCCGTTGGCGGGTGGGGCGCTAGGGTGCTCATATGCATGAGTGAGCGAGATACTAAGATATGCTTGTAAAAAGCATGTGAACAGAACTTTTTTAAAATAGGCAAATGCATTTGTTATTACAAATTTGAAATATTTGTTTTACTGGTGTATGGTATACCTAAGTCGGCGAGACGACTTACTTACTTCATTAGAATCGCCTTTATTCATAGCATAAATTCTCACTTTTCCGCTCTCACCTGCCAGAGCTGATGCAAATTTTTAAGTAGTTAAACTATTTAAAGAGAAACCAGTTGCGTTCATTTCTCTTCCAATGAAAAGTCTAAATGGGGACGCATGGAGAGAACTGAAATATACAAATATACATAGTAAATATACAGAGTAATATTAACTGGTTTTCTTTATATTTTAAAACGACGAACTTTACAGCCCGACTTTTTGCTGTAGAAGAAATCATTTAATAAATGACCGCAAACAACTTGGCTCTCCAAATGGATCCGAACTCAAATCCATGCCAAACTGGTGCGACTAAAAAGGAAAGCAAAAAAATGATTATTCACAAATATTTTTGGAATTAAAAGTTTATTGAAAAATTAGCAAATTAAAAAATGTGATAGTTTCTCGTGATAAAACCAGCTACAGAGCCTTATCAGGTACTGTAAGAACTGATCAGGTAACCAATCCTGTAACGGGATGGCTCATGAGCTCACATTTACCAATTTTTTTAACTTGACCCTTACTAAGTCCAGGAACCCCGAAAAACAGTTATTTATACTTTTTCTTTACATAAACATCATCGATAAGAAAACGTTTCAAACGCAATCAGAAAGTGATGTCAGTAAGTCGTCTCGCCGACGATGCACCAGGGCACAAAATATTTTAAATGTTATTTCTTTTGTTGAAGAACTGACTATTAGTTAAAACAAAAGAAACACCGCTTTTATATGTTTATATATCTTCATTTATATTAAACACTTGAACTTAAGTTTTGGCAACACCAGCAACCACGTTTTATATTTGCAGAAAAAAGTAAAAAAATAATCGTCAGTGTGACCAAACTTCATATCATTTAAAAAACTTAATCTAGTATTGTAAAGTGTAATTTTTGTAAGTGGAATTGGAGTATTCCAACACGCCCCCTCAAAAATTACATTATTTAATAAACAGAAATTAATTCAAAACTTAACTACTGATTGCTGTGGTTGGTGTGCCATCTGGGAAGTCTTATGTGATCCAGCATTTACTCTAAGGATACAGGGAAAACCCAGAAAAACCTGTATCGGATCAACTAAAAAAAAAATGTTTACAAATTAAAAATATAAATTCATTAGCATGTTTTACAACTCAACAATTCAAAGAGTCGTAAACTAAATTAAATAAACAAAAAAAAATTAAATTCTTTGGCATCGAGGAACAATCGATTTGTTCAGTTGTCTTCGAGGAGTCCCAATTTCTTCCGGAATTGTACAAACTTTCCGACTAGCAGCGGCTTTGTAAAGATGTCAGCAACTTGGTTTTCTGTAGGAATATACTCAAGAACAATGATATTATTTTCCACTTGATTTTCCACAGATACATCCCTGATTATCTTCATAAATTTTTATTGGTTTTTCTAAATTAATATTTACGCTGTTCATTAGGGACTTTAGCCATAACGCTTTTCTTTCAGCTTCAAACAGGGCCATATACTCAGCTTCAGTAGATGAAGCTGCTACTGAGTTTTGTTTCTTGGTGTTCCAACAAATCAGATTGGAATCAAATACTTTAAACAAAAAACCTGTGGTACTCTTCCTATCAATCTCATTCCCACCCCAGTCAGAGTCTACATATCCAACTAGGATATTTTCAAAAGTTTCATTCTTATTAAAAACCAACTTCATATTGACACTTCCTTTTAAGTATCTAAGAACCCTCTTTAAACATTGCCATAACTCTGAGTTATTCTTACTACTATAACTACTCAGAATATTTATTGCAGTAGACAAATCAGGGCGTGTGCACAGCATGATGTACAATAAACACCCAATAAGATTTCGACATGGTGCTCCACAATCTTCATCTGAATTAAGCAGTTCATACAGCAGTACATATATATTTGATTTAACATCGCCTTTGTCTAAAATGTAAATACAACGATCTACTGGCGAATTTGCAAACTTGCATTCTTTTAATGCCTGCTCAAAAACCTCAAACCAGCACCTTGCTGCCTGTTTGAGTCCATAAATTGCCTTGTTCAATTTACAAATGTTTTGACCATTGCTTGATGCACCTTGAGGAAGTTGCATATATATTTCCTCATTTAGCTTTCCATTCAAGAAAGCTGTTTTCACATCCATTTGATGAACATTCAGATTATATTGCACAGCTAACGATAAAATGAACCGAAAGCTAGAAATTCTGGCAACAGGGGCAAATGTTTCGTCATAATCCACCTGATATCTTTGGGTAAACCCACGTGCAACAAGTCTAGCCTTGTATTTCAAAGGATTTCCAAATTCATCATACTTAATGGACTATGCTATCGACAATGTTTTTGTTGTTTGGCCTTTCCGTCATAGTCCATGTGTTATTTAATTCATGAGCATTTAACTCTATTTTTATGGCTTCTTCCCAAAGGTGTTTGTCATTTCGATGTTTTATTTCATCAAATGTATTTGGAACATCATTAAATACAGTGTGAGCATTCAATATAAACATATGTATATTACAATCGTCTTCATTATACGATATTTGTGGTTTGCCTTTTAATCTCTCACTTTTTCTGGTTAATGTTTCGATTGTTTCATGTTCCGTACTATCATTCGGGAAACACGTTTCCTTACTCTCATTCAGGACAACAGATTTAGTTCTTTTCCTACTCTCATTCGGAATATATATGTGATCAGATTCCTTACTATCTTTCAGGATTTCAGTATTATCACACTCCTTACTTTCATTCAGGACATCAGGATAATTTATTTTCTTACTTTCATTCGGATAATATTCATTACCAATTTTATTACTTTTTCTAAGCAAATCTGTTTCATTGTTGACAACCCTTGAATTAACCATATTAGTTTCATCAACGACAACATCTCGTGCAACGATAAACTTTTCATTGATAGCATCCCACAATTTATATCCATTTGGCTCATATCCCACAAGGATACTCTTAAATGATTTTTCATCGAATTTGCAATTTTTATTTTTATTGTGTACATACACAGTTGCGCCAAACACTCTCAAATGACTCAGATTGGGTTTTCTATTGTGCCACTTCTCATATAGCGTAATTCTACTTTCATCGAGGGCCCTACTTGGAATTCTGTTAATGAGATATGTTGCTGTTAAGACAGCTGCACCCCAGAAGTGTTTTTCTAATTTTGCACCATTTATCATAGCCCGAGCCTTTTCAGTAATAGATCGTATCATTCGTTCAGATACACCGTTCAATTGTGGTGTATGTGGAACAGTTAAATGATAGGATATCCCTTTATCAACACAAAAAACACGCATCTCATTTGACAGGTACTCTCTACCATTGTCGATATATAAATTAACCATTTTCAGATTAAAATGAGCTTCACTCTTCGCTACAAAGTCTTTGAACATATTAAATACTTCAGACTTATATTTGATTAAATAAGTAACACCATAATGTGTGAACTGATCTACGAAGATTACATAGTAGTTTTTATCATTCAGAGTGACTGGAGTAATTGGTCCACATACATCTGAATGCACTACGAATAAGGGTCTATTAATATGGCTTTTGTCTTTGAATCTGTTAAATGGTAGTCTATTTTGTTTTCCGTTATATTTATTTTTATTTTTCGCTTATAGAGTATATGCGTGAAATTTAAGTACTGGAATATTATTCAACATACCTGAGCTTTTTACCACTAGAATTCCATTTTTGCTTATGGAAACTCCATCAGTGTTAAATGTCACTGACATTCCAGCTTCGTGAAGTCTCTTAACTGACATCAAATTAGCTGCAGCTTCCCTGCAGTACAAGACATCCTCCAGTGTAATTTCGAAGCCATTTTGCAGCCGCACAATACCACGTTTGGTGGCATATATGTATTCTCCTTGTTTAGCCACAGCGATTTTTAGTGGTGGCACCAACTTTACACAATCAGAATACAATGACTCATCATTTATTAGATGGTCACTCGCTCCAGAATCCAATATGAACTCATTTTTATTTAAATTTGTTTTCACTTGTTTAAACATAAATGCAAACCCGGGTTCTGGTGTTGCCAATTGCGCTTGATTATTTTCCTTATTCTTTTCTTTTGAAATTCTTTTAAATGCGTAACAATCTTTCTTTATATGACCTACCTTTCCACAGTAATGACACGTGATACTATTTCCTTGCTTGCCTTTGAAAAATCTATTTGGTTTATTCACCCTATTTTTGAAATTGACTTGTGTGCGTGTAAACTTATTGTTGTTGTTTTTATTTTGCACAACTGTTTTCATCACCTTATTACTCGTATCACTATCATTGTTTATTTTAACTTCGTGATCTAATAATCTATTTTTCACAAAAGCTAAAGTTAAGTTATCCTCTGATAGCGTTTCTATAGCTGTGATCACTCCGTTGTAAGATGATGGCAACGTGAGCAACAAATGTGACACCTTATCCATTTCTTCTAATTTTGCACCGGCAGCTAACAATTCGCTAACTAACTCATCAAAGATGTTGAAGAATGTCAGCAGTGGCATCTCACTCTATAACTTAAGCGAGAGTAAACGTTTGCGCAATGCCAATTGCGATGCCAAACTTTTGCGCTCATAAATGGCGTCTAAGCTGTCAAAAATTTGACGCGTGGTTTTGTCGCTTGCCGCAAAATTAAGAAACGCATCACTTAAATGTTCTATAAGCGTACTTTTGGCACATCGCTCTGCCTTTACCCAAGAGTCATCTATTTCGTTGGGCATCACTTGATCAATAACTTTTATTACGTCTAATTCTGAAAATAATGCCCTCATCCTAAATTTCCAAATAGAGTACTTTTCACCATCAAAAGGCTTTATATTGCGCTTTGCCTTTTCCATTCTTTTTTAACACACACACACACAGCTATGAATAAGGAAGAAAGAAAGAGACAAAAAACTTGTACTTGGAATTGAATTTCACAATTAGGTTAAATTTCCGAACTGATCAAAGAATTGTATTTATGTGTATTAACTAGGCATGGACTGGGCCCATAACCTGTTGAAGAACTGACTATTAGTTAAAACAAAAGAAACACCGCTTTTATATGTTTATATATCTTCATTTATATTAAACACTTGAACTTAAGTTTTGGCAACACCAGCAACCACGTTTTATATTTGCAGAAAAAAGTAAAAGAATAATCTTCAGTGTGACCAAACTTCATGTCACTTAAAAAACTTAATCTAGTATTGTAAAGTGTAATTTTTGTAAGTGGAATAGGGGTATTCCAACATCTTTTTACATGTCTCTATCTCGCTCACTCTTATCAGCACACAAGCACTCTAGCGTCGCCGCTATACTAGGTCCAACTCTGGTTTTATGGAGCGTTACTATAACTGCTAGAGACATCAACTCGTTTAGCTAGCGTGCAGAAACTACATTTATTTACATAAAACAGATTTTCTTAAAAATTATGTATACTGGCTTAATAGAAACATAGATATTCCGCCTCCATAATTTATAAAAACCGATTACCTCTTCCAATTGACCATTGTAAACAAATTCGGCAGACCGATTAATCTTATTTATTTTTACCAAACTACCAAATTTTATTGAAATCGGACTAGAAACATGCAAAATATACGTATTGGCCATTGGCTAGTGGCGGCGCTGTTTGTAGAGTGAGCGAGATAGCATGTGGTATAAGGGCATGTAAAAACAATTAATTAGACATACATTTGGTTTTTTCAACTTGAAAAATTTTTTTTCACTTGGTGAATGGTAGCTATATTAAAAACATGAATTTTCCGCGTCAACGAACAGAAATGGAAACAATGTAACATTCATGCTAAACAAAAGAATCTGCCAAGCTTTAATGCTTAACAGCGTACCAGTTCTTCAATCGCGCGACGTCGTTTATCTTGGCATCCACATAGACAGAAGGATAACTTTGTGTGAACATATCGAAACGAAGAAATCGCAAAAAAGCTTCTGCACTCTGACGTGTTGGTCGTGTTTTTGCATAGCTCCTGAGTTTTTATACCCTTCCAGAGGGTATTATAAAATTGGTCAGATGTTTGCAACGCACAGAAGTAGATGTCTCCGAGTATATATATTCTTGATCAGCATGAGAAGCTGAGTCGATATAGCCATGTCCGTCTGTCCGTCCGTCCGTCCGTCTGTGCAAATCAACTTCACGCTGGCATCTTATGAGCTATCGGAATGAAATTTGGTATTTGAGCTACTTTTAGCACGGAGCTGATAAAGTATGAAAATTGTCAGGATCTACTACTACTACTACTATCATATAGCTCTAGAACAAACATTTTTGCAAAAATTGGAGTATCCCCATGAAATTTACCAATATGATAAAATTTGATATAAAATTTCAGAACCCAAAATTTGAATCTGTTCGGATAAATAGAACACAAGTTACAATCAATATAAATCGGCTCAAATCTGCCTGCTGCCTACTACATCATCATCAAATCAACAGAGCACATCCATACACACACACAGACGCAGCGCTACACGATCTGTATGTGTATGCGTGTTGTGCTTTGCTTAGGGAATAATGGAAGAAGAAGAAAAATTTATAGTAAAAAGAGAAATAATTTGAATGTTTTGTTTGTGTGTTGATGAATTGAGTTGCAGGGAAAGAAATCTCAAAATGTAAAAAAATTATTGCAAAGGACTGCAATGGTATATAAGCTTCGGCATTGCCAAAGTAAGCTTCTTTGATATTTATTAATATTTATTGTTTTTCTCTCAATTTTTAATTGTGCTTAGTTTGTTTTCTCTTTCGCTAGTGTTGTTTGCTTGACACCCTTGGGTTTTATTTCCATAATTCTTTAAATTAATCAGTTTTTTCTTTTTCGTGAGTAGTGTTTGGTGCATTTAATTATTATATTTTACTCTCTTGTCATTGCTTCTGCAGTTACTCCTCTCATCGCCCCCATAATCAGTGCTAGTGTTGTTGTTGTTCTCTCTGCTTTGTGCTTGTGCTCATCTTCTCTCCCGCGTAATCCCTTTTGTGAGGCCGCCTCTCAAAGCTCGGCTTATAACTGTTCTTGCACTCTCTCTTGTGGTGTTCACTCTAGCTGTCTCTTTGTTTTATTTGTAATTATTGATTTTGTCTCGATAATTATCTTTGTGTTGTGTATTTAACTTTTTCTATATATTCTTATATATACATATATTTTTTTTTTTGCCTTGTGTTTCTTTTGGCTTTTCAATGGCTTGTTGTCTACCTACTTACAAGCATCCGATTGTTTTGGCGATCAGTATAGAGCAATATCTTCTTGGCTCTGCGATAATCTTATTCACTTAAAATGTGCTGGCCTCAACGGCCGCGACAACGACAAATTTTCTGGGTTTTCTGTGTCTAAACCTGAGTCTGGCTTAATGCGCTGGACTTGCCTATCTTGTGCCAGCCAGCAGCTTGATTTTAGCCGAATGTACAGGGATCTTCGTTTAAAGTTTCTTTCTTTAAACAAAATGGCCAAACAGCTGTCTAACGAGTGTGACTCTAGCATACATTTATTGTTCCACCTTCTGTGAAGTTGCCCAAGAAATGTACTCTTGAGTTGCCTCATAAGCAGTCGCCAGCAATCTTTATTACATCTTCTCCCATTTTACTTTCGCCTACACCATCTTCTTGTCCCTCTTTATGCTCTTCTTTTCAGATTGAAGTACCCATTATAAGCCCTGGTGTACCTCAATCTATCGCTCACGGGAACTCTGATTAATTACAGGATCATGCTGGCTCTCAATCACTTGCGGATCCCAATGCTCCTCCGCCTCCACTAACTGTAGTGCCTCATCGCAAACAATTATTTATTTCTAGGCTTGCTCCAGATACTTCTGAGTCGTCTGTGGCAGCTTTCTTTGGTAATATATGCCCTGCTAATGTTTTAATTGAAAAGTTTAAGTTTTCTAGGCCTCGCGAAATCTGCTCTTTCAAAATTACGGTACCAAATGAGTATTTTTCAGCTATGGTTGACCCTAATTTTTGGCCAGAGGGCCTAGTTGTACCCGAGTTTGCGCCCAATAAGCGCTCCCGTCCGATGCCCGTCCACCTTAATAATTTATCTTCTTCTTCAAAAAACTAACAACTTCTAGTCTTTGCATTCATTATCAAAATGTTAGAAGACTTCTAACCAAGCTCTCGAAACAGTTCTGTGATAGCCATACCTTTTCGGCTGACATATTAGCTTTCTCTGAAACTTGGCTTACTCCACTGTATTGGATAACGAAATTCTTTCTAATAACTTTATTTTTTAAAGGCTTGATCGTGTTGGTCGTCGTGGCGGTGGAGTACTCATTGCTGTCAACTCGAATCTTGATCTCCCCTTAGGTGTTGAGTTTATTTGCGTCGAAGTTACATGTTCTAACTTTAGCTTATATATCTCTTGTTCATATATTCCTCCAGCTTCTGATATCATGATCTACATGCACCATGCTGATGCTTTGCGAACTTTTTTAATCCTCTTAAAGATCGTGATTTTCTTATAGTTTTAGGTGATTTTAACTTGCCTAATATTTCTTGGCTTGTTAATGACAATCTATCTTTCTTAATTCATTCATCTTAACATGTTTTTCTTGATAGCCTAATTGAATTTCCGCTATATCAGTTGAATTCTTTTCTTAACTCTTCTAATAGAATCCTTGATCTTGTTTTTGTCTCAGATCCCTCTGTTAGTGCTGTATCACAAACACAGCCTCTAGTGAAGCCTGAAGATCCTTATCACCCTACCATTGAACTTACTATTTCTTACAATTCCGTTACTAATTCATTTAATAACATCTCAAATTCTCGTCGTAGATGTTTTCGTAAAACAAATTTCAATCTTCTTAACAGCCTTATTATACCCTTGCAAAAAGGGTATTGTAGTAAGTTCGAAGTTATATTATTCCATTTAATATTATTTTTGAGGGTTTTGATAGAAAGGCACAAACAGTTGTTGTGGGTTTGAGTTTGGTTTATTGAATCATTCTTAATTCTATAACAATTGTCGACTATAGCTAAGACCGCGTATCTGCGATGCTAGTCATGCAGGCAGAGGAGTGGTATGCTTATGTATAAACATACTTATGTATAAATGTATATATGTTTACATAAAAGTATGTATGTTTATATACCGTCGCAGCGGTAGAGTGAGGATGTATCATATTGCATATTGGGCCAAAGCGGCCGCGCGGGTTATATTTGCCGACACAGCAATTGTCCAGCACCATGCACTCATGGGTGGTCATGTTACTTAAGAGGCAAATGTACTTGAATGTTGCGCACATAAATATTGTAACTAATTGTTACAATATGTTTGTATTGTTGTTAATATGTTATTCCAAAACATGCTACATCCCCCCTCTTTAGAAAAATAACGTAATTATATGGAGTTATTTTCTAATTTTTATTATATAGAAATTTATTTACTTATTATTCTATCTTATTTTTTTTTTTTTTCTCTTGAATGTTCGAGTGTTTGTTTAATGATACATGTGGTAAAATTATATTTGTATATGTATAGTGTCATTAAATGTGGGTAATTTATTTGTTTAAATTTATTTCTTTTGTTTTACTGTCATTATTATTATTTTTTTTTTTATATATATATTAATTGGTTAAAATTTTTAACCTATCCTTATGCACTAATTGTTTCTTATTCTTTGTATCTTTAATTAAAATGTTATCCCTATCTTTTATTTCTTCTATGATGTATGGGCCTAAATACTTAGATTCTAGCTTATGACCCGTATCAATACGTAATAAAACCTTATCTCATACTTCTATTTCAATATTTTTTACCTTTCTATCATATATTTCCTTATTCTTCGCTTTGTGCTGTTCTAACATAATTCTTGCTCTTTTATAAGCCTGTTCTAATCTAAATGTTGATTCCTTAGCATAATCTTTTATGTTATATAGTGGATTTATCTTATCAACACTATTAAATTGTTGTGTTAAATTCGAAGTTTTACCGAATACCAACTCATATGGACAATAATCATGTGCCATAGAGGGTGTTGTATTAAAACAATATGCGAAGTATCTTATCCATACATCCCAGTCAGTTTTGTCAACTGAAATGTATGATCGTAAAAATTCGTTAAGTGTTCGGTGGCTTCGCTCCACAGTGCCTACAGTCTGGTGATGATGTGCAGTTGAAGTTATCTTTTTTATTTGCAAGTTTTTGCATAAATCTTCAATTATTGAGTTTCTATATTCTGTTCCCATGTCCGTAATGAACGTCTTCATTGGACCGTACCGCAGAATGAAATCTTCAAATATAGCTTTCGCTACTGTTTTTGCACTTTTGTCTTTAATTGGTATTATTACAAGGTATTTTGTTAGGTCGCAGATTAAAGTTACTGCGTATTCATTTCCGTGTTCTGATTTTGGGAGTGGACCGATCGTATCCACAATAACCCTATCGAAAGCCTGTTGTGGCGTTTCAGTTATGATTAACGGGGTTTTTGTATGCTTTGTTATCTTTGCTTTTTGACACTTATTACATTTTTTTATATATTGAGATATACCTCGTGTCATATTTTTCCAATAGTAATGCCTTTTTATTTTGGCCATAGTTCTCAATATTCCAGTATGACCTCCTTGTATGGGGTCATCGTGGAACGTAAACAGTATTGTTTCTTTTTCTTTATCATTAGCGCTACTCTTAAAAATTTCAATATTTTATTGCCCATATTTTTGAAAGATTCTATTGAAATAGTCTCAAAGATCTTTTCGCTCGGTGCCACTTTGACTTTACTGATGTTGAGTATACCGGCTTCTTTTTCGACCCTTTGAAAAAATTGACCTAAGTCAAGAATTCCATTGGTATACATATCGCAAATGTCAATTCTTGCTATAACTTTCTTGCCATGTTTGAATGTGCTTAAAGAATCAGTTATTCGCAAGGTCACTACTTTTCGTACTTCGTCATTTACATTGACGTCATATACGTTGGGCTTAGAAGCATTAAGAGATTGCTTTTGCAACTCTTTTATATTATTTTCTTTTTCTTTTCCTGCGCAGGAATTTTACTGTTTACTTTGATTTCTGGTAGTGACTCTCAGAATTTTGTTACTATGACTTTGACAGTAAAATGTCTAACATAAATGTATGGTCTGAAGTGCGTGATTGCCCAGTGAATCGCTGCTAACTCTTGTTCAGTTGTACTCTTATTACTCTCACCTTTTGTGAAGGATCTAGACGCGTATGCTACTGGAAGCTGTAGTCCATTTTTATTTTGCGTTAGGACTGCTCCACATGCATATTTACTTGCGTCGGTGATTATGCAAAATTCTTTGCTAAAATCTGGGTACTGTAATAGAGTTGGGTTCATTAATGCTGATTTTAAATGCTCGAACGCATTTTGACAATCGCTTGTCCATTCGAATTTAACATTTTTCTTACATAAATTTGTTATGTGACGAGAATATTCAGCGAAGTTTTGTATAAATCTTCGATAATACTTGCAAAATGCAATGAATCTTCTAGCGCTGTCCGCATCATGTGGGACTGGATAATTTTGAATGACATCATACTTTGTGTCATCAGGCAAGATTCCTTTATCTGTGCATTTATGTCCCAAAAAGGTGACTTCATGCATAAAAAATGAACATTTTTCAGGATGTAACTTTAGGTTATGTTGCCTACACTTCTCAAAAACATCTGTTAGATTATTGATCATGTGTTTTTCGGAACAACCTATGACTATTAAGTCATCCATGTAAAGAAATGCTTGCGAAGGTTCAAGGCCAGAGAACGCTATAGTCATCATTCTCTGGAACGAATTTGGCGCTATTTTTAAACCGAATGGTAGTCGCATGAAGCGGTATGAGCCATTACATGTGGAAAAGGATGTTATGTCTCGTGACTCTTCTTCGAGTTCAATTTGATGAAAACCTGACATTAGGTCGAGGCATGAAAAATACTTTGCTCTACCTAGTTGGTCTAAAATGTCATCAATTCTAGGTAGCGGAAATTTATCGGACAACAATTTTTTATTAATTTGACGATAGTCAATTACTAATCGCCATTTCTTATTTTCAGCGCTTGGTAACGATTTTTTCGGTACCAATAAAAGTGGGCTATTGTATGGAGATACAGAAGGCTCAACTATTTCGTCTTTTATAAGCTTTTGGACTTGTCTTTGTATCTCGTCTTTCTCACTATGAGGATTTCTATAATTATACCCTTGCAGAGGGTATTATAAAATTGGTCAGATGTTTGTAACGCACAGAAGGAGACGTTTTCGACCCCATAAAGTATATATATTCTTGATCAGCTTGAGAAGCTGAGTCGATATAGCCATGTCCGTCTGTCCGTCTGTCCGTCCGTCTGTGCGTATGCGTTTTACTCAGCCATCTTAAGAGATATCGGGTTGAAATTTTTTTTGGAGACTCTTTATTACCTGTGTGAGATAAAGTATGAAAATCATCGGGATCGGACTACTATATCATATATTGTTTAATAATCATTAAATGTGTTTTGAATTCAGTAGTTTGAAAAATATTTGAGCATATTCATAATACGACAACTAATGCTGTTGATGTATGAAATTTCACTTTTCTTATCGAATTAAATATAATAAAGAACTGCAAGGGTATATAAACTTCGTCAAGGCCGAAGTTAACTTCCATAGCTCGTTTTTAATGTAAATAGGTTCGTCGTCCACCAGTCTTAATTTTTGTTTGTAGAAATTGTTTGTTGTTATTGATTCGGTTTCTAGTCCGAATACATCACTATATTTCTTGCACAACTTCGCAAGTTGGCTGTGAAACTGGGGGGGAAAATTTTTTGATAATGTACTTAGTACCGCGTTTTCACGCTGTTCATTATTTGCTTCGATTATGTCGTAGCAGGAAAGTGGTTCATACTTCAAACTTGATGTGTTTACTATTTGATCTTTATTTGTAGTATTTAGCAGTCGTATGACTGCGTTTTTGGGTTTAGTTATGGTATTTGCTAAATAAATACCATGTTGAATTTCTTGGTTTGGAATTAATACACTGTCTTCTTGTGAACTTATTTCAATTTTTCGGACAACTTGGGATCTTGCTGGTAATATTATTGAATTATTACCAGAACTGTACGATATTGGTACGTATATCGGATATTTTAGGTTATTTGGTCGAATTATTAACCAGTCTTCGGACGGATTGACGTCTAATTGACAGTTGTATTTTCTTATGAAGTCGATTCCTAGTATTCCATCACATGGAATAGCGAATCGGTTATTAACAATGTGAAAATCGTGTGGGATTATATATTTTGAAGATTGTATTTCGACAGATGTGAACCCTATGGATTTAGTTACTTCTTGACTAATTCCTTGTATATTTATTATTTTATTGGTTTGGACACCTTGAAAACTGTCCGAATTTTCTTTTACGATCGATATTTCCGATCGATATTAATTTTGTCCGTTATTGTTATTGTTATAGTTGTTGTAATAACCACGACCATTGCCTCTACCAGGATAATTATATTTGTTATTGTAATTACCACGGTTTCTTTGAGCAAACAGAACCGTATTTGGATTGCCTGATATCTCAGTACTTTTTTGTAAGTACTTTGCTATAGCTTCGTCCATGGTTTTGAAGTTACCAGAGTCAAGTATAGTTTTAATTCTGTTGTGTTCGCAATTTCCAATCATTGCTTCTATAGCATATGCTATTCTTAAGAGCAAGTGCTCTTTTTGTTCCATTGAATTCAGGGATGGCCATGTTAATATCCTTCATATATGCCCTTCGGGCATTCAATTCTGCCATTCTGTCGGTTGTGTTTATGACACTTGTATTAATTTCTAATTCTGATTCGTTGTCTTGTTCAGACAATGCTTCTATATCAGGTAGTCTCAATAGCGCAGGAATTGTTAGATCGTTTAGATCTTTCTCTTCTATTTCTTCCTCGCTTGTTTCAGATTCTTCACCTTCTTGCTCTGTTTCCTTTTTACAGGTGTCTATGCTCAGAGGTGAATTAAGTACGGTAGGTACAGATATATCGAGATTGATTTTTTTCTTTATAGACATTAGGTTTGCTCGTAACTTGATCAATAGATTGGAAATCTTTGACCAATTTGCGTTACCTATGCTCTCTCTATTAACATGCACTAAATTTCTTGCTTCGTTGAAAGAATCAACTAGAATTTTTGCGTGCTTGTTTATTGTTTCCTTTTGGATATTTATATTCTGTGTATCGCATTTATATGATTTTTTGAAATTTTCTTTAATATTTTGGATATGGAGAAATAATTCTTCCCATTCCATGCTTAAAAGTTTATATTTGTTTTTTTTTTCTCTCTTTTTTTTTTTTTTTAATTATCTATTACTTAGACATCCTCATCTGATTCTCCTACATTAATAGTTTCTATGTCTGCTTTAAAAATATTATGTACCCATGCAGGCATATCCTTATTCTTAGGTCTTTCTAGTAATAGTCTGCTATATGCTATTTTTATGGATTTTTCCATAAGTTCTACAATATTTCTTTTAAATTTGTAGTTATTTTGTATCCAAAATTGTATTTCCTTGTACTTTTTATTTACTGGTCCTGAATGTATCAGGAAATCAAGAAAAGGAATATATTTTTGCAAATGTTTAGTTTCAACATTATTCATACTTATTTAATTTGTATTTGTATTTTATTCAATTTGTAGTAACTAATTAAAGTCGGTATTTTTATGACAACTTATTGTTGTTGGGCTTCATCCATCAGGTAGAAGCGAAATGTACCTGTTGAATTTGAGAAACAACATATATTTGGCACTGTAATAAGAAAACACATCTGTACCATTGCACTTCCTTGAACTGGGAATTCTTCTCCAGTCAAATCAAGGTATGCTGACAACTTATTGTTGTTGGGCTTCATCCATCAGGTAGAAGCGAAATGTACCTGTTGAATTTGAGAAACAACATATATTTGGCACTGTAATAAGAAAACACATCTGTACCATTGCACTTCCTTGAACTGGGAATTCTTCTCCAGTCAAAGGTATGCTGATCTGATCTGTACTAAATTTATTGAATTCTGTACCTTACCTATTCTAAAAACCTCAAGTAAATCTGCTGTAATGCTAGGATTCCTATCTACTATCTTCCTAAAATAATCGTCTAATGTACTCATTTTATTCAATTGATATATATATTTGTTTTAAATTTTTTTTTATTTAGTTAATTTGGAAAGTGATTTCTTTTTTTTTATAATTTTTTTTTTTGTTTCAAATGCACTGTTACAATAATTTATGCATATGTTATTTAGATCTTATCAAGATCATTAGCATGGCTTAGGGCTCTCTTTGTTACACATTTGTTGTGTAATTTATATGCTTTGTATAACACATATGCGCTCATTATTACCACAATTATTATTAAAAGTGCATTTGTTGGTTTTAAATTTACATTTGATGACTCTATTTTGTTAATTACATTTGCAGTGGAGTCCACTGTTTTAGTATCTATTAACCCCATATTGGGTTTATCAAATGTATCATCAAACTTGCTTATTTTGTTATCAAACATTCCATTTAAAGAAAAATTTTGAATTAAAAATTTTTTTCATTTGTTTTTAATGTTTTGGATGTAGTTTAGTAGAGTAGTAATTTAATAATGTTTTGAGCTGAAGGCTCTCTTTTTTTTTTTACATATATTCCTGCCTACTTTTTTGTATGGTTTTCAGGCCACACTCTAATTGGACAGCTTTTAATGCTGCACAATTGTACATTGATTATTTTAATTCTATAAAAAAAAATGTGCATCGCAGTACACTCAAAAAAATGCGCGACGCAGCGCATAATTTGTTCATTTATATATTTCTGTTGTCTTCGGCTAGCCTCTAGCATCAGCTGGTCGTCACCGGTTGGCACGCTGATGCTCCATCGATGGCGTAAAAAGCGGCCTGCTTTTCACGCTTGTAGTCTCAGCTGCTGATGTCCGGGGCCTCTGAGCTCAGACGGTTCCGGTGCCGGTCATCGCACCAGATTGATGGGGCGCCGGTGTCGGTCCTCTTGGCACAGGTGTATTCGCAATGTGGCGAATGTAATGGTCCAGGGCAGTCCGCTGGGCACGTCTTCTCTGGTGTGGTTGTTTTTTGTTGTTTGTTCTTTTCCTTCCTTTATTCCTCCATTGTAGCTGAATTTTCCTTTTGTAATTTGCTTTGCTGGTCATTCCTTTCGGTCACGCCTATTGTTTAGTGACCACTGTCACGGTCGCCATGTAGTATGTTCGAAGTTATATTATTCCATTTAATATTATTTTTGAGGGTTTTGATAGAAAGGCACAAACAGTTGTTTTCAGTTTGGGTTTGGTTTATTGAATCATTCTTAATTCTATAACAATTGTCGACTATAGCTAAGACCGCGTATCTGCGCTGCTAGTCATGCAGGCAGAGGAGCGGTATGCTTATGTATAAACATACTTATGTATAAATGTATATATGTTTACATAAAAGTATGTATGTTTATATACCGTCGCAGCGGTAGAGTGAGGATGTATCATATTGCATATTGGGCCAAAGCGGTCGCGCGTGTTATATTTGCCGACACAGCAATTGTTGCGCACCTAAATATTGTAACTAATTGCTACAATATGTTTGTATTGTTGTTAATATGTTATTTCAAAACATGCTACAGTATATTAATTTTGGTCAGAAGTGTGCAACGCATAGAAGGAAGCATTTCTGACTATATAAAGTTAATATATTCTTGATTAACACGACGAGAAGAGTTCAAATAACCATTTCCGTCCGTCCGTCCGTCTGGATCGACGCGAACTCCTCCTAACTCTAGCTCTTACAGAGCTGAAATTTTGTATGTAGGCTTGTATATACTGCACTGTTTGTATATGTCGGATTCATCTGGATCGGATTACTATATTGTATAGCTCCCATATAAACGGCAAAGTCACGAACAGTGACTTTTCTCCATAACTTCGTTATTTTCTCAGTTATTGTCGAAATTTAATATTGGTCAGTCTATTACACCTATAAACCATTGTGCCAAATTTGATCAAGATCTGGTGACTATATCATATAGCTCCCATAGGAACGATCGGTCAAAAACAGTGACTTGTCAATAACTTCGTTAATTCCTATGCTAACATTGTAGGCCGTTGTTTCGCAAACTTTAGTCTTTTTAGATAAAACGTTTTTTCCTTTGGCTATAGGTAAGGAAAGAGTCTCTAAAAAAGGTATACAAACTTTGACGCGGTCAAAGTTAGCCCCGGCCCTCTGATTTTCTCTTTTGATTGGTCATTTCTATTTGAATGCTGTGATATAGATTGTTACATGTTCTAACTTTAGCTTATATATATATATCTCTTGTTCATATATTCCTCCAGCTTCTGATATCATGATCTACATGCACCATGCTGATGCTTTGCGAACTATTTTTAGACGTCTTAAAGATCGTGATTTTCTTATAGTTTTTGATGATTTTAACTTGCCTAATATATCTTGGCTTGTTGATGATAATCTATTGTAAAACCTGCATCGACCGGGTTCCATTGGATTCAAAATAAATAGAGCGGACACGTCTGTGTCGTTTGATTGTAGTTTTAGGATTGATTCTTTATTCCAAATTATTCTTTGGCTTAAGCTAATTTTACATATATATCCTTATATGTCAGTACTGTTGGAGTGCATGCATCAAAGTGCTTGGTCAGCGGTCACACGCTGGCCTGGCTCTAGCTCATGTTATATGTATGTGCATATACAAATGTACATACATACATATATGTTCATGCTTAATTGTATGTTTATGTGAATATGTTTATGTGAATACTTCAATGTATACACATGAACATATTCAAGTGCACAATTATATTTTAATGCGTATATGTTTAATTGTTTATACTTGCAACAAAGTGTTACAAGTTGAGCCCATTGTATTGAATGATTATTTGTATGAATATACTACACCTCGCCTTTTTAGAGAATAACGTAATATTATGGAGTTATTGTAATGATTATTGATATAGAAAGGTAAAATAATGGTAAAGTAAAGGTGTATCTTAGGAATTTTTCTTTTTTTGTTTGTGTCTCTTCAGACAAATTTTCTTTCTGTTGTTTTTCGAAATTGCATGAATTTGTTTTCAATAATAGATGAATCCATAAAGATTTTTTTTTTTTAAATTTATATTGTTTTTTGTAAAATTACTTTAGTATCATGAAAATTATAAAATGTATGTTATTATTTTTACGGTTGATCATTCCGAAAATGGTTTTAGTCTGTTTTTATGAACCTTCTGGTTTTTATTCTTATCATCTGCTATTAATATATTGTCATTTTCTTCTATACTCACTACCTTATAAGGCCCTATATATTTAGCATCTAGTTTATGACCTATTTCTTTTCTTAATAAAACTTTATCTCCTATGTTTAAATCGAAATCGGAAATATTTTTGTCGTAGTATTTCTTATTATTTAACTTATGGTTTTCTAACATTATCCTAGCTCTTTTATATGCTATTTCTATTCTAAATTTTATTTCCTTAGAGTAGTCGTCTAAATTGTATATTGGATCTATTCTACCTATTTTGTTAAAATCTATGAACTGATTTGGTAGTCTTCCAAATACTAGTTCGTATGGACAATATTCATGCACTGCCGAAAGTGTTGTGTTATAAGAATAAGTGAAATATTGTATCCAAGCATCCCAATCGGACTTATCTGCTGATATGTATGAACGAATATTGAATAGGGATTTCCGAAGAGAAAGAAAATAACCCAATCTTCATTCGTTGAATTCAAAATATGAACTGATTTTATTTACAAAAGTACGGAGTTTATATAGGATTATCTTAGGCTCTAGGAGGTAACAATTGTTGTTTTAAAAAATACTTATTCTAATGCCCCTCGTTCTCGGGGGTTGAAAATTATTTATATTTCATGCTCAGCGCTGGTTACTTGATACCGCACTGCTGTTATCATCTTAAGTGTTTTTCCACAGAGTGTGGATGCATGTTTTGTTTGGTATTAGGCAATAATTGTCATATGAATCTTTACGACTTATTCTTGGTTTATGTTTTTGTTTCGAATTGTATATTTCATTGGTGCATCTGATTTGGTGAAGCCAGCTCAGATGAACACTGTGTTTATTCTTAAACATTCTGCGAGGGCCGCCAAATGGTGCGATTGGGATTCTTAAATTTTTTTTACGTTGTCTTAAGCAAATTATTATTATTAATATTATCATTAGTAAAATGACCAACATTAAAGAAGCATGACCAGCTACGTGATGGAAGTTTAAACCTAGTAATTCAATATGATGTTCCTTTAATGATTGTAATTGGCTTCCTATTCTTTATAATTCTGCAGAATGGTTTACAATGTTTGCTTCTACTGAACTCCATGTTATATTTTCTATGTTACTGATATCGCCTACGTGCGAAGTTTTAACAGCTATGTACGACTCTGATTGGACGCTATGATGAGCTACTAAAATTTTATCTTCTGCCCTAGCTGTGCAGCCTGATCTGAGGCTTAAAATTCCTTGTTCTGGTATATCTAGCATATTCTGTTGTTCGTTACCGCATTGGACTCTGGCCTTAGTTTTAGGCGGTACCTTGAATAACCAACTACTGCTGCTATCTAATTCTACCCAGTAAGATTTTGTCTCCACAATTGTTGTGTATACGCAACTAGATTTGTTAATTTGTTTAAAAGGTGTCAGCTCGCAGGCATTATCATTGGCACTACTCCATGGCCAACTTCCTTCACATGTTCTCCTGTTCGACTGCCAGCTACGACAATTTTTGCATAGCTGGCTCAGACATTAGATGATACGAGTCTATTTCAAAGTTATATATTAAGTACTGGCTATCTATATGGACCATTACCATTTGATTATTGTTTAATCGTACAGGTACGGGAACAACTTTATAGAGAAAAGACGGATGCCTACCAAAAAGTGGTATTTTTGCATTTATGATTAGTTTTCTGTCAATAAAGATACCCTTGGCCGTCAACAGAGTATATATATCTTTTAACTCAGTCCCTGTCCTTTTACCTGGTAGTATTAAAGCTTCGGACAACTTGTCTCCAACTTCATCTGGCTTGGTTTTAAAATGTTAGGGTTCAACCTACCATGGTTAATGTCTATTAAAAGATTTATAATTCCTGTCTGGATTTTTTCACAATCATCCACCACTGAACTCAGTTGCCTTACAATCATGAAAAACTGGATGGATTCTCTATATACGTAATAGCATTCTTTTAGTACTTCCGTCATATTTTCAATCCGGTTGTTCATGTTGCGAAAGTTATCATTTATTTCATCTATAGTTGTCTTAAGAATGTTTGCCGTGGAGTCTACTATTGATGTCTGCCTTTCTTGTAGGTGTCTCATGTTTTCTTCCATCTGTACTGTGTCATCTGCATCCATTATGCCAAATAATATATGGTACAGTGAACCCATGAATTCAAACGGTGCTCGTTTGCTTCTTGGCCTTTCTTGCTTTTGACTCATGAACAATCTATTATTTTCTTCGATTCCCGTAATGCGTTTTATCGTGTTGTCTAACACGAAATGGCACTGGTCTTCGAAATTATATAACTTTTGACATAAATCCCTCATTTTAGGAATCAATCTGTCACCTTTAGTAAGCATTTCAAAATATGCCCACATGTCATAGTATTCAACCAGATCCCATGAGGACGCTACTACCTCCACCTCACCCATTGGATCTAAGTACAATGCGGGTGTTGCGTTTAGTTCTTTTACCGTAATTTTTGGTCGATTATCTTTAATGCTTGCTGCATTCGACAATTGACAAAGTAGCATCAACATTGCTAACATCATTACGGTTCCTACTTTGGACAGATGACCGAATCTGGTAGTTTTCCGATGTCGGTTCTCCTCAACGTCTTCTGATAAATTTACCCCAATGAGTGGACAAATTTTATTTATAGGTCTTGTAATTGACCCTTCCTGCAATTTGACTTTTACCACTCTTACTTTATCGTCCCTGCCTTTGTGAATTTCTTCAATCTTGCCCAGAGGCCACCTGGCTGGGTGACAATTTTCATCTTTGATCATTACGACCTGACCATTCTCTAAATTTTCTGTGGTTCGTCGCTACTTATTCCTCTGCTGGAGAGTATATAGATATTCATCTTTCCATTTCAACCAGAAATCCTTTTTTCATTTTCTGAATTAGTTTCCATCTGTCTAAATTTCCAATTTTTTCTTCTGATATGGACTCGGCTGCTTCTAATGTTGGTCTTCCAATCAAGAAATGTCCAGGAGTTAATACTTCGTTGTTGTCCATATCTTCACCCGTCGTATACAACGGCCGTGAATTTAGTACTGCTTCTATCTGGCACAATAACGTTGCTAGTTCTTCGTATGTGAGGTTACTATCTCCTATTACTCTTTTTAAATGTTACTTGACCGATTTTACACCCGCTTCCCAAATACCTCCGAAATGAGGTCCTGCCGGGGGGCTAAAATGCCAGCTGATCTGTTCTCGTTCTAAAACAGGGGCAACCTGAACGTTATCTCGAACTGCTTTTTTGAAGTCTTCACCTCCTAGCCGCTCCCACAAAATTTGTACCATTATCGGAATATATATTAGCGCATTTACCCCGTCTTGCAACAAATCTCCGAAATGCTGCTAGGAAAGCATCAGTTGTCAAATCACTAACAACTTCTAAATGAATTGCTTTAGTTGACAAGCACACGAATACTGCTATGTACCCTTTGAATGTTTTTTGTCCCCGATTTTTTGAGCATCTTATATGATATGGACAGGCGAAATCAATCCCCGTGTTATGAAATGGAGATGACACCGTTACCCGATTTTCGGGCAGGTTACCCTTAATTTGCTCCGCAGTTACTTGGCGGTATCTGGCACAAGTGACGCATTCCCTCAGGTATTTTTTAAGTGCGTTTCTTAAGCCGATAATCCAAAATTTCCTTTGAATTTGATTTCTCATAAGATTAATTCCTCCGTGTTGAGTTTCCTTATGAGCATCTTTAATCAATAGCATTGTTAGATGCTATTGTTGTTTGATGTTTAGTATTAAAACATATGTTGGCATTTTGCAATCTTCCCCCACGCGCAATATTCCATCGTCATCCAAAAATGGATTTAAGCTTAAAATTTTGCTTTTCATGTCAATTGGCTTGTTCTGCGTAAGACATGATATCTCTCTGCAAAATTGATATGCCTGTTGGTGTTTAATTATAAAATTTTTTGCATTCTTAAGCTCATTCACGGTGACATATGATGCGTACACTCTATCTCTTTTTTTAATGCCAATAAATTTTAGTACATATGCCGTAGTTCTGGCCAGCTTATTCATACAGGAATACTTTTCAATTAGCTCCTGCATAACACTACTCTCTGTATTTAATAGAATTTACCATACTCTTGCCCTCATCTGTTTTTGGTTTAGGCCATTTTTCATTTGCCTCGCCGAGCCACTTTGGCCCATTCCACCACAATTCAAAATCTTTTAACTTATTTGGGCAAATACCCCTTGACGCTATATCTGCAGGATTATCTTCTGATTTTACATGGTTCCATGTTATTTCTTTGATTTTTAGGATATCCTCTATGCGACGTCTTACAAATCCTTACTAGCACCGTTTTTTATCCAGCACAGTGTGATAGTAGAGTCACTCCAAGCATATATTTCAGCTGCAACAGCAATAGATTGTTGAACTCTTTTTAGCAATTGCGATAGCAAGTGTGCTGCACATAATTCCAATTTAGGAATAGTCTTCCTATTTTTGATTGGATTAACTTTGTTCTTGCTGGCTATGAGGGTAACTGCTTCACCTATTTTAGCATATCCTACCGCTGCATATGCCTTTTCTGAAGCGTCAGCAAAACCATGAATTTGTAACAACATATTAGGCTGTGTCTTGATCCATCGGGGTAATCTGACTTCTTCCAGAAACACCAAATTGTCCCTGAAGGACTTCCATTCTGTTGTTTCGTTATCGGACAGCTCTTGATCCCAATTTTGCCCCGCTAGCCACAACTTCTGCATGAATAACTTGCCTATTACTGGATCATAAATTTTGGCTAGTGTGGATAGCACCCCTCTTTTATTCACCTTCCTGTTTTCGTCACAGTTTACCTTAAATTTAAATTCGTCTTTAAATGGCTCCCACTGCAACCCCAAGGTTTTAATTGCTTCGTTCTCATCAATTTTTAGTACTTTATTATCGCCTGTATCAATAACCTCTTTAATAATTTTGGATCTGTTCGAAATCCATTTTCTTAAATTCATTCCTGCCTTTTCCAGCTCTCTGGAAACCTGCTGAACTTTGTGTTTGTGATTCTTGTACGGTATCACCGCCTGTCATTAAGTCATCCATGTAGAACTCATCTCGGATAATTTCTCTAATCACTTTATCCTGACACCTGTTTACGATTTCTGCAAGCACCCTTGTAGCTAAGTAAGGTGCTGATGCAGTGCCGTACGTTACTGTTGTCAATTTATATTTTCTTAGCTTTTTCTTGTAGCTAAGTGAGGTGCTGATGCAGTGCAGTACGTTACTGTTGTCAATTTATATTTTCTTAGCGTTTTCTGTGGGGAATTTCTTCATAAAATATGCAAATATTTTTGATCGTCTTGATCAATGTTTATCTGCCGATACATTTTTTCAATATCTGCAGATGCTACGTACTGCCATTTTCGCCATTTTACTATTATGTCGAAAATGTCTTTTTGAAGTCGCGGCCCGATCCACATCACATCATTGAGACTTCTGTTATTCGTGGTTTTCGCAGAAGCGTCAAATACAACTCTTAATTTAGTTGTCAAACTTTCTTCTTTTACTACTGCTTGATGTGGCAGGTAATAAGAACCTTCATCTTTAGTTTCTACCATATGGCCCAACTCCAAATATTCTTTAATGAATTTTTCGTACTCCCCCTTAAGTTTTGGATTTTTCTGAAATTTTTGCTCCAAGGAATCGCGCCGTTGCTTGCGCCTTCGAGTCACCTAACTCCCTTTCTTGCTTAAATGGGATCGTTACCACATATCTTCCCGACTTATCAATTATTGTTGTCTTGTTAAAATTTTCTTCACATTGATTAGCTTCTATATCATCTTTTTCGTCTGCCTCCATTTCCCAAAAACGTTCCATATCTGTCACGTCTATTGTTGTAGCCACTATAGACTCGTCTCCTTTTGACTTAGTACATCCCCACACGATCCAACCAAATTGAGTGTTTTGTCCCAGCAAGCCGTTAACTTTGGCAACTCCACCTTTTAAGATATGGGTATATACGTCTACCCCTATTATCATATCAACCCTACCAGGTTTATTAAATGTGGGGTCAGCTAGCACGTAAGTTTGCCATTTTGACATATCCACGTTTGCTATTTTTAACGGAAGAGCTTTCATTAATTGCGGTAATACAATTGCTTCAACCTTAATAAGTTTCTTCTCCGAACCACGTGTCTTCATTTGAATATTTACCCTATACTTCGACGTTCTACTTTTTGTTGCAGATACGCCACTTATTTCTGTTTGTTTCTTGATCTTAGGTAATTTTAACATTTGAGCGGCTTCTTCAGACAAAATAGGCCTCTGAGAACCATTATCAAATAATGCTCCTAATGTTTCATACTCTCCATTTATTTTTTTAACTTGTATTAGAGCTGTGGCCAACAGTTTTTGTTGCTCCGTAACACAAGTATTTACCTTCGCCTGTTTTCCCCCAAAATGAAGCATGGTATGGTGCACAATGAGCAGCCTATTTCAATAGTGCATCTCTTGGTGCTTGAATGCTTCAAGCATCTTGTACATAATTGTACTTTTTTTGCTATTTCCGCCCTTTCTTTAGGTGTAAGCGCTTTAAACTTGTAGCACAGAGGTGCGCTATGCCAAGGACCTTTGCAGATCGGACAACTATCTTTAAACACTGCAGCCGACATTTTTTGTAACGGTTTTTTCTCTTCCTTCCTCATGGCACTTAACGAGCAATATCTTTGCTCTAAGTATTCCATTACATCAGATAGCAATTGTATCTGCCTTGTTTTTCTAATTTGACTCTCATATAATTGTAGAGTCTCTCTGTTTAAGAATAAACATCGTGTTCATCTGAACTGGCTTCACCAAATCAGATGCACTAAAGAAAATACAATACAACTGTACCTTTGTACCAAACAACTAACCTAGCATATGACTAGAAATACAATCTGCCACACGCGGTGTGGGAAAAAAACACTTGAAAATCTAAACTAACCCAAAAGATCATAACGACAGGATGTCAAGTGGCCGACGCCGTGCCCAAAATAATTATTCTTCAACCCCCGAATACGTGGGTGTGACTCTAAAATAAGATCTTCTAAGAACAATTGTTACCTACTAGAGCCTAAGATAATTCCTATATAAACTCCGTACTTTTGTAAATAAAATCAGTTCATATTTTGAATTCAACGAATGAAGACTGGGTTATTTTCCTTCTCTCCGGGAATCCCTATTCATTTTGATCCTTCGAACCGGATTCATTTTGGTCCTTCGAACCGGATTCATTTTGGTCCTTCGAGAAAAAGGAACTCTGTAGTTTTCCCCCACCAGTGGTAAGAGACTCAGAGGGTAAATCAGCGCCTGTAAGTCTGAATTCTTATGCAAGTGTAAATGCTAAGATCAGCTAAAGGTAGCAAAAATAAAATAACTCTTGTTTTCCCCCACCAGTGGTAAGAGACAGAGTATAATATAAAAGGCAAAATTTTGCTTAATAAATAAGAAGTGCGTGCGTCCGATTTTAAAGTCAGTTTGGCTAGTGGAGCAACTGTAGTAATTTCGGCGGCGGGAGTTTTTGTGTGTGGCGTATTCGAAGCCCTAATATCGAAAGTAAAAAAAAAAAAGAATTTACTAGTGTACATACACACTATATACACTGTATATTATACAGTTGCAAGTCGGCAACTAGAAATAGCAGCAGAGCAACAAGATAGTTGCAAAGAAGAGGCGACTGGAGGCGAGGCAAATATAAAGAAACGGCAAATCCGACCCATTGGCAGACAAGCAGCAGCAGAATATCGGCAAAACCTACTTGGCAAACTCTACTTGGCGGACAACAGTGGCGAACGGTGTCAACAGGATCATCAGATAAGATACAAATTAAGATAGTTATAAGTACATCTATCTATTTTTATTATTATATATTTATATCGATATCCTAATATTCGCACAAGATAAAATGTTCACTAATAAGACTGGGAAGTTGTTAGAGAAGCAGGTAGAGTTACATACCAGGTTAAGGCAGTTGGAAGCACTAAATCCCAGAAACATTACTAACAAGGAGATTGAGGAAGTAAAAGTGATTAGTAGCCGATGGATGCCTAACCATGAGAAATTGCTCCAGCAGGGGGTTTTCGATCATCAGTACTACAGAGATAAAGTACATGAAGAAGTTTTACAGATAGTTGCCAAAATAATAGCTACAGGAGAGTCAGAAAAACCAGGCACTAGTAAGTCAGTGTTAGTCGAAGCAGAAGCAGATATGTCAGAAATGGTTGATGATAGCAAAGGAGAGTCGCGCGGGAATGCGACCTCCAGTAATGAAAACGCTAATGTTAGCCAGGAAAAATTTCAAGGAAAGGTCCGTCAGCTTCAGCAATATTTGGACATGGTGAGCAAAGATTTACGTATGATAGACAAGAGAACAGGCGAAATGTATATTAAAAAAATAGAATTCTTGTTCAAGAAGGTACAGATGTGCCAAGCTTATACAGATGAACTTATATGTAATGAAACGTTTAAAGAAGTCATAGAAGAATTGGAGTTCGACGTTCAGAATATCTTGTCAGCACTAGAAGAAAAAATAAACGATCAGAAAAATTTGAAAGCTGAGAATGTTACCGTAAGAGGCGAACTACCGGTGTTGCCGAAAATACAGGTACCCACATTTTCTGGGGAACCTAGAGAATGGGACCTGTTTGTGGAATTATTTGCGGAACTTATTGAAAAAAGAGAGGATTTAAGTCTTGCTCTTAAGTTTAATTATTTAAAATCCGCTTTAAAGGGGGAAGCGAGGAGCATGGTAGCTCATCTATTGTCAGGTTCAGCTGATAACTATAGTGCCGCTTGGGAACTGTTAACCAAGCGGTATGAAAATAATCGGAAGGTATTTTCCGAACAATTAAGTCGGATCGTTGATTTACCGATGATCAACAATGAATCCGCAAAAAGCGTAAAAGGAGTGATTGACATAATTAATGAGTCAATACACTTAATTAAAATTAAAGCAAATTTGTCCGATGAAGTTGACGTAATAGTCGCTCAACTCATACTTCGGAAATTTGACAGGGAGACTCTACAATTATATGAGAGTCAAATTAGAAAAACAAGGCAAATTCAAATTCTATCTGATGTCATGGAATACTTGGAGCAAAGATATTGCTCACTAAGTGCCATAAAAAAGAAGAGAAAAAACCGTTACAAAAAACGTCGGTGGCGGTGTTTAAAGATAGTTGTCCGATCTGCAAAGGTCCCTGGCATAGCGCCCCGATGTGCTATAAGTTTAAAGCGCTAACACCTAATGAAAGGGTGGAAATAGCCAAAAAAGTGCAATTGTGTATACGATGCTTGAAGCATTCAAGCAACAAGAGATGCACTAATGAAATAGTCTGCTCAATGTGCAGCAAGGGGCACCATACCATGCTTCATTTTGGGGAAAAACAGGCGAAGGTAAACACTTGTGTTACGGAACAACAAAAACTGTTGGCCACAGCTCTAATACAAGTCAAAAATATAAATGGAGGATATAAGACTCTAAGAGCCCTTATTGATTGTGGTTCACAGAGCACCATTTTGTCTGAAGAGGCCGCTCAAATATTAAAACTACCTAAAATTAAACAGTATACAGAAATAAGTGGCGTGTCCTCAATAAAATCTAATAAATCAAAATATAAGGTAAAAATAGATGTAAAGACGAGAAATCCTTGGAAAGGACATCTAAAGGTTGAGGCAATTGTGTTGCCAAAGTTAATGAAAGCTCTTCCATTAAAAATTGCAAACGCGGATATGTCAAAATGGCAAACTTACGTGCTAGCTGATCCTAGCTTCAATAAACCTGGTAGGGTTGATATAATAATGGGGGTAAACGTATATACCCAAATCTTAAAAAGGGGAATTACAAAGATTGATGGCCTGCTAGGCCAAAATACTCAATTTGGTTGGATCGTCTCGGGATGCACCAAATCAAATCAGAATAAATCTGTATTGGCAACAACAATAGATGTCACAGGTTTTGAACAACGTTGGGAGAGGAAAGGTAAATTTCAAAGTAAAAACGACACAATCCCAAAGAAATGCAACAGCAAAACTCAAAAAATAAATTTATGGCCCCCGGCAGGACCTCACATTGGAGGTAAAGTGAAAATTGGGGAACAAAAAGTATATATCCCAGAGCCAGTACAAAATAAGAATATTAAAAAGGCAATGGGTCAATTAGATAATGATTATCTAAAAAATAATATCAAACTAGATTCCGGTAACAAATTTTCCAAAACTATAGTACCAAAAAGGCAGATACGTCAAAATATTTATAAAAAGACAACATTTAATGATAGCCAGAATAACCACTCAAGTTTTAGCAGTCAGCGATATTTAAAAATGGTGGAGCGAAGATCACATTGGTACAATTCAAAAAGGAAAGTTAGTTCTTTTTTAAATTCTCCAGCTTATAAAAAGGTTAGAAGTCAGCACAGTAATACACATCAGGAATGGGTAGATATCCCGAAACAGAAATCATTAGGTAATATGCCAAATGTTATAAAAACCAGTAGAAGCCAACTCAGTAATACATATGGGAGAATTGGTAAGAATAGGAAGTCAGTGACAATGGCAAAGGAACATCAGATTGACTAGGTTCAACGTCCATCATGTAACTGGTCATGCTTCTTTAACAATAATTATCTTACTAATGATAGTTTAATAATAATTTGTATAAGACAACTAACTATAAAAATAAAGTCCAAAACGCCGCATTTGGTGGCCCTTTGCAGAATGTTTAAGAATAAACATCGTGTTCATCTGAACTGGCTTCACCAAATCAGATGCACTAAAGAAAATACAATACAACTGTACCTTTGTACCAAACAACTAACCTAGCATATGACTAGAAATACAATCTGCCACACGCGGTGTGGGAAAAAAACACTTGAAAATCTAAACTAACCCAAAAGATCATAACGACAGGATGTCAAGTGGCCGACGCCGTGCCCAAAATAATTATTCTTCAACCCCCGAATACGTGGGTGTGACTCTAAAATAAGATCTTCTAAGAACAATTGTTACCTACTAGAGCCTAAGATAATTCCTATATAAACTCCGTACTTTTGTAAATAAAATCAGTTCATATTTTGAATTCAACGAATGAAGACTGGGTTATTTTCCTTCTCTCCGGGAATCCCTATTCACTCTCTGTCAAATTTCAGAAGTATGAGTTGAGCGACTATTACGTCAACTTCATCTGACAAATTTGCTTTAATTTTAATTAAGTGTTTTGACTCATTAATTATGTCAATCACTCCTTTAATACTTTTTGCGGATTCATTGTTGATCATTGGTAAATCAACGATCCGACTTAATTGTTCGGAAAATACCCTCCGATTATTTTCATACCGCTTGGTTAACAATTCCCAAGCGGCACTATAATTGTCAGCTGAACCTGACCATAGATGGGCTACCATGCTCATGGCTTCGCCCTTTAACGCGGATTTCAAATAGTTGAATTTAGGCGTAAGACTTAGATCCTCTCTTTTTTCAATCAGTTCCGTGAATAATTCTACAAACAAGTCCCATTCTCTTGGCTCTCCAGAAAATGTGGGTACTTGTATTTTTGGCAACACTGGTAGTTCACCTCTCACGGTAACATTCTCAACTTTCAAATTTTTCTGATCATTTATTTTCTCTTCTAATGCTACCAAGGTATTCTGAAGATCGAATTCCAATTCTTCTATGACCTCTCTAAGCGTTTCATTGTGTATAAGTTCATCTGTATAAGCTTGGCACATCTGTACCTTCTTGAAGAAGAATTTTATTTTTTTAATATACATTTCGCCTGTTCTATTGTCTATCGTACGTAAATCTTTGCCCACCAAAATTTCTTGAAATTTTTCCTGGCTAACATTAGCATTCTCATTACTAGAGGTCGCGTTTCCCTGCGACTCCCCGATGCTGACCACAACATTTTCTGACATCGTTGCATCTGCTTCACTGCTCTCCGACTCAACAGTGCCCTGCCTACTTGACTCTCCTTTGGCTATTAATCTGGCTGCCATCTCTTAACCCTCCTCATACTTTCCATCTGTAAAATAGTAGTGTTCGGTTACACCACTCTGTATCATTTGGCTATGGCAACTAATCCATTGCTTCTGAATCTCAGCTATTTCATTAAGAATCTTGCTAGTTAACTTACTAGCATCTAACTCTTCTATTTTCTTTAACCTTTTGTGCAACTCGTGTTGCTTCCCTAACAATTTTTCAGTTTTGGTAGGGAACATTTTTGTATGGTCTATAGTAAATTGCTTTCTTTTTTTTTTAATATTAATTTATTTTTTGTATATTTATTTTTATATTACTATTGACCTGGCAACTTGCTTAAAAATATCATGAACTATATTTTTTTTTAGGGCGCCGATGCTGGTTTCTCTGATCTCTTGGCTCCGGGGTCTAGCTTGTCGCGCTAGACGGTGCCGGTGCTGGTCTTCGCACAGGCTGCTGGGGCGCCGATGCTGGGATGCCGATGCGATGTCGTCTCTTCCCTGCAACTATTTTGTTGCTCTGCTGCTTCTGGTTGCCTACTTGCAACTATATTTGTGTAAACATATACACTAATTTGTATTTTATAAATTTTTTTTTTTTTTGATATTAGGGCTTCGAATACGCCGCACACAAAAACTCCCGCCGCCGAGATTACTACAGTTGCTCCGCTAAAATCGGACGCACGCACTTTTTATTTATTAAGCAAAATTTTGCTATTTATATTATACTCTGTCTCTTACCACTGGTGGGGGAAAACAAGAGTTAATTTAATTTGCTACCTTCAGCTGATCTTAGCATTCACACTTGTATAAGAATTCAGACTTTAAGGCAGTGTTTAAATTGCTGTAGTCGAATTAGCAAAAGTCGTAAATTTTGTGCTATTCATTGCTGTGACTGTTTAGCAAATATGAAAACAAATACTTTATGTTGCTTTTGCTTCCGAAAAAAAGCGAAATCAGAAAATCTGACAGCAAAAGCAGCAGCAAATAACCGAAATAGAAAATTTTGACAGCAGCAGCAAACAGCAAAAATCCGAAAGCAAAAAACCTGACAGCAGCAGCAATAGTAAAAATCCGAAAGCAAAATATCCGACAGCAGCAGCAAACAGCAAAAATCCGAAACAGATTGCTTTGATAGCAATAGCCAACTTATACATTTTAATACTTGGAACTGTTCTGACTGTTGCTTTTAGCCAATTTCGGAAGTCGACGAAAGCAGCAGTCAGAAAAATAGTCGCAGCAGAACTGATTTTTGGCCTACTTTGATTTTACCTATACCTATACATACATACACATGAAAGTACACATAGTCAATACTCTTTTCTCTTTATTGTATTGTCTATTTTAAATACCCAGTAAAATTTGAATAAACAAACAGTAGAGTAATTTTAATAAACAAAAAGAAATACAAATTTTTGTTTAATAAGCGCTGAATCGATACATACAAAAATAGTATCATAAATAGACTGATGTTGCTGCTCTTGTTGGATCTGTTGTTGCCATTGCATAAACTGATTCTGCTGTTCTTGAAGTAGAGCCTGAACTTGAAAAAAGCTTTTGTTGTTGGTTATGCAGGTCATGTTGTTGATGTTTGTTGTATCCAAGGGAGTGTAGAAGTTGCTGTGCTTGCATTTAAATTGCGTTTTGTTACCTCAGCATAAGATACACCTGTGTTGTTACGCTAGTTTTGATGTAGTGGCTGCTGTTGCTGTGTTGTTGATCTTGTAGGACTGCGGTTCGATCTTAAAGTGGGAAACTGTTGTTGTTTAATGTTATTAATCCTGAATGGAGGGACAGAAATCATTTGGGTACCTAATGAAGCTGGACAGGCTCTACTTCAAGAACAGCAGAATCAGTTTATGCAATGGCAACAACAGATCCAACAAGAGCAGCAACATCAGTCTATTTATGATACTATTTTTGTATGTATCGATTCAGCGCTTATTAAACAAAAATTTGTATTTCTTTTTGTTTATTAAAATTACTCTACTGTTTGTTTATTCAAATTTTACTGGGTATTTAAAATAGACAATACAATAAAGAGAAAAGAGTATTGACTATGTGTACTTTCATGTGTATGTATGTATAGGTATAGGTAAAATCAAAGTAGGCCAAAAATCAGTTCTGCTGCGACTATTTTTCTGACTGCTGCTTTCGTCGACTTCCGAAATTGGCTAAAAGCAACAGTCAGAACAGTTCCAAGTATTAAAATGTATAAGTTGGCTATTGCTATCAAAGCAATCTGTTTCGGATTTTTACTATTGCTACTGCTGTCAGGTTTTTTGCTTTCGGATTTTTGCTGTTTGCTGCTGCTGTCAAAATTTTTTATTTCGGTTATTTGCTGTTGCTTTTGCTGTCAGATTTTTTGATTTCGGTTTTTTGATGTTGCTTTTGCTTCGACTGTTCATAGTTTCCGAAGCAGAAGCAACAGCCCACAGCAAAACTGTTGACAGTTTTCGCAGTTTTCAAACCCTGCTTTAAGGAGCTGATTCACACTCTGAGTCTCTTACCACTGGTGGGGGAAAACTGCAGAGTTCCTTTTTTCGAAGGACCAAAATGAATAGGGATTTCCGAAGAGAAAGAAAATAACCCAATCTTCATTCGTTGAATTCAAAATATGAACTGATTATATTTACAAAAGTACGGAGTTTATATAGGATTATCTTAGGCTCTAGGAGGTAACAATTGTTGTTTTAAAAAATACTTATTCTAATGCCCCTCGTTCTCGGGGGTTGAAAATTATTTATATTTCATGCTCAGCGCTGGTTACTTGATACCACACTGCTGTTATCATAAGTGTTTTTCCACAGAGTGTGGATGCATGTTTTGTTTGGTATTAGGCAATAATTGTCATATGAATCTTTACGACTTCTTCTTGGTTTATGTTTTTGTTTCGAATTGTATATTTCATTGGTGCACCTGATTTGGTGAAGCCAGCTCAGATGAACACTGTGTTTATTCTTAAACAAATATATTCATTGAATGTTCTATGACTTCGTTCTATTGTCCCTAAAGTCTGGTGGTGGTATGCTGTAGATGTCAGATTTTTAATCTTCATGTACCTGCATATATCTGTTATAATCTGATTTTTATACTCAGTTCCCATGTCCGTAATCAGTGTTTTCATTGGACCGTACTGTAGTATACAATTTTCGAATATAGCTTTAGCTACATTACTTGCACTCTTAGATGCAACTGGAATGGCTATTAGATATTTTGTCAGATCGCATATCAATGTGACAATATACTCATTTTCATTATCTGATTTTGGTGGCGGACCTATTGTGTCCACTATAACTTTATCAAAAGCGTTCGCTGGTGTTTCTGTTATTATCATGGGAGTCTTCGTATGTGTCGTCGTTTTTGACACCTGGCATTTATGACATCTCCTTATGTACTCTTTGATATGGCGCCCATATTTTTCCAATAGTAGTGTCTTTTGATTTTTGCCAGCGTTCTGGTAATGCCAGTATGACCTCCTTGAATTGGATCATCATGATATGTAGACAGTATTGCTTCTTTTTCCTTTTCATTTTCTATTAGGGTCACCGGCTGGAGTAGCGCTACTCTTAATGTTTTCAATATAGTATTGCCCATATTTTTAAAAGAATCTATTGAAATAATTTCAAAGATCTTTTCGCTCGGTGCCAATTTTAGTTGGCTGATTTCAAGTATACCGGCTTGCATTTCAAGCCTTTGGAAGAACTGACCTAAGTCGAGAATTCCATTGGTGTACAAATCGCTAACTTCAATTCTTGCCATAACTTTCTTTCCATGTTTCAGTGAACATTTAGATTCTGTTATTCGCAAGGTCACTACTTTCCGTACCTCGTCATTATTGATGATTTCGTAGACGTTGGGCCTAGAAGCATTTTGAAGTTTTTGCCTTGGCAAAAGTTCTTCTTTATTAACTGCGCAGTTTTTCTGTCTACTTTGTTGCCTGGTAGTGACTTTCAGGACTTTTATACTCATATCTTTTAATTCGGATATAGTTATCCGCGATAAGGCGTCTGCCACAAAATTATCTTAACCTCTCAAATACTCTACTGTAAAGTCGTACTCTTCCAATTCTAGCCGCATGCGTGTTAGTTTTGAACTCGGGTTGACCATGGAGAATAAATATGTTAATGGTCTATGGTCTGTTCGCACTGTGAAGTGTTTTCCGAAAATGTGTTATTGCCCAATGTATTGCTGCTAGCTCTTGTTCTGTAGTACTCTTGTTGCTTTCACCTTTAGTGAACGCTCTTGATGCATATGAAACTGGAAGCTGGAGTCCATTATAGTTTTGTGTTAAAACTGCTCCACATGCTTGCTTGCTTGCATCTGTGATTATGCAAAATTCTTTGCTGAAATCTGGGTACTGCAATAGATTGGGTTGAACAAGCTTTTCTTTTAAGTATTGGAATGCATTTTCGCATTCTGCTGTCCATTCGAATGGAACGTTCTTTTTACATAATCTTGTTATGTGCCGGGAATATTCGGCGAAATTTTTTATGAAACGTCTATAATAATTGCAAAATGCAAAATTTTGTGTCGTCTGGCAAGATTCCTTTGTCTGTGATTTGTGACCTACGAATGTCACCTCATGCATAAAAAATGAGCATTTTTCTGGATGCAGTTTAAGATTGTTTTTTCTGCAAAGTTTAAAAACATATACTAAATTTTTAATCATATGTTGTTCAGAACAACCAATAACGATTAAATCATCCATATAGAGGAAAGCTTGGCTGGGCTCAAGCCCTGAGAATGCTATTGTCATCATTCTCTGAAATGAATTAGGTGCTATTTTTAGACCGAAAGGTAATCGCGTGAAGCGATATGAGCCATTGCTCGTTGAAAAAGACGTTATATCTCTTGATTTTTCTTCTAGTTCTATTTGATGAAAACCTGACATTAAGTCAAGCCAAGAAAAATATTTTGCTCTTCCCAATTGATCAAGAATATCATCAATTCTGGGGAGCGGAAACTTATCTGACAGCAATTTTTTTGTTTATTTGACGATAGTCAATTACTAATTGCCAGTTTTTTTCTTTAGATCCCGAAAGTGTTTTCTTTGGGACTAGTAAGAGTGGGCTATTATAAGGCGAAACAGACGGTTCAACATGTTCAATTAACTTTCCAACTTGTCGCTGTATCTCGTTTATTTGGCTATGCGGACTCCGGTAATTTTTTACATATACCGGTTCATCATCCTTAAGTCTTAATTTTTGTTTATAAATATCAAAGAAGCTAACTTCAACTAAGAATTCAAATTATTTCTCTTTTTACTACAAATTTACGATACGTCTGTGTGTGTGTATGCATGTGCTCTGTTTGATTTGCTGATGACGTAGTAGGCAGCTTCTCATGCTGATCAAGAATATATATACTTTATGGGGTCGGAAACGTCTCCTTCTGTGCGTTACAAACATCTGACCAATTTTATAATACCCTCTGCAAGGGTATAAAAATTATTTGTTGTGATCGGTTCGGTGTCAAGTCCGAACACATCACTATACTCAGTGCATAACTTTTCGAGTTTGTCTTTGAATAGAGTTAGGAAATTTTTCTTCAATTTATGAATTACAGATTCTTTTCTTATATCTTTGGTATTTTGAACTATAGCGTAGTTCGAAAGTGATTCAAATTGTTAAATTGTTAAAGCCTACTATTTGGCATTTATCTGTGGTATTTAAGAATGGGACAAAAGTACTTTGGGCTGTTGCAATAGTGTTTGCAACATAAACGACCGGTTTAATTTCCTGATTCGGAATTAAAATGTTACCTTCTGCTGAAGATAGTTCTATTTTGCGTACCACTTGGGATCTTGCTGGTAGAAGTGTTGAGTTATTACCAGAATTGAATGTTATTGGAACATAAATTGGGTACGTTAATGTTTGTGGTCTAAGTATAAACCAATCTTCTGAATTGCTGTAATCTAATTTGCAATTAAAAGTTTTTATAAAATCTAATCCTATTATTCCATCGCATGGGATTGCGAAATCTGAATGAAGCAGATGAAATTCGTATGGAATAATATATTTATCTGACTGCAATTCTATTGAGACTAGGCCTTTGGAGTTTATTACTCCTTCTATGCCTCGAATGTCTACAGTTTGGTTTACTTTGATGTCGTGAAATACATCAGAATTTTCTTTTATTATTGAAATATCTGCACCGGTATCAATTAAGAATGTTATTTTCTTATTGGTTTTAACATTCTTAAATGATACGAAATTATTAAGACTTAGGTTAATAGAGTAGACTTAATTTTTTAATTTTGAGCATTTGGAGGAGCTTGTCCGTTTCCCTGGTCGCTTTGGGTAATTCGGACATTTGTGTTGTTATAACCATTCTGTTGGTTATTTGTGTTTTGTCTATTATTATTGTGTCCACCTCCACGGCTGCCTCTTCGGTAGCGTGAATAATTTCGGCCTCGTTGGGCTCTGTGGGCATCGTTATTGCTCCAACTCGAATTGTTATTGTTCCAATTCGAGTTGTTTCTCCAGTTACCATTATTGTTATAGCGGCGTCTACCGCGGTCATTATGCTGGGCATAAAAAATGGTATTATTTTGGGAACTTTCTGTAGAACCCGACTCTACTGAAAGAGTGGTAAATCTAGTGATGGCTTCTTTAGCTGAATCAAAGTTTCCTGATTCCATTAATAACTGGACTCTTTGACTTTTGGTATGACTTACCATAGCATTTACTGACACTTTGGTAGTGTATTTTATTGCTTGATCAGTTGGAAGACCATCCGAAATATATGCGCCTTTTAGGGCGTCGGTCAACTCAGTAATCTCTTTTGTGTATGAAACACAGTTATTAGGTTTTCTCTGCAGATTTTTAATTTCCGCTGTTAAAAGATCCACTGATTCACCCTTAAAGATTGTTGACAGCTTTCGTATTACTTCGTCAATCGTTGTTTCAGAGCTTAGCGTATTACCCGCTTGACCTTTCAATTTTGATTTTATGATTTCGATGGCTACTGCTTCATGCGTTTCTTTTATGGTGTCAAGTACGCGAAGCGCCTCAATGAAACCTTGTAGGTTTTTAATATCACCATCGAAGTATGGTAGCAGCCTAGTGGCTGTGTTTATGAATTCTACCACTGTTTGAGTCATTTTGTTGCTTCCTTTTGGAATTGCTGGTTTATTATGACTTATGATTGACTGATCAGAGCTCACTGATGGTTCTTCTTGACCTATTTATTTATCAGCCATTAGTTGCGTTTTTTCTTCCAGTACTATTGAAGTTTCCAAATCAGGTGTTTGTTTAAATTCAATATTGTGTCTGTTTAGCACAGTTATTGCTTTTTGTTTGCAATCACTATAGACCGCATTTGCGGCTGTTTTTTGCCCTGTCTTTAGTTTGCTATAGTGCTTAATTAATACTGCTCTAATAGCTTGGAGCTTCTCAGTTATTATTTTCGTGTGTTTGGTTACTGTGTCTTGGGATGTTTCTCTGTTTTGGGAGAGGCTCTTACAAGATTTAGTTAATTCTTGTGCGTGTATTCTAGCTTTTCCTATTATATCATCCCAAGTAACCATAGTTTGTTAAAAATAACAAATTTGTTTATGGTTTTTTTTTACCCTTGCAGAGGGTATTATAAAATTGGTCAGGTGTTTGTAACGCACAGAAGGAGACGTTTCCGTAAAGTATATATATTCTTGATCAGCATGAGAAGCTGAGTCGATATAGCCATGTCCGTCTGTCCGTCCGTCCGTCCGTCTGTGCAAATCAACTTCACGCTGGCATCTTGCAGTATCCCCATGAAATTCACCAATACAATAGAATTTGATATAAAATCTCATTTGAATCTGATCGGATAAATAGAACACAAGTTACAGACAGTACAAATCGGTTCAAGCGCTGACGGCAGCTACTACGTCATCAGCAAATCAAACAGAGCACATGCATGCACACACACAGACGCACCGCTACACGAACTGTATGTGTATGCGTGTTGTGCTTTGCTTACGGAATGATGGAAGAAAAATTTGGAGTAAAAAGATAAATAATTTGAATGTTTCGTTTGTGTGTTGATGAATTGAGTTGCAGGGAAAGAAATTTCAAAATGTAAAAAAATTATTGCCAAGGACTGCAAGGGTATAAAAACTTCGGCATTGCCGAAGTTATCTTCTTTGATATTTTTATTCTGTATATATTATTTCTACATCTGAGTCTGTTAAATCTATTGGTTCTGTACTCGATTCTGATATGTCTATCAGCGCGATTGAGTCCTTGAAAAGTTCGTCGACCCATCCGGGCACGTCTTTACGTAAAGGAGTCTTAGCTAACAATCTACTATAAGCTAATTTTATAGATTTTTTCATAAGATCTACAATATTTTTTTAAAATTTGTAGTTGTGGGCTATCCAATACTTTATTTCCTTGTATTTGTGATTTGTTTCACCTGATTGTATCAGGAAATCGAGGAAAGGTAAATATTTTTGTAGCTTTTTCTTATACATATTCTACACTAACTTGTTAGGCCTATTAATTTGGATGTATGTATAAAAAGGGTCGTTTAGGCTTAATGCCTCGCTTCCTCCATTCGGTAGAAACGATATGTGCCTGCTGCATTGGAAAAACACCATACATATGGTACTGTGAGGATGAAACAGATCTGTACCCTAGAGCTTCCTTAAACTGGGAAATCTTCTCCCGTTATATTAAGGTAAGCTGACCTAATTTGTACCAAGTTTATTGAGTTTTGTGGTGAATTGATTTGCTCATTTCTAAAAACCTCAATTAAATCTTGAACAATACTGCCTAGCGTTTATTCTTGCAAAATAATTATCAATCATAGGAACGATCGGTCGAAAACAGTGACTTTTGTCAATAACTTCATTACTTTTAATGCGATTGCTTTCAAATTAAACATTTGATAGTTAAATATACCTGTTAATGACTTTGCCGAATTTGGTAAAGATCGGGTAAATATATCATATAGCTCCCATAGAAACGATCGGTGGAAGACAGCGACTTTCATCAAAAAGTTCGTTATATCCTATACTAAGATTGAAGGCCGTTCTTTCGCAAACACTAGACTTTTTGGATAAAACGTTTTTACACTTTGATAGCTAAGGAAAGAATTACCAAAACAGTTGCAAGGGTATACAAACTTCGACGCGGTCGAAGTTAACTCCGTGTATGTATGTGCAGATACAAATGTACATATGTTTATGTGAATATGTTTATGTGAATACTTCAATGTATACATATGAACATATTCAAGTCCACAATTAGATTTTAATGCGTATATGTTTAATTGTTTATACTTGCAACAAAGTGTTACAAGTTGAGCTCATTATATTGAATGATTATTTGTATGAATATACTACACTATCTTTCTTAATTTCTACTCCGCTCTTAATTTTCTAATTGATAAATGCGTTTCTTATATGAATGTCTCTACCGTCTCCAGTGCGCCAGTCTGGTTCACACGTAGGCTCTCTAATCTCCGTAAAATTAAATCGAGATATTTTAAAAGATTTAAAAAAACTGGTTCGCGACTTGACTATGCAAATTATTGTGTAGCCAAATCTCAATTTTGTCTTTTAAATACTCAATGCTACAATAATTATATCGTTCGCTGTAATGTTGACTTTTATAAGAACCCCAAAAGATTTTACAACTTTGTTAATTCCAAAAGACGCTCTAATTTACTACCTTCCACCTTCAGACTTAATGACCAGACTGCTAATAATAATTCAGATATTGCAGATCCCTTTGCTAAATTCTTTCAGTCGTTTTATTGTTTCGGATCCCACACCCTATCCCTTCTCAAGCCCACATTTAAATTGTACCTATGTTTTTTCCTAGTATTACTGAAGACTGTATTATCTCTAGCTTGTCATCTATGACGTCTTCCTTATTCAGGAGATCCACTATTTCTCCTTATCAGCATGACTTCATGAAAGGTCGTTCGTTGCTTACCAAACTTTTAGAATTGACTAGCCTTGTACACCATGGCTTCCGTAAAAAGTGTCAAACTGATGTTATTTATACTGACTTTAGTATGCTTCTCACGAAACTTAACATCATGGGTTTTTACCCCGAAACTATTGCCTTGGTTAAAACCGTATCTTATTGGCAGAACTCAAAAAGTGTCTTTTCGTTCTCGATATCTAAAACTGTTCAAGTTACGTCAGGTGTACCCCAAGGCAGTCATCTGGGCCCACTGTTATTTACCTTGTTTTTAAATGATTTGCCTTTGGCCTTGGCTCATTCACGCGTGCTCATGTTTGCGGATGACGTTAAGATTTGTTATTCATATAATGATCCTTCTTTCCAACAGTACTTGCAATCAGATCTCGATGCGTTCTGTGATTGGTGCCACGTTAATAAATTACACCTTAATGCCTCTAAGTGCTCTTTTATGACTTTCAGTCGTTTGTCGCCGTTCCTAGCTCATTACTCTATTAAGGCTGTTCTGTTAGATTGTGTAACATCATTCAAAGACTTTGGCGTTATGTTTGACCCAAAACTTTCATTTAATGTTCATATATCTTCAATTGTCAATAGAGCACGCAGTAGTCTTGGCTTCATTAAACGTTTGGCCAAAGAATTTGATGATCCATAAGTGACAAAGGTTTTATACACTTCGTTAGTTCGCCCTACTCTAGAATATTGCTCGCCAGTGTGGAACCCTCAATATGATGTTCACCAGCGTAGTATTGAATCGGTACAGAAGCAATTCCTTAAGTTCGCGTTACGCGGTCTTAATTGGGACCCGAGTCTCCGCCTACCTTCTTATTCTGACAGACTTGTTCTTATTAATCTTCCTTCACTTTACAACCGTAGGCTCGTATTTGGCATTCTTTTTCTCCATAAACTAGTCAACGGTGAAGTCATTTCTACCAATTTACTAGATACGCTATATTTTTGTGTTCCCTCACGTCAAACCAGAAACTTTTTTCCTCTTCACATTAGTAGATGTCTGACTAACTATTCTCTTCACGAACCTTTTCGTGTTCTTTGCCAATCTTTTAACAACCTTTCTCACCTTATTTCTCCTCATCTATCTGTCACTTCTCTTCGCGCTATACTTTTTAATTATCTACAGCGAAACCACTGAAAATATTCAGGACTGGATATTGGATTGGCTGCAACTCATCCCTGACTACATTGGCTGTGAATCGGGGCATAGCTGGCACCTTGTTGCAAATAAAACACCTCCACCGGGTCGGGGATGTTTAGTTGTGCATAAAGCTAAGCTACCTTCTTCATTTAATTATTATCTGTATTTTAGCTTAAGCTTCTTCCCCCACAATCCCACATATATATTCAATCTTTGGACGATGACGAAAAAGGCAATGCATTTGCTTGACAACGAACTCCAACTTTAACGAGATAGACTTACAAACAAAAAAACAAATTGGTATAAATTCAAAATGTACATGATTACCCACATTGACTGTGATTGTACGCTGAAACTGAATAATGTGGAGGTAATTGGCATGTGTGTCTCGTCTTTCGAGTCAAGGCTGTAGCAATGGTATCTACCTCACCTCCTTCTACCTACACCCAAACTGATGACAGACTTACAAACCAGCATTTAGAATACCTAGTAACGGAAAAACGAATCCTAGAAGCGAATAGCACAATACTTGATCAACGGCAGCAAAAATTCGCCTAAAGCATGCCAACCGCAGCCTTTCTAAAGCCTTTGACAACACTAAGACTTTAAGCGCTTCTACAGAGATAGTTATGTCGATTAGCGGTCCAACAGGTGGAGATACGTCTGTTTTGTCGAGGAGAAGGCATCTGCTTTTCCACAAATCTTAAAATGGTTTTCAAGCCAAATCTAACTTCAAACTCGTTCGTACTTTCCCCTTCCAGTTCTATAACTTGTTGTGAGTTATTGGATCCAATCGAACGAGATCTTTGCAGTTATAAAAAACACTTAAAGCTAAAAAAAGGTCCAGGACATGACTTTATTACTCCGAAAATGAACCTAGAATTTCCAACTTAGAAGATCAATACAGCTGCAAACTGTTCAATGCTATATAGAAATACATGAATTTTCCGCGTCAACGAACAGAAATGGAAACAATGTAACATTCATGCTAAACGAAAGAATTTGCCCAGCTTTAATGCTTAACAGCGTACCAGTTTCTCAATCGGCCGACATCATTTATCTTGGCATTCACATAGACAGAAGGATAAATTAGTGTAAGCATATCGAAACGAAGAAATCGCAGCTAAAACTGAAAGCTAGTAGCTTACATTGGATCATAAATGCTCGTTACTCTCTACGTCTGGAGTATAAAGTCCTCCTATACAACTACCAGAAATGTCGAAGTCATACAAAAGCCGTTTTTATTTATCCCCTGTTTTAAAATTGAGTAAGAGACTAAGAAGAAAGTACGAGACTAAGTTTAGAAGAACAAAAAAAACTTCAACTGTTTTCAAGGTGAAGCTTAGTTGGTTATATTGGGTTCATTAACATGTCCGACGACAACTCCGCTAGTTGTACAAATAACTTCATCTAGGAATCCTTTAAGTATCAAGTTGCAAACTTTTGACCAATTTTAAAATTAACTTAATTTGATTAAAATAATCTTGTTTGTAAATTTTGAACACTTTTTTCAGTATGCTGCGAATATGCTAAAAAAAAATGACCGAGGACTATTGAATACTCCAGGTCTCATAACTCCTGCACCAACAGGTCATTCATCACTTTTTAAAATGGGAATAAAAAGGACAAGCACCTTGTCACAGAGGCCTTGGAAAGAATACAATAATCTTACCTTTATTTCAAGCTAAAACTTAAAACAACGCAATTTTTTTCATTTCTTATTTTTAATTATTTCAACGAAGTACAATTTGATTCTAAAAAATAATTTCATTTTTGTTTGCTATTTTTAAAATCGCCTTTATTCATAGCATAAATTCTCACTTTTCCGCTCTCACCTGCCAGAGCTGATGCAAATTTTTAAGTAGTTAAACTATTTAAAGAGAAACCATTTGCGTCTATTTCTCAGAAGACTTCTTCCAATGAAAAGTCTAAATAAGGACGCATGGAGAAAACTGAAATATACAAATATACAAAATAAATATACAGAGTAATATTAACTGGTTTTCTTTATATTTTAAAACGACGAAATTTACAGCCCGACTTGTAAAAAACACAATACGCTTCAACTTTTTGTTGTAGAAGAAATCATTTAATAAATGACCGCAAACAACTTGGCTCTCCAAATGGATCCGAACTGAAATTCTAGCCAAACTGGTGCGACTAAAAAGGAAAGCAAAAAAATTATTATTCAAAAATATTTTTGGAATTAAAAGTTTATTGAAAAATTAGCAAATTAAAAAAATGTGATTTGGTTTTCGAAATGGTGTTTTTCGACTTGGTATACTCAAGTCGGCGAGTCGACTTAATTTCTTCATTGTTTATCAAGTGCTTACACTTGTCCCCTTTATTATATTTGTCACGCTTCCCACTGTTCGTTGCTCTTTATTATTTCTTTATTTATTTCTTTCATTTTGCGAAATCAAGATTCCGTTTAATTTTGTCATCATAAGCGGTTGTGCAAGTTAACAAATAACACTTAATATAGGATATTTCATAAGTTTATAATCAGCCCTCGCAATTGCAATTTTACAGTTGTATCAGCGCGCTATAGCTGCAATGGTCAGCAACGGTAATCGAACACTTTTGCTTTGCTTCGGGAGTTTCCGTTAGATTTGCTGTGTCGGCTTGCCGACCATGACATTGTGGCGTGATGCGAGTTTTGGCTTAGCTTAAGTGAAATATTCTGTGTATTAAGAAGTCAGTTTTTAGTACAGCGCTCTTCCGATAAGTCACTTAAATAAATATTCACTCCGGCACTTGGCCGTTAAATAATTTGTTTTATTGTCTGAGCACGAGGCCAGCAATAAGAGGTACAGTTCGCCTCTCAACCTAATCTTCACCCGCAACAGGACTGGAGAATATTAATTGGCGCCCAACTAGTGGTCGGACTCCACAACCAATAACAACTAAAACAGCAGCACAGGAGCTGCAACAACCGACAGCAATTAAGACAGCAGCGCGGGAGCTGCGAGAGACGAACCTTATAGAGCAATTTTTTTGTGTTAGTTGAATTATGTAAGTGGATACTCTAGTCAAAATTTTTCTTCAAATACAAAAGTTTTAATTTTTTGTAAAAATTAGTAAGTACTTGTGAGTATTTTATTTTGCAACAGATCTTAATTAATAACAATAATCTGAACCAGGTTTCTGAAACACGTGAGAGTGACTGCTTTGAGAATTCTAGTTGACAATTCATCATCCAGGTCGTTATAAGATTACTTTGTGTTACTTTCTATGTGTCTAAAATTGTGCTATATATATAACTCTCGTGGTTCAGAGCTACGACGTAATTCGATCCATCTTTTGACGGCCCGTTTTGCTTTTCGCGGCCACTGGCCTGCGCATGTCTCAGTTCAGCCAGTATAGAAAACCTCGCATGCAGTCTAGCGACTCAGATTCCGACTGTGACATTCGCATCGGAGCCGCGGCTACAAGACTTCTCCCTGCGGTTCCCCCCCGTTAGGTAAAATGGATCCAGATCAGCTTAGGGAAATAATAAGGTCGGCTGTCAGCAATGCTTTATGATAAAGAATACCTTAAGCTTCAAAATGAATGTTTGTCAAAAGTGCTGGGTGTTCGTGGTGCTGTAATATTCAAGATCAAAGTCAGAAAATATTTCCAAGCATGTTTTTCCTTTAAAAATGGATCGAAAGCCGGTTTTTTTCAATCACAAATGGAATTTTTCATTGTTTTAGACGACTATGTGACATTTTTTAATGTTTTAATTTAATTTTTTAACACAATTACAAAAAGAAAAAAAAATTTTTAAATTTTTTTTTAGGTTATTTTTGAAAATTTGCTATTAATGGCTGATTTTCTTCAAAATAATCTTCAATATTTTCATCAATATCTAATAAACTCAACATTTCGGGACTATAGTTGCTATTTTCCAAATCCTTTCGTGATCGCACGTGTCTCAGTGATGCAATAAGTGGGTCCGAAGAGGCTGCTAGCATGTTAAAAAGGTCTTCATTTTGTCTAAGACGAGAAGTTTTTAATGTATTAGTGTATCTGAACCTTTTGTAGTCCTTGTTTTTTGATTCCTGTGCTTCTTCGGATAGCTCTCCAATTGGTAAACACTGATATTCTATTAAATCCTTTCCGTGAGCCAAAATCCTATGTACCGTTGGGGTAGGTTTTTTTGTCGGATACAATTCAGTCAAAAGTTGAGCAGTCTTTGAAGTATATTCGGCAAATTTTTCACCATTTACCATTTCCTTGCAATTTATAACATTCAAGATAACAGCCAACCTTTTAATGATCTCTTGACTAACACCTGTTATAAAAGATGTCACTTCACTGCTCCGTACTAGCGTTTTCGAATGAAACGCTCATCTCCTTTAGCAATCCCATTTCAAAATCATTTAAGTTTTCACACTCGTGGAAAACTTTCAAAATCCTTTCATTCTTTAACAACATTTTTGCACAATTAAATAAAACTGCCTTGAATTATATTGACAAATACTATTCAGTCCTGATTTAAGGTGTTTCCACTTATGAAGTTAAAAATAAACTGTCGCAAACGAGAGGAATAAGTAGCTCTTTATGTTATATTTTTTGAATTAACTAGGTAGAACGAAACATCGGTATTACCCTTTTTGTATTAATTAGGTAAAAAACTTAATATTTACATCCAATTAGGTAAACAGAAATAAAAACGACCAACCCACAATTAGGACAAACTTTTCATCAACTTAAATAACATTTACTTGTCTTGTCAGTTTTTCCAAAGCAGGAAATTAGCAATTTATCATTGTAGAAAGGCATATATGTAAACAGGTAGTATTTGCAAAACAGCATTACGCAATGTTATCATTTAAATACAAAGAAGCTACAGGCCAATACGCATGCGCTCTTCTTCTTCCTTATACCTGCAGCGCATTTTTTAGACGAGGTTGCCTTAGTTTTATGGCTTACGCATCGCTGTCGCACCTCTCCGCATATTGGGACTATATACATCTGATAGGTAAATATTTCACCTACCTAGTGTATGTAGTCCGTTATTGATACTCGTTGATCCTTGATAGTTGTATTCCACCAAAGTTAAAAAACGCCAATATTTAGAGTATTTTTTAAACGCTTCTGGTTCAATAACTATTTAAGTAATTATTAAAATTTATGAAACATGCTATTAACAAAGAACTTTTCAGATAAAACCAAAAAATCCAAGATCGATTGTTGAAATCGCCCAATATTCAGTTTTAAAGTTGCGACTTTTTTTAAAAATTATAATTTTTTCCTTTTCACTAAAAATGTCTCAACTTTGGGCGCTTCTAGCACCCATGAATCTCAACCGATTTCATGAAAAAACGTATTTTTGCAATGCTATCCGAGCAGAGGCCCAACTGTGCGTCGCCTCTATCCTAGGTCCAACTCCGGTTTTATGGACCGTTACTATAACTGCTAGAGACATCAACTCGTTTAGCTAGCGTGCAGAAACTACATTTATTTACATAAAACAGATTTTCTTAAAAATGATGTATACTGGCTTAATAGAAACGTAGATATTCCGCCTCCATAATTTAGAAAAACCGATTACCTCTTCCAATTCACCATTATAAACAAATTCGGCAGACCGATTAATCTTATTTATTTTTACCAAACTACCAAATTTTATTGAAATCGGACTAGAAACATGCAAAATATACGTATTGGCCATTGGCTAGTGGCGGCGCTGTTTGTAGAGTGAGCGAGATAGCATGTGGTATAAGGGCATGTAAAAACAATTAATTAGACATACATCTGGTTTTCGAAATTTGAAATATTTGTTTCACTTGGTGTTTTTTGACTTGGTATACCCAAGTCGGCGAGTCGACTTAATTTCTTCACTGTTTATCAAGTGCTTACACTTGTCTCCTTTATTATTTTGTCACGATTTCCACCGTTCGTTGCTCTTTATTATTTCTTTATATATTTCTTTCATTTTGCCAAATCAAGATTCCGTTTAATTTTGTCATCATAACATAAGCGGTTGTGCATTCTTCTTTGTATTCCAATTGTTTGACGGATATTAACCTAATTTTTTTTGTTTCATTCTACTTCTGTCTGTTTATCTGTTTTCCGTCCAGTGATAGCATTAATCTACGGTTTTCGAAATTTGAAATATTTTTTTCACTTGGTGTTTTTTGACTTGGTATACCGAAGTCGGCGAGTCGACTTAATTTCTTCATTGTTTATCAAGTGCTTACACTTGTCTCCTTTATTATATTGTCACGCTTTCCACTGTTCGTTGCTCTTTATTATTTCTTTATATATTTCTTTCATTTTGCCAAATCAAGATTCCGTTTAATTTTGTCATCATAACATAAGCGGTTGTGCATTCTCCTTTGTATTCCAATTGTTTGACGGATATTAACCTATTTTTTTTTTGTTTCATTCTACTTCTGTCTGTTTATCTGTTTTCCGTCCAGTGATAGCATTAATCTACGTTTCCAGCTTGTAAAGTTTCAAGCATAAAGAATAGGAATTAATATATATTCAAAATTTGCTTTAGTACGCAAGCAACTTTTATAGAGAACGGTCGCGCACGCGCAAAGTAGTTAAAATCGTAAATAAAAATCAAACAATGTTACAGTTAAACAGTACTCATCAAGCGAATGCAAATTAGCTGCTGTAAAGCACCACAAACAGCGACTTCGGACGATGACAAAGGAGGTAATAAATTTGCGTGACAACAGGAGTCCAGCAATCCACACACTAGTTGTACAGATAACTTTATCTAGGAATCCTTTAAGTATCAAGTTGCAAACTTTTGACCAATTTTAAAATTAACTTAATTTGATTAAAATAATATTGTTTGTAAATTTTGAACACTTTTTTCAGTATGCTGCGAATATGCTAAAAAAAAAATGACCGAGGACTATTGAATACTCCATAACTCTCCATACTCTCATAACTCCTGCACCAACAGGTCATTCATCACTTTTTAAAATGGGAATAAAAAGGACAAGCACCTTGTCACAGAGGCCTTGGAAAAAAATACAATAATCTTACCTTTATTTCAAGCTAAAACTTAAAACAACGCAATTTTTTTCATTTCTTATTTTTAATTATTTCAACGAAGTACAATTTGATTCTAAAAAATAATTTCATTTTTGTTTGCTATTTTTAAAATCGCCTTTATTCATAGCATAAATTCTCACTTTTCCGCTCTCACCTGCCAGAGCTGATGCAAATTTTTAAGTAGTTAAACTATTTAAAGAGAAACCAGTTGTGTCCATTTCTCAGTAGTCTAAATGGGGACGCATGGAGATAACTGAAATATACAAATATACAACGAAAAATATACAGAGTAATATTAACTGGTTTTCTTTATATTTTAAAACGTCGAAATTTACAGCCCGACTTGTAAAACACACAATACGCTTCAACTTTTTGTTGTAGAAGAAATCATTTAATAAATGACCGCAAACAACTTGGCTCTCCAAATGGATCCGAACTGAAATTCTAGCCAAACTGGTGCGACTAAAAAGGATAACAAAAAAATGATTATTCAAAAATATTTTTGGATGTAAAAGTTTATTGAAAAATTAGCAGTTTCTCGTGATAAAACCAGCTACAGAGCCTTATCAGGTACTGTAAGAACTGATCAGGTAACTAATCTTGTAGTGGGATGTCTCATGAGCTCACATTTACCACTTTTTATAACTTGACCCTTACTAAATCCAGGAACCCCGAAAAACAGTTATTTATACTTTTTCTTTACATAAACATCATCGATAAGAAAACGTTTCAGACGCAATCAGAAAGTGATGTCAGTAAGTCGTCTCGCCGACGATGCACCAGGGGACAAAATATTTTAAGTGTTATTTCTTTTTACATGTCTCTATCTCGCTCACTCTTATCAGCACACAAGCACTCTAGCGTCGCCGCTATCCTAGGTCCAACTCCGGTTTTATGGACCGTTACTATAACTACTAGAGACATCAACTCGTTTAGCTAGCGTGCAGAAACTACATTTACATAAAGCAGATTTTCTTAAAAATTATGTATACTGACTTAATAGAAACGTAGATATTCCGCCTCCATAATTTAGAAAAACCGATTACCTCTTCCAATTGACCATTGTAAACAAATTCGGCAGACCGATTAATCTGATTTATTTTTACCAAACTACCAAATTTTATTGAAATCGGACTAGAAACATGCCAAATATACGTATTGGCCATTGGCTAGTGGCGGCGCTGTTTGTAGAGTGAGCGAGATAGCATGTGGTATAAGGGCATGTAAAAACAATTAATTAGACATACATTTGGTTTTCGAAATTTGAAATATTTGTTTCACTTGGTGTTTTTTGACTTGGTATACCCAAGTCGGCGAGTCGACCTAATTTCTTCATTGTTTATCACGTGCTTACACTTGTCTCCTTTATTATATTTGTCACGCTTTCCACTGTTCGTTGCTCTTTATTATTCAATCCTTGCTTTAGTACGCAAGCAACTTTTATAGAGAACGGTCGCGCACGCGCAATGCAAATTAGCTGCTGTAAAGCAGCACAAACAACGACTTCGGACGATGACAAAGGAGGTAATGAATTTGCGTGACAACAGGAGTCCAGCAATCCACACACAATTAAGCAAAAAAACGAAAACTCTCCAACTTTAACGAGATAGGCTCACAAACAAATTCCACAAATCTTAAAATGGTTTTCAAGCCAAATCAAATGTACTTCCGCCTTCGAGTACTATAACGTGTATTGAGTCCAATCCAATCGAACGAGATCTCTGCAGTTATAAAAAACACTTAAAGCTAAAAAATGGTCCAAGATATTACTTAATTACTCCAAAAAAAAAACCTAGAACTTCTAATCCTAGAAGTTCACTTAATCTGAAAACTGTTCAACGCTATAATAAAACATTGCCTTTTCCAGAGGAAAAGCAGGAAAGAACAAAATCTAGGCATCCTCAAGCAGAGCATAAATTCTACAACCGTGTCTGTTCGTGGAGGGGCGGAAGGATCCAAATTATAATACAAGCGGTTGGCGGGTGCCAATTTCTTCGGGTGGTGAGTGAGTGGTGAATTAATAATGCGCGATAACTTCGGTTACAAAAACTTATACTTTATTAATTAATATTCACAGGTTGCCCGACACACACGAAATGTTTCGGGTTAAAATATATACAATTCGAAACGCAAAAAATTCAATAGAAAAAAAGAACGGGTGTTCGGGTTGAAATTTCCTACTCGAGTGATGATGGCGATTTACCGGAGAGCGCTTCGTCACCCTCCTCAGTATGACCGCATTCCGTTTTGGGAAAAACCCTACCCCCCACTCTCTGCTGTTCACCCGGTGGCGTGAACATACCGCCCCCCTTGCAACAAGTTGCAATTGCCTCGCTGGACATGTCTAAGGATGGGGGATGGCAGCGTTCTGGATCGCCAAGACACGGGTGGAGATGGAGGGGGAACTTTGAATGCAGGTGGAATAGGCGGCACGAGGGCTGATTACCTCTGGATAGAAGTCCAAATGAAAGGCTGGTGCTTTTCGGGTCTTTGCTCTTTGGGTTGGATGTACGCGACTGAGCTGTCGCTGTGTAAGAGCGTGTGGTGTTGTTTGCCACAACGATGGCATCCTGCTGTGCTCCTGCAGGAACCATTGGAATGCTCATGAGCCAAACAGTTCGGGCAGTATCCGTTGCTCAAGACTACCCGTAACCTGTCTTCAGCTCGTAGTCCTCGAAACTGTCGGCACTGACAGAGCGCGTGTGCCCCTTGACAAACGCGGCACCTGAAACAAATGGAACTGCATTCTAAATCGGACGGTGCTGCTGTCCTTGGAGACATCTTCGGACTGCCGGAGGAGGTGGACCGAAACCGACTGGATTTATCAGTAACGGATCCACAGAGAACCCATCCGAACATCGTCTCGATTCCCACGAAAGAATCACCAACATTCTTGATCCCCAAGGATAGTGGGGAGGCGCTCGACTCCAAGCACCAAATCCACAGGAGCCCTTTGGTAAAATTGCGGATCAGCGAGCGGAAGGTCAAGCGCATCCTGCTTAACCTTATCCGGGACGGCGCGGGAGGGAAGTGCCTCTGCTACCCTAGGCAGCACAACGGCGACTGCTTGGAACAGTCGGAGCGGTTCGTCAGGAGGAGAAATCTGTAAGCGGCACACTTTGTCGCCGCTACCAGCATCGCATTGCCCAATGCCGCGAATGCTAGTTGATACTTTGCAGCTTGGAGGATTAATCAATTCAAACATTCTTTGGGAAATAAAGGACGCTTCGGATCCCATATCAATCAAAGCGCGGATTTGAAACTGCTTGCCACGATGATGAATAGTTACCCTCGCTGTACCCAGGAGGCCAGTGTTGCGAGTGGAGGCGAAGTAACTTCCCACGTTTACATGAGGGCTGCTGGAATAATCGGAGGACGCAGGATTTGGAATTATACAAGCATTAGGTGCTGAGCTCTCTTGCACTTGAGCGGGAAAGGCCTGAGCTATTACCGTAGGTTTTCGGCTTACGGAAGGAAAGGTCTGACCGCTAGAGCTTGGTTGAAGGACATCTGTGGCCTCTAGTACACGGTGGCGATCAGTTAGGAATCGATTCAGGTCGTCCCAGGATGAGACTGCGGTCTTATTTGGAACGGACTGTTCCCACAACAGAAGGGTGGATTTGGGCATTTTACTCGTACAGATTGCTAAGAGAAGGATATCCCAATTGTCTGTACGAGCCCCGGAACGCTCAAGACCGGTTAAGCAACCTTGAATTGACGTCTGCAGTTCTCTCAACGCTTTGCCAGACTCTTGGGATACAGCTGGGATCTGTAGAAGCTGCTTGGCTTGGCTCATAATCAATAATCGATTATTTTCGTACCGCGCAGTGAGGTTATCCCACGCGGACTGGAATCCTTCATTGGTCAAGGGTGACCTAGAAACAATGGCTCTGGCTTCACCGCGAGTTTTGCAACTTAAGTGGTAAAGTTTCTCCACTTGTGTTAGGCTTGGATTATGGATAAAAACCGCGGTAAACAAATCACGGAATGTAGGCCAAGCCAGGCTGTCTCCGTAGAAGTTTTCGACTTCGCACGGGGGAACTGTGTGGCTTTGATGGGTGGAATCGACGGAGAGCCTGACAGATGGGGGAGCCATTTTTGCGGACAACTGCTTGATTCGCTCTCCAAACGAAGTCCCGCCTCGCACATATACCATATAACAATATTCATGTTTAGCTTTAATTGTAGCTATGTGCTTCGGACTATCTTCGTTCTTTTGAGCCGTCAAGGCCTTATGGCATCGTGAAAACTCTGTCTCGACTTTTGCCCAAAGTGACTTAAGCTGGTCTAAGTGTATTTTGATGGAGACGAGTGGCACATCGTCAGCTAAAGCCTGGGACTCGCGTGCCTCGAACGCCGTTAATGCCTCGCATACGGCAACAAAGTCGGAAAGAGGCATCGTAGAGTGTTCTCTGAGCTATTACGAATCGAATGGGAACAAATAACTTCGTGGAATTAGAGCACTCAGGAGAGGAGATCGAAACGAAGCTGTAAGTGGACTGTATAATTTAAGTATAGAGGAGTGAGAAGCACAAGGGTCTCCTCTTTTAGTGAACACAACGAATAATACTAGATAGCATAAATGAAATTATACGGATTTATAATTTTCCTCGCAGTTGTGTGAATAATTATAAGGATATATAATCACTTGGATATTAAAATTGATACAATGTGGAAATATGTTGAATTTTATAAGAGTATTTAAAGAATGTGGAGAAATTGAGATCAGTAGGATTGGGAGTGCCGATAACTTTTCAATGAAGGAAAAAAAAAACTCGGAATTAATTTTCATTAAGCGGACTAGGTTAATTTCATGGATCTGTAAGGCAAAAATCAAAATGTACCGAGACAAGACAAAATATTAATTCCATATAAATAAAATAATACTTATATTTATTTAGAAATTATTTTGCGAATTGGATACTGACTGATTGAAATATTTCTTATGGCACAATACGAAAATCACGATGGAAAAACTGGATGTCGTGACCGAGACTTGGTTCAAGTGTCAGCACTGATGAGACTTGAGTGTCAGTGTGCTTACCGCGGCAAAAAATTATTACATACATATGTATGGATGTACAAATTATTTGGCATAAATAATTTATGCCGATGGACTAATGATCAGCCTGTGCAGTGTGTTTTACACTTTAAGTAAGGGTAAGGGGTAAACACTTTACTTGCAGGTTAAAAACACAGCTGTTTTTACATGTATGTATGTATGTATGTATACATATGTATATACATACATACAGATGTATTGCTACATATGCAATTGGATTTTTGGACAATCAGAATTTCGAAGAATGGAAAAAAATGCACTTCATAAACACAAAAATGATTGGGAAATACCAGGTAACGTTTGGAACAGGTCAGGTATGTACATAAAAGTATACAAAAGTGTGTAGGTCGCTATGGAAGAGCGGGAAACCTCACACTTTTATAAGTATGTAATCGGATATAATGTGAATGGGATTTTTAATAAGAAATGTTGTACTTATCAGGAATTCCGCCGATGCATGCTGGAAGAGCGGAAGGATATCCGGCTCGAAGGACCAATGTTCGTGGAGGGGCGGAAGGATCCAAATTATAATACAAGTGGTTGGCGGGTGCCAATTTCTTCGGGTGGTGAGTGAGTGGTGAATTAATAATGCGCGATAACTTCGGTTACAAAAACTTATACTTTATTAATTAATATTCACAGGTTGCCCGACACACACGAAATGTTTCGGGTTAAAATATATACAATTCAAAAGGCAAAAAATTCAATAGAAAAAAAGAACGGGTGTTCGGGTTAAAATTACCTACTCGAGTGATGATGGCGATTTACCGGAGAGCGCTTCGTCACCCTCCTCAGTATGACCGCATTCCGTTTTGGGAAAAACCCTACCCCCCACTCTCTGCTGTTCACCCGGTGGCGTGAACAGTGTCTTTCGAATCTATACTTAGTCAATCGCATAACATCTGAAATATCTGTACGGCTGTCTTCCTCCATGTTCCTCCATGCTCCATCTTTGCCGATGATACGGCAATTCTCAGCCGATTCTAATGCGCTGCAAACTAGAGGGCGCCTAAATGTGGTTGAGGAATGCAACCTGGCATTTCAGCGTCAACGAACAGAAATGGAAACAATGTAACATTCATAACAATGTAAACAAAAGAATCTGCCCAGCTTTAAGCACCTCGTCACGGTGGCCTTGGAAAAAAAAACATAATCTTACCTTTATATTAAGCTATAACTTAAAACAACGCAATTTTTTTAATTTCTTATTTTTTAGTTATTTTAACGAAGCACATTTTTGATGTTGATTAATTCTGAAAAATAATTTACTTTTTGTTTCCTATTTTTAGAATCGCCCTTACTCATAGCATAAATCTCACTTTTCCGCTCTCACCTGCCAGAGCTGATGCAAATCAGTAATTAAACTATTCAAAGAGTAACCAGTTGTGTCCATTTCTTAGTAGACTTCTTCCAATGAAAAGTCTAAATTGTCCCCAGCATGGAGAGAACTGAAATATACAAGTATACAAAGTAAATATACGGAGTAATATTAACTGGTTTTCTTTATATTTTAAAACGACGAACTTTACAGCCCAATTTGTAAAAAACACACTACGCTTTAACTCTTTGTTGTAGAAGAAATCATTTTATTAATGACCACAAACAACTTGGCTCTCCAAATGGATCCGAACTCAAATCCTTGCCAAACTGGTGTGACTGAAGAGGAAAGCAAAAAAATGATTATTTAAAAATATTTTTGGAATTAAAAGTTTATTGAAAAATTGGCAAATTAAAAGAAGTTTGAAGTTGATAGTTTCTCGTGATAAAACCAGCTACAGAGCGTTATCAGGTACTGTAAGGACTAATCAGGTAACCAATCTTGTAGTGGGATGTCTCATGAGCTCACATTTACCACTTTTTATAACTTGACCCTTACTAAATCCAGAAACCCCGAAAAACAGCAGATTTTCTTAAAAATGATGTATACTGGCTTAATAGAAACGTAGATATTCCGCCTCCATAATTTAGAAAAACCGATTACCTCTTCCAATTGACCATTGTAAACAAATTCGGCAGACCGATTACTCTTATTTATTTTTACCAAACTACCAAATTTTATTGAAATCGGACTAGAAACATGCCAAATATACGTATTGGCCATTGGCTAGTGGCGGCGCTGTTTGTAGAGTGAGCGAGATAGCATGTGGTATAAGGGCATGTAAAAACAATTAATTAGACATACATTTGGTTTTCGAAATTTGAAATATTTTTTTCACTTGGTGTTTTTCGATCAGGTTACCAATCTTGTAACGGGATGTCTCATGAGCTCACATTTACAATTTTTTATAACATGACTCTTACTAAATCCAGAAACCCCCAAAAACAGTTATTTATACTTTTTCTTTACATAAATATCATCGATAAGAAAAGTTTCAGACGCAATCAAAAGTGATGTAAGTAAGTCGTCTCGCCGGCTTCGGTATGCCATGCACCAGGGGACAAAATATTTTAAATGTTAATTCTTTTTACATGTCTCTATCTCGCTCACTCTTACCAACTATCCTAGGTCCAACTCCGGTCTTATGGACCGTTACGTTCATACGTATAATTTTTATGTTTTTTGTGCGATTTCAATCAAGTTTGCTAGGCTGATAGTATTTATTTATTTATTTATTATTAATTATTATACAAAATAATATAATAACTAACTACATCTTGTAATTTGATTACTGATTTTATTTTATTGAGTGTGGGTGAAATAAGAAGAGAGGTGGGTTGGATTTAACCAAATAGACAAATCTTTGAATTATACTATTGTGGGCAGGTATCCAATATGTGTTTGGTTGATAATTCTCCCCCGCGTTTCGGACTTTTGGGCATAGCTTTTCCATTTAGCAGATGGTCGTGGGTTAAGGCGGAGTGACCAGTTCTGAGGCGGGCGATGATATTACAATGTCTTCTGTGCAATGAAGGTGGATATCGGGTTCCTTGCTTGGGTTAAATTGTTTAAGCCTATGATCGTAATTGTCCCATTGAGTGATTTCCTTTCTTCTTAGTATCTCCTTAATGTTGCGCCATAAGTCTTCTCTCACACCAGGGATGACAGTTAGGCAAGGAGAATGTCCTGCCTGTTTGGCCGCTGCATCTGCAAGCTCATTACCTTTTATGCCCATGTGACCAGGAGCTCAAAGGAGTTTTATTTTGGTAGTGTGTTTTATGCAAAGATGTCGTATTTCGCATATCACGCTAGTTTGGTTGTAGATGTTATTAACTGCATTGAGGGTAGAGAAACTGTCACTGCATACTATGAATTTGCCTTAAAGTTCGAGAGCGTGCTTAATTGTTTTAAGGATTGTAACCGCTTCGGCAGAAAATATTGAAAAATATGAGGGGAGAATTCCAGATGAGACGAGGGTTCCAGACTGCGAAGCTAGTGGAGTCAATTATTTTCGATCCGTGTTTTTGATTTTTTTAATAAGTTGAAAGACGTGTTCATGGTGTGTTCCGGAAGTTGCCAAGGAGGAGATGGGCTGAATTTGGTCCAACGATATTGTCTGGACGTTGACGCGTACAATGCGAAGTACGTTCAAGTGGGCCATACGACACCAGGACATAGCCTGATTCGCGCGAGCCCAACCAGAGCGCTGTCCACCTCCCACCCGACCGACCGTGGGGCGCAGCCGTATATCGGACGGCACGATCGGGTGGACAAATACAAGTATAACGGACAAGCAATTAAAAATATGATTAACTACAGCTAATTACGAACTAAATGTTCTAAAATAAAGGTTTTTACAAGAGAAAGAGATTACGGGATACAGAAGATTGTAATCAGAACATAGGACTCGAAAAGGTTCATGCAAAGAATAGTTAGAACTACAATGTTTTAAGGATAGAGGAATAAAATTTCTAGTAGGTCTACGGGGTACAGATAGGTTTAACTGGTTCAATAGCTCAGGAGAGTCTATTTCACCTATTAAAAGTTTTTGAATAAAGATAGCACCAAGCATTACTCTACGATTAATTAATGAAGGAAGTATGATGGCAAATTGACATTGTGATCCCAATTTAGACCGCGAAGAGCAAATAGCAGAAATTGCTTTTGAACAGATACAATTTTACTTTGGTGCGTCTCATATTGAGGTGACCATATGCAAGATCCGTACTCTTTATTATTCAATCCTTGCTTTAGTACGCAAGCAACTTTTATAGAGAACGGTCGCGCAATGCAAATTAGCTGCTGTAAAGCAGCACAAACAACGACTTCGGACGATGACAAAGGAGGTAATGAATTTGCGTGACAACAGGAGTCCAGCAATCCACACACAATTAAGCAAAAAAACGAAAACTCTCCAACTTTAACGAGATAGGCTCACAAACAAATTCCACAAATCTTAAAATGGTTTTCAAGCCAAATCAAATGTACTTCCGCCTTCGAGTACTATAACGTGTATTGAGTCCTTGGATCCAATCGAACGAGATCTCTGCAGTTATAAAAAACACTTAAAGCTAAAAAATGGTCCAAGATATTACTTAATTACTCCAAAAAAAAAACCTAGAACTTCTAATCCTAGAAGTTCACTTAATCTGAAAACTGTTCAACGCTATAATAAAACATTGCCTTTTCCAGAGGAAAAGCAGGAAAGAACAAAATCTAGGCATCCTCAAGCAGAGCATAAATTCTACAACCGTGTCTGTTCGTGGAGGGGCGGAAGGATCCAAATTATAATACAAGCGGTTGGCGGGTGCCAATTTCTTCGGGTGGTGAGTGAGTGGTGAATTAATAATGCGCGATAACTTCGGTTACAAAAACTTATACTTTATTAATTAATATTCACAGGTTGCCCGACACACACGAAATGTTTCGGGTTAAAATATATACAATTCGAAACGCAAAAAATTCAATAGAAAAAAAGAACGGGTGTTCGGGTTGAAATTTCCTACTCGAGTGATGATGGCGATTTACCGGAGAGCGCTTCGTCACCCTCCTCAGTATGACCGCATTCCGTTTTGGGAAAAACCCTACCCCCACTCTCTGCTGTTCACCCGGTGGCGTGAACATACCGCCCCCCTTGCAACAAGTTGCAATTGCCTCGCTGGACATGTCTAAGGATGGGGGATGGCAGCGTTCTGGATCGCCAAGACACGGGTGGAGATGGAGGGGGAACTTTGAATGCAGGTGGAATAGGCGGCACGAGGGCTGATTACCTCTGGATAGAAGTCCAAATGAAAGGCTGGTGCTTTTCGGGTCTTTGCTCTTTGGGTTGGATGTACGCGACTGAGCTGTCGCTGTGTAAGAGCGTGTGGTGTTGTTTGCCACAACGATGGCATCCTGCTGTGCTCCTGCAGGAACCATTGGAATGCTCATGAGCCAAACAGTTCGGGCAGTATCCGTTGCTCAAGACTACCCGTAACCTGTCTTCAGCTCGTAGTCCTCGAAACTGTCGGCACTGACAGAGCGCGTGTGCCCCTTGACAAACGCGGCACCTGAAACAAATGGAACTGCATTCTAAATCGGACGGTGCTGCTGTCCTTGGAGACATCTTCGGACTGCCGGAGGAGGTGGACCGAAACCGACTGGATTTATCAGTAACGGATCCACAGAGAACCCATCCGAACATCGTCTCGATTCCCACGAAAGAATCACCAACATTCTTGATCCCCAAGGATAGTGGGGAGGAGCTCGACTCCAAGCACCAAATCCACAGGAGCCCTTTGGTAAAATTGCGGATCAGCGAGCGGAAGGTCAAGCGCATCCTACTTAACCTTATCCGGGACGGCGCGGGAGGGAAGTGCCTCTGCTACCCTAGGCAGCACAACGGCGACTGCTTGGAACAGTCGGAGCGGTTCGTCAGGAGGAGAAATCTGTAAGCGGCACACTTTGTCGCCGCTACCAGCATCGCATTGCCCAATGCCGCGAATGCTAGTTGATACTTTGCAGCTTGGAGGATTAATCAATTCAAACATTCTTTGGGAAATAAAGGACGCTTCGGATCCCATATCAATCAAAGCGCGGATTTGAAACTGCTTGCCACGATGATGAATAGTTACCCTCGCTGTACCCAGGAGGCCAGTGTTGCGAGTGGAGGCGAAGTAACTTCCCACGTTTACATGAGGGCTGCTGGAATAATCGGAGGACGCAGGATTTGGAATTATACAAGCATTAGGTGCTGAGCTCTCTTGCACTTGAGCGGGAAAGGCCTGAGCTCTTACCGTAGGTTTTCGGCTTACGGAAGGAAAGGTCTGACCGCTAGAGCTTGGTTGAAGGACATCTGTGGCCTCTAGTACACGGTGGCGATCAGTTAGGAATCGATTCAGGTCGTCCCAGGATGAGACTGCGGTCTTATTTGGAACGGACTGTTCCCACAACAGAAGGGTGGATTTGGGCATTTTACTCGTACAGATTGCTAAGAGAAGGATATCCCAATTGTCTGTACGAGCCCCGGAACGCTCAAGACCGGTTAAGCAACCTTGAATTGACGTCTGCAGTTCTCTCAACGCTTTGCCAGACTCTTGGGATACAGCTGGGATCTGTAGAAGCTGCTTGGCTTGGCTCATAATCAATAATCGATTATTTTCGTACCGCGCAGTGAGGTTATCCCACGCGGACTGGAATCCTTCATTGGTCAAGGGTGACCTAGAAACAATGGCTCTGGCTTCACCGCGAGTTTTGCAACTTAACTGGTAAAGTTTCTCCACTTGTGTTAGGCTTGGATTATGGATAAAAACCGCGGTAAACAAATCACGGAATGTAGGCCAAGCCAGGCTGTCTCCGTAGAAGTTTTCGACTTCGCACGGGGGAACTGTGTGGCTTTGATGGGTGGAATCGACAGAGAGCCTGACAGATGGGGGAGCCATTTTTGGCTCGTCCCGCCTCGCACATATACCATATAACAATATTCATGTTTAGCTTTAATTGTAGCTATGTGCTTCGGACTATCTTCGTTCTTTTGAGCCGTCAAGGCCTTATGGCATCGTGAAAACTCTGTCTCGACTTTTGCCCAAAGTGACTTAAGCTGGTCTAAGTGTATTTTGATGGAGACGAGTGGCACATCGTCAGCTAAAGCCTGGGACTCGCGTGCCTCGAACGCCGTTAATGCCTCGCATACGGCAACAAAGTCGGAAAGAGGCATCGTAGAGTGTTCTCTGAGCTATTACGAATCGAATGGGAACAAATAACTTCGTGGAATTAGAGCACTCAGGAGAGGAGATCGAAACGAAGCTGTAAGTGGACTGTATAATTTAAGTATAGAGGAGTGAGAAGCACAAGGGTCTCCTCTTTTAGTGAACACAACGAATAATACTAGATAGCATAAATGAAATTATACGGATTTATAATTTTCCTCGCAGTTGTGTGAATAATTATAAGGATATATAATCACTTGGATATTAAAATTGATACAATGTGGAAATATGTTGAATTTTATAAGAGTATTTAAAGAATGTGGAGAAATTGAGATCAGTAGGATTGGGAGTGCCGATAACTTTTCAATGAAGGAAAAAAAAAACTCGGAATTAATTTTCATTAAGCGGACTAGGTTAATTTCATGGATCTGTAAGGCAAAAATCAAAATGTACCGAGACAAGACAAAATATTAATTCCATATAAATAAAATAATACTTATATTTATTTAGAAATTATTTTGCGAATTGGATACTGACTGATTGAAATATTTCTTATGGCACAATACGAAAATCACGATGGAAAAACTGGATGTCGTGACCGAGACTTGGTTCAAGTGTCAGCACTGATGAGACTTGAGTGTCAGTGTGCTTACCGCGGCAAAAAATTATTACATACATATGTATGGATGTACAAATTATTTGGCATAAATAATTTATGCCGATGGACTAATGATCAGCCTGTGCAGTGTGTTTTACACTTTAAGTAAGGGTAAGGGGTAAACACTTTACTTGCAGGTTAAAAACACAGCTGTTTTTACATGTATGTATGTATGTATGTATACATATGTATATACATACATACAGATGTATTGCTACATATGCAATTGGATTTTTGGACAATCAGAATTTCGAAGAATGGAAAAAAATGCACTTCATAAACACAAAAATGATTGGGAAATACCAGGTAACGTTTGGAACAGGTCAGGTATGTACATAAAAGTATACAAAAGTGTGTAGGTCGCTATGGAAGAGCGGGAAACCTCACACTTTTATAAGTATGTAATCGGATATAATGTGAATGGGATTTTTAATAAGAAATGTTGTACTTATCAGGAATTCCGCCGATGCATGCTGGAAGAGCGGAAGGATATCCGGCTCGAAGGACCAATGTTCGTGGAGGGGCGGAAGGATCCAAATTATAATACAAGTGGTTGGCGGGTGCCAATTTCTTCGGGTGGTGAGTGAGTGGTGAATTAATAATGCGCGATAACTTCGGTTACAAAAACTTATACTTTATTAATTAATATTCACAGGTTGCCCGACACACACGAAATGTTTCGGGTTAAAATATATACAATTCAAAAGGCAAAAAATTCAATAGAAAAAAAGAACGGGTGTTCGGGTTAAAATTACCTACTCGAGTGATGATGGCGATTTACCGGAGAGCGCTTCGTCACCCTCCTCAGTATGACCGCATTCCGTTTTGGGAAAAACCCTACCCCCCACTCTCTGCTGTTCACCCGGTGGCGTGAACAGTGTCTTTCGAATCTATACTTAGTCAATCGCATAACATCTGAAATATCTGTACGGCTGTCTTCCTCCATGTTCCTCCATGCTCCATCTTTGCCGATGATACGGCAATTCTGAGCCGATTCTAATGCGCTGCAAACTAGAGGGCGCCTAAATGTGGTTGAGGAATGCAACCTGGCATTTCAGCGTCAACGAACAGAAATGGAAACAATGTAACATTCATAACAATGTAAACAAAAGAATCTGCCCAGCTTTAAGCACCTCGTCACGGTGGCCTTGGAAAAAAAAACATAATCTTACCTTTATATTAAGCTATAACTTAAAACAACGCAATTTTTTTAATTTCTTATTTTTTAGTTATTTTAACGAAGCACATTTTTGATGTTGATTAATTCTGAAAAATAATTTACTTTTTGTTTCCTATTTTTAGAATCGCCCTTACTCATAGCATAAATCTCACTTTTCCGCTCTCACCTGCCAGAGCTGATGCAAATCAGTAATTAAACTATTCAAAGAGTAACCAGTTGTGTCCATTTCTTAGTAGACTTCTTCCAATGAAAAGTCTAAATTGTCCCCAGCATGGAGAGAACTGAAATATACAAGTATACAAAGTAAATATACGGAGTAATATTAACTGGTTTTCTTTATATTTTAAAACGACGAACTTTACAGCCCAATTTGTAAAAAACACACTACGCTTTAACTCTTTGTTGTAGAAGAAATCATTTTATTAATGACCACAAACAACTTGGCTCTCCAAATGGATCCGAACTCAAATCCTTGCCAAACTGGTGTGACTGAAGAGGAAAGCAAAAAAATGATTATTTAAAAATATTTTTGGAATTAAAAGTTTATTGAAAAATTGCAAATTAAAAGAAGTTTGAAGTTGATAGTTTCTCGTGATAAAACCAGCTACAGAGCGTTATCAGGTACTGTAAGGACTAATCAGGTAACCAATCTTGTAGTGGGATGTCTCATGAGCTCACATTTACCACTTTTTATAACTTGACCCTTAATAAATCCAGAAACCCCGAAAAACAGCAGATTTTCTTAAAAATGATGTATACTGGCTTAATAGAAACGTAGATATTCCGCCTCCATAATTTAGAAAAACCGATTACCTCTTCCAATTGACCATTGTAAACAAATTCGGCAGACCGATTAATCTGATTTATTTTTACCAAACTACCAAATTTTATTGAAATCGGACTAGAAACATGCCAAATATACGTATTGGCCATTGGCTAGTGGCGGCGCTGTTTGTAGAGTGAGCGAGATAGCATGTGGTATAAGGGCATGTAAAAACAATTAATTAGACATACATTTGGTTTTCGAAATTTGAAATATTTTTTATAACATGACTCTTACTAAATCCAGAAACCCCGAAAAACAGTTATTTATACTTTTTCTTTACATAAATATCATCGATAAGAAAAGTTTCAGACGCAATCAAAAGTGATGTAAGTAAGTCGTCTCGCCGGCTTCGGTATGCCATGCACCAGGGGACAAAATATTTTAAATGTTAATTCTTTTTACATGTCTCTATCTCGCTCACTCTTACCAACTATCCTAGGTCCAACTCCGGTCTTATGGACCGTTACGTTCATACGTATAATTTTTATGTTTTTTGTGCGATTTCAATCAAGTTTGCTAGGCTGATAGTATTTATTTATTTATTTATTATTAATTATTATACAAAATAATATAATAACTAACTACATCTTGTAATTTGATTACTGATTTTATTTTATTGAGTGTGGGTGAAATAAGAAGAGAGGTGGGTTGGATTTAACCAAATAGACAAATCTTTGAATTATACTATTGTGGGCAGGTATCCAATATGTGTTTGGTTGATAATTCTCCCCCGCGTTTCGGACTTTTGGGCATAGCTTTTCCATTTAGCAGATGGTCGTGGGTTAAGGCGGAGTGACCAGTTCTGAGGCGGGCGATGATATTACAATGTCTTCTGTGCAATGAAGGTGGATATCGGGTTCCTTGCTTGGGTTAAATTGTTTAAGCCTATGATCGTAATTGTCCCATTGAGTGATTTCCTTTCTTCTTAGTATCTCCTTAATGTTGCGCCATAAGTCTTCTCTCACACCAGGGATGACAGTTAGGCAAGGAGAATGTCCTGCCTGTTTGGCCGCTGCATCTGCAAGCTCATTACCTTTTATGCCCATGTGACCAGGAGCTCAAAGGAGTTTTATTTTGGTAGTGTGTTTTATGCAAAGATGTCGTATTTCGCATATCACGCTAGTTTGGTTGTAGATGTTATGAACTGCATTGAGGGTAGAGAAACTGTCACTGCATACTATGAATTTGCCTTAAAGTTCGAGAGCGTGCTTAATTGTTTTAAGGATTGTAACCGCTTCGGCAGAAAATATTGAAAAATATGAGGGGAGAATTCCAGATGAGACGAGGGTTCCAGACTGCGAAGCTAGTGGAGTCAATTATTTTCGATCCGTGTTTTTGATTTTTTTAATAAGTTGAAAGACGTGTTCATGGTGTGTTCCGGAAGTTGCCAAGGAGGAGATGGGCTGAATTTGGTCCAACGATATTGTCTGGACGTTGACGCGTACAATGCGAAGTACGTTCAAGTGGGCCATACGACACCAGGACAGCCTGATTCGCGCGAGCCCAACCAGAGCGCTGTCCACCTCCCACCCGACCGACCGTGGGGCGCAGCCGTATATCGGACGGCACGATCGGGTGGACAAATACAAGTATAACGGACAAGCAATTAAAAATATGATTAACTACAGCTAATTACGAACTAAATGTTCTAAAATAAAGGTTTTTACAAGAGAAAGAGATTACGGGATACAGAAGATTGTAATCAGAACATAGGACTCGAAAAGGTTCATGCAAAGAATAGTTAGAACTACAATGTTTTAAGGATAGAGGAATAAAATTTCTAGTAGGTCTACGGGGTACAGATAGGTTTAACTGGTTCAATAGCTCAGGAGAGTCTATTTCACCTATTAAAAGTTTTTGAATAAAGATAGCACCAAGCATTACTCTACGATTAATTAATGAAGGAAGTATGATGGCAAATTGACATTGTGATCCCAATTTAGACCGCGAAGAGCAAATAGCAGAAATTGCTTTTGAACAGATACAATTTTACTTTGGTGCGTCTCATATTGAGGTGACCATATGCAAGATCCGTACTCTAAGATAGGGCGGATTAATGAAGTATACAGAAGTTTGGTTGTGTACGGATCGTCGAACGCTTTTGGCCATCGTTTCACAAACCCAAGAACATTCATAGCCTTACTAGCTATAGCAGAAATATGAGGATTAAAGGTTAATTTATGGTCCATAAGAACAACTAAGTCATTGATAAAATCTAACCGCTCTAAGGCAGTGTCGTTAAGATAATAAGTTGCTAAGTATGGCCTGCATCTATAATAAGACATAACCTTACTTTTAGAGCCGTTAAGGTTTAGTAGGTTGGTTTCACACCAATTTAGAAGATTATTAAGATCCGATTGAAGTAGGCAAGAAGACGATATGTCTTTAAAACTGAGGTAAAGCTCTAGTGGACGTTGACGATACTATGCGCAGTACGTTCAAGTGGCCCCTACGATACCAGGACAAAGCCTGTTACGCGCGAGCCCAAGCAGATAACTGCCCACCTCCCACCCGACCGACCATGGGGTGCAGCCGTATAACGCATGGCACGAATCGCGTGGACAAAAACACAATAGAAAAAACAGACAAACAAATGTATAAATAATACTATAGCTATCTATTAACTAAATGGGATAGGATAGAAGTTTTAATCATATTAATAGAAAGCTCTGAGCCGATTACAGGGAATAGAAGGTTGTAATCAGAGCAGAGGATCTTAAAAGGTTCATGCAGAGCATAGTTAGAAGAACAACGACTAAGGGATAAAGGTATCAAAGGATGTCTACTCCGTCTACATGGTACTGACAGACTTACCTGAGCTAATAACTCAGGCGAGTCGATATCACCAATTAGGAGCTTGAGCATAAAAATAACACCAATGATAATTCTACGGTTAGTTGGGGAAGGAAGGTTAATCAAGAGAAGTCTACTAGAATACGAAGGAAAATTGACATTGCGATCCCAGCTTAAGCCACGAAGAGCAAATAGCAAGAACTGCTTTTGAACGGATTCAAGTCGAATCTGGTGCGACTCATATTGAGGTGACCAAATGCAAGATAAAGGTATCAAAGGATGTCTACTCTAAAGGACTATTGCTTAGAAAATAAGTGACCAGTTAAGGAGAGTTACGAAAAAAAGTCATTACCTTACATTTGGTAGTGTTAAGATTTAGTAAATTAAACTGGCACCAGGATTGAAAGTTTTTAAGATCAGCTTGTAGCCGACTAAATGAATCTATATCTTTATAAGTAAGACAAAGCTTGACATCGTCAGCATACATAAGCACACGCGAATGAACAATGACTAATGGAAGATCGTTAATGAACAGTGTGAAAAGCAGAGGGCCAAGATGACTACCTTGAGGTACACCAGAAGTCACAGGAATGGAATCGGAAAAAAAAAAAATAAAAAGTACCTTCTGTTTTCTATTTGTTAAATATTCTCGAACCCAAGAAAGGAAAAGGGGTGGAAACCCAATGTCGCTCAGCTTAGAAAGTAATAGGGTATGATTAACGGAATCAAAGGCTTTGCTGAAATCAGTGTATATGACATCAGTTTGTTTACCATTTTTGAACCCCTTGATAATTAATGATGTAAATTCTAAAAGGTTAGTGGTTGTAGAGCTACGTTTCACAAACCCATGTTGGGATGGCGAAATAATAGAGCTGCAAAAATGTTGCAATTGAGAAGTTATGATTTTCTCAAAAGCTTTCGGAATAGCGGACAATTTTGAGATACCCCTATAGTTAGAGGCTTCAGCCTTTTTGCCATTTTTATGCAGAGGAATGATATACGACTCCTTCCAAATAGATGGAAAAAAGGAAGATTCAACAGACAATAGAAACAATTTTAAAATGGGTTTACATAATGCGTTTGCACAGAACCTGAGTACACATCCAGGAAGACCATCTGGCCACGGAGAATAAACAGGTTTAACTAATTTAAGTTCGCTAAGAATAGAACTTTCATCAAACACTGGATTGAAAATGCAATTAGCCTTTTCCAAATGATAAGGATACGGACTTGCTCGATATTCCGTTGAGGAATAAGTTGTTTTGAAAAAACTCGCAAACATATCGGCAATTGCCTGATCAGTGCTCGCTTATTTATGTTGAAAAGACAAAAAAGATGGGTGCACAGAGGTCTTACGTTTCGAATTGACAAAATTATAAAATTGTTTACGGTCAGAAGAAAACTGAAGATTACACCGCTGAAGATAATTCTTATACCATTGTGTATTAAGCATCATGAATTTTGAACGAGCGATTGTATGCAGAGCATAATCTGATGAACGACGTGTTTTTTGAAACTTTTTATAATATCGTGTCTTAACATTTTTCAAATTGGATAACTCACGAGAGAACCAGGGAGGTTTGTTAAGCCGCTCCTGCCTACCAAGAGGCCCACAAATATCAAAGAGTGAATTCAGAGTATCATAGAAAAAACAAACAGCTGAGTTCATATCTCTACAATTGTACAGATAAGACCAATCGGTAGTAGTAATGTTTTCATTAAGGCTGACAAAGTCAGTCTTACGAAAGCACCTAGTTAGAGGTTCAGTTAGATTTGAACCAAGTAATGGTGAAAGCAAGGGCAGATCAATTTTTAAATTTAATGTAGGATGAAATTTGTCTTCTGGAAGAACAAATGGTTCGATCCTAGAAACCTCACAATAAGAAGAATCCAATACAAAAATAAGATCTAACGATTTTCCATTAGAATTTAAGACAGGATTGACTTGGGATAAAGATAAGCCTAGAAGGCCATCAATAAAGTCATGTGACACAGAGGGCAGCAACATGGTAGATTCATCTGTTAGTGACCATGCTAAAGCAGGTAAATTAAAATCACCTACAACTATGAGCATGTCTTGACTGGAAACTAAAGAGGAGACAAACTGAATTGCCTCTAAATGATTTAAATATACCACCATGTCTGACAATGGTGGAATATAGGAACAAGTAATGAAAGCATTAAAAGATTTAAAATTTACTTTAACACCGACAAACTCAATCTCCTGGGTACTAGAAAATTGAATCATTTCAGATGATAAAGCAGCATCAACAGCTATCAGAACGCCACTACCTATGCGAGAAATCCGGTCACTTCTGAATATAGAAAAGTATGTTGAAAAAACCGATGCATCAGCAATAGCCACGTCTCTGTAAAAGCTAGAATGCTATGCTCAAAAGAAAGACTATCTACATAGAGATTAGGAAGTTTAGATTTCAGTCCTCTAACATTCTGGTAACCCAGGGTAAGGGACGAAGCTAGTTTTTTGACACACCAGCAGATGCTGATGTGGCAGAAATAGTATTAGTTGTTGTTGTTGGCAAGCGAATCGGCTGCCGATTTTTCTTTTTTACAGTATATTCCCTAACTATTATATGTTTCGGCCAAAAATCTTCTCGACATATAGTGTCGAAGATATTGGCAGAAAGACTAATTTTAAAGGACGAAATGTCCCGAGAATAAGAAAATTTAAACTTCTCCACCGCAATATTCGAGACGTTAACTTAATTCCGAATATAGGCTATTACATCATCAGATGTGACAACAGGGTCTTTGGTGGTATGCCAACGAGAGGCCGCGGTCCCGAAACGTCAGCCGTAGCAGTAACGTTGGACAAGTCACCAACTGCAGCAGTCAGCTTGTTTACGGGGCCCTCGATACTTTTAGAACTATCGGCAATTTCCATTGGAATGGGTAATTGCCCGGACACATCGGACAATACAATAGGCATCGTTTTTAAGAGATCATTCCCAGGTGATACCGGTAATTCCGTAATAGCATTCACAACCGGGGTTTTAAACGATATCAATTGCTGTACATTAGGAGTGGACGGTGCATGAGACCGGTCGGGGACGATAAGAGACGCTGGCGGATCTACAGATACTGAAACACCCCAAGGACTGGTCCTTTTACGTTTCGGAGACTCATTCATAAGCGATAAACTCCTGAACTGAGTCTCCACCGCAGTAAACTCCGCTTGGAGTTTATTAAAACCAGCCCTTAAAGTGTCAAAACTATCTCTAGTCCGCCTCATGAAAGAGCGCATCTCATTCTCGACCTCCCGGCAAGCATCACATCCATATTTTAAGCCACCACCTTTAGCAATAGACTCCTTGATTCTGCCTGTGTAACCTGCACACTTAACGTGAACCGCATTGTCACACAACCAACAAAGAATATAATCATGGTAGTCAACCGCATTAGTGGCAACTATGCAATTATTTTTTGAGCAGACAACCATGTTATTAAAAAGTTTAATTTAATTAAAAAAGGAAATGCAAAAAAAAATAAAAAAAAAAAATAAAAATTCTAAAGGTTAAAAATCTGTGTATAAGAATATACCGACCAGTTCTGACACAAGGGTTAATGTGCAGAGTAAGCCTTCACAACTAAAGAATAAAAATTACAAGAATACACAAAAACAAAAACACAGAGTCGCGGGTAGGCAAAAGACGAGAGCGCAAATCAAACAAAAATAGGAAAAAGCGGGAGAGCGCGTCATATTGAACACATGCAACAACAATTTGTACGCAAGAGCGCGATAGTTAGTTACAACGGTAAAGACACAAAAGCAAAAGAGATTAGCAAAACAACAACACCGCTAATGCAAGTAATTGTTGTAAGTTTTAATTTATGTTATTGAAACAGAAAGCACAAAAATGACTAAAAGAAATCGCGAAATGAAAATACAATTCGAATGTTAAAATTATAGTTAAACCGATAATGATTTTAAAAGTTATAGAAAAGTTATTAATCACGAGAAACAAATAAAATTTGATAAGCGCAAAAAAAAACACGTCCGTCCTCTGCAACGAGTGAAAGTTTTTTGAAAGGCTTTACAAAAGTGATTACGCGGGAGAGAAGCTGAGCACAAGCACAAAGCCGAGAGAACAACAAAACCACTAGCACTGATGGTATGATGGGGGCGATGAGGGGAGCAACTGCAGAAGCAATGTCGAGAGAGAACAACAAAAAAAATAAAAGCACCAAACACTAATCACAAAAAATAAAAAACTGTTTAATTTGGCGAATTATGGATTGATAAGCGCAAAAAAAAACCCATGCTGGGATGACGAAATGATTGAGCTACAAAAATGCTGCAATTGAGACGTTATTATTTTCTCAAATGCTTTGGGTATGGCAGACAATTTAGAAATACCCCTATAATTGGAGGTTTCGGACTTTTTCCCCTTTTTATGAAGAGGAATAATATATGATTCCTTCCAGATGGACGGGAAGGCGGAATAAGTAACGGACAGTGTAAACAACTTAAGTATTGGCTTACATAGGGCCTCAGTGCAAAACCTTAATACGCAGCCTGCTAATCCATCAGGGCCAGGTGCATATATTGGTTTGATGGAACTAAGCACGCTAAAACCGAACTTTCTTCAAAGACAGGGTCTAAAATGCAATTAGACGATTGCAAGTGATAAGGATAATGAGGATTGGCTTGATAAATCGAAGATGAATAAGTTGTTTTGAAGAAATCAGCAACCATATCGGTATTTGCCTGATCATTGTCAGCTTTATTGTTTTCGAAAGACAAGTAAGACGGGTGCACTGATGTCTTACGTTTTCCATTGACGAATTTATAAAATTGCTTAGGATCGCGAGAAAACCTAAGTTTACATCTCTGAAGATAATCCTAATAGCATTGAGAATTCAGCACCATAAAATTTGATCGAGCAACTACGTTTAGGGAAAAATCCGATGCTTTACCGGATTTTTTAAATCTTATATAGCATCTCGATTTTACGTTCTTCAAGTTACATAGCTCACATGAGAACCAAGGAGGTTTATCAGACCATCACACGCGGCACACAAACATCAAAGAACGACTCAAGAGTTTTATAGAAGACAGAAATGGCAGAGTCCATATCCGTGCAAGTATACAGATATATCCAATCTTTAGTTAAGAAGAGTTTTTTAAGTTTAGTAAAGTTTGTCTTGCGAAAACATCGGGTTGGAGGCATCGAATTATTATATCGAGTCATAACCCAAAAGGAAGGTCAATGGTTACATCCAGAGTTGGATGAAAGTTGTCTTCAGGGATAACTATGGGATCAGTCCTGGAAATATCGCAGTTGGAAGAATCCAACACAAATACCAGATCTAGTGATCTGTTCCGACTATTCCGGACAGGATTTATTTGAGTTAGGGACAACCCAAACAAACTTTGAAACAATGTGACGAGGAGGGCAACAGTAATAAAGAATCATATGAAAGGGTCCAGGCAATCTCAGGTAAATTAAAATCACCCAGAACAACGATCAAGTCTTTGTGAGAGAGAAATGAGGAAACAAGTTGAATAGCTTCCAAATGGTGAATGTATACTGCCAAATCGGACTGTGGTGGAATATACGAACAAGTGATATAGGCAGAAAAAGAATTAAGAGAAAGAAGAAGACTGTACAATTTCAGACAAGAACGCCGAATCGACAGCGATCAAAACACCACCACCTTTACATATAGTCCGATCATGGCTATATATTAAATATTTTGAGGTGAGAATTGAAGCATCGGCAATATCAGGCTTCAGCCGAGTCTCAGTAAAGGCAAGAATATGAAAGTCAAAAGCTAAACTATCTACATAGAGTCTAGAGAGTTTAGACTTTAGTCCCCGTACGTTCTGATATGCCAGAGTTAGGGACGAAATTAGTTTTTTCACTCGCCGAGCCGGAAGGAACGTTGTTCACAGAGGCAGGTAGCAGGCTAATCGGAGGCCGATTCTTCTTTTTTATTTATGGCATATCCAGTTGATGTTTTTTGAAGAAACATGACTTTGAACCTTCGTCGCTGTTTAACCGTTGTATTGAAGTCTTTTAGCAGAATTTGGTTAGTCGAGCAGAGAATTTTAGGTATAAGCTTAGAAGTCAGTTGCGAAGCTCTCGTCTGTACTTCAGGAAACTCAGCTTCCGCTAAAAGCATTTCGTCGGAATTGTGGGGAAGGCGCCAATGCTACGCCGTACTGCTGCATGGTATGCGGTGGAAAACAATTTGGATGGCGCACATCATCCATAGATTGCCAGCCCATAGTCGATTTAGGCCAGTATTAGGGCTTTTGTCGCATGAATTAGTGATGTTGGATGGATAAGTGAACGCTTTGACCCAAGAAACTTAATGCTATGAAGTCGCTTGTTAAGACTATCTCTAAGATTAACACAATGTTGCTTAAACGTAAGTCTACTGTCGAGCATAAGGCCGAGAACTTTAAGACTACATGTGTTTGGGCTACAACTGAATCAAGACACTCTTTGCTGAAGAGAGAAAACGACCGAAGAGAGAGAGAGACCAAGAACAGCGCAAATTACTTTGAAGAGACAAACTTGGAGTTCCGTTACTTTAATTCTTTTCTTTCTTACTTCTTCTATGGAAATTTCCAGAACTTTGAATTTTGTAAAAGACAGCATGGTTTGCTGTATTTGAATTTTTACTCTTGAAATTAATCTCGTTCGATGTGGTTGCATTTTGCCCACCGAAAATTGTACTACTTAGTTTTAGGTTAAGAAAATAAAGCAACTTGAAGTTACCCTGATAATTTCATTCCTGCCAAATCGCAAGTGCCTCAAAGCCGCCTCGGTGGAAATCATCCGAAGGCCGCATCATACAAAGCGAGCAGTTTGGGGCTCCGCAAGGGCGCAGCCGTTAGCCAACATATTTTTGGTGCCGAAACCCGGGAGGATTGATCTTGGCGATTGGATTTGGAGTGTAATTACCAGTGAATAGACTGATTTGGGTGAGTACAATTTAACGTTGATGTGTTTGGGTAGGTGTTCATTATGGCTGAAAAACTGTTACCGTTGACTACGGAGCAAATCACATTACTTGCTTCGCTGGAGAAGTCATTGGCGCGGTATAAATCGGAGGAATCGGTACATACCGAGAGTCATCTGGAAGCCAGATTGGACTCGCTGGCCCACCTTCACGCAGATTTTCAGCGCAATCATCACCAACTGGGGCAAGAACGAGATAATGTGGAGATAAAGGGTCGATATTTTGACAAAGACATCAGAGACTGTTTCGAAGAAACCTACATCATGGGAGTAGCTGAGATTCGAAATGAGTTGCAGAGCATTTGATGAGTCTTGTTTGCATCAGACGGTGCATGAACAAATGGGATCAATTTTGGAGGAAGTGAAACTTCCAACAGTTAAACTGCCTACCTTCAGCGGGAAATTCATTGAGTGGCCGGCGTTTAAGGAGGTGTTTTTACCAAGAGTACACCACTGTGAGAAGCTGACGGACTTACATCGTTTTCATTATTTGAAGGATTTATTGGTTGGAGACGCAGCTAAGGATATTGAACATCTAACGCTAATAGCGGCGAACTATGAAGTGGCTTGGAGAATGTTGATGAATTTGTATGATAACAAGCGAGTGTTGTTTTTACCTTACATGGATGTGCTCGACCAGCAGTTACCAATTAAATATGGAGATGCGGAAAGTTTGAGAAGATTTGTGCAAACTTCCCGTTCATGTGTGAATGCATTGGAGAAGACTGGTGTGAATGTGCGACAACAGTCTGAAATTTTAGTGTACTACATGATGAAAAGATTACCGAATCAATTAAGAGTGGATTGGGAGCGGTCAATATCTTCAACACAGAATCTGCCGAGCTTTGAGGAGCTCAGTCAGTATCTTGAAACACAGTACAGAACAATGATTACGGCGTCAGCAGGTAATATCGAGGGAATTCTATCACGGGATAGACATCGGAGAGCAAGACCAGGTGTACATGGGTTGCGAGTTAACCAGAACTACACAAAGGCTTCATTTGTTACTCGAGAGACAGACCTATGCATTGTGTGTCAAGGGGATGCAGACCTTATCGGAGTATGTGGGATATTCCAGGAGATGAGGCAATCGGAACGAAAGGCATGTGTAGTGAGGCATCGACTGTGTTTTAGATGCCTTAGACCAAATCACCGAATAGATGCATGTGACACTGCGGTAAATTGTGAAAAATGTCAAGGACGGCATCATGTAGACAAGTCAGGATGCGAGAAGTCGCTTGGCATACTAAGGAAGGGAGTTATCCCAACAGCATCTGCGAATGCTTTAATTGGAAAAAGTACAACAGAAATTGCGGTAAGGCATAAAGACCAACAGCAATGGTTTGGGTAGAGTCGATAGAAGGCTATCCCTTGCAGTTTAGAGCGTTTTTGGATCAAGGTTCACATGTTTCGTTCATTTCAGAGAATGCAGCTCAACAGCTACGTTTACGGCGCAAACAGGCTTACATCACGATTACTGGATTAGCAGATACAAAATTTACAGATGTGGCAGCAGAGGTGGAGCTAGTCATAAGATCAATCTACAACCCACATGCGAAATTCAAGCTGCTCGCGTCAGTAATACCCCTAGTGAGTAAGCGCATGCCAAGCAAACGACTGCCATTTGAAGAGTGGACTCATCTGAAGGGCTTACCGTTGGCCGACCCTAACTTCTTCAGTCCACAAAGAGTTGATATTTTGCTGGGAAATGACGTCCACGATGAGCTGATGTTAGGAGAAGTGCATTGAGGAATACGTGGTGTGCCTCTGGCTCGTAGGAGATCGTCCTACACAATAACGGTACGCAAGAAGGAAGCTGAAGAGATACTTGAACAATTGTTATGTAAGTTTTGGGAGCTAGGACAATTCGACGAGAAGCCACGTGGGGTTTCAGTAGAGGATAACTGGTGCGAAGATTTCTTCGTTAAGACACATAGCCGAATGCCGTCTGGGAAGTATGTTGTTCGTCTTTCTTTTCTTACTTACTTGGACGAATCAATGGTAATTGGAGAATCATATAAGGGCGCGCTAAATCGATTACATTCTCTGACAGACGGTTGCGTACCGATGCGAGTTTGAAAAACGCTTATGTTGGCACGATAAATGAATATCTGGAGCTGGGTCAAGTGGAACGTGTAACGTCACGGGCTAGTAAGACGGGCAATCTTGCATTGGGGGGAGTCGATCATTGTTACCTACCGCATCACCCAGTCATAAAGGAAGACGGGCAATCTTGCATTGGGGGGAGTCGATCATTGTTACCTACCGCATCACCCAGTCATAAAGGAATCGTCATCAACTACGAAGGTACGAGTTGCCTTCGATGGATCGAGCAAGACGAGTAATGCAAAATCACTTAACGAGATTCTAGGAATAGGTTCAAAGTTGCACGTACATCTTCAAGGAATCATTCTCAATTGGCGAGGGCTAAAATGGGTATTTATGGCAGATGTTGAAAAAATGTATAGATGTATCAATATTCCACCCGACGACGCGCAGTACCAACGTATTCTATGGAATCCGGACACTAGTGATTATGTGGCAGAATATGCCTGCACAACGGTAATGTTTGGAACGAGCTCCGCACCTTATTTAGCCATGAGAGTTATGAAACAATTAGTTATGGATGAATGCGAGAAGTATCCACTGGCATTGGATGTTATAAATCATCAAATGTATGTAGATGACATACTGTCTGGTGGCGACAGTATTGCAGAAACGGAGGATGTCAAGAACCAAGTGATTGGAATGCTTCGTAGTGGTACATTCGAACTACGGAAGTGGGCGAGTTGCCCAAAGCTATTAGAGAACATACCAGTTGAGCATCGAGAATCAAGCGGATTGTTACACATGGAAGGTAATGATGCCATTTGCACTTTAGGTCTATACTGGAGTCCCAAAGAAGATGAGTTCCGTTTTGCTTTGCATGTCGTTCCACCAATGAGCTCACCTACAAAGAGGACAATACTATCAACTATTGTACGACTGTTTGATCCCATGGGATGGCTTAGTCCGATAATTATTACTGCCAAAATTCTCATGCAGCATCTATGGAAGGATAAAATTGGCTGGGATAGCACACTACCGGACACTATTAAGAGAGAATGGGAGAAATTCGTAAAGGAGTTACCAAATATAGTAACTATACGAATACCACGGCATGTTACATGGGGGCTACCGGGTGGTGTGGCTGAACTGCACCTGTTTTGCGATGCCTCGTCACGGGCATATGGAGCTGCAGCTTACTTACGCTTACTTACCAATTGGAGAGGATAAGTATCACACAGAGTTGTTATTGTCAAAAGGGAAAGTATCGCCAACTAAACAACAACTAACCATACCTAGGTCAGAGTTATGTGCTGCGCTTGAAGCAGCCAAAATCTATAAGTATCTAAGGGAGAATCTAAGAATTAACATTAATTATTCGAACACTATTTTTTGGTCAGATTCTATGATAACCATCAGTTGGATCCGTGGTGGAGCTGCCAATTGGAAAGTATTTGTGTCCAATCGAATAAACAAAATCCTGGAAATCTCAGACGAAAGGCAATGGAGACACGTCGCATCGAAAGATAACCCTGCAGATTATCTAAGCCGTGGCATGAGTGCAACCAAGTTGGCATCGTGTGAATTATGGTGGCATGGGCCATCATGGTTACAAGGATCGGACATCGAATGGCCTTGTAATGCTATTGATCAGGATTCGCTGTCGGTTGTTGACACTGAAGTCAGAAAGGTGACCTGTCATAACATAGCAGTAAAAGAAATGCCAAGTGTAGCATTTATCAGCAAGTATTCATCATATACACGACTCGTATGGATTATATCATATATAAAACGTTTCGTATCTAATTGTCGTACATCTGTGGCAGAGCGAAGAGGATTAGGACTCTCAATTGTGGAATTAGAAGAGGGCCTACGTGAATTGATTAGGATGGTGCAGAAGGATTGTTTTGACTCTGAATGGAAGGCGCTATCGGAAGGAAGGGGAATAGCAAAGGACAGCATACTACTGTCTCTTAGTCCGTATTTTGATTCGAACGAACGTGTTTTACGTGTCGGAGGCAGACTCCGAGATTCCCTGTTGCCCATAAATGAAAAATATCCTTATATATTACCGTATTAACATCCATTTACAGATCTGGTCATATCTTACAGTCATATTTGCACCTTGCATGGTGGAACCTCACTAACGCTGAATTTTATAAGAAAGAAATTCTGGATTATTAATGGACGCAATGCAGTTCGGTTCAAAATTCATAAATGTATCACATGTTTTAAGATGAAGCCTCAATTTGCAGGTCAGAAAATGGGAATGCTACCAGCAGTTGGAGTGGATTACGCTGGACCCGTAAATATTTCGCCCTGCAAAGGAAGAGGACGTATATCCCAGAAGGGATACATTGCTGTGTTCGTATGTCTAGTGACGAAGGCCATTCATTTGGAACCAGTTGGAGATCTGACCTCAGATGCGTTTATAGGAGCATTTAACCGTTTCATTGGCAGACCTGGCCTATGCACAGACGTTTATAGTGACTGCGGTACTAATTTTATTGGAGCCAACAAAAAATTGCAAGTGGACAAACTGGCATATTGTTCGTACATTACGAAACATATTGCACCAACATTATTGAGAAAGGGAATCACCTGGCATTTCAACCCACCATCAGCGCCACACTTTGGTGGATTGTGGGAGGCTGGAGTGAAGTCCATGAAGTATCATCTGAAGAGAACTCTCGGAGAACAAGTTTTAACTTTTGAGGAAATGGCAACTACGTTGGCGCAAATTGAGTCTTGTTTAAATTCAAGACCTTTATGTCCCCTATCAAATGATCCCGACGATTTAATGGTATTAACACCCGGTCACTTTCTGATCGGTGAAGCGCCTTTAGCACCTCATGCTCTGGAATTGGCTAAGGTTACTCTGATTGATCGATGGAAAAATTGTCAATATTATGCACAACAGTTTTGGAGAAGATGGAATTCGGAATATTTATCACGATTACAAAGGAGACCAAAATGGCTGCAGACCAAGGAAAATCTAACAGTTGGATGCATAGTGCTCATCAGGGACGAGCGATTCCCCTCTCATCAATGGCCTCTAGGTCGGGTTATGGAGACACATGCAGGACCCGATGGACTAGTGAGAGTGGTGACTTTGAAGACAGTCAATGGGCTCATGAAACGACCGGTAGCCAAACTCTGTCCATTGCCTACTCAGGAGAATTGGATGGAGAATGACACCAACCCTACACCTAAGCGTTAATTTGTTACTTTCTCGTTTCAGTTTATTCTTTTCGCAGGAGTCTTCCGGACGTGAATTTGATGATAAGGAGGGGAATGTTTGGGCTACAACTGAAGCCAGACACTCTTTGTTGAAGAGAGAAAACGACCGAAGAGAGAGAGAGACCAAGAACAGCGCAAATTACTTTGAAGAGACAAACTTGGAGTTCCGTTACTTTAATTCTTTTCTTTCTTACTTCTTCTATGGAAATTTCCAGAACTTTGAATTTTGTAAAAGACAGCATGGTTTGCTGTATTTGAATTTTTACTCTTGAAATTAATCTCGTTCGATGTGGTTGCATTTTGCCCACCGAAAATTGTACTACTTAGTTTTAGGTTAAGAAAATAAAGCAACTTGAAGTTACCCTGATAATTTTATTCCTGCCAAATCGCAAGTGCCTCAAAGCCGCCTCGGTGGAAATCATCCGAAGGCCGCATCATACAAAGCGAGCAGTTTGGGGCTCCGCAAGGGCGCAGCCGTTAGCCAACAACATGTATATTCTAATGTTGTGTTATTTACCGTTAAAGTTGGATATGTACAACGACGTTTTTTACAAATATGAAATAATTTACATTTGTTTAAGGCAAGAGTGGCCCATGAGAAATTACCCCATTCAACGATATTCATGAGTATTTGTTTAAAAGTAGGAAATAGTAAATTTGTATTTTTGCAGTTGCTGAATATTATAGACAACAGAGAGTTGTATTTTTTTGTGCTTTAGTATTATATTATCTAGGGAGTGGAAGGCCTTGTGGAATGCCGTTGTGTAATTTATAGAAATAAGTTAAGGTATTATTTACTCTAACACGGATGGATCGCTTGGTCATGAAAGCCTTCAGTAGCCTAGAAGGTCTTAGACCTTCTTTGTTTGGGGCTGATAAGTTTATTTTTGGTAACAAACCACATGATCCTTTTGGCAAGAATTTTAACCAGTGTTTTGCTCAAGCAAGAGAGTAGGGATATGGGACGGAAGGATGATAATTCGTGGGAAGGTTTGTTTGGCTTAAGGATTGGGATTATTATGGCCGTTCTCCAAGTATGCGGATCTAAAATTTTGTTGCAAATTTCTAGCAATCTTTGCTTTCCTTCTATTGGAAAGTTTCAAAGCATAGGGTATGAGACGCGGTCATAACCAGGAGATTTCCCCTTAGCGTGCTGCAGGGCTGACTCTAGCTCAATCAATGTGATCTGAGCATTAATATACTTAGCATCTGCGGAAATGTGATTGGGCGAGTATGCTAGAGAGAGGAAGTTTTCTTTATTAACTTTATACATATTAGAGAAGTTTTCATCGCTGGAATAATGGGACCACATAGCGCAAAAGCATTGCCAATGTCAACCGAATTTTGTAGCTCAACATTAATATCTCTGATGGATTTGAAAGGCCCTGGGAAGATTCCGATTAATTTGTTGATATCCGCCCATAATTTTTTGGTTGTGGAAAGTGGGTTAATGTTAGATGTAAAATTGCTAAAAGAAACTCGTTTAGCTCTAATAGCTTCTCTTTTAAACAGGGCTCTCGCTTTTTTGTAGGCTACTAAATTTGTGGAGTTTCGAGAGGTTTTATAGTTATATTATAGCTCTCTGGCATACTCTCTAGTCTGCTTTTGTTTTCTTAGATCTTGGAGACTTGGGCTGAACCAAACAGGGTTTCTTATCTGTTTATTAGGATTATTTTGTGGAATGGATACGTTGGCTGCTGTTTTTATGCTTTTCCTAATTCTGGCAAAGAAGAGGTTCAAGTCATTGGCCGACAGGAACTACAAACCGATTTTAAGATATTCCAGTTGGCGTAGTCAGTTTTGAACCTAATTATAGGTGGGAGCTTTTCAGGTTTTAAATGAGTCAGAAGGTGAATAGTAATAGGAAAATTATCGCTCCCGTGTATATTTTGGGAAATGGACCATTTGCTGTATGGTACTAGCGATACGGAAGTCATACTCAGATCAATGTTAGTAAAAGAGTTGTGAGTTGAAATAGCTAAGTTTGTTCTGACTATGAGAACTTCAACTTGATAACCTTTGGGATTGCGAGAGCTGTACCCCCAAAGAGGACTCCAAGCGTTGAAGTCCCCGACATAGACTATAGGCTTATGAGCTGACTCTACAATATTTTTTAAATCTGAGGCTATTAGTCTTTGGTTGGGGGGTATATAGGAATTAAGTATTATAATATTAGGGTGGTATAAAAGCTCAATGCCCATGGAGCAAGTAAAAGAGATTATGTTGAGATTTTTGTGTGGGATCTTTTGACGTATAAGTATACCAACGCCATGCTTCGCATGAAGATTGGGAGAGTTGTTGAAAAAATAACCAATAAATGGTTTGGGAGTTACAACTTGAGTATTATTAGATTTGACAATAGTCTCTTGTAGGCATATAATATCCGGTTTTGTTTGTTTAATTAATAATAATAGATCAATGTAATTGTTGAAATATCCGTTTATATTCCATTGCAGAATTGTAAGGGTCATTATTTGGAAAAAGTTTATTTCTAATTACATATCGTTAGACTCATCTGATTTGGTGTTATATTCTTTTTGAGTTAAATTTGTAGAGGTAGCTGGGAGGTTTGTGTTAGAAAATTGGTTAATTTAGTTAGTTTGGGGTTGTTTTAAATATTCAGTGGTTTTAGGCGAGCAGCCCAGAGTAGATTAGTCGAAATCGACTGATACGTTTATGTAATTTTCGTGTAGTTTTTGCTGATAAGACAGCGGCGTAGAGGTGTTTGATCAACATCATCAATGTTGCTGTTTCTTCATTTATGACAGTAATTGTCTTATCTTTGCTTAGTTTGTTGTGATTTGGGCTTTAGTTGTAGTTTTTGTTGTTTTTTTGATCAGATGTTTTTTCGTTGCTATTGTGTCCAGCCTTCGTTACTGCAGCGTATGAAGAAGGGCTGGATTGCTTTGTTGTTGTTGCATTGAAGAGTAACTTAGCTTCGCGCATTGTACTGTCTTGATTTTTAAAATTTCTCTTTGCTGCTGATATTTGGGGCATTGGCGAGAGGGAGATGGGTGACCTTCTGAGCAGTTGACGCATTTCGTTTGTGTGCAGTTATCTGGCGAATGGGGAGGTAAAGCACAATTACTACAAAGTGGTTCATTTTTGCAGTGTTTACCTGTATGGCCAAGCAGCTGGCAAGTTTTACACTTCATTGGGTTGGGTATATACTCCCGTACTTTTACCGAATGCCATGAAATATCGATTTTGCTGGGAAGATTGTATAAATCAAATGTAACCAGAATGACTCCGGAGGGTTTAATGCCAGTAACCGTGGTTTTGGTGAATTTGAATATTTCAATGACTTTTTGGGATCGCAGTTCTTCCATAATATCTTCGTTGGAAACGCCGGAGATGTAGGGAGCGTATATTGTGCCTTTTACTTGGTTTAGAGTTTCATGCATTTTGCATGTGATTTCGCAAATGCCCAGTAAAGAAGGTGAGTTGATGAAATTTTCAGCCTCGCTTTGATTTTTAACCAGCATCAGCTGGTTGCCGTTACGCAAGTTATTGATGGAGGAGATGTTTTTAGATATTAGTCGTAGGGCGTTGTACACGGCAATACAGGACAAATTTGAGATCTTTTTTTCATTGTTGTTTGATGCGTTTACAATGTATTTCGGGTTTTCGAGGGTTATTGTTGGAATTTCGGGGAAGGTCAAGTCGCTGTTTTGTCTCTTTTTTTTCGTCGCATTTCGCAAATAATGAATAGACCACGTGGGTCGCGAAAGAAATACACCGATTAGACTTTGCTGATTCGAAAACTGACGTCTGCCCGCAACGAGAGCTTGTCGAAGACTGTGGATAGTAAGTAAATTTATAGAATTAATTGGAATTCTCGCCACGGCCCCCTACGCCCTAAAAATTTACATAAAACTGCTTTTTATACCATACACCCATAGGGTGAAATGGTATATTAAAGTGGCCAAAATGTATGTAACAGGCAGAAGGAAGCTTTTCCGATCCCATAAAGTATATATATTCTTGATCGGGATCAACAGCCGAGTCGATATACACATGTCCGTCCATCTGTCCGTCCGTCCGTCTGTCCGTCCGTCCGTCTGTCCGTATGAACACCTAGATCTCAGAGACTATAAGAGTTAGACTCACCAAATTTGGTACGTATACTCGTGTATTATCTACGGTGGTCAAGTTAATTTCAAATTTTTGCCACGCCCCCCTCCGCCCACGAAATTTAAACAAATATGATTTTCTTAAAGACTATAATAGCTAGAGACACCAAATTTGGTATGTGTATTTGCTTAATAAATGCGCATATATTGTATATGCAAAGATTTTGCCACGCCCCTTTCCGCCCCCGTAATTTGGAAAAACTCGATTATCTCGATTATCGGACTAAAAATAGCGAAGTTATGCATATAAACATTTGTTCAGTTGGCCGTTGGCTGGTGGGGGCGCTTGCGTGAGCGAGATTCTGAGATATGCTTCTAAAAAGCATGTAATCAGAATTTTTGAAAAAGAAACGTAAATGCATTTGTTATTATAAATTTGAAATATTTGTTTTACTGGTGTATGGTATACCTAAGTCGGCGAGACGACTTACTTACTTCATTAGAATCGCCTTTATTCATAGCATAAATTCTCACTTTTCCGCTCTCACCTGCCAGAGCTGATGCAAATTTTTAAGTAGTTAAACTATTTAAAGAGAAACCAGTTGCGTTCATTTCTCTTCCAATGAAAAGTCTAAATGGGGACGCATGGAGAGAACTGAAATATACAAGTATACAAAGTAAATATACAGAGTAATATTAACTGGTTTTCTTTATATTTTAAAACGACGAACTTTACAGCCCGACTTTTTGCTGTAGCAGAAATCATTTAATAAATGACCGCAAAAAACTTGGCTTTTCAAATGGACCCGAACTCAAATCCATGCCAAACTGGTGCGACTAAAAAGAAAAGCAAAAAAATGATTATTTAAAAATATTTTTGGAATTAAAAGTTTATTGAAAAATTAACAAATTAAAAAATGTGATAGTTTCTCGTGATAAAACCAGCTACAGAGCGTTATCAGGTACTGTAAGGACTAATCAGGTAACCAATCTTGTAGTGGGATGTCTCATGAGCTCACATTTACCACTTTTTATAACTTGACCCTTACTAAATCCAGGAACCCCGAAAAACAGTTATTTATACTTTTTCTTTACATAAACATCATCGATAAGAAAACGTTTCAGACGCAATCAGAAAGTGATGTAAGTAAGTCGTCTCGCCGGCTTCGGTATGCCATGCATCAGGGGATAAAATATTTTAAGTGTTAATTCTTTTTACATGTCTCTATCTCGCTCACTCTTACCAACACACGAGCACTCTAGCGTCGCCCCTATCCTAGGTCCAACTCCGGTCTTACGTTTTTTATGCGATTTCAATCAAGTTTGGTAGGCTGATAGTATGTAAATTTATAAAGTTAATAGGAATTTTTGGCCACGCCCCCCTACGCCCTATGAATTTACATAAAACTTTTTTCTTAAAGACTATGTATAACTGCTAGAGAAATCAACTCGTTTAGTTAGCGTGTAGAAACTACATTTATTTACATAAAACAGATTTTCTTAAAAATTATTTATACTGGCTTCTATTAAGCAGATATTTGACTATATAAAAGTTTTAACACGCCTACTTCCGCCTTCATAATTTAGAAAAACCCGATTTCCTTTTCAATTGAATATCGTAATCAAATTCGGCAGACTAATTAATCTTATTTATTTCTACTAAACAACCGAATTTTATTGAAATCGGACTAGAAACATGCAAAATATACGTATTGTCTAGTGGCGGCGCTGTTTGTAGAGTGAGCGAGATAGCATGTGGTATAAGGGCATGTAAAAACAATTTGATTGTTATCATAACAAATTAGGGGAAAACTTTGCAAGAAAACCCCCATCCTACTTAAGATAAAACTTTATACTACTTACATCTATATTTACATAATTATTTCGTTTATGTGATTATATGTTGAGTATTTACATTTATCATTGAAGTCGGCATTCAATCTGTATAATCTGTCTGATATCATTTCGACTTTAGCTTTGTTATGAATGTCTGAGGTGGGATGGTGCCAAGGGAGTTTGAATATCATTTTTAATAGTTTGTTTTGGGCTGTTTGCAGCCTTTTAATATGGCACTTGGCAACATCCGACCACACTGGGGCTCCGTAAAACATAACTGCCTGGAATATTGACCTGAACAGGTATAACTTATTCTAAATAGATAAACGGGAGTTCCTATTAATAAAGGGATATAGAATTCTGGTAAGGGAATTGATTCTGTCTATAGTATACCCTACTTGGTCCTTAAAGTTTATTTTGTAGTCTAAAATGACTCCCAAGTAGCGAACTTTTTTATCCCAGGGAATATCGGTGCCATCCAGATCTGTGGGACTATTTGGAAGATACCTGGACGATCTTTTTCTGGAGAAAAATATTGCTTCAGTTTTGTCGGAATTGACATGAATCTTCCTTGTTAAAAAGGATAATGTCAATGCCTCCTGTAAGTTTTGAGTAACTTCCGCTGGTAACAGACCCGTGGTGATCATTGCAGTATCGTCGGCAAATATTGATGCAGTGCAGCCGTTTAGGTTCGGAAAGAAGTATAAATGTTGTAAAGCAGTGGGGAAAGACAGGACCCTTGGGGGCATCCTGCAGGAATATCTAGTGGGGCAGAATGAGCTCTTTCAATGTAAACTAAAAATGAACGCTTGCTTAGAAAGCTTTGAACTATTTTGATGAGTTCCGTAGGAAAATTAAGGACTGACATCTTGAAAATGAGTCCGTTGTGCCAAACGGAATCGAAAGCTGCTTTAATATCCATTAGTAGGGGAGAGGACCCAGTTGTGACTCAGGCCCAGTTGTGACATTCTCAAATATTTTTGAAATGAGGTATTGAATGACAGTTTGAGCCCTGTAAATCATGTTTGTTAGACGTTCTGCAGTTTTTGGACAGACCCCAACATTAATAATCGTATTGTATATACGCGTACCAAACATGGTATTGAAAATCGTGCGAAAAAGTTTTTTTTTCATTTTTTTCAAAGTACCAAAATTTTGTGAAATTAACAGTGAAAAGATGAGTGTAATGCATGAAGATATTGTATTTGCCGTATATTTCGTGATTCTATAAAAATTTATGTGATTATGTAGTGTCTATAAAAAATATACATATAAACTTTAAACTATAAAAAGGCCCGGTTATGACTCAGCTGGGGTTATGTCCCATTTTTTTTTTTGCACTCGGATTATGCAAAATTGTCAAATTCCAACATTTTTGTTGTTCTTTAACAACAAGGAAAGGAAATTTACATATTGAGACCAGTTTGTCCGAGAATATTCTGGAAGATCTCGATCTGGAATGTTTCATTTGGTAATACACTGATTAAGTAACGTTTGGGAATTAAATGACTTTACATAGTTTTAGTCAATGTTCAGGTAATCGAACCACTGTATATTATCAACAACGAAGCGAGCAACACCATCACGGCAGCGCGTCAAACCAATATCACCATCATCTGATGAAGAAACAGATTTCTGCATCATTTGGCTAAAGCTGTTGCCGAAGAAATTGCCAACTCTATCCATTGCAATGTATGCAAGCGTCCATTTCATTCAAAGTGCGCTAACATGCAAGCAAGTTATTTTACATGCAAAAACTGCGAAAGTGACATGGACGACGAGGAATAAAAATCGTTGTCATTTATGGCCATTGGAGTCCATTTTCTTTTGTGTTTTTCGTTGTTTTTGCCATTGAAGGCCCACATAATAAATAAACCATATAATTACAACAATTGGTGTGACATTCCTTTTATTTGTTCTTATTTTCAGTAAATTTCTTAAGGTGTGTCATAACTGGGCCACTTTTTTTCGGCCTAAAAAAAGTTATCCAAATTAAATCTGTTCCAAAATTTTTTGAGTAACTCAAATAAACATACATTCTTTGGAAAAAAGTTGCGTTTGGTTAATATTTAAATGTAAAATTTCTTAATTTTTAATTTTCCGGAACTGAAGAAAAAATTTCGAGGTTTTTCAAAACACGGGTCATAACTGGGCCCTCTCCCCTACCATTCCAACAGAGTTTTTCCTATTAAAATTCTGCTTAACAATCTTTTTGATTCCGACCAGTGGCTGGGTTGTGTTGTGTTCCTTACGGAAACCAAACTGCTCCTTAGGGAGTAATTCGGGGTCATCTACAAAGGATGAAATTTTTTGTTTAATAATCGTTTCCAATATTTTGCTGATTGAGGACAGAAGGCTAATAGGCCGGTTTGATGATGGGAACTCGGGAGGTTTATTTGTCTTTCTAATTGGGACAACCTTAGATGTTTTTCAAACTTGTGGAAAATAACCAAGTCGAAGACTAGCGTTTATAATAGCGATCAGGAAACGAATACCGCTACTAGGAAGACCTTTTAGGCATAAGTTGTTGATATCATCCAAGCCTGGAGCTTTTCTGATTTTAAGACATTTAATAATTACCTAGACGGCGCTACAGTTAGTAAGGTAACTTTCGTCGGGGTTAATCTCTATGGTATTTAGTAAGTCTACATAGTTTTGAACATCATGTTCAGTATCAGGAAAACTTAAGCCCTGGGTACTCGAATGATTCGCCAAGAATGACACAGCGAGTGCTTCACATTTTTCTACTGTAGTGGAACACTGATCTGTTACAATGACAAGAGTAGGGATATTTGAGGGTTTTTTCATTATTATTTTCGCCACTTTCCTTTATCCAAGTTGGACAGAAACGTGTTCCACGACTTGTTCCGATGAATTGCTATTTCTGCGCTTATACTGCGGTTTAATTCTTTGAACGCTACTAGGTGGGCTATGTTCCTGGACCTTTGCCAATAACGACGGAGGCTATTTCTGCGCGTAATTAATAGCTTTATGTGGGCCGACAGAGGCCTTGTGCCGAATTGGGTCCTTACTTTAGGGATACAACGATCCTTAGCCTCTTTGATTACACTTGTGAATTTCTAGATCATGGAGTCTATTTGTGGAGGTTGAGTAATGATCTCTATCAGGTCTGTTTGGAGGTTGTGGCTAATATGGCTGGCATAAAGCGTCCAGTTAGCTCGCTTATAGTTGAATCTTGAGGTTTCTTCTAATATCGGCTGTGTGTGTCGTTCAATCTTAACAGGCAGGTGGTGCGAATTTAACTGGTTTAATATCGTGGCCTGAGTTAATACCTGTGAGCAGTTTGAGAGGAAGATATCCAGAGTAGAGCCTTGACACGTAAGGCTGGCAGGGACTAGAGTATGGCTAGCGGGGCAGGACTTATGAATATGTAGCGACATTAATTTTTCGTGCAAAATATTTCCCCAACTGTTTGCGCGAATGCACCCCCAGTCACGGTGCCTGCAATGAAAGTCGCCACCTAGGATGTAATTACCATTTATAGACGTAAGCTTCCGAATATCATCAGCAAACTGCTGTTTTTTAGTATCGTTCGATTGGCCTCCTGGAAACAGCAGGAGTAGATGTTTGTCGATTCATAGACGTTTACAGTTTGAGCTGACGGACCTTTCCTTGAAATTTTTCCTGGCTAACATTAGCGTTTTTATTACTGGAGGTCGCATTCCCGCGCGACTCTTCTTTGCTATCCTCAAACCTTTCTTACCTATCTGCTTCTGTTTCAACTAACACCGACTCACTAGTGCCTGGTTTTTCTGGCTCTCCTGTAGCTATTTGGCAACTATCTTTAAAACCTCTTCATGGACTTTATCTCTGTAGTACTGATGATCGAAAAACCCTTGCTGGAGCAATTTCTCATGGTTAGGCATCCATCTGCTACTATTCACTTTTACTTCCTCAATCACCTAGCTAGTAATGTTTCTGGAATCTAGTGCTTCCAGCTGCCTTAACCTGGTATGCAACTCTACCTGCTTCTCTAACAATTTTGCAGTATTAGTGAACATTTTATCTTGTGTGAACATTAGGATATCGATATAATTATATAATGATAATAATAAAATATGTAGGTTGGTGTATGTACTTAATACTATTTTAATGTATCTGTTCGTGGAGGGGCAAAAGGATCCGAATCAAATACAAGTAGTTGGCGGGTGCCAATTTCTTCGAGTGGTGAGCGAGTGATGAATTAATAACGCGCGATAACTTCGGTTAAAAAACTTATGCTTTATTATTAAATATTCACAGGTCGCCCGACACACACGAAATGTTTCGGGTTAAAATATGTACAATTCGAGAAAAAAAGAGCACAATGAAAAAAAACCGGTGTTCGGGTTGAAAGTTCGTACTGGAGTAAAATGGCGATGCCCATCAGGAAAATCAAGTCACTCCTCCTGGTGTGACCGTAGATGCCGAGGATCAAAAAACCCTCGTCACTCCGCACTGCTCTTCGCCGCTCACTGCAGTTCACCCGGTGGCGTGAACATACCGCCCCCCTTGCAACATGTTGCAATTGCCACCCTGGACATATGTAGGATGGGGGACGTCCTGGAGCGCCTAGATTCCGCAGGAGCCGGAGATGACCCATCCGATCACGGTGCTCTGGGCTGCGGGAATACCGCTATGACCGGGCACACAGCCTGGTTGGATGACCTCAGGATAGAGGTCTGCCCCGAGCACCACGGACACAGACGCCGGCCGATGGAAGTTGAGGTCGGCCAGGATCAGAGTGGAAAATTTCTCCCGGACCGGTGCTGACACTTCCCGGATGGGAGTGCGGATGCGCAGGTCCTCTTCGGTCCGGAAGATAGCATTCCGCCGGAACGTACGGTCGGACCTCGACTCGAGGACGGCCGTGCAGGCTTGGTTGACCACGACCTTGGTCACAGCCAACCCCAGGGACCGGGCAAGTGAAAGACGTGTGTGCAGTTTGCAAGATGATAGAAGACTATTTAATGAGTAATGAGTAATGAGTAATGGTACAAATATAAAGTGTAAGAGTTGCCAGATAGAAAGTACTTTTCAATATACCCCCTTAATTGAATATCTGGCTGATATAATATTATGACAATTTTGATAATGACAATTCCTTTGTTTAATTAAGAAATTAGGTTAACCCCACTCTGGATCCCAACAACGCTATTTTAGAAGCTGGGACTGATTTTGTTAGTGCATCTGCCGGCATGTCCTCGGTAGGAATGTACTCTATTCGGATAGAGCCATTGGTCAACCATTCTCTAATAAACTTGACTTTTATATCTATATGTTTCGTTCTTGGAGAAAATGAATTATTCCTTATGATGTGCAACGCACTCTTGTTGTCACAACCTAGCACGATCTTATTGGTATCAATGAGATGAAGTTCCCTCTGCAGGCGCAATAACCATATGGCTTCTTGGATGGCAGATACTGCTGCCATATATTCTGCTTCTGTAGAGGACAGTGCAACGGTCCTCTGCCGTTGGGAACACCACGATATTGCTCCACCTTGTTGTACATAAATGTATCCTGATGTTGATCTCCTTCCATCGAGGTCTCCGCCCCAATCAGCATCACAAAAACCCTTTAAGTCATCTCCAGTAGCATGATATGTGATGCATTTGTTGAGAGTTCCTTTCAGATATCTCATCACACGTTTAACGGCGGTCCAGTGAACCATTCCTGGATTGGAAGAGAAGCGACTCAACATGTTGACAGCAAAACTTATGTCAGGACGAGTGTTCTGGGCAGCATATAGTAGACAACCAATAGCCTCTAAGTACGGAACCTTCTTCATATCTTCAATGTCGGCTTCAGATTTGGGTGCAATGTCAGCTGAAAGACTCTGTCCGACATCCACCGGCGTTGACACTGCTTTGCAATCATCCATTCCGAATCTTTTTAGAATTCCTGCAATATAATTAGACTGATCAATTTTAATTGTGCCTTCGGTCTTATTGTGTCGAACACGCATGCCCAAAATCGACGAAACTTCGCCCATATCTTTCATGTTAAATTTCTGCGATAGCTCGCCCTTGATTTTAGCTACCATTTGTTTGTTGTTGCTTAAAATTAATATATCGTCAACATATACTGCCACATATACCATGGTGGATCCAGTTACGTAATGGTATACACACTGATCCACTTCGCCACGTTGAAGACCAAAGCCTAGTAGAACCTTGTTCAGCATTTCATTCCAGATTCTGCTTGCCTGCTTAAGCCCGTAGAGAGATTTATTGAGGCGACAGACCTTTCCTGATTGATCGTCGAAGCCTTCAGGCTGACGCATGTAGATTTCTTCTTGTAAATCGCCATTAAGAAAAGCTGTCACAGCATCCAGTTGATAAATTGTCAACCCATACTTAGCAGCTGCAGCAAACAGCACGCGCATGGAAGTGTATCGCACGACTGGTGCAAACGTCTCCGTGTAGTCAATACCTTCTTTCTGAGAAAATCCTTTAACAACAAGTCTTGCCTTATAGCGAGGCACCAAGTCCCCAGATTCTCGTTTTGTTTTAAAAACCCATTTTGACTGTATCGCCACTTTGTCCTTTGGTAATTCCGTTAGCGTCCAAGTGTTATTTAACTCGAGGGATAGCATTTCCGACTTCATTGCGTCTTCCCATGAATCTGCTAGTTTCGACTTTAATGCCTCTGTTACTGTGAGTGGGTCGTCACCTTGCGAGACTACACAACATAGGTGATGCTCCTCCAGCTTATTCGCAATCCTTTTTGATCTTCGAACACCAAATGCATCTGGAACATGCCCAGCGGTAGTCTTTAGTTCCTCAGCATCGACCGTTTCTTCTGTATCCGTATTCCACGACTCAAGCTCTGACGTAGACTGCTTTAACAGGTCTTCTTGATACAGAGGTTCCGCTTCCAGGGACTGTTTACCGTCTCTGCAATTATCCTCTACGGTGCATATTTCGCCAAAATGCTGTGTTGAGTCTCTGCAATTATTTTCGATGAAAACGACGTCCTTACTTATTAAAAACTTACGATCAGATTTCCTGTAAAGCCGATATGCTTTCGAAGTGTCGCTGTATCCTACAAAAATGCATTCTTCAGATTTAGCATCTAGCTTCCCACGCTTTTGCTTTGGGATATGAGCCAATGCTGTACAACCAAATATACGCATATACCTTAAGTTTGGCTTAGATCCAGTCCAAAGTTCTTCAGGAGATGAGCTATTTCCACGACAAGGCATTCGGTTAGTTATATGAGCTGCAGTGTTAGCGGCTTCCGCCCAATAAATGTTGGGCAATGCTGAGTCCAGCAACATGCAGCGCACTCTCTCCAGGAGTGTGCGATTCATCCGCTCTGCGACTCCATTCTGCTCAGGGTTATACGGCGCTGTAGTCTGATGCAGAATACCTGCACTCTGCAAAAAATGTTCAAGCTCTTGGTTGCAATATTCCTTCCCATTGTCAGAACGCAAAATTCGAATTTTTCGTCCTGTTTGGTTCTCTGCCAGATTTTTGAAAATCTCGAACTTCCTGACTACATCTGACTTCTCCTTAATTGGGTACACAAACACCTTCCGAGAGTAATCATCAACGAAGACAAGCATAAATCTTGCACCAGAAAAGGACTTGACTCTCAATGGTCCAAGCACATCTGAGTGGACAAGATCTAAAAGAGCTTCGGCACGGATTCCAGGCTGCTTGCTTATCATACGAGTTTGTTTTCCTTTAAGGCACACAATGCATTTATCCCGGCACGATTCATTAACAGAGTATTCAACACCATCGGTGGCTTCTTTTACCAGCTGTAATTTTGTGTCACAAATGTGGCCCATCCTACGATGCCATAGTTCGAATCCATTTATTGCGACCAAGGCTTTCTCTACCTTTGGCAGTTCACAATTCAGTCGATACAGACCATTTTGCAGATAGCCAGTGGCTTTCAAAATATTTTTCTCAAAGATGTAGCAATGGTTCTTTTCGAAAACAATCCTTTTTCCCTTTTTTGCCATTTGGCTTACAGATAACAGATTTCCACACAAATTTGGAACATACTCTACATCATGAATATTACCTTTAACTGATTTGCCTTTTACATGGAACAAGATTCCTACATCGCCACTGCTTTTTACATGCAGTTTCTCTTTGTTCGCTATTATTACGCTCTTGTTGCTAACCTCAGATTCGTTGCTTAGCAATCTCCGATCATTTGTCATGTGAGTTGAAGCACCAGAATCAATGTACCACACTGTTTCGCTCTTGCCTACATGTGGATTTGCATTTACTAAGAGCGAAGTATTCGATGCAAGAGCTGCTTTCTCTTCATCGCTTCTCTCTTCTTCCACTACGCTTGGGCATACTTTTCGCATATGCCCTTTACCACCGCATGCGTAGCAAATAACTGTTTTCCCAAAACGGTTATTTAACTTTGCTTTGTCCCTCTTAGCTTGCTTTGATGCTCTTGAGTACATGGCATTCGAATTGATTCCAGCGTTGTTGTCAAACTTCACGTCTTGTAGCAACATACCTTTTACATTGTCGACAGTTAATGTAGACTTGGAGTTCTCTACTGCCATGACCAATGCCTGATACTCATTGGGTAATCCAGCAAGCATCAGTGATGCCGTTACCTCGTCACTTATGCAAAGCCCAGCATTGTTCACCTTAATGGCAGTCATAATCATTTCGTTGACATACTCCTGTGTCGAATCAAACTGCTCCAGATTTAACTGTACCAACTTTTTAAGCAGCTCTACTTTCCGAGTCAATCCGCTGTCCTCAAACGCCTGCGCCAAAGCATCCCAAGCCTCTTTCGCTGATTTGGATTTGGCGATGTGTGCGTAGTTGGTCGACTCAATCATCAGCGTAATCTCCGCGAGCGCTTTCTCGTCTAGTGACTCTTCCTTCTCTGCTGGTCCATTACGCACCACACTCCAACAACCTTTGATCACTAGGTAAGATTGGGCCTGCCGCTTCCAAACATCGTAGTTTTCGCGGCCCCTTAACTTTTCACACGGATATATATTGGTCATTCCTCTTTTGTCTTTTCTTGTATGCGTGGCCTGGGCCCATAACCTATTAAAAGACGTGTGTGCAGTTTGCAAGATGATAGAAGACTATTTAATGAGTAATGAGTAATGGTACAAATATAAAGTGTAAGAGTTGCCAGATAGAAAGTACTTTTCAATAGGTTGATGCGGCTCTCAGCCGCACACGCATCGAGGAGGACGCGGGTCTCGAAGGATTTCGAGCCATTGCCCAACCGGAGGACTGCGGTTGGCATGACAGTCGTCATCCGGGCGTGGAGCAGAGAGGAGAGGGAGATCTCAGGTGCGTCGTCTGGAGAAGCGGAACGGTCGGAAGAGGATCGGGAACGAGGTTGTGACGATGGTGCGGCTCTCAGCCGCACGCGCATCGAGGAGGACGCGGGTCTCGAAGGATTTCGAGCCATTACCCAACCGGAGGACTGCGGGTGGCATGACAGTCGTCGTCCGGGCGTGGAGCAGAGAGGAGAGGGAGATCTCAGGTGCGTCTTCTGGAGAAGCGGAACGGTCGGAAGAGGATCGGGAACGAGGTTGTGACGATGGTGCAGCACGTCCAGGGGAGGGTGACTGGCTGCGACGTCGGGCTGCGGAGCGTTGTCTCGGCGGTTGGTCGGCCATATGGAGCAATGTATGGTGCTTTTGCCCGCATCGTCGGCAACCATGGCGAGTCCTGCACGCGTCGGATGAATGCTCGTGTGCCAAGCAATTGGGTACTTATTGATAAGCACGAGAGCGGTCCTCCAATCAGGAAGTGTCCCGGGCTTAGTGCCAGCAGATCCTCTGGATCCTCGCTCATGGGGGAAATTGGCATGGAGTTTAGGCACGCTTCGATCCTACACAGGAGAGTGGAGAGTTCCTCGAACGTATACTTGACAGTAGAAGAGGACTAAAATAGGGTCTTAAAATTTTTGACCCCTGCTTCCCATAGTCCTCCCATATGGGGCGCGCTCGGCGGAATGAACTGCTAGGATAAAATGTGCTGGGGAAATGCCTTCATTATATCAAGCTTGGTGGCGTTCAGGAAGTCTTTTTCGAGCGCCTTCGAGGCCCCGACGAAGGTTTTGCCATTGTCGGAGTAAATGCGCTGTGGGCATTGTCTCTGTGCGACAAACCGAGAGAATGCTGCGAGAAATCGTTCCGTGGTGAGGTCGGAGGTCGCCTCGAGATAGATCGCCTTCGTGCTGAAACACACAAAGACGCAGACATAAACCTTAGTAATGAGACACGCACGCCCGGTGTAATTCTTGATCTCGAAAGGTCCTGCGAAGTCAATGCCCGTGTGGGTGAAGGGTGCAGGGTGCGCTCTCGAGGGAGATCACCCATCATCTGAGTCTGTAGTCGTCGACGATGCACGATGCAGACTTTGCACCCCTTGATGAGGGACTTCACCAGGTTCTTGATCCGTGGGATCCAGAACTTGGTACGCAGATACCGCACCATCAGTTGATTGCCGCCATGCAACGTGATGCGGTGGACGAGTTCGACAAGCAGGCGTGTGAAGTGAGTATTATAGAAGAGAAGAATCGGGTGACGTTCGTCATACCGGAGGGACTCAGCGGCCCGGAGTCGTCCGCAGGCGCGGAGTATTCCATGCTGGTCGAGAAATGGGTTCAAATTGAGTAGCGTGCTGGATGATGGAAGGGGTCGCCCTTCACCCAGGGCCCGTATCTCCGCGATGTATTTTCGACGCTGGGAGGTCCGAATCAAGGCGCGCTCGGCGGAGAGCAATTCGTCCTTGGTGAGGTGGGCCGTGGAAGGCGCTGAAGTCCTTTTGGTGGCGAAGCGTAGGATGTACGCGGTGCCTCGTAATGCCCTACCGTAGTCCGAGAAACGTTCGCTTACGTCATCGAGTAGGGTGATCGCGGCGGTGTGGCACTGGACTCGTTGCTCCAGCTTGGTGTCTGGGAGTTCATTATTGAGAGTTGGCCAGTACTCGGGGTCCCGCTGGAGCCAGCTCGGCCCATGCCACCAGAGGCTACTGGCCGATAACTCGGCCTCGGAGACTCCACGGCTTGCCAGATCAGCAGGGTTGTCCTGACCAGCTGACATGTGACCAGCTTTGGCCATTGGTACTTTTGGAGATGCTGGATACCCGATTGGCCACGAAGGTGGACCAACTACACGGGGGTTTATTGAGCCAGGCCAACACAATGGTGGAGTCGGTCCAAAACTGGGAGGTTGCAGGAGGGATTGGGAGTTCAGGAACGATCGACGCCAAGAGATCGGCTAGCAAAACCGCTCCGCACAACTCCAGCCGAGGCAGCGAGACTGTTTTGACTGGAGCCACGCGGGTCTTAGCCGTTAATAACTGGACACTTGATAGAGATACCGAACCCGCATATATAGGGCTGCTCCATACGCTTTCTTTAGAGGATCCGTTGAAAGGGGGTATGCCTGGGGTCGACTCGGATTTGTCGATACATCTGCGTTATGTCAGCGTTAAAAACGAATTGAAAGAAACGGTGTGCAAGACATCGTTAAGGCTGACGCCTCGTGTGAAGGGGCTTGACGCGTTGAATACCACGCGTACCTTGGTGGTGGTGCTATCGGGCTTGAACACCGCGTGATGGGGGAGATAGAAGTTTTTCCCATCTTGAGGCGGCGTCACCCGACTCATATGGCCCAATTCCTCGTATTCTTGAATTATGGCATCGTACTGTGTTTTTAGGACGGGATCCTTGAGAAGGCGTGCTTCATTCCGCAAGAATTGAGCTAGCGCGATCGGTCTTGAATGACCTAAATCGACGCTATTCGGACATTTCAACGGAAGGGACACAATATATCGGCCGTCCCTCTTCGGGTGGTCTCCTGAAAATTCCGCTCGCAGAATACATCATCCTCCTTTTCCGGCTTTGCAGGAAGGTCTTCCACCTCCCAAAACTTGGTGAGAAGTACATCAAGTTTTGCTTCTGGATTGACTCGCGTCCGTGCCGCGAAACCTAATCGAGTTACTGGAGTGTCAGGCATGATCGCTCCACACAGAACCCATCCAAAGATGGTTTCCAGTCCGACGAAATCACCCATATCCTTTTTGATCCGCTCTCCGAGGATGCGGGGCTTGTTATAATACGGGTCAGCCAGGGGGCGATCGAGGCTCTGCGTCGGAACCGTGTTAAGAAATGGAGCCGTCGGGATGGCCCCCGACAATTTGGATACGACCAGGGCGGAGACTTCAATCTTGTTCAGCCTGTCACACGGAGGAGACAGCATCAGCAGACATACTTTGTCGGCGCATCCTCCATCACTCTGGCCCATGCCAGTAACTGCGGCGTCTACAGGATAAAAGGGGGGCTGGACCATGTTGAAGACACGTTCGGATAGGAAGGTTGAATCGGCTCCCGAGTCGATCAACGCCCGAATATGGTGTTCCACCCCGCGATGGTGCAGAGTGACAATCGCAGTGCCTTAAAGCCCTCTGCCTGGGGTGGATGCAAAATAACTCTGAGCATTGGTGAGCTGATTGCTCGTGGACGGACGCTCTGAGGCACCGAATGGTGTGGCTTACGCAGCGGACGGCGACACATCACTAGGATGCAACAGGGTGTGATGACGTTCCTTGCAGGTATGGCAATTATGCGCACTGGAGCAGCCCTTCACTTGATGACCGCGGGCAAAACAGATCAAACAGAGTCCCTGCTGCCTAATGGTTTCCAAACGCTTCTGAACAGGCATGTCAAGAAAACTAGGGCAGAGTCGTATTGGGTGATTCTCCCGATGGCAAAGCTTGCAAGACGCCGGTTTGAGTCGAGCTTTCGCGGGAAACGCTTGAACCTTCATCGTCGCAGAGGATTTGCGGGGGCCACTGGGGATGGCTTGACCACTTGGAACCGACTTATGTTCTTCGGTGGCATCCAGGACACGATACCGATCGGTGAGAAATTGGTTCAGATCGTACCAAGAGGAGACGACAGTCTTATTTGGCACTGATTGTTCCCACAGGAGGATTGTGGCCTTCGGCAATTTGCTAGTGCATATGGCGATAAGTAATACATCCCAATTCTCAGTGCTAACACCCGAACGCTCAAGAGCGGTAAGACCCCCTTGGAACGCAGTCTGCAGTTCTCGCAATGCCTTGCCCGACTCTAGTGCCACCGCGGGAATCTGAAGGAGTTGTCTGGCTTGAGTCATGACAAACAGACGGCTATTTTCGTACCGTGCGGTGAGTTTCTCCCACGCGGCCTGGAAACCCGCATTCGTCGGGGGACTTCGCCACGATGGTTCTCGCTTCCCCTCGCGTCTTGACGTTCAAGTGATAGAGCTTCTCCACTCCACTTCCACTCCACATGATTGTACCCTTTGGCAATTTGCTAGTACATATGGCGATGAGTGGGACATCCCAATTCTCTGTGCTAGCATCCGAACGCTCAAGGGCGGTGAGATATCCTTGAAACGCCGTCTGCAACTCTCTCAAGGCTTTGCCTGACTCTTGTATCACCGCGGGAATCTGAAGGAATTGTCTGTCTTGGGTCATGGCAAGCAGACAGTTATTTTCGTACCGTTCGGTGAGGTTCTTCCACGCGGCTTGGAAACCCTCGTTCGTCAGGGGAGACTTAGACACGATGGCTCTCGCTTCCCTTCGACTCTTGGCGTTCAAGTGATAGAGCTTATCCACTTGTGACAAATACGGCCAAGCTAGGCTGTCGCCATCAAATGCCTCCACCTCACACGGCGGAACTCGATGCCCCGGAGGCCCCGACGGAGCGGTTGGCAGACGCATAAGACTCACCATCTGTGCCGAGAGCTGATCGATGCGTTCTCCGAACAACGTCTCGCATCGCACATACGTCGCGTAAGCGGATTCGTGCTTCGCTTTGATGTGGCTTATGTTGGCTAGGCTGTCCTCGTCTGTTTGGGCCGTCAAGGCCTTGTGACACCGGGAATATTCCATCTCGACAGTTGACCAAAGGGATTTGAGCTGCTCTAAGTGCATTTTAATTAAAAATAAGGGCACTTCAGAAGTTAGGGCTTCACTCTCACGAGCTTCGAACACAGTCAAAGCGTCGCATGCCAGAACGAAATCGGAGAGGGACATTTTGGATCGTTCTCTGCGCTGTTGGGATACGGATCGGGTGACGGGAACGTCAGAACAGTGCGTCACAATAACGTGCGGAATCTGAGCCTCTACTGAAAGCTTGGAACGCCCTTTGAGTTCGCTGGCGTCTTTAGCCGAGACTATGCGCCCTTTAGGTAGGCTGGACGAAGACGGACGGGACTTTGGGGATTCGCTGAGGCTGCGAGCAGACGTGGACTTGCGGGGAATGTCCGTACGCTTCGTGACCACCGGAGTCTTCGGAGGCCGAACCTTCTCCGGAGTTACAGAGGGAGACGAAAGACTGTTAGACTTCGGCGTAGTCTTGGACGGCTTCGTGGACATACTCAGGGGGCGTCCTTACCGATGAAGAGCGCGCTGGTGCGCTTTTTGATTTCGGAAAGACAACGGAAAAAAAAAAGAGAAGTGGACTGTATGAGGGCGCAAGAATTTTTTCACTGTGCCCGCAGGATCGCGGGAGAATTCTCTTAGCGTGGCTTGGAAACGGAGTCCTTTTAATGGGGATATATGCGGAACAAAGTACGAACGTACGAATGCAGATCGAATATTACACGTAGCTACAGAGGAGTGATTACAACACAAGTTTAGCTGGATTCGTAAGGAACGATGGGAGTACGTATACGACAAACACGCGAACGATGTATAGGCCAACGGACAAATATGTGTTTTTATATAGATCTGGGTCGGGATATATATATATGCGCAAAATACAGGCCGAAAAAATTATATATATAATTTATAAATATGGACGGATATATAAATATGGGCCCGATAGTGCTGGAAGAAATATATATGTATTTATTTATAAATATGGACGGATATATATATGCGCGCAAATTGCTGGCCGGAAAAATTATATATTAAATTTATAAATATGGGCGGATTTATAAATATGGGCCCGATAGTGCTGGAAAAAATATATATATGTATTTATTTATAAATATGGACGGATATATAAATATGGGCCCGATAGTGCTGGAAGAAATATATATATATTTATTTATAAATAGGGACGGATATATATATATGCGCGCAAAATACTGGCCGGAGAAAATTATATATAAAATTTATAAATATGGACGGATATATAAATATGGGCACGAAATTGCCCGAAAAAATATATATGTATTTATTTATAAATATGGGCGGATATATATATGCGCGCAAAATACTGGCCGGAAAAATTATATATATTGTAAGATTCCAATTATTTACAAAGTCTGTTAAATATACCGAAACCAGTATTGTTAGTGATAAGTATCGGTTGTTAGTAATAAGTATCGATTGTTAATATTAAGTATCGATGGTTAGCGATAAGTCATCGATAGGTGGCGAGACAGCTGCTCTTTTTCTTTCCGGCAAGGCAACGAGCAAGTTGCATTTGCGCATAAAACGAAGAAAATCAAATCCGAAAAATACAAACTAATCGTTACCTTTTTCATTAAATAAATAGGTGTTTACAACTCAGAAGTGGGATGACCACCCGAAAGGATACATTTTTCGGGACACGGCAGGCCACACGTTCCACATCTAGGACGGCCGCCTCCACGCCCACCGCTGCAGTATCGAAAACCGCTGTGCCGACTGCTGATGTACTCGGGACCGCCGCTGCTGGGCCAACTGCTGACACACGTGCCCCTGCGGGTCCCATTGCTGACACACTCGCACCTGCCGAGCCCGCCGCTGCTGGGCCAACTGCCGCCACACTCGCTTCTGCTGGGCCAACTGCCGCCACACTCCCTTCTGCTGGGCCCGCTGCTGCCGCATCCGCTCCTATTGGGCCAACGGATGACATGCTCGCCACTGCCGGGCCAACTGTCGACGTGCTCGCCCCTGCCGGGCCGCCTGCCGCTATACTAGCCCCTGCTGAGCACACTGTTGCCGCATCCGCCCCTGCTGGGCTAATGGATGACATGCTCGCCACTGCCGGGCCAACTGTCGACGTGCTCGCCCCTGCCGGGCCGACTGCCGCTATACTAGCCCCTGCTGAGCACACTGCTGCCGCATCCGCCCCTGCTGGGCTAATGGATCACATGCTCGCCCATGCTGGGCCAACTGCTGACATGCTCGCCACTGCCGGGCCAACGGCTGACATGCTCGCCACTGCCGGGCCAACTGCGGCCATGTTCGCCCCTGCTGTAACTGCTGCCGCTTCTGCACCCGCTGCCGCCTCTGCACCCGCTGCCACTGCTGTACCCGCTGCCACTGCCGTACCCGCTGCCACTGCTGCACCCGCTGCCGCCTCTGCACCCGCTGCCACTGCTGTACCCGCTGCCACTGCTGTACCCGCTGCCGCCTCTGCACCCGCTGCCACTGCTGTACCCACCACCGCTGCCACTGCTGTACCCGCCGCATCCATCAGTGTACCTGCCGCCGCTGCCACACCCGCTGTACCTGCGGATGCTGTGCCCGCCGTCTATATGCCTTCAATGCGGGCTGCGTCCTCGCTCGCCGCCCCCGTCACTGGTCCCGACGCGGACCCATGGGAAGAGATGCCCGCTTTAGTGCCCTCCGTATCGACTGCCGCGGCCGCCATTGCACCGGCCACTTCCGCCTCCCCCAGCCTGGATGAGCAACTGGTGACGCTGCAGAAACAACATGAGTTGCTACAGCTACAGCATCAAATCCTCAAACTGCAGCAAGGGATTGGCGAATTCCAAGCACCGAGGCAGCAAGTCAGTGACGTGAGTGTCATTGAGAGCATGGTGGCTCGATTTTCAGCGGATACCGCATACGATGTGAAGAAATGGCTGAACGATCTGGAAGACGCATTTGAAATTCTGCAGTTCAACGACCGCCTACGTTTGGTCGCATGCCGTCGGATGATGGAAGGTACGGCGGCGGTGCTGCTGCGCACGGTATCGGTGCACAGCTACGAAGAATTGAAGGCAATCCTCCTGCGAGAATTTGGACGCTCGTGTAGCATCGAGGAAGTGTACCACGCTCTGCGTGGCCGGCGCATCAAGGCAGGCGAGGGATGTTTAAGATTCGCAATCGAGATGCAGGAGATTGCCATGAATGCTCCGATTCCGGAGAACGAGCTGGTCGACCTGATCATTGATGGATTGAGGGACAACTCTACTCGAGTCGGCATGCTGTACTCAGCTCGGACGGTGGCTGAACTGAAGCCCCTACTGGAACGCTACGAGCGCCTCCGTATGCAGGCCGCTGCCTCCAGACAAAATAATAGCGTGAAGGCGCAGCCAACAACAACTGCCTCAAGTGAGACCAGATGCTTCAACTGCTCGGGATGGGGCATTTCAAGAGCCAATGCCCGAAACCAATTCGACCCCCGAATTCGTGCTTCAAGTGTGGCATAGTGGGCCACATCTACAAAAACTGCCCGTCTCGGATTGGGAATGCCACCAATATCACCACTGCCGCCACTGCTGATGATGTAGGAGATCGACTAGACCATCTACAACTGGTGAGTGTTGCTTTTGTTTGTGATGAAGTGCAAGATAGGAAATTTATAGATATGTTTTCTCTCCTTGATTCGGGCAGCCCTAAGAGTTTTATACGTCACTCTGAAGTCCCTTCCAACTGCCGTCTTAGACCCCATAAATTGAACTGCCGTGGGTTAGGAAATCGCCAACTTACGTCATTAGGCCAAGTCCAGTGTAGGGTTCACCTCCGCAACATACAGACAATACATACGTTTGAAGTCCTGACGAACCAAGCAACCGAACTGCCGATGATTATAGGCAGAGATCTCCTGTAAAAGATTAATATTAGACTCTGTAAAATGAAAGAACTGAAATATGGAAAAGAATCGTTGATACTCATGAATAAACCGACTGAATCTATAAATCCAAAAATAACTAGCGTTCTGAAGTCTTTTAATATATTGAGGAAAGATCTAGCGGTACTACCGCACGACAGGAATGAGATTGTATCTGCCGAATTGTTGGCCAATTCTCCCCTTCTAGAAACTTCTGCTGTACCTTCGGAAACACTGAATGATGCACTGATGGCGATAAATGCCATTGAGCTCCCTGCTGTCAGTGAGTTAAACTTTGATATAGAGCCCACGTTACGGGAAGAGCAAACCGCAGCCCTTAAGTCTATTATTTCCACTTCGTATGTACAAGTTAATCCAGATTTAGTCGAGCCCATGAACTATGAGATGAAAATAGAATTGACTAGCCAAACTCCGATTTTCTGCCGCCCCCCGCCGTCTGTCGCACCACGAACGCATCGAGGTGCGTGAGATTTGTGACGATCTCTTGAAAGCTGGTATTATTCGCCACAGTAGCTCTCCTTACGCTGCCGCTATTGTCCCTGTCCGGAAAAAGGACAACACAATGAGGAAATGTGTAGATTACCGGCCGTTAAACAAAATTACAGTTCGAGATCATTTTCCGATTCCTCTGTTAGACGATTGCATTGAACATCTGGGTGGCAAATCATTCTTCACTATCTTGGACTTGAAGAACGGTTTCCACCATGTGAAAATGCACCCAGACTCAATCAAATATACTGCCTTTGTAACCCCTGATGGCCAGTTTGAATATGTACTCATGCCCTTCGGACTTTGTAATGGCCCTTCCGTGTTCGCTAGATTCGTTTATTTTGTCCTTAAGGAATTTATAAACCGAGGTCAACTGGTGATATATATGGACGATATTCTAGTCGCGTCCCATGACTTTGAAACCCCCCTTGAGATTCTGAAGGAAATATTGTATGTGTTAAGAGTGAACGGGCTATGCCTGAAGCTGACTAAATGCCGTTTTGCGTATAGGGAATTAGAGTACTTGGGCTATTTAGCCAATTCCGCTGGTATCACGCCTAAACCAGCTCATATTCAGGCGATACGAGATTTGCCCATCCCAAGGAATAGCAAGGAATTAGAGCGTTGCTTAGGCCAATTCTCATACTTCCGCCGATTTGTATCAGGTTTCGCTAAGATTGCGTGTCCGCTGTCCCGATTGTTAAGAAAAGATACCCCTTATGTCTTCTCCGAGGAATGCCTTGAAGCCTTCCGAACACTGAAGTTGAAATTGATCGAATCCCCCGTGTTATCTATTTCGGAGCAGTGCTCCTCCAGAAACAAACAGACGGTAAATTACATCCTGTGTCCTACTTCTCTAAGATGGCCTCCGCCGCTGAATCGAAACTACACAGTTATGAGCTAGAGACGTTAGCTATCGTGTATTCCTTAAAACGTTTTGAGACATACCTTAAGTTCATCCCGTTTAAAATCGTGACCGATTGTAATTTTCTTGCTCTGACACTGAGAAATGGTGGACATTCCGCCAAGATTGCTCGCTGGGCCCTGCTGTTGGAAAACTATAATTACACGATTGTACACCGCTCGGGGGTTGGTATGCCCCATGCTGATGCTCTAAGCAGAATGGAAACTGCCGCCTACGTTGACGATCTAAACCTCGACTTCCAACTGCAGTTAACCCAGAACCGGGACCCTGAGATTGTCAAACTCCGAGATGAGTTGGAGAAATATGAGATAGCGGATTTCGAACTGCGAGATGGAGTAGTGTACCGCCTGTCCTCGACGAGTGGACCCCAACTTTATGTCCCTTCCGAAATGATAAATCATGTCATACGAGTAGTGCATGAGAAGCTTGGCCATATGGCCACGGAGAAATGTTGTACACAGATCAAGAAGCATTACTGGTTCCCGTGTATGAAGTCTTATGTTAATAATTACATTAAAAATTGCCTCAAGTGTATCTACTACTCCGCGTCCGCTTCGGACCACCGCGTCACGCTACATAGTATTCCGAAAGTGCCCCTTCCGTTTGATACCGTTCATATTGACCATCTGGGCCCCCTTCCGTCCATACGCTCCAAGAAAAAGTATCTTCTGGTTGTCATTGACGCTTTCACCAAATTCGTGAAGCTATACCCTGCCGCCACGACTAATTCACGTGAAGTATGTCAGACGTTAGAATCTCAGTATTTCGCAAATTACAGTAGACCCCGCCGAATCATCAGCGATCGAGGTACCTGCTTTACTTCCGCCGAGTTTGAAGAATTTCTGAAGGCCAATAATATAATTCATGTACTGAATGCCACTGCCTCACCCCGGGCCAACGGCCAAGTCGAGCGGGTTAACCGTGTTTTGAGCCCCATGTTGGGTAAACTAACGGAACCTGTGGACCACGCAGATTGGGTCCAACAACTGCCGAACATAGAGTTCGCATTGAACAACTCCGTCCACTCCACAACCAAATTCGCCGCTTCCGTACTTCTGTTCGGTGTTGAACAACGAGGTGTGGTAGTGGATGAACTAACCGAACGGTTGGGTGAGAGAACGGAGGAGGTCGATGCCTCAGAGGTAGACGTCCGGAGATTAGCCTTTCGTAACATTGTGAAGTCCCAGGAATATAATTCGGAATATTATTCGAAGCATCACCCCCCGGCCGTTAGTTTTGAGGAGGGGGATTTCGTAGTTATTAAGAATGTAGACACTTCGGCAGGCACAAACAAAAAGCTTATCAGGCGATATCGTGGTCCGTATGTGGTTCATAAAAAACTTCCGAATGACCGATATGTTATCCGGGATGTAGAAGGTTCCCAAATCACCCAACTACCATATGACGGGGTCCTAGAAGCCTCCAAATTAAAGCTATGGGTTGCCCCTGATCAGGATTGCACTTCTGATAACCAAACAAAGGCGACACCAGCCACTTAAGGTTCTTGTTTACCCCCCCCCTGTTGTTAACAATTGGAATCGAGGTCGATTTCTCGTCAGGACGGCCGAGTTGTAAGATTCCAATTATTTACAAAGTCTGTTAAATATACCGAAACCAGTATTGTTAGTGATAAGTATCGGTTGTTAGTAATAAGTATCGATTGTTAATATTAAGTATCGATGGTTAGCGATAAGTCATCGATAGGTGGCGAGACAGCTGCTCTTTTTCTTTCCGGCAAGGCAACGAGCAAGTTGCATTTGCGCATAAAACGAGGAAAATCAAATCCGAAAAATACAAACTAATCGTTACCTTTTTCATTAAATAAATAGGTGTTTACAATATAATTTATAAATGGATGGATATATAAATATGGGCACGATAGTGCTGGAAAAAATATATATGTATTTATTTATAAATATGGGCGGATATATATATGCGCGCAAAATACAGGCCGAAAAAGAATATATATATAGTTTATAAATATGGTCAGATATATAATTAGGCGAAAGGGAATCGGAAATAATGTGGTTTGAATTTGGCGCGCTTGAGCCGACTATCGATATCACGACTCGACTCACGTGTCACCACTACTCCGAAAACAGCTGTCGGCTGTTTATAAATTTGGTTTTGTTGTTTAATTACGTTAATACAATTTTTTGTTTGTGGTTGTGGAAAAAAAGGAAACAAAACGCACATTTTTTACATACCGCGACTGTTGTGCGCGAAAGGAAAAGCAACAAAAACGATCGGTGCAGATGGACGAATGCTTGGATTTATGTATGTACGTACATACATGCGTAAGTGCGCAGGTGGGTATGTATGTACGTATGCACGCGCGTTGTTCACAAAAAAACGTAAGTAATTGTTATTTAATTGGGTGGTGGGTTCCTTTCCCCTCCCTTTTTTTTGTTAAATCAATGTGCGACACCGAAATGGATTATGTGTTGTGGATATGTACATACATATGTGCGTGCATCAATAGATGACGATGTATGTATGTAGGTATGTATGTAAGCAAGTGCACCGGCTTGCGAAAACGCGCGCGTGAGGAAATTAATTTTGTAATTGAACCAATTTGAGCACACAAGAAATCGCGGTGCATAGGTGAATTGCTATTTAAATTTTTTTTTTTTGTCTGTGGTAAATGTGCGAATGAATTATATGTACATATGCGCGTACATCAACAGATGACGATGTATGTATGTACGTAGATAAGCCGGTGGGCGGATACGCGCGTAATTGGACAATGGAAATAATTCGAACACATAAGAAATCGCGGTGAACACTTTGATTACTATTTTTTTTTTTTTTTTAATAATTTCTTTATCTTTTAAACTTTTACGCGGACTTGGCGAACAGCTGTGGAAAATACATGCACATGTGAGTGTAACGAGTTTTACATATGTATGTATGTAACAAAAAAAGATGGAATTGGACAAGTGCAAAAGAGGAAAAAAAACTACATAAACCTTGTAGTCGTGGAATGGAAAATAGAATGTTGGACAAACACGTTAAGGATTGGGAACTAGCATGTAACCTTGGAATAGGTCAGGTATGTACATACAAAATATATAAAAGTGTGTAGGTCGCTATGAAAGAGCAGGAAAACCTCACACTTTTATTCGTATGTAGGGGCAAATGAAATGAATAATGAAATTTTGTACTTATCAGGAATTCCGCCGATGCAAGCTGGAGGAGCAGAAGGACATCCGGCTCGAAGGACCAATGTTCGTGGAGGGGCGGAAGGATCCAAATCAAATACAAGTAGTTGGCGGGTGCCAATTTCTTCGAGTGGTGAGCGAGTGAAGAATTAATAACGCGCGATAACTTCGGTTAAAAAACTTATGCTTTATTATTAAATATTCACAGGTCGCCCGACACACATGAAATGTTTCGGGTTAAAATATGTACAATTCGAGAAAAAAAGAGCACAATGAAAAAGAACGGGTGTTCGGGTTGAAAGTTCGTACTGGAGTAAAATAACGATGCCCATCAGGAAAATCAAGTCACTTCTCCTGGTGTGACCGTAGATGCCGAGGATCAAAAAACCTCTCCCTCACTCCGCACTGCTCTTCGCCGCTCACTGAATTTTGAATTGTTTGTTGACAATCGAGTTCAATATATTGTTAAGATTTAAACATACTTATAAAAATAACACTGGACTACTTATGGACCTTGACGTGCGACTCAGTTGACAGTCTCTCTGCGAATGACCCGCGGCCTCTTTAACAAGCTCTCTCTCAAGCTATATAATGATCGTATGCCCTGCTCTCTCTCAACTACTAGAATGTTCGGCCACTACGTGTTTGTCTCCTCTCTTCTATCACTTCGGATTGCTCTCTCAATGCCATTTCCCACATACATTAATTGATATGTTATATTTATACCCTTGCAAAAAGAGTATATTAATTTTGGTCAGAAGTGTGCAACGCATAGAACGAAGCATCTTTGACCATATAAAGTATATATATTCTTGATCAGCACGACGAGACGAGTTCAAATAGCTATGTCCGTCCGTCCGTCCGTCTGTCCGTCCGTCTGGATCGATGTGAACTCCTCCTAGACCGTTAGAGCTACAGAGCTGAAATTTTGCATGTAGGCTTGTATATACTGTTTGTATATCTCAGATTCAGTCGGATCGGACCACTATATCATATAGCTCCCATACAAACGTCAAAGTCACGAACAGTGACTTTTCTCAATAACTTCGTTACTTTTTAAGCTATTGTCGTGAAATTTAATATAAGTAAGTTTATTGTAACTATAAACGACTGGAACGATCGGTGGAAAACAGTGACTTTCATCAGAAAGTTCGTTATATCCTATGCTAAGATTGAAGGCCGTTCTTTCGCAAACATTACCCTTTTTAGATAAAACAGTTAGTTTAGATAAAAGAGTTACTAAAAAACTTGCAAGGGTATACAAACTTTGACGCGGTCGAAGTTAGCCCCGGCCCTCTGGTTTTTGTTTTTTTTTTTGTTTAATTTCGATATCTGGGCTTCAAATACGCCACACACCAATTCTGTAATTATTTTTTTTTAACGCCGCCGAAAATATTGCAGTTGCTCGACTAGCCAAACTGCCTTTATTTTGTTTTTTTTGTTTTATACTCTGTCTCTTACCACTGCTGATCTTAGCATTTACACTTGCATAAGAATTCAGACTTCCAGGAGCTGATTCACTCTCTGAGTCTCTTATCACTGGTGGGGGAAAACTGCAGAGTTCCTTTTTCTCGAAGGACCAAAATGAATCCGGCTCGAAGAACCAAATGAATAGGGATTTCCGAAGAGAAAGAAAATAACCCAATCTTCATTCGTTGAATTCGAAATATGAACTGATTTTATTTAAAAAACTCTTAAACTCTAAGAAGCAAAAATTGTTCTTAAAACTACTTATTCTAATGCCCCACGTTTTCGAGGGTTGAAATTTGTTTATATTTCATGCTCAGCGCTGGTTACTTGATACCGCGCCGCTGTTAAATCTCAAGTGTTTTCCACAGTGTGTGGACGCATGTTTTGTTTGGTATTAAGCAATAATTGTCATATGAATTTTATGATTTACTTATGTTTTTGTTTCTTTTTGTATATTTCATTGGTGCATCTGATTTGGTGAAGCCAGTTCAGATGAACACGATGTTTATTCTTAAACACTGGTTTTAACGGCTATTTCCACCAGCGAACTGATGCTATATTATAATTTCTATTATAATTGGCTTAATGTTCTCTTATTTTATATAATCTAAACACCAACAGCGTTGATACTGCTACGTTTCCTCCTGAATCCGAATTGCCAGTCCGACAATCCATGACGTTGTTCCAGTTCCTCCTCCAGTCTGTTGCATATTATGCGCTCAAAGTTTTTGTTCACTTTTAGAAAGCAGGACCAACCTTTGGAGCTTCCACCTCGTCGGGACCTCGTTGCAGCATGCATGTGTTGAAAAGTTCCGCAAACTTCGACGTGATTTTGCAAACTAGCAGTTTGATCACAAGAGCCGGGACCCCGTCCGGGCCCGGTGTTTTATTTATGTTTATCCTCTTCGCTGCTTCTATGAGTTCACAAACATTTGTGAATTTTGGTGCATGGTTCCTAGTCGGATGTTCCAATGTAACCCAGCTTTGTTGGATCCGTTGGCATTATACGCCTGGCGAGTTTTCCCTTAACAAATTTGAATGTGTGACTCGCTTTGTGTGTGTCATTTGCGCTGACGTTTTGCCTCCAACCGCAATTATCCGATTGCTGAGCTCTGTGTGTTCCTAGAAGTAAAGAATATGCCCTTGTGTTCCTTGAAGTAAAGAATATGCCTTCAAATACTTCTTCTCGTAGGTCACGTGATCGACCTCTGGATCCACATAGCCGTCCACATCCTTCCACACGGACTGGAGTTGATCCATCCGAGCGGCTACCTTTGTAGTTGATGTAGTTTGGGTTCCTTCCGACCAATCCAGAATTCTTGTAATGCTAGCCTTGAGTCAGCTCCGACGACCAACCAATGCCTTTAGTTCTTCCATTGCAAACAACTATTCCAGAGTAACAACCCACAAAACTTTCCAATCGATCCAAAGAAATTCGAAGGGAATGCACCTCATCCGATCGAAAACCGATTCCCTTATTTGGCTCGAATGACTAAAGTATGATTTGGTCTAGCAGTGGACTGTACCTACGAAATTAAATGGTATAATTTCCCTTTGTGATTCTTTGCTACTGAATCAGTTGAGTACCAATTTATAACTGAACAAAAAGAGAAAAAGCACCGACGCAGCATATCGCAAATGTGTGTACAATGCTTATGTATGTGTATGATGTTTTTGTATGTGTGTTAATCGATTCCTATAACTACATATGTCTTATCGATAAATGCAATCCGTTCATACACACATGATTTTTAATACTTTTTACTTTTGACCTTAACTTATTACTTGTTTTGTTAATTAGAACTTTCACTATTCACTTATTGTTTCGGTGAAGATGTGTGGTGTGAAATCAGTTCTCAACATTTGTTTCTAACGGTGTTGCTAAGGTAAAAATGCTTATCATCCTGCAAGCTCAACATATCATTTCAAGTGTCACTCTGTAGCCGCTGAAAAGGTAAATGGCAGGGCTACAACTGACAAACCTGTCAATCAGCCTACCAAGTAGACTTCAACTAATCAGTCACTTAATCAACACTAGCTGACATATATATTTTTAAAGAGCCTGATCAGGTAGTCGTTCCGTAAACTTTAAAGGCATTCGGAATGGCACTTCCGCGACAGGATAAAGTCAAAAAATTGACTAGGCGTTTCAGCTATATACGTAGATATGTAAGTTAATACCCTACCTCATCACCAGGGTCATAATACAGCTCTAAATAAACGTGTGCTGTGGCGTTTTCAACTAAAATTCATTTATGCGGGTTGAATGTAAGGTTAAAGGATCAGCGTTTGGAAAAAGACTTGCCCAAAATTACATTATTTGCGTTAAAGTTACATGTTCCAACTTTAGATCAAATATTTCTTCTTATATTACTGCGGCTTTTGATATTATGACCTACATGAACCAAGCTGGTGCTCTGAAAACCATTTTTAGTCGTCTTCAAGATCGTAATTTCCTGACAGGTCTTAGGTAATTTTAACTTGCCTTATATTTCTAGGCTGGTTGATGATAATCTCTCTAACTTAATTCCTTCGTCTCCACGTGTTTTTCTTGATAGCCTACTTGAATGTCCACAATACCAGTTGAATTCTTTAACTTAACTCTTCTAAATGATCTTGCTTTTGTCTTGTCCCGCTTTTATTCCGCCATGTCCGTCTGTGCGTCCGTCGGTGCGATGAATATATGTATGTGCATATATGTATGTACATACATATATGAACATGTTTAGCTGTATATTGATGTGAGTATGTTTATGTGAATATATTAATGTATACACATAAACATACTCAAGTGGAGTCTTATGTTTTATTGCGTACATATTTGATTGTTTATACTTGCAACAAAGTGTTACAAGTTGAGCTCTTTGTGTTAAATGATTTTTGGTATGGATATACTACACCTCCCCTTTTTAGAAAATAACGTAATATTATGGAGTTATTTGTTAATTACTAATAATGATAATAAATGATTGATTAATAGTAATGTATGTATGTTTGTTAGGAAAATTGTTTTATTTGTGTCTGGCCAGACAAATTTTCTTTCTCCAAAAAGAATTTTTTTCTTTTTTATGTATTTTTAATAAAATGAAGTAGTTGAATCCATAAAAAAATTTTATATATTTCTTTTCGTTTTTTTTTTATTTTTTTTTTTAAATTATTTTTGCCAATTTTTAACCTATCCTTATGTACTGTTTGTATCTTATTTTTATTATTCCTAATTTTTATGTTGTTGTTTTTAGATATTTCTACAACTTCGACTGGTCCTATATAGGCTGAGTCAAGCTTATGACCAGCTTCGTTTTTTAAGAAAACCTTATCTCCTATATCTATTTTTAAATCTGCTGACTTATAGTCATAAAAATTTTTCTGGTTTTCCTTACGTTTCTCTAACATTATTCTAGCTTTACTGTATGCTAGTTCTAATCTAAACTTAACTTCTTTAGCATAATCATCTACGTTATATAATGGTTCTATTCTATTTATGCTATTAAAATGCATTGGTAGATTATTTTGTTTACCAAATACAAGTTCATATGGACAGTATTTGTGTGTTACTGACGGGGTTGTGTTAAAACAATACACAAAATATTGTAACCATATGTCCCAATCAGTTTTATCTACTGATGTATATGATCGAATGTACTCATTGAATGTCCTATGACTTCGTTGAACGATACCTAAGGTCTGGTGGTGGTGTGCAGTAGACGTAATGTTGTCTATTTTTAAATATTTGCATAGGTCATTTATTATTGAATTTTTGTATTCCGTTCCCATGTGCGTAATGAACGTCTTCATTGGACCGTACTTCAGAATGAAAGATTCAAAAATAGCTTTAGAGATTGTTGTAGCGCTTTTATTGGGAACTGGTATTGCTACTAAATATTTCGTTAAGTCACATATTAGAGTGACTGCATATTCGTTACCATTTTCGGATTTTGATAATGGACCAATAGTGTCCACTATTACCCTATCAAAAGCATGTATGGGGGTTTCTGTAATAACTAAGGGTGTTTTTATGTGCTATGTCGTTTTTGACTTTAGGCATTTTTCACATTTATTAATGTAGTCTTTTACATGACGTGTCATGTTTTTCCAATAATAATATCTTTTTACTTTGGCCAAAGTTTTTGTAATGCCTGTATGGCCACCCTGTATCGGATCATCATGGTATGTAGACAACATTGCTTCTTTATCTTTATCTTTTTCTATAATGGTCACCGGTTGGAGTAGCGCTACTCTTAATGTTTTCAATATTTGATTGCCCATTTCTTTAAAAGACTCTATTGAAAATGTTTCAAAGATCTTTTCATTCGGTGCCAACTTGAGTTGTTTGATTTCGAGTATACCGGCTTGTTTTTCAAGCCTTTGAAAAAACTGACCTAAGTCTAGATTTCCATTGGTGTACAGATTTCCAATCTCAATTCTTGCTATAACTTTCTTTCCATGTTTTAGGAAACATAAATCGTGTGTTATACGCAAGGTCACTACTTTTCGTACTTCATCATTGCAGAGTACATCATATATTTTGGGCTTAGAAGCATCATTAGGTACGTGCCTAATTGTATTTTCATTTTTATCATCTGGCCAGAAATTATTTTGTCTACTTTACTGCCTGGTAGTGACTTTCAGGACATTTGCTTTTGTGTTTTTCATGATCATGTATTGTAATGCGGGATAATGCATCCGCAACGAAATTATCTTTTCCCTTCAGATATTCTACTGTAAATTCATATTCCTCTAGATCAAGTCTCATTCTTGTTAATTTTGAACTCGGATTTATCATAGAGAATAAATACGTTAGAGGTCTGTGGTCTGTTTTGACTCTGAAATGTCTGCCATATATATATGGGCGAAAGTGTGTAATGGCCCAGTGTATCGCAGCTAGTTCTTGCTCAGTAGCACTTTTATTACTTTCACCTTTAGTGAATGAACGGGATGCGTATGCTACTGGCAACTGCTTATCACCATAAGTTTGAATTAGTGGTGCTCCACATGCATATTTGCTAGCATCTGTTATTATGCAAAATTTTTTGCTAAAATCCTGATACTGTAGCAGTGTGGGTTCTATTAAGGCTTTTTTTTAGATATTCAAATCCTTTTTAGCATTCTTCAGACCAAACAAATTCTACGTTTTTCTTACACAGTTGTGTTATCGGACGTGCATGTTCTGCGAAGTTTTTAATAAAGCGTCTGTAATAGTTGCAAAAGGCTACGAATCTTCTAGCACTATCAGCATCTGTTGGTACTGGATATTTTTCAATGACGTTATACTTGGTGTCATCTGGCAATATTCCTTTGTCGGTACACTTGTGACCCAAGAATGTCACTTCGTACATGAAGAATGAACATTTCTCTGGATGCAGTTTTAGGTTGTGTTTTCTGCATACATATATCAAAAATAACCTTTAGGTTTTTGTGCATATGTTTCTCAGAACAGCCGATGACTATTAAGTCATCATTGTAAAGCTATGCTTGTGACGGATTTAATCCAGAGAAAGCAATTGTCATCATTCTTTGAAAGGAATTAGGTGCAATTTTCAGACCATACAGTAGTCTAGTAAACTGATAAGATCCATTGCTAGTGGAAAATGGCGAAATGCTTCGCGATTTATCCTTTAGTTCTATTTGGTGAAAACCGGACAGTAAATCTAGACATGAAAAATATTTGGCTCTGCCTAGTTGATCAAGAATATCGTCTATTCTTGGTAATGGGAATTTATCGGACAACAGTTTTTTGTTTATTTGACGATAGTCTATTACTAATCGCCATCGTTTCTTTTCTGATCCTGGTTAACCCTTTTTCGGTACCAGTAGTAACGGACTATTATACTCGGACACTGATGGTTTAACTATTTTATCTTTAATGAGTTTATCGACTTGTCTAGTTATTTCTTCTTTATGCATGTGTCGTATTCTGTAATTTTTTGTGTATACTGGCTGGTTGTCATTCAATCTGAGTTCTTGTTTATAAAAGTTGTTCGTAGTAATTGGTTCGTTTTCTAAACCAAATACATCTGTATACTCGGTGCAGAGCTTTTCAAGTACGTTTTTGAACATAGGTGGGAAGTTTGGCTTTAGTTTTTGTATTATTAATTGACTTCTTTGGTCATCAGTTGTCTATACAATTTCGTAATTCTTTAATGATTCATATTTTATGCTTTTTAAATTTAAAATTCTTACTCTTTTTGTTGTGTTTAAAATTCGGACAAATGTTTTGGTCGGGCTTGAGATCGAATTTCCAATAAATATTCCATTTTCGACCTCTTGATTTAAGATGACGATATTTGAGTTTTCATTTGGAATATTTATTTGTCGGATTACTTCAGATCTCGCTGGGAGGATTGTGGTATTGCTGTCATAAGTGTGTAATATGGAGATATTTATTGCAAATTTTAAATTATTTGGTCTTAATATTAGTGAATCGTTTGGTTCACTGAAGTCTAATTGGCAATTAAATGTTTTGAAGAAATCTAGTCCTAAAATTCCATCAAATGGAATTGGAAAACTTTCGTCTACTATATGGAAGTTGTGTGGAATTATGAATTCATTTTGTCTTAGTTCTATAAGGGTTAGACCTTGGGAAGTAATTGAACCTTCGCCAATTCCTGATATTTCAATTGTGTTTGAAGTGTCTGTATGTTCAAAAGAATCTGTTTTTTCTTTTATTATTGATAAGTCTGCACCTGTATCTAACAAGAAGGTATATGTGTTGTGTGTATTTTCGTTTTTAATTTTAATGAAAATACTTAGGCTAAGATTGAATGTGTATACACTTACAGTTTCTTCTGAATATCTGCAGGTATCTATTGGTTTTCCGAATTACTTTGAGTAAGTCGTACATTACTATTTCCGTTGTTTGAGCTCCCTCGGTTGGAATTACCTCGGTTCGACCTATTTCGGTTGGAATTATTTCTTCTTTGGTTGTTGTACCGTGAGTTACCACGATATCCACCGTTATTATTATTCCTATAACCGTTATTTTGGTAATTACCTCTACCTCGGTAATTATTTTGTCCATTTCTATTGTATTGACGGTAGTGCATGACAGGGTTTGCCTGTCCTGTTTCTGCTGTACTACTGTCTACGAACTTTGTTGTTAGTTCGTTCATGTCACGGAAAATACCTGCTTTAGTAAGTTACGTACTTGATTGTTTATGCAGTTCTTTGTTATTGCCTATGTAGCGACTGAAAGTGTATACTTTTTAGCTATTTCGACAGATGTGCCATCGTGTATAAAGGCACCTTCCAGAGATTCAGTAAGCTTTTTAATTTCCTGGGCATACTGACTTGCTGTTTTGTTTCTCTGGGGTAGGTTTTTGATTTTTGCCGTTATTGACGCTACTGATTCTGTTTTTACATTTGATGCAATACTGTTAATAATCTCTTCTATTGTCTGTTCAGAGGTTATCAAATTTCTTGTGTGACCTTTTAGTTTTGTTTTTATGAGACACACTGCTGTTTCCTCATGGTCGCCTTTTAGTGAGTTTATCAAATTCAATGCGTCCATGAAGCTCTGAAGATTTTCTCTTCTGCCATCAAACTGTGGGATAAGGTTTGAGGCCATCTTTAAAAAATCAGCGACTGTTTGAGTCATTTTTGTGTTTCTTGGCAAAAGGCTCGTTTATTAAGAGTCATTTTGTAGTTTGTTCTAAACTCACTGACGGTTCTTCTTGATCCGTCTCTTCTTCAGCTGTTAACTGGGTTTTGTCTTCCAGTGATATTGAAATATCCAAATCAACTGTTTGTTTATATTCGATATTATATCTTTTTAATACGGAGGGCATAACCTTTGTTTGCAGTCATTATAGAATGCATTTGCGGCTGTTTTTCGTCCCGAAGTTAGCTTACTATAGTGTGCTATGAATACCGCTCTAATATTTTCTAGGCTCTCTATTATTATTTTCGAGTGTTTTTCTATTGTACTTTGGGATGTTTCCCTGTTCTGCGAGAGGCACTTACAAGATTTATTTAATTCTTGCGCCTTCTCCTATTATGTCATCCCAATTAATCATATTTTGTTGAAAAATTTGCACATTTTTCTTTTTTTTTTTTTTAATTCCCTGAGAGATCAATTGTCTCTATGGGTTGCTCGAATAGTTTATGCACCCATGTGGGTAGAATTCTGTTTTTTCGCTTTCTAAGAATGGAACGTATTTGTTTAAATATTTAAGTTCTACTCGACCCATTTTTATACTGTATTTAGACCATCTGCTCTACTCTGATATTTTTTCTTAATTATTTTATTATGCAATTATTTTATTATAATTTCAAAGCCAGATTTAAGGCTACTAATATTACTATTTCCTCTAAATTTTCCTTGTGATCTACTATTTTAACGCTGTTAACGACATTAGCCGTTGGGTGGTCTATTTTGGATTCTTGAGAACCCATCTTTCTAGCAAAAATATTTTGTTTTCTTGGTCGTTTAGACCTGTTTTCTATTTGTTTGATAGTGAAGAAAAAATTCCTTTTTCGATTCGATTGTTACATAAAAAAAATTTTCTTCTTTAATGTAATTTGAAAAACTTTGAAAGAAATAAAAAAAAAATTATCTCAACTGTGTTTCGCACAGTGAGCCAGAGACGTGGAAAAATTATAGAGTATGTGGTTGGCTCACAATTCAAGTATACATATCATTTATTGTTTTTTTATTTTTTTAATTAAAATAAAAACGAGCTATGGAAGTTAACTTCGGCCTTGCCGAAGTTTATATACCCTTGCAGTTCTTTATTATATTTAATTCGATAAGAAAAGTGAAATTTCATACATCAACAGCATTAGTTGTCGTATTATGAATATGCTCAAATATTTTTCAAACTACTGAATTCAAAACACATTTAATGATTATTTAACAATATATGATATAGTAGTCCGATCCCGATGATTTTCATACTTTATCTCACACAGGTAATAAAGAGTCTCCAAAAAAAATTTCAACCCGATATCTCTTAAGATGGCTGAGTAAAACGCATTTTCAAAACACATTTAATGATTATTTAACAATATATGATATAGTAGTCCGATCCCGATGATTTTCATACTTTATCTCACACAGGTAATAAAGAGTCTCCAAAAAAAATTTCAACCCGATATCTCTTAAGATGGCTGAGTAAAACGCATACTTCAAACTACTGAATTCAAAACACATTTAATGATTATTAAACAATATATGATATAGTAGTCCGATCCCGATGATTTTCATACTTTATCTCACACAGGTAATAAAGAGTCTCCAAAAAAAATTTCAACCCGATATCTCTTAAGATGGCTGAGTAAAACGCATACGCACAGACGGACGGACAGACGGACAGACGGACAGACGGACATGGCTATATCGACTCAGCTTCTCAAGCTGATCAAGAATATATATACTTTATGGGGTCGGAAACGTCTCCTTCTGTGCGTTACAAACATCTGATCAATTGTATAATACCCTCTGCAAGGGTATAAAAATTCTCCAACCACATTGTTAGTAATAGCCTGTCAGAAAGGTAGTAGTTCACTTCCATGCTTCAACTTGCTATTAAGCTTATTGTAAAAATATTGCGTTTCTTTGCTCTTTGGCGAAGTTCAGCTTTCAATTTGTCAATACGCTCTATGCAGCGTTGTCGGTCTTCCTCCGCCTTCAGAGTGGCCAGTAGGTCTACTTCCAGCCTCTTCGGCTGGAGTAGCTTGCGAACTTGTCCTCCTCTTTTGGTCTTCTTTGCCTTTGTAGTTTTTGTGTTGCGGGCCCGGTACTCAGCTATTGTGAGTGGGCGTGGTTCATCGTTGGATACAGCTCTAACGCTTCTAGCGTCGGTGCATCCCTTTGCTCGACAGAAGCAGATTCCGCAAAGGAAATATCTTCAGTGTTGTTCATCCGTGGTTTTGGTTATTTGGTTATTTATTTATTTATTTTTGTGTGTGGGTGTGTTTTTTTTTCTTAGTCCATTAGATAAAAATGGAATGTACCTGCTGCATCTGTGTAGCAGCATACATTGGGTACCTCTATCAGGAAGCACATCTGTACTCTTGAGCCTCCCCTTACTGGGAATTCTTCTCCAGCTAGATCGGAGTATGTCGCTCTTATTTGCACTAGAGTTAGCGAGCTTTGAGGGGAGTGGCTTTGCTCACTACGGAACACCTCAATTATATCGTTTCTTATGCTCGGGCTTCGTCTGGTAACTCTTTGAAAGTAGTTATCCAGTGTAGACATTTCTCATTTTCGTGCCTTTTTTTATATTTATTTTTTTTTTCACACACACACATATGTCGGAGATTGAATTAGGCATTTCTAATAATTTGAATTGTGTGCCTACTGTTAAGGCGAATTGCTCAGTGTTAAGTAATGAATATCATGACAGATGTAGAACTGTTTAACACTAGATTTGTGCGATGACAGCATAGGCTCGAGTGTGGCTCGGTGTGTGGTTGAGAGAATTCAGTCTCTTTTCTTTCTGAAATTCAACCTGAAAGCACGTCGAGACTCGCTGCACAAACCTCGTGGAAAAATGGAAGCCAACAATGGAAACAACGATTCAGAAATACCTCAATTCCTTCACTCGCCGATATCAGAAGTGGGATCTAACTCAAGACCAACAATAAATGAGGAGCAGTTTCGCATTTTATTGGAACAACAAAATCGAAACTTCTGGGAGCTAGCAAAAACTTTTCATGCATCGCCTAGTGAGTCTCGACAAGATGGAGAAATTGTTCTACCGAAATTTAACTCCGACCTTGCTGGAGCCAACGCCACGCAATGGTGTGCTACGGTGGACATCGTTCTAAAAGAAAATCCATTGCAAGGTAGTGCGTTAATTTTGGCCTTGAAGAAGTCATTGGAAGGAAGCTCTTCGCAGTGGTTATCGCAGATTTGCTACCCAGGCATCACATGGGAACAATTTAGACAGCTTTTCGAGCAAAGATACGAAAACTCAGAGACACCGGCCGCAACTATTTTGAATTTGCTGAACAGTCGTTCATTTTTGAGGAGTTCTGTTCAGTATCTAGGATACGAAGTACAGGCGGGTGAGATTCGTCCAAATTTGCGTAAAATTGAAGCATTATGCACATTGCCACCACCCAGGTCAATTACAACATTGAGGCAATTTATAGGATTGGCTTCGTATTTTCGCCAATTTGTACCAGGTTTCTCCCAGCTATTGAAACCTCTTTACTCTCTTACATCTATTAAAATTAATTTTGATTGGACGAATGAACATGAGAAGGTTTGCAAACAGATTATTGATATCCTTACAAGCAAACCAGTCTTGGTAATATTTGATCCTAAATACCCCATAGAACTGCATACAGATGCAAGTGCCATTGGCTATGGAGCCATACTTTTGCATCGAATTGAAAATAAACCGTATGTGGTTGAATATTTCAGTAAAACTACTAGTGTGTGTGAATCGAAATACACGTCGTATGAGTTAGAAACACTCGCGGTAGTTAATGCAGTTAAACACTTTAGACATTATCTACATGATAATAGGTTTGTCCTTTTTACTGATTGTAATTCGTTAAAGGCTTCTAGAACAAAAATTGAGCTATCACCTAGAGTGTATCGCTGGTGGGCATTCCTTCAATCATTCGATTTTGATATTCAATATTGCGAAGGCAAACGTATGGCCCATGTAGATTTTCTGTCAAGGAATCTTTTGCCTGATAAGAAAAAAGAGAATCAAAATAAAGTTGTAGAAAAGCACGTACAGTTGATCGAAATTTCAAACAATTAACAAGTTGAATGAGGGTGAACTTTCTAAAGATTTAGCTGCAACTTATGAGATGAGAGCTAATGTGCTTTACAGAAAAATTCAAAGAAATTGTAGGACTCGTTGTTTGCCAGTCATTCCTAGAACCTTTAGATGGTCTGTAATAAACCAAGTACATGAATCGATCTTATACTTAGGTTGGGAAAAGACCCTAGATAAAGTGTACGAGCATTACTGGCTTACGGGAATGGCAAAGTACGTTCGAAAGTTTGTAGAGAATTGCATCACTTGTAGGGTGACAAAATCAGCGTCCGGAAAAGTCCAAGTGGAACTGCATTCGATTCCGAAAATTAGCATACCGTGGCACACGTTGCATATAGATATCACTGGAAAACTTAGTGGGAACAACGATCGTAAAGAGTATGTCATTGTTCAAATCGATGGTTTTACAAAATATGTTTATTTGTACCACACTTATAAGCTTGACGCAGTTAGTTGTATTGACGCATTAAAGTCATCGATTGGGCTTTTTGGAGTACCTGCTCGATTAGTGGCTGATCAAGGCAGAAGTTTCACGGGATTGAAATTTGTAGAATTCTGTGCTTCTCAGAAAATTCAGCTTCACCTGATAGCGACAGGTGCTAGCCGGGCAAATGGACAGGTCGAAAGAGTGATGAGCACTTTAAAAAATCTATTAACTATCGTTGAATCCAGTGAGCGTTCATGGCAAGATGCTATAGGGGACGTTCAATTAGCATTAAACTGTACAGTTAATCGAGTTACAAAATCGAGTCCGTTAGAATTATTAATCGGTAAGAGTGCTCGACCATTGGGATTAGATCCCATTGATGATGATGAGACAGCGATAGACTTAAATGAACAAAGATCTCAGGCTAAAAGAAATATGGACAATGCAGCAAGCTATGACAAACTTCGATTTGATAAAGAATTTGAATTGTGTGCCTACTGTTAAGGCGAATTGCTCAGTGTTAAGTAATGAATATCATGACAGATGTAGAACTGTTTAACACTAGATTTGTGAGATGACAGCATAGGCTGTCATCGAGTGTGGCTCGGTGTGTGGTTGAGAGAATTCAGTCTCTTTTCTCTCCGAAATTCAACCTGAAAGCACGTCGAGACTCGCTGCACAAACCTCGTGGAAAAATGGAAGCCAACAATGGAAACAACGATTCAGAAATACCTCAAATCCTTCACTCGCCGATACATACATACACAAAAAATTTGTCCTTCGTCCTTTGTCCTTAGGTCTATTTTTGACCTATTGTCACGGTCGCCATGTAATGACCGGGTTCCAATTGGTTTGTAATTTTGGAAGAACAAACGCGTCAGCTCAGTTTGGTGGTAATATTTAGATTGATTTTTATTCCAACAATATTCTTTGACTTAACCTATTGTTACATAGATATTCTTATGCTGCCACTTAAGCGACAGCTACAAAAGAGAGAGAACGTGTCAGTACATACATACATATTATTTAGGGCACTTGCATCAAAGTGCATGGTCAGCGTTCACACGCTGGCTTGGCCCTAGCTCATGTTGCTCATATGAATATATGTATGTGCATATATGTATGTACATACATATATGAACATGTTTAGCTGTATATTGATGTGAATATATTAATATATACACATAAACATACTCAAGTGGAGTCTTATGTTTTATTGCGTACATATTTGATTGTTTATACTTGCAACAAAGTGTTACAAGTTGAGCTCTTTGTGTTAAATGATTTTTTGGTATGGATATACTACAGTAATAAGAGTGATTGTTGCAGTTGCAGGAAAAGGAATTTCAACATGTAAAAATACTCCAAGGGTATATAAACATTGGCTTAGCCGAAGTTTGCTTCTTTGATATTTATTTCTTACAATTCGATTACTAATTCATTGAAGGGCATGTTTTAATAAACTCCAAGCGGAGTTTACTGCGGTGGAGACTCAGTTCAGGAGTTTATCGCTTATGAATGAGTCTCCGAAACGTAAAAGGACCAGTCCTTGGGGTGTCCACTCTTAATGTACAGCAATTGATATCGTTTAAGAGCCCGGTTGTGAATGCTATTACGGAATTACCGGTATCACCTGGGAATGATCTCTTAAAAACGATGCCTATTGTAGTGTCCGATGTGTCCGGGCAATTACCCATTCCAATGGAAATTGCCGATAGTTCTAAAAGTATCGAGGGCCCCGTAAACAAGTTGACTGCTGCAGTGGGTGACTCTTCCAACGTTACTGCTACGGCTGACGCTTCGGGACCGCGGCCTCTCGTTGGCATACCACCAAAGAAACATATATTTGTTTCTAGGCTAGACCCTGTTGTCACATCTGATGATGTAATAGCCTATATTCGGAATTAAGTTAACGTCTCGAATATTGCGGTGGAGAAGTTTAAATTTTCTTATTCTCGGGACATTTCGTCCTTTAAAATTAGTGTTTCTGCCAATATCTTCGACACTATATGTCGAGAAGATTTTTGGCCGAAACATATAATAGTTAGGGAATATACTGTAAAAAAGAAAAATCGGCAACCGATTCGCTTGCCAACAACAACAACTAATACTATTCCTGCCACATCAGCATCTGCTGGTGTTTCAAAAAACTAGCTTCGTCCCTTAACCTGGGTTACCAGAATGTTAGAGGACTGAAATCTAAACTTCCTAATCTCTATGTAGATAGTCTTTCTTTTGAGCATAACATTCTAGCTTTTACAGAGACGTGGCTAAAACCTGATATTGCTGATGCATCGGTTTTTCAACAAACTTTTCTATATTCAGAAGTGACCGGATTTCTCGCATAGGTGGTGGCGTTCTGATAGCTGTTGATGCTGCTTTATCATCTGAAATGGTTCAATTTTCTAGTACCCAGGAGATTGAGTTTGTCGGTGTTAAAGTAAATTTTAAATCTTTTAATGCTTTCATTACTTGTTCCTATATTCCACCATTGTCAGACATGGTGGTATATTTAAATCATTTACAGGCAATTCAGTTTGTCATGACACATGACTTTATTGATTTATTTATAGGATTATCTTTATCCCCTGCCGATCCTGTCTTAAATTCTAATGGAAAATCGTTAGATCTTATTTTTGTATTGGATTCTTCTTATTGTGAGGTTTCTAGGATCGAACCATTTGTTCTTCCAGAAGACAAATTTCATCCTACATTAAATTTAAAAATTGATCTGCCCTTGCTTTCACCATTACTTGGTTCAAATCAGTTACCTCTAACTAGGTGCTTTCGTAAGACTGACTTTGTTAGCCTTAATGAAAACATTACTACTACCGATTGGTCTTATCTGTACAATTGTAGAGATATGAACTCAGCTGTTCGTTTTCCAGCCTCTTGGTAGGCTGGAGCGGCTTAACAAACCTCCCTGGTTCTCTCGTGAGTTATCCAATTTGAAAAATGTGAAGACACGATATTATAAAAAGTCTCAAAAAACACGACGTTCATCAGATTATGCTCTGTATACAATCGCTCGTTCAAAATTTATGATGCTTAATACACAATGCTATAAGAATTATCTTCATGTAAGCTTCAGTTTTCTTCTGACCCTAAACAATTTTATAATTTTGTCAATTCGAAACGTAAGACTTCTGTGCACCCATCTTTTTTGTCTTTTCAAAATAAAAAAGCGAGCACTGATCAGGCAATCGCCGATATGTTTGCGAGTTTTATCATTTAGAAAAGGCTAATTGCATTTTCAATTCAGTGTTTGATGAAAGTTCACTTCTTAGTGAACATAAATTAGTTAAACCTGTTTATTCCCCGGGGCCAGATGCTCTTCCTGGATGTGTACTCAGGTTCTGTGCAAACGCATTATGTAAACACATTTTAAAATTGTTTCTATTGTCTGTCGAATCTTAATCTTTTCCATCTATTTGGAAGGAGTCGTATATCATTCCTCTGCATAAAAATGGCAAAAAAGTCCGAAGCCTCTATTTATAGGGGTATCTCAATATGGTCCGCTACTCCGAAAGCTTTTGAGAAAATTATGACTTCTCAATTGCAACATTTTTGCAGCTCTATTATTTCGCCTTCCCAACATGGGTTTGTGAAACGTAGCTCTACAACCACTAACCTTTTAGAATTTACCTCTATAATCATCAAGGGGTTCAAAAATGCTAATCAAACTGATGTCATATACACCGACTTCAGCAAAGCCTTTAATTCTGTTAATCGGACCCTATTACTTTCTAAACTGAACGACATTAGATTCCCACCCCTTTTCCTATCTTGGGTTCGAGAATATTTAACAAACAGAAAACAGAAGGTACTTTTGAAGTCTTATTTTTCCTATTCCATTCTTGTGACATCTGGTGTACCTAGTCATCTTGGCCCTCTGCTTTTCACTTTATTTATTAACGATCTTCCATCAGTAATTATTCATTCGCGTGTGCTTATGTATGCTGACGATGTTAAGCTTTGTCTTACTTATAAAGAAACAGATTCATTTAGTCGGCTACAAGCTGATCTTAAAAACTTTCAATCCTGGTGCCAGTTTAATCTACCAAATCTTAACACCACCAAATGTAAGGTAATGACTTTTTTTCGTAACTCTCCTCAACTGGTCACTAAGTTTCTAAACAATAGTCCTTTAGAGCGTCTAAATAATATGAATGATTTGGGCGTACTTATGGACCATAAGTTAAATTTTAACACCCATATTTCCACCACGGTCGCAAAGGCCATGAGAGTCCTGGGTTTCATTAAAAGATGGTCAAAAGAATTTGACGACCCCTAAACAACTAAAATTCTTTTTACTTCGCTTGTCCGTCCTATTTTAGAGTATGGATCCTGCATTTGGTCACCTTAATGTGAGTCGCACCAGATTAGACTTGAATCCGTTCAAAAGCAGTTCTTGCTATTTGCTCTTCGTGGATTAAGCTGGGATCGCAATGTCAATTTGCCTTCGTATTCTAGTAGACTTCTCTCGATTAACCTTCCTTCCCTAACTAACCGTAGAATTATGCTTGGTGTTATTTTTATGCATAAGCTCCTAATTGGTGATATCGAGTTATTAGCTCAGGTAAATCTGTCGGTACCATGTAGACAAAGTAGACATCCTTTGATACCTTTATCCCTTAGTCGTTGATCTTCTGAACCTTTTAGGGTCCTTTGCTCTGATTACAACCTTCTATTCCCTGTAATCGGCTCAGAGTCTTCTATTAATATGATTAAAACTTCTATCCTATCCCATTTAGTTAATAGATAGCTATAGTATTATTTATTTATTTGTTTGTCTGTTTTTTCTATTGTGTATTTGTCCACGCGATTCGTGCCGTGCGTTATACGGCTGCACCCCTCAGTCGGTCGTGTGGAAAGTGGGCAGTTATCTGCTTGGGCTCGAGAGTAAAAGGCTTTGTCCTGATGTCGTAGGGGTCACTTGAACGTACTGCGCATAGTATCGTCAACGTCCGCTATAAAAAAAAACGTTTCGATGTAGATGTTTTCGTGAACCAATTTTAGTCTTAACAACCTTATATCCTATTTTGATTGATACTTTCTATTTGAAAGCTGTGATATAAATTGTGCAGTGAATTTTTTGTACTCTGCTTTTAATTCTCTAATTGATAAATGCGTTCTTTATGTGAATGTCTTTACGGTCACCAGTACGCCGGACTCACGTAGGGTTTCTAATCTCCGTAACATTAAATTGAGATATTTTAAAAGGTTTAAAAAACGGCTTCGCGACTTGACTATGCAAATTAATGTGTAGCGAAATCTTAATATTATCTCTTAAATACTCAACGCTACAATAATTATATCGTGCGCTGTAAGGTTGAATTCTATAAGAACCTCAAAAGATTTTACAACTTTGTTGCTTCTAAACGATAATAATGATTCTGATATTGCAGATCTGTTGGCTGAATTCTTCCAGTCGACTTATTCCACTACTACTTTACATCCCACATTTTATCCCTCCTCAATCCCACGTTTAAATTGTGTTTTTTTCCTAATATTACTGAAGACTGTATTATCTTTAGCTTATCATCTATGACGTCTTGATTCGTACCCAGGTCTTATAATATTCCTAGTTGCAATTTTAAAATGTGTTCGATGAACCTATCTAAGCCTTGTCTCGGTCAGGCAGATCCCAAAAGGTGTTTTTTCGTTCCTCATTATCTAAAAACGTCAGGTGTCGCTCAAGGCAGTCATCTGGACCCACTGTTATTTAACCTGTTTATAAATGATTTGCCCATGTTTGCGGATGAAGTCAAAATTTGTTAATTCTATAATGATCCTTCTTACCAACAGTACTTGCAATATGATCTTGATGTGTTCTGTGATTGGTACCACGTTTATAAATGACACATTTATACCATAAAGTGCTCGTTTATGACATTCAGTCGTTGTCTTCGCTCTTATTCTCATTACTCTATTAACACTAGATCTACCACACCAGTCAAAATGACTGGTTTTACTTTTTATTTCATAAATATTGATTAAGTGTTTTTTTTTTTTTTTCGATATTATGTTATGACTTTTTAAATAACCACTAAATACAGATAATTTGATAAGTTAATTTCATTTTGTGTTTATAGGAAAAAAAATTTTTTTTGTTTTTGGCACTTATACCGTAACCAGTCATTTTGACTGGGTTTATGATTATATATATATATTATATATATATATATATTTATATATATTTATGATATCATATATCAATATCAGTATCAATATATCAATATCAGTATCAATATCAATATGAATATCAGTTATCAAGCCGAAGAAAGGCGAATGAAAATCACCGTCCAGTAACGCAGAATCCCCGGCCTGTACGTAAATGGTGCCAAATAGGGCATTGTAACAACAACAAGAGAACTACGATTTGTGGCGTCTGCAAGAAATATGTTTGCGGAAAATGTGTAGAAAAAAAGTTTCTAACACAATTGATGCATTTTTATTTTTTTATTTATATTTTTTTATTTCTCATTAAATCTTTTAAAGGATTACGAATTGTAATATAAAATAATAGGACTTTTCTTAACCAGTCAAATTGACTGGCTTTGGTATAAATAGGTATACAAATTTCTTGGTAAATCTAGTGTTAAGTCTAGAATATTGCTTGCCAGTGTGAAACCCTCAATATGATGTTCACCAGCGTAGTATTAAATCGGTCATAATTGGGACCCGAGTCTTTGCCTACCTTCTTATTCTGACAGACACTTCACTTTACATCCGTAGGCTTGGTTTTGACATTTTCTTTTTCATATACTAATCAACGGTGAAGTCATTTCTATTAATCTACTAGAAACTCTATATTTTTATGTTCCCTCACGTCGGGCCAGAAACTTTTTTCCTGGACATCTTAATAGATGCCTCACTAACTATTGTCTAAACGAACCTTTTCGGTTTCTTTGCCAATCTTTTAACAACCTATCTCACTTTATTTCTCCTCATCTTTCTGTCAATTCTCTTCGTTTTTTTGCTCTTTAATAATCGGTAATGAATATATTTTGGACATCGCATTGCTTGCAACTCTTCCCTGACCACATTGGCTGTGAATCGGGGCATAGCTGGCACCTTGTGCAACTAAAACACCACCAACGTGTCGGGGATGTTTGGTTGCGTATAAGGTTACCAAAACTTTTTTGGTGGACTGCTGTGCTTACGAAAGTACATAAGTAAATAGCTTCGGACGTACTCGGATTTGAGAGAAAAAGAAAATATGTCGGTGGCGAATATATAAATATGTATATACATATATATTCTTACCGTATTACCGTTTTTTCTTATGTATATTTTTTCCTCACAATTTAATATTTCGCAATTTAATTTCGGGCGCAGAAAATAAATTTGGGATCCCACTTCTGAGATGTAAGAACCACAGTATTTGTTAATTAAAGGGCCAGGGCTAATGAATATTAACATATGAATATTAATAAGAAGTCCTAGAAATGCATAATCTTAATCAGATCTTAACAAAAAACAAAAATATCTAAAATTTGTCATTCCTGGAGAACTCGTGAGGAACATTGTATAGGGATTCCCGGAGAGAAAGAAAATAACCCAGTCTTCATTCGTTGAATTCAAAATATGAACTGATTTTATTTAAAAAACTCTTAAACTCTAAGAAGCAAAAATTGTTCTTAAAAATACTTATTCTAATGCCCCACGTTTTCGGGGGTTGAAAATTGTTTATATGTCATGCTCAGCGCTGGTTACTCGATACCGCGCCGCTGTTAAATCTCAAGTGTTTTCCACAGAGTGTGGATGCATGTTTTGTTTGGTATTAAGCAATAATTGTCATATGAATTTTATGATTTACTTTTGTTTTGTTTCGTTTTGTATATTTCATTTGGTGAAGCCAGTTCAGATGAACACGATGTTTATTCTTAAACATTCTGCAAAGGGCCACCAAATGCGGCGTTTTGGACTTTATTTTTATAGTTAGTTGTCTTATACAAATTATTATTTAAATATCATTAGTAAGATAATTATTGTTAAAGAAGCTTGACCAGTTACATGATGGACATTCAACCTAGTCAATCTGATGTTCCTTTACGATTGTCACTGACTTCTCATTCTCACCAATTCTCCCGTATGTATTACTGAGTTGGCTTCTACTGGTTTTTATAATATTTGGCATATTGCCTAATGATTTCTGTTTCGGGATATCTACCCACTCCTGATGTGTATGACTGTGCTGACTTCTAGCCTTTTTATAAGCTGGAGAATTTAAAAAATAACTATCTTTACTTTTTGAATTGTTCAAATTTGATCTTCGCTCCACCATTTTTAAATATCGCTCATTGGTAAAACTTGAGTGGTTATTCTGTTTATTATTAAATTTTGTTCTTTTATAATTATTTTGCCATATCTGCCTTTTTGGTACTATAGTTTCGGACAATATGTTACTGGTCTCTATTTTGATATTTTTTTTTAGATAATCATTATCTAATTGACCCATTGCCTTCTGAATATTCTCATTTTGTACTGGCTCTGAGATATATACTTTTTCTTCACCAATTTTCACTTTACCTCCAATGTGAGGTCCTGCCGGGGGCCATAAATTTATTTCTTGAGTTTTCCTGTTGTATTTCTTTGGAATTGTGTTGTTTTTATTTTAAAATTTACCTTTCCTCTCCCAACGTTGTTCAAATCCTGTGACATCTATTGTAGTTGCCACTACAGATTTACTCTGATTTGATTTGGTGCATCCCGAGACGATCCAACCAAATTGAGTATTTTGGCCTAGCATCAATCTTTGTAATTCCCCTTTTTAAGATTTGGGCATATACGTTTACTTCCATTATTTTATCAACCCTACCAGGCTTATTAAAGGTAGGATCAGCTAGCACGTAAGTTTGCCATTTTGACATATCCACGTTTGCTATTTTTAATGGAAGAGCTTTCATTAACTTTGGCAACACAATTGCCTCAACCTTTAGATGTCCTTTCCAAAGATTTCGCGTCTTTACATCGATTTTTACCTTATTTTGATAAGGTTTATTTGATTTATTTTGATTTATTGGATTTTATTGAGGACACGCCACTTATTTCTGTATATTGTTTAATTTTAGGTAATTTTAATATTTGAGCGGCCTCTTCAGACAAAATTGTGCTCTGTGAACCACAATCAATAAGGGCTCTTAGAGTCTTATATCCTCCATTTACATTTTTTACTTGTATTACAGCTGTGGCCAACAGTGTTGGTTGTGCGGTTACACAAGTATTAACTCTCTCATGTGTTTCTTGAAAATGAATTAAAGTATGGTGTTCCTTACTGCACAATGAACAGACCATTTCATTAGTGCACACCTTATTGATTGAATGGTTCAAGCATCTTATGCAAAGCTGCACTTTTTTGGCTGTCTCATGCCGTTCAATAGGTGTCAAACCTTTAAACTTATACGCTTTGTGCCCGGCAATTTTGCAAATCGGACATTTATCTTCGACTTCCGCATAATTCGAAACAGTTTGTATTGGTTTTTTTTCTTCTTTGCTCATGGCACTTAGCGAGCAATATCTTTGCTCCAAGTATTCCATGACATCAGATAGCATTTGAATTTGCCTTGTTTTTCTAATCTGACTCTCATACAATTTTAGAGCCTCTCTGTCAAATTTCTTAGTAGGATTTGTGGGAATATGACGTCAACTTCATCGGACAAATTTGCTTTTATTTTAATTAAGTAAACTCATTAACTATGTCAATCACTCCCTTTACATTTTTTGCGGATTCATTCATAAATAATTGATCTTATTAATATATATTATGCATGCCTCATTGCCTGTTGAATTATCTATAGTGCGTAAATCTTTGGTTACCCTATCCAAATATTCCTGGAGCTGTCGGACTCTATCCATAAATATCTCCTGTTTATCACTACCGTTTTCATAACGCCACACACCAATTCTGTAATTATTTTTTTTTTTTTTGCCGCCGAAATTATTACAGTTGCTCGACTAGCCAAACTTCCTCTTTAACTCGGTCGCACGCACTTTTAATTTATTAAGCAATATTTTGCTTTTTGTTTTTATACTCTGTCTCTTACCACTGGTGGGGGAAAACAAGAGTAATTTAGTTTTGCTACCTTTAGCTGATCTTAGCATTTACACTTGCATAAGAATTCAGACTTCAAGGAGTTGATTCAGTCTCTAAGTCTCTTACCACTGGTGGGGGAAAACTACAGAGTTCCTTTTTCTCGAAAGACCAAAATGAATCCGGCTCGAAGGACCAAAATGAATAGGGAATCCCGGAGAGAAAGAAAGTAACCCAGTCTTCATTCGTTGAATTCAAAATATGAACTGATTTTATTTAAAAAACTCTTAAACTCTAAGAAGCAAAAATTGTTCTTAAAAATACTTATTCTAATGCCCCACGTTTTCGGGGGTTGAAAATTGTTTATATTTCATGCTCAGCGCTGGTTACTCGATACCGCGCCGCTGTTAAATCTCAAGTGTTTTCCACAGAGTGTGGATGTTTTGTTTGGTATTAAGCAATAATTGTCATATGAATTTTATGATTTACTAATTTTTTTGTTTCGTTTTGTATATTTCATTGGTGCATCTGATTTGGTGAAGCCAGTTCAGATGAACACGATGTTTATTCTTAAACAAACATATTATATATTATGTTAATGAATATTAACTGTTCAATGAAAGACGTTAGTATTTCTTGAATGTATTTGATTGTTTATTTATTTATAAGCAAAAAGGCACTAGCACAGAAACCAGTGACTAATAGTCGTCGCAACCAACACATAAATTGGGTGGACTTCGGAGTGAGATTACAAAGGTAGAGATGGGGGCCAAAGACACAGCGATGCACACCCGATTTAGCTACAATTGGTATCTGATCTTACAAAGAATAATGCATTTCTTTTATAGTAAAAACTAGTGAGCTCATCAGTGCATAGTTCGACATAGTTTTAGTTCAGCAAAATACGTCTTTATTAATAATAGCCAACTATAGCAGCTTCATGAACTAGGTCTTTATCGTTAACTGCTGACCATATCAGATCTACTTATGACTGATGAGCCATCGATATCTATAATCGAGTTACATACTAATCTTGACTTATATTTCCATTTGTTCTATATTATGATTGTCTTATTGTTACCTTATTTTATATAATCTAAACACCAACATACTTCCGGCCGTTGAACACCTGTTCAACGTTATGCAACGTTGACCGCTAAATTGCTGGGGGCTGGGTTTGCTGCAGCGGGAGTCGGCATAGGATTGACGATCCTCACGGTTGTCGGTTGTGTCTTGGGGGTTGGGAGCATCTCCTGATTCCATATACCATCACAAGAACCAATGGTATTGTTAGCGCTACGTAGGAGACGATAACATGATGTGCCGGCTGGCTGGGGTCTTCTGGTAACTTCCAGTTTTGCTTAGTTTCTAGTTTTCCTTGAATGTTGCTTAGTTCGTCGTAGCTTACCTGCATCTTCGTGAATTGTGTTGTTGTTGGCGCTACTTTTGTTGGGCTAGTGCTGAAGTTGCCAAGTCGAACATATGATAATTTCATTGTGTCTGTCGTAGTGATACGGTGACCTGTTATTCGTATAGCAGAACTCCTTGCAGTACACGTCGGGTCTAGAGTTAACAATCCAGTCTTCTTGATAGTGACCTTTTGTATATTATCGTCGCAGGTCACTGCGAGTTCAATTGGTCTGGAGGTGGCAAAAATCGACTGGTTTTTGTGATACATGTCGTACCACGAGAATGACCTGTTTGTGTGTTGTATTTGGCAAGTTGATGATTTTGTGGTTTTGAATAGCTGGAACTCACTGTTGCTATTAGCTGTAATTGTCGATTGTTTATCAAAACAAATATATTGCTCGTTGTTGAGCTGATGGCATTGTTCCAAATCGGCTCTTGAGAGTCCAATGTATTGATTCTGTTCCTTGTTGACAGCAATGATGGGAATTTTAATGTTCATGATTACAATCCCATGAGTTCCAATTGCTGGAATGGGTACCAGGTTATACAGTTGCATTGCCTGCGTTGCCACTAATGGAAACAGGCCTTAAATATCACATGATTGTTTGCGATCGTGCCTTGTGCCTTCATCAAGCCATATAATTGCAAGACAACGTTATCTGGAACTGGCAAATCCAAACCAAACGGAAGATGTCTCTTAAGTTGGTTCAGACGTTCCCGAAGTTGGCCTGGTGATAGCAATAACGGGCTTATTTTGCTATGATGGGCATCTGTAAATACTCGGGAAATTTCGGTTCGAATTCGTTGCAAATTCCCTGCAATAACTGTCATCTGAGTAGTTAGCGTGATGTACCATTGCAATGCTTTTAGCGCATTGTCCTGGACCTTGGTCATGTCGTTCATTTGTTGTTCCATTAGTTTCATCTGATTTTCAATCGTGGCTTCGTCGCGCCTAATGATATTTATCGTTGAGTCGATTACAGATGTCTGATTTTGCAGCAAGTTCAATAAGTAGTCTTCATTTGATTTAACTTTTCTTATGGTGCCTGACATCTCTGTTGCATATTTCAAGCACACCAAATAAGCCGTTCGCAATGTTCCCAATTGTATCTAAAGGCGATAGTCGTTGGTGTTCTATGTGAAGAAGATCATTTCCTGTCCGGAGCTCTGAGTTGACATGCTCGAAGTGCCTGTGCATTGCGGTGCATGCCTCTGGAACCGCATATTTCTCCAACCTTTACTACTCCGTCTGAAAATGTCTTCAGATCGGCCCAATATGGTTCGAGATTGTAGAATGCCACAATAGTCCAGTCAGACGTTGCCATCCTTCCTGTGCCAATACTTTCATAGTATATGCCTGGTTTGGGGTTGAATCGAGTTATGTTCGTCCTTTGAGCAAATGCTAGAGGAAGTAACAACAGCATTAGGCAGATTGTCATTGCTAACGGTGGCAGACCGACCGACACACGTCTTTTTGTCTCTGGTTCTGGGGTGTCCTCGATACCAGGGTCTTCTTGAGAATTCGATCCTGTGTCATCTGCCTTGATTTTACGTTTTATTCCCGTCTCTCTAAGCAAGGGAGCCAATTTATGGATAGCCCGCTTGTAGGTACCTCTGGCTGTTTTCACGTCTACCACGCGGACGTATCCACCCAGGCCTGGATATAATTTAACAATTCGTCCAATTGGCCACTGGAAGATTGGCACATTATCCTCCTTTAGAATTACCATCATGCCTTCTTTGACATTGTTATATGGTTTTTTCCATTAAGATGTACACTGCAATTCTTGTAGGTACTCTTGAGACCATTGTGTCCAGAATGTATGCTTAAGCCGTTGGACTAATTCCCATTGCTCTGGAATCAATCGCTGTGTTACTGACTCTGCATCTGGTTGGGCTACTAATGGTTCTCCGATCAATAGATGGCCTGGGGTAAGAGCTGTCAAGTCGTTGGGATCGTCCGAGTTTGGGGTTAACGGACGATAGTTCGACACTGCTTAAACATTGACAATGATGGTAGACAGTTGTTCAAACGTTAAGTTTGCTGTCGATACGTTTTTCAACAGTAAATGCTTAGCGGACTTTACCGCAGCTTCCCATAATCCTCCGAAATGTGGAGACCGTGGTGGTATGAACTTAAAATGCACTCCTTTTTGATTGCAAAATTCCTTGATACTTCCTGCTGCCGCATCTGAGTGTATTGAATCGGTCAGCTCCTTAAGTTGGTTGTTTGCTCCAACAAAGTTTGTTGCATTATCGCAGTATAATGTCTGGCATCCTCTGCGCCCAATGAAGCGCTGAAGGGCGCCCACAAATAAGGAGGTGGACAGGTCTCCGACCAACTCCAAGTGTACTGCCTTGGTTGCAAAGCATACAAATATTGCAATGTAAGCTTTGTCGGTACGTTTTCCTCGAACCTTATGGTGGATCCAAAATGGTCCACAATAGTCTACTCCGGCGTTGAGAAAGAGTCTATTCTGAGACACCCGATGCTCAGGTAAGTCGCCCATGACTTGTTTAAAGAACTGAGGCCGGTGTTTGGTGCATACTACGCAGCCCTAGATCACATTCCGGACCATCGGTTTCACCTTGATGATGTGGTACTGTTGCCGAGCTATCCCGCGTAGTGCCTCATGTCCACAATGAAGATTCTTTTCATAAAGTTTCCGTAGTATCATTTTTACCACCGGATCATTATACGGCAAGAGATATGGATTCCTTGTTTCCGTTGATACTGGTGCTTGTTGTAGCCGAGTTGCTACTCGTATGATTGAATGTTCATCCAGTATTAGTGGCAATGTTGCCACCGTGCTTTTGCGATCTAGTGGTTGATCAGGTCGTTTCTTTAAGTGCCGTAATTCATATGCAAATCCTGTTTCTTGAATTTGCTTAATGATTACTCTACGTGCTTGGTCCAACTCTTCCAACTCTAACTGAGCCGTTTGTTTCCTGTTCTGCTTGTGACAAAACCGTAGCACATACGCCACTATTCGCTGTAGCCGGTATCCATCGTGTGCTCTGTAGGCTTAAATGGTGCTGGCCAGCCACGTTGTGGTCCATGCAAAAATAGTGCTCCATACAACCGTAAGGTATGTGTGCTAAACTGGGCTGCTGATATGCCTCGAGACAGAACATCTGCTGCGTTGAGGGCTGATGACACATGACGCTATTGCCTTGGATGTGATACTGCATGTATTTTGGTCAACCGATTCGCCACAAAAGTGTGGAAATGTGATGCCCGTGAATTAATCCAAGAGAGTACTACTGTTGAGTCTGACCAGAGAAATGATTCAACACTTTCCGATCCTAATTGTAGATCCTGTCGTACTCTATCCGTGAGTTCAGCTCCAAGTACAGCTGCACATAGTTCCAGACGGGGCAGTGTCTGCTTTTCAAGGGGAGCCACTCTCGACTTGGCGCACAACAATCTAACCGAAATTTGGCCATTTTTATAGGTTGATCGAACATAAACTGCCGCTCCATACGCCTTTTCTGATGCATCAACAAATGTATGCAGTTCCTTTGTAGTGGGGACCTTGCCATCAAAAATATGCCTTGGAATTTTCATGAGTTTTAGTGCATGTACACTAAGCCTAGCCTCTCGGTAGGCTTCCCATTGCTTCTCCAAATACGGCGGTGGGTCACCATCCATCTTAATTCGTTCGGTAGCAACATGTTGAAGACACATTTTCGCTCTTACCACTACCGAAGCGAACAGTCCTAGAGGATCGAAGATTTGACCGACTTCAGATAGCACCAATCGTCTGGTTATTCCTTTTGTATGTCTTTGAGCCTTTCCACATAATTGGTCTTCTTTGTGTGCCCATATGATTCCCAATGTTTTGACACTTGTTTGTTCCAGTGTGTCACCGAGTTTGATATCAGCAATGGTATCTTCCTTTGGAATTTCCTTTAGAAGTTGACTGCTATTTGAACACCATTTTCGTAAGTTGAAACCCTTAGGTCTCAAGATTTCTACCAGCTCATGTCTTATTTGCAGGGCTTCTGGTAAACTGTCTGCTCCTGTGAGACAATCATCAACATAAAAGTCATTTTTTAATGCTGATGCTCCAGACGACAATTTTTCAATGTTTTTCAGTGCCAAATATTCCAGACACTTCGTCGCTAAATATGGGGCTGACGTGGTTCCATAAGTTACCGTTTTTAAACGATAAAACTTTAGTTCTTGACTTGGATTCTCTCTCCACACAATCATCTGATTGAATTGATCGGCAGGGTTTATCCAAATTTGACGATACATTTTTTCAATGTCCGCAGTGAACACATAATTGTGTGTCCTGAACCGCAGAAGAATTGAGAAGAGTTGACTCTGTACAACTGGTCCAACTGGTCCAACCAAAATATAGTTCAGCGATTTTCCTGATGACGTTTTGAATGATGCATTAAATACTCTTAACTTGGTGGTGGTACTTTCTGGCTTTAGTACACAGTGATGCGGTATAAAGTAATGGTTCTTGGGAATTTGTTCTACCAATACTAGCATATGTTCGAGCTGTTCGTATTCAACATAAATTTTACATAGTTCCCCTTTTTATACCCTTGCAAAAAGGGTATATTAATTTTGGTCAGAAGTGTGCAACGCATAGAAGGAAGCATCTCCGACCATATAAAGTATATATATTCTTGATCAGCACGACGAGACGAGTTCAAATAACCATGTCCGTCCGTCCGTCCGTCTGGATCGATGCGAACTCCTCCTAAACCGTAAAAGCTACAGAGCTGAAATTTTGCACGTAGGCTTGTATATACTGCAGGGTTTGTATATCTCGGATTCAGTCGGATCGGACCACTATATCATATAGCTCCCATACAAACGGCAAAGTCACGAATAGTGACTTTTCTCAATAACTTCGTTATTTTATCAGCAATTGCCATAAAAGTTTGTATTGGTCAGTTTTGTGTTCTTATTAATAATTGTGCCAAATTTGATCAAGATCGGGTGACTATGTCATATAGCTCCCATACAATTGGCAAAGTCACGAACAGTGACTTTTCTCAATAACTTCGTTACTTTTTAAGCTATTGTCGTGAAATTTAATATAAGTAAGTTTATTGTAACTATAAACCACTGTGCCAAATTTGATAAAGATCGGGTGACTATATCATATAGCTCCTATAGGAACGATCGGTCAAAAACAGTGACTTTTGTCAATAACTTCGTTACTTTTGATGCGATTGCTTTCAAATTTAACATTTGTCAGTTTAATATATGTGTTAATGACTGTGCCGAATTTGGTAAAGATCGGGTAACTATATCATATAGCTCCCATAGGAAGGATCGGTGGAAAACAGTGACTTTCATCAGAAAATTCGTTATATCCTATGCTAAGATTGAAGGCCGTTCTTTCGCAAACATTACCCTTTTTAGATAAAACAATTAGTTTAGATAAAAGAGTTTCTAACAAACTTGCAAGGGTATACAAACTTTGACGCGGTCGAAGTTAGCCCCGGCCCTCTGGTTTTATTTCAGGCCTCATTCGCCTCTCTAACGACATGAATCTTCTTATGGCTACTTCCCGAGATTCTCCAAGAGATGAAGCCTCTTCAGCAAATGGAAGCTTTACAATTATTAGATCGTCCGCCGCCGTGTGTAGGTTATGGAGGAAGAATTTTTCACTCTTCCTCTGGACTCCTGTACCTTTTCATTGGCTCTAGTGTGTCTAGCTGCCAGAATCTTTCTAGAGATTCCTCTGGATTCGTCATGCCTACCATACATGTGATTGAAGCTAACGTTGACATATTAATTCTGCCAGCAATAATCCATCCAAACTCTGAATTTTGTAATGTTGGACGGTTTCGATTACCCCGTCTTCTTTCTGGTAGCAGTATAGCATAGTGATCATCAGCTTCCAACAGCATATCAATTTTTCCTGATTTATCAAATGTTGGGTCAGCTAATTGAATGTTGTCTGGTAATGTGACTTTCTGCGTTATTTGTTCTGTAGGTTGGTCACCTATTATGTGTGGCAATACAAATGCCTCAACTAGCATTGCGAACTTGTTGTATCTTGACCTTACAACCAAGCTTACTCGTGCCTTGCTTATCTGTGGTTGACCACCCACTCCATTTATGTGCACATGAGTCTCGTTAATTTTTAACGACAACTTCTTTTCCAGCCTCTCTGAGACTAGGTTTACTTGTGAGCCGCTATCTAAGAGTGCTCGAAAATCTCCGTTCCTTTCATTCATCCCTTTTACCACTACCTTGGCCGCTGCCAACAGAGTGTATTTTCAGCTAATTCCATTAGCAGAAGCTGCAGAAGCAGATGTAGAAACTGGGTTACCTGTTTCCAAGTGCAACAAATGTTATCATCGCATTTGAAGCATCCCCTCCAAGAGCAATTTTTTGCCATGTGGTCCGGTTTGAAGCAATTGACAAATAATTTGTGTCTCTGCACCCAATTAAGCCGCTCCTGCTGTGGATTTTATTTTAAACTTTTCACATTGGGAGGGTTTGTGCTTTGTCTTCTCGCAGAAAGGACATAAAGAACTATTTGTCCCAGATGCTATTGCGCATGTCTTCCTTGGATTTAGTTTTTCAATGCTGCGATTTTCGTTTCTTGGTTTCCCAATCGAATCTAATGTTAGGAAGTGCTGTTCCAAGAAGGATAGGAAATCCTTTACTTCCTGTAGCTCCCTTGTGTTAGAAAGAGATTGCTCATATAGTGCGTGGTTGAATCTATCCAATTTCCTTGTCATATGAACATTATGACAGCATCTGTCGATTCCATATTGACGCCTACATTTTTTAAAGCTTGCAATGATTCAAAAATGTTCATGTAAATTCTTTATAGAAGCTGCGTCATTTCCCACATTTGGGTGATCAAACAGCTTTGCCAGTATGGCTGTTACTAGAACTTTTTTGTTATTAAAGCTTTCCTGCAACACTGACCAGGCAATGTTGTAATCGGCTTCTGTTAATTCCATGTGCCGTATCAATCTCTCTGCTTCTCCAGAAAGGTTTGATTTTAAGTACCACATTTTCTCTATCGTGGATACATTTGACTCATGAACCACCTTTTTATAGATGTCATGAAATTGTTGCCATTTCAGATAATCCCCATCAAATTTTAGAATGGGAATTTTGGGTAGTTGCAATGATTGTATCGATTGCAACACAGGCGGTGATTGTATCACTGCATTTTCTGCTGGTGCCACACAGAATTTTAGCATTGTATTTTCTGCGGCCACAAACGTAGCTATATTATATCCGGCTTCGGTTGGATTTTCCGCTAGCCGATGAATCTCATAATGGATTTCTTCAATTTGTCTCCATAATTTGTCGACTACCGATTTGTAATTCATTTTTTCTTCAGGCACAATTTGACTTAATGTCCTGGACAATGAATCCAGCAGCGCACTTTGTTTGCGAACCAGTGGTTTGATCCCGACTCGCTCTTCCTCTCGTTGACGAGCTTGTCTCCCTAATTTTATTTTTGTCAAATAGTCCTTCCAATCTTCCACTATATTAGTTACAACCGCCTTCATTTTGCTGAAATAGTCCGTTACAAAGTAATCATCTTCTGTTGCTACGTTGTTTAATTTTTCCATTAACTCCTGATGACTTTCCTCGAAGATCTCCCACATGTATTCCAGGAGCTCAAGTTTCTCCTCAGAATAAGATGGCTTCATTTTCCTGGCGAAGGAATCCTTTTTGGTATTCCGAATGAAAGCCTGAATTGCTTCACCTCGTTCTGTCTGCTGCTTATAAAACTCCTCCATGTTTTTTTTTTATTCTTTTGTAATTGCTTATTTGTACTAGTACTTGCAACTCTTCCCTGACCACATTGGCTGTGAATCGGGGCATAGCTGGCACCTTGTGCAACTAAAAAAACACCAACGTATCCGGAATGTTTGGTTGCGTATAAGGTTACCAAAACTTTTTTGGTGGACTGCTGTGCTTACGAAAGTACATACATAAATAAATAGCTTCGGACGTACTCGGATTTGAAAAAAAAAGAAAATATGTCGGTGGCGAATATATACATATGTAAATACATATATATTCTTACCGTATTACCGTTTACAGGTTTTTTTTATGTATATTTTTTTCGCACAATTTAATATTTCGCAATTTAATTTCGGGCGCAGAAAATAAATTTGGGATCCCACTTCTGAGATGTAAGAATCACAGTATTTGTTAATCAAAGGGCCAGGGCTAATGAATATTAACATATGAATATTAATAAGAAGTGCATAATGCAGAAATGCATAATCTTAATCAGATCTTAATAAAAAAACAAAAATATCTGAAATTTGTCATTCCTGGAGAACTCGTGAGGAACATAATATATATTATGTTAATGAATTTTAACATATGAATATTAATAAGTCCTGAAAATGCATAATCTTAATCAGATCTTAATAAAAAAACAAAAATATTTGAAATTTGTCATTCCTGGAGAACTTGTGTGAAATATAATTTTGACAATAATGTCCCACACAACAAACAAGTAATTAACAAGGAGCAACACACAAAAAACATACGCAAAGGCAAGAATTCATGATGCCCGGCAACATGTTGCGAAGAAAGATCTTTGGCAACATGTTGCTGCAATTAAAACACGCAACATGACGATACGACACAACATGTTCGATCGAACCGCATACAACCATCAGCGAATTTCGTCACAGCGGGAAGATGCGTGGGAGGCAGAGAGCGAAAAAGTGAACGTCTGGAGAGTGTGCACGTGAGGGAGAGGGCTGGTACGCTCCAATCAGAATAGAGCAAAAAGGGGTATGCACAAGCCGAAGAACCATCAGCGAATTTCGTCACAGCGGGAAGATGCGTGAGAGGCAGAGAGCGAAAAAGTGAACGTCTGGAGAGTGTGCACGTGAGGGAGAGGGCTGGTACGCTCCAATCAGAATAGGGCAAAAAGGGGTATGCACAAGCCGAAGAAGAGGGGGGTAAACCCTGGGGAAGCACTAAATATGAGGCGAATATATTGATGACGTAGAAGAATGAAATTAACTAATTTAGTCCTTGAATTAGTTGATCGGTAGAAATGAAACTCAATATATTATATATATAAAACTCAATGACTACGTATGAAGAAAAAGAGCAACAATTATACAGAATTGATGGAACGAGCGGAGCAAAGAAGGACATGGACAAAAGCAACCAAAGAGGAGAGAAAACGAGAGAAGGCCGCATAGCAACAGAGGCGCTATGTAGGCAAAGCAGAGCAACAAGGACAAGAAGTCAATAGCAGTCAATAGCAAAGTTACCGGCTGCATAGCCAAGTAATTCTAGAGGCCCCAGGATGCCTTTTGGCCTTACGAGTAACAGTAAGAATATTTGGCGCCTAGCAAATTACCAGTACAAGCAAGTCATCGAGTTTATAAGGCCTTTCGAGTAACCTTATGAACTCCATGAGCATCAACATATCTGAAACATAAAACAAAAATTCGGGTATCCAGTGCATTCAACAACTAATCCAGTAAAGCAAATACATATATATATTCAACCAAACCCAAAAGTATACGAAATAAATATCAACACCCGTTTAAAATTATAAATCGTTGAGTTCTAATTTTACCAGGGCAATGTGAGATTACGGCTTCGCAGATTAAACGCAAACAGGTGTCGGATGTGTTAAGAAGTCCATGCACTGCGCTAGTATAAGCGGCTCCTAAGCCTGCTGGATAAGAAATGACATCAACTAATTTCGAATTGCTGGGCACACTAGCACTCCACAGATGTGTGCCGGAGGCGTCACGGTTTCCCACCGTTGTGGATAAGACAACAGACTCTCCTCCAAATGGTTGACCAATCTCCGAGTCATTGCTACCGATCTCGACGCCACAACAACCACTGTCCCCCAGCTGTTTTGCACGACACGTTCTGTTGCACCACCGTTATGGAGTCCCTGAGCTTTCATCCGGGGATTGTCGTCGGCTCTTGCGGCATCTAGGCGCGACAGGTGCTTAGCTGTCCCCATCTTCTATATGCTCAGCGTCGCAATTACAATTTGTTACTGTATGTTCAGGCCACCGGGTGAACAACACTGAGCGGCGAAGAGCATTAAAGAGCAAAGAGGTTTTCGTCGAGTACAGTCAAAACCTGACCTGTAGTAAATCGCCATTGGTACGTTTTCGATAGATTTCTCTTGCACTTTAGCAAATTCATTTGTTTTTATCATAGCTCGTAAATAACAATTGAGTGTTTTATGATGTCTTCAAATAAGTCTCTTTACTGAGTATATGAAAATAATACTCCCGAGCAGAGTATTGACAATCACTTCGTTTATCACACACGCACTCGGACTACAATCGTTTTTTTCGTTTATTTTTCGTCTCACTTAGATTGAGAGTATTTGCATTAGTGAAATGAAGCAAAACGTCTTTAAACGAGTGATGCTTATTAAATTGCCAAAAAAACATCGATATTATCCGAAAGTTCGGTGACTTATAGGTAAAACGCCGAACGCACTTCAAGCAGCTCGCCGGTGTAAGAGGTAGAGGTCCTGCCTAAGGTTGACGAAACCCTGGTTCAACCCCTGCCCAAAAATGGTTAGTTTTGGATTTTTATTTTTTTGCCTTTTTAATAATTATTTTTTTAAATAGCAAAATAGGTTTTGTGATGATTTGTCACTGGAAAGATTTAAAAAAAAAAAAAATGCAAAATAAAAATACAGTAAATATTATTTATAAAAAAAAAACCCTAAAGTATGTTTGCAAGACTTTTTGAATTGACTTATTCAGTCATTCACTCACTCACTGAGTCTCAACACGCGAGCGACTATTATTTTACTCCCGAAAAGAAATTTTTTCAATTGTTTCGCTTCTGCTCAGAGATTGAGCGTTAAGAAAAAAACACTCAATTGTTATTTACGAGCTATGGTTTTTATTAAGGATCAAAATGTAAGGACCAACTATACATGTGGGGTTAGGTTCGTAACGCCGAATGGCGTGATTGCAGCAATAAAGAAAAGGGTCGAAAATGTTTTAAGTGTAACCAATTTGGGCATATTGCCAGTAAATGCAGTCAAGTTAAACAAAAAGATGAAGAAAAAGTGAATGCGTATACTCTACAATGTCAAAGTAAAATTACGAGTAAAACAGTCTTGTCTGGACGTTGACGCGTACAATGCGAAGTACGTTCAAGTGGCCCATACGACACCAGGACATAGCCTGTTTCGCGCGAGCCCAAGCAGAGCGCTGTCCACCTCCCGTCCGACCGACCGTGAGGCGCAGCCGTATATCGGACGGCACGATCGGGTGGACAAATACAAGTATAACGGACAAACAATTAAAAATATGATTAACTACTAATTACGAGCTAAATGTTCTAAAATAGAGGTTTTCACAAGAGAAAGAGAGGCTTCTGATCTGTTAATAGAGAATATAATTTGTTCGGCTTTATTTGATACAGGCAGCAAATTCAATATTATGTGCGAAGACTTATTCAAAGAACTAAGTGAGCAAAAACTTTTGTCGTGCATAGTAAGTCGTATTGGATTTGGCTGTGATCGTGATGAGAATCAAATTACCCCAATTGGACATTTCGAAAAATCAATTAAAATCGATAATGATGACTATGTTCTTGACTTTCATGTTGTTCCGATGAAGTGTATGGATATTAAAATAATCATTGGTGAACAGATTTGCCTTCTTGCCGAATTAATTTTTAATCGTTATGGTCTAACAGTGCGTAAATATGTAGAGAATGAGATCGAGATTTCGGAATTGAATATAATGAAAATTGAATCTATCGCGAATAATGACGAAATGAATATAGATAGAGCTGCGGGTGAAAAAGCTAAATTTGAAATTCGAGAATTAATTGAAAACTTTAAGCAGGTTAAAACAAAGTCAACCCAAATCGAGATGAACATATCATTAAATGCCGAAACCCCAATCTTTTCAAAAATAGTCGACGAACAAATTGTTTTGTACAAGCTTGTAATTAATGTCGAATTGATTGTAGTACCAAAGTAGTATGCAGAAACAAATAATTAGCCGAGCACATGACAGAGGTCACTTCGCAATCAGAAAAACTAAGGAGTTGATTTGCAAGGATTATTATATACCAAACATCGAGGATAAAATCGAAAAATACATAAGCTGCTGTATACCGTGTATCATGAGTAATTGCAAAAGAGGTAAGCAGGAAGGTCTGCTACATCCACTGCAAAAAGAAGACGCCCCGTTGCACACATATCATGTAGATTTATTGGGTCCCCTTGACTCGACGCATAAGAATTAACAGCATATCCTAGCCGTAATTGACTCATTCACTAAATTCTGTTGGCTTTATCCGACGAAGTCAACTACTGCAAAGAAGTTATAGCAAAGCTGTCTGCACAGAGTTCAATTTTTGGTAATCCTTCAACAATTATTTTGTATAGAGGTGCTGCTTTCACCGAAGATATCTTTATTCAGTATGGCCGAGAGGAAAACATTAAATTAAAGACGACAACTGGTCACGGACAACTGGGAGTAAACGGAGAAGTCGAGAGGTTGAATGCAATGATAATTTCAGTACTTTCTAAGCTCAGCATCGACGATCCAACGAAATGGTACAAACACGTATCCAGAGTCTAACAAGCAATTAATTCCACATATGCTAGAAGTATTAATTCCACACCTTTCGACTTGCTAATAGGAGTGAAGATGCCAACCAAAGACGATGATCAGCTGATGAAACTAATTAATGATGAAACCATAGCTACATTTAAAAACGACCGCAACGAACTACGATGTAAAGCCAAGACGCAGATCCTGAAGATGCAAAACGAGAATAAGAAGTCATACAATTTGAGACGTAAACCAGCCAAACATTACGACGTTGGTGATCTAGTTGGCATAAAGCGAACACAATTTTGCGCCGGCCTAAAATTGAAGCCACAGTTTTTGGCTTCCAAGTTGTTAAAGTAAAGCAAAACAATGCGTATGATGTACTAAAGATGCGCAGTTCAGATGGTCCGAAGAATACGTCAACGTGTGCTGAATTTATAAAGCCATGGTCAACAGACTAAGATGATGATGACGAAGGCGCATTGCTTAGTCAGGACGGCCGGATGTGGGATTGGGTTGGTAACGCCGAATGACTAGACCACCTCAGAACTGAGGTGTTTAACGACGGTGTCGCAAGCGATCCATATGAGACGAGGTGGCAATGACCCAAAAAACGACGATGTGGCAATGCTGCTACGAGACGACGAGGAAGAAGAACTTTTTAAGACGAGCCAACGACGAGAAGACGTGTATTAAAGAAGTATTAAAGATGAAAGACGTGTATTAAAGTAGTAAAGAAGTATTAAAGACGAAAGACGTGTAAAGACGAATGAGAAACGACGAAAGACGAAACATTTACCATTCAATTCAACCATTTTTATAGTTACTAAAACCTATTACCATATAACTAAATATAAATCTAAACGGGACTACTTATTTCTACAAAATCGGAACGCAGGCAAACATATATTCCGATTTTGATATCTATGTGGCAAAACGGACAGACGTTCCGCAGAGGTCCGGTCTTTATAAGGGTCAGTCAGTGTGCAAAATCGAGTCGAAGCGTAAAGTGCGACAGTGAAGTTCAGTTTAAAGAGTCCACTATACACATATACAAGTTAACACCATACAGCAGCATTAGCGGCTGCAGCAGCATCAGCAGCAGCAGCAACAGCATCAGCAGCAGCAGCATCTGCCGCAGCACCATCTGCCGCAGCGGCATCAGCAGCAGCATCAGCGGCAGCAGCAGCAGCGCCAACATCAGCGGCAGCAGCAGAAGCTCCAGCATCAGCGGCAGCAGCGCCAGCAGGAAGTTAACTGGCGCCCGAGCAGGGACCGTCTTCCGTCGCGTCTTTTGATAATACATTTTTTTTTTCTCTTTCTCTTTTCCTCGCCCATATGTGACTTGAGCGAATGTGTTCCCAAAATAAGTATAGTAAATACAGTTAAAAAGAAAAAAAAAAAAAAAATCTAAGTTTTGTTTCTTGTGAATGCCCGCCGAAAAAAAAATGGATGGTTACACAACAAACATTTTGGAATCGCTGTCAAGAATTTGTGCATTGGATGATGTAACATTTCGCCGTGGTTCTACGTGTGCCGAACAGTTCAATAATTCTAGGTAATCTGCGACCGCTGCGACGCTTCGTCGCGAAGCAGTTTAAATTCCTGTGAAATAAAAGAAACGCAGATCAGCCCTTGATTTGATGTACAATTTTCGTTTCAAGATCACTCTCCCTAAATCTGTCAAACAGACAAGTCGTCGTTTATTTTTTATATCAAGGATTTTTATGCCAAGGATAAATAAATTCTCTAACAAATCTACAAGTTAATTTTTGTTTTGTGTAACCGGGGTTCAAAACCCTGTCGGTGAATGGCATAGGTAAGAAATTCATAAAATAATCAGAAAAATTTTTTTGTTTTGTGTTGCCAAGTGGATGTGAAGTGTTGGTTTCAAAAAAATAAAAATAAAGTTTTAATTTTTTGTATCCGGGGTTCAAATCTCCATCAGTGCATGATAAAAAAAATAAAGAATATCCGCTGAAAATTTAAGTGGTTAATCAAAGAGTTAATTTGAAGGTAGAATTTTACATTCTCATTGGCGACATAAACGAATAAAAATTATAAAAAAAGGGAATAACATTCGTTCAGCAATTGATGGGCTCTCGTGAACGTGGCGGTTGGCGGTCACCTACAAAAATATTAATGAGTGACAAATCCACCGCGAGAGGCAAGTTTATGAAGAATAGAATAAAATAAAAATGCGCAGGTATTCGCCACCAGTGGTGCTTCCCACCGAAGGTATCCTCCCAAATGGAGATCTCCCTGAACCGACATAGGGGGGCATCACGATAGACAGCCTTGCGACAATTAAAAAACGAAAATATTCAAAAATTGAAAACAAAAAGCAAATAAAATTGTGAATTAACAAAATAAAAAAAAAAATAAATAAAAAACACAATATGAAAAAGAAAAAAAATATATGAGGAATTAAATACATTTAACGACAAAATTTGTACATACAAACATTTATTCCATTTTTTCATCTTTTCACATAGCACCATCGTTCTTTGGAGAATTTGGAGTCTTTGAAAAAAGGAAGAACTACAAACTACACTGTTATATTTGGAGAAAGAAGAAATACTTACAACACTAACATACGATAATTAAATAACGGGTGAGTGAAGAAGTTGCCTCGTAGAATTTATACTTCGAATTTATTTTCGGGCGAATAAAACCCACACATACCCAATTAAGGATAGTTTTGATTCAGCAATAAAGAAAGTTTGAAAACAAAAAATCATACCCAATTTCATTCTAGAAAAAATGAAATTACATTATTGAAATAAACTGAAAAAATGTATTATTTTTATACTTTTAAAAATGGATAAACTGAAAAAAATGTATTATTTTATTAAAATCAAAAAATAAGTTGGAGAACAGAAAAAAGTGCAAACAATGGAAGAAATCAAACAGTCAATTACATGTTTGGTAGAACAAGTGGCAGTGTTGACCGAGGAGCTAAAAAAGCAAAAGAAGAAAGTAACAATCTTAGAAGATAGGCGTGGGGAAACTGTGGTCGAAGTGGTTAGCCCACCCACTCGCGCAATAAACGAATATGACATTATGCAGATAGCAACCCTCCCCGATTGCGTAAAGGAGATGGAAATATTTTCAGCCGAAGCATGTATGTTTACCGCGTGGATACGAAGAGCAGATATAATCATCCAGGATTATAAGGTAGTCAGGGACAAGCCTATGTATGGGGCAGTGGTTCTCCATCTGAGATCCAAAATACGGGGCGAAGCATATGAGATGCTCTACATATGCAACGTGCCCAATGATAGTTGGGAGGAAATAAGGGCGGCATTAGTCTCCCATTATGAGGACAAACGAGACCTAGGAACTTTGTCCGAAATAACTCGACCCTAGAAGCATTTTACTCCCAGATCAACAAGCATCTTTCACTTATTATATAGAAGCTTAAGAGCGAGAATCACACTAGAGAAGCTCTTGAAGCTTTAATTCATTCGTACCGTCAAAGGGCCTTGCGCACATTTGTAAGAGGATTGTCACCACAATTATCGGCTTTGGTAACAGTTAAGCACCCAAAAACGTTAGGAGAAGCTTAGTCTACAGCCCTAGAACTGGAAATTGTTATTTCAGCTGGGAATCCCTCCCTAGCACACGCCTCTAACGAAACTTGGCACACACGCAGAAACACCCCTTACTATCGACCCCGACCCATGTATCGGCCTTCCTTCGCTACGTCATACGTACCCCCAAGAGCAACACATACCATGTCTTATCCTCACCAACAAAACCCAATACCGTACCGTTATGCGTTACCTTCCAGGCCACAGGCTCTAACACCGGCTATAAAACTAGAAGCAAGTGGATCAGGCCAATCTAGGAGCCGTTTCCGGAACTATGGAAATGGCAGTAGCCAAAAGAGGAACTCTTCTGATTCCATGAATCCCTTTAGAAAGGAACAACGATTATATCACATAGCCACTGACGGTGGCGCAGTAGAAGAACCCTCACACATGAACATTGTGGGAGGCTCCACCTCCGAAAATGGTGAATATGCCACACGCGTGGCACTTGCCCAGCCATCAAATTCGAAGAGAATCGAGATCGAAGATCAAGTAAATTTTATGAAAAAGGCCTATCCAGCGTGCCCTACATAGAATACATTGATGCAGATAGAAAGGTGCGGCAGTTTTAAATCGACACTGGCGCAAACAAAAACTTTATTAGTCTAGATCTTTCAGAGGGTGCTATTCAACTACAAAAACCCTTCTTAGTACAATCAGCAAATGGACCCATAAAAATTTCACAATACCTCAATGGACCATTCTTCGCTCCTCTGGGTAATGATATTCCACTAACCTTCTTTACTCTTCCTAATTTAAAAAGTTTCGATGGCATTATAGGAGATGATAGACTAACATAACGTCTAAATCATAGAACCAGGGGTGGTAATACCACTTCTGAACCGGGAATCGACCCAACTTAATTTTGTGCTAGAAGGGCACCCTTAGGAAATCAAATCCATTATTGAGAAACTAATTAATGAGTTCGCTTCCGTATTCGACCCGGTTATCCCTGGTGGCTCTGTGGAAACTCGAATCAAAGCAACAATTCGGACTAATACCCAAGAGCCCATCTATTCTAAGTTCTAACCGTATCCAGTCAACATGCGGGACGAGGTTGACCGACAAGTCGCTGAACTTCTTCGTGACGGCATGATACGACCCTCAGAAAGTTCCTATAATTCTCCAGTGTGGGTTGTCGCTAAAAAACCAAAACCAAATGGGGAAAAACAGTTTCGTATGGTAATTGATTACAAACGATTAAATGCTGTCACAATACCAGACACCTATCCCATTCCTGACATTACATCTACGTTAGCTAGTTTAGGCAAGCCGAAACTCTTTACGACTCTTGACTTAACTTCGGGGTTCCATCAGATACATATGGATCCCGCGGACATTCCAAAAACCGCATTCTCAACTCTTAATGCAAAATATGAGTTTCTCAGACTACCCTTTGGGCTCAAAAACGCTCCAGCCATATTCCAAAGAATGATCGAAGATGTTCTTAGAGACTATATAGGAAAAATTTGTTATGTTTACATTCATGACATAATTGTTTTTGGTCCTGCATGACACAGACTCGTTGGCAACAATGCACAGTGGACAACAAGACGCTTCTGACCTTATTCCCCATATGGAAGTCCCAATAAATGTTTATAGAAACCAGATTATTTTCAAACCATCGCGATCTGTCTATTCTTGTATTAATCCACACCCCGGATGCAAGCGTCACCTAGTCCCATTGAAAACATTGACCACTTCAGAGATAACTAGTTTGCTAAAGACTTACATCAATCCATCTGTAATTAATGGAATAAAAATACCTGAAAGCCATTTTCAGCTCCTACAAACATGTTACCTAGATTTCTTTAAGTCCTACAAGCTTAGGATCACACAAAGACTGGTAACTAATTTAGTAGGAGAAAACGAGATTCTCGAAGCAATTGATAACGAACATCGCAGAGCCCATAGAAATCTCGAAGAGGTCAGACTTTAGAACGATGTTATTTCTCAAAAATGGCAAACAAAATAAAAGCGTTTACGGCAACTTGTCAGATCTGCAAGGTACACAAATATGACAGACACCATAATAAGCCCCTTCTACAGCCAACCCCTGTAATGAAATATCCGTGCGAAATTCTACACGTGGACATCTTCATGTTGGAAAAGCACAAGTTTCTTAGCTGTATAGACAAATTTTCAAAATTTCCCAAGCTTTTCCCTCTAGAAACTAAATCGGCCCTCTAACTACGTGAGAAACTAGCAGAAGTGCTTCACTATTTCACGGCACCTAAAATTCTGGTGACGGACAATGAGCGGGACCTCCTTCATAATTCATAATTACCTAAGATCATTGGAAATAGAGGTATACCACACCCCAGCGCAGCGAAGCGAAGTAAGCGGTCAAGTCGAAAGATTTCATTCAACATTCTTAGAAATCTACAGGTGTTTAAAAATAGAGTTTCCGTTACTTAGGGTAACTGCGCTCGGTCCCATGTCAATTGATAGGTATAATAACTTGGTCCACTCAGTGACGAAACGAAAACCGATTGATATTTTTCTTGACAGGGTTTCCAGAACAAATTATCAAAGGCTAACAAATTTCAAACGTGAAACATTTGAGGCCATCAAGGGCTGATCGAACATCGACAAGAACTTGCCATTAATAGACAAGTTAAAAACAAAAAATCCATTCGGTAAGCCGAAGGGGAAACAGTCTTTGTTAAAAATAAGCAGATCAAGGGTAAGGAAAAGAAGTTATAAAGTAAAGAAGAAGTGCAGGAAAATAGAAAAGTGACAGTTCGTACTAAGTCTGGTAAACTCATTCAAAAGGCACACCTTAAATCTAACCGTAAGCATTCATAATTCGCACATTTGGCCTTTCTACTATTAATTTTTCGTTGTTGCTGTTTCTCTACGTTTTTCTTTGGGTATGTCGCGATTAAAAAATTATTCGAAATCACTGTCTTTTATCAAAATAATTAATAACTGGCACTCTTCACAAACCTGGTAAATAATAATAAACAATACCGTTTAAGAATACTAACCTAACATTATAAGTAATATTTAATATCTCCACCAATAAAGATGCCCACTCTACAACAGTCTGCTACAACTCATTTCTTTAGCTCCTGTTATCCCAAAGCTCGGTCGAACCGCTGACCTGCGCCATACCAACTTTACAATTGAAGATGCAACACAAAAAGCTGCTCTGATTGCAGATAGCTATGCTGACAAGACATTACATGGACTTGGCAAAACGTAAACCGTTGTGCTATTTTGCCGACACAGAACCTAACGATTGGGCATTCCTGGAAAACATTACGGGTATCACCTACACACCGAGGCTGCAACGTGTAAATCCGCGGGACGCAGATCTTTAGAGGGGGAGGAGTTAACACCATACAGCAGCATTAGCGGCTGCAGCAGCATCAGCCGCAGCAGCATCAGCAGCAGCAGCAATAGCATCAGCCGCAGCGCCATCTGCAGCAGCAAAAGGGGTAGCGAGCAGGAGGAGGAGCAGCAGCTTGGTGTGGGCAGAACGGGCCAGGAGGCCGAAGCCGAAGGTGGCTGCGGGGAGAACACCCGAGAGAGATGAACAGAGCAAATAAACGATTATAACGTGAGACCGAACCAAAGGCTTGATGATTGGGTGGTGTGCGTGCCGTTGGGGTACGGAAGTCAAATCCTTGCTGCAGCAAGGTGACCTCCTCAAATAAAAGGAAGTTAACGAACATAAATTACTACACGTTGTGGTAAACGACAATCTTTTGTTTTTTGGCCAGGCGCAAGAACAAATAATGCGGATGGTTTTCCGACACGGGAGAATGCGACGTCAAATTGATTTTTAAGATTAAGGCCACAAATAGTTAAGGATTGGCTCTGTCACATCTAAGTTACTATTCAAACTTTAGAGATTATGACTATCGAGCCAACCTCGATCCGTCAACAGGAACACGGCCATTACCGATAGTCAGCAATTGCTTCGAGAAATCATCAGCAGATAGATCGTTTAACAATGCAACTCTCATATTTACGCACAGTTGAAATTTTCTTTATATATTGCCACAGAATTTATGGTTTGAGACCGAAGTTCTAATGCGATGGCAAACATGGAATTAAATCTTTGAATTCAAAGCCATAGTTATAGTTATATTTTAAAACACTCTCTTTTTTACGTGAATTATTTTAAATGTTGAATTATATCCGTGTTCCTTGGTAATTTCAGCCCCAAATGAAGTCAATTGGAAGCAGACATTGTATTTTTGAATGTTCGCCACAAAATGTCGAGATTGCAGTGTTTCGCTCTTTTGGCGGGACCAATAATGGCTATTTTACACTACCACTAAGGCAGCACAAACCAGGCGTTATACCAGCAAACTTCAATGCGCCACAATGCTGGCAAACAACGTTCATTGGACCAATGCAAGCTAATCGATGAAAGGTGAAGTCGATGGTACAATCATAAATAAAGGCTGCGCGATTCAAATCAATACTTAAACTTTTTCTTCTTACACTTCGGAGATTATTCCTCTGTTCATCTTTACGATATTCTCGACGATTTTTCGGTTCTAACCTAGCCGTTTCACGGGCTGCCTGTCTTTCCTCGTAAGTTTGAGAAGCCCGAATTAAGGCCCTTCTTCGTTCAATACTAACGCGGCACTCTTCTCGTACAATTTCTCGTTGATCATCGTATTATTGACTCGCATTATTCCGTAGTCTAATAGCATTACGATTCAGCTGGCAAAGATTGGATCTTCAGACGAGGCATAATGTTTAGATTGGTAATTGGTTTCGTTTGATAATAGGGTACTAAACACTGCCCAAAACACGATATTCGAATTTGTATTATGTCACTGCACAAAACATGATACATTACGGCTACACTGGGAAATATTGGATCTTCTAGGACGGGGCATGCTGATTAGATTGGTATTTGGTTTGGTTTCAGTATAGGCTTTTAAACACTGCACAATACACGATATTTGATTGACTGTTACAAAAAATTTGCATATAGAAAATAAATGTACTGTTGTAAGGAGTTTTAATGAAATAAGATAAAAGTCATGTCAGTGCCAAATTTATTTTAAAAATCTGTTCAGTTTTGCTGAAAAAAAAAGTTGTCACATCTTAGAATAAATTCAACCGCCGCCGTGTGCAGACGTGTTTTTTAATGCACTCCCCTAAATTTAGTGTAAAAGTTAAAGAGACCGCGTTTGCAGAAATTGTGTAAGGCTCTTAGTAGTCTCAGAAACAATCATATTGCTATTAGTTTGTTCTAATAGCAATAAATACTAAGTTGCAACAACAAAATGCGTAATTTTTCAAAAAGCCATGTGCACCAATTCGCGCCCAAGCTCTCTCGATCCCCACCAACAACAACATAAGCGTCGACTCTCGGTCCAACGCAACAACGTGTACTTTTCGGTGGTGTCGCCGACCCCACTGAATGCTACCGTAAGCAATAACACCGAAAGTGCAAGACACTCAGCAATCAACTGCAATTTACCGTGGAGAGAGCAGTGTGCTTCTTCATCAATATCGATAACTGGGTCACCGATTGCACCGACCAGCACCGTCAGCTCGTTGACAGCAACTACTGCAACGTCTGCCGAAGTATTGACCTGCCTCAAGCTGTCAACAGCAAGTCGCCCAGAGTCTGCCACGGCAATAAACACAACGCCTTCTGTCCAAACTGGAGTGAATGGATATAAATAACTAAGCGGAAGCTAAGCCAGCAAAAGAAAAAAAGTGGCAATACGCCGAAAATACCCAAACCAAATGAACGAGCTAGACCACCCCTTTATACATCGCCCTGATTTCGAAGCTAATAGAAACAGTAGGGGCAAATAACTTTGTTGTAACCCCTCTCAACAGGGGTAACGTAAAAGAAATTAAATGTCAAACCCAAACTGAGGACGTAATGCTAACATCAACTTCTATACCTACCAACTAAAAAGAAGCAAAGGGCTCCATGTTGTGTTAAAGGGAATCGAGCCATCGGTCCCAACTCAAGAAATAACAGACGCATTGGCCGAAAAAGGGTTTGCGGTTAAGTCCGTAGTCAATATCATCATCAGGAATAAAGTCGCACAGCCGCTCTTTAAAATCGAGCTCCAACCAGATGCAAAGCGGTCGAAGCCAAATGAGATACCAACCCCCGCAGTGTCAAAACTGCCAGGAATACAACCACACCTCTAACAATAGGTCAGTGTGTGTTGGCTGCGGCGAACATCATAAAGATGGCATTTGCACCAAGGACAGAAACAACGTCGCACTAGGACTATGCAGTAACTGTGGAGTGAACCACACAGCCAACTTCAGAGGATGTCCTGTCTTCAAGGATCTTAAATCACACCTAAATGGGCGAAAACCCCCGGCTGGACCAAAAATCACCTTCAACGCCTCCAAAACTACATCGGAGGTATTCTTCGCCAAGGCTGTTAGATCATCTAACATGCCTGCTACAACCAGTCCTACTAGAAGTGGTTTAGAGGCCCTATCGATCTCACTTTATCAAAACATAACCGCTTTTATGACGTTCATGCAAAACTGTATGCAGGAATCGATGCGCAATCAAAACCTGCTTATCCAGAATCCTATCGAGAATAAATAATGGCTTCCCTACGTCTATGTCTTTGGAATGCTAACGGCATCTCCAAGCACAAAAATGAACTGCAACTATTCATAGACTCAAGCGAAATCGTCGTTTTGTTGATATCGGAAACACATTTAATATCAAAAAATAATTTTCAAATACCAAAATATACCTTCTACGCAACAAACCATCCAGACGGAAAAGCTCATGGCGGTACTGGTATCTAAACCAAAAGCCGTATAAAACACTCGTTCCTCAACAGATTTGAAACACAGCAGCTATAAGCAACTGCTATAACCGTCCAAACCAGCTGCGGCAACACTACATTGGTTGCCTTGTACTGCCAACCACGATTCTCAATCTCTGAAAAGGAATTTACCGATTTCTTTAACACACTCGGAGATCGATTCATTGCAACAGGGGACTATAACGCCAAACATACGCACTGGGGATCTCGCCTGGTAAATTTACATTGGTCTTATGGCTAGTGTCCTTAACGGTACTTAAAGCTAAACATTATGATTAAGTTCTAATTACTTATAATATATCCCTAAAAGTATGTGGCCTAATGCTATCCCTAAAGGTATACTACACCTCCTTATTTCAAAAAGAAAAATATTTATATTTTTCTTACATCCTATTTATATTATTTTTATTCTATCTAAATGTACTGTTTGCTTTTTGTTTTTATCATCAGTTATTACTATATTATTGTTAAGTCCTATGCTCTGTATTTGATATTTGCCTGTGTATTTGGTTTCTAATCTATGTACTGTCTCATTTTTTAAAAGTATTTCTTGTCCTTCAGTTAGTGATATTTTTTTTGTGTTTTTATCATATGTTTCTTTTTGTAATGCTTTAAATTTTTCGATAAGCAGTTTTGCTCTATTTTGTGCTATTTGTAGTTTAAATTTTATTTCTTTATTGAAGTCATCAATGTTGTAAACGGGTTCTACAGTCTCAGATGAGAAAGGGACAGTTTTAGGATGTTTCGCAAAGACTAGTTCAAAAGGTGAATAACCAGGTGGTGTTAAAGCAAAATGTGAAGTATGAAGCAATATGTAAGTATATTCATCCCAATCGTCCTTTTTAATAGATATATTGAAAGTTCTATGGCTCCTTTCTACTGTTCCAAGAGTTTGATGATGGTGAGCGGTGGAGTTAATTTTAGTTATGTTAAAATTTTTGCAAAATTCTATTAGTATTGAATTCATATATTCTGTTCCCATGTCTGTTAGAATTGTGTCTGGTTCTTTTGGCTACCTTGCACTTTTCACAATCTTTGATGAATGTTGCAACATCTCGAGACATGTGTCTCCAAAAAAAATCTCTTTATTTTTCCTAGCGTTCTGTTTACCCCGCAGTGACCTCCCTGGATCCCGGTAGAACTGCTATTTCTAAATGTTTTAATGTGTCTTTCCCTTTTTTTTTTAATTCATTGAGTGTAAGTGACCTAAATAGTTTTTCTGACATGTCTAACTTCAGTTTATAGATTCTTTGAGCACCGGCTTCTTTTTTAAGCCTTGAAAGGAATAGATCTAGTGTTAATTTTTTTGTTTCTGATCTTGTTTTTACTTTAAGTATTTTATTAGTTTCTATGTTTTTTATATTTTCAAATTCAATTCTGGAGAGAGCATCCGCTGCGAAATTTTCTTGTCCCCTGATGTATTCTAGAGTGAAATCGAACTCTTCTAAATCTAACCTTATTCTAGTAAGCTTTGACGATGGGTTTTTAGAGAAAATATATATGTTAATGGATGATGGTCAGTTCTAATTAAGAATTTTTTTCCGTATATGTATAGTTTCAAATATTGAATTGCCCAATGTATTGCTGTTAATTCTTGCTCAATTGTTGACTTATTGCTTTCGCCTTTTGTAAATGCTTTAGATGCATATGATATGGGTAATTGGAGTCCATCATATTCTTGGCTGAGGATGGCTCCACATGCGATCTTGCTTGCATCAGTTGTGATACAGAATTTTTTATTGAAGTATTTGTGGATATTGGAGTATTTGTGGACTTAATAACTTGATTTTTAAGTATTTGAAATCTGATTGACAGTTTGCATCCCAGTTAAATTCTACATTTTCCTTGATAATTTATTGATACATTGTGCATGTTATGCAAAGTTTGGAATGAGTCTGCGGTAGTAATTACAAAATGCTACAAATCTTTTGGCTTCGTCGCCATTCTTGGGAGTCGTGTAATCTTGAATCGTTTTGAACTTGCTTTTGTCTGGTAAAATTCCTTTATTTGTGCATTTGTGTCCTAGAAAAGTAACTTCATGTCTGAAGAAAGTGCATTTGTCAGGGTGCAATTTTAAGTTATACTTTCGACAGGTTTCAAATACATTCCTTAATTTCTAATCATGTGATTTTCAGAGCACCCAATTACAATTAGATCATCCATATATAAGAAAGAATGTTTGGAATGGTGTTAGACCTGTGAATGCAAGGGACATCATTCTTTGAAACGAGTTTGGTGCAATTTTTAATCCGTATGGTAATCGCCTGAATCTGAATGAGCCCTTATCTGTGGAAAATGATGTTATGTCCCGAGAGTTTTCTTCTAATTCTACTTGATAAAATCCTGACATTAAGTCTAAACAAGATAAGTATTTAGCGCGTCCTAGTTGGTCGAGGATATCGTCTATTCTGGGTAGTGGGAATGTATCCGCTACTAGTTGTTTGTTAATTTTTCTATAATCAACTACCAATCTCCACCGTTTTTCATTGCTGCCAGGTAGCGACTGTTTAGAAACCAATAAGGTCGGAATATTAAACTCAGACATTGATGGTTCAATAATATCATCAATGATCAATTTGCCTACTTGTATATTGATTTCGTTTTTTTGGCTGTGCGCTATTCTGTAGTTTTTGGTGTAGACTGGTGTTGTTTCTTTGAGTCTTAATAGAAATTGTTTATAGAAATTGTTGAAGGATATTTGTTCAGATTCTATTTCGAATACATCATCAAATTCTGAGCATAATTTATGTAGAGGTTCCTTCACGAAGTCAGAAAAATGGTGTGCTAGATTGTTCATTATTGTGGATTTATGTTTTGAATCATGTTGTTTGTCTATTTTTAAGATTTCATAATCGGAAAGTTTTTCATTTAATAGGTTTATATTTGTAATTTGCACGTCTGTGTTGTTAGTATTTAATATGCGGACATATGGGCTAGTATTAGAAGCAATTGTGTTTGCGACGAATACCCCCGGGTGTAATTCTTAATTAGGGATAAAGATGTTATTATTGTTTGAGGATTTTGCGATACGTACAATTTTTTCTGTTCTAGGTGGGATATGGAATACATGTGTGTTTTGACTGATCCCTATATTGATTATAATTTTATATCTTGATTTATATGGATCTATTATCAATTTGTTGGTGGAATAATTGAGTGTGCAATTGAATAAAGTCAAGCCCCAGGATTCCGTCACATGGGATGGGGAAATCATTTTCTACTACTTGGAAGGTGTGTACCGTTGAGAGGTTGCTGATCTTTAGTTTGGTTTCACCTATTGTAAATAGGACGTCTTTACCTATTCCACTAAGTTTTGTCCGTCTTTGTATGTCAACTGTATTGTCTTTTCTTAATATTTTTTGTTTTATTAGTGATAATAATAGTAATTTTATTGTCTCTAGATCGTCAAAGTTTAAAGTTATGTAGCAATTAAGGTTGCGATTTAAACTGTATATTTTATTTGTTCGATTTTTTACATCAGAGGATTTTCGGAGTTTTCCCAATTTTCTTCTACGTTTGTCTAACATTATTATTTTGTTGTGTTTTATGAGGATAATTAGTTTTTGTATTTCTAATGTTATAATTTCTTCGATTATAATAATTACTATAGCTATTGTAGTTACTAGTATTGTTATAGTTAGTATTACCATTTGGGTTTCTATTTTGGTAATTACTATTATAATTTCTATTATTATTATACGAGTTCTTATTTGTTTAGTTGTTTCTTTTAGTGTAAAACACGCTGTGATCCTGATCCATATTTGTAGATGTATTTACAAATTTAGCTACAACATCATTCATTTCAGTAAAACTGCCTGCTTCTATTATTGTTCTGACCTTTTCGTTTTCGCAGTTCTTTATAATTGATTTCACTGCTGTCTGGGTTGCATATTTCTTTGCTGTTTCAGGGTTTACGTTGTCTGTTATGAATGCGCGTTTTAATGATTTAGTGAGATTTTCTATTTCTGACATAAATAAACTTGCGTTCTTGCCATTTTGTTTTAAATGACTTTAACAGCTGTTTCTTCATGTTCTGCTTTTATTTCATTGATTAATTCAAGTGAATTTATGAAACTTTGAAGTTTTTCTACTCCACCATCATACTCTTGAATCAGCTTAGAAGCTGTATTAAGAAATTCAATCTTTGTTTGCACCATCTTTGGTTTTGTATTAATATCTTGAATATCTTCTGGGTTATCTTCTACACCTGGTTCTTCTGTGTCTTTTGCTACAAGTGGTTCAAAAGTTGCTTCTAGATTCGAATCTGCCGGTATTGTGAATTTTATATTGTTTTGTTGCTATACCTACTTATTAGTTGTTTATTTAAACTGTATATTAGCTTAGTGAAGATTTTACTACTTGATTCATTGCATATTTCTGTATTGTCATTTTTTTTTTTTATTGTAACTCTCAAAAATAGTTTCAAGGTGCTTATTAATGGTCTGAGGGTGTACATATATAAATTGTCATATTTTTTTGCACTTATACGCTTTCTGAAACTTTTCTTTTAATATTTCTATGTTCTGGTCCATTTGAAATTTAGTTACTTTTGGTTTTATTTTTATGGCATAAAAATAAAATTAATTTTGTTCTTATAGTATCTCATATATTTTTTTTTCTTATATTATAATGAAAAAAAAATTATTTGTTTCTTTTTTCTTTTTTTTTTCAATTTGTTTAAGATTCTATTTTCTAATATTTAATTGTTTCCAAAAAACTTTTGTTATTTTTCTTATAGGGTAATTAGACTTCGTTATTGGGCAAACTTGATCTTGTGCACAAACAACATAAGCGACACTTGTAAAGCTTGCTGCTATCAAAAACAGGCGAAGGCAAGGTTTGACTTGAAGTAATTTATTGGGGCCGCAAGCCCGGTATTTATAGGGAACCATTTACATTGGTCTTATGGCTAGTGTCCTTAACGGTACTTAAAGCTAAACATTATGATTAAGTTCTAATTACTTATAATATATCCCTAAAAGTATGTGGCCTAATGCTATCCCTAAAAGTATACTACAGGTCATTTTTTTTTTATTTAATCTTTTATTCAAAATTTTCTTGATTCATAATTGCTTGTGTGCATATGTATTTTTAGACCTTATCTAGATGATTAGCTTGGCTTAGAACTCTTCTGGTTACACATCTGTTGTGTAATAGGTAAGCTTTATATAATTCATATGCGCGCAATATTTTGACAATTATCAATGGCAGTATGATCGTTAATCTCATATCAGCATTTGATGATTCAATTTTATTTATAACATTTGCAGTGGACTCCACTGATTTTGTTTCAATTAACCCCATTGTGGGTATATTGGATATATCATCAAATTTACTTATGCTATTATCGAACATATGTACTTTTGTTTTTTTTTTTTTTTGTTTATTAAGTTTTTTTAAGAGCGAAGCTCTCTTAGGAACGTTGGGGTGGTCGGTCGCTGTAGGAAATTATTTTTAAAATTCGTCAGATCTGCAGCGCGTCATATTTTCCTTTCTCTTCACTGTTCGTGAGAGACAAGGACCGACGACATTGAAACACCCGTGATTGGTCCGCCTATGTCTCTCTGTCTAGTCAGAGAGAATATCCCCCGGGGGACATATCCCCCGGGGGACGAACACGTTCGGCACCTCTAATGCGTGTAAGCCGAACGGCTGCCGAAGTGGAAGGGTGGATTTAGTTTCTCTCAGCATTTCGAAGCAAGCAGATCTATATCGCTTTGTTTTTCTATCTTTTTCTTGCATCAGGTTGTTCTTGTATCGGCTGCGTTCGTTTTCTTGATTTGATACAGAATTTGATGAATTTTCATTTTTTGCAGTGTAAAGCAACATACGCACACAAGCAAGTGCACACATACAACTACACTTTTTAAGCGCTCTCTTTGTGCTGGGCCCTGGAATAGTCTATCTAAATAGTGGCTCCGTTCTCGTGGTGGGGGCGATGCGGGAGAAACTAGTGATCACCCCGGCCGACAGACGGCGCATGAGCAAATCCTGTCGGTAAACGATCAGTTAGATCCATAATCCAATTGACGCGGCATTTTTCGCCAGATAATCATAAGTGAAACCCAAAATCCATCCCCAGTATTTCTTCTACCCTTTCGTACTCAATAAACAAATCATAATAACAGTCATTCAGTGAAGTAAACAATCAAGCGTGCAGTGTGAAAATTAAACCGTATTAGATGGCTCAAAATAAACAACCGCTTACCATAAAAATAAAAATAACATAAAAAAAAATGAAGTAAGTAAGTCGTCTCGCCGACTTAGGTATACCATACACCAGTAAAACAAATATTTCAAATTTGTAATAACAAATGCATTTGCCTATTTTAAAAAATTTCTGTTCACATGCTTTAGAAGCATATCTTAGTATCTCGCTCACTCATGCATTTGAGCACCCTAGCGCCCCACCCGCCAACGGCCAACTCCGGCCTTATGGAAAAACGTTTATATGCATAACTTGGCTATTTTTTGTCCGATTTTGATCAAATTATTGGTATTTTGCTGGGTATTAGTATTAAATTTAAGTGTGCCAAATTTGGTTCCACAAGGTAAAAAATTACGGAAGATAATCGAGTTTTTCAAATTTCGGGGGCGGAAAGGGGCGTGGCAAAATCTTTATACATACAAAATGTGCGCATTTACTAAGCAAATATGCATACCAAATTTGGTGTCTCTAGCTGCAATAGTTTTTGAGAAAAACGTTTTTTTTTTAATTACGGAGGCGGAAAGGGGCGTGGCAAAAATTTGAAACAAACTTGATCACTCTACATACTACACGAGACTACATTCCAAATTTGGTGACTCTATCTCTTATAGTCTCCGAGATCTAGGCGTTCATACGGACGGACGGACGGACAGACGGACAGACGGACGGACAGACGGCCATGGCTAGATCAACTCGGCTGTTGATACAGATCAAGAATATATATACTTTATGGGGTCGGAAAAGCTTCCTTCTGCCTGTTACATACATTTTGGCGACTTTAATATACCATTTCACCCTATGGGTGTATGGTATAATTAAACATAACTTTAGCTTATTTACATATATAATTTACTTGCACTTTTCTCAGCTGATGTCAATTGATTGTTCAATATCTTTATCGATTATCGATAAATTATACAAAACTTGAGTCGAATACGAAAGATCCCGTTTTTAAGTTATTCGATAAGTTTTGTATTATGTATTTCCCGAATTAGAACTTTTCCTATTTGTTTTTTCATAGGTTAGGGTCATTCCACTTCTCGTCAATTCAAATTTTCGAAAATACAAAATTTCTGATTTTGAAAATTTCAGTGTTTTTATACCCTTGCAGAGGGTATTATAAAATTGATCAGATGTTTGTAACGCACAGAAGGAGACGTTTCCGACCCCATAAAGTATATATATTCTTGATCAGCTTGAGAAGCTGAGTCGATATAGCCATGTCCGTCTGTCCGTCTGTCCGTCTGTCCGTCCGTCTGTGCGTATGCGTTTTACTCAGCCATCTTAAGAGATATCGGGTTGAAATTTTTTTTGGAGACTCTTTATTACCTGTGTGAGATAAAGTATGAAAATCATCGGGATCGGACTACTATATCATATATTGTTTAATAATCATTAAATGTGTTTTGAATTCAGTAGTTTGAAGTATGCGTTTTACTCAGCCATCTTAAGAGATATCGGGTTGAAATTTTTTTTGGAGACTCTTTATTACCTGTGTGAGATAAAGTATGAAAATCATCGGGATCGGACTACTATATCATATATTGTTAAATAATCATTAAATGTGTTTTAAAAATGCGTTTTACTCAGCCATCTTAAGAGATATCGGGTTGAAATTTTTTTTGGAGACTCTTTATTACCTGTGTGAGATAAAGTATGAAAATCATCGGGATCGCACTACTATATCATATATTGTTAAATAATCATTAAATGTGTTTTGAATTCAGTAGTTTGAAAAATATTTGAGCATATTCATAATACGACAACTAATGCTGTTGATGTATGAAATTTCACTTTTCTTATCGAATTAAATATAATAAAGAACTGCAAGGGTATATAAACTTCGGCAAGGCCGAAGTTAACTTCCATAGCTCGTCTAATTTGAAAGTTAATAAGGACTGATTTCATAGTATTCAATTGCAAAGTTTAAAATTTTTGTGAATTTCCAGAATGAATTGGCGGGAAATTCAAATTCTACATTGTGAACGAAATTTTCAGGAAATTGAAATTTTCAGAATTTAAAAATGATGACCATAAACCAATCATTTCCGTGTTAGAGTATGGGAACAATTAGGTTCAACGAAAATATTCGGGAAAATATCTTTGTAAAAAACTGTCACTGTTAGAAAAAAATTGAATACTCTAACGAGTCAAAATTTAAACGAAGATAAATATTATTGCTTTCATGTTTTGGTCATGTGCAAGTTTAATAAAAATATGTTTATCAAAAAAGCCACTGTAAATAAAGCTTTGTAATACTGCGATGAGCTGAAATATATTATATTTTATCAGAAAAATGCTATTGCTTTCATTTGTTGTTCATGTTCATTCATTTCTGCTATTGTGTATGACTGTAGTTCATCGTTTACTCGACGAATTCCTAGAGAGCTTCGCTCTACCCGGGTGTCCTGTGACACCACATTGCTTTTTTTTTTGTTTTGTAATTCTCAAATGGTCCTATATAAAACGATTCATTTTTAAAATTCGAAAGAAAAAAAATAGAGAAAAAAAGCTCATAGAGATAGGTTAAAACCTTTTGTTTAGCAATTACTTTAATTTTATTTCATAAGTACATATTTCAAATTTTGATATGAATATTATTTGAAATATTAAAAATAAAATGTTATGGATTCATGCATATTTTTTTTATTTAAATTGTTCGGGAAGATAAAAAAGTAAGAGAAAGAAAAAATTTATCTCAACTGTGCCTTGAACAGCGAGCCAGAGACGTGGAAAATTTATAGAGAATGTGGTTGGCTCACAATTCAGGTCTACATTTCATTTGTTTTATTGTTTTTTTCTTTTGTTTTTTCATTTCCCAACCACATTGTTAGTAAAAGCCTATCAAAAAAAGGTTAGTAGTTCGCAAGATGCACTTTCGTGCTTCAACTTGCTTATGGAGCTTATATTTAAAATTATTAAATAAGGCAAGTTAAGGCTTGCGCATCTCTGCCGCCCCTTGCGTTTCTTCGCTCCTTGGCGAAGTTCAGCTTTCAATTTATCAATACGCTCTATGCAGCATGGTCGGTCCTCCTCCCTTGTAAGGGTGGCCAGTAAATCTACTTCCAGCCTCCTCTGCTGGAGTAGCCTACGCACCTGGCCTCCTCGTTTTGTTGGTTTCTTTGTTTGTGTAGGTTTTGCGTTGCGAGCCCGGTTCTCAGCTATTGGGAGTGGGCGCGGTCCATCGTTGGGATACACCTCTAGCGCTTCTTCTAGCGTTGGTGCGTCCCTTTGCTCGTTAGGAGCAGATTCCGCAAAGGGAATATCTTCGCCGTTGTTCATTCGTGGTTTTGTTTTTCTTGTTGTTTTTTTGTTTCGTTGTTTTTGTTTTTCTTTGTATTCAAACTTATGTGTTGATGCTGATGTTGATAGCTGTTCTTTAGCTTTAAATGTTTAATGCTTACATAATTTTTCTTATTATTTTTTTTTTCCAGTAATTATTATTAAATTATTTTCTTTCTGTTGCTTATGCTGTTCTCTGTTCTGTTCTGTGTTGTTGTTGTTGCTACAATCTCTGCCAGTTGTTTCTCTTCTTGCCAGTAAGTTGCAGCATCATTTAGATGTTGTCGCTTTTTCATATAAAATTATGTTATTATAATTTATGTATTTTTGTGTGCAGCTCAGGTCCTGTCACGGTCGTTATGTAATAGGAGCGAAGACCGGGTTCCTTTAGATTTTAATTAATTGTTAAGACGGACACATCAGTGTCCATTCATTGTAGTTTTCAGATTGATTCTTTATTCCAAATTATTCTAAGTTTACATATATGTATATTCTTATGCTGCGACTTACATATGCGACAGCTACAAAAGAAAGGGAGAGTGTACATACATACATATTATTTGGGGCGCTTGCATCAAAGTGCTTGGTCAGCGTTCACACGCTGGCCTGGCTCTAGCTCATGTTACTCCTGTGCATACATTGCTTATGTGAATATATCTATGTATGTGCATATACAAACGTACACACATACATATATGATCATGCTTAGCTGTATATTTATGTGAATATGTTTATGTGCATACATCAATGTATACATATAAACATATTCGAAGTGCACTATTATATTTTAATGCGTATATGTTTTATTGTTTATACTTGCAACAAAGTGTTACAAGTTGAGCTCATTGTATTAAATGATTATTTGTATGAATATACTACATAAGTTTTTAATTTTTCAATCTTGTCCTACATCAGTGGATTCCTTCGGAACCACCATGTTCGCACTTAAGAAGTTGTCCAATAGCTCATAAATATTGTCTTTGAAGTCATCAGAGTGCGTCTCCAGTGAGTTATTCGACGATTCAACGATAGGTCCGTGAATTGTCATTTGTTCCCACAATGTCTTCAAAAAATGTACAGCTCTTTCTTTTTGCTTAAGTTCAATCAAATTATGAAATCTGGGGTCCAAATATAAGCAAGCGTCAAATCCAACGTTTGAGACCAAGGTTTTGCATCAATGCTTTTAATTAACTTCTTTCCAATAACATATATAATTAAATCTTTTTTCCCAGAATTAGTTGCTAAAATCTGGTTAGTAGCTAGTTTGCATGTTAGCTACAAGGCATACATTCCATAATGTAACTGTTCTTCTTGGAACTGTACAATAGTTTTTTGTAGTGGAGCCATAATCGTTATGTAGGACTCTATAAAGTCCCATCAAGCCTCAATTGCTTCAGAATTTTCCTCCTCTATTTTGTCTTTTACCGTTTTAAAAAGGCTCAATACATATTTCGACCTATTTAGTTGGTCAATCATTTTAAATGTTGATCCCCTTCAATTGGGGTATTGGATATTTTCGTAGTTCGAACAAATCACGATATATGCTTGAAGGTTTACGAATAAACCTTTGAAAACTTGTAACAACATCATGAAGATTCTTAGTGTTGTTTTTTAGTTGCAGGGTACTTACGAATTCAGTAACTTAATAAATGTTACTCTGTCTTAATCCAAATAAAGAAAATAAATTCTAGAGGTTCTTTTGCCTGTTTTCTTATTAGTTTAATGAATGTTAAAATAAAAAAAAAAATATTAATTTGAACATAATAGTAATATCAAATATCAAAGAAAGCTATCTTCGGCTATGCCGAAGTTTATATACCCTTGCAGTCCTTGGCAATAATTTTTTGTACATTTTGAAATTTGTTTCCCTGCAACTCAATTCATCAACACACAAACAAAACATTCAAATTATTTCTCTTTTTACTACAATTTTTTCTTCTTCTTCCATCATTCCCTAAGCAAAGCACAACACGCATACACATACAGTTCGTGTAGCCCTGCGTCTGTGTGTGTGTATGCATCTGCTCTGTTTGATTTGATGATGACGTAGTAGGCAGCAAGCAGCGCCGCCGGCAGCGGTTAAACCGATTTGTATTGACTGTAACTTGTGCTCTATGTATCCGATCAGACTCAAATTTTGGGATCTGAGATATTTATATAAAACACTATCATATTGGTAAATTTCATATGAAAATTCCAATTTTTGCACAAATGTTTGTTCTAGAGTAGTCCGATCCCAAAGATTTTCATACTTTATCTCACCCGGGTAATAAAAAGCGCCCAAAAAAAATTTCATCCAGATAGCTCTTAAGATGGCCGACGGACTGATTAAGACTGATTAAGAATACACATACTTTATGGGGTCGGAAACGCCTCCTTCTGTGCGTTACAAACATCTGACCAATTTTATAATACCCTCTGCAAGAGTATAAAAATGAATATAATGAGAGCGGAAGCAAACAAAAAAAATATATATATTTCATCTGCTCTTATCTCGTTCTAGGTTTTGAACTACGGCTTCGGCTACGTATGAAATTTCGTTTCATTTTTTTGCTATTACTATTGCTATAGCTTTTTTAAACGTCAAAAACTATAGTGTAGCATGCTCTGAAATAACATATTACCAACATTATAAACATATTGTAGCAGTTAGTTACAATATTTATGTGCGCAACATTCAAGTTCATTTGCCACTTAAGTAACATGACCACCCATGTGTACATGGTGCTGGACTATTGCTGTGTCGGCAAATATAACACGCGCGGCCGCTTTGGCCCAATATGCAATATGATACATCCTCACTCTACCGCTGCGGCGGCATATAATCATACATACTTTTATGTAAACATTTATACATTTATACATAAGTATGTTTATACATAAGCATACCGCTCCTCTGCCTGCATGACTAGCAGCGCAGCTACGCGGTCTTAGCTATAGTCGAGAATTGTTATAGAATTAAGAATGATTGAATAAACCAAACTCAAACTGAACACAACTGTTTGTGCCTTTCTTTCAAAAACTCAAAAATAATATTAAATGGAATAATACAACTTCGAACATACTACAATAGCAGATCATAGCATTTATTTTTGGTAGTTTGCCTTTGACTCTGCTCCTGCTCTCGTCAAAAACGGGAGCGGTAGCAGGAGCATAGCAAAATTTTTATTTCTCTTGCTACTACAGAGCAGTTTTTGCAAACCCTGCATATACTAGTACCAAACAAAATCCTTTGGCATTTCTTTAATCTTTGGCCAGTCCCTCTTATAGTGACCTCGTTGCCCACAACTGCAGCACTCTATATCCACCAGAGACCTCTTCTTACGAGTTGGATTTTAAAACAACTGAGACGGTCTTACACTCAGCGATATCGTCGCTAACGCTTTCTGATTCTGTAGGTTTTAAAAAAAACCTAAATGCATTTGTTTTACTGGTTACGAAAATAGCAGTGCCCTCGAGCTTTGACTTTAAAGTTGATAAATCATATTAAAAATACCTCAAATGCACCAATCTTTTTTAAATTCATAATCTATATTTATATAGAATAAAAAAATTAGTACCATTTTGGACTAGACAAAAAGTCTCCCATTTTCAAAAATGAGCAAGATAGTAAAATAAGGGCATTTTGAGCTGTTCATAAAAATAGCAGTGACATCTTAAAATTAAAATCTGTCGATTCCAAATTATTTGAAACTTGAAATTTAGGTCACCTTTGTTTTTTGGGACTTAATACTTAGTCCTGAACCAATTATTGGCAATTGTGGGTTGTCTCCTGGGCCGCATCGAATCCATCAATGCTGAACTGGGATCTGTTGCCATTTTCTTGGATAACTTTAAAATGTTAAGCTTTATTGGACGGTTTTTTCTTTGTGACGCTTCTCTGAATGTTTCCCCATAAATTTTAAGTGGGTTACCAATCCGGCGACTGAGCTGGCCCTGGCATTACATCGATTCCTTCGAATTTAAAACAACCTTTTCGACCTTGTTCCTATGTTCTGGGTCGTTGTACTGGAGATATGTCCATTTTATGGGCACATTCCATATGATATAGGAGAGCTTAACCTTCTTTATGATGTCCACACAGATATATCTATTCATATTCTCATGAATCTTATATGAGAAACAAGTCGTTTATGTGAGAAACAAGCCCAAATCATATCATATTGCTAAACCGTTTTAGCGGGTCCTTTGGTTGCTATTCCTTATATTCTGAGCGACTTACATACTGTTAAGACCCTGCCCCACCAAACAAGACTACTTTGCAGACGTTTGGCCCAAGAATATTACGCTACTTTGCAATATGAAGATTCAAATGGAGTTTTGTGAAAATACAAGCGTACTTTACAGGTTTCTAAGTTAAGAGTGGGACTTTCCTTCGACTTCGCGATATTAACTCTTGTTCTAGCAGTCCACACCGACAAGTGACACCCCTTACCGACATGTTTAGATCACGTTTAACTAAATTGGAAGAACAAAACTGATTGAATCTGCAGTATATAGCTGCTTTTGCACATTTTACGTCACGTTTTTAGGTTTTTTTTTTTTGTACTCTAGAGACCGTAGAGTGCGTAGAGACCGTCTTTGCAGAGCTTCCAACTAAAATGTTGATTTTTGTTTTAAGTTTTACCTTGTTTTTTAAGATTTAGGATCCACTCCGTCTTCTCGGTAGAGTATTGCGATCCTCCTTCCGACCTTCCGTTAGTTAGTGCAAATGATATTACACCATAATAATCTAAATAATTAATTTTTTTCGCAACTAAACGAAACACTGCTATTTTAGTGAACTGTTAAATTTGTGGGGATAAGCACAAAAATGTGAAAAACGAACCAAAAATTAGCAAAATTAACGGTTTCGGTTTTCCTATACCTATTCTACCAGTTTACAAAACCAGCTGTACAAGCTGCTGGAACCATTCTACAGCCGCCATTTTGAGTCCTGTAGCCGTTATTCTTTACATAACAGTTATACAAGCTGCTTGAATCAGTCTACAGCCGTCATTTTAAATATTATAGCCGCCATCCTTTATATAACAGCTATACAAACTGCTGGAACCATTCTACAGCCGCCATTTTGAATGTTATAGCCGCCATTCCTCATATAACAGATATACACAGCTGTAAGTCGGCGTGTCGAATTATTTCCGAAGTGCTGTTGCCGAAATTTACAGTGTATGTCAGACGGCCGCGCTGCGGCAGAGCTAGGCCCTAGTCCGGAGATTGGGCCGTTGCGACCACTGTATTAAAAATTAAGAGTGTTATAGAATAAATATTAAAACATTTATCTTTGGCGAATTTTTATACCCTTGCAAAAAGGGTATATTAATTTTGGTCAGAAGTGTGCAACGCATAGAAGGAAGCATCTCCGACCATATAAGGTATATATATTCTTGATCAGCACGACGAGACGAGTTCAAATAACCATGTCCGTCCGTCCGTCCGTCCGTCCGTCCGTCCGTCCGTCTGTCCGTCCGTCTGGATCGATGCGAACTCCTCCTAGACCGTAAGAGCTACAGAGCTGAAATTTTGCACGTAGGCTTGTATATACTGCAGGGTTTGTATATCTCGGATTCAGTCCGATCGGACCACTATATCATATAGCTCCCATACAAACGGCAAAGTCACGAACAGTGACTTTTCTCAATAACTTCGTTACTTTTTAAGCTATTGTCGTGAAATTTAATATAAGTAAGTTTATTGTAACTATAAAACACTGTCAAAAACAGTGACTTTTGTCAATAACTTCGTTACTTTTGATGCGATTGCTTTCAAATTTAACATTTGTCAGTTTAATATATCTGTTAATGACTGTGCCGAATTTGGTAAAGATCGGGTAACTATATCATATAGCTCCCATAGGAAGGATCGGTGGAAAACAGTGACTTTCATCAGAAAGTTCGTTATATCCTATGTTTCTTTCGCAAACATTACCCTTTTTAGATAAAACAATTAGTTTAGATAAGAGTTACTAACAAACTTGCAAGGGTATACAAACTTTGACGCGGTCGAAGTTAGCCCCGGCCCTCTGGTTTTTATTTATTCTGATTTTACTTTTCTGATACCTTTTTTTTCGTTTCATTTTTTAAACTACGGATACACGTTTAATGGAGAGACAATGAATTTTTGATTTCTATTAATTTTTTGTGTGTAAACTATACGAGATAAAATCTTATTGTGATAATATATTATTTATACTATATACTGATCGTTAAAGAAAAGCGTATAACATTGTGTCGAGAGACCCACTGCTCCAAGTAATTGATATTTTTAACACGATCGCAAATTTAACAACATCTATCTGAAAGTAATATTCGTATTTTGAAAAATATTCTTAAGAAATCGACGTACCAATGTTTTGAAATGTGTATTTGAAGATTTTCTGATTTTTATACCCTTGGAGAGGGTATTATTAAATTGGTCAGATGTGTGTAAAGCAGAGTCGATATATAGGATTAAAAATTGGTGAAGCAGTAGGTGTATCTTTATCCAATTTACTAATGAGATCATATCTCAAAATTTTGATAAGATCGGATAAATGGAACACAAGTTACAGTCAATATAAATAGACTCTGCTCTAACGCCTCTAGGTCTTTCCTCGAATCAGCATAAACACACACACAGACCCAACGCTATATAAACTGTATAAACTATGCGTGACGATCGCGGAATGCATGTAACAGGGAGAACAACAAAAAGAAGGGGAAATAATATTTGGAAGATTGTCTGTGCATTGACGAATTGAGGTTAAAAGGGTTTGGAACATGTAAAAATTAGATGGACAAGGACTGCAAGGGTATATAAACTTCGGCACAGACGAAGTTAGCTTTTTTGATATTTTTGCTTAGAGTAAGAATGGTACGTTTTTTTAGCGCAGAGATCTCATAAAGTATATATATTCTTAATTGGCATTAACTTTGGCGATTTCATCTCTTCACTGCACTACGTTCTCTACTTTGGATATAGTCATTGAGGATCCAAGGATTTCGGATGAAAGACTAGCCAAGCCACCTTCTTATTTGCATTTCTTACACTTATTCCATTTATTTTTTTAATACTAAAATATAAATAAACAGATTTTTTTACGACTGTTGTTTTCAGATGACAATTACATAAGTTAATAAAAAAAAATACTGTAGTATTTTTCACATTGTTATGGTGAATTCCCCCTTAATGCTATTAAAATTAGATTTTCAGGACAAATTGGTTTACTTTACCTTTATGATATAGAGAAAGAAGGAAGGCTGTAACTACAAGTAATTTTTTATCTTTAATATATTTAAAAAAAATATATATTAATATATTTAAAATAATTAAACAGAACAGTTACATTTTTATATGCCGAATAATATTAGCGAACCAATTAACAAATCGTTTTGAGTTCATATTATCAACAAATTACATATATACATACATCCATATATATAGGTTTTAGGTTAGGTTTTACATTTTTTTCTCCTTTTTTCTAATCTTCAGCATTTGAAAAATGTTGTGTGAAAATTTGAAATAAATAAAAAAAAAACAGACAAAGAAATAGCTCTTGAATTGACTGGCCTTCAGTGAAGTTGTTCGAGTGTAAAAAAGTCGATATTTTCCAAGTTCGTGAGCACTCTAGCGGGAAACCACTTGACCGATCGATTCCAAATTGTTCACAACATTTTACAAAAACACGTAAATAGGCTGGTATTGACGAAGCTTTTTTTTAATATACTTTTTTTTTAGAAAAACGAAATTTTTACTTTTAACGCGTGCCAAAAATAGAAAAAAAAAATGTTTCAAAAAAATGCTTCATCATTACCATTTGTTTGGATGATCCTGTAACCCAGCATCGTGCTCACCGCAAGCCCTTTTCTTCATAGAGCCTCAGCAGATGCGCTTCCACGGATCGAAATATATATATGTATATATATATGGAGTTCAAAATTTTTCCAATGATACTTCAAATTCATCTATATACAAATAGTGTTTCATTACTCATATCTACACAACATTTTTTTACAAATGTGCTATTTTTGGGGCTTTAAAACCTTTCCACCCTCCCTTTAAAAAAATCACATATAAAGCGTTTTTAGGATGCACACACATTACAAAAAATGTTTTTAGTAAATAAGGGATATAAAACACCGATGAATTTTAATATTTTATTGATTTCATTTATATATATTTTTTTAAAGTGCCTGTTCAGGTAGTCGTTCCGTAAACTTCATTGTTTCTTCAAAAATTAATTGCTTCAACGCATCCCGAGATATATCATCATTTTCCATGTTGATTCGTAATGGCACTTCCGCGACAGGCTGAAAAAATTTTTGAAATTTTTATTAGGCCATTCAGCTACATATCTATAATGATATTAATACTCTACCTCATCACCAGGGTCATAATACTGCTCTAAATAAGGGTGTGCTAGTGCTTCTTCAACTGGAATTCGTTTATGCGGGTTGAATGTAAGCATTTTTCCAAGCAAATCTAAGGTCAAAGGATCAGCGTTTGGAAAAAGTCTTGCCCAAGGTACATTAGGTTTAAAGGGCAAGGACTCCAAATAATTACGTGCCTAAAAGAATAAAAACTAAAGTTATTCGACTAATACATGAATGTATAGAGGCAGATATATTTATTTTGTATCTGAATAGAAATTAATTGAAGTCATGATCACACGACTCATCGATTGAGCAGCACAATACTTTTACGATTTGTATATTTCTATTTAAAAAAAAAAAAACTTGGTAGGTTGGTAGAAATTTCTAAGACTAACTAGTACACCAAATTTAATTTCGATAGTCACAAAATTTTAAATTTAAATAATCACAATCTACGCACATACAGTTGCAAACTTAAATATCAAAGAAGCCAACTTCGGCTATGCCTAATGTTATATACCCTTGCAGTCCTTGGCAATAATATTTTTACATTTTTAAATTCAAATGCAACTCAATTCATCAATACACAAACAAAACATTCAAATTATTTCTCTTTTTACTACAATTTTTTCTTCTTCTTCCATCATTCCCTAAGCAAAGCACAACACGCATACACATACAGTTCGTGTAGCGCGTTGTCTGTGCGTGTGTATGCATGTGCTCTGTTTGATTTGATGATGTAGTAGGCAGCAAGCAGCGCCGCCGGCAGCGCTTAAGCCGATTTGTATTGACTGTAACTTGTGTTCTATTTACCCGATCAGATTCAAATTTTGGGATCTGAACTTTTATATCCAATACTATCATATTAGTAAATTTTCTTGGGGATACTCCAATTTCTGCAAAAATGTTTATTCTAGAACTATATGATATAGTAGTGAGATCCCAATGATTTTCATACTTTACATTTCAGTCCTCTAACGATCTGGTAACCCAGGTTAAGGGACGTAACTAGTTTGGTGTGGCAGGAATGGTGTTAGTTGTTGTTGGTAGGCGTATCAGTTGCCGATTTTTCTTCTTTACAGTATAAGTATTCCTTAACTATTATAAGCTATGTCCAAAAATCTTCTCGTCATATAATGTCGAAGATATTGGCAGAAACACTAATTTTAAAGGACGAAATGTCCCGAGAATACGAAAATTTATACTTTTCTACCGAAATATTCGAGACGTTAACTTTCTTCCGAATATAGGATAGGATAACATCATCAGATGTGACAGCAGGGTCTAGCCTAGAAACAAATATATATTTCTTTGGTGGTATGCCAAAGAGAGGCCGCGGTCCTGAAGCTTCAGCCGCAGTACCAACGATGGACAAGTCACCCACTGCAGCAGTCAATTTGTTCACGGGTCCCTCGATACTTTTAGCACTATCGGCAATTTCCATTGGAATGGGTAATTGCCCGGACACATCGGACACTACAACTGCCATAGTTTTTAAGAGATCATTCCGAAGTAATACCGGTAATTCCTTACTAATCGCATTCACAACTGGGCTCTTAAACGATATCAATTGCTGTACATTGGGAGTGAACGGTGCCTGAGACCAGTTGGGGACGATAAGAGACGCTGGCGGATATACAGATACACCACAAGGACTGGTCCTTTTACGTTTCGGAGACTCATTTATAAGCAATAAGCTTCTAAACTGAATCTCCACCGCAGTAAACTCCGCTTGGAGTTTGTTAAAACCTGCCCTTAAACTGTCAAAGTTATCTCCAGTCCGCGCCATGAATGAGCGCGTCTCATTCTCGACCTCCCGGCAAGCATCACATCCATATTTCAAGCCACCACCTTTAGCAATAGACTCCTTAATTCTGCCTGTGTAACCTGCACACTTAAAGTGAACCGCATTATCACACAGCCAACAAAGAATATATGGGAGTCAATCGCATTAGTGGCAACTATGCAATTATTTTAGAGCAGACAACCATTTTATAAAAAAAATTAAATTAAATTTAGAAAAAGGAATAAAAATTAAAAATTTTAAAGGTAACAAAATCTGTGTATAAGAATATACTGACCGATTCTGACACAAGAGTTAATGTGCAGAGCGTCAAATTGAGCACATACAACCACAATTTGTACGCAAGCAAAAGAGATTAGCAAAACAACAACATCAACAACACCGCGTAAGTTTTAATTTATGTACACTGGTCGGCATATATACATATTTTGACATTATTTACATTTCACTAAGACAAGACTAATAGTGAAATGTAAATAATGTCAAATTTAACTAAAGCGATAATGAGTTTAAAAGATAAAGAAAAGTATTTAGTCGCGAGAAAAAAATTAAAGTTGCTAAGCACAAAAAAAAATACGTCCGTCCTCTGCAACGAGTGAAGGTTACACCTGTACGTTACAAACATCTGACCAATTTTATAACTCTCTGCAAGGGTATGAAACTGAAATATAATGGGTCGGGGAAAACACTGCTCTTTGAAAAAGCGAAAACTTATCCAAAACCAGATTTTGGAGAAATAATCGTATCGTTAAATTTGAAAATTGGTTGGTTGTGCCAAAGAAATGATTCGAAATGCGATCAATTTCAAACAGAAGTCTGAAGTCTGGAAAGCCAAAACTGCAGCAGAAAGAAGTCGGTCGCTTAGTTCGAGAGAGCAAAAAGCGTAAGCTATATGAAAAAAGACTTGAACATTCTGACTAGCGTCCAAATAGTTCGCAAATACCTTCGGCGGATCATGTGTCATGTTATGGGGCTGTTTTTATCATTTTAATGTCGGTCTAATGTAGTGCCGTCAAGTCGAATATGGATCGGATGTAAATCCCTTGGAGACGGTCATGCTACCATACGTTGGGAGTAATATGCCACTTATATGGGTCTTTCAACAGGACATCGACCCAAAGCACACGAAAACCAAGCATTGGTTGTCAGAGAATTCTCTAAATATAATCGAGTCCGGCACGGTCATTTATTTTAATAATTGTAACAATAGGCTTATGGTAACTGAAGTACGATAGGATAGATTCCATTTTTCCAAGATTCCATTTTGTTCAAGTATTTCGGAAAAACTGCATCAATAGAGGTTGAATAGGGATTTCCGAAGAGAAAGAAAATAACCCAGTCTTCATTCGTCGAATTCAAAATATGAACTGATTTTATTTAAAAAACTCTTAAACTCTAAGAAGCAAAAATTGTTCTTAAAACTACTTATTCTAATGCCCCACGTTTTCGGGGGTTGAAATTTGTTTATATTTCATACTCAGCGCTGGTTACTTGATACCGCGCCGCTGTTAAATCTCAAGTGTTTTCCACAGAGTGTGGATGCATGTTTTGTTTGGTATTAAGCAATAATTGTCATATGAATTTTATGATTTACTTTTGTTTTGTTTCGTTTTGTATATTTCATTGGTGCATCTGATTTGGTGAAGCCAGTTCAGATGAACACGATGTTTATTCTTAAACATTCTGCAAAGGGCCACCAAATGCGGCGTTTTGGACTTTATTTTTATAGTTAGTTATCTTATACAAATTATTATTAAAATATCATTAGTAAGATAATTATTGTTAAAGAAGCATGACCAGTTACATAGTCAATCTGATGTTCCTTTACGATTGTAACTGACTTCATATTCTTACCAATTCTGCCGTATGTATTACTGAGTTGGCTTCTACTGATTTTTATAATATTTGGCATATTACCTAATGATTTCTGTTTTGGGATATCTACCCACTCCTGATATGTATTACTGTGCTGACTTCTAGCATTTTTATAAGCTGGAGAATTTAAAAAATAACTATCTTTACTTTTTGAATTGTTCAAATTTGATCTTCGCTCCACCATTTTAAATATCGCTCATTGGTAAAACTTGAGTGGTTATTCTGTTTATTATTAAATTTTGTTCTTTTATAATTATTTTGCCATATCTGCCATTTTGGTACTATAGTTTCGGACAATTTGTTTTATTTATTTATTTTATTTATTTATTTATTTATTTACGTCAACTAACACTAAAATATAGATAATAATTAAATGAAGAAGGTAGGTGCACAACTAAACATCACCGACCCGGTGGAGGTGTTTTATTTGCAACAAGGTGCCAGCTATGCCCCGATTCACAGCCAATGTGGTCAGGGATGAGTTGCAGCCAATCCAATATCCAGTTCTGAATATTATCAATGGTTTCGCTGTAGATAATTAAAAAGTATAGCGCGAACAGAAGTGACAGATAGATGAGGAGAAATAAGGTGAGAAAGGTTGTTAAAAGATTGGCAAAGAACACGAAAAGGTTCGTGAAGAGAATAGTTAGTTAGACATCTACTAAAGTGAAGAGGAAAAAAGTTTCTGGTCCGACGTGAGGGAACACAAAAATATAGCGTATCTAGTAAATTGGTAGAAATGACTTCACCGTTGACTAGTTTATGGAGAAAGAGAATGCCAAATACGAGCCTACGGTTGTAAAGTGAAGGAAGATTAATAAGAAGAAGTCTGTCAGAATAAGAAGGTAGGCGGAGACTCGGGTCCCAATTAAGACCGCGTAACGCGAACTTAAGGAATTGCTTCTGTACCGATTCAAAACTACGCTGGTGAACATCATATTGAGGGTTCAACACTGGCGAGCAATATTCTAGAGTAGGACGAACTAACGAAGTGTATAAAACCTTTGTCACATATGGATCATCAAATTCTTTGGCCCAACGTTTAATGAAGCCAAGAAGACTGCATGCTCTATTGACAATTGAAGATATATGAACATTAAATGAAAGTTTTGGGTCAAACATAACGCCTAAGTCTTTGACTGATGGTACACAATCTAACAGAACAGCCTTAATAGAGTAATGAGCTAGGAACGGCGACAAACAACTGAAAGTCATAATAAGGTGTAATTTATTAACGTGGCACCAATCACAGAACGCATCGAGATCTGATTGCAAGTACTGTTGGAAAGAAGGATCATTATATGAATAACAAATCTTGACGTCATCCGCAAACATGAGCACGCGTGAATGAGCCAAGGCCAAACGCAAATCATTTATAAACAAGCTAAATAACAGTGGGCCTAGATGACTGCCTTGGGGGACACCTGACGTAACTCGAACAGTTTTAGATATCGAGGAACGAAAAGACACCTTTTGGGTTCTGCCAATAAGATACGACTTTAACCAAGCCAATAGTTTCGGGGAAAAACCCATGATGTTAAGTTTCATGAGAAGCATAGAATGATCAACCGTATCGAAAGCCTTCCTAAAGTCAGTATAAATAACATCAGTTTGACACTTTTTACGAAAGCCATGGTGTACAAGGGTAGTCAATTCTAAAAGGTTGGTAAGCGACGAACGACCTTTCATGAAGCCATGCTGACAAGGAGAAATAGTGGATCTGGATAGGTGTTGAAGGGTAGACGTAATAATTTTCTCAAACAGCTTAGGTATTGCCGAAAGTTTAGCAATGCCCCGGTAGTTAGAAATATCCGATTTGCTACCCTTTTTAAAAAGCGGAATAATAAAAGACTCCTTCCAAATATCAGGAAAGCTACAAGTCTCACTCGAAATAAAGAATAACCGAAATAAAGGCTTAGATAGGGAAATCGAACACATTTTAAGGATGCAACTAGGTATATTATCAGGCCCGGGTACGAAGGAAGACGTCATAGATGACAAGCTAGAGATAATACAGTCTTCAGTAATACTAGGAAAAAACATACAATTTAAATGTGGAATTGAGAACGGATAAGATGTGTTATCCGAAGCAGTAGTAGAATAAGTCGACTGAAAGAATTTAGCAAACAGATCTGCAATATCTGAATCATTATTAGCAGTCTGGTCATTAAGTCTGAAGGTGGAAGGTAGTAAATTAGAACGTCTTTGGAATTAACAAAGTTGTAAAACCTTTTGGGGTTCTTATAAAATTCAACCTTACAGTGAACGATATAATTATTGTAGCATTGTGTATTTAAAATTTATGCACAATTTATATCACAGCACTCAAATAGAAATGACCAATCAAAAGAGAAAATGAGGCTGTTAAGAAGATTGAAATTTGTTTTACGAAAACATCTACGACGAGAATTTGAGATGTTATTAAATGAATTATTACGGAATTGTAAGAAATAGTAACTTCAATGGTAGGGTGATAAGGATCTTCAGGCTTCACTAGGGGCTGTGTTTGTGATACAGCACTAACAGTGGGATCCGAGACAAAAACAAGATCGAGCATTCTTTTAGAAGAGCTAAGAAAAGAATTCAACTGATATAGCCGACATTTAAGTAGGCTATCAAGAAAAACATGTTGGATAGATTATCATCAACAAGCCAAGAAACATTGGGCAAGTTAAAATCACCTAAAACTAAAAGAAAATCACGATCTTTAAGACGACTAAAAATAGATCGCAAAGCATCTGCATGGTGCATGTAGATCATCATATCAGAAGCTGGAGGAATGTATGAACAAGAGATATATAAGCTAAAATTAGAACATGTAACTTCGACGCAAATAAACTCAACACCTAAGGGGAGATCAATCGGCACAACACTTGAGCACAGATTCGAGTTGACTGCAATGAGTACTCCACCGCCACGACGACCAAAACGATCAAGCCTATAAGAAATAAAGTTATTAGAAAGAATTTCATTATTCAAAACAGAGGAGTTAAGCCAAGTTTCAGAAAAATCTAATATGTATGTTACTGGAATCTATTTTGATATTTTTTTTTAGATAATCATTATCTAATTCACCCATTGCCTTCTGAATATTCTCATTTTGTACTGGCTTTGGGATATATACTTTTTTTTCCCCAATTTTCACTTTACCTCCAATGTGAGGTTCTGCCGGGGGCCATAAATTTATTTCTTGAGTTTTCCTGTTGTATTTCTTTGGAATTGTGTTGTTTTTATTTTGAAATTCACCTTTCCTCCTCCAACGTTGTTCAAAACCTGTGACATCTATTGTTGTTGCCAATACAGATTTATTCTGATTTGATTTGGTGCATCTCGAGACGATCCAACCAAATTGAGTATTTTGGCCTAGCAGCCCATCAATCTTTGTAATTCCCCTTTTCAAGATTTGGCTATATACGTTTATTCCCATTATTATATCAACCCTACCGTGTTTATTAAAGGTAGGATCAGCTAGCACGTAAGTTTGCCATTTTGACATATCCACGTTTGCTATTTTTAATGGAAGAGCTTTCATTAACTTTGGCAACACAATTGCCTCAACCTTTAAATCTCCTTTCCAAGGATTTCGCGTCTTTACATCTATTTTTACCTTATATTTTGATTTATTAGATTTTATTGAGGACACGCCACTTATTTCTGTATACTGTTTAATTTTAGGTAGTTTTAATATTTGAGCGGCCTCTTCAGACAAAATGGTGCTCTGTGAACCACAATCAATAAGGGCTCTTAGAGTCTTATATCCTCCATTTACATTTTTTACTTGTATTAAAGCTGTGGCCAACAGTGTTGGTTGTGCGGTTACACACAAGTATTTACTCTCTCCTGTTCTTCTTCAAAATGGAGTAAGGTATGGTGTTCCTTACTTCACAATGAACAGACCATTTCATTAGTGCACACCTTATTGCTTGAATGGTTCAAGCATCTTATGCAAAGCTGCACTTTTTTGGCTGTCTCATACCGTTCAATAGGTGTCAAACCTTTAAACTTATAGCACTTATACGCTTTATGTCCGGCAATTTTGTAGGGGTTTTTCTCTTCCTTTCTCATGGCACTTAGCGAGCAATATCTTTGCTCCAAGTATTCCTTGACATCAGATAGCAATTGTATCTGCTTTGTTTTTCTAATCTGACTCTCATACAATTGTAGAGCCTCTCTGTCAAATTTCCGAAGTATGAATTGAGCGAATATGACGTCAACTTCATCGGACAAATTTGCTTTAATTTTAATTAAGTGTATTGATTCATTTATTATGTCAATCACTCCTTTTACACTTTTTGCGGATTCATTGTTGATCATCGGTAAATCAACGATCCGACTTAATTGTTCTGAAAATACCCTCCGATTATTTTAATATCGCTTGTTTAACAATTCCCAAGCGGCACTATAATTGTCATCTGAACCTGACAATAGATGGGCTACCATGCTCTGTGCTTCGTTCTTGAACGCGGATTTTAAATAATTGAATTTAAGAATAGGACTTAGATCCTCTCTTTTTTCAATCAGTTCCGCGAATAATTCTACAAACAGGTCCCACTCTCTAGGTTCCCCAGAAAATGTGGGTACCTGTATTTTCGGCAACACCGGTAGTTCGCCTCTTACGGTAACATTCTCAGCTTTCAAATTTTTCTGATCGTTTATTTCCTCTTATAGTGCTGACAAGGAATTCTGAACGTAGAACTCTAGTTCTTCTATGATTTCTTTAAACGTTTCATTACATATAAGTTCATCTGTATAAGCTTGGCACATCTGTACCTTCTTGAACAAGAATTTTATTTTTTTAATATACATTTCGCCTGTTCTATTGTCTATCATACGTAAATCTTTGCTCACCATGTCCAAATATTGCTGGAGCTGACGGACCTTTCCTTGAAATTTTTCCTGTCTAACATTAGCGTTTTCATTACTGGAGGTCGCATTCCCGCGCGACTCTTCTTTGCTATCCTCAAACCTTTCTGACCTATCTGCTTCTGTTTCAACTAACACCGACTTACTAGTGCCTGGATTTTCTGGCTCTCCTGCAGCTATTTGGCAACTATCTTTAAAACCTCTTCATGTACTTTATCTCTGTAGTACTGATGATCGAAAATCCCCTGCTGAAGCAATTTATTATAATTAGGCATCCATCTGCTACTAATCTCTTTTACTTCCTCGATCACCTTGCTAGTAATGTTTCTGGGATCTAGTGCTTCCAGGCAGTTGCCTCAACCTGGTATGCAACTCTACCTACTTCTCTAACAATTTTGCAGTCTTATTAGTGAACATTTTATCTTGTGCGAAATTAAGGATATTTTTTTTTTTTTTTTGCTGTTTTATATATTTTTTGTTTACGTAGGCTCAGCTTGAGCTTGATTTGGTTTTTAATCGTTGATTTCGTTCCGCTCTTCTGCTGCGGAAGCGAGTTTGTGTTGCCTACTTTTAGGCGGTTTTTTTCTTCTCTTAATACAAACAGAAATGACCACCTTTAATGTACGTTCCGGTGTGTAGATTTAGTGATTCTCCCTCTGATAACCCCAAATTGGCTTAGTGCTGATTTTTCTGCAGATGACAATCATTTAACTAAAAGCATTGACGACATCGGGATCCACTCATTCGAGACCACGAACGATGACCTCAACGAATAAAGGAAAAAAATAATTATGACTGTATGGGCTAATAAATTTTAAATAACAAACCTAGTGAGCAAATGCATCCACACGGAACTATTTTAATTTCTTTTAAATATTATCTAATTTTCGTACTTTTTATACCATACACCCATAGGGTGAAGTGGTATATTTAAGTCGCCAAAATATATGCAACAGGCAGAAGGAAGCTTTTCCGACCCTATAAAGTATATATATTCTTGACCAGAATCAACAGACGATTCGATCTAAACATGTCCGTCTGTATGAACACGTAGATCTCGGAGATTTTTAAAGCTAGAGCCGGCAAATTTGGTATGCATACTCGTGTAGTATGTAAATATATAGAGTTAATTAGAATTTTGGTCATGCCACCTTACTCCTCCAGAATTTACATAGGACGGTTTTTCTTAAATAGTATAACAGAGACATCAAATTTGGTTTATATACTCGTTTAGTTAGTGCGCAGAAACTAATTGTTCAAACTGATATTCTCGAAAACTAACAAAGATAAAGTTACCAAATTTAATATGTAGATTTGTTTAGTATGCGCGCTGAATTTATATATTTTAATATTTTGCCACGCCCACTTCTGCCTCCATATTTTACAAAAAATCGATTGCCAGCTGCAATATTTTGACTTGGAATCAAATTCGGAAGACCAATTAATCTTATCTATTTCTACCAAACTACCAAATTTATTGAAATCGGACGAGAAGCATGCAAAATATGCGTATGAACGTATTTTACGACGCGGTTTATAAGGGCAGAATTGACCGTTGGCTAGTGGCGGCGCTAGAGTGCTGGTGTGTTTGTAGAGTGAGCGAGATAGTATATGTAAAAACAATTTAACAGACATACATTTGGTTTTCGAAATTTGAAATATTTGTGTCACCTGGCGCATGGTATACCCAAGTCGGCGAGTCGACTTACTTACTTCATTGTACTATACACTCATAGTCATGTATGTACAGCTGTGTTCACGAAAATAGCAGTGCCCTTGAACTTTGACTTTAAAGTTGATAAATCATATTAAAAAGACCACAAATGAACCAAATTTTTTTAAATTCATAATCTAAATTTAATCATAATAAAATGACTACCATTTTGGACTAAACAATAAGTCCCACATACACAAAAAATAAGCGAAATAGTAAAATAAGGGCATTTTGAGCTGTTCATAAAAATAGCAGTGACATCTAAGAATTAAAATCTGTCGATTTCAAATTATTTGAAACTTCAAATTCAGGTGACCATTGGTTCTGAGGACTTAATACTACTGAGCTGGCATTACGTCGATTCCTTCGAATTGAAAACAACCTTTTCGAGTTTGTTCCTATGTTTTGGGTCGTTGTACTGGAGAAATGTCCATTTTATGGTCACATTCCATATGATATAGGAGAGCTTAACCTTCTTTATGATATCCACACAGATATATCTATTCATATTCCCATGAATCTTTTATGAGAAACAAGTCGTTTATGTGAGAAACAAGCCCAAATCATATCATATTGCTAAACCGTTTTAGCGGGTCCTTTGATTGCTATTCCTTATATTCTGAGCGACTTACATACTGTTAAGACCCTGCCCCACCAAACAAGACTACTTTGCAGACGTTTGGCCCAAGAATATTACGCTACTTTGCAATATGAAGATTCAAATGGAGTTTTGTGAAAATACAAGCGTACTTTACAGGTTTCTAAGTTAAGAGTGGGACTTTCCTTCGACTTCGCGATATTAACTCTTGTTCTAGCAGTCCACACCGACAAGTGACACCCCTTACCGACATGTTTAGATCACGTTTAACTAAATTGGAAGATCAAAACTGATTGAATCTGCAGTATATAGCTGCTTTTGCACGTTTTACGTCACGTTTTTAGGTTTTTTTTTTTGTACTCTAGAGACCGTAGAGTGCGTAGAGACCGTCTTTGCAGAGCTTCCAACTAAAATGTTGATTTTTGTTTTAAGTTTTACCTTGTTTTTTAAGATTTAGGATCCACTCCGTCTTCTCGGTAGAGTATTGCGATCCTCCTTCCGACCTTCCGTTAGTTAGTGCAAATGATATTACACCATAATAATCTAAATAAATAATTTTTTTCGCAACTAAACGAAACACTATTTTAGTGAACTGTTAAATTTGTGGGGATAAGCACAAAAATGTGAAAAACGACCCAAAAATTTGCAAAATTAACGGTTTCGGTTTTCCTATACCTATTCTACCAGTTTACAAAACCAGCTGTACAAGCTGCTGGAACCATTCTACAGCCGCCATTTTGAGTCCTGTAGCCGTTATTCTTTGCATAACAGTTATACAAGCTGCTTGAATCAGTCTACAGCCGTCATTTTAAATATTATAGCCGCCATCCTTTATATAACAGCTATACAAACTGCTGGAACCATTCTACAGCCGCCATTTTGAATGTTATAGCCGCCATTCCTCATATAACAGATATACACAGCTGTAAGTCGGCGTGTCGAATTATTTCCGAAGTGCTGTTGCCGAAATTTACAGTGTATGTCAGACGGCCGCGCTGAGCTAGGCCCTAGTCCGGAGATTGGGCCGTTGCGACCACTGTATTAAAAATTAAGAGTGTTATAGAATAAATATTAAAACATTTATCTTTAGCGAATTTTTTTTATTTATTCTGATTTTACTTTTCTGATACCTTTTTTTTCGTTTCATTTTTTAAACTACGGATACACGTTTAATGGAGAGACAATGAATTTTTGATTTCTATTAATTTTTTGTGTGTAAACTATACGAGATAAAATCTTATTGTGGTAATATATTATTTATACTATATACTGATCGTTAAAGAAAAGCGTATAACATTGTGTCGAGAGACCCACTGCTCCAAGTAATTGATATTTTTAACATCGCACAACAAATTTAACAACATCTATCTGAAAGTAATATTCGTATTTTGAAAAATATTCTTAAGAAATCGACGTACCAATGTTTTGAAATGTGTATTTGAAGATTTTCTGATTTTTATACCCTTGGAGAGGGTATAATTAAATTGGTCAGATGTGTGTAAAGCAGAGTCGATATATAGGATTAAAAATTGGTGAAGCAGTAGGTGTATCTTTATCCAATTTACTAATGAGATCATATCTCAAAATTTTGATAAGATCGGATAAATGGAACACAAGTTACAGTCAATATAAATAGACTCTGCTCTAACGCCTCTAGGTCTTTCCTCGAATCAGCATAAACACACACACAGACCCAACGCTATATAAACTGTATAAACTATGCGTGACGATCGCGGAATGCATGTAACAGGGAGAACAACAAAAAGAAGGGGAAATAATATTTGGAAGATTGTCTGTGCATTGACGAATTGAGGTTAAAAGGGTTTGGAACATGTAAAAATTAGATGGACAAGGACTGCAAGGGTATATAAACTTCGGCACAGACGAAGTTAGCTTTTTTGATATTTTTGCTTAGAGTAAGAATGGTACGTTTTTTTAGCGCAGAGATCTCATAAAGTATATATATTCTTAATTGGCATTAACTTTGGCGATTTCATCTCTTCACTGCACTACGTTCTCTACTTTGGATATAGTCATTGAGGATCCAAGGATTTCGGATGAAAGACTAGCCAAGCCACCTTCTTATTTGCATTTCTTACACTTATTCCATTTATTTTTTTAATACTAAAATATAAATAAACAGATTTTTTTACGACTGTTGTTTTCAGATGACAATTACATAAGTTAATAGAAAAAAATACTGTAGTATTTTTCACATTGTTATGGTCAATTCCCCCTTAATGCTATTAAAATTAGATTTTCAGGACAAATTGGTTTAGAGAAAGAAGGAATGCTGTAACTACAAGTAATTTTTTATCTTTAATATATTTAAAATAATATATATTAATATATTTAAAATAATTAAACAGAACAGTTACATTTTTATATGCCGAATAATATTAGCGAACCAATTAACGAATCGTTTTGAGTTCATATTATCAACAAATTACATATATACATACATACATATATATAAATTTGTCAAGATGTGTATTCACGAATACCATTAACACATATGTAAGTATACACCCATTTAAAAATTTGTATAGTGGTAAGTCGTAATAAAGGTTTAGGGAAGCATTTATAATAGTTTTATAAAAATAATATAAAAAGGTCATTCATTAAATTTTTTGAAATTATTACTCCATGTAGTAACATGGCACGACAAGACCAGAATAAGTGTTAAGAATAACTTTTTTATACATATTAATTTGGGGGGGGTTAGGTTTTACATTTTTTTCTCCTTTTTTCTAATCTTCAGCATTTGAAAAATGTTGTGTGAAAATTTGAAATAAATCCGAAAAAAAACAGACAAAGAAATATCTCTTGAATTGACTGGCCTTCAGTGAAGCTGTTCGAGTGTAAAAAAGTCGATATTTTCCAAGTTCGTGAGCACTCTAGCGGGAAAACCACTTGACCGATCGATTCCAAATTTTTCACAACATTTTACAAAAACACGTAAATAGGCTGGTATTGACGAAGCTTTTTTTTAATATACTTTTTTTTTTTAGAAAAACGAAATTTTTACTTTTAACGCGTGCCAAAAATAGAAAAAAAAATGTTTCAAAAAAATGCTTCATCATTACCATTTGTTTGGATGATCCTGTAACCCAGCATCGTGCTCACCGCAAGCCCGAGCCTCAGCAGATGCGCTGCCACGGATCGAAATATATATATATGTATAAATATATGGAGTTCAAAATTTTTCCAATGATACTTCAAATTCATGTATATACAACAAATAGTGTTTCATTACTCATATCTACACAACATTTTTTTACAAATGTGCTATTTTTGGGGCTTTAAAACCTTTCCACCCTCCCTTTAAAAAAATTACATATAAAGCGTTTTTAGGATGCACACACATTACAAAAAATGTTTTTAGTAAATAAGGGATATAAAACACCGATGAATTTTAATATTTTATTGATTTCATTTATATATATATTTTTAAAGTGCCTGTTCAGGTAGTCGTTCCGTAAACTTCATTGTTTCTTCAAAAATTAATTGCTTCAACGCATCCCGAGATATATCATCATTTTCCATGTTGATTCGGAATGGCACTTCCGCGACAGGCTGAAAAAATTGTTGAAATTGTTATTAGGCCATTCAGCTACATATCTATAATGATATTAATACTCTACCTCATCACCAGGGTCATAATACTGCTCTAAATAAGGGTGTGCTAGTGCGTCTTCAACTGGAATTCGTTTATGCGGGTTGAATGTAAGCATTTTTCCAAGCAAATCTAAGGCCAAAGGATCAGCGTTTGGAAAAAGTCTTGCCCAAGGTACATTAGGTTTAAAGGGCAAGGACTCCAAATAATTACGTGCCTAAAAGAATAAAAACTAAAGTTATTCGACTAATACATGAATGTATAGAGGCAGATATATTTATTTTGTATCTGAATAGAAATTAATTGAAGTCATGATCACACGACTCATCGATTGAGCAGTACAATACTTTTACGATTTGTATATTTCTATTTAAAAAAAAAAAACTTGGTAGGTTGGTAGAAATTTCTAAGACTAACTAGTACACCAAATTTAATTTCGATAGTCACAAAATTTTAAATTTAAATAATCACAATCTACGCACATACAGTTGCGAACTTAAATATCAAAGAAGCCAACTTCGGCTATGCCTAATGTTATATACCCTTGCAGTCCTTGGCAATAATATTTTTACATTTTTAAATTCAAATGCAACTCAATTCATCAATACACAAACAAAACATTCAAATTATTTCTCTTTTTACTACAATTTTTTCTTCTTCTTCCATCATTCCCTAAGCAAAGCACAACACGCATACACATACAGTTCGTGTAGCGCGTTGTCTGTGCGTGTGTATGCATGTGCTCTGTTTGATTTGATGATGTAGTAGGCAGCAAGCAGCGCCGCCGGCAGCGCTTAAGCCGATTTGTATTTATATGATGTAGTAGTCCGATCCCAATGATTTTCATACTTTAAATTTCAGTCCTCTAACGATCTGGTAACCCAGGTTAAGGGACGTAACTAGTTTGGTGTGGCAGGAATGGTGTTAGTTGTTGTTGGTAGGCGTATCAGTTGCCGATTTTTCTTCTTTACAGTATAAGTATTCCTTAACTATTATAAGCTTTGTCCAAAAATCTTCTCGTCATATAATGTCGAAGATATTGGCAGAAACACTAATTTTAAAGGACGAAATGTCCCGAGAATACGAAAATTTATACTTTTCTACCGAAATATTCGAGACGTTAACTTTCTTCCGAATATAGGATAGGATAACATCATCAGATGTGACAGCAGGGTCTAGCCTAGAAACAAATATATATTTCTTTGGTGGTATGCCAAAGAGAGGCCGCGATCCTGAAGCTTCAGCCGCAGTACCAACGATGGACAAGTCACCCACTGCAGCAGTCAATTTGTTCACGGGTCCCTCGATACTTTTAGCACTATCGGCAATTTCCATTGGAATGGGTAATTGCCCGGACACATCGGACACTACAACTGCCATAGTTTTTAAGAGATCATTCCGAAGTGATACCGGTAATTCCTTACTAATCGCATTCACAACCGGGCTCTTAAACGATATCAATTGCTGTACATTGGGAGTGAACGGTGCCTGAGACCGGTTGGGGACGATAAGAGACGCTAAGCTATATGAAAAAGGACTTGAACATTCCGACTAGCGTCCAAATAGTTCGCAAATACGTTCGGCGGATCAAGTGTCATGTTATGGGGCTGTTTTTATCATTTTAATGTCGGTCTAATGTAGTGCCGTCAAGTCGAATATGGATCGGCATGTTTATGTAAATCCCTAGGAGACACTTATATGGGTCTTCAACAGGACATCGACCCAAAGCACACGAAAACCAAGCATTGGTTGTCAGAGAATTCTCTAAATATAATCGAGTCCGGCACGGTCATTTATTTTAATAATTGTAACAGTAGGCTTATGATAACTGAAGTACGATAGGATAGATTCCATTTTTCTAAGATTCCATTTTGTTCAAGTATTTCGGAAAAACTGCATCAATAGAGGTTGAATAGGGATTTCCGAAAAGAAAGAAAATAACCCAATCTTCATTCGTTGAATTCAAAATATGAACTGATTTTATTTGAAAAACTCTTAAACTCTAAGAAGCAAAAATTGTTCTTAAAACTACTTATTCTAATGCCCCACGTTTTCGGGGGTTGAAATTTGTTTATATTTCATGCTCAGCGCTGGTTACTTGATTCCGCGCCGCTGTTAAATCTCAAGTGTTTTCCACAGAGTGTGGATGCATGTTTTGTTTGGTATTAAGCAATAATTGTCATATGAATTTTATGATTTACTTTTGTTTTGTTTCGTTTTGTATATTTCATTGGTGCATCTGATTTGGTGAAGCCAGTTCAGATGAACACGATGTTTATTCTTAAACATTCTGCAAAGGGCCACCAAATGCGGCGTTTTGGACTTTATTTTTATAGTTAGTTATCTTATACAAATTATTATTAAAATATCATTAGTAAGATAATTATTGTTAAAGAAGCATGACCAGTTACATAGTCAATCTGATGTTCCTTTACGATTGTAACTGACTTCATATTCTTACCAATTCTGCCGTATGTATTACTGAGTTGGCTTCTACTGATTTTTATAATATTTGGCATATTACCTAATGATTTCTGTTTCGGGATATCTACCCACTCCTGATATGTATTACTGTGCTGACTTCTAGCATTTTTATAAGCTGGAGAATTTAAAAAATAACTATCTTTACTTTTTGAATTGTTCAAATTTGATCTTCGCTCCACCATTTTAAATATCGCTCATTGGTAAAACTTGAGTGGTTATTCTGTTTATTATTAAATTTTGTTCTTTTATAATTATTTTGCCATATCTGCCTTTTTGGTACTATAGTTTCGGACAATTTGTTACCGGATAGATAGATCAAAATAGATTGATATTTTTTTTTAGATAATCATTATCTAATTGACCCATTGCCTTCTGAATATTCTCATTTTGTACTGGCTTTGGGATATATACTTTTTCTTCCCCAATTTTCACTTTAACTCCAATGTGAGGTTCTGCCGGGGGCCATAAATTTATTTCTTGAGTTTTCCTGTTGTATTTCTTTGGAATTGTGTTGTTTTTATTTTAAAATTCACCTTTCCACTTCCAACGTTGTTCAAAACCTGTGACATCTATTGTTGTTGCCAATACAGATTTATTCTGATTTGATTTGGTGCATCCCGAGACGATCCAACCAAATTGAGTATTTTGGCCTAGCAGCCCATCAATCTTTGTAATTCCCCTTTTCAAGATTTGGCTATATACGTTTACTCCCATTATTATATCAACCCTACCGTGTTTATTAAAGGTAGGATCAGCTAGCACGTAAGTTTGCCATTTTGACATATCCACGTTTGCTATTTTTAATGGAAGAGCTTTCATTAACTTTGGCAACACAATTGCCTCAACCTTTAAATCTCCTTTCCAAGGATTTCGCGTCTTTACATCTATTTTTACCTTATATTTTGATTTATTAGATTTTATTGAGGACACGCCACTTATTTCTGTATATTGTTTAATTTTAGGTAGTTTTAATATTTGAGCGGCCTCTTCAGACAAAATGGTGCTCTGTGAACCACAATCAATAAGGGCTCTTAGAGTCTTATATCCTCCATTTACATTTTTTACTTGTATTAAAGCTGTGGCCAACAGTGTTGGTTGTGCGGTTACACACAAGTATTTACTCTCTCCTGTTCTTCTTCAAAATGGAGTAAGGTATGGTGTTCCTTACTTCACAATGAACAGACCATTTCATTAGTGCACACCTTATTGCTTGAATGGTTCAAGCATCTTATGCAAAGCTGCACTTTGGCTGTCTCATACCGTTCAATAGGTGTCAAACCTTTAAACTTATAGCACTTATACGCCTTATGTCCGGCAATTTTGTAGGGGGTTTTTCTCTTCCTTTCTCATGGCACTTGGCGAGCAATATCTTTGCTCCAAGTATTCCTTGACATCAGATAGCAATTGTATCTGCTTTGTTTTTCTAATCTGACTCTTATACAATTGTAGAGCCTCTCTGTCAAATTTCCGAAGTATGAATTGAGCGAATATGACGTCAACTTCATCGGACAAATTTGCTTTAATTTTAATTAAGTGTATTGATTCATTTATTATGTCAATCACTCCTTTTACACTTTTTGCGGATTCATTGTTGATCATCGGTAAATCAACGATCCGACTTAATTGTTCTGAAAATACCCTCCGATTATTTTAATATCGCTTGTTTAACAATTCCCAAGCGGCACTATAATTGTCATCTGAACCTGACAATAGATGGGCTACCATGCTCTTTGCTTCGCCCTTTAACGCGGATTTTAAATAATTGAATTTAAGAATAGGACTTAGATCCTCTCTTTTTTCAATCAGTTCCGCGAATAATTCTACAAACAGGTCCCACTCTCTAGGTTCCCCAGAAAATGTGGGTACCTGTATTTTCGGCAACACCGGTAGTTCGCCTCTTACGGTAACATTCTCAGCTTTCAAATTTTTCTGATCGTTTATTTCCTCTTATAGTGCTGACAAGGAATTCTGAACGTAGAACTCTAGTTCTTCTATGATTTCTTTAAACGTTTCATTACATATAAGTTCATCTGTATAAGCTTGGCACATCTGTACCTTCTTGAACAAGAATTTTATTTTTTTAATATACATTTCGCCTGTTCTATTGTCTATCATACGTAAATCTTTGCTCACCATGTCCAAATATTGCTGGAGCTGACGGACCTTTCCTTGAAATTTTTCCTGTCTAACATTAGCGTTTTCATTACTGGAGGTCGCATTCCCGCGCGACTCTTCTTTGCTATCCTCAAACCTTTCTGACCTATCTGCTTCTGTTTCAACTAACACCGACTACTAGTGCCTGGTTTTTCTGGCTCTCCTGCAGCTATTTGGCAACTATCTTTAAAACCTCTTCATGTATTTTATCTCTGTAGTACTGATGATCGAAAAACCCCTGCTGGACAATTTCTCATGGTTAGGCATCCATCTGCTACTAATCACTTTTACTTCCTCAATCACCTTGCTAGTATTGTTTCTGGGATCTAGTGCTGCCTTAACCTGGTATGCAACTCTACCTGCTTCTGTAACAATTTTGCAGTTTTATTAGTGAACATTTTATCTTGTGCGAACATTAGGATATCGATATAATTATATAATGATAATAATAAAATATGTAGGTTGGTGTATGTACTTAAAACTATTTTAATGTATCTTATCTGATGATCCTCTTATTGACACCTTTTGCCACTGTTGTCCGCCAAGTAGAGTTTGCCAAGTAGGTTTTGTTGATAGTCTGCTGCTGCTTGTCTGCCAATGGGTAGGATTTGCCGTTTCTTTATATTCGCCCCGCGAACTAATTTGTTGCTCTGCTGCTTCTTGTTGCCTACTTGCAACTATATTTGTGTATACATATACAAGTTAGCACACCCATCCTCACACGAGGCTTCGTTCTCCTCCTCTCATATAACAAGTACAACTGGGGCACCATTTACCCTACAAACGGGACCATGCCCCGCACCTCGGCCACCCACAAAGAGATCCGATTAACGCATTCTACAAGAAACGCCTAGGCGAGTATCGGGTCAAGTACCCTCCCTCGGTGTAGGTACCACAACAGGCCACACACACACTCATGCAATCTAAGTACATTGCAACCCTCATCATTTCTCACTTCCTCTAAAATACTTAGCCAAGTAAGCAACCTATATCTGTCAATTACTGATATAAACATGTGACCCACACATGACCCATCTCGGATCGCAACAGACACTTAACTTCCCTTTTCAAGCATAAGCACTTTTGTATTATTTTGTAAGCCATTCTTTGAATACTGCCGCTATGCAGAATTCACCGGAAAGCTGACCCACTCTAGGGACAAGCACGTGGCCGCAACCGACGACTTGACGCCTCTGCCAGCGCCCACATAGCATCCCGGAGTATATTTAAAGGACCACGCTCCATAGAGCGGGCAGTCTTAATCCTTACATTGTACAAGTGACATCGAACTAATATTGAATAGTGAATAAAACCAATTTATAACGTTTAATTGAGTGTTTGTGTCATTATTCTCAACAAAGATCCGGAGTATCCAAGCCTTAATCGTCATTACAAGGAAGGACATGGTAAAATAATACCATTTAAGGCCATGGGAACTCGTAGCTTATGCGATCCTCTTCCGACCAACACGAAAATTTTAGCGTTAGTTGATGCAAATTATTATTTGTATAAGTAAGTGTAGTTAATTAGATTATTATTGTGGTAATATTATACAACATAAAAAAATTTAAAAATTTGTCAGAACCATAATAATTTAATTAATTACACTTCCTACTGACAATTTTTTAAATTTTTCAAATAATAATCGATCCTCAGATACACTCGAGTGTGGGCAGGAGGATTTGCTTTATAAGTTTATGTAGATATCTGAGGCTGGCGAAAAGTAATTGTGTGGTAAAAAATGAGGTTTTACCAAATAGTCTTTTCTAGGAGGAAGGGAATTATGATTCCCTACATACCGATGTATGTGGGCCTTTTCAGCAACGTTCATATTTCTTCACATTCATAGACGGCATGTCGAGACGAATATTTACTTATTGTCTAAAATCAAAGGATGAAGTATTCGAGAAATTCATAGAATTTAAAGAGATGGCTGAAAGACAGACTGGCCAAAAATTGAAGGCAAAAGGAAGTGACAACGGCCGAGAATTCATTAATAGGCGTTTTGATGGGTACATAAAGGATCATTGTGCGTCAGTTGCCCGTTCAATATAGCCCTCAACAGAATAGAGTGGCTGAACGAGCAACCCGGACGCTAGTCGAGATGGCTAGATGTTTGCTAGCCCAGGATTTCTCTGGGCAGAGGCAATAATGACAGCGTGTTACATTCGAAACATATCATCAACAGCAGCTTTAATTGGACTGGAAGGAAACCCAATATGCAGGGTAGACGCATTTTTGGATCAATAGTAGTCACATTAGATAAGACACGACGAAGCAAGTTTTAGGCCCAGGGCAGAGAATATCGGCTTCTATGAGCTGACATCAAAAGCATACAGGTTGTATGACAAAGAAAACCGAGAGGTCGTTGAGAAACGGGATGTAATGTTCAAGAATCCGAAAGATATGATTTCTATTTTTGAATCCACAGGTCCAGCACAAACAGACACAGGTTTGGATATGCGGTTGGACGAATCAAGTAAAGATGATCTGGAAAGTGAGGAATTTGTTAGCGCTGACGAATCCGATAATGAGCGTTTGGGGCAGAGCGATGATGAAGCTGGCCGAGCAGACGAACAAGAACTGGAAGAAGAGATAGACACTGGTAGATTTATCCAAGGGCAAACATGAGCCTACATCAAACGGAATGGCGATGGAAGCGTGGAGCGATGTAAGTCCCGGCTGGTGACCAAAGGGTGCTCACAGACATACGGCGTCGATTATATTGCCTGAACGTTGACGCGTACAATGCGAAGTACGTTCAAGTGGCCCATACGATACCAGGACATAGAGCGCTGTCCACCTCCCGCCCGACCGACCGTGGGGCGCAGCCGTATATCGGGCGGCAGGGATCGCGTGGACAAATACAAACAAAATGCACAAACAATTACAAATATGATTAACTACAGCTAATTACAAGCTAAATGTGCTAAAATAGAGGTTTTCACAAGAGAAAAAGAGGCTTCTGATCTGATTACAAGATACAGAAGATTGTAATCAAAACAAAACAGGACTCGAAAAGGTTCATGCAAAGAATAGTTAGAACTACAGTGTTGTAAGGATAGAGGAATAAAATTTCTAGTAGGTCTACGGGCTACTGATAGGTTTAACTGGTTCAATAACTCTGTGCAACATCAAAAATTTTTTTCAAAGTTAGCTCGTTTTTTTTTATAGCAAGTTGAAATTTTTCATTTTGGGGGCATTTTTTAGTTTGTCATATGAGCTAAATATGACTTATATATCGATTTCTTCTTCATGTATACGACCTAATTCATCCTTGTTAATGGTTAAATAAATTCATTTTATGAATGTTATCTAACCCAAAATGACTTTTACAGCTACAGTTCTAGAAAAAATTACAACTAAGCCCTTTTTATACCATAATCATAGGGTGAAATGGTATATTAAAGTCGCCAAAATATATGTAACAGGCAGAAGGAAGCTTTTCCGACCCCATAAAGTATATATATTCTTGATCAGTATCAACAGCCGAGTCGATCTAGCCATGTCCGTCTGTCCGTCCGTCCGTCCGTATGAACACCTAGATCTCGGAGACTATAAAAGCTAGAGCCACCAAATTTGGTATGTAGGCTCATGTAGTATGTAGAGTGATCAAGTTTATTTCAAATTTTTGCCACGCCCCTTTCCGCCCCCGAAATTAAAAAAAACGTTTATCTCAAAAACTATTGCAGCTAGAGACACCATATTTAGTATGTATATTTCTTTAGTAAATGCGCTCATTTTGTATGTATAAAGATTTTGCCACGCCCCTTTCCGCCCCCGCAATTCAAAAAAAAACGTTTATCTCAAAAACTATTGCAGCTAGAGACAGCGTATTTGGTGTGTATATTTTCTTAGTAAATGCGCACATTTTGTATATCCATACCAAAAATCATTTAACACAAAGAGCTCAACTTGTAACACTTTGTTGCAAGTATAAACAATCAAATATGTACGCAATAAAACATAAGTCTCCACTTGAGTATGTTTATGTGTATACATTAATATATTCACATAAACATACTCACATCAATATACAGCTAAACATGTTCATATATGTATGTACATACATATATTCATATGAGTCCGGCACGGTCATTTATTTTAATAATTGTAACAGTAGGCTTATGATAACTGAAGTACGATAGGATAGATTCCATTTTTCTAAGATTCCATTTTGTTCAAGTATTTCGGAAAAACTGCATCAATAGAGGTTGAATAGGGATTTCCGAAAAGAAAGAAAATAACCCAATCTTCATTCGTTGAATTCAAAATATGAACTGATTTTATTTGAAAAACTCTTAAACTCTAAGAAGCAAAAATTGTTCTTAAAACTACTTATTCTAATGCACCACGTTTTCGGGGGTTGAAATTTGTTTATATTTCATGCTCAGCGCTGGTTACTTGATTCCGCGCCGCTGTTAAATCTCAAGTGTTTTCCACAGAGTGTGGATGCATGCTTTGTTTGGTATTAAGCAATAATTGTCATATGAATTTTATGATTTACTTTTGTTTTGTTTCGTTTTGTATATTTCATTTGGTGAAGCCAGTTCAGATGAGCACGATGTTTATTCTTAAACATTCTGCAAAGGGCCACCAAATGCGGCGTTTTGGACTTTATTTTTATAGTTAGTTATCTTATACAAATTATTATTAAAATATCATTAGTAAGATAATTATTGTTAAAGAAGCATGACTAGTTACATAGTCAATCTGATGTTCCTTTACGATTGTAACTGACTTCATATTCTTACCAATTCTGCCATATGTATTACTGAGTTGGCTTCTACTGATTTTTATAATATTTGGCATATTACCTAATGATTTCTGTTTCGGGATATCTACCCACTCCTGATATGTATTACTGTGCTGACTTCTAGCATTTTTATAAGCTGGAGAATTTAAAAAATAACTATCTTTACTTTTTGAATTGTTCAAATTTGATCTTCGCTCCACCATTTTAAATATCGCTCATTGGTAAAACTTGAGTGGTTATTCTGTTTATTATTAAATTTTGTTCTTTTATAATTATTTTGCCATATCTGCCTTTTTGGTACTATAGTTTCGGACAATTTGTTACCGGATAGATAGATCAAAATAGATTGATATTTTTTTTTAGATAATCATTATCTAATTGACCCATTGCCTTCTGAATATTCTCATTTTGTACTGGCTTTGGGATATATACTTTTTCTTCCCCAATTTTCACTTTAACTCCAATGTGAGGTTCTGCCGGGGGCCATAAATTTATTTCTTGAGTTTTCCTGTTGTATTTCTTTGGAATTGTGTTGTTTTTATTTTAAAATTCACCTTTCCTCTTCCAACGTTGTTCAAAACCTGTGACATCTATTGTTGTTGCCAATACAGATTTATTCTGATTTGATTTGGTGCATCCCGAGACGATCCAACCAAATTGAGTATTTTGGCCTAGCAGCCCATCAATCTTTGTAATTCCCCTTTTCAAGATTTGGCTATATACGTTTACTCCCATTATTATATCAACCCTACCGTGTTTATTAAAGGTAGGATCAGCTAGCACGTAAGTTTGCCATTTTGACATATCCACGTTTGCTATTTTTAATGGAAGAGCTTTCATTAACTTTGGCAACACAATTGCCTCAACCTTTAAATCTCCTTTCCAAGGATTTCGCGTCTTTACATCTATTTTTACCTTATATTTTGATTTATTAGATTTTATTGAGGACACGCCACTTATTTCTGTATATTGTTTAATTTTAGGTAGTTTTAATATTTGAGCGGCCTCTTCAGACAAAATGGTGCTCTGTGAACCACAATCAATAAGGGCTCTTAGAGTCTTATATCCTCCATTTACATTTTTTACTTGTATTAAAGCTGTGGCCAACAGTGTTGGTTGTGCGGTTACACACAAGTATTTACTCTCTCCTGTTCTTCTTCAAAATGGAGTAAGGTATGGTGTTCCTTACTTCACAATGAACAGACCATTTCATTAGTGCACACCTTATTGCTTGAATGGTTCAAGCATCTTATGCAAAGCTGCACTTTTTTGGCTGTCTCATACCGTTCAATAGGTGTCAAACCTTTAAACTTATAGCACTTATACGCCTTATGTCCGGCAATTTTGTAGGGGGTTTTTCTCTTCCTTTCTCATGGCACTTGGCGAGCAATATCTTTGCTCCAAGTATTCCTTGACATCAGATAGCAATTGTATCTGCTTTGTTTTTCTAATCTGACTCTTATACAATTGTAGAGCCTCTCTGTCAAATTTCCGAAGTATGAATTGAGCGAATATGACGTCAACTTCATCGGACAAATTTGCTTTAATTTTAATTAAGTGTATTGATTCATTTATTATGTCAATCACTCCTTTTACACTTTTTGCGGATTCATTGTTGATCATCGGTAAATCAACGATCCGACTTAATTGTTCTGAAAATACCCTCCGATTATTTTAATATCGCTTGTTTAACAATTCCCAAGCGGCACTATAATTGTCATCTGAACCTGACAATAGATGGGCTACCATGCTCTTTGCTTCGCCCTTTAACGCGGATTTTAAATAATTGAATTTAAGAATAGGACTTAGATCCTCTCTTTTTTCAATCAGTTCCGCGAATAATTCTACAAACAGGTCCCACTCTCTAGGTTCCCCAGAAAATGTGGGTACCTGTATTTTCGGCAACACCGGTAGTTCGCCTCTTACGGTAACATTCTCAGCTTTCAAATTTTTCTGATCGTTTATTTCCTCTTATAGTGCTGACAAGGAATTCTGAACGTAGAACTCTAGTTCTTCTATGATTTCTTTAAACGTTTCATTACATATAAGTTCATCTGTATAAGCTTGGCACATCTGTACCTTCTTGAACAAGAATTTTATTTTTTTAATATACATTTCGCCTGTTCTATTGTCTATCATACGTAAATCTTTGCTCACCATGTCCAAATATTGCTGGAGCTGACGGACCTTTCCTTGAAATTTTTCCTGTCTAACATTAGCGTTTTCATTACTGGAGGTCGCATTCCCGCGCGACTCTTCTTTGCTATCCTCAAACCTTTCTGACCTATCTGCTTCTGTTTCAACTAACACCGACTACTAGTGCCTGGTTTTTCTGGCTCTCCTGCAGCTATTTGGCAACTATCTTTAAAACCTCTTCATGTATTTTATCTCTGTAGTACTGATGATCGAAAAACCCCTGCTGGACAATTTCTCATGGTTAGGCATCCATCTGCTACTAATCACTTTTACTTCCTCAATCACCTTGCTAGTATTGTTTCTGGGATCTAGTGCTGCCTTAACCTGGTATGCAACTCTACCTGCTTCTGTAACAATTTTGCAGTTTTATTAGTGAACATTTTATCTTGTGCGAACATTAGGATATCGATATAATTATATAATGATAATAATAAAATATGTAGGTTGGTGTATGTACTTAAAACTATTTTAATGTATCTTATCTGATGATCCTCTTATTGACACCTTTTGCCACTGTTGTCCGCCAAGTAGAGTTTGCCAAGTAGGTTTTGTTGATAGTCTGCTGCTGCTTGTCTGCCAATGGGTAGGATTTGCCGTTTCTTTATATTCGCCCCGCGAACTAATTTGTTGCTCTGCTGCTTCTTGTTGCCTACTTGCAACTATATTTGTGTATACATATACAAGTTAGCACACCCATCCTCACACGAGGCTTCGTTCTCCTCCTCTCATATAACAAGTACAACTGGGGCACCATTTACCCTACAAACGGGACCATGCCCCGCACCTCGGCCACCCACAAAGAGATCCGATTAACGCATTCTACAAGAAACGCCTAGGCGAGTATCGGGTCAAGTACCCTCCCTCGGTGTAGGTACCACAACAGGCCACACACACACTCATGCAATCTAAGTACATTGCAACCCTCATCATTTCTCACTTCCTCTAAAATACTTAGCCAAGTAAGCAACCTATATCTGTCAATTACTGATATAAACATGTGACCCACACATGACCCATCTCGGATCGCAACAGACACTTAACTTCCCTTTTCAAGCATAAGCACTTTTGTATTATTTTGTAAGCCATTCTTTGAATACTGCCGCTATGCAGAATTCACCGGAAAGCTGACCCACTCTAGGGACAAGCACGTGGCCGCAACCGACGACTTGACGCCTCTGCCAGCGCCCACATAGCATCCCGGAGTATATTTAAAGGACCACGCTCCATAGAGCGGGCAGTCTTAATCCTTACATTGTACAAGTGACATCGAACTAATATTGAATAGTGAATAAAACCAATTTATAACGTTTAATTGAGTGTTTGTGTCATTATTCTCAACAAAGATCCGGAGTATCCAAGCCTTAATCGTCATTACAAGGAAGGACATGGTAAAATAATACCATTTAAGGCCATGGGAACTCGTAGCTTATGCGATCCTCTTCCGACCAACACGAAAATTTTAGCGTTAGTTGATGCAAATTATTATTTGTATAAGTAAGTGTAGTTAATTAGATTATTATTGTGGTAATATTATACAACATAAAAAAATTTAAAAATTTGTCAGAACCATAATAATTTAATTAATTACACTTCCTACTGACAATTTTTTAAATTTTTCAAATAATAATCGATCCTCAGATACACTCGAGTGTGGGCAGGAGGATTTGCTTTATAAGTTTATGTAGATATCTGAGGCTGGCGAAAAGTAATTGTGTGGTAAAAAATGAGGTTTTACCAAATAGTCTTTTCTAGGAGGAAGGGAATTATGATTCCCTACATACCGATGTATGTGGGCCTTTTCAGCAACGTTCATATTTCTTCACATTCATAGACGGCATGTCGAGACGAATATTTACTTATTGTCTAAAATCAAAGGATGAAGTATTCGAGAAATTCATAGAATTTAAAGAGATGGCTGAAAGACAGACTGGCCAAAAATTGAAGGCAAAAGGAAGTGACAACGGCCGAGAATTCATTAATAGGCGTTTTGATGGGTACATAAAGGATCATTGTGCGTCAGTTGCCCGTTCAATATAGCCCTCAACAGAATAGAGTGGCTGAACGAGCAACCCGGACGCTAGTCGAGATGGCTAGATGTTTGCTAGCCCAGGATTTCTCTGGGCAGAGGCAATAATGACAGCGTGTTACATTCGAAACATATCATCAACAGCAGCTTTAATTGGACTGGAAGGAAACCCAATATGCAGGGTAGACGCATTTTTGGATCAATAGTAGTCACATTAGATAAGACACGACGAAGCAAGTTTTAGGCCCAGGGCAGAGAATATCGGCTTCTATGAGCTGACATCAAAAGCATACAGGTTGTATGACAAAGAAAACCGAGAGGTCGTTGAGAAACGGGATGTAATGTTCAAGAATCCGAAAGATATGATTTCTATTTTTGAATCCACAGGTCCAGCACAAACAGACACAGGTTTGGATATGCGGTTGGACGAATCAAGTAAAGATGATCTGGAAAGTGAGGAATTTGTTAGCGCTGACGAATCCGATAATGAGCGTTTGGGGCAGAGCGATGATGAAGCTGGCCGAGCAGACGAACAAGAACTGGAAGAAGAGATAGACACTGGTAGATTTATCCAAGGGCAAACATGAGCCTACATCAAACGGAATGGCGATGGAAGCGTGGAGCGATGTAAGTCCCGGCTGGTGACCAAAGGGTGCTCACAGACATACGGCGTCGATTATATTGCCTGAACGTTGACGCGTACAATGCGAAGTACGTTCAAGTGGCCCATACGATACCAGGACATAGAGCGCTGTCCACCTCCCGCCCGACCGACCGTGGGGCGCAGCCGTATATCGGGCGGCAGGGATCGCGTGGACAAATACAAACAAAATGCACAAACAATTACAAATATGATTAACTACAGCTAATTACAAGCTAAATGTGCTAAAATAGAGGTTTTCACAAGAGAAAAAGAGGCTTCTGATCTGATTACAAGATACAGAAGATTGTAATCAAAACAAAACAGGACTCGAAAAGGTTCATGCAAAGAATAGTTAGAACTACAGTGTTGTAAGGATAGAGGAATAAAATTTCTAGTAGGTCTACGGGCTACTGATAGGTTTAACTGGTTCAATAACTCTGTGCAACATCAAAAATTTTTTTCAAAGTTAGCTCGTTTTTTTTTATAGCAAGTTGAAATTTTTCATTTTGGGGGCATTTTTTAGTTTGTCATATGAGCTAAATATGACTTATATATCGATTTCTTCTTCATGTATACGACCTAATTCATCCTTGTTAATGGTTAAATAAATTCATTTTATGAATGTTATCTAACCCAAAATGACTTTTACAGCTACAGTTCTAGAAAAAATTACAACTAAGCCCTTTTTATACCATAATCATAGGGTGAAATGGTATATTAAAGTCGCCAAAATATATGTAACAGGCAGAAGGAAGCTTTTCCGACCCCATAAAGTATATATATTCTTGATCAGTATCAACAGCCGAGTCGATCTAGCCATGTCCGTCTGTCCGTCCGTCCGTCCGTATGAACACCTAGATCTCGGAGACTATAAAAGCTAGAGCCACCAAATTTGGTATGTAGGCTCATGTAGTATGTAGAGTGATCAAGTTTATTTCAAATTTTTGCCACGCCCCTTTCCGCCCCCGAAATTAAAAAAAAACGTTTATCTCAAAAACTATTGCAGCTAGAGACACCATATTTAGTATGTATATTTCTTTAGTAAATGCGCTCATTTTGTATGTATAAAGATTTTGCCACGCCCCTTTCCGCCCCCGCAATTCAAAAAAAAACGTTTATCTCAAAAACTATTGCAGCTAGAGACAGCGTATTTGGTGTGTATATTTTCTTAGTAAATGCGCACATTTTGTATATCCATACCAAAAATCATTTAACACAAAGAGCTCAACTTGTAACACTTTGTTGCAAGTATAAACAATCAAATATGTACGCAATAAAACATAAGTCTCCACTTGAGTATGTTTATGTGTATACATTAATATATTCACATAAACATACTCACATCAATATACAGCTAAACATGTTCATATATGTATGTACATACATATATTCATATGAGTCCGGCACGGTCATTTATTTTAATAATTGTAACAGTAGGCTTATGATAACTGAAGTACGATAGGATAGATTCCATTTTTCTAAGATTCCATTTTGTTCAAGTATTTCGGAAAAACTGCATCAATAGAGGTTGAATAGGGATTTCCGAAAAGAAAGAAAATAACCCAATCTTCATTCGTTGAATTCAAAATATGAACTGATTTTATTTGAAAAACTCTTAAACTCTAAGAAGCAAAAATTGTTCTTAAAACTACTTATTCTAATGCACCACGTTTTCGGGGGTTGAAATTTGTTTATATTTCATGCTCAGCGCTGGTTACTTGATTCCGCGCCGCTGTTAAATCTCAAGTGTTTTCCACAGAGTGTGGATGCATGCTTTGTTTGGTATTAAGCAATAATTGTCATATGAATTTTATGATTTACTTTTGTTTTGTTTCGTTTTGTATATTTCATTTGGTGAAGCCAGTTCAGATGAGCACGATGTTTATTCTTAAACATTCTGCAAAGGGCCACCAAATGCGGCGTTTTGGACTTTATTTTTATAGTTAGTTATCTTATACAAATTATTATTAAAATATCATTAGTAAGATAATTATTGTTAAAGAAGCATGACTAGTTACATAGTCAATCTGATGTTCCTTTACGATTGTAACTGACTTCATATTCTTACCAATTCTGCCATATGTATTACTGAGTTGGCTTCTACTGATTTTTATAATATTTGGCATATTACCTAATGATTTCTGTTTCGGGATATCTACCCACTCCTGATATGTATTACTGTGCTGACTTCTAGCATTTTTATAAGCTGGAGAATTTAAAAAATAACTATCTTTACTTTTTGAATTGTTCAAATTTGATCTTCGCTCCACCATTTTAAATATCGCTCATTGGTAAAACTTGAGTGGTTATTCTGTTTATTATTAAATTTTGTTCTTTTATAATTATTTTGCCATATCTGCCTTTTTGGTACTATAGTTTCGGACAATTTGTTACCGGATAGATAGATCAAAATAGATTGATATTTTTTTTAGATAATCATTATCTAATTGACCCATTGCCTTCTGAATATTCTCATTTTGTACTGGCTTTGGGATATATACTTTTTCTTCCCCAATTTTCACTTTAACTCCAATGTGAGGTTCTGCCGGGGGCCATAAATTTATTTCTTGAGTTTTCCTGTTGTATTTCTTTGGAATTGTGTTGTTTTTATTTTAAAATTCACCTTTCCTCTTCCAACGTTGTTCAAAACCTGTGACATCTATTGTTGTTGCCAATACAGATTTATTCTGATTTGATTTGGTGCATCCCGAGACGATCCAACCAAATTGAGTATTTTGGCCTAGCAGCCCATCAATCTTTGTAATTCCCCTTTTCAAGATTTGGCTATATACGTTTACTCCCATTATTATATCAACCCTACCGTGTTTATTAAAGGTAGGATCAGCTAGCACGTAAGTTTGCCATTTTGACATATCCACGTTTGCTATTTTTAATGGAAGAGCTTTCATTAACTTTGGCAACACAATTGCCTCAACCTTTAAATCTCCTTTCCAAGGATTTCGCGTCTTTACATCTATTTTTACCTTATATTTTGATTTATTAGATTTTATTGAGGACACGCCACTTATTTCTGTATATTGTTTAATTTTAGGTAGTTTTAATATTTGAGCGGCCTCTTCAGACAAAATGGTGCTCTGTGAACCACAATCAATAAGGGCTCTTAGAGTCTTATATCCTCCATTTACATTTTTTACTTGTATTAAAGCTGTGGCCAACAGTGTTGGTTGTGCGGTTACACACAAGTATTTACTCTCTCCTGTTCTTCTTCAAAATGGAGTAAGGTATGGTGTTCCTTACTTCACAATGAACAGACCATTTCATTAGTGCACACCTTATTGCTTGAATGGTTCAAGCATCTTATGCAAAGCTGCACTTTTTTGGCTGTCTCATACCGTTCAATAGGTGTCAAACCTTTAAACTTATAGCACTTATACGCCTTATGTCCGGCAATTTTGTAGGGGGTTTTTCTCTTCCTTTCTCATGGCACTTGGCGAGCAATATCTTTGCTCCAAGTATTCCTTGACATCAGATAGCAATTGTATCTGCTTTGTTTTTCTAATCTGACTCTTATACAATTGTAGAGCCTCTCTGTCAAATTTCCGAAGTATGAATTGAGCGAATATGACGTCAACTTCATCGGACAAATTTGCTTTAATTTTAATTAAGTGTATTGATTCATTTATTATGTCAATCACTCCTTTTACACTTTTTGCGGATTCATTGTTGATCATCGGTAAATCAACGATCCGACTTAATTGTTCTGAAAATACCCTCCGATTATTTTAATATCGCTTGTTTAACAATTCCCAAGCGGCACTATAATTGTCATCTGAACCTGACAATAGATGGGCTACCATGCTCTTTGCTTCGCCCTTTAACGCGGATTTTAAATAATTGAATTTAAGAATAGGACTTAGATCCTCTCTTTTTTCAATCAGTTCCGCGAATAATTCTACAAACAGGTCCCACTCTCTAGGTTCCCCAGAAAATGTGGGTACCTGTATTTTCGGCAACACCGGTAGTTCGCCTCTTACGGTAACATTCTCAGCTTTCAAATTTTTCTGATCGTTTATTTCCTCTTATAGTGCTGACAAGGAATTCTGAACGTAGAACTCTAGTTCTTCTATGATTTCTTTAAACGTTTCATTACATATAAGTTCATCTGTATAAGCTTGGCACATCTGTACCTTCTTGAACAAGAATTTTATTTTTTTAATATACATTTCGCCTGTTCTATTGTCTATCATACGTAAATCTTTGCTCACCATGTCCAAATATTGCTGGAGCTGACGGACCTTTCCTTGAAATTTTTCCTGTCTAACATTAGCGTTTTCATTACTGGAGGTCGCATTCCCGCGCGACTCTTCTTTGCTATCCTCAAACCTTTCTGACCTATCTGCTTCTGTTTCAACTAACACCGACTACTAGTGCCTGGTTTTTCTGGCTCTCCTGCAGCTATTTGGCAACTATCTTTAAAACCTCTTCATGTATTTTATCTCTGTAGTACTGATGATCGAAAAACCCCTGCTGGACAATTTCTCATGGTTAGGCATCCATCTGCTACTAATCACTTTTACTTCCTCAATCACCTTGCTAGTATTGTTTCTGGGATCTAGTGCTGCCTTAACCTGGTATGCAACTCTACCTGCTTCTGTAACAATTTTGCAGTTTTATTAGTGAACATTTTATCTTGTGCGAACATTAGGATATCGATATAATTATATAATGATAATAATAAAATATGTAGGTTGGTGTATGTACTTAAAACTATTTTAATGTATCTTATCTGATGATCCTCTTATTGACACCTTTTGCCACTGTTGTCCGCCAAGTAGAGTTTGCCAAGTAGGTTTTGTTGATAGTCTGCTGCTGCTTGTCTGCCAATGGGTAGGATTTGCCGTTTCTTTATATTCGCCCCGCGAACTAATTTGTTGCTCTGCTGCTTCTTGTTGCCTACTTGCAACTATATTTGTGTATACATATACAAGTTAGCACACCCATCCTCACACGAGGCTTCGTTCTCCTCCTCTCATATAACAAGTACAACTGGGGCACCATTTACCCTACAAACGGGACCATGCCCCGCACCTCGGCCACCCACAAAGAGATCCGATTAACGCATTCTACAAGAAACGCCTAGGCGAGTATCGGGTCAAGTACCCTCCCTCGGTGTAGGTACCACAACAGGCCACACACACACTCATGCAATCTAAGTACATTGCAACCCTCATCATTTCTCACTTCCTCTAAAATACTTAGCCAAGTAAGCAACCTATATCTGTCAATTACTGATATAAACATGTGACCCACACATGACCCATCTCGGATCGCAACAGACACTTAACTTCCCTTTTCAAGCATAAGCACTTTTGTATTATTTTGTAAGCCATTCTTTGAATACTGCCGCTATGCAGAATTCACCGGAAAGCTGACCCACTCTAGGGACAAGCACGTGGCCGCAACCGACGACTTGACGCCTCTGCCAGCGCCCACATAGCATCCCGGAGTATATTTAAAGGACCACGCTCCATAGAGCGGGCAGTCTTAATCCTTACATTGTACAAGTGACATCGAACTAATATTGAATAGTGAATAAAACCAATTTATAACGTTTAATTGAGTGTTTGTGTCATTATTCTCAACAAAGATCCGGAGTATCCAAGCCTTAATCGTCATTACAAGGAAGGACATGGTAAAATAATACCATTTAAGGCCATGGGAACTCGTAGCTTATGCGATCCTCTTCCGACCAACACGAAAATTTTAGCGTTAGTTGATGCAAATTATTATTTGTATAAGTAAGTGTAGTTAATTAGATTATTATTGTGGTAATATTATACAACATAAAAAAATTTAAAAATTTGTCAGAACCATAATAATTTAATTAATTACACTTCCTACTGACAATTTTTTAAATTTTTCAAATAATAATCGATCCTCAGATACACTCGAGTGTGGGCAGGAGGATTTGCTTTATAAGTTTATGTAGATATCTGAGGCTGGCGAAAAGTAATTGTGTGGTAAAAAATGAGGTTTTACCAAATAGTCTTTTCTAGGAGGAAGGGAATTATGATTCCCTACATACCGATGTATGTGGGCCTTTTCAGCAACGTTCATATTTCTTCACATTCATAGACGGCATGTCGAGACGAATATTTACTTATTGTCTAAAATCAAAGGATGAAGTATTCGAGAAATTCATAGAATTTAAAGAGATGGCTGAAAGACAGACTGGCCAAAAATTGAAGGCAAAAGGAAGTGACAACGGCCGAGAATTCATTAATAGGCGTTTTGATGGGTACATAAAGGATCATTGTGCGTCAGTTGCCCGTTCAATATAGCCCTCAACAGAATAGAGTGGCTGAACGAGCAACCCGGACGCTAGTCGAGATGGCTAGATGTTTGCTAGCCCAGGATTTCTCTGGGCAGAGGCAATAATGACAGCGTGTTACATTCGAAACATATCATCAACAGCAGCTTTAATTGGACTGGAAGGAAACCCAATATGCAGGGTAGACGCATTTTTGGATCAATAGTAGTCACATTAGATAAGACACGACGAAGCAAGTTTTAGGCCCAGGGCAGAGAATATCGGCTTCTATGAGCTGACATCAAAAGCATACAGGTTGTATGACAAAGAAAACCGAGAGGTCGTTGAGAAACGGGATGTAATGTTCAAGAATCCGAAAGATATGATTTCTATTTTTGAATCCACAGGTCCAGCACAAACAGACACAGGTTTGGATATGCGGTTGGACGAATCAAGTAAAGATGATCTGGAAAGTGAGGAATTTGTTAGCGCTGACGAATCCGATAATGAGCGTTTGGGGCAGAGCGATGATGAAGCTGGCCGAGCAGACGAACAAGAACTGGAAGAAGAGATAGACACTGGTAGATTTATCCAAGGGCAAACATGAGCCTACATCAAACGGAATGGCGATGGAAGCGTGGAGCGATGTAAGTCCCGGCTGGTGACCAAAGGGTGCTCACAGACATACGGCGTCGATTATATTGCCTGAACGTTGACGCGTACAATGCGAAGTACGTTCAAGTGGCCCATACGATACCAGGACATAGAGCGCTGTCCACCTCCCGCCCGACCGACCGTGGGGCGCAGCCGTATATCGGGCGGCAGGGATCGCGTGGACAAATACAAACAAAATGCACAAACAATTACAAATATGATTAACTACAGCTAATTACAAGCTAAATGTGCTAAAATAGAGGTTTTCACAAGAGAAAAAGAGGCTTCTGATCTGATTACAAGATACAGAAGATTGTAATCAAAACAAAACAGGACTCGAAAAGGTTCATGCAAAGAATAGTTAGAACTACAGTGTTGTAAGGATAGAGGAATAAAATTTCTAGTAGGTCTACGGGCTACTGATAGGTTTAACTGGTTCAATAACTCTGTGCAACATCAAAAATTTTTTTCAAAGTTAGCTCGTTTTTTTTTATAGCAAGTTGAAATTTTTCATTTTGGGGGCATTTTTTAGTTTGTCATATGAGCTAAATATGACTTATATATCGATTTCTTCTTCATGTATACGACCTAATTCATCCTTGTTAATGGTTAAATAAATTCATTTTATGAATGTTATCTAACCCAAAATGACTTTTACAGCTACAGTTCTAGAAAAAATTACAACTAAGCCCTTTTTATACCATAATCATAGGGTGAAATGGTATATTAAAGTCGCCAAAATATATGTAACAGGCAGAAGGAAGCTTTTCCGACCCCATAAAGTATATATATTCTTGATCAGTATCAACAGCCGAGTCGATCTAGCCATGTCCGTCTGTCCGTCCGTCCGTCCGTATGAACACCTAGATCTCGGAGACTATAAAAGCTAGAGCCACCAAATTTGGTATGTAGGCTCATGTAGTATGTAGAGTGATCAAGTTTATTTCAAATTTTTGCCACGCCCCTTTCCGCCCCCGAAATTAAAAAAAACGTTTATCTCAAAAACTATTGCAGCTAGAGACACCATATTTAGTATGTATATTTCTTTAGTAAATGCGCTCATTTTGTATGTATAAAGATTTTGCCACGCCCCTTTCCGCCCCCGCAATTCAAAAAAAAACGTTTATCTCAAAAACTATTGCAGCTAGAGACAGCGTATTTGGTGTGTATATTTTCTTAGTAAATGCGCACATTTTGTATATCCATACCAAAAATCATTTAACACAAAGAGCTCAACTTGTAACACTTTGTTGCAAGTATAAACAATCAAATATGTACGCAATAAAACATAAGTCTCCACTTGAGTATGTTTATGTGTATACATTAATATATTCACATAAACATACTCACATCAATATACAGCTAAACATGTTCATATATGTATGTACATACATATATTCATATGAGTCCGGCACGGTCATTTATTTTAATAATTGTAACAGTAGGCTTATGATAACTGAAGTACGATAGGATAGATTCCATTTTTCTAAGATTCCATTTTGTTCAAGTATTTCGGAAAAACTGCATCAATAGAGGTTGAATAGGGATTTCCGAAAAGAAAGAAAATAACCCAATCTTCATTCGTTGAATTCAAAATATGAACTGATTTTATTTGAAAAACTCTTAAACTCTAAGAAGCAAAAATTGTTCTTAAAACTACTTATTCTAATGCACCACGTTTTCGGGGGTTGAAATTTGTTTATATTTCATGCTCAGCGCTGGTTACTTGATTCCGCGCCGCTGTTAAATCTCAAGTGTTTTCCACAGAGTGTGGATGCATGCTTTGTTTGGTATTAAGCAATAATTGTCATATGAATTTTATGATTTACTTTTGTTTTGTTTCGTTTTGTATATTTCATTTGGTGAAGCCAGTTCAGATGAGCACGATGTTTATTCTTAAACATTCTGCAAAGGGCCACCAAATGCGGCGTTTTGGACTTTATTTTTATAGTTAGTTATCTTATACAAATTATTATTAAAATATCATTAGTAAGATAATTATTGTTAAAGAAGCATGACTAGTTACATAGTCAATCTGATGTTCCTTTACGATTGTAACTGACTTCATATTCTTACCAATTCTGCCATATGTATTACTGAGTTGGCTTCTACTGATTTTTATAATATTTGGCATATTACCTAATGATTTCTGTTTCGGGATATCTACCCACTCCTGATATGTATTACTGTGCTGACTTCTAGCATTTTTATAAGCTGGAGAATTTAAAAAATAACTATCTTTACTTTTTGAATTGTTCAAATTTGATCTTCGCTCCACCATTTTAAATATCGCTCATTGGTAAAACTTGAGTGGTTATTCTGTTTATTATTAAATTTTGTTCTTTTATAATTATTTTGCCATATCTGCCTTTTTGGTACTATAGTTTCGGACAATTTGTTACCGGATAGATAGATCAAAATAGATTGATATTTTTTTTAGATAATCATTATCTAATTGACCCATTGCCTTCTGAATATTCTCATTTTGTACTGGCTTTGGGATATATACTTTTTCTTCCCCAATTTTCACTTTAACTCCAATGTGAGGTTCTGCCGGGGGCCATAAATTTATTTCTTGAGTTTTCCTGTTGTATTTCTTTGGAATTGTGTTGTTTTTATTTTAAAATTCACCTTTCCTCTTCCAACGTTGTTCAAAACCTGTGACATCTATTGTTGTTGCCAATACAGATTTATTCTGATTTGATTTGGTGCATCCCGAGACGATCCAACCAAATTGAGTATTTTGGCCTAGCAGCCCATCAATCTTTGTAATTCCCCTTTTCAAGATTTGGCTATATACGTTTACTCCCATTATTATATCAACCCTACCGTGTTTATTAAAGGTAGGATCAGCTAGCACGTAAGTTTGCCATTTTGACATATCCACGTTTGCTATTTTTAATGGAAGAGCTTTCATTAACTTTGGCAACACAATTGCCTCAACCTTTAAATCTCCTTTCCAAGGATTTCGCGTCTTTACATCTATTTTTACCTTATATTTTGATTTATTAGATTTTATTGAGGACACGCCACTTATTTCTGTATATTGTTTAATTTTAGGTAGTTTTAATATTTGAGCGGCCTCTTCAGACAAAATGGTGCTCTGTGAACCACAATCAATAAGGGCTCTTAGAGTCTTATATCCTCCATTTACATTTTTTACTTGTATTAAAGCTGTGGCCAACAGTGTTGGTTGTGCGGTTACACACAAGTATTTACTCTCTCCTGTTCTTCTTCAAAATGGAGTAAGGTATGGTGTTCCTTACTTCACAATGAACAGACCATTTCATTAGTGCACACCTTATTGCTTGAATGGTTCAAGCATCTTATGCAAAGCTGCACTTTTTTGGCTGTCTCATACCGTTCAATAGGTGTCAAACCTTTAAACTTATAGCACTTATACGCCTTATGTCCGGCAATTTTGTAGGGGGTTTTTCTCTTCCTTTCTCATGGCACTTGGCGAGCAATATCTTTGCTCCAAGTATTCCTTGACATCAGATAGCAATTGTATCTGCTTTGTTTTTCTAATCTGACTCTTATACAATTGTAGAGCCTCTCTGTCAAATTTCCGAAGTATGAATTGAGCGAATATGACGTCAACTTCATCGGACAAATTTGCTTTAATTTTAATTAAGTGTATTGATTCATTTATTATGTCAATCACTCCTTTTACACTTTTTGCGGATTCATTGTTGATCATCGGTAAATCAACGATCCGACTTAATTGTTCTGAAAATACCCTCCGATTATTTTAATATCGCTTGTTTAACAATTCCCAAGCGGCACTATAATTGTCATCTGAACCTGACAATAGATGGGCTACCATGCTCTTTGCTTCGCCCTTTAACGCGGATTTTAAATAATTGAATTTAAGAATAGGACTTAGATCCTCTCTTTTTTCAATCAGTTCCGCGAATAATTCTACAAACAGGTCCCACTCTCTAGGTTCCCCAGAAAATGTGGGTACCTGTATTTTCGGCAACACCGGTAGTTCGCCTCTTACGGTAACATTCTCAGCTTTCAAATTTTTCTGATCGTTTATTTCCTCTTATAGTGCTGACAAGGAATTCTGAACGTAGAACTCTAGTTCTTCTATGATTTCTTTAAACGTTTCATTACATATAAGTTCATCTGTATAAGCTTGGCACATCTGTACCTTCTTGAACAAGAATTTTATTTTTTTAATATACATTTCGCCTGTTCTATTGTCTATCATACGTAAATCTTTGCTCACCATGTCCAAATATTGCTGGAGCTGACGGACCTTTCCTTGAAATTTTTCCTGTCTAACATTAGCGTTTTCATTACTGGAGGTCGCATTCCCGCGCGACTCTTCTTTGCTATCCTCAAACCTTTCTGACCTATCTGCTTCTGTTTCAACTAACACCGACTACTAGTGCCTGGTTTTTCTGGCTCTCCTGCAGCTATTTGGCAACTATCTTTAAAACCTCTTCATGTATTTTATCTCTGTAGTACTGATGATCGAAAAACCCCTGCTGGACAATTTCTCATGGTTAGGCATCCATCTGCTACTAATCACTTTTACTTCCTCAATCACCTTGCTAGTATTGTTTCTGGGATCTAGTGCTGCCTTAACCTGGTATGCAACTCTACCTGCTTCTGTAACAATTTTGCAGTTTTATTAGTGAACATTTTATCTTGTGCGAACATTAGGATATCGATATAATTATATAATGATAATAATAAAATATGTAGGTTGGTGTATGTACTTAAAACTATTTTAATGTATCTTATCTGATGATCCTCTTATTGACACCTTTTGCCACTGTTGTCCGCCAAGTAGAGTTTGCCAAGTAGGTTTTGTTGATAGTCTGCTGCTGCTTGTCTGCCAATGGGTAGGATTTGCCGTTTCTTTATATTCGCCCCGCGAACTAATTTGTTGCTCTGCTGCTTCTTGTTGCCTACTTGCAACTATATTTGTGTATACATATACAAGTTAGCACACCCATCCTCACACGAGGCTTCGTTCTCCTCCTCTCATATAACAAGTACAACTGGGGCACCATTTACCCTACAAACGGGACCATGCCCCGCACCTCGGCCACCCACAAAGAGATCCGATTAACGCATTCTACAAGAAACGCCTAGGCGAGTATCGGGTCAAGTACCCTCCCTCGGTGTAGGTACCACAACAGGCCACACACACACTCATGCAATCTAAGTACATTGCAACCCTCATCATTTCTCACTTCCTCTAAAATACTTAGCCAAGTAAGCAACCTATATCTGTCAATTACTGATATAAACATGTGACCCACACATGACCCATCTCGGATCGCAACAGACACTTAACTTCCCTTTTCAAGCATAAGCACTTTTGTATTATTTTGTAAGCCATTCTTTGAATACTGCCGCTATGCAGAATTCACCGGAAAGCTGACCCACTCTAGGGACAAGCACGTGGCCGCAACCGACGACTTGACGCCTCTGCCAGCGCCCACATAGCATCCCGGAGTATATTTAAAGGACCACGCTCCATAGAGCGGGCAGTCTTAATCCTTACATTGTACAAGTGACATCGAACTAATATTGAATAGTGAATAAAACCAATTTATAACGTTTAATTGAGTGTTTGTGTCATTATTCTCAACAAAGATCCGGAGTATCCAAGCCTTAATCGTCATTACAAGGAAGGACATGGTAAAATAATACCATTTAAGGCCATGGGAACTCGTAGCTTATGCGATCCTCTTCCGACCAACACGAAAATTTTAGCGTTAGTTGATGCAAATTATTATTTGTATAAGTAAGTGTAGTTAATTAGATTATTATTGTGGTAATATTATACAACATAAAAAAATTTAAAAATTTGTCAGAACCATAATAATTTAATTAATTACACTTCCTACTGACAATTTTTTAAATTTTTCAAATAATAATCGATCCTCAGATACACTCGAGTGTGGGCAGGAGGATTTGCTTTATAAGTTTATGTAGATATCTGAGGCTGGCGAAAAGTAATTGTGTGGTAAAAAATGAGGTTTTACCAAATAGTCTTTTCTAGGAGGAAGGGAATTATGATTCCCTACATACCGATGTATGTGGGCCTTTTCAGCAACGTTCATATTTCTTCACATTCATAGACGGCATGTCGAGACGAATATTTACTTATTGTCTAAAATCAAAGGATGAAGTATTCGAGAAATTCATAGAATTTAAAGAGATGGCTGAAAGACAGACTGGCCAAAAATTGAAGGCAAAAGGAAGTGACAACGGCCGAGAATTCATTAATAGGCGTTTTGATGGGTACATAAAGGATCATTGTGCGTCAGTTGCCCGTTCAATATAGCCCTCAACAGAATAGAGTGGCTGAACGAGCAACCCGGACGCTAGTCGAGATGGCTAGATGTTTGCTAGCCCAGGATTTCTCTGGGCAGAGGCAATAATGACAGCGTGTTACATTCGAAACATATCATCAACAGCAGCTTTAATTGGACTGGAAGGAAACCCAATATGCAGGGTAGACGCATTTTTGGATCAATAGTAGTCACATTAGATAAGACACGACGAAGCAAGTTTTAGGCCCAGGGCAGAGAATATCGGCTTCTATGAGCTGACATCAAAAGCATACAGGTTGTATGACAAAGAAAACCGAGAGGTCGTTGAGAAACGGGATGTAATGTTCAAGAATCCGAAAGATATGATTTCTATTTTTGAATCCACAGGTCCAGCACAAACAGACACAGGTTTGGATATGCGGTTGGACGAATCAAGTAAAGATGATCTGGAAAGTGAGGAATTTGTTAGCGCTGACGAATCCGATAATGAGCGTTTGGGGCAGAGCGATGATGAAGCTGGCCGAGCAGACGAACAAGAACTGGAAGAAGAGATAGACACTGGTAGATTTATCCAAGGGCAAACATGAGCCTACATCAAACGGAATGGCGATGGAAGCGTGGAGCGATGTAAGTCCCGGCTGGTGACCAAAGGGTGCTCACAGACATACGGCGTCGATTATATTGCCTGAACGTTGACGCGTACAATGCGAAGTACGTTCAAGTGGCCCATACGATACCAGGACATAGAGCGCTGTCCACCTCCCGCCCGACCGACCGTGGGGCGCAGCCGTATATCGGGCGGCAGGGATCGCGTGGACAAATACAAACAAAATGCACAAACAATTACAAATATGATTAACTACAGCTAATTACAAGCTAAATGTGCTAAAATAGAGGTTTTCACAAGAGAAAAAGAGGCTTCTGATCTGATTACAAGATACAGAAGATTGTAATCAAAACAAAACAGGACTCGAAAAGGTTCATGCAAAGAATAGTTAGAACTACAGTGTTGTAAGGATAGAGGAATAAAATTTCTAGTAGGTCTACGGGCTACTGATAGGTTTAACTGGTTCAATAACTCTGTGCAACATCAAAAATTTTTTTCAAAGTTAGCTCGTTTTTTTTTATAGCAAGTTGAAATTTTTCATTTTGGGGGCATTTTTTAGTTTGTCATATGAGCTAAATATGACTTATATATCGATTTCTTCTTCATGTATACGACCTAATTCATCCTTGTTAATGGTTAAATAAATTCATTTTATGAATGTTATCTAACCCAAAATGACTTTTACAGCTACAGTTCTAGAAAAAATTACAACTAAGCCCTTTTTATACCATAATCATAGGGTGAAATGGTATATTAAAGTCGCCAAAATATATGTAACAGGCAGAAGGAAGCTTTTCCGACCCCATAAAGTATATATATTCTTGATCAGTATCAACAGCCGAGTCGATCTAGCCATGTCCGTCTGTCCGTCCGTCCGTCCGTATGAACACCTAGATCTCGGAGACTATAAAAGCTAGAGCCACCAAATTTGGTATGTAGGCTCATGTAGTATGTAGAGTGATCAAGTTTATTTCAAATTTTTGCCACGCCCCTTTCCGCCCCCGAAATTAAAAAAAACGTTTATCTCAAAAACTATTGCAGCTAGAGACACCATATTTAGTATGTATATTTCTTTAGTAAATGCGCTCATTTTGTATGTATAAAGATTTTGCCACACCCCTTTCCGCCCCCGCAATTCAAAAAAAAACGTTTATCTCAAAAACTATTGCAGCTAGAGACAGCGTATTTGGTGTGTATATTTTCTTAGTAAATGCGCACATTTTGTATATCCATACCAAAAATCATTTAACACAAAGAGCTCAACTTGTAACACTTTGTTGCAAGTATAAACAATCAAATATGTACGCAATAAAACATAAGTCTCCACTTGAGTATGTTTATGTGTATACATTAATATATTCACATAAACATACTCACATCAATATACAGCTAAACATGTTCATATATGTATGTACATACATATATTCATATGAGCAGCAATGCACAGGCGTAACATGAGCTAGGTAACTATTTGAAAGTAGCTATCCAGTGTAGACATTTCTCATTTTCGTGCCCTTTTTTTATATATATTTTTTTTTCACACACACACATACAGTGTTGGAAGAAATAATAGAAACGGCATAGAATTTACTTACTTTTGTGTCTGTCTTTGGCAAAACTCTAATTTTTTGTAAACTGAATGGATTATTATCAAAACGCTAAGCCAAGGAATCAAAAAAATTATGTTTTGTATATTCTAAAGTAAATTCAATATAAAAACTAAGGCATTTATTATGAGTCCCTTGGAAGATAAAATAGAAACGATAATTTTTAAAGTAAAAAATAAGAAGTTGTTGTTCAAGAAACATAGCAATTTTTGGTTTCAAGAAATATTTGAATTAATATGAAGTCATTCCACCCTTATTTTTCAAGACTTCGCGGCAACGACATCCCACGGAATCAAATAACTTGGTACAAATAGTTGATTTTATAGAATACCATTTAACCTCGATCTTTTCCCTATATTCTTGCTTATTTTCTGGTTTATATCCAGCAGTTCCATTCTTTAATATTCCCCAAAGGTGTTCTATTAAGTTTAAGTCCGGGGACTGGGATGGTGGCTTTAAAACATTAACTTCATTTTCCTTGAACGAGCTGGCAAACAGCTGGGACGAATGTTTGGGATCGTTTTCCTGCTAATATTATCACTTTAAATGCAATTCTTCTTCGGCATAAGGAAGCATAGTATTGTTAAGGACATTTACTTTGTTGATGGCGCACATTTTATCCTTTATCCAAACTAACGGACCGACACTTGAAGAAGAAAAGCAGCCCCAAAACATAATTTTTTCACGTTTTTCACCAATGGTCTTTAAAGCGTGTTTTGGAACATAAGCAGTACTTTTTTGCTGTCTTACAAACACCCTGCCATCAGATCCAAACAAATTTATATTTGTTTCATCCGACCACAGCACGTTTTTCACATAGGCCCGAAGCACATGTTGGTTAGCAAAATCTGGTCTATCTTTTATATTGTTCTTGCTCAAGCACGGTTCTTTTCGAGCACTATATATCTTTAACCGCTTTAATTTCAATCTTTCCCGGATAGTTCTCCTGGTTATTGATGCATTTAACTTATTTTTGAGCTTTCCCGATGAAAGAAATGGGTTTTTATTCGCATCCAGCATGAAGATCTGTTCGAATTTTGACGTTGAGACGTGGGGGCGGCCACGATTTTCTTGCTTATATTCACAATGAATAACGCAAAGCCCTGTTACTCTTGGGCAATTCATTAATTTGGCGATCTTTCCAATTGGACGACCAGAGTTTCTTAGTTTTTTTATAATTTCCTTTTCATCCTCTAAGAAGTGAGTGCCACGTACCATACTGCATATAATGTTATTAAATTTAGTGGACTTTATAACCTTTAATGTAGAATATTAAATTAAAACCAAAAAATGGACATCTATGAGACTTAAAATGTTTTTGACTGAAAATATACGGAGCGTTTCTATTTTTTTTTCCAACCGAAAAACGGGTTTGTTTTACTATGAAGCATGTAGAAGAAAATGTTTCGCGAAAATAGGTGTCGAAATGTATGAAAATAATAGAAGTACTATCCCACATTCTTAAACACTGATTTTTAGGTCCGATAATTTGACCAACGTTGAAAAAAGAGACTTCAAAATCAAAAAAGGTTGCCGTTTCTATTATTTCTTCCAACACTGTACATACACAAAAAAAATTTTTTTTTTTCGTCCTTTGTCCTTAGGTCTATTTTTGACCTATTGTCACGGTCGCCATAAAAATAAATAAATAAATAATAAAACCAAAACCACGGATGAACAACGGTGAAGATATTCCCTTTGCGGAATCTGCTCCTGTCGAGCAAAGGGATGCACCGACGCTAGATGAAGCGTTAGAGCTGTATCCCAACGATGGACTGCGCCCACTCACAATAGCTGAGTACCGGGCCCGCAACACAAAACCAACAAGGCCAGAGAAGACCAAAAGGGGAGGCCAAGTACCGTAAGCTACTCCAGCAGAAAAGGCTGGAAGTAGACTTACTGGCCACTCTGAAGACGGAGGAAGACCGACAACGCTGCATAGAGCGTATTGACAAATTGAAAGCTGAACTTCGCCAAAGAGCGAAGAAACGCAATATTTTTACAATAAGCTTAATAGCAAGTTGAAGCATGGAAGTGAACTACTAACAATGTGGTTGGAGAATTTTTTTATTTTAATTAAAAAAAAAAAAAAAACAATAAATGACAAATACTTGAATTGTGTGCCAACCACATACTCTATAATTTTTCCACGTCTCTGGCTCACTGTGCGAAACACAGTTGAGATAATTTTTTTTTTTAAATCTTTTAAAGTTTTTCAAATTACATTAAAGAAGAAAATTTTTTTTATGTAACAATCGAATCCAAAAAGGAATTTTTTTTTCACTATCAAACAAATAGAAAACAGGTCTAAACGACCAAGAAAAAAAATATTTTTGCTAGAAAGATGGGTTCCCAAGAATCCAAAATAGACCACCCAACGGCTAATGTCGTTAACAGCGTTAAAATAGTAGATCACAAGGAAAATTTAGAGGAAATAGTAATATTAGTAGCCTTAAATCTGGCTTTGAAATTATAATAAAATAATTGCATAATAAAATAATTAAGAAAAAATATCAGAGTAGAGCAGATGGCTTAAATACAGTATAAAAATGGGTCGAGTAGAACTTAAATATTTAAACAAATACGTTCCATTCTTAGAAAGCGAAAAAACAGAATTCTACCCACATGGGTGCATAAACTATTCGAGCAACCCATAGAGACAATTGATCTCTCAGGGAATTAAAAAAAAAAAAAGAAAAATGTTCAAATTTTTCAACAAAATATGATTAATTGGGATGACATAATAGGAGAAGGCGCAAGAATTAAATAAATCTTGTAAGTGCCTCTCGCAGAACAGGGAAACATCCCAAAGTACAATAGAAAAACACTCGAAAATAATAATAGAGAGCCTAGAAAATATTAGAGCGGTATTCATAGCACACTATAGTAAGCTAACTTCGGGACGAAAAACAGCCGCAAATGCATTCTATAATGACTGCAAACAAAGGTTATGCCCTCCGTATTAAAAAGATATAATATCGAATATAAACAAACAGTTGATTTGGATATTTCAATATCACTGGAAGACAAAACCCATTTAACGGCTGAAGAAGAGACGGATCAAGAAGAACCGTCAGTGAGTTTAGAACAAACAAAAATAACTCTTAATAAACCAGCCATTTTGCCAAGAAACACAAAAAGACTCAAACAGTCGCTGATTTTTTAAAGATGGCCTCAAACCTTATCCCACAGTTTGATGGCAGAAGAGAAAATCTTCAGAGCTTCATGGACGCATTGAATTTGATAAACTCACTAAAAGGCGACCATGAGGAAACAGCAGTGTGTCTCATAAAAACAAAACTAAAAGGTCACACAAGAAATTTGATAACCTCCGAACAGACAATAGAAGAGATTATTAACAGTATTGCATCAAATGTAAAAACAGAATCAGTAGCGTCAATAACGGCAAAAATCAAAAACCTACCCCAGAGAAACAAAACAGCAAGTCAGTATGCCCAGGAAATTAAAAAGCTTACTGAATCTCTGGAAGGTGCCTTTATACACGATGGCACATCTGTCGAAATAGCTAAAAAGTATACACTTTCAGTCGCTACATAGGCAATAACAAAGAACTGCATAAACAATCAAGTACGTAACGTACTAAAAGCAGGTATTTTCCGTGACATGAACGAACTAACAACAAAGTTCGTAGACAGTAGTACAGCAGAAACAGGACAGGCAAACCCTGTCATGCACTACCGTCAATACAATAGAAATGGACAAAATAATTACCGAGGTAGAGGTAATTACCAAAATAACGGTTATAGGAATAATAATAACGGTGGATATCGTGGTAACTCACGGTACAACAACCAAAGAAGAAATAATTCCAACCGAAATAGGTCGAACCGAGGTAATTCCAACCGAGGGAGCTCAAACAACGGAAATAGTAATGTACGACTTACTCAAAGTAATTCGGAAAACCAATAGATACCTGCAGATATTCAGAAGAAACTGTAAGTGTATACACATTCAATCTTAGCCTAAGTATTTTCATTAAAATTAAAAACGAAAATACACACAACACATATACCTTCTTGTTAGATACAGGTGCAGACTTATCAATAATAAAAGAAAAAACAGATTCTTTTGAACATACAGACACTTCAAACATAATTGAAATATCAGGAATTGGCGAAGGTTCAATTACTTCCCAAGGTCTAACCCTTATAGAACTAAGACAAAATGAATTCATAATTCTACACAACTTCCATATAGTAGACGAAAGTTTTCCAATTCCATTTGATGGAATTTTAGGACTAGATTTCTTCAAAACATTTAATTGCCAATTAGACTTCAGTGAACCAAACGATTCACTAATATTAAGACCAAATAATTTAAAATTTGCAATAAATATCTCCATATTACACACTTATGACAGCAATACCACAATCCTCCCAGCGAGATCTGAAGTAATCCGACAAATAAATATTCCAAATGAAAACTCAAATATCGTCATCTTAAATCAAGAGGTCGAAAATGGAATATTTATTGGAAATTCGATCTCAAGCCCGACCAAAACATTTGTCCGAATTTTAAACACAACAAAAAGAGTAAGAATTTTAAATTTAAAAAGCATAAAATATGAATCATTAAAGAATTACGAAATTGTACAGACAACTGATGACCAAAGAAGTCAATTAATAATACAAAAACTAAAGCCAAACTTCCCACCTATGTTCAAAAACGTACTTGAAAAGCTCTGCACCGAGTATACAGATTTATTTGGTTTAGAAAACGAACCAATTACTACGAACAACTTTTATAAACAAGAACTCAGATTGAATGACAACCAGCCAGTATACACAAAAAATTACAGAATACCACACATGCATAAAGAAGAAATAACTAGACAAGTCGATAAACTCATTAAAGATAAAATAGTTAAACCATCAGTGTCCGAGTATAATAGTCCGTTACTACTGGTACCGAAAAAGGGTTTACCAGGATCAGAAAAGAAACGATGGCGATTAGTAATAGACTATCGTCAAATAAACAAAAAACTGTTGTCCGATAAATTCCCATTACCAAGAATAGACGATATTCTTGATCAACTAGGCAGAGCCAAATATTTTTCATGTCTAGATTTAATGTCCGGTTTTCACCAAATAGAACTAAAGGATAAATCGCGAAGCATTACATCATTTTCCACTAGAAATGGATGACAATTGCTTTCTCTGGATTAAATCCGTCATAAGCATTCCTTTACATGGATGACTTAATAGTCATCGGCTGTTCTGAGAAACACATGCTCAAAAACCTAAAGGATATTTTTGATATATGTATGCAGAAAACACAACCTAAAACTACATCCAGAGAAATGTTCATTCTTCATGTACGAAGTGACATTCTTGGGTCACAAGTGTACCGACAAAGGAATATTGCCAGATACACCAAGTATGACGTCATTGAAAAATACGCAGTACCAACAGACGCTGATAGTGCTAGAAGATTCGTAGCCTTTTGCAACTATTACAGACGTTTTATTAAAAACTTCGCAGAACAGGCACGTCCGATAACACAACTGTGTAAGAAAAACGTAGAATTTGTTTGGTCTGAAGAATGCCAAAAAGGATTTGAATATCTGAAAAAAGCCTTAATAGAACCCACACTGCTACAGTATCCAGATTTTAGCAAAGAATTTTGCATAATAACAGATGCTAGCAAATATGCATGTGGAGCAGCACTAACTCAAACTTATGGCGATAAGCAGTTGCCAGTAGCGTACGCATCCCGTTCGTTCACTAAAGGTGAAAGTAATAAAAGTACAACTGAGCAAGAACTAGCTGCGATACACTGGGCCATTACACACTTTCGCCCATATATATATGGCAGACATTTCAGAGTCAAAACAGACCACAGACCTCTAACGTATTTATTCTCTATGATAAATCCGAGTTCAAAATTAACAAGAATGAGACTTGATCTAGAGGAATATGAATTTACAGTAGAATATCTGAAGGGAAAAGATAATTTCGTTGCGGATGTATTATCCCGCATTACAATACAGGATCTAAAAAACATAAAAGCAAATGTCCTGAAAGGCACGTACCTAATGATGCTTCTAAGCCCAAAATATATGAAGTACTCTGCAATGATGAAGTACGAAAAGTAGTGACCTTGCGTATAACACACGATTTATGTTTCCTCAGCATCTGTACACCAATGGAAATCTACACTTAGGTCAGTTTTTTCAAAGGCTTGAAAAACAAGCCGGTATAATCGAAATCAAACAACTCAAGTTAGCACCGAATGAAAAGATCTTTGAAACATTTTCAATAGAGTCTTTTAAAGAAATGGGCAATAAAATATTGAAAACATTAAGAGTAGCGCTACTCCAACCGGTGACCATTATAGAAAAAGATAAAGATAAAGAAGCAATATTGTCTACATACCATGATGATCCGATACAGGGTGGCCATACAGGCATTACAAAAACTTTGGCCAAAGTAAAAAGATATTATTATTGGAAAAACATGACACGTCATGTAAAAGACTACATTAATAAATGTGAAAAATGCCTAAAGTCAAAAACGACAAAGCACATAAAAACACCCTTAGTTATTACAGAAACCCCCATACATGCTTTTGATAGGGTAATAGTGGACACCATTGGTAAATGGTAACGAATATGCAGTCACTCTAATATGTGACTTGACGAAATACTTAGTAGCAATACCAGTTCCCAATAAAAGCGCTACAACAATCTCTAAAGCTATTTTTGAATCTTTCATTCTGAAGTATGAAGACGTTCATTACGGACATGACTTGTGCAAATATTTAAATATCAAAGAAGCTAACTTCGGCAATGCCGAAGTTTATATACCCTTGCAGTCCTTGGCAATAATTTTTTTACATTTTGAAATTTCTTTCATTGCAATTCAATTCATCAATACACAAACAAAACATTCAAATTATTTCTCTTTTTACTACAAATTTTTCTTCCATCATTCCGTAAGCAAAGCACAACACGCATACACATACCTACATACGTGTAGCGCTACGTCTGTGTGTGCGTATGCATGTGCTCTATTTGACTTGCTGATGACGTAGAACCGATTTGTATTGACTGTAACTTGTGTTCTATTTATCCGATCAAACTCAAATTTTTGGATCTGAGATTTTATATCAAATTCTATTATATTGGTAAATTTCATGGGGATACTCCAATTTTTGCAAAAATTTTTGTTCTAGAGCTATATGATATAGTAGTCCGATCCTGACAATTTTCATACTCTATTATCTCCCGGCTAAAAGTAGCCCAAATATGTTTTTTCATTCCAATAGCTCTTAAGATGCCAGCGTGAAGTTGATTTGCACAGACGGACGGACGGACGGACAGACGGACATGGCTATATCGACTCAGCTTCTCATGCTGATCAAGAATATATATACTTTATGGGGTCGGAAACGTCTCCTTCTGTGCGTTACAAACATCTGACCAATTTTATAATATCCTCTGCAAGGGTATAAAAATAGACAACATTACGTCTACTGCACACCACCACCAGACCTTGGGTACTGTTGAAAGAAGTCATAGTACATTCAGTGAGTACATTCGATCATATATATCAGTAGATAAAACTGATTGGGACATATGGTTACAATATTTTGTGTATTGTTTTAACACAACCCCGTCAGTAACACACAAATACTGTCCATATGAACTTGTATTTGGTAAACAAAATAATCTACCAACGCATTTTAATAGCATAAATAGAATAGAACCATTATATAACGTAGATGATTATGCTAAAGAAGTTAAGTTTATATTAGAACTAGCATACAGTAAAGCTAGAATAATGTTAGAGAAACGTAAGGAAAACCAGAAAAATTTTTATGACAATAAGTCAGCAGATTTAAAAATAGAAATAGGAGATAAGGTTTTCTTCAAAAACGAAGCTGGTCATAAGCTTGACTCAGCCTATATAGGACCAGTCGAAGTTGTAGAAATATCTAAAAACAACAACATAAAAATTAGGAATAATAAAAATAAGATACAAACAGTACATAAGGATAGGTTAAAAATTGGCAAAAATAATTATAAAAAAAAAAAAAAAAAAAAAAAAAAAAAGAAAAATATAATTTTTTATGGATTCAACTACTTCATTTTATTAAAAATACATAAAAAAGAAAAAAATTCTTTTTGGAGAAAGAAAATTTGTCTGGCCAGACACAAATAAAACAATTTTCCTAACAAACATACAGTGTTGGAAGAAATAATAGAAACGGCATAGAATTTACTTACTTTTGTGTCTGTCTTTGGCAAAACTCTAATTTTTTGTAAACTGAATGGATTATTATCAAAACGCTAAACCAAGGAATCAAAAAAATTATGTTTTGTATATTCTAAAGTAAATTCAATATAAAAACTAAGGCATTTATTATGAGTCCCTTGGAAGATAAAATAGAAACGATAATTTTTAAAGTAAAAAATAGGAAGTTGTTGTTCAAGAAACATAGCAATTTTTGGTTTTAACAAATATTTGAATTAATATGAAGTCATTCCACCCTTATTTTTCAAGACTTCGCGGCAACGACATCCCACGGAATCAAATAACTTGGCGCAAATAGCTGATTTTATAGAATACCATTTAACCTCGATATTTTCCCTATATTCTTGCTTATTTTCTGGTTTATATCCAGCAGTTCCATTCTTTAATATTCCCCAAAGGTGTTCTATTAAGTTTAACTCCGGGGACTGGAATGGTGGCTTTAAAACATTAGTTTCATTTTCCTTGAACGAGCTGGCAAACAGCTGGGACGAGGGTTTGGGATCGTTTTTCTGCTAATATTATCACTTTAAATGCAATTCTTCTTCGGCATAAGGAAGCATAGTATTGTTAAGGACATTTACTTTGTTGATGGCGCACATTTTATCCTTTATCCAAACTAACGGACCGACACTTGAAGAAGAAAAGCAGCCCCAAAACATAATTTTTTCACGTTTTTCACCAATGGTCTTTAAAGCGTGTTTTGGATCATAAGCAGTACTTTTTTGCTGTCTTACAAACACCCTGCCATCAGATCCAAACAAATTTACATTTGTTTCATCCGACCACAGCACGTTTTTCACATAGGCCCGAAGCACATGTTGGTTAGCAAAATCTGGTCTATCTTTTATATTGTTCTTGCTCAAGCACGGTTCTTTTCGAGCACTATATATCTTTAACCGCTTTAATTTCAATCTTTCCCGGATAGTTCTCCTGGTTATTGATGCATTTAACTTATTTTCGAGCTTTGCCGATGAAAGAAATGGGTTTTTATTCGCATCCAGCATGAAGATCTGTTCGAATTTTGACGTTGAGACGTGGGGGCGGCCACGATTTTCTTGCTTATATTCACAATGAATAGCGCAAAGCCCTGTTACTCTTGGGCAATTCATTAATTTGGCGATCTTTCCAATTGGACGACCAGAGTTTCTTAGTTTTTTTATAATTTCCCTTTCATCCTCTAAGAAGTGAGTGCCACGTACCATACTGCATATAATGTTATTAAATTTAGTGGACTTTAAAACCTTTAATGTAGAATATTAAATTAAAACCGAAAAATTCACATCTATGAGACTTAAAATGTTTTTGACTGAAAATATACGGAGCGTTTCTATTTTTTTTTCCAACCGAAAAACGGGTTTGTTTTACTATGAAGCATGTAGAAGAAAAAGTTTCGCGAAAATAGGTGTCGAAATGTATGAAAATAATAGAAGTACTATCCCACATTCTTAAACACTGATTTTTAGGTCCGATAATTTGACCAACGTTGAAAAAAGAGACTTCAAAATCAAAAAAGGTTGCCGTTTCTATTATTTCTTCCAACACTGTACATACATTACTATTAATCAATCATTTATTATCATTATTAGTAATTAACAAATAACTCCATAATATTACGTTATTTTCTAAAAAGGGGAGGTGTAGTATATCCATACCAAAAATCATTTAACACAAAGAGCTCAACTTGTAACACTTTGTTGCAAGTATAAACAATCAAATATGTACGCAATAAAACATAAGACTCCACTTGAGTATGTTTATGTGTATACATTAATATATTCACATAAACATACTCACATCAATATACAGCTAAACATGTTCATATATGTATGTACATACATATGCACATACATATATTCATATGAGCAGCAATGCACAGGCGTAACATGAGCTAGGGCCAAGCCAGCGTGTGAACGCTGACCATGCACTTTGATGCAAGTGCCCCAAATAATATGTATGTATGTACTGACACTTTCTCTCTCTTTTGTAGCTGTCGCTTAAGTGGCAGCATAAGAATATCTAAGTAACAATAGGTTAAGTCAAAGATTATTGTTGGAATAAAGATCAATCTGAATATTACCACCAAACGGAACTGACGCGTTTATTTTTCCCAAACTATAAACGCAAGTGGAACCCGGTCATTACAATGTATAAAGATTTTGCCACGCCCCTTTCCGCCCCCGAAATTTGAAAAACTAGATTATCTCCCTTAATTTTTTACCTTGTGGAATCAAATTTGGCACACTTGAATTTGATACTAATACCCAGCAAAATACCAACTTTCATCAAAATCGGACTAAAAATAGCCAAGTTATGCATATAAACGTTTTTCCATAAGGCCGGAGTTGGCCGTTGGCTGGTGGGGGCGTTAGGGTGCTCGAATGCTTGAGTGAGGAAGATACTAAGATATGCTTGTAATAAAAAGCATGTGAAAATGCATTTGTTTAATAAATTTGTAATATTTGCTTTACAGGTGTATGGTATACTTAAGTCGGCGAGACGACTTACTTACTTCATTTGTTATACCCTTGCAGAGGGTATTATAAAATTGGTCAGATGTTTGTAACGCACAGAAGGAGACGTTTCCGACCCCATAAAGTATATATATTCTTGATCAGCTTGAGAAGCTGAGTCGATATAGCCATGTCCGTCTGTCCGTCTGTCCGTCCGTCTGTGCGTATGCGTTTTACTCAGCCATCTTAAGAGATATCGGGTTGAAATTTTTTTTGGAGACTCTTTATTACCTGTGTGAGATAAAGTATGAAAATCATCGGGATCGGACTACTATATCATATATTGTTTAATAATCATTAAATGTGTTTTGAATTCAGTAGTTTGAAGTATGCGTTTTACTCAGCCATCTTAAGAGATATCGGGCTGAAATTTTTTTTGGAGACTCTTTATTACCTGTGTGAGATAAAGTATGAAAATCATCGGGATCGGACTACTATATCATATATTGTTAAATAATCATTAAATGTGTTTTGAAAATGCGTTTTACTCAGCCATCTTAAGAGATATCGGGTTGAAATTTTTTTTGGAGACTCTTTATTACCTGTGTGAGATAAAGTATGAAAATCATCGGGATCGGACTACTATATCATATATTGTTAAATAATCATTAAATGTGTTTTGAATTCAGTAGTTTGAAAAATATTTGAGCATATTCATAATACGACAACTAATGCTGTTGATGTATGAAATTTCACTTTTCTTATCGAATTAAATATAATAAAGAACTGCAAGGGTATATAAACTTCGGCAAGGCCGAAGTTAACTTCCATAGCTCGTTTTAAATTGATGTTATTCTCACAAAAAATAGTTCTAAATTAAAAATACTTCCAAAACTACTCTAAAAAAGGGCTTAGTTGTAATTTTTTCTAGAACTGTAGCTGTAAGTCATTTTGGGTTAGATAACATTCATAAAATGAATTTATTTAACCATTAACAAGGATGAATTAGGTACATGAAGAAGAAATCGATATATAAGTCATATTTAGCTCATATGACAAACTAAAAAATGCCCCCAAAATGAAAAATTTCAACTCGCTATAAAAAAAAAAAAACGAGCTACCTTTGAAAAAACCCAAATAGGGTTTTGATATTCAATACATGTACTTTCAGAAAAATAAGGTCCGTTCCGGTTTGATTTTAATAACCTTTAATTTGTTGCATAGTGTAATAGGAGAGTCTATTTCACCTATAAAAAGATTATGAATAAAGATAGCACCAAGCATTACTCTACGATTAATTAAGGCAGGAAGATTGATTAAAAGAAGCCTACTGGAGTATGATGGCAAATTGATATTGCGATCCCAATTTAGACAGCGAAGAGCAAAAAGCAGAAATTGCTTTTGAACAGATTCAATTTTACTTTGGTGCGTCTCATATTAAGGTGACCATATGCAAGATCCGCACTCTTTTGACCATCGTTTCACAAACTCAAAAACATTCATAGTTTTACTAACTGTAGCAGAAATATGAGGATTAAATGTTAATATATGGTCCATAAGAACACCTAAGTCATTGATAATATCTAACCGCTCTAATGCAGTGTCATTAAGATAATAAGTTGCTAAGTATGGGGTGCATCTATAAAGAGACATAACTTTACATTTGGAGTCTTTGGGTTTAATAGGTTGGTTTCACACCAACTTGAAGATCATTAAGATCCGATTGAAGTAGGCAAGAAGACGATATGTCTTTAAAACTGAGGTAAAGTTTAACATCATCCGCGTATATAAGCACCCGAGAATGTGACATTACCAATGGAAGATCATTTATAAAAAGAGTGAATAGCAATGGACCCAAATGACTCCATCACTTGGATGGTCTTAGAAAATGAAGACTTAAAGAGGACCTTTTGTGTACGCTTAGAAAGATATTGAAGAATCCAATCTAGCAAAAGGCTGGGGATGCCAAGTGCGTTTAAATTATATAAAAGCAGAGTATGATTCACAGAGTCAAACCCTTTGATTGAGTGAGATGTAAATTCTATTAGGTTAGTTGTTACCGCCGTCATTACAAATTTAAAAATTAACCGTCAACCTGAAAATGCTGGGTTTGGCAGCCCTGAAAATACTGGGTTTGGCAACCCTGGAAAAGACGAGCGGGGACCAACCGAGAGCTTGGCGTCAGTGTGTGATGCCACCAGGGGAGAAAGCGACAAACTTTTTTAAAGCGCCACATCACCGTCGTCAAAGCGAAGATCACATAACAAATAATTACTTCACACATATTTAAATATCGCTAAATAATCCGACCGCTATAAAAACTGTAACTTAAGTTTGTTTTAATACAAACCAAACCCCGTGCGCCAAATTTCTTTAAAAAAGTTTATTGAGGTTAAAAAATTTCCGCGTGCCCGAATTTCACCATATGTATAAAGTGCAAATACATAAAGACACACATACACATGTATATTAGAGCGTAACTACACATAAAGTGTTCAAAGCCATGCATGTGTAAAAGAACTTTAAGTAGTACATGCACAAATTGCAGGGGACAAATTCAAGGCTCAATATAATCGGAAATCAATAGACTAAAACAAATCCAAAGCATCATGAATAAAGATCAAGACATTTGTAGTGCCTGTAACAAGAGTCGCCTAAACAGTAGTACCCAACATTGGGTTCAATGCGACAATTGCCAGAAATGGTACCACTTTCAATGTGCTAGAGTCAATAGCTCAACAGCAGAGGCTGAATGAAGCGCTGGACAACGCGGCATCAACAAGCACTGGTCGTGACCCGTCAACAGAATTGCCCAATATACCAAATGCCAACAAAGCCACCGAACAACAATGCCCCGAATCCCACTCGGCAAATGCGCCTTATCTCGGTAAAGTAAATTTAGTCGAGCAAACTCAATCGCCAAGCTCAAATTATTTGATGTTGGCAATGCTGGAGGAAAGGCGGGAAGCCGAGAAAAGATACATCGAGCAAAAATACAACTTGCTTGCACAGCAACAAGGAACGCAGGTAACGTGTTTCCAATTAAATGGACCTACTGCTTCTCAGCTAGCCGCAAGGCAAGTTTCACCCGCAGATCTACCCATCTTCAACGGAAATCCAGAGGACTGGCCAATCTTTATTAGCATGTACGAGAACAGCTGCCGTATAGCGGGGGTTTCAGACGCTGAAAACATGCTACGACTTCAGAAGAGCCTTGAAGGTAAAGCCTACGAACTAGTTCGTGATAAGCTACTGCTGCTAATACTGGTTCCTGATGTCATTAATACGCTCAAGACATTCTTTGGACGCCCGGAGCGAATACTCGATCGGTTGATCGACAAAATAAGAAAAATAAACGTGCACAAGGATAAATTAGAATCCATCGTTGATTTCGCAATGGCGGTGAGAAACGCATGTGCAACCATGGAAGCGTGCAATTTAACCTCACATTTAAATAACCCGATGCTTCTTCGAGAACTTATCGATAAACTACCCACCCAGCAAAAGTTAAACTGGGCTATGCATCCACGTACCGGATCCATCCCGGTTATAAAATCATTTAGCGATTGGTTGTACAAAATAGCTGAGGCCGCAGCTACTGTAATGCCTGGCCAAAGCATTAAGGTTGCTCTATGTCAAAGCGTCAAGCGACTGTCCGTTGACAATAGACAACGAATAATAAACGAAGCCAAAGTATGCTACAGGTGCCTCAAAAGTCACCGCCGTAAATGCTTCTCTAATCGTGACTGCGGAATTGACAATTGCAACTCCAAACATCACCCGCTTCTTCACAAAGGCAGAACCGAAGTTGTTACTGCTCATCGTAAAGACAACGTAGTGGAAGGACAATTTTTCCGCGTTGTACCCATCAAACTGTATGGAGCCAATGTAACTTTTAACAAGTTCGCATTTTTGGGTAAGGGCTCTCTCACTCTCATCGATGAAAGCATTTTAGACAAACTGAAGGTCTTTTCAACGCCAGAGCCATTTTGCCTGCAATGGACCGGTGAAGAAACCAGAAATGAAGAGGACTCCGTTAAGACCCACCTACAAATCTCGGAAGCGGGATCTACCAAAAAGCTATGTCTCTACAACGTCCACTCAGTAAAGAAATTAGAATTGCCAAAACAAACCATCAATGTTGAAGAATTATCCAAGCAATATCCTTATTTGCGTGGCTTGCCGCTAAAGTCGTACCAAAACGGTACACCACTAATTTTAATCGGCAGCAACAATTGGAATCTAGCAATACCCCGCAGAATACGCGAGGGCAGACAAAACGATCCCATTGCTTCAAAGTGCACATTAGGATGGTGCATCCAAGGATCAACAAACTCAAGCAAACACGTAACAATGCATCATTGCGAGTGCAATTGGAGTGAAATAGATAATGCCATAAAGGAAAGTTTCAGAATGGAACCAATCGTATTTAGAGAATTGCAATCTAAAAACGACAAAAGAGCCAAAGGCATTCTCGAAGATACCTGCAAAAAGATAAATGGTCGATACGAAGTTGGCCTACTCTGGAAAGACGGCACAGTCGTTTTACCCGAAAGCTATAACGCATCGCTGAAACGCCTCGAATGCCTACGGGCCAAAATTAAAAGAATGCTGGAACCGTTTGATAAAATTCAATCACAAATTGACAATCTATTAGAAAAAGGATACGCATTTGAGCTCAGACCAGAAGAGGTATCCGATCGAACGGAACGCGTCTGGTATCTCCCAATATTTATTGCTTTAAATCCGAATAAGCCAAACAAAATACGACTAGTTTGGGATGCCGCCGCCAAAAGTCATGGAAAATCACTTAACGATTTTATGCTTACTGGGCCTGATTATCTAAATCCATTGACTTCTGTTCTAATGGCCTTCAGAGTAGGACGGATTGCCGTGTGCGCAGATATAGCCGAGATGTTTCATCAAATAAACATTCGGGAAAGCGACATGCGCGTCCAGCGGTTCTTATGGCTCAATAAAAACGATAACACTCCAAGGATCTTCGTTATACGCGCGATGACATTCGGAATTAATTGCGCCCCTTGTATTGCCCACTATGTACGCGATAAAAATGCAGAGAATTTCCAAATCAAAAATCCACGGGCTTACGAATCCATTACAAAGGCCCACTACGTGGACGACCACATCGACAGTTTCAAAGATGACCTCGAAGCCATAACAGTTACATTATCAGTTAGGGACATACATGCCGATGGTGGATTCCAAATAAGAAATTGGTGCTTAAACTCTGTATCTGTTCTCCAAAATCTAGGAGAACAGCAAATAAATCAACACCCCAAATAATGACGTTTTTAAGTTTATGTTCAGATTTTCGAGATTAAAACGAGACGTCCTAACCTATGAAATAGCGCCAACGAAACGTGAGGTTTTACAAGTACTGATGTCTATATTTGATCCCCTCGGTTTATTATCGTGCTACACCGTGGGCCTAAAAATCCTGCTTCAAAAGGTCTGGCGCATAGGAATAGGATGGGACGAAGATTTACCGGAACAACCCCTCGAACAGTGGCGACAATGGAAAGGTGTTGTACTACACGCCAGCAATTTAGAATTTCCACGTCACTACTCTGCTCTGCTGTTAAACGAAAGCCAGGTAGACCTTCACACCTTCGTAGATGCAAGCGAACATGCCTACGCCGCAGTAACCTATCTTCGCATTTAACAAGGTCAAAACATCAGAACAGTGTTGGTAGCAGCCAAATGTAAAGTAGCTCCACTCAAACCTGTATCTATACCTCGAATGGAACTTTTGGCAGCCGTCATGGGAGTAGGCCTAACGATGCGTATACTGAGCACCCGAGGCCTAAGAATCGATTCCTGCACATATTGGTCCGATTCTAAAACGGTCCTTAACTGGTTAACCATGGACCCAAGGAGACTCCAGTCATTCGTCATGCAAAGAGTGGGCGAGATAATCGACGAAACCAGCCCAAACCAATGGCGCTGGGTTAGCACAAATGAAAACGTTGCAGACTTAGCCACAGGAAATCGAATTGCGTAAGAATGTATTCATCATAGTAAAGCTTAACCATTTCGATTTTGCAGTAGAATACTTTTCTGACTGGAAGCGCCTATATCGAGCAGTGGCCAACGTTATGCTGTACGCCCAAAGGTTACGCGCTAAGTGTTCGGGAAAGCCTCTACCACAAACCCTAAGCCCCGAAAATATACACGCGGCAAAATCTCTTTAATGCAGACAGGCCCAATTAGCGACGTACTCAAATGAAATCAATTCGCTCAAAGACAAATCAGTAGTGGACAAGTCAAGCTCATTAATTGCTTTAAATGTTTACCTGGACTCAGAAGACATCATCCGCGTGAAGGGCAGGTCAGACAGCATAACTTCTGACGGTGACGCCATCGTAATCCCAAGACACAGCAGAATTGCCTTTTTAATCGCAAAGGATTATCACGAAAAATCTCACCATATATTTCACGAGTGCACCATTAACCTTATTAGAAGCATATATTATATACCACGCCTAAGAGTCCTATATAAAATCGTCCGAAATGCATGCCAACACTGCAAAATATCCACAGCGAAGCCTCAAGTGCCACAAATGGCACCTATACCTATCGCCAGACTAGCTTGTTTTGAACGACCATTCACATATACGGGAGTCGACTATTTCGGCCCCATATTAGTCGACGTTGGAAGACACAAAGAAAAGCGCTGGGGAGTCCTCTTTACGTGCCTAACACTAAGGGCAGTTCATCTAGAGGTCGCCTACAAACTCGATGTGAGCTCATGTATAATGTGCCTAAAAAACTTTATGACACTACGTGGCACACCGAGAGAAATCTTCTCCGACAACGGAACTAATTTCAAAGCTACAGAAAAACTAGTGAAGGAGGAACTTATGAAGATTGACTTCGATCAAATCGGCGTTCACTATGAAGCTATAAAATGGCGTTTTAACCCACCAGCCGCACCCCATATGGGAGGAGCGTGGAAGCGTTTGGTCCGATCTGTGATATCTGTCCTAAAGGCCATCTTGCAACTTTAATGACGAAACTCTTCGAAGTGCCCTAATGGAAGCCGAATTTATAATTAACTCCAGGCCTCTAACGTTTGTTTCTGTTACCGCCGTCCTTACAAATTTAAATATTAACCGTCAACCTGAAAACGCTGGGATTGGCAACCCTGGAAAAGACGAGCGGGGACCAACCGAGAGCTTGGCGTCAGTGTGTGATGGCACCAGGGGAGAAAGCGACTAACTTTTTTAAAGCGCCACATCACCGTCGTCAAAGCGAAGATCACATAAAAAATAATTACTTCACACATATTAAAATATCTGTAACTTAATGTGTAAAAACTGTAACTTAAGTTTGTTTTAGTACAAACCAAACCCCGTGCGCCACATTAGTGGTTGTCGATCTACGTTTTTTAAACCCATATTGGGATGACGAAATTATTGAGAAAATGCTGCAATTGAGATGTTATTATTTTCTCAAATGATTAAGGAATGGCAAACAATTTAGAAATACCCCTATAATTGGAGGCTTCGGACTTTTCCCTTTTTATGAAGAGGAATAATATATGATTCTTTCCAGCTAGATGGGAAGGCGGAAGATGTGACGGAAAGTGTAAACAACTTAAGTATTGGCTTACATAGGGCCTCTGCGTAAAACCTTAATACGCAGCCTGGTATTCCATCAGGGCCAAGTGCACATTCTGGTTTGACGGAACTGAGCACGCTAAGAACCTAACTTTCATCAAATACAGAGTCTAAAATGCAATTAGACGATTGCAAGTGATGAGGATAAGGAGGATTTGCTTGATAAATCGAAGAGGAATAAGTTGTTTTAAAAAAATCAGCAAACATATCCGCAATTGCCTCATCATTGTCAGCTTTATTGTTTTCGAAAAATAAGTGACGGGTGCACTGATGTCTTACGTTTTCCATTGACGAATTTAAAAAATAGCTTAGGATCACGAGAAAACCTCAGTTTACATCTCTGAAGATAATCCTTATAGCATTGTGAATTCAGCACCATAAAATTTGATCGAGCAACTATGTATAGGGAAATGGCAGAGTCCATATCCGTGCAAGTATACAGATATGTCCAATCATTAGTTAACAAGAGTTTTTTAAGTTTAGTAAAGTTTGTCTTGCGAAAACATCGGTTTGGTGGCATCGAATTATTATATCGAGTCATAACCCCAAAAGGAAGGTCAATGGTTACATCCAGAGTTGGATGAAAGTTGTCTTCAGGGATAACTAAGGGATCAGTCCTGGAAATATCGCAGTCGGAAGAATCCAACACAAATACCAGATCTAGTGATCTGTTCCGACTATTCCGGACAGGATTTATTTGAGTTGTGACGAGGAGGGCAACAGTAATAAAGAATCATATGAGAGGGTCCAGGCAATCTCAGGTAAATTAAAATCTCCCAGAACAACGAACAAGTCTTTGTCAGAGAGATATGAGGAAACAATTTGAATAGCTTCCAAATGGTGAATGTATACTGCCAAGTCGGACTGTGGTGGAATATACGAACAAGTAATATAGGCAGAAAAAGAATAAAGAGAAATTTTAACACAAACAAATTCAATCTCCTGATTGGAAGACTGTACAATTTCAGACGAGAACGCCGAATCAACAGCGAGCAAAACACCACCACCATTACGGATAGTCCGATGATGTCTATATATTAAATATTTTGAGGGGAGAATTAAAGCATCGGCAATATCAGGCTTCAGCCAAGTCTCAGTAAAGGCAAGAATATGAAAGTCAAAAGCTAAACTGTCTACATAGAGTCTAGAGAGTTTAGACTTTAGTCCCCGTACGTTCTGATAGGCCAGAGATAGGGACGAAATTAGTTTTTTGACTCGCCAACAGGTGCAGACGAGCCGGAAGGAACGTTATTCACAGAGGCAGGTAGCAGGCTAATCGGAGGCCGATTCATCTTTTTCATTGTCTACTCTTTTACAATGAGGTGTTCCGGCCAAAAGTCTTTATGACATATTTGCCCACAAAGATCTGGGGGGACACTTATTTTAAACGACGAAATGTCCCGAGTATATGAAAAACGGAACTTTTCCACAGCAATGTTTGGTGCTTGAACTTTGCCCTGGATGTAGGCTATGACTTCTTCAGAAGTAGTATTGGGATCAAGCCGCGAAATAAAAATTTGCTTTTTGGGTGGAACTACAACAAGGGAACTAGATGTGCCAGGCACAGCAGTAGCAGCAGAGGCAGATGCAGCAGCAGCTGAAGCAGCCAACACTTTACTAGCTCCTCTTGTATTGCCCGGACGGTTCGGAAACTACAACCGATATCGTGTTAGTAGGTGGGATACTGGCTCCAGGGGAAATGGGAAGAGACTCCACACCTTCCAAAGCCGGACTCCTAAACGATATCAGCTGCTGTGCATTTGGTGACATAGGGTCATTGTCGGAAGCCGGAACTGGTAGAGAACGATGTGCCGACGAACTGAGGGACGCGCCCTGAAACCTGGCCCTCTTTCGTGTCGGAGATTCAATCAAAAGTTTAGAACTTCTGAATTGAACCTCCATCGCCAAAAGCTCTTCTTGGAGCCAGCTGACAGGGTTTTAAACGCATCCCTAGTCCGTTTCATAAAACTTCGCATATCGAGCTCCAAGCCACGACACGAATAAATTAAATATTTACCGTTTAAAAGTACCGTTCATTGGCTGTTAATAGAACCCAAAAAGAGAACGAAAAAATTAACAGTTAGATTCGCACATTGCTTAGAATGTAACTGGTCAGAAAAAATAGAGCTTTTTATGCGTCACTTGAATAAGAACAGAGGACTTATTAGTGTCTCGTGAACGTTCGCTTGAGTTGTATCAACTTTATTATTTTTTGACAATAAACTCAATGCACTATGGGTCGAGAAAATTCGCTGACCACCAAAGAAAGAGGAAAAATATTGGCATATAGGGGCATGAAAATGTCTTATTGAGAAATCAACTACATCAACTGACAGACGTGCAATTTTAAGAGAAGCCTCCAATTTTCGCCACTCGGCAGCCAAAATTAAGTCCGATTTAGGTATAGAAGCTAGTGTGTCCACAGTTCGTGGAGTTATCCGGTCAAGCAATCATGATGAAGTTAATGTTTTAAAGCCACCATCCCAGTCCCCGGACTTAAACTTAATAGAACACCTCTAGGAAATATTAAAGAAGAGAACTGTTTGATATAAACTAGAAAATAAGCAAGAATATAGGGAAAAGATCAAGGTTAAATGGTATTCTATAAAGTCAGCTGTTTGCGGCAAGTATTTGATTCCGTGGAATGTCGTTGCCGCGAAGTCTTGAAAAATAAGATTGGAACGACTTCATATTAATTCAAATATTTGTTAAAACTAAAAATCTCTATGTGCCTTGAACAACAATTTCATATTTTTTGCTTTAAAGATTATGGTTTCTATTTTATTTTCCAAGAGAATAATATTAAATGACTTCATTTTTATATTAAATTTACTTTAGAATATACAAATCATAATTTTTTTGATTCCTTGGTTTAGCGTTTTGATAATAATAAATTCAGTTAAAAAAAAATAGAGTTTTGCCAAAGACAGACACAAAAGAAAATAAATTCTATGCCGTTTCTATTATTTCTTCCAAACCTTGTATGTCTATAAAAAGGAATATGTGAAAAATTTTGAAATGTTTGTTAGCATATACTGCACTGCTATTTTCGTGAACACAGCTGTATGTCGAAGATAAGTTCGATCACTGCAACTGGAACGACTAGACGACTGCAAACACTCCAACTTTGAATGAAAAACTGCAACTTGACGCTCATTTTTTCACACGCTTCCACTTCCGTGACGAAAACCAAAAAGCCCATATTCTTACTCGTGTTGCCCATTAGTGGGACCCTTCTTGATACATACAGCGAAATTGCAAAGAACAGAGTTTGAGCATGAAGGTTAAAGCCGAAAGCCAAACTGCGGGACTCGGTATTTACATTGGTTATGTGGAAAATGGATCAGTCTCTTGCTTAAACCTACGCAAAAAGCATACATGTAAGGTTCGGATTAATTTAATGTTTATTATAATAGTCATTTAATAGGTTCATGATAATACAGAGTAAATATATATGATGCAAGTAATATATATATGATGCAGAGTGTGAGCTTGAAGGTTAAAGCCGAAAGCCAAACTTCGGGTCTCGGTATTCACATTGGTTATGTGGAAAATGGATCAATCTCTTGCTTAAACCTACGCAAAAAGCATACATGTAAGGTTCACATTAATTTAATGTTTATTATAATAGTTATTTAATAGGTTCATGATAATACAGAGTAAATATACATGATGCAAGTAAATCGATTTTTTACACAACTTCGATACAACTTGTCACTTCGGCTGACAACCCAGAGCGCGTGCCAACTGTCAACTGATTACCCAGCGAACACTTGCTTCAGAGGCCTATCACCCAGCATACAGCCTAGAATGGTGTTTTGCCAGCTATCTGGTATCTCTCTCTCTCTCTTACATTCGGCCCTTCTGTTCATCATAATCTGTCCCAGATGATAACAGCTCGTCATTTTCGGAAATAAAACGCCACAACTTCATATTATCGCAACTCGTTGATGTGATATTTGGTCCTTCGACGCTTGCCGCTTTTCTCACGTCATATCGGCCATTTCGTTTTACCTTCGTGACCTCATAGATACTCGCTTGCCAGCTTACCGCACGAACTGTGTCCTCTTGACCGCTACCATATCTCCCACTCTATAGCCGTACTTAGCTCGACGTCTCTTATCGAAGTTCTTTTTATAGGCTCATTGAAACTGCTCAACGTTTTCTTTTGCTCGACTACGCAACTCTTTGCGCTCGTTGTTAAACTGCATAATGAGCTCTTCATTTAGGACCTCCAATAATCTTCCATCCGCGTTGCTGTTAATTTTGGTCCCAAACATTACTTTAAACGGTGATGACTTCAACGATGCATGCACATGGGAATTAATCGCCTTCTGGACCTGTGGCACAAACTTATACGGTTGACTTAACTTAACAGGGAAAAGCATTACAAATTTAGAAAAAGCATCCACAGCCGTTAGAACATATTTGTGTTGCTTTGTGTAGCCCTCTTGTTTGCCCAACTTTTTACTGAAAATAATACAACTTATACAATTAGCTACTTTCCTTTCAAGATGTGAGATCCAATATTGCTGCTGGATTGAGTGCATCGTCTTCGCCGCTGCATTAAAAGTGAAGTCTTCCATATACAAAATCCATTGCGAGACTTCTCTTGGAACGTCACTTTTAGTAGTTGTCTGCTTAAACGCCTTACGAAGTCTTCCATATACAAAATCCATGGCAAAACTTCTCTTGGTACGTCAATTTTAGTAGTTGTCTGCTTAAAGCACAGTCAGTGACAATATCAAATTTCAAGCCTAAGAGATAGTGTAGAAACTTCTTGAGAGCGAGGTAGGCTGCTTTGACCTCCAGATAATAGCTATGACGCTTGGACTCTGCTTCTGTGCTTTTTATGCTCCAATAATAAACTGGATGAAGATGGCCATCGAAGTGCTGCAGCAACACTGCTCCAAAACCGTCTTTGGATGCATCCGTGTGGAGTTCGGTTGGCGCTTCCCTTGAGTAAATATGCAACACCGGATCTATTACCAGTAGATTCTTTAGTGTTTGCAGCGATTGCTGCTCTGCTTCTCCACTTCTTCCATTTCATATTTAAGCCAAATTGGGCCGCCGTCTCGAGTACCATCATTGACCTTCGCATACAAACGTCGGGTGTCACGGCATACACAATTATGTCATCCATGTAGAGATGCATTACACCAGAGTTAATTAGTGCTTGAAAAATATGATTAACGAACCTTATAAACGCCGCTGGAGAGTTTTTAAAACCAAAAGGCGCTTGACTAAACTCGAACAACCCCTCTTTTGTGACGAACGCTGTATACGGGTTGCTTAGCTCTTCAATAGGGGGATATGAAAAAATCTATTTTCCAGATCCATTATGGTAAACCATTCCGCCGGTTGTAGCTTTTCAACACCTCCTCTATAATCGGCACAGGGTAACAATTAGACAATACTATATTGTTCAGCTTTCTATAGTCCACGCAAACTCGAATTGTTCCATCTTTTCAATCTTCAAGTGAATCGGGCACTGCTTTACAACCTCTGATGACCCATGGTAACTGCTTTCAATCATTTGTTCAACCTCTTTGCAATATTCTGGCTGAGCTATAAAAGAAGATTCTTCTGTGACATTATATATAAGTGCAAAACTCGTTCAATGGCATTTCATTTGAGTTCTCCTCCAGGAACGTATATCCTTGCTTACTGCCCACCAAACGGAACTTTTTAATCAAATCATCCCCCAGCAGTCCATCGTAATCAATCTGGCTATTCACGACCACATCTGCAGTGAAGTGTCCAATAGACTTCGTTTCAATTAGCCACGTTTGCCACGTTTTTTAATTTTTTGAAAATACACTTCTTGATCACTAAGACGTCTGATCCTGTATCTACCAGACATTCGACTTCAACACCATTTATACGGATTTTCTCCAAACGACTGCGATTGGAAATAACACGAACTTTATCAGCTTTTTGGTTGCACTTGAAGCATTTCGTTTCGGCGTCACATTTATTGCGCTTATGGTTCCCGATACGCAGTTGAAGCAATACTCTTTTTTAGCCATTTGTCCGTTATTCTGCTTGAAAAACGATATTTGTTGCTCTTTATTGACCTTCTTTTCCGATATGTTCAAACGATCATAGATATCGAACTCTTCTTTCAAAGCCTTAAAAGACTTACAACGATTACATTGCAACCTTATATTCATTTTTTATATCCAGACCATTGACTACGTGGCTTATAACAGCTGCATCTTCAACATAACCAAGTGAAGCTAACTTTTCCATTTGAAGTAAGTACTCATGTAGTGTTTCACTGTTCTTTCTCTTTCTCTCTTGCAACAGCTGATGAATATCAGCACTATTGTAGTTGCACGCAAACTCCTCCACTAGGGCGCTTTTAAATTCTTCATATTTGCAAATATTTTCGAATTCTAGAAACAGTTGGGCTGCACCACTCATTTTAGCTCTGCTATATTTCTGCTTCTCACTAAGGTCATTAACTTCGGCATTTCTTTCAAATATTTCCAGCCACTTTTCCACTTGTATAGATTTTCCATCATTTTAGCCCACAACTTTTCCAAAATCGTCCGCAGAAATGTTTAGGCTCAGCAGCTGTATTATATGTTCCATTTTGGCCTCTCCAGACTGTCCAGCTTCCTCCATACGAAATTCATTTGGACACACTGAAATGTAATCGGCGTTGTGTGTTCAGCTTTCTCGATCATACTTGTTGCTTTAGGTTTAATATCTCCTATCTCTTTTTGACTCGCACGTTTTACTACCGGCTTTGCAACCGTTTTCTTCGTCTTAGGCGTCGACATGGTACAGTGTTGGAAGAAATAATAGAAACGGCATAGAATTTTCTTTCTTTTGTGTCTGTCTTTGGCAAAACTCTAATTTTTTGTAAACTGAATGGATTATTATCAAAACGCTAAGCCAAGGAATCACAAAAATTATGTTTTGTATTTTCTAAAGTAAATTCAATATAGATAAGATAATATAGAAACGATAATCTTTAAAGTAAAAAATAGGGAGTTGTTATTCAAGAAGCATAGCAATTTTTGGTTTCAACAAATATTTGAATTAATATGAAGTCGTTCCAACCTTATTTTTCAAGACTTCGCGGTAACATCCCACGGAATCAAATACCTTAGCGCAAATAGCTGGTTTTAAAGAATACCATTTAACCTTGATCTTTTCCCTATATTCATGCTTATTTTCCGGTTTATATACAGCAGTTCTCTTCTTTAATATTTCCTAAAGATGTTCTATTAAGTTTAAGTCCGGGGACTGGGATGGTGGCTTTAAAACATTAACTTCATTTTCCTTAAACGAGCTGGCAAAAGCTGGGACGAGGGTTTAGGATCGGTTTCCTGCTAATATTATCACTTTAATTGCAATTCTTCTTCGGCATAAGGAAGCATAGTATTGTTAAGGACATTTACTTTATTAATGGCGCACATTTTATCCTCTATCCAAACTAACGGACCGACATTTGAAGAAGAAAAGCAGCCCCAAAACATAATTTTTTCACCTTAGTGCCCAACGGTCTTTAAAGCGTGTTTTGGATCATAAGCAGTATTTTTTTGTTGTCTTACATGGCTGGGTGCATCAGATCCAAACAAATTTACATTTGTTTCATCCGACCACAGCAGGTTTTTCAAATAGGCCCGAAGCACATATTGGTTAGCAAAATCTGGTCTTTCTTTTATATTGTTCTTGCTCAAGCACGGTTCTTTTCGAGCACTATATTACCTTTAACCGCTTTAATTTCAATCTTGCCCGGATAGTTATCCTGGTTATTGATGCATTTAACTTATTTTTAAGCTTTTCCAATGAATGGAATGGGTTTTTATTCCCAGCCAGCATGATGATCTGTTCGAATTATCACGTTGAGACGTGGGTGCGGACACGATTTTCTTGGTTATATTCACAATGAATAGCGGAAAGCCCTTTTACTCTTGGGCAATTCATTAATTTGGCGATCTTTGCAATTGAACGACCAGAGTTTCTTAGTTTTTTTAAATTTTACCTTCCATTCTCTAAGGAGTGCGTGCCACAACCCATACTGCATATTATGTTATTAAATTTAGAGGACTTCAAAACCTTTAATGTAGAATATTAAATTAAAACCAAAAAATTGACATCTACATATGAGACTTAAAATGTTTTTGACTGAAAATAAACGGAGCGTTTCTATTTTTTTTTTTCCAACCGAAAAACGGGTTTGTTTTACTATGAAGCATGTAGAAGAAAATGTTTCGCGAGAATAGGTGTCGAAATGTATGAAAATAATAGAAGTACTATCCCACATTCTTAAACACTGATTTTTAGGTCCGATAGGTCCGGGCGAGCCCCCAAATGTAAGGTTTAGATTAATTTAATGTTTAATATGATGCAAGTAATAGATTTAAATCGACTTTTTACACAACTTCGATACAACTTTTCACTTGCCAACTGTCAACTGATTACCCAGCGAACACTTGCTTCAGAGGCCTATCACCCAGCAATCAGCCTAAAATTATGTGTTGCCAGCTATCTCGTATCTCTATCTCTCTCTCTCTCTCTTATATATACATGTCCTGTCACTAGTTGAGTCAAGTAGAAGTCAGTCTGACCATGTTTGCGATTAAGCTATGGCTAAATGTCTGGGAGAAGGTGCCTTGACAAGCTGTCATTATTCGAGGGTCAATATGTACAGCTGTGTTCACGAAAATAGCAGTGCAGTAGATGCTAACAAAGATTTCAACCTTTTTCACATATTCCTTTTTATAGATATAGTTTTTTAACTTTGGTTTTGTAAAATGGTATATAGACATAGGAAAACCGAAAAAGTTCCGTTAATTTTAATAATTTTTGGGTAATTTTTCACATTTTTGTGCTTATCCCCACAAATTTGGCTGTTCACTAAAATAGCAGTGTTTTGTTTAGTTGCGAAAAAAGCAAATACAAAATTTGAAAATTTGTCAGTAGTCGGTGTAATTATTTAGATTATTATCGTGTAATATTATTTGCATCAACTAACGCAAAAATTTTCATGTTGGTCGGAAGAGGATCGCAATACTATACCGAGAAGACGGAGTGGATCCTAAACCTTGAAATACAAGGTAAAACTTAAAAAAAAAATCAAAATTTTTGTTGCAAGTTCTGCAAAGATGGTATCTGCTGCCCTAGACTACAAAAAAAAACCGATAAACGTGACGTAAAACGTGCAAAAGCGGCTTCAGATGACTGGCACATTGTTATATACAGCAGATTCAATCAGTTTTCTTCTTCCAATTTAGTCAAACGTGATCTAAAAATGTCTGTAAGGGGTGTCACTTGTCGGCGTAGACTCCTAGAACAAGAGCTAATATCGCGAAGTCGAAGGAAAGTCCCACTCTTAACTTAGAGGCCTGTAAATTACGTTTGTATCTTCACAAAACTCTATATGAATCTTGATATTACAAAGTAGCATAATATTCCCGGGCCAGGCGTCCGCAAAGTAGTCTTGTTTGGTTGTGCTGGATCTAAACAGTAAGTACGTCGCCCAGAATATACGGAATACCACACAAAGGATCCGCTAAAACGGTTGTTTCTCATATAAACGACTTGTTTCTCATATAAGATTTATGGGAATATGAATAGAAATATCTGTGTGGACATCATAAAGAAGGTTGAGCTCTCCTATATCATATGGAACATGCCCATAAAATGGACATATTACCAGTACAACGACCCAAAACATAGGAGCAAGCTCGAAAAGGTTGTTTTCAATTCGAAGGAATCGACGTAATGCCAGGGCCAGCTCTGTCGCCGGATTGGTAACCCATTTAAAATGTATGGGGAAATGTTCAGAGAAGCGTCACAAAGGAAAAACCGTCCAATAAAGCTTAACATTGGGAAGTTATCCAAGAAACATGGCAACAGATCCCAGTTCAGCATTGATGGATTCGATGCGGGCCAGGTGACAACCTGCTATTGCCAAAAATTGGTTCAGGACTAAGTATTAAGTCCTAAGAACCAAGGGTAACCTGAATTGAAAGTTTCAAATAATTTGGAATCGACAGATTTTAATTCTTAGGTGTCACTGCTATTTTTATGAACAGCTCAAAATGCCCTTTTTTTACTATCTTGCTCATTTCTGACAATGGGAGACTTTTTGTTTAGTCCAAAATGGTAGTAATTTTATTCTATATAAATATAGATTATGAATTTAAAAAAGATTGGTGCATTTGTGATCTTTTTAATATGATTTATCAACTTTAAAGTGAAAGCTCAAAGGCACTGCTATTTTCGTGAACACAGCTGTATGTACCAGTTAGCCACAGTCGAATCACTTCTAACTGGCGCCGGATTTCTAATTGAATCCTGGCTTTCCAAGAGGTCCATTGGGGCCATACAGCACTAGAGCAACGACTTCGGAGACTGTTCTAATCGCGGTTATGGGTTATGGGCGCAATCAGTCTATTCCAGGTGGGCTTTAAATGCATAATTCCAAAATATTTAATTAAATGCTCGCTGTTTAACCGTTTTCCTGTGATGGTCGAATTAAATCACATATACTTTCACTCTTTGAAGAGGACGGACGTGTTTTTTTTTTTTGTTCGATCATCAAATCTTTTGTAACTTATACACTTATCATCGGTTTAATTAAAATTTTAACATCCGAATTGTATTTTCATTTCGCGATTTCTTTCAGTCGTTTTTGTCTTGTTTCAATTTACATAAATTAAAACTTACAAGAATACATGCATTAGCGGTGTTGTTGTTTTGCTTTTGTGTCTTTACCGTTGTAACTAACTCTCGCGGTCTTGAGCATGTTGCATGTGTTGAATTTGACGCGCTCTCTCGATCTTTCCTATTCTTGTTTGATTTGAGCTCTCGTCTTTTGCTTACCCGCCACTCAGTGATACGTGTTTTTGTTTTTGTGTATTCGTGTTCTTTTTTTCTTAACTTGTGAAGGTTTACTCTGCATATTAACCCTTGTGTCAGAACTAGTTAGTATATTATTATACACAGATTTTGTTACCTTTAAAATTTTTATTCCTTTTTTAAAATGAAATTAAATTTTTTACAAAATGGTTGTCTGCTCTAAAATAATTGCATAGTTGCCACTAATGCGATTGACTCCCATATATTCTTTGTTGGCTGTGTGACAATGCGGTTCACTTTAAGTGTGCAGGTTACACAGGCAGAATTAAGGAGTCTATTGCTAAAGGTGGTGGCTTGAAATATGGATGTGATGCTTGCCGGGAGGTCGAGAATGAGACGCGCTCATTCATGGCGCGGACTGGAGACAGTTTAAGGGCAGGTTTTAACAAACTCCAAGCGGAGTTTTCTGCGGTGGAGATTCAGTTTAGAAGCTTATTGCTTATGAATGAGTCTCCGAAACGTAAAAGGACCAGTCCTTGTGGTGTATCTGTATATCCGCCAGCGTCTCTTATCGTCCCCAACTGGTCTCAGGCACCGTTCACTCCCAATGTACAGCAATTGATATCGTTTAAGAGCCCGGTTGTGAATGCGATTAGTAAGGAATTACCGGTATCACTTCGGAATGATCTCTTAAAAACTATGGCAGTTGTAGTGTCCGATGTGTCCGGGCAATTTCCCATTCCAATGGAAATTGCCGATAGTGCTAAAAGTATCGAGGGACCCGTGAACAAATTGACTGCTGCAGTGGGTGACTTGTCCATCGTTGGTACTGCGGCTGAAGCTTCGGGACCGCGGCCGTTGGCAGACCACCAAAGAAACATGTATTGGTTTCTAGGCCAGACCCTTTTGTCACATCTGATGATGTTATCCTATCCTATATTCGGAAGAAAGTTAACGTCTCGAATATTGCGGTGGAGAAGTTTAAATTTTCGTATTCTCGGGACATCTCGTCCTTTAAAATTAGTGTTTCTGCCAATATCTTCGAGATTATATGTCGAGAAGATTTTTGGCCGAAGCTTATAATAGTAAAGGAATACTTATACTGTAAAAAAGAAAAATCGGCAAAAAATCGCCTGCCAAGAACAACAACTAACACTATTCCTGGTTCTGTGAAAACGCATTATGTAAACCCATTTTAAAATTGTTTTTATTGCCTGTCGAATCTTCCTCTTTTCCATCTATTTAGAAGGAGTCGTATATCATTCCTCTGCATAAAAACGGCAAAAAGTCCGAAGCCTCTAACTATAGTCAAATTTTCCGCTATTCCGAAAGCTTTTGAGAAAATTATAACTTTGCAATTGAATTTTGGCAACTCTATTATTTCGCCATCGCAATATGGGTTTGTGAAACGTAGATCTACAACCACTAACCTTTTAAAATTTACCTCTATAATTATCAAGGGGTTCAAAAATGCTAAACAAACTGATGTCATATACACTGACATCAGCAAAGCCTTTGATTTTGTTAATCATTTCATATTACTTTCTGAACTGAACGACATTGGGTTCCCACCGTTTCCTTCCTTGGGTTCGAGAATTTTTAACAAATAGGAAACAGAAGGTACTTTTTAAGCCTTCTTTTTCCGATTCCATTTCTTTGACTTCTGGTGTACCTCAAGGTAGTCATCTTGGCCCTCTGCTTTTCACATTATTCATTGACGATCTTCCATCAGTCATTGTGCCTTTGTATGATAACGATGTCAAGCTTTGTCTTACTTATAAAGATACAGATTCATTTAGTAGGCTACAAGCTGATCTTAAACATTTTCAATCCTGGTGCCAGTTTAATCTATTAAATCTTAACACTACGAAATGTAAGGTAATGACTTGTTATCGTAATTCTCATGGTCACTTATTTTCTAAACAATAGTCATTTGGAACGTCTAAATAATATGAATGATTTGGGCGTACTTATGGACCATAAGTTAAATTTTAACACCCATATTTCCACAACAGTCGCAAAGGCCATGAGTGCTCTTGGTTTCATTAAAAGATGGTCAAATGAATTTGATCACCCATATACCACTAAAGTTCTTTGTACTTCTCTTGTCCGTCCAATTTTGAAGTATGGATCTTGCATTTGGTCACCTCAATATGAGTCCCACCAAACTAGACTTGAATCCGTTGAAAATCAGTTCTTGCTATTTGCTCTTCGTGGCTTAAGCTGGGATCGCAGTGTCAATTTGCCTTCGTATTTTAGTAGACTTATTTTGATTAACCTTCCTTCCTTAACTAACCGTGGAATTATCCTTGGTGTTATTTTTATGCACAAGCTCTTATAACATTCCCCAAGCAAAACACCGCACGCATACACATACAGTTCATGTAGCGCTGCGTCTGTGCTCCGTTGATTTCATGATGACGTAGTGGAAGAGATTTTATATCCAATACTATCATATTGGTAAATTTCATGGGGATACTCCAATTTTCGCAAAAATGTTTGTTCCCCGATCCCAAAGATTTTCATACTTTATCTCACCAGGTAGCTCTTAAGATGGCATACGCACAGACGAACAGACGGACGGACGGACCTGGCTATATCGACTCAACTTCTCAAGCTGATCAAGAATATATTTACTTTATGGGGTCGGAAACGTCTCCTTCTATGTGTTACAAACATCTGACCGATTTTATAATACCCTCTGAAAGGGTATAAAAAAAAAACTTTAACGACAATCGCGGTTTAAAAATTTACAACTTGCTTTGCATTCCTGGGGTCTGACCAGACCCCTGCATTTTCACATTTTTGTATAGGCTTACATTGCAACTTCACCTTCATTTTTAATCGATACAGGTGTATGTTTGGACTTTCTCGCCGTTTGTATTTGTTTTGGCATACATTAAACTGTTTACAAAAGGCCAAAAAATGTATGTTTGCGAAAAACTTTTCAAACATAAATTAAACTGCAAAGGAAAGGTATTTTTTTGGCTTTGATCTGACTTCTTCTACTTAAACTATTTTTTATAGCTTTACTAACTATTAACTATTTTTATACCCTTGCAAAAAGGGTATATTAACATTAATTTTGGTCAGAAATTTGCAACGCATCTTCTAAGCATAAAGTATAAAAATTATTGACCAGCACGACGAGGCGAGTTCAAATAGCCATGTCCGTGTGTCCGTCCGTCTGGATCAACGCGAACTCCTAGATCGTAAGAGCTACGGAGCCTACACGTAGGCTTGTATATACTGCACGGGTTATATATCTCAGATTCAGCCGGATCGGACCACTATATCATATAGCTCCCATACAAACGTCAAAGTCACGAACAGTGACTTTTCTGAATAACTTCGCTATCGTCATGAAATTTAATATTGGTGATATTGGAGTTTATTACACCTATAAACGACTGTGACAAATTTGATCAAGATCGGGTGACTATATCATATACCTCCCATAGAAACTATCGGTCGAAAACAGTGACTTTTGTCAATAACTTCGCTACTTTTAATGCGATTGCTTTCAAATTAAACATTTGATAGTTAAATATACCTGTTCATGACTGTGCCCAATTTGCTAAAGATCGGGTAACTATATCATATAGCTCCCTTAGAAACGATCGGTGGAAAACAGTGACTTTCATCAAAAAGTTCGTTTTATCCTATGTTAAGATTGAAGGCCGTTCTTTTGCAAACCTTACTCTTTTTAGATAAAACTGTTTCGACTTTGACGGTTAAAGGTGAAGAAAGAATAACAAACAACTTGCAAGGGTATACAAACTTCGGCGCGGTCGAAGTTAGCGCCGGCCCTCTGGTTCTTTTTAAAGTTAAACAATACATAAACCTTTTTCTTCGTTTTTCTAGGTGGATTCATGTTTACTCAAACTAATGATAAAAGAAAAATATTTAAAATATTTCAAAATAATCCGCCTTTGCCATTCAAACGTATGAAAATTTACGGAGCACGTATGGGTCTGGCCAGATCCACTTGTGCAACGTAAGGTATTAAAAATGTTGTACGACGTAGAGTTAAAATCGTAGGTAGAACACAAAAAGTTTATTTCCATTCGTATCACAAAATTATGCAAGTTATGTTTTTCCTTAAACTTTTACCTAAATTTAAGACAGATATGTATCTAGACATCTAGTCGTCTGACATTTAATATGGGACAGTTTAATATACCTATTCTGCCAGTGACGGTGTAAAAAATGTTAAAGGGAGTGCCATGCTTGTATTTAACTTACTTTTTCATTTATTATACACTCCAAATCTTCCTGTGATGGCGATCCCAAGACTCCAAGGATGTGGTTGAGTTGGTCCAAGTAGTGTTTTCCCGGAAATATGGGTCTGTTACTTAACATTTCAGCTAAGATACAACCAACGGACCAGATATCAATTGATTTGGTATATCCCTTTGAGTTAAGCATAATTTCAGGAGCACGATACCATCTGGTAGCTACATATTCCGTTAGAAAACCAGTATGGTCATGTTCAGGATCGGCAATCCGGGCCAATCCAAAATCACAAATCTGAAAAAACATATTTAATGACAAATTAACCAAAACATATTTAAAAATACCCACCTTTAAATCACACGTTTTATTTAATAATAGGTTGCTTGGTTTTAAGTCGCGGTGTAAAACATTTGCTGAGTGTATATATTTTAATCCTCGTAGTATCTGATACAAGAAATAGCAGATGTGGTCGTTGCTTAGCCTCTGTAATTAAATAATTAAGTATGGTAATTAAATTTTTTTCAGCTTAAAAAAAAAGGTTTCCTACAAATGGTTTCTACTTTTTTATACCCTTGTAGAAAGAAGGGTATAACAATTTTGGTTAGAAGTGTGCAACGCATAGAAGAAAGCATGCTCGATCATTCAAAGTATACATACGTATTCTTGATCAACATGGCGAGACAAGTTCAAATAGCCATGCCAGTCCGTCCGGGTGGATCAACTAGAGGTACAGTGCTAAAATTTCGTATGTGAGCTTCTATATACTACAGTTGTTGTATATCTCGGATTAAGACGTATCGGACCACAATATCAATTCCATTGAATTGATAAGGTATTGTCATAAAAACTTGTTTAATAAACCAATAAATAAAGTGTAAATAGTTGTTACACTGTTGTCGTAAACATTAATTTTTGTCAGAGTCATACACCTATTAATGACTGTGGCATTTTATCAAAATCGGACAACTATTTTATACGGATGTTATATAAACATACCATAAAACAGCATGCTATATGCGACGCATTGCTCCAGCCAAAGATTGTAGGTTAGTCTTTCGCAAAAGTTTGTCGCGGCGCTGTTTTTTTTTTTTTTTTGTTCTTGACTGAAAAATATTGCCCCAAACATTTTATTTGTTTCTTTGTTAGCTTCTAATTAACATACATACATATGTTCATACTTAATATCTCTAGGTGATTTTAATTTACCTGCTTGGTACTTGTAAATCTCCCTGTCCCTAATATTAATGGAAGATTATTGGATCTCGTATTTGTATCGGACCCTTCTAATTGTGATGTTTATAAGATCGGATCGACCTATTTTTACTGATTCTGACTCGTTAACTAACCTCTCCCCTCTATTACCTTTACTTGGATCTGACTGATTAAATAACCTCTCTCCTCGATTTACATCTGACTGATGAACTAACCTCTTCTCTTTCTTTAAACTTTACTTGTTGGTTCCAAAAACCATTTTTGAATTGTAACTGGATGAAACGAAAGAAGAAACATAGCTTACAACTTCTGAGTTCATTATTTGTTTTAGTGTTGAAGTAGTGGTAGTGGTGATTGTGGTTGCAATTTTAGAGTAGTTAGAAAAGTCTGCTGATGAGAGATCTTATCATGGTAGTTCTTGAAAGATACAGATAACCTGATGGCCGGGGCTAACTTCGACCGCGCCGAAGTTTGTATACCCTTGCAAGTTGTATGGTACTCTGTCCTCACTTATAGCCGTCAAAGTGGAAACAGTTTTATCTAAAAAGAGTATTGTTTGCGAAAGAACGGCCCACAATCTTTACATAGAAAATAACGAAGTTATTGATCAAAGACCCTGTTTTCCACCGATCGTTTATTAACAGATATATTAAACTGATAAATGTTTAATTTGAAAGCAATCGCGTCAAAAGTAACGAAGTTATTGACAAAAGTCACTGTTTTCGACCTGTTTCGTTCCTATGTGAGCTATCTGATATAGTCACACAATCTTGACCAAATTTGGCACAGTCGTTTATAGCTGTTCGTGACTTTGCCGCTTGTATGGGAGCTATATGATATAGTGAAGTGATCCGGGTGAAGCCGAGATATACAAACTGTGCAGTATATGTGTATGTATGTACAAGCCTATATCATAAAATTTCAGCTCTGTAGCTCTAACGGTAAAGGAGGAGTTCGCGTCGATCGAGACGGACGGACGGACATGGCTATTTGAACTCGTCTCGTCGTGCTGATCAAGAATATATGTACTTTATATGGTCGCTTCCTTCTATGCGTTGCACACTTCTGACCAAAATTAATATACCCTTTTTGCAAGGGTATAATAAATATTGTTAGATCTATCACTATGTGGGAAGAACACCTAATGAAGATTACTGTGAAACTAAACGTTAGTAAGTTAAATTTTAGCTACAGCATTGTTGTCAGGGACGAGTTACGAGCGGCTTTGTTGGAGCAGCAGTCAGGGAAACAAGTGCTAAGGTGAATAGAAAGGAAGCTACTGGTGATGTGAGGGAATAGAAATAAATGACATTAAATAACGCCAAACATGCATCTAATTCAATAATAGTGAAACAGAAGTGCTCTTTTTATCTCAGCTTCGCTTAGGTTTTTTCAAACGATTATAAAATGTTTCGCTTACGATATTATATTTGCTACCAGTATCAAGCAAGGCTATACACTTTTCATTGTTGATTGATACTTCTTTATGAACATTTATGTTATTATCAGACTTTTGTTTGAAACTAAAACACTTTCTTCCTATACTCCTATTGTCACATTTCTAACATACGTCCCTTTTGTCCACAATTATAGCATCTTACATCACTTTCTTTGTTTTCGTATTTCATTACACTTTCTTTGTTTTCGTATTTCTTTACACTTTCTTTTTTGATTTGAACGTTCTTAGACTCACTTTTTTGATTACTCGACTTTTCCTGCATTTTTTCATAACATTTTATTTTCTCTTTAAACTCTTTTAGGTTATTAGCATTGTACAATATTGGTTTGTTCATACTCAAGTTGTTAATTCCGTCAATCACATACTGCATAAGAGCACTGTTCTCTATATCACTTATGCCCATGATCATCTCTTTCATTTTCAACAAATATTCTTGAACACTTTCACCTTTCTTTATTATTCGTTCTGTCAATTATTTATGTAACTCAGCGCTATTTATTGCTGCTTTAAACTTATTTAAAAGTGATTCTTTCAATGTCTACCAATTTTTAATTCCGCGTTTACTCATAATAAACATTTTAGCAAGTTCTTTAATAGCCCATTGCATCATGTCAGTCATGTCTTCAAAATCCTCAATCCATACTTCAACTGATAAAGTTTCATCGCCATGGAAAGGTCGTAAAGAATGCTCAACGTCCCGAAAATTCAAAACAAACCGCGATGGTGGCATGTTGACATTTACTGAACTTTGCGTATCAATATTGTTGGCTATGACTGTAGCCTATTTTCGTTTGTTGCACCTATTCTAAATTTCGTTTCGTCGCTCACTACTGACAACATTTCGTCTTGCATATTGGCTACATCGTCATCTCTTTCGCACTCATCGTCATCATCTTCGTTTTGATCATTCTCTGTGTCAAGGTCAGCTAGCAAATTTTAAGCTTGCGAATTGCGAAATAAATGATAAGCCCAAAACGTTGCAAATAATCAATAAATCTTTATTTGGTAAATTATTCTCCACGTAAGACACTTTAGTTTCATATAAATCGCTGTTGCAATCATAATCAAACCCGTCAAAATTTCTTAGTCTTTGGCGATTTGCACGATCGCCTTCTTTTTCGTATATTAACTTGTGAAACAATGTAATATTAGATTTTTTCTCAGTTTTTAGTGCCTCTTGCACATTCCCAGTCTTCTAGTTTGCTCATAGTTTTTTTTTTTTTTGCAGCACATAGACACACAGATATTACAGGGTACTAGGTACTAGGGTAGTCCGATAAGTACTTAGCCTCACCACCCAGTGGCGTCACTATGGCAAGAAAAGTTTATTATCGTGTAAAACCATCTTACAGACGACAGAGCTTAAAATTTCAGTCCAATCGATTTTGTGGTTTTTTAGAAAAAAGGAAAAGCTTAAAATTTCAGTCCAATCGAATTTATGGTTTTTTGGAAAGAAGGAAAAAGAGCAATATCGGTCAATGATTCGATTCTTGTTTTTGGAAGGGAAATCGCGAAGTGAAATCAAAGAGCGGTTGGATGCTATGTACGGTGACTCTTCTCTTTCTATGACGACCGTCAAAAATTGGTTCAACGAGTTTCAACGTGATCGCACTTTTGTTTTTGATTAACCACGACCTCTGACTAGTGTTTGATGCTGTTTAAACGCAATCCGAAGGAGTTTTTGCGTCGTTTTGTAACCATCGACGAAACTTTTATCGACTGGAGAGACCAAGGAACACTAGAAACAGTGGACTTCACCAAGCGAATCTGGTCCGAAGAAGGCGAAGACTATCCTATCAGCCGGAAAGTTGATGGCCACCGTTTTCTGGGATTCACAATGTGTGATCTACATCGACTACCTGGAGAAAGGCAAAACAGTCACAGGGGCCTACTACGCTGAATTGACCCGATTCGACGCTGAATTAAGGAAAAAACGACGCCATTTTGCGAAGAAAAAAGTGTTCTTTCACCATGACAATGCACCGACTCACACCTCTGCCGTCGCCATGGCCAAATTGGTCAAATTGGGCTACGAACTGATGCCCCATCCACCGTACATTTCGTTTCTTCTTTGATGCAACCGTACTCGCTCGTCTCATCTATTCGACTGTCACGTCTTTCGCCCAATTCGCCCCGCTCAGCAGAGATGCCCATAAGTAAATTTCAGAGGGATGAGTATCCCTATGAGTAGATGTATATATACATATAATATAAATTTGATTCCGCGATTTATACCCATGCAAAAAGGATATATTGATTTTGGTAAGAAGTGTGCATAGAAAGAAGCAAGAGAGCAAGAAACAAGTTCATATAGCCATTCCTGTCCGCCCGTCTGGATTAACGCAAACTCCTTTTAGACCGTCAGAGCTACAGAGCTGAAATTTCGCATGTACATATATACTGCAGGTTGTATATGTCGGATTCAGCTGGATCCGAACACTACGCCATATAGCTCCCAAACAAACGACAAAGTCTCGAACAGTGACTTTTCTCAATAACTTCGTTATTTTCTGAGCTATTCTCGGTTGAAAACAGTGACTTCTACCAATAATAATATATTTTTAAGTTTATCATAGCTATTAAAGACTGTGCTAAAGTTAATTCAGATCTAGTGACTATATCATATATATGTACATATGTAGCTCTCAAAAACAGTGACTTTTATTAATAACTTTTATTAATAACATTTGTAAGGAAAAAATGAGAGCCAAACAACATCGGATGACTACAAGCGCCCCCACCAGCCAACGGCCAACTCCGGCCTTATGGGAAAATGTTTTTATGCATAACTTGGCCGATTTCGATCAAGCTTGGTATTTTGCTGGGTATTAGTATCAAGATTAAATGTGCCGAATTTGATTCCACACGGTAGAAAATGACGGGAAATAATTGAGTTTTAAACTTGATTGGTCTACATACTACATGAGCCTACATACCAAATTTGGTGGCTCTATCTCTTATAGTCTCCGAGATCTACGCGTGCAATTTTTTACTATTTCTATGAACAGCGCAGCCTTTTTATACCCTTGCAGAGGGTATTATAAAATTGGTCAGATGTTTGTAACGAACAGAAGCAGACTTTTCCGACCCCATAAAGTATATATATTCTTGATCAGCATGAGAAGCTGAGTCGATATCGCCATGTCGGTCTGTCCGTCCGTCCGCCCGTCTGTGCAAATCAACTTCACGCTGGCATCTTAAGAGCTATCGGAATAAAATTTGATATTTGCGCTACTTTTAGCCCGGAGCTGATAAAGTATAAAAATTGTCAAGATCGGACTACTGCTTGCAAAAATTGGAGTATCCCCATGAAATTTACCAAAACGATAGTTTTGGATATAAAATCTCAGATCCCAAAATTTGATCGGATAAATAGAATACAAGTTACAGTCAATATAAATCGGCTCAAATTTGCCTGCTGCCTACTAAGTCATCATCAAATCAACAGAGTACATGCATACACACAAAGACGGAACGCTACATGTACTGTATGTGTATGCATGCCGTGCTTTGCTGGTGGAAGAAGAAGAAAAATGAGTAATAATTTGAATGTTTTGTTGTGTATTGATGAATTGAGTTGCAGGGAAAAAAATGTCAAATGTGAAAAAATTAGGACTGCAAGGGTATAAAAACTTCGGCATTGAAGTTAGTTTCTTTGATATTTTTTACTGCTTTCCTAATTGCTAAAAATACGACGCTTATTTCGATTCAAAAGGGTAGTGATTTTGCTTTATTTATATTTATGTAGCATCTCCGACCATATAAAGTATATATATTCTTGATCAGCACGACGAGACGAGTTCAAATAGCCATGTCCGTCCGTCCGTCCGTCCGTCCCTCCGTCTGTCCGTCCGTCTGGATCGATGCGAACTCCTCCTAGACCGTTAGAGCTACAGAGCTGGAATTTTGCATGTAGGCTTGTATATACTGCAGACTTTGTATATCTCAGATTCAGCCGGATCGGACGACTATATCATATAGCTCCCATACAAACGTCAAAGTCACGAACAAAGACTTTTCTGAATAACTTCGCTATCGTCATGAAATTTAATATTGGTGATATTGGAGTTTATTACACCTATAAACAACTGTGCAAATTTGATCAAGATCTGGTGACTATATCGGTCGAAAACAGTGACTTTTGTCAATAACTTCGTCGCTTTTAATGCGATTGCTTTCAAATTAAACATTTGATACTTAAATATACCTGTTCATGACTGTGCCGAATTTGCTAAGGATCGGGTAACTATATCATATAGCCTCCATAGAAACGATCGGTGGAAAACAGTGACTTTCATCAAAAAGTTCGTTATATCCTATGCTAAGATTGAAGGGCGTTCTTTCGCAAACATTAGACTTTTTGAATAAAACGTTTTTACACTTTGATGGCTATGGGTAAGGAAAGAATTACCAAAACAGTTGCAAGGGTATACAAACTTCGGCGCGGTCGAAGTTAACCCCGGCCCTCTGGTTATTTTATAAGTTTATATTAACTCCTAAATGATATAGAGGTCCCAACCAGTCGATATATTTAATGCCTAAAGTATATAAAAGGTCCCATGTATAATTTCAGAGCTGCAACGGCAAGTATTAGTATCATTTTTTATACCCTTGCAGAAGGTAAAATTGGTCAGATGTTTGTAACGCATAAAAGGAGACGTTTCCGACCCCATAAAGTATATATATTCTTGATTAGTATAAGAAACTGATTCGATATAGCCATGCCCTTCTGTCCGTCCGTCCGTCGGTGCGTATGCGTTTTACTTAGACATCTTAAAAGCAAGTTTTCAAAAACACGACCGTCACGTCAGAGAGCAGAAGCTCTTTTATTATAACAAGAATATTTGGGCGCGACGTTTAGTTGTTGAAAGCAACTAATTCTGATGGCGCCCAAGGGCTAGCACATAAAAAGGTGAAATCTTTTTCGCTTAATGTAGCTCGAATTCCCAACTACTTTTAACGTTGAAAATATAATACGTCCATTACAACTCTGTATTCTTTAGCGAAGTATGCTGATGATAGAACTTGGTGGTTCTTAAAATAGCTATACGACCAACCAATTCACCTTTTGTGCTGCCTATGATTCAAAATCTTATAAATTAGTAAGATTAATTAACTTCAAAAAGTTCAAAATCTGGACAAACATTAAATATAAAGGTAAATTGAATTTCGTCGAATGATACATGTTTTATTGAAATCCGACAAAAATTAGATGGTTTTTAATGTCTCACATTATTAAAAACTAGATATGCAAAATTTCCAAACGGCCTTCATCTCTTTCTTTGCATGCATGTATGAAAAATATTGATTACCTAGTTTTCAATAATGAGAGGCGTTGAAAATGTTAAATTTTTTTTATTAAATTACCAGGAGCCAAAAAAATCAAATTCAAAGTGAAAAAAACCAAAACGAGCTATTCTATCGTACACCATGCTATTTAATTTTGATCAAATTTGTCAAGTATGTATGCCCTAAGGTCATGGACATTAGTTGGATCAATACTCGCACTCCCTTTTTCTGTCGAGCTTGCATTTCCTGCTAAATCGTCTCTCTAGTCCTGTCGACTGTATTATAGTCCGTTATAAAAAAGTCATAAGCTGTTGGTTACATTCTCAGAAGTATCCCACATATACTCAAGCTTAGGTTTCTTCGCGAAACACAATGGATACGAGCTTTTTTCCGCCTTTTTTCATTTCTCTCTTCTCATATCTTCTTTCATTCTGAAGCCTGTATGGACATATTGCATACAAGTCTGGGGCACAGGGTCAAACTTAAATATAATTTTCTGCAACGATTCCAGAACAAGATTTTACGCAGAATTACGCCTCCATACGTGCGTGACTCAGCTATCCACATCCATAACAGAGCACTAGAGAGCTATATGATATAGTCTGTCGTCCGATCTTGATTAAAACATACTTAATCACAGCTATAATGAACTGACAATTATTACATTTTAAACCAATCACGTCAAAAGTTAAGCCGAAGTTATTAATCAAAGTTACTGTTTTTGACCGATTGTTTTTTTGAGAGCTCTATGATTTAGTCATCCGATCTTGGGCAGTCATTAAAATATATATTAAACTAAAAACACAAATTTTCCCGACCATTTCGTTGATCCAGACAGACACACATGGGTAGATGCTTCGTAATGCTAAGCAACATTATACATACATATGTATGTATATATACTTTATATAGTCGGAGATGATTTCTTCTATGCGTTCCACAGTTCTAACCTAAATTGAATTACCCTTTAGGCAAATTTGCACTCGATTGAATGGGCTGTATGTGCTTTAATTATGCCAAATGTCGTCAGCATCGATACGCCTAGTAATTTCTTTTATCGTGATATTTTTTAATGTATCTCACATCTGTATCCTATCTACTAATGGTTGAACCCACAAAAATATCATGCCTACAAGCCAAACAAACTATTGGTTTAAGATTTGTATCCCGATATTTGGATAACTGGTTTTGTGCTATTTGACAAAGGTTTTCTTTATAGCCTTGTTTTCAAATGGGTTTTCACATCTACCTTGATGTGCTTCCTCCCCAACTTTAATATTGACAACAATATAAAACAAAATCGGAATTAATTAAAAATAAATCAAATTGGAATTAGAGTTTAGTAGACCTCAAGGTTTTTGAACGGAATGAATAAATTTAGCAAACTAAACAATTGAGTAAGCTACATCAAATTGACATAGCCTACATGTTTAAATTTGCTATTAGTATTTGGAAATTGTTTAGCTTTTTTCTTTTTGGGCTACGGAATTTATTGTTTTTTTAGAGCGAAGCTCTCTTAGGCGCGTTGGGGTAGGAAACTTTTTTTAAAAAACGTCAGATCTGCAGCGCGTCAGCCGAACACGTTCGGCACCTCTGCGTGTAAGCCGAAGTCCTCACACAAAAAATCAAAAGCATGAGGGTGGATTTAGTTTGTCTCAGCATTTCGAGAGAGAACACACATGAAAAAATTGATCGCTGCTTTGTTTTTCTATCTTTTTCTTGCATCAGATTATCGGCTGCGTTCGTTTTCTTGATTTGATATAGAATTTGATGAATTTTCATTTTTTGCAGTGTAAAGCAACATACGCACACAAGCAAGTGCACACATACAACTACACTTTTTAAGCGATCTCTTTGTGCCGGGCCCTGGAATAGTCTATCTAAATCAGAGCCCAAAGAGAGCACTAAAAAGATGTTTTTTTTTTAATTCGTTTATTTGGGGAAAAGGAATTACAAATAGGTTAACAAATAAATATAGAAAACAGTGGGCAACAAAGAAAGGATAGTTTTGTTCAAAGAAGAAGAAATGAGAAATTGTGGGTGTGCGGGACCGCCTGGGGGCATTGCATCGCAGGATGTGGGGGAGTAGGGTTGTGGACTTTTCAGACCCCGCCTGTATTGCGCTGCCTTTCGCGCGCGCGTAGTTTGCGGATCACCTGTGTCGCAAAGGTGCAAATAGCTGTCCAATTTGGTTTGCTTAGCGTCATCAGTGGAACCAGATTCTGTGACGACAATGGCTCGCCACAGAGCAGTTCGGCCGCCTGCCTTTCTGTCTCAAACATAGCGCATGCGAAGAGAGCATGATCAGGGCTCTCCGACACACCGTTTCCGCACCAAGTGCATTCCGCACTTGCCTGATGGCCAAATCTGTGGAGATATTCCCCAAAGCATCCGTGGCCGCTGAGTATTTGTGTCAGCTCAAAAGTAACCTCGCCGTGCTTCCGTTGCAGCCACATCTTCAGGTCAGGAATAAGCCTGAATGTCCACCTGCCCTTCGTCGAGTTGGTCCAGCGAAGTTGCCAGGCATCCCAACTTTCCTGCCGTGCCACGGTCTTAGCCACCTTTAGCTCAGCAGAACTCGGCGCTGACTCCGTCTTAATGGTATAGATGCGTTGTGCTTCCTTTGCTAGCAGATCGATGGGCGTCATACCTGCTATAACAAGAGCGGCATCGTCCGATATTGTGCGAAAGCCGCAACAGACTCTCAGTGCCGCAAGACGGTATGTGCTCTCTAGGCGTCTCCTGTATGTTTTGACCGTCATGGCCTTGGCCCAGGCTGGTGCCCCATAGAGCATAGTGGACTTCATAACGTTCATCAGAAGCAGGCGCCGACCTTGTTTTGGGCCTCTGCTGTTGAGCATGATGCGGCTAAGTGACCGTCCCAACTCAGCTGCCCTGGCTCCAACAAGCTCCAGATGCTCCTTGAAGGACAGGCGCGTGTCCAGGTGTATACCAAGATACCTGATGGCCCAACGATGATGTTGGCAACCTCAACCATTTTTCGGCTACTTATTAAGACCGCTTCCGTCTTTTGAACTGCAAGCCCGAGTCCTGCAGAGGCTAGCCAGTCCTTAGCCATTCCGATGGAACGCGCAGTTAATTCCTCGGCTTGTCCCAGAAATTTAGCCGTCACTACTATGGCAACATCGTCAGCGAAGCCCACCAGCCGCGCGCCACTCGGGAGTTGGATGCGCAGGATTCCGTCATACATTGCATTCCAAAGTAGAGGGCCGAGTACGGATCCTTGGGGTACGCCTCCTTTAACATTATAGGTATGCGTCCCGCCGTGCGATCTGTAGTACAGAACTCTATTTCTAAAGTAGTCCTCCATGATTCATATGAGATACGCCGGGACTCTAAAGTTTCGCAATGCTGCGAGGATGTTGTTCCAATTTGCTGTGTTAAAGGCGTTTTTAACGTCCAGCGTGGTGACAAGGCAATACTGCTTTTGCCCTCCCTTCCAACGTTGCCCCTCTATAGCCTTAGCAGCAGTGTCGACAACAGATTTGATGGCATCAACAGTGGACATAGCTCTGCGGAACCCAAATTGCATAGGCGAGAGGTCGCCAGCCACTTTAATTGCTGCCTCTATTCTGGTGCTGAGTAGCCTCTCAAAGATTTTTCCTGCGGCATCCAGAAGACAAATTGGCCTGTATCCAGATGGGTCTTCTACAGGTTTGTTTGGCTTTGGAATCAGAACCAGATTCTGCCTTTTCCATCTGTCCGGAAATGTACCTTCACCCATGCAAGTATTAAAAACTTCAGCAAATCTTATGGATTGTAGGCCAATGGCAAGTTTTAGGGCCTTGTTGGGGATGCTATCCGGGCCAGGAGCCTTGTCGTTCTGCAGTCTCGATGCCGCCACTAACACCTCTTCTCCAGTGATGGGCCAGTCTACTAGCAAAGTAGTATGCTGCATTTCTTTCGGACCTATTGATGAGGTGGCCGGAAACAGAGTTTCCACAATCGTAGCCATGCTCTCTTCATCTGGAGCTGCCGGCTTAACAGCCCTAAGCTTTTTCATGGCAATTTTATAGGCCAAGCCCCAGGGGTCATTTTCTATAGAGTCGCAAAGTTCAAGAAAACAGGATTTTTTCGTGCCTTAATGAGCTCTTTAAGTTCCCTTCTTCTGGCTGCAAATTCTGCTTGCAGCAGCAAGAACTCCGATCTGCCACGCGATCTTTGGTAGAGCCTTCTAGCACGAAGACACTTTTTTCTTGCCTCCGCAATGTTTTCATCCCACCAGTAGACAGGGGCTCGATGTCGGCTATGCCCTCTTCGGGCCTTCATGCTAGCGATGCATGCCGCCCCCACTGCGTCCATAATGGTGTCCGCCTGCCTTGATGCATCGCCGTCTAGTCGCGGAATGCTGAGTGCCGACGCAAAAACCGATGGATTAAGAGTGTCCACGCGGAATGATTGGCCACCTTGATCTGTTCGCAGCAGAGAACTGCAACAAGCCACCGGTACTCAAGGTGGACCGGGTAAATGTTGGGTGATTTTGACACCCGGGTGTTTTCAACCACCGCACAAATGTGTACAATGCTCGCCTCACGAAAATACTTGAGTGTTTGTGCACACAAGCTGCAAAAGTGAGTAGGTATTTTTTCGCATGTGTGTGTACAGCATGTGCCGGCGCTTGAGCCTCGAAAAAAAAGATGGGTGAAAAGACATACACAAAAATTGAGTCATAGAATGTGTAGAGTGTCGCCGATGTTGCGGTGTCTTTTGTGCAAGTAGCTGCATTAGTGCGTACAACAGGAAAATAGTAAACAATAAAAGAAAATATTAAACTCAAAAATAACTTATTTTATTCATTTAATATATTACATAAAGATTAACTTGCTTCAGTGCATTCATTTAATATAATTAACAAAAACTCAAAAATAACTTATTTTATTCATTTAATATATTACATAAAGATTAACTTGCTTCAGTGCATTCATTTAATATAATTAACAAAATTAACATAAGGGAAATATAAACATTATATCGCTTCAAAGCAAATAAAAAAAAAATTTTTTCCTTCAATGAAGTTATAATAGGAATTAAATTACGAATTATTATTTTTAAAAAAAGAGTGCAAAAAGAGCAAATTGTCTACCGTTTTCGGACCCAATCTATTTCTTTTTTTCTGTTATAATGTTTCCCGCTAAAGAAAATACTCTTTCAGCTTCAGCACTACTGGATGGTATTGCAAGAAGTTGCAATGCTAACTTGGATAGTAATGGATAACAATTTTCTTTGGTTTTCCACCACTCAATGGGTTCGAAATCCTCAGTTAAAGAAACTCTTTCACTACAATAATTATCTAATTCCTCTAGGGGCGATTTCAAATTGTTATTCGACTGTGCAACCAGTTGGGAGAAAAAAAAAGTGGTTTTTGGCACAAACGTAACCTTTTTAGGAATTACTTCAAGTTGACAATTTGGACTTGCTGGGTTTGATTCTGATGTAAATGAATTATTTTGCGAAGGTTCATTTGGAAAAGAAACATAATTGTTCATTTGATCAATGCAGAAGGTTTTAATTTCTAATGAATCCTCATGTTCCATGTTTGCTGCTGGAGGATATAAGAAAAAAGCCGCCTTGTGCCAAATGCCTAAATTTTCCTTCCAAATCGTGTTAAGATTAACTAAAATTCTTGCTTTGAGAACAGATATTAACGAGATATCTTCAGTATTTGGCTCGCAAAGAATCTTTATTTTCGCTATTGAGGGCAAAACATAGCACAATGAAGGAGAGCTACATGTTTGTAATTCTTTAAAGATTCTCTCAAAATCTTCTAAAAGTACTAGTATTATTTTTAACGTAGATATATTTACAGCTATAAGTTTTTGACCTCCCTCTGTCTCACTTAATATATTGTTTACTGTTGTCCAGTTTTTCACTATCGAAGAAACCATGTTGTAATTGGAGTTCCATCGAGTAGGACATGAGTTCTTTAACGTTGTAGTTAATCTGTGCTGCAAACTAGCTTTTTTAAAATATTTAACAATTTTTTTGCAGGCGTACAATATGTCCTTAAGCTCTCTTGCTTCGTCAAACGATTTTTCTAACACATTTGAAAATAAATGACTGCTACAATTTAATCTAATATTGTTTTCCAGGGCTTTTTTTACATTGGTGCCCCTATCAGTCACAAATTTTATGTTTGTTATGTTGTCGACATTAAATTGTGCAAAAATGGATTGCAATTTTTTTAAAATATTTTCCCCTGTCGATTTTTGAAAGTCCATCGATTTTAGGCCCAAAATGATGTCATTCAATTTAAATTCTTTTAAATAATGCAGAGTGACACCTAAAAAATTTCTGTTTACGTATTGGTCAGTCCACATGTCAATGGTAGCCGATACTGCATTATTTTCCACAGCTTCTTTAATATCATTAGATACTATCGCCCGCTTCTCTTCTGCATCATTTTCCGCATTCCGACTCAATGTTGTTGCATCCGGCAGTAGGTCGTCAATGTCAACGTTCGCTCCATAAGTAGCACCGACTGTCACAAAAAATTCCACAAGGCTGCGAAAACCAGTCCCGTTTACTGCGGAAAAAGGCCGACAATCCTGAACCACCCACTCAAGACACTTCTTTGTTGCTGTGGTTTTGTCCATGTTAGAAACTTTTTTTGTTTCAGCTGGCTGTCGTAATGATAGACAACATTTGTGCCGCGACAAATTTGATGTCTGGTTGGAAACAAATTTCAAGACTTTTCCGCATTTGTTGCAAAAAACCCAACCTTCGAGAACGCTTTCATCTTCTTTATATATGTCACACAATATTGACCAAATTACGCTCTTGCCTTTGTGTTTTGGGGCTACTTTATAAATGCCACGATTTATTAAATTTTTCACGTCTTCTGCTCTCATTGTTTTCGATGGCAAAATCAAACACGCACTAATCAAAGCTAAGAACTGATTCAGTTCAGAAGCAATTAGCACACAATTCAACACACACACCATGGTGCCTATAAAACACTTGGGTGATATACATGTATTTTGACCACTTGCGTTATTGCATGTTGTCTTTTTCACACTTTTGTTTTTTTCTCTACGTTCGCTTTAAGTGTGAGTGCAACCGGCACGCGTTGCCGAAAAACACTTGGTTGCCATGCAAAAAGAAAACGGTGTATTGTTGTGAGCGACAGATGGTATATGTGGTAGATGTGGCACTCACATAATTTTGTATAAGTGTGTGTTCATGATTTGCTGAGCCGGTGATGAGTGGCACCGGCACACAAATTTCATTGAGTGTGAGTAAGGTGGCAAAAATTGACACACTTGCAGTTCTCTGGTTCGCAGATGATTCGGCCCTTGGGGCGCGCTTCTCCTGATGGAGCATATAATGGCCAGGTGATCGCTACCAGTGTAGAAATCACATAGTTCCCAGATTGAGTTGGGGAAAAGACAGACACTTGTAAATGTAATATCGATTACAGAGCCGTATCCCGCCCTGCTAAACGTGTGCTTGGATCCAGTGTTAAGCACAGCAATATCGAGGATGGCCCAGGACTCGAGAAGCGTTCTGCCCCTGGCATTAGATGAACTGCTGCCCCATTCTTCGGACCAAGCGTTAAAGTCGCCTGCGATTACAACATTTTGTTTTAAACTTGCATCAGCGGCGATGGAGTCTATTATTCTCTCGAATTCAGTGAGTCTCAGGCTAGGGGCTAGGTAGCAACTATAGTACCACATATCCCCGATTTTTGCGCGAACATAGCCAAGGGACGAATAGATCGACTCCATAACCGGCACGTTTTTTCCGCATAACCAAATGGCAGCTTTGGTAGACGAGTCCACTGCCCACAGGGGGCCATCTCCTGTTTTATACGGCTCGCTCAAAATCGCTATATCGGCGTCTACTTCACGCGCTGTTTGCGCCAACAGATCCTGTGCAACTGCACAGTGGTTGAGGTTTAGTTGAATAAACTTCATACCTGATTGTTTGTTAGTTGCGCGCCAGATCTTGTCAACGGGCAATCTTTGCTGCCGGCAAAATGCTTCCTGTCGATGCGGTTTGCTTCGACGCAGTTGTAACAATTTGGATCGTTTTCGCAAGCCGCAGCTTTATGCCCGGGCTGTCCACATCTGAAGCACCAGCTGGTTCGGTCAACTGTGCTCTTGCAGTTGAAAGCCACATGTCCAAAATTGAGGCATTTGTAACATCTCTGCTGAGCCACTCTTTCCCTGATGTGACAGCTGAACCATCCCACTATCAGTGCTCTCTTCTTAACAAGAAAGGCCGCCGACGTCTGTGGCAGACATACAACTGCCATTTGGGTCTCGTTAAAAGTTGGCCGAAGCGTCTTCACCGTTATGGCACTTTCCGCTATACCCGTTGCCGTGAAGGCAATACTGCTTTTGCCCTCCCTTCCAACGTTGCCCCTCTATAGCCTTAGCAGCAGTGTCGACAACAGATTTGATGGCATCAACAGTGGACATAGCTCTGCGGAACCCAAATTGCATAGGCGAGAGGTCGCCAGCCACTTTAATTGCTGCCTCTATTCTGGTGCTGAGTAGCCTCTCAAAGATTTTTCCTGCGGCATCCAGAAGACAAATTGGCCTGTATCCAGATGGGTCTTCTACAGGTTTGTTTGGCTTTGGAATCAGAACCAGATTCTGCCTTTTCCATCTGTCCGGAAATGTACCTTCACCCATGCAAGTATTAAAAACTTCAGCAAATCTTATGGATTGTAGGCCAATGGCAAGTTTTAGGGCCTTGTTGGGGATGCTATCCGGGCCAGGAGCCTTGTCGTTCTGCAGTCTCGATGCCGCCACTAACACCTCTTCTCCAGTGATGGGCCAGTCTACTAGCAAAGTAGTATGCTGCATTTCTTTCGGACCTATTGATGAGGTGGCCGGAAACAGAGTTTCCACAATCGTAGCCATGCTCTCTTCATCTGGAGCTGCCGGCTTAACAGCCCTAAGCTTTTTCATGGCAATTTTATAGGCCAAGCCCCAGGGGTCATTTTCTATAGAGTCGCAAAGTTCAAGAAAACAGGATTTTTTTCGTGCCTTAATGAGCTCTTTAAGTTCCCTTCTTCTGGCTGCAAATTCTGCTTGCAGCAGCAAGAACTCCGATCTGCCACGCGATCTTTGGTAGAGCCTTCTAGCACGAAGACACTTTTTTCTTGCCTCCGCAATGTTTTCATCCCACCAGTAGACAGGGGCTCGATGTCGGCTATGCCCTCTTCGGGCCTTCATGCTAGCGATGCATGCCGCCCCCACTGCGTCCATAATGGTGTCCGCCTGCCTTGATGCATCGCCGTCTAGTCGCGGAATGCTGAGTGCCGACGCAAAAACCGATGGATTAAGAGTGTCCACGCGGAATGATTGGCCACCTTGATCTGTTCGCAGATGATTCGGCCCTTGGGGCGCGCTTCTCCTGATGGAGCATATAATGGCCAGGTGATCGCTACCAGTGTAGAAATCACATAGTTCCCAGATTGAGTTGGGGAAAAGACAGACACTTGTAAATGTAATATCGATTACAGAGCCGTATCCCGCCCTGCTAAACGTGTGCTTGGATCCAGTGTTAAGCACAGCAATATCGAGGATGGCCCAGGACTCGAGAAGCGTTCTGCCCCTGGCATTAGATGAACTGCTGCCCCATTCTTCGGACCAAGCGTTAAAGTCGCCTGCGATTACAACATTTTGTTTTAAACTTGCATCAGCGGCGATGGAGTCTATTATTCTCTCGAATTCAGTGAGTCTCAGGCTAGGGGCTAGGTAGCAACTATAGTACCACATATCCCCGATTTTTGCGCGAACATAGCCAAGGGACGAATAGATCGACTCCATAACCGGCACGTTTTTTCCGCATAACCAAATGGCAGCTTTGGTAGACGAGTCCACTGCCCACAGGGGGCCATCTCCTGTTTTATACGGCTCGCTCAAAATCGCTATATCGGCGTCTACTTCACGCGCTGTTTGCGCCAACAGATCCTGTGCAACTGCACAGTGGTTGAGGTTTAGTTGAATAAACTTCATACCTGATTGTTTGTTAGTTGCGCGCCAGATCTTGTCAACGGGCAATCTTTGCTGCCGGCAAAATGCTTCCTGTCGATGCGGTTTGCTTCGACGCAGTTGTAACAATTTGGATCGTTTTCGCAAGCCGCAGCTTTATGCCCGGGCTGTCCACATCTGAAGCACCAGCTGGTTCGGTCAACTGTGCTCTTGCAGTTGAAAGCCACATGTCCAAAATTGAGGCATTTGTAACATCTCTGCTGAGCCACTCTTTCCCTGATGTGACAGCTGAACCATCCCACTATCAGTGCTCTCTTCTTAACAAGAAAGGCCGCCGACGTCTGTGGCAGACATACAACTGCCATTTGGGTCTCGTTAAAAGTTGGCCGAAGCGTCTTCACCGTTATGGCACTTTCCGCTATACCCGTTGCCTTTGTGATGGCCGCAATGATGTCGGTTGCCGTTACCAGGCAATCTAGCTTCCGCAGTTCTATGTGTGACACGTCAGTGACAGTTCGAACTTTGGCGTTCATGCCCAATACGTTGCGTAGCTCCTCTTGTATTTTCCGGTCGCCATCTTTGGTTTTAAGCTCAAGAAGCAGATCGCCATTTTGCGTTTTCCTGGCCCTTGCTACTTCGTCTTTAATACAATTTAGCCGCCCGTCGTCCCGTCGGGTTACCATTTTCAACATTTTCGCATACGAAATGCCCTCTTCCGCCTTGATAATAATGGCATCTGGCCGACCTCTGCGCGGCTTGCGTCTCGTTGAGACCACCTGCCAATCTGGGGTTGGCCCATGAGTACATATAGGCTCGCCCTCAATAGCACTAGCGCTTGTGGATGCACTACCGCCTAACATGGCCGCATACGAGGGCTTTGGCTGCCCGCTGCCTCGCTTTCTTTTGGGCGGAGTATTCCTCTGCCCTAGTGGCTCCTCTCTCGGGCGCTTTGGGCTATCGGAGTGTGCTATCGAGTTCCCAATACGCTTGGTTGGTTTGGATGCAGGACATGTGGCCACATCCACTGTGTTGTTTTTTACGTATTTATCGCCAAGAACTATATGGCAAATCGCTGTTTGCAGCTCTATCATGCGCCTTATGTCTTGCATCGTATTTTGGTTCACGTGTCGAACCTGCGGTTTACCGTCATCCTTCTTCTTAAATGTGTTCTCCAGTTGGCGTAGGAGATTGCCCAAGTCGTCAAGCTCCGGGATGCGCGATAGCACAACCGGGCTTATTATCGGCGTCGCACTCGTTTGGCCATCAGACGGTGGTAACGGTGGACCAGCCGGCGAAGCCACTGGCGACCGCATCATCCTACTACTCTTTCTAAAAGCCAACTCCTCGCCCACTTGATCATTGGCCACACCATCCCAGCGGGCTTGATCCATCGACGCAGTCACTTTATCCATTTCCCAATGTTGTTTCAAAATTTAAATATGAGTTTAAAAAACGTAACGGCAAGGGAACGGCGCGTTGGCGCCACCTGGCGAATGCAGCCTTGGGCACAGCCCAAAGCCTTTTTGCGTTGTCCAACACTGGTCGCTCAGCTGATCAGTGGCGCTTTGTGGGGCAACTCTACCCGTTTGTTACGCTGCCACAAGTGAACGTGCGTGCAAAAACGGAGTGGATTCTGGATAACAGAGAGGATGAGAGAGATCTACGCACCAATACTATGACGAAGGCGGCGGCGGGAGACAGAAAAGCGCCAAGTTCCCCCTTCCCCCCCTATGTGTGCGCTTGCTTGTGTGCGTAAGTTGCTTGACACTGCGCAAATTGCATGTGACGAAAGCACGAAAAATGTAAAATGCGATGGAAAACCAATAATTTTGAATTCATATTTTTTTTTTTAACTCAACTATTTCATTAACTTCTATATTATTTGGATAACTTTTTATCCGAAGCAGATCTTCTAAATGGCTATCAGTTAGACTGTTTCGAATAGAATTTTTGATTAATTTCATTGTGGAAAATGTTGTTTCACAAATATATGTTGTGGTAAACATAGAACATAGAACATAGAACATTAACATTGCCTTTTTGCAAATCGGAAATTTATCTATCGGAAGTTCTCGCCAAAATTCTATTCCACTACTTAGTGGCAGCATCAAGTCAGTTTTCATGACCTGTAATTCCTCCCTAATTTCTTCTGGAATTGATTCAGATTCTGCTTCTATGGGGTTATTAAAAACTGCAATGAGCCAATTGATTTGTTTAAAATCAGAAAATTTTTCCGCTATTTCAGAGGAAAGGGTATTAACTGCCTCTGCGTACTCCTGAATTCGGGAAGGGTTGGGGTACAATGCAACAATTTCTGCAGTTCGCTGAAGGCGGGACAGGTCATTATTTTTCATTTGAATTTGAAGACCATTAATTTTGCGACTAAATTTATTGATTGCTGCAATTAAATCGGACGGAAGTTTGTTGCGGCCTTGAAGCTGAAGATTTAATTGATTTATGAAAAGGACTATGTCAGTTAGAAACGCCAAGTCTAAAATAAATAATGGATTTTTTAGAGAAGCTAACAAATCTTTATCTTTTTCTAAATTTTCGCTTTCTAAGAAAGAAATAACTTCATTACGAAGCCTGTATAGTCTGTCTAAACTTTGGCCTCGGCTCAGCCACCTAACATCAGTAAAAAGGCAAAGATCCTCGTACTCAGCGCCGAATTCTGAGAGAAAGGATTTAAACTTTCTATGGGTTAGCGAATTATGACCACCTTTAATGCGCCCATTGCATCCACAACTTGACAAATTTTTGCAAACAATGCTTGCTGATGGATGAAACAATGAAAAAATGGTTTTTCTCCTATTTTTCTATTGACATGGCCAAAAATCCTTCATTCTTTCCTTTCATGGTGGCGGCACCATCAGTGCAAATTGAGGACATTTTATATGATAATTGGAATGAAAATACATGCTTCTCAAAGGCATCAAACGTACTTTTTCCATTTACATGACTGTGAAAAGAATGTAAGTTTAGAAATTCATCGCAAATTTTAAAGTCGTAATCAATAGTCCTAACACAAATAACCATTTGACTAATATTTCTAATATCTATGCTTTCATCCAAACAAATTGAAAAGAAGGCACAGTCTATTCGTCTTTTAGTTTGTGAGTATAAGTATTATCATATTTCCTCGGTCCTGCGAGTTATAGTTCGACTTGATAAAGGAGTATCGTTTATTAAACTATAAACGGGGCATTTGTGCCTCCACATGCAGGATGGAGGACGGTACTGAACTAGTTATAGTAGTCCTTTACATATCGCCGGGTAATAGACTTGAGGACATAATTTTGTTCATCCACCGAACACTTCTGGAGTATACTGAGGAAGGTTCTCGTCTACTTGGACAAAATTTTCATAAACTCCCACTGATTTTGGCTGGAGACTTCAATGTCAATTTTGCAGATGAAAAGTCGGCGCCGCTGAAAACTTTTCTTTTCGAAGAATTAAATTTAACAATGAGCAGTAATCCTGCAGAATCTACAACAAGATATAACACAATCATAGATGCTGTTTTTTCACGTTTTCTAACCCACATCCAATCACAAACATACATTTCATATTTCAGTTACCATAAACCAATCATTTCCGTGATAGAGTATGGGAACAATTAGGTTCAACGAAAATATTCGGGAAAATATTTAAACGAGCCAAATTTAAACGAAGATAAATAAATAAAGCTTTGTAGTACTGCAGTGAGCTGAAATATATTATATTTTATCAGAATTATCATCATTCACCATTGCTTTCATTTGTTGTTCATGTTCATTCATTTCTGCTATTGTATATGACTGTAGTTCATCGTTTACTCGACGAATTCCTAGAGAGCTTCGCTCTAACCGGGTGTCCTGTGACACCTCATTGCTTTTTTTTTTTTGTTCTCTGTGGTAAATTTCTGGAAATTACACCAAAAAGAGCACAATACCAAAATGTATCAATGTCCAACGCCATACTTAATTTAGTCAATCTATATTATCATTTCTTTAGGTACTTCTATTACCTTCAATATGACACCCTTAAAACTCAAATTTTTGAAACCAAGATCACTTAAAACGCTCCACAGAAATTTTGGACACAGTTCTGCCCCATTTAAGAAAGAACGTGCCATATATATATAAATATATAAGTTTAAGAAGCTTGATTTACTTTTAATGATACGTATTAGAAAAGGCTGTCATTGTATGTATGTGTTCTGAATTTATTATTTCGTAAAAACACGTACCTGCGTTTTGAGTAGTTTATATAGATCAGTCTCCATTAAGCATTGTACAATGTACACATCCCTCATCTGCTCTATGCTATCTACTCTTAAGATGTCGCGTATATCAATTATCTAAAAAAGTATAAAACTATTAAGTTTGGCAGTAAGCTTATATTAAAACAGTAAACTACATTTTCATGTTTAAACCGAGTTAAAATAGTTATCTCTCTCAGCGTTCGTTGGCAATATGTCTGGTGTTCAAACGGAGAAATTTTTTTGATTGCAACTCTTTGGTTTGTCATCGTATCATCAGCAGATCTGAAAAATAATCCAAAAACAACGTACAATAGACATGCACCACCGATCAATAAAGACTTCTAAAAAAAACTTGTAAATATTTAAAATGAAAGTCGGTATGCCGAATTAAAATATACATTGAGGCGTTTTTTTATATATCGTATTTATCAGATGTGCTACAGAAATCACTTCAGGGGAAATTGAAAGCTGAAATTCGAGCGATTTGCTATTCGCTCACGAATGTGACAGCTAAATGGTCTAATTCAATATATTACAAGTTTTAAAATGTAAAAGAAGGTAACTTCGGCAATGCCGATGTTTTTATACCCTTGCAGTCCTTGGCAATAATTTTTACATTTTGAAATTAGTTTCCCTGCAACTCAATTCATCAACACAAAAGAAAACATAATTTCTCTTTTTACTCCAATTTTTTCTTCTTCTTCCATCATTCCCTTAGCAAAGCATGGCACGCATATACATGCAATTCATGTAGCGATGCGTCTGTGTGAGTAAGTGTATGCATGTGCTCTGTTGATTTGTATTTATATTGAGTTTAACGTGTTCTATTTATCCGATCAGATTCAAATTTTGGGATCTGAGATTTTATATCAAATTCTATCATATAGCTGACTTTCATGGGGATACTCCAATTTTTTCAAAAATGTTTGTTCCAGAGCTATATGATATAACAGTCCGATCCCAACGATTTTCATACTTTATCACACCCGGGTAATAAAAAGCACAAGAAAAAAAAATTTCATCTCGATAGCTCTAAAGATAGCTGAGTAAAACGCAGACGCACCGACGGACAGACTGTCAGTCGGACATGGCTATATCGACTCAGCTTCTCATGCTGATCAAGAATAAAAAAAAATGGGGTCGGAAACGTCTCCTTCTGTGCAACGTTTGAAAAGATTTGATATTTTGTTGTGTGCCCAAAATGTAGGCAAAAAAAAAATTTGGGTAACAAAAAATTGAAAAAAAAACTTTTGACGCGGATTGGATTTTACAGAGTGATTTCTGTAACACAGCTATATAACTTATGTAGAATATACACTTATGATAAAAAAAAGAGTTTCTTACAAGTTTTTTTTTTTAATTTTTCCTTACCTATTGTACGAGCCCCGACCACTATTAATTCGTACGACAAGCTTTTTTACCCAAATGCAATGTTTAACAGACGATGTTTTCAATACCATAGTCCGGTCAGTTCAGCAGAGCATTTAAAGAAATTATTGTTGTTGTTGTTACTGAACATCTTTTCCACTCAAACTGAAAAGAAGTCACCCACTTGACCTACCATTTAGACCAAAAACATCTAACATCCAGCCGAGGAAAAAGCTCCCCAAACGATTACATTTCCCCATCAAACCATTACAAAGTTGTGGAGTATACAGAGACACAATGGTCATCCGTAAGCATCACACAATAATAACTAAATTCATGTTTACAATAAAGATATTAATTAGAGTTAATTTTTTCGGATGAAAATAAATGGAATTTGCATGGTTCTAATGGTTTTCGACTATATTGACTTGATCTGAGGAAAGAACCATACATTTTTTCCAAGCGCCATTACGGTGGAGGAAATGTAATTGTTTGAGGAGTTTTTTCCTCGGCTGGATGTTAGAAACTACAGTTTGTATCTTCACGAATGAAGTGTGCAGATTACAAACAGTCTCATTCCATTTTTGAATGAAAATGAGTATAGAGACTGGAATTTCCAACAAGATAATGCCGCAATCGATGTTAGCAGGAAAACGAAGTCACGGTTTTGTTCCAAGGAAATCCCAGTTATGAACTGGCCAACAGGATCCCCGGACTTCAATCTGATTGAGAATCTCTGGAGCATCTTATTGTTAGTACATAAAATTTACAGGGAAAATCGGCAGTTTAACACAGTACAAGAAATGAAAGATGCGATAGAGGGGTCTTCGATGGAGATTGAGCCAGATGTAATGAAAAATTTAGTTTTAAGGATGCGTACTAGGATATTTAATGTCTTTTCTAAAAATAGAAAGCAATTTTTAATTGTTAAAAAAAAAAATTTGCGAACTGTTAACATTTGTAGTAAAAAAACGATCTGCAAAGGTCCCTGGCATAGCGCACCGATGTGCTATATGTTTAAAGCGCTAACACCTAAAGAAAGGGTGGAAATAGCCAAAAAAGTGAAATTGTGTACACGATGCTTGAAGCATTCAAGCAACAAGAGAGTCGTACTGGAATAAGATCCTCTAAGGCATCCCGCTTCCCTAAGGAAATAACAAAACTGTCCGGAATTTTCATCGAAATAAATTGCCTCAAACGCTGCCAGCAGCTTACTACGTCAATGCTAGAAACCAACAGAACAGACGCACATACAAACGTAACGCTACAAAAACTTCATTTGATAGAGTGAGAGATTGATTTAGAACACAGAAAGAGTTTAAAACATTTCAAAATATTATTGTCAAGACGGAGGCTGTATTTAAGTAATGATTTAAATAAAGCTAACCTTGAGACCTAATCAGTTATTAAAAGAAAAACAATTAATGAATCCAAATAATATATATTTTATTACCTTTAAGTCAAAAAATTGCACTAAGCAGTCGAATTGCCTTAATTGCTTGCAACGGGTGATTTGTGTTCGTATTGGAATGTAGTCGGCAGAGAACTACATTGAGTCATAAGTTTTGCGGTGCGGTCAATCAATGGGTTTGATTTTGTATGATGCAGTCCTTTGCACAAAATAATTGGTCTGCACCGGTTCAAGAAGAGCGCTCACCAAACACTCTCTTGTACTTGATTCTGTTTTTCTTTAGGTTGATTGAGGGAATCGAAAAACCACCCTTACTTCCTTACCTGCCCGTCCTTCCCTACCTCTGCCTATAACAATATGTGCGTCCTTCTCCCTATAATCCACATAATCATACCGCAATTCATATTGAACGTATCAAATTAAGTGCAAGAAACCCGAAGTTAGACTGAATTCGGTCATTCGGCTTGATCCTCATTTTACAAACGATCAATTCTGGTGAGCGTCCTTTCAAGTTACAACCGCCCTAAATAACAACTTTGTGTTTGGGTAGGCACAAAGAGAGCAAAAGAAAATTGTTAATGGTGTGTGTGCTTTACACTTCGCAAAATGAAAAGTGAACAATATTTGCCACGATCGTTCAAACGACCAAACCAGTCGATTTGGTACAAGAAAATAGAAGAGAAAACCAGAGGGCCGGGGTTAACTTCGACCGCGCCGAAGTTTGTATACCCTTGCAACTGTTTTGGTAATTCTTTCCTTACCCATAGCCATCAAAGTGTAAAAACGTTTTATTCAAAAAGTCTAATGTTTGCGAAAGAACGGCCTTCAATCTTAGCATAGGATATAACGAACTTTTTGATGAAAGTCACTGTTTTCCACCGATCGTTTCTATGGGAGCTATATGATATAGTTACCCGATCCTTAGCAAATTCGGCACAGTCATGAACAGGTATATTTAAGTATCAAATGTTTCATTTGAAAGCAATCGCATTAAAAGCGACGAAGTTATTGACAAAAGTCACTGTTTTCGACCGATCGTTCCTATGGGAGGTATATGATATAGTCACCCGATCTTGATCAAATTTTCAGAGTTGTTTATAGGTGCAATAAACTCACCAATATTAAATTTCATGACTATAGATCAGAAAATATCGAAGTTATTCAGAAAAGTCACTGTTCGTGACATTGACGTTTGTATGGGAGCTATATGATATAGTGGTCCAATCCGCCTGAATTCTGCAGTATATACAAGCCTACATGCAATTTCAGCTCTGTAGCTCTTACGGTCTAGGAGGAGTTCGCATCGATCCAGACGGACAGGGCTATTTGAACTCATCTCGTCGTGCTGATCAAGAATATATATACTTTATATGGTCGGAGATGCTTCCTTCTATGCGTTGCACACTTGTGACCAAAATTAATATACCCTTTTTGCAAGGGTATAACAAACTCATAATTCATTCTTTCGTTTGCAATTTTCCAACAAGCCGACACAGAAGCGCTCTCGTCGAAACGCTGCAACAGACTAATTCTAATTTTACGCTCTCAAGTTCACTTCGTGTTGACTTCGGCATGTACACAGATGGCAAAAAGATCAAATGCCGAAGAAAAGTGCCCGCACGGTGTTATAAAATAAAGTTGCATTAAATCTCAAAGCTGGTTCAGGTATTAGCCGTTTTTATTATTTTATCTTCCACTGTAGATCTTTTAAAAGCAATCTCAACAGCAATTGTAAGCTCGGAATATAATTTACCACTAAGCCAATTTTAGTAAGAAATTGTAGGTATTCTTTTGGGCAGAATTATGATGAAGGAAAAATAAACCGACGCAGGATTTTATTTACTGGGTTTGTTTTAGAGGCTTATTTAGTTATTTGGTGTTACCGTGATTCTTTTCTTAAATTCGTCATTTAATTAGCCCGTTGTACCTCATGGATATCTTCTAATTTGTTTTGGCTTGTATTTTGTTACAGTCTGTCGGTCATTATTAACGATGGCTAAAAGCAATGTCCATTTTAAGTCCCGAAGGTGACAGTTCTCTTTTAATATAAATTAAATGTGCCTATGTAATGTACTCTCAGAAAAACAACATGTAATCTTGAGTGACATAGCGGTGTAATTCTAAATTCTAAACAAATTGAGTTTGATTTACATAATTAACATTTATGATTTTTGTTACTTCCAAAAGTCGTGTGAGCGAATGTGGAAAAGACCTTACGTATTATGCGGCTAGTAACATTACACCAGCTTAGTATGATCGGACAAATGTTTCCTAATAACAAATAGACCTTAATTGTACCAGTTGTATTAGTAATGTGATAGAAAAAGATACGTTTATATGCAATATTTGTTTATCTTGCTGAAATAAATTTTGTACGTACACAACCATGCCATAAGCTCCTTCGCCAATGTATGTAAGTTTACTATATCTGGGCCCCACTTCAAAAATTTGCCCCCTTATTACTTCAGCGTTGGAGTGTGGGGCGCTAAGAGGAGCACCACCCTCAGTACATGTAGCAGGAGCAATGTTTCCTTCCGCCATTTTATTTGTAATCTAAAACATCCCGAAAAAATGAAAATCTTGTCTTTCATTAAATTATTTCAGTTTAAATACATACAAACAACACTACTGCCGACTAGTACGCTATTTGACACTTATTTATTGACTATAGCTTTAATACGGATAAAATATGTATACATGTATTTACATATATTAAGAGACAACACCCGTTTTTCGCTTCACTTTGGATGTCGACTTTTGCACTTAGAGGCAGTTAATATTGTAAAAAAAAAAGCACATACGTTAACGGGAACGTTTTAGAATTATACTTTACAAAGAAAAGTATAGTATTATTGACTGCTCTACTCTGCCGTTTTAGGATAAATCACTAAATTACTACATATGAATGTATGTACACACAAATGCGCCTGTATGTAGAAAAGCTGTAAATCTATCGAATATTTCAAATGTTTCAATTAGTTTTGGATTTGTTCTTTTTATCGATTACTTTTCGGACCAATTCCCACTAAATCCATATGCGGGGAACGGTTGGAATAAACAGTGGATATAAAATACTTATTCCCACAACCACCATTTACCATCTCTTAATAGCTGATTTTACAGGTGCCATAGACAACCTTGTCGCAAAGTGCAGCGAGAAAAACAAATAATTTGTATGTATGTACAATACATTATTGGTTTAACTTCGTTGAGAAGCGAAGTTACATCTCTCACTGAATGAACCTATGCCCGATATTCCTGTGGTAATCATCAAACACTGTCAACTGAGCTATCAACGCGAATGAAAGCTGTATGTTAGTGTTATTCCGATCACTACAATTTTTGAATGAGTGAGCTATGTATAAACGCGGCTCCCCTATCTGAGATTTTCCTACATGGATTACCAAAATTCACAGCCTGCCTTTCAAAGCAATTGTTCACCTATTTAAAACCCCTATTGTTTTTCCGACTTTAGCATTTACCAAAACGCACTCAATACGATTTGCTACCACTCGATTAAGCTAATCTTTTAACTTTGGGCACTCACATTTGACCTCATATCTGTGCAGAAAGTTTTTTGAAACAATCCTTCTTCACTTAAACAAATAGATAAAGCTTATTCCAATCAACGATACTGAATTAAATGATTCCTGATTCCCATCAATCGCGTTCCCTTCATTGTCATTCATGCTTCAGAATGACAAATTTGATCAAACTATACAAACAAAGTTATTTAAAACAATGTTTGCAAATTTACAAAAAAAAAAAAAAAAACAGAAAGCCGGGAGTTTGTATACCCTTGCAAATTTATTCGGTCTGTAAAAACTGAACACAAAACTGACAAATACCAACTTTTATGACAATAGCTATAAAATTAATAGAGTTATTGAGAAAGTCACTGTTCGTGACTTTGCCGTTTGTATGGGAGCTATATGATATAGTCACCCGATTTTGATTAAATTTGGCACAATTATTAATAAGAACACAAAACTGGCAAATACAAACTTTTATGACAATAGCTACAAATTAATGAAGCTATTGAGAAAGTCACTGTTCGTGACTTTGCCGTTTGTATGGGAGCTATATGATATAGTGGTAAGATCCGGCTGAATCCGAGATATACAACGCCTGCAGTATATACAAGCCTACGTGCAAAATTTCAGCTTTGTAGCTCTTACGGTCTCGGACGAGTTCGCGTTGATCCAGACGGACGGACGGACATGTCTATTTGAACTCGTCTCGTCGTGCTGATCAAAAAAATATATACTTTATATCAAGGATGGGCACGTAGTGGCTCTTTTGGCTCCTGTGGCTCTTTACCGGCAGAGGCTGGGCAGAGAAAAAGGTCATTTTTTGGTCGAACTTGTTGGCAGAGAGACGGACAAGTACCGAATTTTACGGAGAGGGGGAAAAAGGTCGCGATCTCGAGCTCGCAGCTTGTGGGCAGAGAGACGGACAAGCACCGAATTTTACGGAGAGGGGGAAAAAGGTCGAGATCGCGAGCTGGGAAATAAGGGTTGTTTTTGTCGTGTTCTCGAGATCACGTCCCTTTTTCCCCCTCCCCGCAAAATTCGGTGTTGGTCCGTCTCTCTGCCAACAAGCTGCGAGCTCGAGATCGCGACCTTTTTCCCCCTCTCCGTAACATTTGGTACTTGTCCGTCTCTCTGCCAACAAGTTCGACCAAAAAATGACCTTTTTCTCTGCCCAGCCTCTGCCGCTGATGCTCTGGCTCCCAACTGAAATTTTCGTGCCCACCCTTGCTTTATATGGTCGGTGTTTAATATGTACATTCAATTTGGTCGTGTGAGGTCCGGTTTTTATAAGGGTCAGTCAGTGTGTAAAATCGAGTCGAAGGGTAAAGTGCGACAGTGAAGTTAAGTTTAAATAATGCACCATACACATATACGTAAACTACTACACGTTGTGGTAAACGACATTCTTTGTTTTTTGGTCAGGCGCAAGAACAAATATAGCGGATGGTTTTCGACACGTGAGCATGCCAAGTACAATTGGCCATGAGAAAAAATGAGTTTTAAATATTGGGGCCACAAATAGTTAAGGATTGGCCCTGTGTTTTGTTGATCATCATGGCGAAGGCAAGACTACTGCGATAGCAAACCTGGGCTTTAATCTTCAAATTCAAAGCCATAGTTATAGCTATATTTTAAAACACTTTCTTTTTTACGTGAACTACCTTAAATATTGGATTATATCCTTGTTCTTTGATAATGAAGTCAATTGGAAGCAGACATTGTATTTTTGAATATTCGCTACAAAATGTCGTGATTGCATTGTTTCCCCATAGAGGAGGAAACACAATGGCTCTTTTGGCGGGACCAATAATGGCAATACCAGCAAACACCACAAAGGTGAAGTCGATGATGCAATCATATATAAAGGCTTAAACTATTTCTTCTTGCACTTCGAAGATTATTCCTCTGTTCATCTGTACGATAAGCTCGACGATTTCTCGGTTCTAACCTACCCGTTTAACGGGCTGCCTCTCTTTCTTCTTGCGTTTGAGAAGCCCGAATTAAGGCCCTTCTTCGTTCAATACTAACGCGGCACTCTTCTCGTACAATTTCTCGTTGATCATCGTATAATTGACTCGCGTTATTTCGTAGTCTAATTGAATTACGGTTTCGCTGGCAAAGATTGGATCTTCAGACGTGGCATTATGATTAGATTGGTAATTGGTTTCGTTTGATAATAGGGTACTAAACACTGCACAAAACACGACATTCGAATTTGTATTATGTCACTGCACAAAACACGATACATTACAGCTCCACTGGGAAAGATTGGATCTTCTAGGATGTGGCATGCTGATTAGATTGGTAATTGGTTTGGTTTGAGTATAGGTTTTTAAGCACTGCACAAAACACGACATTTGATTGACTGTTACAAAAAATTTGTATAGGGAAAATAAATGTACTGTTGTAAGCGGTTTTCATGAAATAAGACAAAAGTCATGTCAGTGCCAAATTTATTTTGAAAATCTGTTTTGTTTTGCTGAAAATAAAGTTGTCACATCTTGGTTACTATTTAAACTTTGGATGCCGCAATGAGAATTTCGAAATAGCAACGTTTGATTTATGTCTTCCCAAAAGCCCTCCCGTTACTACGCCACTGTATGATCATGCTTAGCTGTATAGTTTAGTTTTTAGTTTGTGTCTGGCCAGACAAATTTTCTTTTTCTTTGTTTTCGACATTGTATGAATATATTTTCATAATAGATGAATCCATAAAAATTTTTATTTTTTATTTTATTTTAAATTTTATTTTTTTTTTTGTAATTACTTTTGATGTTATTTTTTTATACCTGTTTAAGATTAAACATCGTGGTCAGCTGAAATGGCTTCACCAAATCAGATTGACTAAAGAAATATACAATTCGAAACATAAACAAAAGTAAGTCATAAAATTCATATGACAATTATGGCGGTGGAATACTCATTGCTGTCAACTCGAATCTGTGCTCAAGTGTTGTGCCGATTGATCTCCCCTTAGGTGTTGAGTTTATTTTCGTCGAAGTTACATGTTCTAACTTTAGCTTATATATCTCTTGTTCATACATTCCTCCAGCTTCTGATGATGATGATATGATGATCTACATGCACCATGCAGATGCTTTGCGATCTATTTTTAGTCGTCTTAAAGATCGTGATTTTCTTTTAGTTTTAGGTGATTTTAACTTGCCCAATGTTTCTTGGCTTGTTGATGATAATCTATCCAACATGATTTTCTTGATAGCCTACTTGAATGTCCGCTATATCAGTTGAATTCTTTTCTTAACTCTTCTAAAAGAATGCTCGATCTTGTTTTTGTCTCGGATCCCACTGTTAGTGCTGTATCACAAACACAGCCCCTAGTGAAGCCTGAAGATCCTTATCACCCTACCATTGAAGTTACTATTTCTTACAATTCCGTAATAATTCATTTAATAATATCTCAAATTCTCGTCGTAGATGTTTTCGTAAAACAAATTTCAATCTTCTGAACAGCCTCATTTTCTCATTTGATTGGTCATTTCTACTTGAGTGCAGTGATATAGATTGTGCAGTGAATTTTTTCTACTCTGCTCTTAATTCTCTAATTGATAAATGCGTTCCTTATGTGAATGTCTCTACCGTTTCCAGTGCGTTCACACGTAGGCTCTCTAATCTCCGTAACATTAAATCGAGATATTTTAAAAAATTTAAAAAAACAGGTTCGCGACTTGACTATGCAAATTATTGTGTAGCCAAATCTCAATTTAGTCTTTTAAATACACAATGCTACAATAATTATATTGTTCGCTGTAAGGTTGAATTTTATAAGAACCCCAAAAGGTTTTACAACTTTGTTAATTCCAAAAGACGCTCTAATTTACTACCTTCCACCTTCAGACTTAATGACCAGACTGCTAATAATGATTCAGATATTGCAGATCTGTTTGCTAAATTCTTTCAGTCGACTTATTCTACTACTGCTTCGGATCCCACACCTTATCCGTTCTCAATTCCACATTTAAATTGTATGTTTTTTCCTAGTATTACTGAAGACTGTATTATCTCTAGCTTGTCATCTATGACGTCTTCCTTCGTACGCGGGCCTGATAATATACGTAGTTGCATCCTTAAAATGTGTTCGATTTCCCTATCTAAGCCTTTATCTCGGTTATTCTTTATTTCGAGTGAGACTTGTAGCTTTCCTGATATTTGGAAGGAGTCTTTTATTATTCCGCTTTTTAAAAAGGGTAGCAAATCGGATATTTCTAACTACCGGGGCATTGCTAAACTTTCGGCAATACCTAAGCTGTTTGAGAAAATTATTACGTCTACCCTTCAACACCTATCCAGATCCACTATTTCTCCTTGTCAGCATGGCTTCATGAAAGGTCGTTCGTCGCTTACCAACCTTTTAGAATTGACTACCCTTGTACACCATGGCTTCCGTAAAAAGTGTCAAACTGATGTTATTTATACTGACTTTAGTAAGGCTTTCGATACGGTTGATCATTCTATGCTTCTCATGAAAGTTAACATCATGGGTTTTTCCCCGAAACTATTGGCTTGGTTAAAGTCGTATCTTATTGGCAGAACCCAAAAGGTGTCTTTTCGTTCCTCGATATCTAAAACTGTTCGAGTTACGTCAGGTGTCCCCCAAGGCAGTCATCTAGGCCCACTGTTATTTAGCTTGTTTATAAATGATTTGCCTTTGGCCTTGGCTCATTCACGCGTGCTCATGTTTGCGGATGACGTCAAGATTTGTTATTCATATAATGATCCTTCTTTCCAACAGTACTTGCAATGAGATCTCGATGCGTTCTGTGATTGGTGTCACGTTAATAATTTACACCTTAATGCCTCTAAGTGCTCTTTTATGACTTTCTGTCGTTTGTCGCCGTTCCTAGCTCATTACTCTATTAAGTCTGTTCTGTTAGATTGTGTACCATCAGTCAAAGACTTAGGCGTTATGTTTGACCCAAAACTTTCATTTAATGTTCATATATCTTCAATTGTCAATAGAGCATGCAGTTTTCTTGGCTTCATTAAACGTTGGGCCAAAGAATTTAATGATCCATATGTGACAAAGGTTTTATACACTTCGTTAGTTCGCCCTACTCTAGAATATTGCTCGCCAGTGTGGAACCCTCAATATGATGTTCACCAGCGTAGTATTGAATCGGTACAGAAGCAATTCCTTAAGTTCGCGTTACGCGGTCTTAATTGGGACCCGAGTCTCCGCCTACCTTCTTATTCTGACAGACTTCTTCTTATTAATCTTCCTTCACTTTACAACCGTAGGCTGTTATTTGGCATTCTCTTTCTCCATAAACTAGTCAACGGTGAAGTCATTTCTACCAATTTACTAGATACGCTATATTTTTGTGTTCCGTCACGTCGGACCAGAAACTTTTTTCCTCTTCACCTTAGTAGATGTCTGACTAACTATTCTCTTCACGAACCTTTTCGTCTTTTTTGCCAATCGTTTAACAACCTTTCTCACCTTATTTCTCCTCATCTATCTGTCACTTCTCTTCGCGCTATACTTTTTAATTATCTACAGCAAAACCATTGATAACATTCAAAACTGGATATTGGATTGGCTGCAACTCATCCCTGACCACATTGGCTGTGAATCGGGGCATAGCTGGCACCTTGTTGCAAATAAAACACCTCCACAGGGTCGGGGATGTTTAGTTGTGCATATAGCTAAGCTACCTTCTTCATTTAATTATTATCTATATTTTAGCTTAAGCTTTTTCGTCGACTGCTGTGTTAGTTGACGTAAATAAATAAATAAATAAATATTGCTTAAAACCAAACACACATCCGCAGTCTGTCGACACTTAACACTTAAGACCACAACGACGAATTATCAAGTCGCCAAACGCTGAGCATGAAATATAACATATTTTCAATGCCGAAGACGTGGGTCATTAGAATAAGCATTTTTAAGAACATTTGTCGCCTCGAGTATCGAGCCTAGATTCTAAGAGTTCATTTATATATACAACAATTTTTCCAATAAAATCAGTTCATATTTTGAATTCAACGAATGAAGACTAGGTTTTTTCCTTCTCTCCGGGAATCCCTATTCATTTTGGTCCTTCGAGCCGATTCATTTTGGTCCTTCGAGCCGGATTCATTTTGGTCCTTCGAAAAAAGGAACTCTGTAGTTTTCCCCCACCAGTGGTAAGAGACTCAGAGGGTGAATCAGTGCCTATAAGTCTGAATTCTTATGCAAGTGTAAATGCTAAGATCAGCTAAAGGTAACAAAAATAAAATAACTCTGTTCTCCCCCACCAGTTGTAAGAGACAGAGTATAAAACAAAAAAGCAAAATATTGCTTAATAAATAAAAAAATAAAAAGTGCTTGCGACCGAGTTAAATAAAGGCAGTTTGGCTAGTCGAGCAACTACAATAATTTCGGCGGCGTGGTGTGTGGCGTATTCGAAGCCCTAATATCGAAAAAAAATTTAAAAGTGTATATGTATGTGGTTGCAAGTCGGCAACTACAAACAGCAGCAGAGCAACAAGATAGTTGCAAAGAAGAGGCTGCTAATCCGAGAAAATCTGGTGCGATGACCGGCACCGGTACCGCCTGAGACCATAGGCCCTGGACAACACCAGCTGAGCAACGATAAAAAAAAGAAGTAGAATCACCACATGGCAGAATGGACACACATGGTCTGGAAAAAAAATGAAATCTGAGTGAGTAGAGGTGATGAGCAATGCCAAGACGTAGCGGAGTTAAGAATCGGCTAAAACAAAGGAAAGCCGAACTCCTTAAGCTTCTGTTTGCCAGCAACACAACAATTAGTTGGGCAAAGGCTAATAAATTGCAAGCTGAACTAGACAACATCAAGCTGATTCAGCAAAAATTAAAGCAAAAAGGCTCAACCCCTACAGAAATTACGCCTAAAAATATAAAAGTAATTTTTTTTTTATATGTTGATTTTTGCGACCTTTTTGTTGTTTAGAGTTGAATGTTTTGCCGGCTCGAGGTCAAATGTTGGGCGAATAAAAACAAAAATAATAAAAAACACAGTTTGTTCTTATTTTCGTTCCGATATATTTCGACCACTCATCGGTGGTCGTCTTCAGGGCAACTATAAATAACATTGAATTGTGATTGACATAATATTAATTTAACAACAAGAAAACACCTACTTAGTTTTACACGTCCGCACACTGTGACGTGGAGCTACACACTGATTTGTCCCTAATAAATGCCTGTATAAATGCGCGCAGTTGTCCGTATCTACCTTATAATTAAGTCTTATATTTGTCGGGTTATTTATTATGTGCAGCATCTCCAAAGTGTAAAGTTTGTTGTAATGTTGTTCTTGGTCTATTATGTTTACTTCGTCAAAATTTGGGGAATGTCCACTGGCGGCACAGTGGGCCATAAGTGCCGTTTTTGGTGCATTGGAGTGTTGACGAAGTTTATAGTCAGATTTATGTTGCGATAGTCTTGTTTTTAGCCTCGATTTTGTTGTCCCTATATATATTTTATCACAGTTTTCTTCATTAGTCCCATTGCACGGTATTTTATATACTACGTTGCTCTTGCCCATTGTATCGATCCTCCTTTTTGTTCTGTTAAAAATACTCCGTAGTGTGTTATTGGGTTTATGTGCTATCTGTATTTGTTCGATGTCATAGCAATCTGAGTTTGCTAATCTTTCCGATACTTGTGGGACATATGTTGTATACAACCTCTTGCTGTATTAATTATCATCGACTTCGGATGTTTGGAGTTGAAGTTAATTATTCGTCCTGATGCTGTTGGTTTTTTGTACCATTTTAATTTTAGTTCATTTCCTCTTCTGTGTATTGATGCGTCTAGATATGTTAATTTGTTGTAATTTTCTAATTCTATTGTAAACTTTATGTTCCTGTCAAATGAATTTAGGTTGTCAAGTGTGTTTTGGATCTCGTCTTCTTTAATTATGGTAAAAAGGTCATCTACATATTTCCTCATAACTCTAGGTGGTCGCTGTAGCGTTTTCATCATTTTGTCTAAGAGTTCTTCCATAATTATGTCAGCTATTATCGGTGACGCTGGTGAGCCCATAGGCATTCCTTTTAGTTGTGTGTATATCTTGTCTTTGTATCTGTAATATCTGTTCTCTTGTATACAAAAACGTACTATTTCCATAAATGTTAATTTTGGAATGTTAGTGTGCGCTTTTATTTTAATCCACTTTTCTCTAATGGTGTCAAGTGCCAATTCTATTGGAATACTTGGAAAAAGTGAGACTACGTCAAATGAAATTAATCTTTCATCGTCGCAAATGTATGTGTCATTAATCCTTGTCTTAAATTCTGAGGCGTTCTTTATGTTATATGTTGAGTCTGCCGTTATATTTTTTAATATGTTGACTATATATTTGCATAGTCCGTATGATGGAGAACCAATTGATGAACAGATTGGTCTCAATGGCGTACCTTCTTTGTGAATTTTAGGTAATCCATATATTAACTTATTATATATTATATAATCCATATATAACTTATTTCACGGACCGAAAGAAATAAGCTTATAACAACCACATCAATTCCACCATGATTCTGTGACGAGTTACGATGTACACCGCAAACCACTTCTTTTTCGAGGTCCCGCCGAAGATTGCCTATATCTCACTCAATTTTCAATATTTTTAGATGAAAATTTTCACACATATTGTTTAAATGTTGTATTATCACACGGGCAAACAAAAATTGAACTGAAACTATCCGTATCGCCAATAAAAATTCTTAAAAAATGACCGATTTTGCACCGAATTAACTATACCCCCCCCCTTAAAGTCGCCAAAATGTATGTAACAGGCAGAAGGAAGCTTTTCCGACCCCATAAAGTATATATATTCTTGATCAGTATCAACATCCGAGTCGATCTAGCCATGTCCGTCTGTCTGTCCGTCTGTCCGTCCGTCCGTCCGTATGAACGCCTAGATCTCGGAGACTATAAAAGATAGAGTCACCAAATTTGGAATGTAGGCTCGTGTACTATGCAGAGTGATCAAGTTTGTTTCAAATTTTTGCCACGCCTCTTTCCGCCCCCGCAATTAAAAAAACGTTTTTCGCAAAAACTATTGCAGCTAAAGACACCATATTTGGTATGCATATTTGCTTAGTAAATTCGCACATTTTGTATGTATAAATTTTTGCCACGCCCCTTTCCGCCCCCGAAATTTGAAAAACTCGATTATCTCCCGTAATTTTTTACCTCGTGGAACCAAATTTGGCACACTTAAATTTAATACTAATACCCAGCAAAATACCAAAATCGGACAAAAAATAGCCAAGTTATGCATATAAACGTTTTTCCATAAGGCCGGAGTTGGCCGTTGGCGGGTGGGGCGCTAGGGTGCTCATATGCATGAGTGAGCGAGATACTAAGATATGCTTCTAAAGCATGTGAACAGAAATTTTTTAAAATAGGCAAATGCATTTGTTATTACAAATTTGAAATATTTGTTTTACTGGTGTATGGTATACCTAAGTCGGCGAGACGACTTACTTACTTCATTATATTGTCATTTTTACATATTTCTATAACCTCGAATGGTCCTTAATACACTGAATCATGTTTATACCAGTTTCGTTTTTTAAGAAAACCTTGTCTCCTATTTCTATTTTAAAATCTGATACTTTCTTATCATTTATTTCTTTTTGCTTAATTTTATTGTTTTCTAAAAGTATTCGAGCTCTATGATACGCGGTTTCTAATCTAAGCTTAACTTCTTTAGAATAATCTTCTATATTATATATACATAGGATCTATACATAGGATCTATATATTAAATTGTATTGGTAGGTTACTTTGTCTACCAAATATTAGTTCATATGAACAATAATTACACAGCCCGACATTTTTGAACAATGAAAAGTGTTTTAAGTTCAATAGGTGCCCTATAGTAATTGAGGGGTGCTGAATACGGCCCTGTACTTCGTTTTTGTATATCACGTCAGGTTTTCGATAAAAGTGTGTTCAACTTATTCAAATTGACCGCATTTGCAGTATTTTATTGTATAATATAAACATAATATTATGCTAAAACAGTTTTTTTTTAACCTATTAATATATTAAGTATTATTTAATAGCAATTTACAAAATATCAAAGCGGTACTTCTTTGTTATAAAGCATAATATCTTACACTTTGGATATGGTTCTATATTGATTTAATTTTGAAGCAAAAAGTATGCTATAGAGTTTCCAAGAATTGTCCAAGAATTGTCTGCTTTTTAATTTTAAAGAATTATGGAACTCTTATAGATCTTACCAATTGTTTGTTAGTAATGTTTGCAAACAAGAGCTATTTTTCTTACACAGGATATTCCGAAATCTGATAAAAAAGTTAAAAATTTTGTTTTAAACTTTCTATAGTATACTTTTGGGTGCCCTTTTTCCGACCCCAGATCCCCTGATTTCACAGAATCTGGACGTGATGGACAAAAACCAAGTATGCAGTGAGAATCAGCGTACCCGAATTAGTTAAGAACACCTCTCAAGTTAACGCCAGCAAAAATCATGTCGGCCTGTGTTATGTGTTACTGATGGTTTTGGGTTAAAACAATACACGAAATACTGTAACTGTACTGTACTGTCCAAATCAATTTTATCTACTGAAATATATGAAAGAATGTACTCGTTGAAGGTCCTATGACTTCTTTCAATGTCTGGTGGTGCTATATTGATGTTATATTATCCCATGTCCGTAATGAACGTCTTCATTGGACCGTACTTCAGAATAAAAGATTCGAATATGGCTTTTGCTACAGTTGTTGCACTTTTGTTTGCAACGGGAATTGCTACTAAGTACTTTTTTAAATCACATATTAAGGTGATTGCATATTCATTCCCATTTTCCGAACGTGGTATGGACCAATTGTGTCTACTATCACTCTGTCAAAAGCATATTGTGGAGTTTCAGTTATGATCATAGGTGATCTTGTATGTTTCGTCGTTTTCGACGTCTGGCATTTTGGACATTTACTTGTGCATACACACACACATATGTTTTCCAATAATACTGTCTCTTTATTTTTGATATCGTTGGGTCGCTTGAGTAGCGCTACTCTTAATGATTTTAATAATTTATTGCCCATATATTTAAAAGTATCTATTGAAATTGATTTAAAGACTTTTCGCTCGGTGCCACTTTTAGTTGGCTGATTTTAGATACACCGGCTTGCATTCAAGCCTTTGGAAAAACTGACATAAGTCAAGAATTCCATTGAAGTATAAATCGCTAACAGTAATTCTTGCTAAAACTGTTTTGCCATGTTTTAATAAACATGTGGAATTTGTTATTCGCAAGGTCACTACTTTTCGTACCACGTCATTTGTGATGACTTCGTATACGTTGGGCCTAGAAGCTTTTTCAAGACTGTGCCTTGTCAATAGTTCTTGTTTATTTTCTGCGCAGAAATCGTTTTGTCTACTTTAGTGCCTGGTAGTGATTTTGAGGACTTTTTTGTTCATGTCAATTAGATCTAATATTGTTATCCTTGTGGCATCTACCATAAAATTATCTTTCCCTCTCAGATACTCTACAGTAAAATCTTACTCTTCTAATTCGAGTCGCATGCGTGATAATATTAAATTTGGGTTTACCATAGAAAATAAATAGATCAAAGGTCTGTGATCAGTAAAATGTAATATGTTTGCCATATATATATGGTCGAAAATGTGTTATTGCCCAATGTATTGCTGCTTCTTGTTCTGTAGTACTCTTATTACTTTCACCTTTAGTGAATCCTCGTGATGCATATGCAACTGGGAGCTGGAGTCCATTATAGTTTTGAGTTAAAAGTGCGCCACATGCGTGTTTGCTTGCTTCCGTGATTATGCAAAATTCTTTGCTAAAATCTGGGCACTGTAATAAATTTGGTTCAACAAGTTTGTTTTTTAGATACTGGAATACTTTTTCACACTCTGTTGCCCAATGAAATGGGACATTCTTTTTACATAATCTTGTTATGTGCCCTGAATATTCGGCGAAGTTTTATATAAAACGTCTATAATAATTGCAGAATGCAACGAATCTTCTAGCGCTGTCTGCGTCCGTAGGGACTGGATAATTATTGATGACGTCAAATTTTTTGTCATCTGGTAATATTCCTTTATCTGTGCACCTGTGACCTAAAAACGTCACTTATTGCATAAAAAATTAACATTTTCTGGATGTAATTTAAGATTGTGTTTTCTACAAAGTTTGAAAACATCTGTTAAATTTTTCATAATATGCTGTTCAGAACAACCAATAACGATTAAATCATCCATATAAAGGAAGGCTTGCGAAGCCTCAAGGCCTGAGTTGGGTTTTGAACCACCTCGTAGTGCGAAAGTGATTTGAATTTTAAATTATTGATGCCTACCATTTGGCATGTATCTGTTGTATTTAGGAATCGGACAAAAGCATTCGGGGCTGTTGCAATAGTGTTGGCGACATAAACACCCGGTTTAATTTCCTGATTGGGAATTAAAATGTTGTCAACTCTATTTTGCGTATCACTTGTGATCTTGCTGGTAGAAGTGTGGAATTAGTACCAGAGCTAAATGTTATTGGAACTTAGGTAGAATACGTTAAGTTTTGTGGTCTAATAATAAGCAAATTTCTCGGAACTATTGTAATCTAATTGGCAATTAAATCTTTTCATGAAATCTAGTCCTATTATGCCATCGCAGGGGATTGTGGAAATCTGCATGAAGCTTATATAGAATAATGTATTTGTCTGTTTAAAGTTCAATTGAGGCTAATCCTTTGGACTTTATTACTCCTTCTCCTATGCCTCGAATATCTATAATTCTATTGGTATGGATGTCATGGAAGATGTTTAAGAATAAACATCGTGTTCATCTGAACTGGCTTCACCAAATCAGATGCACCAATGAAATATACAATTCGAAACATAAACCATGCAACAAAAACATTAACCAAAAAGAAGTCGTAAAGATTCATATAACAATTATTGCCTAATACCAAACAAAACATGTATCCACACTCTGTGGAAAAACACTTAAGATGATAACAGCAGTGCGGTATCAAGTAACCAGCGCTGAGCATGAAATATAAATAATTTTCAACCCCCATTGCGTGGGGCATTAGAATAAGTATTTTTCAAACAATAATTGTTACCTCCTAGAGCCTAAGATAATCCTATATAAACTCCGTACTTTTGTAAATAAAATCAGTTCATATTTTGAATTCAACGAATGAAGACTGGGTTATTTTCCTTCTCTCCGGGAATCCCTATTCATTTTGGTCCTTCGAGAAAAAGGAACTCTGTAGTTTTCCCCCACCAGTGGTAAGAGACTCGGAGGGTAAATCAGCGCCTGTAAGTCTGAATTCTTATGCAAGTGTAAATGCTTAGATCAGCTAAAGGTAGCAAAATAAAATAACTCTTGTTTTCCCCCACCAGTGGTAAGAGACAGAGTATAATATAAAAGGCAAAATTTTGCTTAATAAATAAAAAGCGCGTGCGTCCGATTTTAAAGGCAGTTTTGGCTAGTGGAGCAACTGTAGTAATCTCGGCGGCGGGAGTTTGTGTGTGGCGTATTCAAAGCCCTAATATCGAAAATAAAAAAAATTATAAAATACAAATTAGTGTATATGTATACACAAATATAGTTGCAAGTAGGCAACCACAAGCAGCAGAGCAACAAAATAGTTGCAGAGTAGAGACGACTGGAGGCGAGGCAAATCCTACCCATTGGCAGACAAACCAGCATCGGCGCCCCAACAGTCTGTGCGAAGACCAGCACCGGCAACGCCTAGCGCGACAAGCTAGGCCCTGAACGCGGTAGGACCGGTAGCGCTACAAAGAGCGCCCAACACTAAACAAATAAACTCATCCTAAATTAAAATTGTTTGACAAAAAAAAAAAACATTGTAAGAAATATTGTGAAATCGTGCGGAATTAAATCTGTCCGATAGCAGTATAGCCTGTAAAGCTATGCGAAACATTAGGTAGTAAGATCACTGCGATGATCGAGTAGTAAAAAATATATATAAAATTTATTAAAAAAAAAATAAAATTCATGATATTTTTAAGCAAGTTGCCAGGTCAATAGTAATATAAAAATAAATATACAAAAAATAAATTAATACTAAAAAAAAAAGAAGCAATTTACTATAGACCATACAAAAATGTTCCCTACCAAAACTGAAAAATTGTTAGGGAAGCAAGTTGCACAAAAGGTTAAAGAAAATAGAAGAGTTAGATGCTAGTAAGTTAACTAGCAAGATTCTTAATGAAATAGCTGAGATTCAGAAGCAATGGATTAGTTACCATAGCCAAATGATACAGAGTGGTGTAACCGAACACTACTATTTTACAGATGGAAAGTATGAGGAGGGTTTAGAGATGGCAGCCAGATTAATAGCCAAAGGAGAGTCAAGTCGGCAGGGCACTGTTGAGTCAGAGAGCAGTGAAGCAGATGCAACGATGTCAGAAAATGTTGAGGTCAGCATCGGGGAGTCGCAGGGAAACGCGACCTCTAGTAATGAGAATGCTAATGTTAGCCAGGAAAAATTTCAAGAAAAGGTCCGTCAGCTCCAGATATATTTGGACATGGTGAGCAAAGATTTACGTACGATAGACAATAGAACAGGCGAAATGTATATTAAGAAAATAAAATTCTTGTTCAAGAAGGTACAGATGTGCCAAGTTCATACAGGTGAACTTATACATAATGAAGCGCTTAAAGAGGTCATAGAAGAATTAGAATTCGATCTTCAGAATACCTTAGTAGCATTAGAAGAGAAAATAAATGATCAGAAAAATTTGAAAGTTGAGAATGTTGCCGTGAGAGGTGAACTACCAGTGTTGCCAAAAATACAAGTACCCGCATTTTCTGGAGAGCCAAGAGAATGGGACTTGTTTGTAGAATTATTCACGGAACTGATTGAAAAAAGAGAGGATCTAAGTCTTACGCTTAAATTCAACTATTTGAAATCCGCGTTAAAGGGCGAAGCCATGAGCATGGTAGCCCATCTATTGTCAGGTTGACAATTATAGTGCCGCTTGGGAATTGTTAACCAAGCGGTATGAAAATAATCGGAGGGTATTTTCCGAACAATTAAGTCGGATCGTTGATTTACCGATGATCAACAATGATTCCGCAAAAAGTGTTAAAGGAGTGATTGACATAGTTAATGAGTCAGTTTACTTAATTAAAATAAAAGCAAATTTGTCCGATGAAATTGACGTCATATTCGCACAAATCCTACTAAGGAAATTTGACAGAGAGGCTCTACAATTGTATGAGAGTCAGATTAGAAAAACAAGGCAAATTCAAATGCTATCTGATGTCATGGAATACTTAGAGCAGAGATATTGCTCGCTAAGTGCCATAAGAAAGAAAGAGAAAAAACCGCTACAAACTGTTTTAAATTATGCGCAAGTCGAAGATAAATGTCCGATTTGCAAAATTGCCGGGCACAAAGCATATAAATGCTATAAGTTTAAAGGCTGTTTGGCTGTTTCATACCTTTCAGTAGGTGTCAAACTGAAAGGTATGAAACAGCCAAAAAAGTGCAGCTTTGCATAAGATGCTTAAACCATTCAAGCAATAGGGTGTGCACTAATGAAATGGTCTGTTCATTGTGCAGTAAGGAACACCATACTTTACTCCATTTTGAAGAAACACAGGAGGGAGTTAATACTTGTGTAACGGCACAACCAACACTGTTGGCCACAGCTGTAATACAAGTAAAAAATGTAAATGGAGGATATAAGACTCTAAGAGCCCTTATTGATTGTGGTTCACAGAGCACCATTTTGTCTGAAGAGGCCGCTCAAATATTAAAACTACCTAAAATTAAACAGTATACAGAAATAAGTGGCGTGTCCTCAATAAAATCTTATAAATCAAAATATAAGGTAAAAATAGATGTAAAGACGAGAAATCCTTGGAAAGGACATCTAAAGGTTGAGGCAATTGTGTTGCCAAAGTTAATGAAAGCTCTTCCATTAAAAATAGCAAACGTGGATATGTCGAAATGGCAAACTTACGTGCTAGCGGATCCTACCTTTGATAAACCTGGTAGGATTGATATAATAATGGGAGTAAACGTATATACCCAAATCTTAAAAAGGGGAATTACAAAGATTGATGGCCTGCTAGGCCAAAATACTCAATTTGGTTGGATCGTCTCGGGATGCACCAAATCAAATCAGAATAAATCTGTAGTGGCAACAACAATAGATGTCACAGGTTTTGAACAACGTTGGGAGAGGAAAGATAAATTTCAAAATAAAAACAACACAATTCGCAAGAAATACAACAGGAAAACTCAAGAAATAAATTTATGGCCCCCGGCAGGACCTCACATTGGAGGTAAAGTGAAAATTTGGGAAGAAAAAGTATATATCCCAGAGCCAGTACAAAATGAAAATATTCAGAAGGCAATGGGTCAATTAGATAATGATTATCTAAAAAATAATATCAAAATAGATTCCGGTAACAAATTGTCCGAAACTATAGTACCAAAAAGGCAGATATGGCAAAATAATTATAAAAGAACAAAATTTAATAATAAACAGAATAACCACTCAAGTTTTAGCAGTCAGCGATATTTAAAAATGGTGGAGCGAAGATCACATTGGTACAATTCAAAAAGAAAAGATAGTTGTTTTTTAAATTCTCCAGCTTATAAAAAGGCTAAAAGTCAGCACAGTAATACACATCAGGAATGGGTAGATATCCCGAAACAGAAATCATTAGGTAATATACCAAATATTATAAAAACCAGTAGAAGCCAACTCAGTAATACATACGGGAGAATTGGTAAGAATAGGAAGTCAGTGACAATGGTAAAGGAACATCAGATTGATTAGGTTCATCGTCCATCATGTAGCTGGTCATGCTTCTTTAACAATAATTATCTTACTAATGATAGTTGAATAATAATTTGTATAAGACAACTAACTATAAAAATAATAATAAAGTCCATAACGTCACATTTGGCGGCCCTTGGCAGAATGTTTAAGAATAAACATCGTGTTCATCTGAACTGGCTTCACCAAATCAGATGCACCAATGAAATATACAATTCGAAACATAAACCATGCAACAAAAACATAAACCAAAAAGAAGTCGTAAAGATATATATGACAATTATTGCCTAATACCAAACAAAACATGTATCCACACTCTGTGGAAAAACACTTAAGATGATAACAGCAGTGCGGTATCAAGTAACCAGCGCTGAGCATGAAATATAAATAATTTTCAACCCCCATTGCGTGGGGCATTAGAATAAGTATTTTTCAAACAATAATTGTTACCTCCTAGAGCCTAAGATAATCCTATATAAACTCCGTACTTTTGTAAATAAAATCAGTTCATATTTTGAATTCAACGAATGAAGACTGGGTTATTTTCCTTCTCTCCGGGAATCCCTATTCAGAAGACATCAGAATTTTCTTTTATATTTGAAATATCTGCACCTGTATAAATCAGAAATGTTCATTTTTTATTTGATGCAACATTTTTGAATGATACGAAATTATTGAGACTCAAGTTAACCCTATATATTTTTAAAATTGAGTATCTGGGAGTTTCCCAAAGTAGTCTTTTGTGCTATCCTAATGTTAGAGTTGTAACCTCCATTTTGGCGATTATTTCCTCTATTGTTGTTTCTGCTGTTGCCTCTGTTACTACCGCTATAACTGTTGCTGTAGTTATAGGTACTATTCTGGCCGTTATTGCGATTGTTATTATAATTGTTATAATAACCGCGACCTGTTCCTTTGCCGCGGTAATTATTTCTATTATTACCACGGCCTTTTTGGATTTCCAGTCATTCCGGTACTACATTGTAAGTACTTGGGTACGGCTTTACTCATTGTTTTTAAGCTTCCAGCCTCAAGGATAGTTTTTAGTCTACCATGCTCACAATTTTTAACCATTGTGTTGATGGCTTCTTTAGTGCTGAATATATCAGCATGATCAGCTGATAGACCCTCGTCAATATACGAATCGTCCAAGAGCTTTCGTAAATTGCCAATTTCTGAGGTAAATTTATCTGCTGTTTTACCCTTTTGGGTTACCTTTGACAGGTTTGCTTTAACTACATCGGATGTTTCACCGACTATAGTTTCTTGCAATTTCTTTATGATTGAGTCAATTGTGGTTAAATCTTGGACTTTATATAGCGTTGAGCCAACAATTTTTGACATAACCACTTCAACAGGTATTTCTTCGAATGTACCTTTTGTTAAGTTTACCAACTTCAAAGCTCTTATGAATCTTTGAAGGTGTAAATTTTGTCCATTAAATTCTGACATGGCAATCGAAATGTCCTTAATATAGGCCCTTTGGGCAATTAATTCAGTCATCATATGTATTTTTGTTTCAATAATGCTTAAATTTGTGTACAGCTCTTCCCCCTGTTCTATTTCATTATCTTCTTCCGACAATGTTAATAGTGCAGGTATGGTTAGATCGTTTAGATCACCTTCTTTTATGTCTATACCATCATCTGATTTAGAGTCTTCATCATCCTCTAAATCTATGTATTTTCCGTTTACCGCTTCCATTTCTTCCCTTGGATTTGTTATTAGGGGTATATTCAGGATTTTCGGTATAAATATATCCAATTGTTTCATTGTTTTGATTGTTATTAAATTTGAACGTAGCTTGATCAATAATTCTGATATTCTCGACCAGTTCGTTTTATCTATTTTTTCTTATTATCATGCACTAGTTGTCTTGCTTCACTAAAAGAATCAACCAGAATTTTTGAATGTTTTTTCAAAGTATCATTTTGGATTTTTCTTTTTTGACTTATGCATTTATACGATTTGCTAAAAGATTCCTTAATTTCACGGAGTTTGAGAATTAATTCTTCTCTATCCATTCTTAAAAATTCTTATTAAGTAATATTTTACTGTTGATCATGCTCTCATGATATATCTATATCATTATGCAATGTGCAAAAGTATGTTTTTGTAAATGCGACCTTTTTTTTGTATTTTATATATTTTTATTTTATGTTTTATTTATTTTTATTGTATTTTACTTTTCTAGATATATTATCTCTACATCTGAATCTGTTAAATCTATTATTTCTAAACTTGATTCTGCTATGTCTATCAATGCGATTGATCTACAATATTTTTTTTCAATTTGTAGTTGTTGGCTATCCAATACCTTATTTCCTTGTATTTGTAATTTGTTTTGCCCAAGTGTATCAGTAAATTAAGGCAAGGTAAATATTTTTGCAGTTTTCGCGTTTCTATTTCATCCATATTCTACACTAACTGGCTAGGCTTATTAAGCTGATTAATATGAATGTATTTAGTTTTCTTAAAAGAAAAAAATTTATTTTTTTTTCGTTTTGCTTACTGCCCCGGTTAGCCCCATTAGTTAGAAACGAAATGTGCCAGCTGCGTTGTACATATAGTACTGTGAGAATGAAACTCATCTATACCCTAGAGCTTCCTTGAACTGGGAAATCTTCTCCCGTTATATTAAGGTAAGCTGACCTAATTCGTACCAAGGTTATCGAGTTTTGCGGTGAGTTAATTTGTTCGCTCCTAAATACCTCAATTAAATCTTGGTCAATGCTGGGATGCCTATCGTTTATTTTTCCAAAATACCTATCAAGAGTGGCCATTTTTTAATATTTAATCTTTTATTCAAAATATTCATGATTTATAATTGCTTGTGTGCATATGTATTTTTAGACCTTATCTAGATCATTAGCTTGGCTTAGAGCTCTTTTAGTTACACATTTATTGTGTAATAGGTAAGCTTTATATAATACGTATGCGCACAATATTACGACAATTATCAATAGCAATATGTTCGTTAATGTCATATCAGCATTTGATAATTCGATTTTATTTATGACATTTGCAGTGGAGTCCACTGATTTTGCTTTGCTTAACTTTTGCTATTATCGAACATACGTATAAAGTTTTTTTTTTTTTTGGAAAATAAATTTTTTTTTTTTGTATATGCTGTTCTTTGTTGATGACGACCCTTCACTTTTTTTTTTAATATTATTAAAAAAAAATTCTCTTCTTTTTGTTTGCAATTTTTTTCGTAATTTTTTTATCAATGACCTCCTATTGAAGACGATTCTAATTTAATGATTTGTTTTAAGATTAAACATCAGCTGAAATGGCTTCACCAAATCAGATTGAGAAAGTAAATCATAAAATTCATATGACAATTATTGCTTAACATGCATCCACACTCTGTGGAAAACACTTAAGATTATAACAGCGGCGCGGTATCAAGTAACCAGCGCTGAGCATGAAATATACACAATTTTCAGCCCCGAAAACGTGGGGCATTAGAATAAGTATTTTTAAGAACAATTGTCGCTTTTTAGAGTTTAAGAGTTTTCAAATAAAATCAGTTCATATTTTGAAATCAACGAATGAAGACTAGGTTATTTTCTTTCTCTTCGGAAATCCCTAGTCATTTTGGTCGTTCGAGCCGGATTCATTTTGGTCCTTCGAGCCGGATTCATATTGGTCCTTCGAAAAAAGGAACTCTGTAGTTTTCCTCCACCAGTGGTAAGAGACTCAGAGTGTGAATCAGTGCCTTTAAGTCTGAATTCTTATGCAAGTGTAAATGCTAAGATCAGCTAAAGGTAGCAAAAATAAAATATCTCTTGTTTTCCCCCACCAGTGGTAAGAGACAGAATATAAAAAACAAAAAGCAAACTATTGCTTAATAAATAAAAAGTGCGTGCGACTGAGTTAAATAAAGGCAGTTTGGCTAGTTGAGCAACTGCAATAATTTCGGCGGCGGCAAAAAAATAATTACAGAATTGGTGTGTAGCGTATTCGAAGCCCTAATATCGAAAAAAAAACGTTAAAGTTAAAGTTAAAAGTGTATATGTAGTTGCAAGTCGGCAACTACAAACAGCAGCAGAGCAACAAGATAACTAACAAAGAAGATGCTGCTAATACGAGAAAATCTGGTGCGATGACCGGCACCGATACTGCCTGAGCCCATAGGCCCTGGACAACAGCAGCTGAGCAACGACACAGCAAACTATCGGCAAAACCTACCCACTGGCAGACAAGCAGCAGCAGACTATCGGCAAACTCTACTTGGCGGACACTAGTAGGCACTAGTAAGTCAGTGTTAGTTGAAGCAGAAGCAAATATGGCAGAAATGTTTGATGATAGCAAAGGAGTCATGAAATCGGTAATGGTAACCAGGAGATATTTATAGATAGAGCCCGGCAGCTCCAGGAATATTGGGATAGGGTAACCAAAGATTTACGCACTATAGATAATTCAACAGGCAACGAGGCATGCATAATATATATTAATAAGATCAATTATTTATGGGAGAAAGTACAGGTGTGTCAGATTTTGTTGAAAGATGCAAAATTTAAAAATACTATGGAGGATTTAGAATTCGATGTTCGCAATTCTGCATCAGTGTTAGAAATGAAAATAAACAATAAGGAAAGTAAGATTGAGAATGTAACCGTGAGATGCGAACTACCGGTGTTGCCGAAAATACAGGTACCCACGTTTTCAGGAGAACCTAGAGAATGGGATCTGTTTGTGGAATTATTTGCGGAACTGATTGAAAAAAGAGAGGATTTAAGTCTTGCTCTTAAGTTTAATTATTTGAAATCCGCGTTAAAGGGGCAAGCGAGGAGCATGGTGGCTCATCTATTGTCAGGTTCAGCTGACAATTATAGTGCCGCTTTGGAACTGTTAACCAAGCGGTATGAAAATAATCGGAGGGTATTTTCTGAACAATTAAGTCGGATCGTTGAATTACCGATGATCAACAATGAATCCGCGAAAAGTGTTAAAGGAGTGATTGAAATAGTTAATGAGTCAGTTTACCTAATTAAAAGAAAAGCAAATTTATCCGATGAATTTGACGTAATATTCGCACAACTCCTACTAAGAAAATTTGAAAGAGAGGCTCTACAATTGTATGAGAGTCAGATTAGAAAAGCAAGGCAAATTCAAATGCTATCTGATGTTTTAAATTATGCGGAAGTCGAAGATAAATGTCCGATTTGCAAAATTGCCAAGCACAAAGCATATAAATGCTATAAGTTTAAAGGTTTGACACCTACTGAAAGGTATGAGACAGCCAAATAAGTGCAGCTTTGCATAAGATGCTTGAACCATTCAAGCAATAAGGTGTGCACTAATGAAATGGTCTGTTCATTGTGCAGTAAGGAACACCATACCTTACTCCATTTTGAAGAAAAGCAGGAGAGAGTTAATACTTGTGTAACCGCACAACCAACACTGTTGGTCACAGCTGTAATACAAGTAAGAAATGTAAATGGAGGATATAAGACTCTAAGAGCCCTTATTGATTGTGGTTCACAGAGCACCATTTTGTCTGAAGATGCCGATCAAATATTAAAATTACCTAAAATTAAACAATATACAGAAATAAGTGGCGTGTCCTCAATAAAATCCAATAAATCAAAATATAAGGTAAAAATAGATGTAAAGACGCGAAATCCCTGGAAAAGACATCTTAGGGTTGCCAAAGTTAATGAAAGCTTTTCCATTCTAGCTGATCCTACCTTTAATAAACCTGGTAGGGTTGATATAATAATGGGGGTAAACGTATATACCCAAATATTAAAAGGGGAATTTACAAAGATTGATGGCCTGCTAGGCCAAGATACTCAATTTGGTTGGATCGTTTCGGGATGCACCAAATCAAATCATAAGTCTGTAGTGGCAACAACAATAGATGTCACAGGTTTTGAACAAGGTTGGGAGAAGAAGAAAGGTAAATTTCAAAACAAACAAAAGTAAAGTGAAAATTGGGCCCTTTGGGCAATTAATTCAGTCATCATATGTATTTTGGTTTCAATAATGCTTAAATTTGTGTACAGCTCTTCCCCCTGTTCTATTTCATTATCTTCTTCCGACAATGTTAATAGTGCAGGTATGGTTAGATCGTTTAGATCACCTTCTTTTATGTCTATACCATCATCTGATTTAGAGTCTTCATCATCCTCTAAATCTATGTATTTTCCGTTTACCGCTTCCATTTCTTCCCTTGGATTTGTTATTAGGGGTATATTCAGGATTTTCGGTATAAATATATCCAATTGTTTCATTGTTTTGATTGTTATTAAATTTGAACGTAGCTTGATCAATAATTCTGATATTCTCGACCAGTTCGTTTTATCTATTTTTTCTTATTATCATGCACTAGTTGTCTTGCTTCACTAAAAGAATCAACCAGAATTTTTGAATGTTTTTTCAAAGTATCATTTTGGATTTTTCTTTTTTGACTTATGCATTTATACGATTTGCTAAAAGATTCCTTAATTTCACGGAGTTTGAGAATTAATTCTTCTCTATCCATTCTTAAAAATTCTTATTAAGTAATATTTTACTGTTGATCATGCTCTCATGATATATCTATATCATTATGCAGGTGCAAAAGTATGTTTTTGTAAATGCGACCTTTTTTTTGTATTTTATATATTTTTATTTTATGTTTTATTTATTTTTATTGTATTTTACTTTTCTAGATATATTATCTCTACATCTGAATCTGTTAAATCTATTATTTCTAAATTTGATTCTGCTATGTCTATCAATGCTATTGAGTCCTTGAAAAGTTCGTGGACCCATCCAGGCACGTCTTTTCTTAAAGTAGTCTTAGCTAGCAATCTACTACAAGCGACTTTTATGGATTTTTTTTCAATTTGTAGTTGTTGGCTATCCAATACCTTATTTCCTTGTATTTGTAATTTGTTTTGCCTAAGTGTATCAGTAAATTAAGGCAAGGTAAATATTTTTGCAGTTTTCGCGTTTCTATTTCATCCATATTCTACACTAACTGGCTAGGCTTATTAAGCTGATTAATATGAATGTATTAATTTTCTCATATGGTACTGTGAGAATGAAACTCATCTATACCCTAGAGCTTCCTTGAACTGGGGAATCTTCTCCCGTTATATTAAGGTAAGCTGACCTAATTCGTACCAAGGTTATCGAGTTTTGCGGTGAGTTAATTTTTTCGCTCCTAAAAACCTCAATTAAATCTTGGTCAATGCTGGGATGCCTATCGTTTATTTTTCCAAAATACCTATCAAGAGTGGACAATTTTTAATATTTAATCTTTTATTCAAAATATTCATGATTTATAATTGCTTGTGTGCATATGTATTTTTAGACCTTATCTAGATCATTAGCTTGGCTTAGAGCTCTTTTAGTTACACATTTATTGTGTAATAGGTAAGCTTTATATAATACGTATGCGCTCAATATTACGACAATTATCAATAGCAATATGTTCGTTAATGTCATATCAGCATTTGATAATTCGATTTTATTTATGACATTTGCAGTGGAGTCCACTGATTTTGCTTCGATTAACTTTTGCTATTATCGAACATACGTATAAAGTTTTTTTTTTTTGGAAAATAAACTTTTTTTTTTGTATATGCTGTTCTTTGTTGATGACGACCCTTCACTTTTTTTTTAATATTATTAAAAAAAAAAATTCTCTTTTTGTTTGCAATTTTTTTCGTAATTTTTTTATCAATGACCTCCTATTGAAGACGATTCTAATTTAATGATTTGTTTTAAGACTAAACATCGTGGTCAGCTGAAATGGCTTCACCAAATCAGATTGAGAAAGTAAATCATAAAATTCATATGACAATTATTGCTTAACATGCATCCACACTCTGTGGAAAACACTTAAGATTATAACAGCGGCGCGGTTTTAAGTAACCAGCGCTGAGCATGAAATATACACAATTTTCAGCCCCGAAAACGTGGGGCATTAGAATAAGTATTTTTAAGAACAATTGTCGCTTTTTAGAGTTTAAGAGTTTTCAAATAAAAACAGTTCATATTTTGAAATCAACGAATGAAGACTAGGTTATTTTCTTTCTCTTCGGAAATCCCTAGTCATTTTGGTCCTTCGAGCCGGATTCATTTTGGTCCTTCGAGCCGGATTCATTTTGGTCCTTCGAAAAAAGGAACTCTGTAGTTTTCCCCCACCAGTGGTAAGAGACTCAGAGTGTGAATCAGTGCCTTTAAGTCTGAATTCTTATGCAAGTGTAAATGCTAAGATCAGCTAAAGGTAGCAAAAATAAAATATCTCTTGTTTTCCCCCACCAGTGGTAAGAGACAGAATATAAAAAACAAAAAGCAAACTATTGCTTAATAAATAAAAAGTGCGTGCGACTGAGTTAAATAAAGACAGTTTGGCTAGTTGAGCAACTGCAATAATTTCGGCGGCGGCAAAAAAATAATTACAGAATTGGTGTGTAGCGTATTCAAAGCCCTAATATCGAAAAAAAAAGTTGAAGTTAAAGTTAAAAGTGTATATGTAGTTGCAAGTCGGCAACTACAAACAGCAGCAGAGCAACAAGATAACTAACAAAGAAGATGCTGCTAATACGAGAAAATCTGGTGCGATGACCGGCACCGATACTGCCTGAGCCCATAGGCCCTGGACAACAGCAGCTGAGCAACGACACAGCAAACTATCGGCAAAACCTACCCACTGGCAGACAAGCAGCAGCAGACTATCGGCAAACTCTACTTGGCGGACACTAGTAGGCACTAGTAAGTCAGTGTTAGTTGAAGCAGAAGCAAATATGGCAGAAATGTTTGATGATAGCAAAGGAGTCATGAAATCGGTAATGGTAACCAGGAGATATTTATAGATAGAGCCCGACAGCTCCAGGAATATTGGGATAGGGTAACCAAAGATTTACGCACTATAGATAATTCAACAGGCAACGAGGCATGCATAATATATATTAATAAGATCAATTATTTATGGGAGAAAGTACAGGTGTGTCAGATTTTGTTGAAAGATGCAAAATTTAAAAATACTATGGAGGATTTAGAATTCGATGTTCGGAATTCTGCATCAGTGTTAGAAATGAAAATAAACAATAAGGAAAGTAAGATTGAGAATGTAACCGTGAGATACGAACTACCGGTGTTGCCGAAAATACAGGTACCCACGTTTTCAGGAGAACCTAGAGAATGGGATCTGTTTGTGGAATTATTTGCGGAACTGATTGAAAAAAGAGAGGATTTAAGTCTTGCTCTTAAGTTTAATTATTTGAAATCCGCGTTAAAGGGGCAAGCGAGGAGCATGGTGGCTCATCTATTGTCAGGTTCAGCTGACAATTATAGTGCCGCTTTGGAACTGTTAACCAAGCGGTATGAAAATAATCGGAGGGTATTTTCTGAACAATTAAGTCGGATCGTTGAATTACCGATGATCAACAATGAATCCGCGAAAAGTGTTAAAGGAGTGATTGAAATAGTTAATGAGTCAGTTTACTTAATTAAAAGAAAAGCAAATTTATCCGATGAATTTGACGTAATATTCGCACAACTCCTACTAAGAAAATTTGAAAGAGAGGCTCTACAATTGTATGAGAGTCAGATTAGAAAAGCAAGGCAAATTCAAATGCTATCTGATGTTTTAAATTATGCGCAAGTCGAAGATAAATGTCCGATTTGCAAAATTGCCAAGCACAAAGCATATAAATGCTATAAGTTTAAAGGTTTGACACCTACTGAAAGGTATGAGACAGCCAAATAAGTGCAGCTTTGCATAAGATGCTTGAACCATTCAAGCAATAAGGTGTGCACTAATGAAATGGTCTGTTCATTGTGCAGTAAGGAACACCATACCTTACTCCATTTTGAAGAAAAGCAGGAGATAGTTAATACTTGTGTAACCGCACAACCAACACTGTTGGCCACAGCTGTAATACAAGTAAGAAATGTAAATGGAGGATATAAGAATCTAAGAGCCCTTATTGATTGTGGTTCACAGAGCACCATTTTGTCTGAAGATGCCGATCAAATATTAAAATTACCTAAAATTAAACAATATACAGAAATAAGTGGCGTGTCCTCAATAAAATCCAATAAATCAAAATATAAGGTAAAAATAGATGTAAAGACGCGAAATCCCTGGAAAAGACATCTTAGGGTTGCCAAAGTTAATGAAAGCTCTTCCATTCTAGCTGATCCTACCTTTAATAAACCTGGTAGGGTTGATATAATAATGGGGGTAAACGTATATACCCAAATATTAAAAGGGGAATTTACAAAGATTGATGGCCTGCTAGGCCAAGATACTCAATTTGGTTGGATCGTTTCGGGATGCACCAAATCAAATCATAAGTCTGTAGTGGCAACAACAATAGATGTCACAGGTTTTGAACAAGGTTGGGAGAAGAAGAAAGGTAAATTTCAAAACAAACAAAAGTAAAGTGAAAATTGGGCCCTTTGGGCAATTAATTCAGTCATCATATGTATTTTGGTTTCAATAATGCTTAAATTTGTGTACAGCTCTTCCCCCTGTTCTATTTCATTATCTTCTTCCGACAATGTTAATAGTGCAGGTATGGTTAGATCGTTTAGATCACCTTCTTTTATGTCTATACCATCATCTGATTTAGAGTCTTCATCATCCTCTAAATCTATGTATTTTCCGTTTACCGCTTCCATTTCTTCCCTTGGATTTGTTATTAGGGGTATATTCAGGATTTTCGGTATAAATATATCCAATTGTTTCATTGTTTTGATTGTTATTAAATTTGAACGTAGCTTGATCAATAATTCTGATATTCTCGACCAGTTCGTTTTATCTATTTTTTCTTATTAGCATGCACTAGTTGTCTTGCTTCACTAAAAGAATCAACCAGAATTTTTGAATGTTTTTTCAAAGTATCATTTTGGATTTTTCTTTTTTGACTTATGCATTTATACGATTTGCTAAAAGATTCCTTAATTTCACGGAGTTTGAGAATTAATTCTTCTCTATCCATTCTTAAAAATTCTTATTAAGTAATATTTTACTGTTGATCATGCTCTCATGATATATCTATATCATTATGCAGGTGCAAAAGTATGTTTTTGTAAATGCGACCTTTTTTTTGTATTTTATATATTTTTATTTTATGTTTTATTTATTTTTATTGTATTTTACTTTTCTAGATATATTATCTCTACATCTGAATCTGTTAAATCTATTATTTCTAAACTTGATTCTGCTATGTCTATCAATGCGATTGATCTACAATATTTTTTTTCAATTTGTAGTTGTTGGCTATCCAATACCTTATTTCCTTGTATTTGTAATTTGTTTTGCCTAAGTGTATCAGTAAATCAAGGCAAGGTAAATATTTTTGCAGTTTTCGCGTTTCTATTTCATCCATATTCTACACTAACTGGCTAGGCTTATTAAGCTGATTAATATGAATGTATTTAGTTTTCTTAAAAGAAAAAAATTTATTTTTTTTTCGTTTTGCTTACTGCCCCGGTTAGCCCCATTAGTTAGAAACGAAATGTGCCAGCTGCGTTGGAAAAACAGCATACATATGGTACTGTGAGAATGAAACTCATCTATACCCTAGAGCTTCCTTGAACTGGGAAATCTTCTCCCGTTATATTAAGGTAAGCTGACCTAATTCGTACCAAGGTTATCGAGTTTTGCGGTGAGTTAATTTGTTCGCTCCTAAAAACCTCAATTAAATCTTGGTCAATGCTGGGATGCCTATCGTTTATTTTTCCAAAATACCTATCAAGAGTGGCCATTTTTTAATATTTAATCTTTTATTCAAAATATTCATGATTTATAATTGCTTGTGTGCATATGTATTTTTAGACCTTATCTAGATCATTAGCTTGGCTTAGAGCTCTTTTAGTTACACATTTATTGCGTAATAGGTAAGCTTTATATAATACGTATGCGCACAATATTACGACAATTATCAATAGCAATATGTTCGTTAATGTCATATCAGCATTTGATAATTCGATTTTATTTATGACATTTGCAGTGGAGTCCACTGATTTTGCTTTGCTTAACTTTTGCTATTATCGAACATACGTATAAAGTTTTTTTTTTGGAAAATAATTTTTTTTTTTTTGTATATGCTGTTCTTTGTTGATGACGACCCTTCACTTTTTTTTTTAATATTATTAAAAAAAAATTCTCTTCTTTTTGTTTGCAATTTTTTTCGTAATTTTTTTATCAATGACCTCCTATTGAAGACGATTCTAATTTAATGATTTGTTTTAAGATTAAACATCGTGGTCAGCTGAAATGGCTTCACCAAATCAGATTGAGAAAGTAAATCATAAAATTCATATGACAATTATTGCTTAACATGCATCCACACTCTGTGGAAAACACTTAAGATTATAACAGCGGCGCGGTATCAAGTAACCAGCGCTGAGCATGAAATATACACAATTTTCAGCCCCGAAAACGTGGGGCATTAGAATAAGTATTTTTAAGAACAATTGTCGCTTTTTAGAGTTTAAGAGTTTTCAAATAAAATCAGTTCATATTTTGTATTCAACGAATGAGGACTGGGTTATTTTTTTCTCTTCGGAAATTGAATAGATATTGTCAATGACTTAGGTGTTCTTATGGACCATAAATTAACCTTTAATCCTCATATTTCTGCTACAGTTAGTAAAGCTATGAATGTTCTTGGGTTTGTGAAACGATGGTCAAAAGAGTTTGACGATCCGTACACAACCAAACTTCTGTATACTTCATTAATCCGTCCTATCTTAGAGTACGGATCTTGCATATAGTCACCTCAATATGAGACGCACCAAAGTAAAATTGAATCTGTTCATAAGCAATTTCTGCTATTTGCTCTTCGTGGTCTAAATTCGGATCGCAATGTCAATTTGCCATCATACTCCAGTAGGCTTCTTTTAATCAATCTTCCTTCATTAATTAATCGTAGAGTAATGCTTGGTGCTATCTTTATTCATAAACTTTTAATTGGTGAAATAGACTCTCCTGAGCTATTGAACCAGTTAAACCTATCTGTACCCCGTAGACCTACTAGAAATTTTATTCCTCTATCTTTAAAACATTGTAGTTCTAACTATTCTTTGCATGAACCTTTTCGAGTCCTGTGTTCTGATTACAATCTTCTGTATCCCGTAATCGGTTCAGAAGCCTCTCTTTCTCTTGTGAAAACCTCTATTTTAGCACATTTAGCTCGTAATTAGCTGTAGTTAATCTAATGTTTAATTGTTTGTCCGTTATACTTGTATTTGTCCACGCGATCGTGCCGTCCGATATACGGCTGCGCCCCACGGTCGGTCGGGCGGGAGGTGGACAGCGCTCTGCTTGGGCTCGCGCGAAACAGGCTATGTCGTGGTGTCGTATGGGCCACTTGAACGTACTTCGCATTGTACGCGTCAACGTCCAGACAATAATAAAAAAAAAAAAAAAAACCCTAGTCATTTTAGTCCTTCGAGCTGGATTCATTTTGGACATTCGAGCCGGATTCATTTTGGTCCTTCGAGCCGGGTTCATTTTGGTCCTTCGAAAAAAGGAACTCTGTAGTTTTCCTCCACCAGTGGTAAGAGACCCAGAGTGTGATCAGTGCCTTTAAGTCTGAATTTTTATGCAAGTGTAAATGCTAAGATCAGCTAAAGGTAGCAAAAATAAAATATCTCTTGTTTTCCCCCACCAGTGGTAAGAGACAGAATATAAAAAACAATAAGCAAACTATTGCTTAATAAATAAAAAGTGCGTGCGACTGAGTTAAATAAAGGCAGTTTGGCTAGTCGAGCAACTGCAATAGTTTCGGCGGCGGCAAAAAAATAATTACAGAATTGGTGTGTGGCGTATTCGAAGCCCTAATATCGGAAAAAAAAGTTAAAGTTAAAGTTAAAAGTCTATATGTAGTTGCAAGTCGGCAACTACAAACAGCAGCAGAGCAACAAGATAACTAACAAAGAAGAGGCTGCTAATACGAGAAAATCTGGTGCGATGACCGGCACCGGTACTGCCTGAGCCCATAGGCCCTGGACAACAGCAGCTGAGCAACGACACAGCAAACTATCGGCAAAACCTACCCACTGACAGACAAGCAGCAGCAGACTATCGGCAAACTCTACTTGGAGGACACTAGTAGGCACTAGTAAGTCAGTGTTAGTTGAAGCAGAAGCAAATATGGCAGAAATGTTTGATGATAGCAAAGGAGAGTCGCGCGGGAATGCGACCTCCAGTCATGAAATCGGTAATGGTAACCAGGAGATATTTATAGATAGAGCCCGACAGCTCCAGGAATATTTGGATAGGGTAACCAAAGATTTACGCACTATAGATAATTCAACAGGCAACGAGGCATGCATAATATATATTAATAAGATCAATTATTTATGGGAGAAAGTACAGGTGTAACAGATTTTGTTGAAAGATGCAAAATTTAAAAATACTATGGAGGATTTAGAATTCGATGTTCGGAATTCTGCATCAGTGTTAGAAATGAAAATAAACAATAAGGAAAGTAAGATTGAGAATGTAACCGTGAGAAGCGAACTACCGGTGTTGTCGAAAATACAGGTACCCACGTTTTCAGGAGAACCTAGAGAATGGGATCTGTTTGTGGAATTATTTGCGGAACTGATTGAAAAAAGAGAGGATTTAAGTCTTGCTCTTAAGTTTAATTATTTGAAATCCGCGTTAAAGGGGCAAGCGAGGAGCATGGTGGCTCATCTATTGTCAGGTTCAGCTGACAATTATAGTGCCGCTTTGGAACTGTTAACCAAGCGGTATGAAAATAATCGGAGGGTATTTTCTGAACAATTAAGTCGTATCGTTGAATTACCGATGATCAACAATGAATCCGCGAAAAGTGTTAAAGGAGTGATTGAAATAGTTAATGAGTCAGTTTACCTAATTAAAAGAAAAGCAAATTTATCCGATGAATTTGACGTAATATTCGCACAACTCCCACTAAGAAAATTTGAAAGAGAGGCTCTACAATTGTATGAGAGTCAGATTAGAAAAGCAAGGCAAATTCAAATGCTATCTGATGTTTTAAATTATGTGCAAGTCGAAGATAAATGTCCGATTTGCAAAATTGCCAAGCACAAAGCATATAAATGCTATAAGTTTAAAGGTTTGACACCTACTGAAAGGTATGAGACAGCGAAATAAGTGCAGCTTTGCATAAGATGCTTGAACCATTCAAGCAATAAGGTGTGCACTAATGAAATGGTCTGTTCATTGTGCAGTAAGGAACACCATACCTTACTCTATTTTGAAGAAAAGCAGGAGAGAGTTAATACTTGTGTAACCGCACAACCAACACTGTTGGCCACAGCTGTAATACAAGTAAGAAATGTAAATGGAGGATATAAGACTCTAAGAGCCCTTATTGATTGTGGTTCACCGAGCACCATTTTGTCTGAAGATGCCGATCAAATATTAAAATTACCTAAAATTAAACAATATACAGAAATAAGTGGCGTGTCCTCAATAAAATCCAATAAATCAAAATATAAGGTAAAAATAGATGTAAAGACGCGAAATCCCTGGAAAAGACATCTTAGGGTTGCCAAAGTTAATGAAAGCTCTTCCATTCTAGCTGATCCTACCTTTAATAAACCTGGTAGGGTTGATATAATAATGGGGGTAAACGTATATACCCAAATATTAAAAGGGGAATTTACAAAGATTGATGGCCTGCTAGGCCAAGATACTCAATTTGGTTGGATCGTTTCGGGATGCACCAAATCAAATCATAAGTCTGTAGTGGCAACAACAATAGATGTCACAGGTTTTGAACAAGGTTGGGAGAAGAAGAAAGGTAAATTTCAAAACAAACAAAAGTAAAGTGAAAATTGGGCCCTTTGGGCAATTAATTCAGTCATCATATGTATTTTGGTTTCAATAATGCTTAAATTTGTGTACAGCTCTTCCCCCTGTTCTATTTCATTATCTTCTTCCGACAATGTTAATAGTGCAGGTATGGTTAGATCGTTTAGATCACCTTCTTTTATGTCTATACCATCATCTGATTTAAAGTCTTCATCATCCTCTAAATCTATGTATTTTCCGTTTACCGCTTCCATTTCTTCCCTTGGATTTGTTATTAGGGGTATATTCAGGATTTTCGGTATAAATATATCCAATTGTTTCATTGTTTTGATTGTTATTAAATTTGAACGTAGCTTGATCAATAATTCTGATATTCTCGACCAGTTCGTTTTATCTATTTTTTCTTATTATCATGCACTAGTTGTCTTGCTTCACTAAAAGAATCAACCAGAATTTTTGAATGTTTTTTCAAAGTATCATTTTGGATTTTTCTTTTTTGACTTATGCATTTATACGATTTGCTAAAAGATTCCTTAATTTCACGGAGTTTGAGAATTAATTCTTCTCTATCCTTTCTTAAAAATTCTTATTAAGTAATATTTTACTGTTGATCATGCTCTCATGGTATATCTATATCATTATGCAGGTGCAAAAGTATGTTTTTGTAAATGCGACCTTTTTTTTGTATTTTATATATTTTTATTTTATGTTTTATTTATTTTTATTGTATTTTACTTTTCTAGATATATTATCTCTACATCTGAATCTGTTAAATCTATTATTTCTAAACTTGATTCTGCTATGTCTATCAATGCGATTGATCTACAATATTTTTTTTCAATTTGTAGTTGTTGGCTATCCAATACCTTATTTCCTTGTATTTGTAATTTGTTTTGCCTAAGTGTATCAGTAAATCAAGGCAAGGTAAATATTTTTGCAGTTTTCGCGTTTCTATTTCATTCATATTCTACACTAACTGGATAGGCTTATTAAGCTGATTAATATGAATGTATTTAGTTTTCTTAAAAGAAAAAAATTTATTTTTTTTTCGTTTTGCTTACTGCCCCGGTTAGCCCCATTAGTTAGAAACGAAATGTGCCAGCTGCGTTGGAAAAACAGCATACATATGGTACTGTGAGAATGAAACTCATCTATACCCTAGAGCTTCCTTGAACTGGGAAATCTTCTCCCGTTATATTAAGGTCAGCTGACCTAATTCGTACCAAGGTTATCGAGTTTTGCGGTGAGTTAATTTGTTCGCTCCTAAAAACCTCAATTAAATCTTGGTCAATGCTGGGATGCCTATCGTTTATTTTTCCAAAATACCTATCAAGAGTGGCCATTTTTTAATATTTAATCTTTTGTTCAAAATATTCATGATTTATAATTGCTTGTGTGCATATGTATTTTTAGACCTTATCTAGATCATTAGCTTGGCTTAGAGCTCTTTTTTAGCGGACGTTGACGATACTATGCGCAGTACGTTCAAGTGGCCCCTACGACACCAGGACAAAGCCTGTTACGCGAGAGCCCAAGCAGATGACTGCCCACCTCCCACCCGACCGACCGAGGGGTGCAGCCGTATAACGCACGGCACGAATCGCGTGGACAAATACACAATAGAAAAAACAGACAAACAAATAACTTAATAATACTATAGCTATCTATTAACTAAATGGGATAGGATAGAAGTTTTAATCAGGTTAATAGAAAACTCTGAACCGATTACAGGGAATAGAAGGTTGTAATCAGAGCAGAGGACCCTAAAAGGTTCATGCAGGGCATAGTTAGAAGAACAACGACTTAGGGATAAAGGAATCAAAGGATGTCTACTCCGTCTACATGGTACCGACAGATTTACCTGAGCTAATAACTCAGGCGAGTCGATATCACCAATTAGGAGCTTGTGCATAAAAATAACACCAAGCATAATTCTACGGTTAGTTAGGGAAGGAAGGTTAATCAAGAGAAGTCTACTAGAATACGAAGGCAAATTGACATTTCGATCCCAGCTTAAGCCACGAAGAGCAAATAGCAAGAACTGCTTTTGAACGGATTCAAGTCGAATCTGGTGCGACTCATATTGAGGTGACCAAATGCAAGATCCATACTCTAAAATAGGACGGACAAGCGAAGTAAAAAGAACTTTAGTTGTATAGGGGTCATCAAATTCTTTTGAACATCTTTTAATGAAACCCAGGACACTCATGGCCTTTGCGACCGTGGTGGAAATATGGGTGTTAAAATTTAACTTATGGTCCATAATTACGCCCAAATCATTCATATTATTTAGACGTTCTAAAGGACTGTTGTTTAGAAAATAAGTGACCAGTTGAGGAGAGTTACGAAAAAAAGTCATTACCTTACATTTGGTAGTGTTAAGATTTAGTAAATTAAACTGGCACCAGGATTGAAAGTTTTTGAGATCAGCTTGTAGCCGACTAAATGAATCTATATCTTTATAAGTAAGACAAAGCTTGACATCGTCAGCATACATAAGCACACGCGAATGAACAATGACTGATGGAAGATCGTTAATGAACAGTGTGAAAAGCAGAGGGCCAAGATGACTACCTTGAGGTACACCAGAAGTCACAGGAATGGAATCTGAAAAAGAAGACTTGAAAAGTACTTTCTGTTTTCTATTTGTTAAATATTCTCGAACCCAAGAAAGGAAAAGGGGTGGAAACCCAATGTCGCTCAGCTTAGAAAGTAATAGGGTATGATTAACGGAATCAAAGGCTTTGCTGAAGTCAGTGTATATGACATCAGTTTGTTTACCATTTTTGAACCCCTTGATAATTATTGATGTAAATTCTAAAAGGTTAGTGGTTGTAGATCTACGTTTCACAAACCCATGTTGGGATGGCGAAATAATAGAGCTGCAAAAATGTTGCAATTGAGAAGTTATGATTTTCTCAAAAGCTTTCGGAATAGCGGACAATTTTGAGATACCCCTATAGTTAGAGGCTTCGTACTTTTTGCCATTTTTATGCAGAGGAATGATATGCGACTCCTTCCAAATAGATGGAAAAGAGGAAGATTCGACAGACAATAGAAACAATTTTAAAATGGGTTTACATAATGCGTTTGCACAGAACCTGAGTACACATCCAGGCAGACCATCTGGCCCCGGAGAATAAACAGGTTTAACTAATTTAAGTTCGCTAAGAATAGAACTTTCATCAAACACTGGATTGAAAATGCAATTAGCCTTTTCTAAATGATAAGGATATGGACTTGCTCGGTATTCCGTTGAGGAATGAGTTGTTTTGAAAAAACTCGCAAACATATCGGCAATTGCCTGATCAGTGCTCGCTTTTTTATTTTGAAAAGACAAAAAAGATGGGTGCACAGAGGTCTTACGTTTAGAATTGACAAAATTATAAAATTGTTTAGGGTCAGAAGAAAACTGAAGCTTACACCGCTGAAGATAATTCTTATAGCATTGTGTATTAAGCATCATGAATTTTGAACGAGCGACTGTATACAGAGCATAATCTGATGACCGACGTGTTTTTTGAAACTTCTTATAATATCGTGTCTTCACATTTTTCAAATTGGATAACTCACGAGAGAACCAGGGAGGTTTGTTTAGCCGCTCCTGCCTACCAAGAGGCACACAAATATAAAAGAGTGAATTCAGAGTATCATAAAAGAAGCGAATAGCTGAGTTCATATCTCTACAATTGTACAGATAAGACCAATCGGTAGTAGTAACGTTTTCATTAAGGCTATCAAAGTCAGTCTTACGAAAGCACCTAGTTAGAGGTAACTGATTTGAACCAAGTAATGGTGAAAGCAAGGGCAGATCAATTTTTAAATTTAATGTAGGATGAAATTTGTCTTCTGGAAGAACAAATGGTTCGATCCTAGAAACCTCACAATAAGAAGAATCCAATACAAAAATAAGATCTAACGATTTTCCATTAGAATTTAAGACAGGACTGACTTGGGATAAAGATAAGCCTAGAAGGCCATCAATAAAGTCATGTGACAAAGAGGGCAGCAACATGGTAGATTCATCTGTTAGTGACCATGCTAAAGCCGGTAAATTAAAATCACCTACAACTATGAGCATGTATTGACTGGAAACTAAAGAGGAGACAAACTGAATTGCCTCTAAATGATTTAAATATACCACCATGTCTGACAATGGTGGAATATAGGAACAAGTAATGAAAGCATTAAAAGATTTAAAATTTACTTTAACACCGACAAACTCAATCTCCTGGGTACTAGAAAATTGAATCATTTCAGATGATAAAGCAGCATCAACAGCTATCAGAACGCCACCACCTATGTGAGAAATCCGGTCACGTCTGAATATGGAAAAGTTTGTGGAAAACACCGATGCATCAGCAATATCAGGTTTTAGCCACGTCTCTGTAAAAGCTAGAATGTTATGCTCAAAAGAAAGACTATCTACATAGAGATTAGGAAGTTTGGATTTCAGTCCTCTGACGTTCTGGTAACCCAGGTTAAGGGACGAAGCTAGTTTTTTGACACACCAGCAGATGCTGATGTGGCAGGAATAGTATTAGTTGTTGTTGTTGGCAAGCGAATCGGTTGCCGATTTTTCTTTTTTACAGTATATTCCTTAACTATTATATGTTTCGGCCAAAAATCTTCTCGACATATAGTGTCGAAGATATTGGCAGAAACACTAATTTTAAAGGACGAAATGTCCCGAGAATAAGAAAATTTAAACTTCTCCACCGCAATATTTGAGACGTTAACTTTCTTCCGAATATATCATCAGATGTGACAACAGGGTCTAGCCTAGAAACAAATATATGTTTCTTTGGTGGTATGCCAACGAGAGGCCGCGGTCCCGAAGCGTCAGCCGTAGCAGTAACGTTGGAAGAGTCACCCACTGCAGCAGTCAACTTGTTTACGGGGCCCTCGATACTTTTAGAACTATCGGCAATTTCCATTGGAATGGGTAATTGCCCGGACACATCGGACACTACAATAGGCATCGATTTTAAGAGATCATTCCCAGGTGATACCGGTAATTCCTTACTAATAGCATTCACAACCGGGCTCTTAAACGATATCAACTGCTGTACATTAGGAGTGGACGGTGCATGAGACCGGTCGGGGACGATAAGAGACGCTGGCGGATCTACAGATACTGAAACACCCCAAGGACTGGTCCTTTTACGTTTCGGAGACTCATTCATAAGCGATAAACTCCTGAACTGAGTCTCCACCGCAGTAAACTCCGCTTGGAGTTTATTAAAACCTGCCCTTAAAGTGTCAAAACTATCTCTAGTCCGCCTCATGAAAGAGCGCATCTCATTCTCGACATCCCGGCAAGCATCACATCCATATTTTAAGTCACCACCTTTAGCAATAGACTCCTTGATTCTGCCTGTGTAACCTGCACACTTAACGTGAACCGCATTGTCACACAGCCAACAAAGAATATAATCATGGGAGTCAACCGCATTAGTGGCAACTATGCAATTATTTTTTGAGCAGACAACCATTTTATCAAAAATTAATTAATTTAATTAAAAAAGGAAATACAAAAAAAAAAAAAAATTCTAAAGGGTAAAAATCTGTGTATAAGAATATACTGACCAGTTCTGACACAAGGGTTAATGTGCAGAGTAACACATTTTAGTTACACAATTATTGTGTAATAGGTAAGCTTTATATAATACGTATGCGCACAATATTACGACAATTATCAATAGCAATATGTTCGTTAATGTCATATCAGCATTTATTCATGACATTTGCAGTGGAGTCCACTGATTTTGCTTCGATTAACTTTTGCTATTATCGAACATACGTATAACGTTTTTTTTTTTGTGGAAAATAAATTTTTAAAAAAAATTCTCTTCGTTTTGTTTGCAATTTTTTTCGTAATTTTTTTATCAATGACCTCCTATTGAAGACGATTCTAATTTAATGATTTGTTTTAAAATTAAACATCGTGGTCAGCTGGAATGGCTTCACCAAATCAGATTGAGAAAGTAAATCATAAAATTCATATGACAATTATTGCTTAACATGCATCCACACTCTGTGGAAAACACTTAGGATTATAACAGCGGCGCGGTATCAAGTAACCAGCGCTGAGCATGAAATATACACAATTTTCAGCCCCCGAAAACGTGGGCATTAGAAGAGGTATTGTTAAGAACAATTGTCGCTTTTTAGAGTTTAAGAGTTTTCAAATAAAATCAGTTCATATTTTGTATTCAACGAATGAAGACTGGGTTATTTTTTTCTCTTCGGAAATTGAATAGATATTGTCAATGACTTAGGTGTTCTTATGGACCATAAATTAACCTTTAATCCTCATATTTCTGCTAGAGTTAGTAAAGCTATGAATGTTCTTGGGTTTGTGAAACGATGGTCAAAAGAGTTTGACGATCCGTACACAACCAAACTTCTGTATACTTCATTAATCCGTCCTATCTTAGAGTACGGATCTTGCATATAGTCACCTCAATATGAGACGCACCAAAGTAAAATTGAATCTGTTCATAAGCAATTTCTGCTATTTGCTCTTCGTGGTCTAAATTGGGATCGCAATGTCAATTTGCCATCATACTCCAGTAGGCTTCTTTTAATCAATCTTCCTTCATTAATTAATCGTAGAGTAATGCTTGGTGCTATCTTTATTCATAAACTTTTAATTGGTGAAATAGACTCTCCTGAGCTATTGAACCAGTTAAACCTATCTGTACCCCGTAGACCTACTAGAAATTTTATTCCTCTATCTTTAAAACATTGTAGTTCTAACTATTCTTTGCATGAACCTTTTCGAGTCCTGTGTTCTGATTACAATCTTCTGTATCCCGTAATCGGTTCAGAAGCCTCTCTTTCTCTTGTGAAAACCTCTATTTTAGCACATTTAGCTCGTAATTAGCTGTAGTTAATCTAATGTTTAATTGTTTGTCCGTTATACTTGTATTTGTCCACGCGATCGTGCCGTCCGGACAGGTGGACAGCGCTCTGCTTGAGCTCGCGCGAAACAGGCTATGTCGTGGTGTCGTATGGGCCACTTGAACGTACTTCGCATTGTACGCGTCAACGTCCAGACAATAATAAAAAAAAAAAAAAAAAACCCTAGTCATTTTAGTCCTTCGAGCTGGATTCATTTTGGTCATTCGAGCCGGATTCATTTTGGTCCTTCGAGCCGGGTTCATTTTGGTCCTTCGAAAAAAGGAACTCTGTAGTTTTCCTCCACCAGTGGTAAGAGACTCAGAGTGTGATCAGTGCCTTTAAGTCTGAATTTTTATGCAAGTGTAAATGCTAAGATCAGCTAAAGGTAGCAAAAATAAAATATCTCTTGTTTTCCCCCACCAGTGGTAAGAGACAGAATATAAAAAACAAAAAGCAAACTATTGCTTAATAAATAAAAAGTGCGTGCGACTGAGTTAAATAAAGGAAGTTTGGCTAGTCGAGCAACTGCAATAGTTTCGGCGGCGGCAAAAAAATAATTACAGAATTGGTGTGTGGCGTATTCAAAGCCCTAATATCGAAAAAAAAAGTTAAAGTTAAAGTTAAAAGTCTATATGTAGTTGCAAGTCGGGAACTACAAACAGCAGCAGAGCAACAAGATAACTAACAAAGAAGAGGCTGCTAATACGAGAAAATCTGGTGCGATGACCGGCACCGGTACTGCCTGAGCCCATAGGCCCTGGACAACAGCAGCTGAGCAACGACACAGCAAACTATCGGTAAAACCTACCCACTGGCAGACAAGCAGCAGCAGACTATCGGCAAACTTTACTTGGAGGACACTAGTAGGCACTAGTAAGTCAGTGTTAGTTGAAGCAGAAGCAAATATGGCAGAAATGTTTGATCATAGCAAAGGAGAGTCGCGCGGGAATGCGACCTCCAGTCATGAAATCGGTAATGGTAACCAGGAGATATTTATAGATAGAGCCCGACAGCTCCAGGAATATTTGGATAGGGTAACCAAAGATTTACGCACTATAGATAATTCAACAGGCAACGAGGCATGCATAATATATATTAATAAGATCAATTATTTATGGGAGAAAGTACAGGTGTAACAGATTTTGTTGCAAGATGCAAAATTTAAAAATACTATGGAGGATTTAGAATTCGATGTTCGGAATTCTGCATCAGTGTTAGAAATGAAAATAAACAATAAGGAAAGTAAGATTGAGAATGTAACCGTGGGATGCGAACTACCGTGTTGTCGAAAATACAGGTACCCACGTTTTCAGGAGAACCTAGAGAATGGGATCTGTTTGTGGAATTATTTGCGGAACTGATTGAAAAAAGAGAGGATTTAAGTCTTGCTCTTAAGTTTAATTATTTGAAATCCGCGTTAAAGGGGCAAGCGAGGAGCATGGTGGCTCATCTATTGTCAGGTTCAGCTGACAATTATAGTGCCGCTTTGAAACTGTTAACCAAGCGGTATGAAAATAATCGGAGGGTATTTTCTGAACAATTAAGTCGGATCGTTGAATTACCGATGATCAACAATGAATCCGCGAAAAGTATTAAAGGAGTGATTGAAATAGTTAATGAGTCAGTTTACTTAATTAAAAGAAAAGCAAATTTATCCGATGAATTTGACGTAATATTCGCACAACTCCTACTAAGAAAATTTGAAAGAGATTCTCTACAATTGTATGACAGTCAGATTAGAAAAGCAAGGCAAATTCAAATGCTAACTGATGTTTTAAATTATGCGCAAGTCGAAGATAAATGTCCGATTTGCAAAATTGCCAAGCACAAAGCATATAAATGCTATAAGTTTAAAGGTTTGACACCTACTGAAAGGTATGAGACAGCCAAATAAGTGCAGCTTTGCATAAGATGCTTGAACCTTTCAAGCAATAAGGTGTGCACTAATGAAATGGTCTGTTCATTGTGCAGTAAGGAACACCATACCTTACTCCATTTTGAAGAAAAGCAGGAGAGAGTTAATACTTGTGTAACCGCACAACCAACACTGTTGGCCACAGCTGTAATACAAGTAAGAAATGTAAATGGAGGATATAAGACTCTAAGAGCCCTTATTGATTGTGGTTCACAGAGCACCATTTTGTCTGAAGATGCCGATCAAATATTAAAATTACCTACAATTAAACAATATACAGAAATAAGTGGCGTGTCCTCAATAAAATCCAATAAATCAAAATATAAGTTAAAAATAGTTGTAAAGACGCGAAATCCCTGGAAAAGACATCTTAGGGTTGCCAAAGTTAATGAAAGCTCTTCCATTCTAGCTGATCCTACCTTTAATAAACCTGGTAGGGTTGATATAATAATGGGGGTAACCTATATACCCAAATATTAAAAGGGGAATTTACAAAGATTGATGGCCTGCTAGGCCAAGATACTAAATTTGGTTGGATCGTTTCGGGATGCACCAAATCAAATCATAAGTCTGTAGTGGCAACAACAATAGATGTCACAGGTTTTGAACAAGGTTGGGAGAAGAAGAAAGGTAAATTTCAAAACAAACAAAAGTAAAGTGAAAATTGGGCCCTTTGGGCAATTAATTCAGTCATCATATGTATTTTGGTTTCAATAATGCTTAAATTTTTGTACAGCTCTTCCCCCTGTTCTATTTCATTATCTTCTTCCGACAATGTTAATAGTGCAGGTATGGTTAGATCGTTTAGATCACCTTCTTTTATGTCTGTACCATCATCTGATTTAGAGTCTTCATCATCCTCTAAATCTATGTATTTTCCGTTTACGGCTTCCATTTCTTCCCTTGGATTTGTTATTTAGGATTTTCGGTATAAATATATCCAATTGTTTCATTGTTTTGATTGTTATTAAATTTGAACGTAGCTTGATTCTTAATTCTGATATTCTCGACCAGTTCGTTTTATCTATTTTTTCTTATTATCATGCACTAGTTGTCTTGCTTCACTAAAAGAATCAACCAGAATTTTTGAATGTTTTTTCAAAGTATCATTTTGGATTTTTCTTTTTTGACTTATGCATTTATACGATTTGCTAAAAGAGTCCTTAATTTCACGGAGTTTGAGAATTAATTCTTCTCTATCCATTCTTAAAAATTCTTATTAAGTAATATTTTACTGTTGATCATGCTCTCATGATATATCTATATCATTATGCAGATGCAAAAGTATGTTTTTGTAAATGCGACCTTTTTTTTGTATTTTATATATTTTTATTTTATGTTTTATTTATTTTTATTGTATTTTACTTTTCTAGATATATTATCTCTACATCTGAATCTGTTAAATCTATTATTTCTAAACTTGATTCTGCTATGTCTATCAATGCGATTGATCTACAATATTTTTTTTCAATTTGTAGTTGTTGGCTATCCAATACCTTATTTCCTTGTATTTGTAATTTGTTTTGCCTAAGTGTATCAGTAAATCAAGGCAAGGTAAATATTTTTGCAGTTTTCGCGTTTCTATTTCATCCATATTCTACACTAACTGGCTAGGCTTATTAAGCTGATTAATATGAATGTATTTAGTTTTCTTAAAAGAAAAAAATTTATTTTTTTTCGTTTTGCTTACTGCCCCGGTTAGCCCCATTAGTTAGAAACGAAATGTGCCAGCTGCGTTGGAAAAACAGCATACATATGGTACTGTGAGAATGAAACTCATCTATACCCTAGAGCTTCCTTGAACTGGGAAATCTTCTCCCGTTATATTAAGGTAAGCTGACCTAATTCGTACCAAGGTTATCGAGTTTTGCGGTGAGTTAATTTTTTCGCTCCTAAAAACCTCAATTAAATCTTGGTCAATGCTGGGATGCCTATCGTTTATTTTTCCAAAATACCTATCAAGAGTGGCCATTTTTTAATATTTAATCTTTTATTCAAAATATTCATGATTTATAATTGCTTGTGTGCATATGTATTTTTAGACCTTATCTAGATCATTAGCTTGGCTTAGAGCTCTTTTAGTTACACATTTATTGTGTAATAGGTAAGCTTTATATAATACGTATGCGCACAATATTACGACAATTATCAATAGCAATATGTTCGTTAATGTCATATCAGCATTTGATAATTCGATTTTATTTATGACATTTGCAGTGTAGTCCACTGATTTTGCTTTGCTTAACTTTTGCTATTATCGAACATACGTATAAAGTTTTTTTTTTTGGAAAATAAATTTTTTTTTTTTTTGTATATGCTGTTCTTTGTTGATGACGACCCTTCACTTTTTTTTTTAATATTATTAAAAAAAAAATTCTCTTCTTTTTGTTTGCAATTTTTTTCGTAATTTTTTTTATCAATGACCTCCTATTGAAGTCGATTCTAATTTAATGATTTGTTTTAAGATTAAACATCGTCGTCAGCTGAAATGGCTTCACCAAATCAGATTGAGAAAGTAAATCATAAAATTCATATGACAATTATTGCTTAACATGCATCCACACTCTGTGGAAAACACTTAAGATTATAACAGCGGCGCGGTATCAAGTAACCAGCGCTGAGCATGAAATATACACAATTTTCAGCCCCGAAAACGTGGGGCATTAGAATAAGTATTTTTAAGAACAATTGTCGCTTTTTAGAGTTTAAGAGTTTTCAAATAAAATCAGTTCATATTTTGTATTCAACGAATGAAAACTGGGTTATTTTTTTCTCTTCGGAAATTGAATAGATATTGTCAATGACTTAGGTGTTCTTATGGACCATAAATTAACCTTTAATCCTCATATTTCTGCTACAGTTAGTAAAGCTATGAATGTTCTTGGGTTTGTGAAACGATGGTCAAAAGAGTTTGACGATCCGTACACAACCAAACTTCTGTATACTTCATTAATCCGTCCTATCTTAGAGTACGGATCTTGCATATAGTCACCTCAATATGAGACGCACCAAAGTAAAATTGAATCTGTTCATAAGCAATTTCTGCTATTTGCTCTTCGTGGTTTAAATTGGGATCGCAATGTCAATTTGCCATCATACCCCAGTAGGCTTCTTTTAATCAATCTTCCTTCATTAATTAATCGTAGAGTAATGCTTGGTGCTATCTTTATTCATAAACTTTTAATTGGTGAAATAGACTCTCCTGAGCTATTGAACCAGTTAAACCTATCTGTACCCCGTAGACCTACTAGAAATTTTATTCCTCTATCTTTAAAACATTGTAGTTCTAACTATTCTTTGCATGAACCTTTTCGAGTCCTGTGTTCTGATTACAATCTTCTGTATCCCGTAATCGGTTCAGAAGCCTCTCTTTCTCTTGTGAAAACCTCTATTTTAGCACATTTAGCTCGTAATTAGCTGTAGTTAATCTAATGTTTAATTGTTTGTCCGTTATACTTGTATTTGTCCACGCGATCGTGCCGTCCGATATACGGCTGCGCCCCACGGTCGGTCGGGCGGGAGGTGGACAGCGCTCTGCTTGGGCTCGCGCGAAACAGGCTATGTCGTGGTGTCGTATGGGCCACTTGAACGTACTTCGCATTGTACGCGTCAACGTCCAGACAATAATAAAAAAAAAAAAACCCTAGTCATTTTGGTCCTTCGAGCTGGATTCATTTTGGTCATTCGAGCCGGATTCATTTTGGTCCTTCGAGCCGGGTTCATTTTGGTCCTTCAAAAAAAGGAACTCTGTAGTTTTCCTCCACCAGTGGTAAGAGACTCAGAGTGTGATCAGTGCCTTTAAGTCTGAATTTTTATGCAAGTGTAAATGCTAAGATCAGCTAAAGGTAGCAAAAATAAAATATCTCTTGTTTTCCCCCACCAGTGGTAAGAGACAGAATATAAAAAACAAAAAGCAAACTATTGCTTAATAAATAAAAAGTGCGTGCGACTGAGTTAAATAAAGGCAGTTTGGCTAGTCGAGCAACTGCAATAGTTTCGGCGGCGGCAAAAAAATAATTACAGAATTGGTGTGTAGCGTATTCGAAGCCCTAATATCGGAAAAAAAGTTAAGGTTAAAGTTAAAAGTCTATATGTAGTTGCAAGTCGGGAACTACAAACAGCAGCAGAGCAACAAGATAACTAACAAAGAAGGGGCTACTAATTCGAGAAAATCTGGTGCGATGACCGGCACCGGTACTGCCTGAGCCTATAGGCCCTGGACAACAGCAGCTGAGCAACGACACAGCAAACTATCGGCAAAACCTACCCATTGGCAGACAAGCAGCAGCAGACTATCGGCAAACTCTACTTGGAGGACACTAGTAGGCACTAGTAAGTCAGTGTTAGTTGAAGCAGAAGCAAATATGGCAGAAATGTTTGATGATAGCAATGGAGAGTCGCGCGGGAATGCGACCTCCAGTCATGAAATCGGTAATGGTAACCAGGAGATATTTATAGATAAAGCCCGACAGCTCCAGGAATATTTGGATAGGGTGGATGCAAAATTTAAAAATACTATGGAGGATTTAGAATTCGATGTTCGGAATTCTGCATCAGTGTTAGAAATGAAAATAAACAATAAGGAAAGTAAGATTGAGAATGTAACCGTGAGATGCGAACTACCGGTGTTGTCGAAAATACAGGTACCCACGTTTTCTGGAGAACCTAGAGAATGGGATCTGTTTGTGGAATTATTTGCGGAACTGATTAAAAAAAGAGAGGATTTAAGTCTTGCTCTTAAGTTTAATTATTTGAAATCCGCGTTAAAGGGGCAAGCGAGGAGCATGGTGGCTCATCTATTGCCAGGTTCAGCTGACAATTATAGTGCTGCTTTGGAACTGTTAACCAAGCGGTATGAAAATAATCGGAGGGTATTTTCTGAACAATTAAGTCGGATCGTTGAATTACCGATGATCAACAATGAATCCGCGAAAAGTGTTAAAGGAGTGATTGAAATAGTTAATGAGTCAGTTTACTTAATTAAAAGAAAAGCAAATTTATCCGATGAATTTGACGTAATATTCGCACAACTCCTACTAAGAAAATTTGACAGAGAGGCTCTACAATTGTATGAGAGTCAGATTAGAAAAACAAGGCAAATTCAAATGCTATCTGATGTTTTAAATTATGCGCAAGTCGAAGATAAATGTCCGATTTGCAAAATTGCCAAGCACAAAGCATATAAATGCTATAAGTTTAAAGGTTTGACACCTACTGAAAGGTATGAGACAGCCAAATAAGTGCAGCTTTGCATAAGATGCTTGAACCATTCAAGCAATAAGGTGTGCACTAATGAAATGGTCTGTTCATTGTGCAGTAAGGAACACCCTACCTTACTCCATTTTGAAGAAAAGCAGGAGAGAGTTAATACTTGTGTAACCGCACAACCAACACTGTTGGCCACAGCTGTAATACAAGTAAGAAATGTAAATGGAGGATATAAGACTCTAAGAGCCCTTATTGATTGGGGTTCACAGAGCACCATTTTGTCTGAAGATGCCGATCAAATATTAAAATTACCTAAAGTTAAACAATATACAGAAATAAGTGGCGTGTCCTCAATAAAATCCAATAAATCAAAATATAAGATAAAAATAGATGTAAAGACGCGAAATCCCTGGGAAAGGCATCTTAGGGTTGCCAAAGTTAAAGAAAGCTCTTCCATTCTAGCTGATCCTACCTTTAATAAACCTGGTAGGGTTGATATAATAATATACCCAAATATTAAAAGGGGAATTTACAAAGATTGATGGCCTGCTAGGCCAAGATACTCAATTTGGTTGGATCGTTTCGGGATGCACCAAATCAAATCATAAGTCTGTAGTGGCAACAACAATAGATGTCACAGGTTTTGAACAAGGTTGGGAGAAGAAGAAAGGTAAATTTCAAAACAAACAAAAGTAAAGTGAAAATTGGGCCCTTTGGGCAATTAATTCAGTCATCATATGTATTTTGGTTTCAATAATGCTTAAATTTTTGTACAGCTCTTCCCCCTGTTCTATATCATTATCTTCTTCCGACAATGTTAATAGTGCAGGTATGGTTAGATCGTTTAGATCACCTTCTTTTATGTCTGTACCATCATCTGATTTAGAGTCTTCATCATCCTCTATATCTATGTATTTTCCGTTTACCGCTTCCATTTCTTCCCTTGGATTTGTTATTAGGGGTATATTCAGGATTTTCGGTATAAATATATCCAATTGTTTCATTGTTTTGATTGTTATTAAATTTGAACGTAGCTTGATCAATAATTCTGATATTCTCGACCAGTTCGTTTTATCTATTTTTTCTTATTATCATGCACTAGTTGTCTTGCTTCACTAAAAGAATCAACCAGAATTTTTGAATGTTTTTTCAAAGTATCATTTTGGATTTTTCTTTTTTGACTTATGCATTTATACGATTTGCTAAAAGAGTCCTTAATTTCACGGAGTTTGAGAATTAATTCTTCTCTATCCATTCTTAAAAATTCTTATTAAGTAATATTTTACTGTTGATCATGCTCTCATGATATATCTATATCATTATGCAGATGCAAAAGTATGTTTTTGTAAATGCGACCTTTTTTTTGTATTTTATATATTTTTATTTTATGTTTTATTTATTTTTATTGTATTTTACTTTTCTAGATATATTATCTCTACATCTGAATCTGTTAAATCTATTATTTCTAAACTTGATTCTGCTATGTCTATCAATGCGATTGATCTACAATATTTTTTTTCAATTTGTAGTTGTTGGCTATCCAATACCTTATTTCCTTGTATTTGTAATTTGTTTTGCCTAAGTGTATCAGTAAATCAAGGCAAGGTAAATATTTTTGCAGTTTTCGCGTTTCTATTTCATCCATATTCTACACTAACTGGCTAGGCTTATTAAGCTGATTAATATGAATGTATTTAGTTTTCTTAAAAGAAAAAAATTTATTTTTTTTCGTTTTGCTTACTGCCCCGGTTAGCCCCATTAGTTAGAAACGAAATGTGCCAGCTGCGTTGGAAAAACAGCATACATATGGTACTGTGAGAATGAAACTCATCTATACCCTAGAGCTTCCTTGAACTGGGAAATCTTCTCCCGTTATATTAAGGTAAGCTGACCTAATTCGTACCAAGGTTATCGAGTTTTGCGGTGAGTTAATTTTTTCGCTCCTAAAAACCTCAATTAAATCTTGGTCAATGCTGGGATGCCTATCGTTTATTTTTCCAAAATACCTATCAAGAGTGGCCATTTTTTAATATTTAATCTTTTATTCAAAATATTCATGATTTATAATTGCTTGTGTGCATATGTATTTTTAGACCTTATCTAGATCATTAGCTTGGCTTAGAGCTCTTTTAGTTACACATTTATTGTGTAATAGGTAAGCTTTATATAATACGTATGCGCACAATATTACGACAATTATCAATAGCAATATGTTCGTTAATGTCATATCAGCATTTGATAATTCGATTTTATTTATGACATTTGCAGTGGAGTCCACTGATTTTGCTTCGATTAACTTTTGCTATTATCGAACATACGTATAAAGTTTTTTTTTTTTTGGGAAATAAATTTTTTTTTTATATATGCTGTTCTTTGTTGATGACGACCCTTCATTTTTTTTTTAATATTTAAAAAAAAAAAATTCTCTTCTTTGTTTGCAATTTTTTTCGTAATTTTTTTATCAATGACCTCCTATTGAAGACGATTCTAATTTAATGATTTGTTTTAAGATTAAACATCGTAGTCAGCTGAAATGGCTTCACCAAATCAGATTGAGAAAGTAAATCATAAAATTCATATGACAATTATTGCTTAACATGCATCCACACACTGTGGAAAACACTTAGGATTATAACAGCGGCGCGGTATCAAGTAACCAGCGCTGAGCATGAAATATACACAATTTTCAGCCCCGAAAACGTGGGGCATTAGAATAGGTATTTTTAAGAACAATTGTCGCTTTTTAGAGTTTAAGAGTTTTCAAATAAAATCATATTTTGTATTCAACGAATGAAGACTGGGTTATTTTATTTCTCTTCGGAGAAGAGTCATTTTGGTCCTTCGAGCCGGATTCATTTTGGTCCTTCGAGCCGGGTTCATTTTGGTCCTTCGAAAAAAGGAACTCTGTAGTTTTCCCCCACCAGTGGTAAGAGACTCAGAGTGTGAATCAGTGCCTTTAAGTCTGAATTCTTATGCAAGTGTAAATGCTAAGATCAGCTAAAGGTAGCAAAAATAAAATATCTCTTGTTTTCCCCCACCAGTGGTAAGAGACATAATATAAAAAACAAATAGCAAACTATTGCTTAATAAATAAAAAGTGCGTGCGACTGAGTTAAATAAGGGCAGTTTGGCTAGTCGAGCAACTGCAATAATTCCGGCGGCGGTAAAAAAAAATTACAGAATTGGTGTGTGGCGTAGTCAAAGCCCTATTACTAACAGCAGCAGAGCAACAAGATAGTTGCAAAGAAGAGGCTGCTAATACGAGAAAATCAGAGCCCATAGGCCCTGGACAACAGCAGCTGAGCAACGACACAGCAAACTATCGGCAAAACCTACCCACTGGCAGACAAGCAGCAGCAGACTATCAACAAACTCTACTTGGCGGACAACAGTGGCGAACGGTGTCAACAACAGGATCATCAGATAAGATATAAATTAAGATACATCTATCTATTTTTATTATTATATACTTATATCGATATCCTAATGTTCGCATAAGACAAAAATGCTCACTAATAAGACTGCAAAGTTGTTAGAGAAGCAAGTAGAGTTGCATACCAGGTTGAGGCAGATGGAAGAACTAGATCCCAGAAAGAAAACTAGCAAGGTGATTGAGGAAGTAAAAGAGATTAATAGCCGATGGATGCCTAATCATAACAAATTGCTACAGTATGGGACTTTCGATCATCACTGTTTATGCCCAAACGGGCAACACAAGGGTTAAGGGAGGCCGATGATGCCCATCGCTCTCCCCACACTTCGCTCCAATCGGGGCACGGTGCCCTGCTCTTAATTAAGCTAGTTTTTAGTTGAAAACACACAAGTGAATATAATACATCGTGGAGGAATTGCTGCGTTTTTTTTTATCCCCAATTTTTTCATACATATATATGTGTCCAGTACATAAGGCGCCATATTTGTTCGCCCACTTCAAGATTTTTTCTCGCACTTTGGCATATACATATAGGCCAAGTATATAAGGTGCCATATTTATTTGCCTATTTCCAATATATATTTTTTCGCAATTTCCAAAAAAAATATTAACACATATGTATGTGTATTGAAACAAACCTACAAACAAAGTGATCTCCTACACATATATATATATGCAAGCAGAGTGTGTGAATGCGACAAAAAAATTACAAAATTTATCCAGTGCTAGATTAAGTCCCAAAATAAAAGGTTTTGTGCAAATACAGTCCACTCCTGGGAAAAGTGTGCGCGAAGTGAAAGATGGTTCCAACGAAGAGAAACAAATTTTTTCAATACAAAACAATTAATAAAGATTTTTAAACAAAAAAAAAAAAAAAAGAAAGTGAACCACCCTCTCACATATAAAGGCCACACTTAGACATTTCTTGTGTCCCGCGACACCCTATACAGTTGGGGCATATCAGCTAGACACATCAAAAGACAAAAAAATTATTAATTTGTATAAAGAAATCCGATCCATTCACATCTCTGCATATTTCCATTCCATATTTTCATTATAAAAAAAAAAAAAAATGTAAATACATATATGTATGTCGGAGATTGAATTAGGCCTTTCTAATAATTTGAATTGTGTGCCTACTGTTAAGGCGAATTGCTCAGTGTTAAGTAATGAATATCATGACAGATGCAGAACTGTTTAACACTAGATTTGTGCGATGACAGCATAGGCTGTCATCGAGTGTGGCTCGGTGTGTGGTTGAGAGATTCAGTCTCTTTTCTTTCTGAAATTCAACCTGAAAGCACGTCGAGACTCGCTGCACAAACCTCGTGGAAAAATGGAAGCCAGCAATGGAATCAACGATTCAGAAATACCTCAAATCCTTCACTCGCCGATATCAGAAGTGGGATCTAACTCAAGACCAACAATAAATGAGGAGCAGTTTCGCATTTTATTGGAACAACAAAATCGAAACTTATGGGAGCTAGCAAAAACTTTTCGTGCATCGCCTAGTGAGTCTCGACAAGATGGAGAAATTGTTCTACCGAAATTTAGCTCCGACGCTGCTGGAGCCAACGCCACGCAATGGTGTGCTACGGTGGACATCGTTCTAAAAGAAAATCCATTGCAAGGTAGTGCGTTAATTTTGGCCTTGAAGAAGTCATTGGAAGGAAGCTCTTCGCAGTGGTTATCGCAGATTTGCTACCCAGGCATCACATGGGAACAATTTAGACAGCTTTTCGAGCAAAGATACGAAAACTCAGAGACACCGGCCGCAACTATTTTGAATTTGCTGAACAGTCGTCCAAATTCTGGCGAGTGTCTTGCCGTGTGTGCGAGTCGGCTAATGACGTCACTTTTAACAAAATGGCGTGGCATGGACCATGAGCAAATTGCTGCATCGGTTGTTCTTGGTCATTTAGCAAACTATGACCGCAGACTACAACGAATTGCGTACACAGGGACTATTCGCAGCAGACGAGACTTACAGTCCGAGTTACAAGTCTTTTCGTTTGACAATAAGCGGTCCAGCTCTTCAAGCGATTATTCAATTGCAAAGCGTGCTAAAACATTGCCAATCAAATATTACTCATGTGGGAAGCTTGGACACAGGAAGTCGGAGTGCAGAGTGCAGAAAACTTCTACTTCTGGAGAAGATCAGGGAGCTTCGTCAGTGCGTGCTAAAGTCGTGACATGCTATCGATGTCACGAGCCGGGACACATTTCTACTCAATGCCCCAAGAGTTCGGATGGTGACGCAGGATCACGTGTGCATAAGAGGGTTAACCTATGTGTCGTTGATGAACCAAAAGCAATTATGTTGCACCGAGGTGAGAACTTTCCAGTTACATTTGATTCAGGCGCAGAATGCTCGTTAGTCAAAGAGAGCATAGCACACAAACTGTCTGGGAAAAGAACAAATAACGTAATATCATTAAGTGGAATTGGTAATGTTAGTGTAGTTTCGTTAATTCAAATCACAAGTAATGTAATGATAAATGGAAATTGTATCGAAGTAGTATTTCATGTAGTCCAAGATAATAATATGAAAAATAATATTGTAATTGGCCGCGAAATTTTAGCACAAGGATACTCTGCTATAGTATCAACAGAAGGTGTGGAAATAATTAAAGACAAAACAGTTAACGTTTGTTCTGTAAAAAGTTACGAAAATGATTTTAATAATTTAGTAACTGAAGCACATGGAGAAGATAAAAATCAATTAAGATTGTTAAAAAAGCATTCAAAATCATTCATTCGCGGAACTCCTTTAACTCGCGTAACTACTGGTGTAATGTCAATTCGATTAGTAGAACCCGCCAAGACTGCAAAGACGCTCTTACAGATTCAGTCCCAGTGAAAGAGAATTACTCCGGTCAAAATTTCAAGAGCTAATAGATTATAATGTAATAAGGCCGAGCAGTAAAAAGGAAAAACGGATCTGTAAGACTCTGTGTCGATTACAGGGAATTAAATAGAAATACCATTGCAGATAAGTTTCCTCTACCATTAATTTCAGATCAGATAGCTAGATTGCGTGGAGCAAGATACTTTACTTGCTTGGACATGGTTTGCGGGTATTATCAGGTCCCATTACACGAGAACTCTATTGAGTACACTGTATTCGTCACTCCCTACGGACACTTTGAGTTTTTAGCGATGCCGTTTGGTCTAAAGAACGCACCGTCGGTTTTTCAAAGAACTGTGATGAAAGCAGTGGGCGATTTGGCATTTTTGTACGTTATCGTCTATATGGATGATATAATGATCGTGGCGTCAACTAAGGAAGAAGCTATTGAAAGATTAGAGATCGTCTTGAATATTTTGACTAAGGCAGGCTTTTCGTTTAATGTAGAAAAATGCTCATTTTTGAGGAGTTCTGTTCAGTATCTAGGATACGAAGTACAGGCGGGTGAGATTCGTCCAAATTTGCGTAAAATTGAAGCATTAGGCAATTTATAAGATTGGCATTGAGGCAATTTATAAGATTGGCTTCGTATTTTCGCCAATTTGTACCAGGATTCTCCCAGCTATTGAAACCTCTTTACTCTCTTACATCTATTAAAATTAATTTTGATTGGACGAATGAACATGAGAAGGTTCGCAAACAGATTGTTGATATCCTTACAAGCAAACCAGTCTTGGTAATATTTGATCCTAAATACCCCATAGAACTGCATACAGATGCAAGTGCCATTGGCTATGGAGCCATACTTTTGCATCGAATTGAAAATAAACCGTATGTGGTTGAATATTTCAGTAAAACTACTAGTGTGTGTGAATCGAAATACACGTCTTATGAGTTAGAAACACTCGCGGTAGTTAATGCAGTTAAACACTTTAGACATTATCTACATGGTAATAGGTTTGTCCTTTTTACTGATTGTAATTCGTTAAAGGCTTCTACAACAAATATCAAAGAAGCTAACTTCGGCAATGCCGAAGTTTATATACCCTTGCAGTCCTTGGCAATAATTTTTTTACATTTTGAAATTTCTTTCCTTGCAACTCAATTCATCAACACACAAACAAAACATTCAAATTATTTCTCTTTTTACTACAAATTTTTAAGCATAGCACAACACGCATACACATACATATATACGTGTAGCGCTACGTCTGTGTGTGCGTATGCATGTGCTCTGTTTGATTTGCTGATGACGTAGAACCGATTTGTATTGACTGTAACTTGTGTTCTATTTATCCGATCACATTCAAATTTTGGGATCTGAGATTTTATATCAAATTCTATTATATTGGTAAATTTCATGGGAATACTCCAATTTTTGCAAAAATTTTTGTTCTAGAGCTATATGATATAGTAGTCCGATCCTGACAATTTTCATACTCTATAATCTCCCGGCTAAAAGTAGCTCAAATATGAAATTTCATATTTTCCGATAGCTCTAAAGATGTCAGCGTGAAGTTGATTTGCACAGACGGACGGACGGACGGACGGACAGACGGACATGGCTATATCGACTCAGCTTCTCATGCTGATCAAGAATATATATACTTTATGGGGTCATAAACGTCTCCTTCTGTGCGTTACAAACATCTGACAAATTTTATAATACCCTCTGCAAGGGTATAAAAATTGAGCTATCACCTAGAGTGTATCGCTGGTGGGCATTCCTTCAAGCATTCGATTTTGATATTCAATATTGCGAAGGCAAACGTATGGCCCATGTAGATTTTCTGTCAAGGAATCCTTTGCCTGATAAGAAAAAAGCGAATCAAAATAAAGTTGTAGAAAAGCATGTACAGTTGATGGAAATTTCTGATAATTGGATTCAAGCCGAACAACAACGTGATCAGGATATTTTGCAAACAATTAACAAGTTGAATGAGGGTGAACTTTCTAAAGATTTAGCTGCAACTTATGAGATGAGAGCTAATGTGCTTTACAGAAAAATTCAAAGAAATTGTAGGACTCGTTGTTTGCCAGTCATTCCTAGAACCTTTAGATGGTCTGTAATAAACCAAGTACATGAATCGATCTTACACTTAGGTTGGGAAAAGACCCTAGATAAAGTGTACGAGCATTACTGGTTTGGGAATGGCGAAGTACGTTCGAAAGTTTGTAGAGAATTGCATCACTTGTAGGGTGACAAAATCAGCGTCCGGAAAAGTCCAAGTGGAATTGCATTCGATTCCGAAGATTAGCATACCGTGGCACACGTTGCATATAGATATCACTGGAAAACTAAGTGGGAAGAACGATCGTAAAGAGTATGTCATTGTTCAAATCGATGGTTTTACAAAATATGTTTATTTGTACCACACTTATAAGCTTGACGCAGTTAGTTGTATTGACGCATTAAAGTCATCGATTGGGCTTTTTGGAGTACCTGCTCGATTAGTGGGTGATCAAGGCAGAAGTTTTACGGGATTGAAATTTGTCGAATTCTGTGCTTCTCAGAAAATTCAGCTTCACCTGATAGCGACAGGTGCTAGCCGGGCAAATGGACAGGTCGAAAGAGTGATGAGCACTTAAAAAAATCTATTAACTATCGTTGAATCCAGTGAGCGTTCATGGCAAGATGCTATAGGGGACGTTCAATTAGCATTAAACTGTACAGTTAATCGAGTTACAAAATCGAGTCCGTTAGAATTATTAATCGGTAAGAGTGCTCGACCATTGGGATTAGTTCCCATTGATGATGATGAGACAGCGATAGACTTAAATGAACAAAGATCTCAGGCTACAAGAAATATGGACAATGCAGCAAGCTATGACAAACTTTGATTTGATAAAGACAAGGCAAAAGTAGTCAAATTCAGTAAGGGAGATTATGTTCTGATCAAAAATAGTGAGTGACAACAGACTAAGTTGGACCGTAAGTTTCGTGGACCTTTTATGGTCATAGAAGTATTAGAAGGCGATAGATATACGTTGAAGTCCATATCAAGTAAAAGACAGTATAAGTACCCACATGATAGTTTACGGAGAATGCCAGAGGTGCAGGTACCAAGCGAGCTGGATATCGACGGAGATGAGTTTGATACATCTGGTGAAACGGGTGAAACAGACCGTAATGGCACAGTTGGAAGAGACTGTGGTGAAACGGGTGAAAAAGACCGTAATGGCACAGTTGAAAGAGACTGTGGTGAAACGGGTGAAACAGACCGTATGGAAACAGTTGGAAAGGACTGTGATGAAGAGACGGGTGAAACAGACCGTATGGAAACAGTTGGAAAAGACTGTGATAAAGAGACGGGTGAAACAGACCGTATGGACTAGTGAATGAGACACTAGGGGAATGATGTTTTTAGAAAGAGTGTGTTGTCGATGCTACGTGGTGGTACCTTGCCGTGGATTCTTGAAACGTAAATGAGAACATAAAGAAAAGAGAATGTTTGTAAAACTAAAAGCGAAAATGTTGTTTGATAAGAATGAAAATGTGGAGGTCATAAAATAAGAAAATATTGAAAACATTTTAATGTTTAATGAATTGTAAAAGAAATATGAACAAACAAATGTTGAAATATGCAAGTAGAAGAATATGAAATAAGAATTTTAAGTTACGAAATATGTTATAGCAAATAAGAGATTTCTAATTAACATTAAACTGGATTTGTCAAACTGCATAAAAGAGAATGTTTTTGGTACAGTTAGTTAAAACAAAGATGTGAAAATGATGTTTGTAAAAGTGGTTTATATTCCTGCTACACGAGGACGTGTAATTTGTCAGGATGACCGTGTCGGAGATTGAATTAGGCATTTCTAATAATTTGAATTGTGTGCCTACTGTTAAGGCGAATTGCTCAGTGTTAAGTAATGAATATCATGACAGATGTAGAACTGTTTAACACTAGATTTGTGCGATGACAGCATAGGCTGTCATCGAGTGTGGCTCGGTGTGTGGTTGAGAGAATTCAGTCTCTTTTCTTTCTAAAATTCAACCTGAAAGCACGTCAAGACTCGCTGCACAAACCTCGTGGAAAAATGGGAGCCAACAATGGAATCAACGATTCAGAAATACCTCAAATCCTTCACTCGCCGATATATACATATCAATACACATATATACATATCAATACACATATATACATATCAATACATATATATACATATATCTATACACATATACATATATGTATATATATGTATCTATACATATACTTCAACATTTAACACTCCATACACATACATATATATACATATCCATATACATATACATACATACATATCCATACATATATTCCACAACAATTCTTAATTTTTGCGCACACAAATATATTTTTCCATCACCGCGACCAAAATCCCGCTACGCATTGCAGCCTATATACATATGTACATACGTGCATACATAAGTCCCGCTTAACTGCAGTATACCAGCACAGCTGCAAGATCATGTGCCAAAGACCGGCACAAAGCAAACGATCAAAAGTAGCTGTGCTGTATACCCTAGGTTGGCAAGCACTTTGTGGGGTATATATGTTGAAGGGTCACGTTGAGGGAAAGATCGAATAATATTTAATTATTAAAAATTTGTGTGCCGCGCTTTTGTTTATTCTGATTCCAAATCGTTTCCAAGTCGTATCTTGGGTTTTTTTAATATTGAACTCCCAAATTGTTCTAATCGTTTCCAAGTCGGTTCTTTGGTTATATTTCAATTCCAATGTGTTTCCACGCGTTCCAAGTCGTCTCTTTGATTATATTTCAATTCCAAAGTGTTTCCATGCGTTCCAAGCCGTACCTTTGGAGTTGGATTTCAATTCCTAAGTGTTTCCACGCGTTCCAAGTCGTCTCTTTTGTTACATTTAAATTCCAAAGTGTTTCCACGCGTTCCAGGTCGTATCTTTGGAGTAAGATTACAGTTCCATAGTGTTTCCACGCGTTCCAAGTTGTCTCTTTGGTTATATTTCAATTCCAGTGTGTTTCCACGCGTCCCAAGTCATATCTTTGGTTATATATTTGAATTCCAAGGTGTTCCCAGTGTCCCAGGTCGTAGCTTTGGGATTTATATTTCAATTCCAAGGCGTTCCAAGCCGTTCCTAGGGTTTTTTTTTCAGTGTTCCAAGTCATTCCAAACGTACCAGTTCGTTTTATTTATTTTTTCCTTATTATCATGCACTAGTTGTCTTGCTGCATTAAAAGAATCAACCAGAATTTTTGCATGTTTTTTCAAAGTATCATTTTGGAGTTTTCTTTTTTGACTTATGCATTTATACGATTTGCTAAAAGATTCCTTAATTTCACAGAGTTTAAGAATTAGTTCTTCTACATCCATTCTTAAAAATTCTTATTAAGTAATATTTTACTGTTGATCATGCTCTCACGATATATCTATATCATTATGCAGGTGCAAAAGTATGTTTTTGTAAATGCGACCTTCTTTTTGTATTTTATATATTTTTATTTTATGTTTTATTTATTTTTATTGTCTTTTACTTTTTTAGATCTATTATCTCTACATCTGAATCTGTTAAATCTATTATTTCTAAACTCGATTCTGCTATGTCTATCAATGCGATTGAGTCCTTGAAAAGTTCGTGGACCATCCGTGCACGTCTTTTCTTAAAGGAGTCTTAGCTAGCAATCTACTACAAGCTACTTTTATGGATTTTTCATAAGATAACAATATTTTTTTTTCAATTTGTAGTTGTTGGCTATCCAATACCTTATCTTCTTGTATTTTTAATTTGTTTCGCCTAAGTTTATCAGAAAATCAAGGCAAGGTAAATATTTTTGCAGTTTTCGCGTTTCCATTTCATCCATATTCTACACTAACTGGCTAGGCTTATTAAGCTGATATATAAGAAAAAAAATTTTTTTTTTTTTCGTTTTGCTTACTGCCTCGGTTCCTCCATTAATTAGAAACGAAATGTGCCAGCTACGTTGGAAAAACAGCATACATATGGTTGGCTGAGAGGATAAGACCGAATGATATTGATCATGTGATATCAGCAGAAATTCCCGATTATAATGAAGACCCACTGTTACATGAGGTTATTACAAAAAATATGATATATGGTCCATATGGAATATTAAATCCCAATTCTCCGTGCACTGTGAGAATGAAACTCATCTATACCCTAGAGCTTCCTTGAACTGGGAAATCTTCTCCCGTTATATTAAGGTAAGCTGACCTAATTCGTACCAAGGTTATCGAGTTTTGCGGTGAGTTAATTTGTTCGCTCCTAAAAACCTCAATTAAATCTTGGTCAATGCTGGGATGCCTATCGTTTATTTTTCCAAAATACCTATCAAGAGTGGACAATTTTTAATATTTAATCTTTTATTCAAAATATTCATGATTTATAATTGCTTGTGTGCGTATGTATTTTTAGACCTTATCTAGATCATTAGCTTGGCTTAGAGCTCTTTTAGTTACACATTTATTGTGTAATAGGTAAGCTTTATATAATACGTATGCGCACAATATTACGACAATCTTCAATTGCAATATGTTCGTTAATGTCATATCAGCATTTGATGATTCGATTTTATTTATGACATTTGCAGTGGAGTCCACTGATTTTGCTTCGATTAACTTTTGCTATTATCGAACATACGTATAAAGTTTTTTTTTTTTTTTTTGGAAAATACATTTTTTTTTTGTATATGCTGTTCTTTGTTGATGACGACCCTTCAACGGGCCGCTTTTTTTTTAAATATTAAAAAAAAATTCTCTTCTTTTTGTTTCCAATTTTTTTCGTAATTTTTTTATCAATGACCTTCTATTGAAGACGATTCTATTTTAATGATTTGTTTAAGAATAGATATCGTGGTCACCTGAAATGGCTTCACCAAATCAGATTGACCAAAGAAATATACAAAACTAAACATAAACAAAAGTAAATCATCAAATTCATATGATAATTATTGCTTAACATGCATCCACACTCTGTGGAAAACACTTAAGGTTATAACAGCGGCGCGGTATCAAATAACCAGCACTGAGCATGAAATATACACAATTTTCAGCCCCCGAAAACGTGGGGCATTAGAATAAGTATTTTTAAGAACAATTGTCGCTTTTTAGAGTTTAAGAGTTTTCAAATAAAATCCGTTCATATTTTGAAATCAACGAATGAAGACTGGGTTATTTTCTTTCTCTTCGGAAATCCCTAGTCATTTTGGTCCTTCGAGCCGGATTCATTTTGGTCCTTTGAGCCGGATTCATTTTGGTCCTTCGAGCCGGGTTCATTTTGGTCCTTCGAAAAAAGGAACTCTGTAGTTTTCCTCCACCAGTGGTAAGAGACTCAGAGTGTGATCAGTGCCTTTAAGTCTGAATTCTTATGCAAGTGTAAATGCTAAGATCAGCTAAAGGTAGCAAAAATAAAATATCTATTGTTTTTCCCCACCAGTGGTAAGAGACAGAGTATAAAAAACAAAAAGCAAACTGTTGCTTAATAAATAAAAAGTGCGTGCGACTGAGTTAAATAAAGGCAGTTTGGCTATTCGAGCAACTGCAATAATTTCGGCGGCGGCAAAAAAATAATTACAGAATTGGTGTGTGGCGTAGTCAAAGCCCTATTATCGAAAAACAAGTTAAAGTTAAAAGTGTATATGTAGTTGCAAGTCGGCAACTACAAACAGCAACAGAGCAACAAGATAGTTGCAAAGAAGAGGCTGCTAATACGAGAAAATCAGAGCCCATAGGCCCTGAACAACAGCAGCTGAGCAACGACACAGCAAACTATCGGCAAAACCTACCCACTGGCAGACAAGCAGCAGCAGACTATCGGCAAACTCTACTTGGCGGACAACAGTGGCGAACGGTGTCAACAACAGGATCATCAGATAAGATATAAATTAAGATACATCTATCTATTTTTATTATTATATACTTATATCGATATCCTAATGTTCGCATAAGACAAAAATGCTCACTAATAAGACTGCAAAGCTGTTAGAGAAGCAAGTAGAGTTGCATAGCAGGTTAAGGCAGATGGAAGAACTAGAAAACTAGCAAGGTGATTGAGGAAGTAAAAGAGATTAATAGCCGATGGATGCCTAATCATAACAAATTGCTACAGTATGGGACTTTCGATCATCACTGTTTATGCCCAAACAGGCAACACAAGGGTTAAGGGAGGACGATGATGCCCATCGCTCTTCCCACAAAAGAACTCCCCACTTGGTGCCCTGCTCTTAATTAAGCTAGTTTTTAGTTGAAAACTTACAAGTGAATATAATACATCGTGGAGGAATTGCTGCGTTTTTTTTTATCCCCAATTTTTTCATACATATATATGTGTCCAGTACATAAGGCGCCATATTTGTTCGCCCACTTCAAGATTTTTTCTCGCACTTTGGCATATACATATAGGCCAAGTATATAAAGCGCCATATTTATTTGCCTATTTCCAATATATATTTTTTCGCAATTTCCAAAAAAAATATTAACACATATGTATGTGTATTGAAACAAACCTACAAACAAAGTTATCTCCTACACATATATATATATGCAAGCAGAGTGTGTGAATGCGACAAAAAAATTACAAAATTTATCCAGTGCTAGATTAAGTCCCAAAATAAAAGGTTTTGTGCAAATACAGTCCACTCCTGGGAAAAGTGTGCGCGAAGTGAAAGATGGTTCCAACGAAGAGAAACAAATTTTTTCAATACAAAACAATTAATAAAGATTTTTAAACAAAAAAAAAAAAAAGAAAGTGAACCACCCTCTCACATATAAAGGCCACACTTAGACATTTCTTGTGTCCCGCGACACCCTATACAGTTGGGGCATATCAGCTAGACACATCAAAAGACAAAAAAATTATTAATTTGTATAAAGAAATCCGATCCATTCACACCTCTGCATATTTCCATTCCATATTTTCATTATAAAAAAAAAAAAAAAATGTAAATACATATATGTATGTCGGAGATTGAATTAGGCCTTTCTAATAATTTGAATTGTGTGCCTACTGTTAAGGCGAATTGCTCAGTGTTAAGTAATGAATATCATGACAGATGTAGAACTGTTTAACACTAGATTTGTGCGATGACAGCATAGGCTGTCATCGAGTGTGGCTCGGTGTGTGGTTGAGAGATTCAGTCTCTTTTCTTTCTGAAATTCAACCTGAAAGCACGTCGAGACTCGCTGCACAAACCTCGTGGAAAAATGGAAGCCAGCAATGGAATCAACGATTCAGAAATACCTCAAATCCTTCACTCGCCGATATCAGAAGTGGGATCTAACTCAAGACCAACAATAAATGAGGAGCAGTTTCGCGTTTTATTGGAACAACAAAATCGAAACTTATGGGAGCTAGCAAAAACTTTTCGTGCATCGCCTAGTGAGTCTCGACAAGATGGAGAAATTGTTCTACCGAAATTTAGCTCCGACGCTGCTGGAGCCAACGCCACGCAATGGTGTGCTACGGTGGACATCGTTCTAAAAGAAAATCCATTGCAAGGTAGTGCGTTAATTTTGGCCTTGAAGAAGTCATTGGAAGGAAGCTCTTCGCAGTGGTTATCGCAGATTTGCTACCCAGGCATCACATGGGAACAATTTAGACAGCTTTTCGAGCAAAGATACGAAAACTCAGAGACACCGGCCGCAACTATTTTGAATTTGCTGAACAGTCGTCCAAATTCTGGCGAGTGTCTTGCCGTGTGTGCGAGTCGGCTAATGACGTCACTTTTAACAAAATGGCGTGGCATGGACCATGAGCAAATTGCTGCATCGGTTGTTCTTGGTCATTTAGCAAACTATGACCGCAGACTACAACGAATTGCGTACACAGGGACTATTCGCAGCAGACGAGACTTACAGTCCGAGTTACAAGTCTTTTCGTTTGACAATAAGCGGTCCAGCTCTTCAAGCGATTATTCAATTGCAAAGCGTGCTAAAACATTGCCAATCAAATATTACTCATGTGGGAAGCTTGGACACAGGAAGTCGGAGTGCAGAGTGCAGAAAACTTCTACTTCTGGAGAAGATCAGGGAGCTTCGTCAGTGCGTGCTAAAGTCGTAACATGCCCCAAGAGTTCGGATGGTGACGCAGAATCACGTGTGCATAAGAGGGTTAACCTATGTGTCGTTGATGAACCAAAAGCAATTATGTTGCACCGAGGTGAGAACTTTCCAGTTACATTTGATTCAGGCGCAGAATGCTCGTTAGTCAAAGAGAGCATAGCACACATGGGAAAAGAACAAATAACGTAATATCATTAAGTGGAATTGGTAATGTTAGTGTAGTTTCGTTAATTCAAATCACAAGTAATGTAATGATAAATGGAAGTTGTATCGAAGTAGTATTTCATGTAGTCCAAGATAATAATATGAAAAATAATATTGTAATTGGCCGCGAAATTTTAGCACAAGGATACTCTGCTATAGTATCAACAGAAGGTGTGGAAATAATTAAAGACAAAACAGTTAACGTTTGTTCTGTAAAAAGTTACGAAAATGATTTTAATAATTTAGTAACTGAAGCACAGGGAGAAGATAAAAATCAATTGTTAAGATTGTTAAAAAAGCATTCAAAATCATTCATTCGCGGAACTCCTTTAACTCGCGTAACTACTGGTGTAATGTCAATTCGATTAGTAGAACCCGCCAAGACTGCAAAGACGCTCTTACAGATTCAGTCCCAGTGAAAGAGAATTACTCCGGTCAAAATTTCAAGAGCTAATAGATTATAATGTAATAAGGCCGAGCAGTAAAAAGGAAAAACGGATCTGTAAGACTCTGTGTCGATTACAGGGAATTAAATAGAAATACCATTGCAGATAAGTTTCCTCTACCATTAATTTCAGATCAGATAGCTAGATTGCGTGGAGCAAGATACTTTACTTGCTTGGACATGGTTTGCGGGTATTATCAGGTCCCATTACACGAGAACTCTATTGAGTACACTGCATTCGTCACTCCCTACGGACAATTTGAGTTTTTAGCGATGCCGTTTGGTCTAAAGAACGCACCGTCGGTTTTTCAAAGAACTGTGATGAAAGCAGTGAGCTTTTTGGCATTTTTGTACGTTATCGTCTATATGGATGATATAATGATCGTGGCGTCAACTAAGGAAGAAGCTATTGAAAGATTAGAGATCGTCTTGAATATTTTGACTAAGGCAGGCTTTTCGTTTAATGTAGAAAAATGCTCATTTTTGAGGAGTTCTGTTCAGTATCTAGGATACGAATAACAGGCGGGTGAGATTCGTCCAAATTTGCGTAAAATTGAAGCATTATGCACATTGCCACCACCCAGGTCAATTACAACATTGAGGCAATGTATAGGATTGGCTTCGTATTTTCGCCAATTTGTACCAGGATTCTCCCAGCTATTGAAACCTCTTTACTCTCTTACATCTATTAAAATTAATTTTGATTGGACGAATGAACATGAGAAGGTTCGCAAACAGATTATTGATATCCTTACAAGCAAACTAGTCTTGGTAATATTTGATCCTAAATACCCCATAGAACTGCATACAGATGCAAGTGCCATTGGCTATGGAGCCATACTTTTGCATCGAATTGAAAATAAACCGTATGTGGTTGAATATTTCAGTAAAACTACTAGTGTGTGTGAATCGAAATACACGTCTTATGAGTTAGAAACACTCGCGGTAGTTAATGCAGTTAAACACTTTAGACATTATCTACATGGTAATAGGTTTGTCCTTTTTACTGATTGTAATTCGTTAAAGGCTTCTACAACAAATATCAAAGAAGCTAACTTCGGCAATGCCGAAGTTTATATACCCTTGCAGTCCTTGGCAATAATTTTTTTACATTTTGAAATTTCTTTCCTTGCAACTCAATTCATCAACACACAAACAAAACATTCAAATTATTTCTCTTTTTACTACAAATTTTTAAGCATAGCACAACACGCATACACATACATATATACGTGTAGCGCTACGTCTGTGTGTGCGTATGCATGTGCTCTGTTTGATTTGCTGATGACGTAGAACCGATTTGTATTGACTGTAACTTGTGTTCTATTTATCCGATCACATTCAAATTTTGGGATCTGAGATTTTATATCAAATTCTATTATATTGGTAAATTTCATGGGAATACTCCAATTTTTGCAAAAATTTTTGTTCTAGAGCTATATGATATAGTAGTCCGATCCTGACAATTTTCATACTCTATAATCTCCCGGCTAAAAGTAGCTCAAATATGAAATTTCATATTTTCCGATAGCTCTTAAGATGTCAGCGTGAGGTTGATTTGCACAGACGGACAGACGGACATGGCTATATCGACTCAGCTTCTCATGCTGATCAAGAATATATATACTTTATGGGGTCATAAACGTCTCCTTCTGTGCGTTACAAACATCTGACAAATTTTATAATACCCTCTGCAAGGGTATAAAAATTGAGCTATCACCTAGAGTGTATCGCTGGTGGGCATTCCTTCAAGCATTCGATTTTGATATTCAATATTGCGAAGGCAAACGTATGGCCCATGTAGATTTTCTGTCAAGGAATCCTTTGCCTGATAAGAAAAAAGCGAATCAAAATAAAGTTGTAGAAAAGCATGTACAGTTGATGGAAATTTCTGATAATTGGATTCAAGCCGAACAACAACGTGATCAGGATATTTTGCAAACAATTAACAAGTTGAATGAGGGTGAACTTTCTAAAGATTTAGCTGCAACTTATGAGATGAGAGCTAATGTGCTTTACAGAAAAATTCATAGAAATTGTAGGACTCGTTGTTTGCCAGTCATTCCTAGAACCTTTAGATGGTCTGTAATAAACCAAGTACATGAATCGATACACTTAGGTTGGGAAAAGACCCTAGATAAAGTGTACGAGCATTACTGGTTTGGGAATGGCGAAGTACGTTCGAAAGTTTGTAGAGAATTGCATCACTTGTAGGGTGACAAAATCAGCGTCCGGAAAAGTCCAAGTGGAATTGCATTCGATTCCGAAGATTAGCATACCGTGGCACACGTTGCATATAGATATCACTGGAAAACTAAGTGGGAAGAACGATCGTAAAGAGTATGTCATTGTTCAAATCGATGGTTTTACAAAATATGTTTATTTGTACCACACTTATAAGCTTGACGCAGTTAGTTGTATTGACGCATTAAAGTCATCGATTGGGCTTTTTGGAGTACCTGCTCGATTAGTGGGTGATCAAGGCAGAAGTTTTACGGGATAGAAATTTGTCGAATTCTGTGCTTCTCAGAAAATTCAGCTTCACCTGATAGCGACAGGTGCTAGCCGGGCAAATGGACAGGTCGAAAGAGTGATGAGCACTTAAAAAAATCTATTAACTATCGTTGAATCCAGTGAGTGTTCATGGCAAGATGCTATAGGGGACGTTCAATTAGCATTAAACTGTACAGTTAATCGAGTTACAAAATCGAGTCCGTTAGAATTATTAATCGGTAAGAGTGCTCGACCATTGGGATTAGTTCCCATTGATGATGATGAGACAGCGATAGACTTAAATGAACAAAGATCTCAGGCTACAAGAAATATGGACAATGCAGCAAGCTATGACAAACTTTGATTTGATAAAGACAAGGCAAAAGTAGTCAAATTCAGTAAGGGAGATTATGTTCTGATCAAAAATAGTGAGTGACAACAGACTAAGTTGGACCCTAAGTTTCGTGGACCTTTTATGGTCATAGAAGTATTAGAAGGCGATAGATATACGTTGAAGTCCATATCAAGTAAAAGACAGTATAAGTACCCACATGATAGTTTACGGAGAATGCCAGGTGCAGGTACCAAGCGAGCTGGATATCGACGGAGATGAGTTTGATACATCTGGTGAAACGGGTGAAACAGACCGTAATGGCACAGTTGGAAGAGACTGTGGTGAAACGGGTGAAAAAGACCGTAATGGCACAGTTGAAAGAGACTGTGGTGAAACGGGTGAAACAGACCGTATGGAAACGGTTGGAAAGGACTGTGATGAAGAGACGGGTGAAACAGACCGTATGGAAACAGTTGGAAAAGACTGTGATAAAGAGACGGGTGAAACAGACCGTATGGACTAGTGAATGAGACACTAGGGGAATGATGTTTTTAGAAAGAGTGTGTTGTCGATGCTACGTGGTGGTACCTTGCCGTGGATTCTTGAAACGTAAATGAGAACATAAAGAAAAGAGAATGTTTGTAAAACTAAAAGCGAAAATGTTGTTTGATAAGAATGAAAATGTGGAGGTCATAAAATAAGAAAATATTGAAAACATTTTAATGTTTAATGAATTGTAAAAGAAATATGAACAAACAAATGTTGAAATATGCAAGTAGAAGAATATGAAATAAGAATTTTAAGTTACGAAATATGTTATAGCAAATAAGAGATTTCTAATTAACATTAAACTGGATTTGTCAAACTGCATAAAAGAGAATGTTTTTGGTACAGTTAGTTAAAAAAAAGATGTGAAAATGATGTTTGTAAAAGTGGTTTATATTCCTGCTACACGAGGACGTGTAATTTGTCAGGATGACCGTGTCGGAGATTGAATTAGGCATTTCTAATAATTTGAATTGTGTGCCTACTGTTAAGGCGAATTGCTCAGTGTTAAGTAATGAATATCATGACAGATGTAGAACTGTTTAACACTAGATTTGTGCGATGACAGCATAGGCTGTCATCGAGTGTGGCTCGGTGTGTGGTTGAGAGAATTCAGTCTTTTTTCTTTCTGAAATTCAACCTGAAAGCACGTCAAGACTCGCTGCACAAACCTCGTGGAAAAATGGGAGCCAACAATGGAATCAACGATTCAGAAATACCTCAAATCCTTCACTCGCCGATATATACATATCAATACACATATATACATATCAATACACATATATACATATCAATACATATATATACATATATCTATACACATATACATATATGTATATATATGTATCTATACATATACTTCAACATTTAACACTCCATACACATACATATATATACATATCCATATACATATACATACATACATATCCATACATATATTCCACAACAATTCTTAATTTTTGCGCACACAAATATATTTTTCCATCACCGCGACCAAAATCCCGCTACGCATTGCAGCCTATATACATATGTACATACGTGCATACATAAGTCCCGCTTAACTGCAGTATACCAGCACAGCTGCAAGATCATGTGCCAAAGACCGGCACAAAGCAAACGATCAAAAGTAGCTGTGCTGTATACCCTAGGTTGGCAAGCACTTTGTGGGGTATATATGTTGAAGGGTCACGTTGAGGGAAAGATCGAATAATATTTAATTATTAAAAATTTGTGTGCCGCGCTTTTGTTTATTCTGATTCCAAATCGTTTCCAAGTCGTATCTTGGGTTTTTTTAATATTGAACTCCCAAATTGTTCTAATCGTTTCCAAGTCGTATCTTTGTGGTTATATTTCAATTACAAAGTGTTTCCATGCGTTCCAAGTCGTATCTTTGGAGTTGGATTTCAATTCCAAAGTGTTTCCACGCGTTCCAAGTCGGTTCTTTGGTTATATTTCAATTCCAATGTGTTTCCACGCGTTCCAAGTCGTCTCTTTGATTATATTTCAATTCCAAAGTGTTTCCATGCGTTCCAAGCCGTACCTTTGGAGTTGGATTTCAATTCCTAAGTGTTTCCACGCGTTCCAAGTCGTCTCTTTTGTTACATTTAAATTCCAAAGTGTTTCCACGCGTTCCAGGTCGTATCTTTGGAGTAAGATTACAGTTCCATAGAGTTTCCACGCGTTCCAAGTTGTCTCTTTGGTTATATTTCAATTCCAGTGTGTTTCCACGCGTCCCAAGTCATATCTTTGGTTATATATTTGAATTCCAAGGTGTTCCCAGTGTCCCAGGTCGTAGCTTTGGGATTTATATTTCAATTCCAAGGCGTTCCAAGCCGTTCCTAGGGTTTTTTTTGTAGTGTTCCAAGTCATTCCAAACGTACCAGTTCGTTTTATTTATTTTTTCCTTATTATCATGCACTAGTTGTCTTGCTGCATTAAAAGAATCAACCAGAATTTTTGCATGTTTTTTCAAAGTATCATTTTGGAGTTTTCTTTTTTGACTTATGCATTTATACGATTTGCTAAAAGATTCCTTAATTTCACGGAGTTTAAGAATTAGTTCTTCTACATCCATTCTTAAAAATTCTTATTAAGTAATATTTTACTGTTGATCATGCTCTCACGATATATCTATATCATTATGCAGGTGCAAAAGTATGTTTTTGTAAATGCGACCTTCTTTTTGTATTTTATATATTTTTATTTTATGTTTTATTTATTTTTATTGTATTTTACTTTTTTAGATCTATTATCTCTACATCTGAATCTGTTAAATCTATTATTTCTAAACTCGATTCTGCTATGTCTATCAATGCGATTGAGTCCTTGAAAAGTTCGTGGACCATCCGTGCACGTCTTTTCTTAAAGGAGTCTTAGCTAGCAATCTACTACAAGCTACTTTTATGGATTTTTCATAAGATAACAATATTTTTTTTTCAATTTGTAGTTGTTGGCTATCCAATACCTTATCTTCTTGTATTTTTAATTTGTTTCGCCTAAGTTTATCAGAAAATCAAGGCAAGGTAAATATTTTTGCAGTTTTCGCGTTTCCATTTCATCCATATTCTACACTAACTGGCTAGGCTTATTAAGCTGATATATAAGAAAAAAAATTTTTTTTTTTTTTCGTTTTGCTTACTGCCTCGGTTCCTCCATTAATTAGAAACGAAATGTGCCAGCTACGTTGGAAAAACAGCATACATATGGTTGGCTGAGAGGATAAGACCGAATGATATTGATCATGTGATATCAGCAGAAATTCCCGATTATAATGGAGACCCACTGTTACATGAGGTTATTACAAAAAATATGATATATGGTCCATATGGAATATTAAATCCCAATTCTCCGTGCACTGTGAGAATGAAACTCATCTATACCCTAGAGCTTCCTTGAACTGGGAAATCTTCTCCCGTTATATTAAGGTAAGCTGACCTAATTCGTACCAAGGTTATCGAGTTTTGCGGTGAGTTAATTTGTTCGCTCCTAAAAACCTCAATTAAATCTTGGTCAATGCTGGGATGCCTATCGTTTATTTTTCCAAAATACCTATCAAGAGTGGACAATTTTTAATATTTAATCTTTTATTCAAAATATTCATGATTTATAATTGCTTGTGTGCGTATGTATTTTTAGACCTTATCTAGATCATTAGCTTGGCTTAGAGCTCTTTTAGTTACACATTTATTGTGTAATAGGTAAGCTTTATATAATACGTATGCGCACAATATTACGACAATCTTCAATTGCAATATGTTCGTTAATGTCATATCAGCATTTGATGATTCGATTTTATTTATGACATTTGCAGTGGAGTCCACTGATTTTGCTTCGATTAACTTTTGCTATTATCGAACATACGTATAAAGTTTTTTTTTTTTTTTTGAAAATACATTTTTTTTTTGTATATGCTGTTCTTTGTTGATGACGACCCTTCAACGGGCCGCTTTTTTTTAAATATTACAAAAAAATTCTCTTCTTTTTGTTTCCAATTTTTTTCGTAATTTTTTTATCAATGACCTTCTATTGAAGACGATTCTATTTTAATGATTTGTTTAAGAATAGATATCGTGGTCACCTGAAATGGCTTCACCAAATCAGATTGACCAAAGAAATATACAAAACTAAACATAAACAAAAGTAAATCATCAAATTCATATGATAATTATTGCTTAACATGCATCCACACTCTGTGGAAAACACTTAAGGTTATAACAGCGGCGCGGTATCAAATAACCAGCACTGAGCATGAAATATACACAATTTTCAGCCCCCGAAAACGTGGGGCATTAGAATAAGTATTTTTAAGAACAATTGTCGCTTTTTAGAGTTTAAGAGTTTTCAAATAAAATCCGTTCATATTTTGAAATCAACGAATGAAGACTGGGTTATTTTCTTTCTCTTCGGAAATCCCTAGTCATTTTGGTCCTTCGGGCCGGATTCATTTTGGTCCTTTGAGCCGGATTCATTTTGGTCCTTCGAGCCGGGTTCATTTTGGTCCTTCGAAAAAAGGAACTCTGTAGTTTTCCCCCACCAGTGGTAAGAGACTCAGAGTGTGAATCAGTGCCTTTAAGTCTGAATTCTTATGCAAGTGTAAATGCTAAGATCAGCTAAAGGTAGCAAAAATAAAATATCTATTGTTTTCCCCCACCAGTGGTAAGAGACAGAGTATAAAAAACAAAAAGCAAACTATTGCTTAATAAATAAAAAGTGCGTGCGACTGAGTTAAATAAAGGCAGTTTGGCTAGTCGAGCAACTGCAATAATTTCGGCGGCGGCAAAAAAATAATTACAGAATTGGTGTGTGGCGTAGTCAAAGCCCTAATATGGAAAAAAAAGTTAAAGTTAAAAGTGTATATGTAGTTGCAAGTCGGCAACTACAAACAGCAACAGAGCAACAAGATAGTTGCAAAGAAGAGACTGCTAATACGAGAAAATCAGAGCCCATAGGCCCTGAACAACAGCAGCTGAGCAACGACACAGCAAACTATCGGCAAAACCTACCCACTGGCAGACAAGCAGCAGCAGACTATCGGCAAACTCTACTTGGCGGACAACAGTGGCGAACGGTGTCAACAACAGGATCATCAGATAAGATATAAATTAAGATACATCTATCTATTTTTATTATTATATACTTATATCGATATCCTAATGTTCGCATAAGACAAAAATGCTCACTAATAAGACTGCAAAGTTAGAGAAGTAGAGTTGCATAGCAGGTTAAGGCAGATGGAAGAACTAGAAAACTAGCAAGGTGATTGAGGAAGTAAAAGAGATTAATAGCCGATGGATGCCTAATCATAACAAATTGCTACAGTATGGGACTTTCGATCATCACTGTTTATGCCCAAACGGGCAACACAAGGGTTAAGGGAGGACGATGATGCCCATCGCTCTTCCCACAAAAGAACTCCCCACTTGGTGCCCTGCTCTTAATTAAGCTAGTTTTTAGTTGAAAACTTACAAGTGAATATAATACATCGTGGAGGAATTGCTGCGTTTTTTTTATCCCCAATTTTTTCATACATATATGTATATGTGTCCAGTACATAAGGCGCCATATTTGTTCGCCCACTTCAAGATTTTTTCTCGCACTTTGGCATATACATATAGGCCAAGTATATAAGGCGCCATATTTATTTGCCTATTTCCAATATATTTTTTTTCGCAATTTCCAAAAAAAATATTAACAAATATGTATGTGTATTGAAACAAACCTACAAACAAAGTGATCTCCTACACATATATATATATGCAAGCAGAGTGTGTGAATGCGACAAAAAAATTACAAAATTTATCCAGTGCTAGATTAAGTCCCAAAATAAAAGGTTTTGTGCAAATACAGTCCACTCCTGGGAAAAGTGTGCGCGAAGTGAAAGATGGTTCCAACGAAGAGAAAAAAATTTTTTCAATACAAAACAATTAATAAAGATTTTTAAACAAAAAAAAATAAAGAAAGTGAACCACCCTCTCACATATAAAGGCCACACTTAGACATTTCTTGTGTCCCGCGACACCCTATACAGTTGGGGCATATCAGTTAGACACATCAAAAGACAAAAAAATTATTAATTTGTATAAAGAAATCCGATCCATTCACACCCTTGCATATTTCCATTCCATATTTTCATATTTAAAAAAAAAAAAAAAATGTAAATACATATATGTATGTCGGAGATTGAATTAGGCCTTTCTAATAATTTGAATTGTGTGCCTACTGTTAAGGCGAATTGCTCAGTGTTAAGTAATGAATATCATGACAGATGTAGAACTGTTTAACACTAGAAGATCAGGGAGCTTCGTCAGTGCGTGCTAAAGTCGTGACATGCTATCGATGTCACGAGCCGGGACACATTTCTACTCAATGCCCCAAGAGTTCGGATGGTGACGCAGGATCACGTGTGCATAAGAGGGTTAACCTATGTGTCGTTGATGAACCAAAAGCAATTATGTTGCACCGAGGTGAGAACTTTCCAGTTACATTTAATTCTGGCGCAGAATGCTCGTTAGTCAAAGAGAGCATAGCACACAAACTGTCTGGGAAAAGAACAAATAACGTAATATCATTAAGTGGAATTGGTAATGTTAGTGTAGTTTCGTTAATTCAAATCACAAGTAATGTAATGATAAATGGAAATTGTATCGAAGTAGTATTTCATGTAGTCCAAGATAATAATATGAAAAATAATATTGTAATTGGCCGCGAAATTTTAGCACAAGGATACTCTGCTATAGTATCAACAGAAGGTGTGGAAATAATTAAAGACAAAACAGTTAACGTTTGTTCTGTAAAAAGTTACGAAAATGATTTTAATAATTTAGTAACTGAAGCACAGGGAGAAGATAAAAATCAATTGTTAAGATTGTTAAAAAAGCATTCAAAATCATTCATTCGCGGAACTCCTTTAACTCGCGTAACTACTGGTGTAATGTCAATTCGATTAGTAGAACCCACCAAGACTGCAAAGACGCTCTTACAGATTCAGTCCCAGTGAAAGAGAATTACTCCGGTCAAAATTTCAAGAGCTAATAGATTATAATGTGATAAGGCCGAGCAGTAAAAAAGAAAAACGGATTTGTAAGACTCTGTGTCGATTACAGGGAATTAAATAGAAATACCATTGCAGATAAGTTTCCTCATTTTTCACCATTAATTTCAGATCAGATAGCTAGATTGCGTGGAGCAAGATACTTTACTTGCTTGGACATGGTTTGCGGGTATTATCAGGTCCCATTACACGAGAACTCTATTGAGTACACTGCATTCGCCACTCCCTACGGACAATTTGAGTTTTTAGCGATGCCGTTTGGTCTAAAGAACGCACCGTCGGTTTTTCTAAGAACTGTGATGAAAGCAGTGAGCGATTTGGCATTTTTGTACGTTATCGTCTATATGGATGATATAATGAGCGTGGCGTCAACTAAGGAAGAAGCTATTGAAAGATTAGAGATCGTCTTGAATATTTTGACTAAGGCAGGTTTTTCGTTTAATGTAGAAAAATGCTCATTTTTGAGGAGTTCTGTTCAGTATCTAGGATACGAAGTACAGGCGGGTGAGATTCGTCCAAATTTGCGTAAAATTGAAGCATTATGCACGTTGCCACCACCCAGGTCAATTACAACATTGAGGCAATTTATAAGATTGGCTTCGTATTTTCGCCAATTTGTACCAGGATTCTCCCAGCTATTGAAACCTCTTTACTCTCTTACATCTATTAAAATTAATTTTGATTGGACGAACGAACATGAGAAGGTTCGCAAACAGATTATTGATATCCTTACAAGCAAACTAGTCTTGGTAATATTTGATCCTAAATACCCCATAGAACTGCATACAGATGCAAGTGCCATTGGCTATGGAGCCATACTTTTGCATCGAATTGAAAATAAACCGTATGTGGTTGAATATTTCAGTAAAACTACTAGTGTGTGTGAATCGAAATACACGTCTTATAAGTTAGAAACACTCGCGGTAGTTAATGCAGTTAAACACTTTAGACATTATCTACATGGTAATAGGTTTGTCCTTTTTACTGATTGTAATTCGTTAAAGGCTTCTACAACAAATATCAAAGAAGCTAACTTCGGCAATGCCGAAGTTTATATACCCTTGCAGTCCTTGGCAATAATTTTTTTACATTTTGAAATTTCTTTCCTTGCAACTCAATTCATCAACACACAAACAAAACATTCAAATTATTTCTCTTTTTACTACAAATTTTTAAGCATAGCACAACACGCATACACATACATATATACGTGTAGCGCTACGTCTGTGTGTGCGTATGCATGTGCTCTGTTTGATTTGCTGATGACGTAGAACCGATTTGTATTGACTGTAACTTGTGTTCTATTTATCCGATCACATTCAAATTTTGGGATCTGAGATTTTATATCAAATTCTATTATATTGGTAAATTTCATGGGAATACTCCAATTTTTGAAAAAATTTTTGTTCTAGAGCTATATGATATAGTAGTCCGATCCTGACAATTTTCATACTCTATAATCTCCCGGCTAAAAGTAGCTCAAATATGAAATTTCATATTTTCCGATAGCTCTTAAGATGTCAGCGTGAAGTTGATTTGCACAGACGGACGGACGGACGGACGGACGGACGGACAGACGGACATGGCTATATCGACTCAGCTTCTCATGCTGATCAAGAATATATATACTTTATGGGGTCATAAACGTCTCCTTCTGTGCGTTACAAACATCTGACAAATTTTATAATACCCTCTGCAAGGGTATAAAAATTGAGCTATCACCTAGAGTGTATCGCTGGTGGGCATTCCTTCAAGCATTCGATTTTGATATTCAATATTGCGAAGGCAAACGTATGGCCCATGTAGATTTTCTGTCAAGGAATCCTTTGCCTGATAAGAAAAAAGCGAATCAAAATAAAGTTGTAGAAAAGCATGTACAGTTGATGGAAATTTCTGATAATTGGATTCAAGCCGAACAACAACGTGATCAGGATATTTTGCAAACAATTAACAAGTTGAATGAGGGTGAACTTTCTAAAGATTTAGCTGCAACTTATGAGATGAGAGCTAATGTGCTTTACAGAAAAATTCAAAGAAATTGTAGGACTCGTTGTTTGCCAGTCATTCCTAGAACCTTTAGATGGTCTGTAATAAACCAAGTACATGAATCGATCTTACACTTAGGTTGGGAAAAGACCCTAGATAAAGTGTACGAGCATTACTGGTTTGGGAATGGCGAAGTACGTTCGAAAGTTTGTAGAGAATTGCATCACTTGTAGGGTGACAAAATCAGCGTCCGGAAAAGTCCAAGTGGAATTGCATTCGATTCCGAAGATTAGCATACCGTAGCACACGTTGCATATAGATATCACTGGAAAACTAAGTGGGAAGAACGATCGTAAAGAGTATGTCATTGTTCAAATCGATGGTTTTACAAAATATGTTTATTTGTACCACACTTATAAGCTTGACGCAGTTAGTTGTATTGACGCATTAAAGTCATCGATTGGGCTTTTTGGAGTACCTGCTCGATTAGTGGCTGATCAAGGCAGAAGTTTTACGGGATTGAAATTTGTCGAATTCTGTGCTTCTCAGAAAATTCAGCTTCACCTGATAGCGACAGGTGCTAGCCGGGCAAATGGACAGGTCGAAAGAGTGATGAGCACTTAAAAAAATCTATTAACTATCGTTGAATCCAGTGAGCGTTCATGGCAAGATGCTATAGGGGACGTTCAATTAGCATTAAACTGTACAGTTAATCGAGTTACAAAATCGAGTCCGTTAGAATTATTAATCGGTAAGAGTGCTCGACCATTGGGATTAGTTCCCATTGATGATGATGAGACAGCGATAGACTTAAATGAACAAAGATCTCAGGCTACAAGAAATATGGACAATGCAGCAAGCTATGACAAACTTTGATTTGATAAAGACAAGACAAAAGTAGTCAAATTCAGTAAGGGAGATTATGTTCTGATCAAAAATAGTGAGTGACAACAGACTAAGTTGGACCCTAAGTTTCGTGGACCTTTTATGGTCATAGAAGTATTAGAAGGCGATAGATATACGTTGAAGTCCATATCAAGTAAAAGACAGTATAAGTACCCACATGATAGTTTACGGAGAATGCCAGAGGTGCAGGTACCAAGCGAGCTGAATATCGACGGAGATGAGTTTGATACATCTGAAACGGGTGAAACAGACCGTAATGGCACAGTTGGAAGAGACTGTGGTGAAACGGGTGAAAAAGACCGTAATGGCACAGTTGAAAGAGACTGTGGTGAAACGGGTGAAACAGACCGTATGGAAACAGTTGGAAAGGACTGTGATGAAGAGACGGGTGAAACAGACCGTATGGAAACAGTTGGAAAAGACTGTGATAAAGAGACGGGTGAAACAGACCGTATGGACTAGTGAATGAGACACTAGGGGAATGATGTTTTTAGAAAGAGTGTGTTGTCGATGCTACGTGGTGGTACCTTGCCGTGGATTCTTGAAACGTAAATGAGAACATAAAGAAAAGAGAATGTTTGTAAAACTAAAAGCGAAAATGTTGTTTGATAAGAATGAAAATGTGGAGGTCATAAAATAAGAAAATATTGAAAACATTTTAATGTTTAATGAATTGTAAAAGAAATATGAACAAACAAATGTTGAAATATGCAAGTAGAAGAATATGAAATAAGAATTTTAAGTTACGAAATATGTTATAGCAAATAAGAGATTTCTAATTAACATTAAACTGGATTTGTCAAACTGCATAAAAGAGAATGTTTTTGGTACAGTTAGTTAAAACAAAGATGTGAAAATGATGTTTGTAAAAGTGGTTTATATTCCTGCTACACGAGGACGTGTAATTTGTCAGGATGACCGTGTCGGAGATTGAATTAGGCATTTCTAATAATTTGAATTGTGTGCCTACTGTTAAGGCGAATTGCTCAGTGTTAAGTAATGAATATCATGACAGATGTAGAACTGTTTAACACTAGATTTGTGCGATGACAGCATAGGCTGTCATCGAGTGTGGCTCGGTGTGTGGTTGAGAGAATTCAGTCTCTTTTCTTTCTGAAATTCAACCTGAAAGCACGTCAAGACTCGCTGCACAAGCCTCGTGGAAAAATGGGAGCCAACAATGGAATCAACGATTCAGAAATACCTCAAATCCTTCACTCGCCGATATATACATATCAATACACATATATACATATCAATACACATATCAATACATATATATACATATATCTATACACATATACATATATATTTGTATCTATACATATACTCCAACATTTTACACTCCATACACATACATATATGTATATACATATCCATATACATATATATACATATCCATATACATATACATCCATACATACATATCCATACATATATTCCACAACAATTTTTAATTTTTGCGCACACAAATATATTTTTCCATCACCGCGACCAAAATCCCGCTACGCATTGCAGCCTATATACATATGTACATACATGCATACATAAGTCCCGCTTAACTACATAAGTCCCAGCTCAGCTGCAAGCTCATGTGCCAAAGACCGGCACAAAGCAAACGATCAAAAGTAGCTGTGCTGTAAACCCTAGGTTGGCAAGCACTTTGTGGGGTATATATGTTGAAGGGTCACGTTGAGGGAAAGATCGAATAATATTTAATTATTAAAAATTTGTGTGCCGCGCTTTTGTTTATTCTGATTCCAAATCGTTTCCAAGTCGTATCTTGGGTTTTTTTTTAATATTGAACTCCCAAATTGTTCTAATCGTTTCCAAGTCGTATCTTTGTGGTTATATTTCAATTACAAAGTGTTTCCACGCATTCCAAGTCGTATCTTTGGAGTTGGATTTCAATTCCAAAGTGTTTCCACGCGTTCCAAGTCGGTTCTTTGGTTATATTTCAATTCCAATGTGTTTCCACGCGTTCCAAGTCGTCTCTTTGATTATATTTCAATTCCAAAGTGTTTCCATGCGTTCCAAGCCGTACCTTTGGAGTTGGATCTCAATTCCAAAGTGTTTCCACGCGTTCCAAGTCGTCTCTTTTGTTATATTTAAATTCCAAAGTGTTTCCACGCGTTCCAGGTCGTATCTTTGGAGTAAGATTACAGTTCCATAGTGTTTCCACGCGTTCCAAGTTGTCTCTTTGGTTATATGTCAATTCCAGTGTGTTTCCACGCGTCCCAAGTCATATCTTTGGTTATATATTTGAATTCCAAGGTGTTCCCAATGTCCCAGGTCGTAGCTTTGGGATTTATATTTCAATTCCAAGGCGTTCCAAGCCGTTCTTAGGGTTTTTTTGCAGTGTTCCAAGTCATTCCAAACATACCAGTTCGTTTTATCTATTTTTTCCTTATTATCATGCACTAGTTGTCTTGCTGCAATTAAAGAATCAACCAGAATTTTTGCATGTTTTTTCAAAGTATCATTTTGGAGTTTTCTTTTTTGACTTATGCATTTATACGATTTGCTAAAAGATTCCTTAATTTCACGGAGTTTAAGAATTAGTTCTTCTACATCCATTCTTAAAAATTCTTATTAAGTAATATTTTACTGTTGATCATGCTCTCACGATATATCTATATCATTATGCAGGTGCAAAAGTATGTTTTTGTAAAAGCGACCTTCTTTTTGTATTTTATATATTTTTATTTTATGTTTTATTTATTTTTATTGTATTTTACTTTTCTAGATCTATTATCTCTACATCTGAATCTGTTAAATCAATTATTTCTAAACTCGATTCTGCTATGTCTATCAATGCGATTGAGTCCTTGAAAAGTTCGTGGACCATCCATGCACGTCTTTTCTTAAAGGAGTCTTAGCTAGCAATCTACTACAAGCTACTTTTATGGATTTTTCATAAGATAACAAAATTTTTTTTTCAATTTGTAGTTGTTGGCTATCCAATACCTTATCTCCTTGTATTTTTAATTTGTTTCGCCTAAGTTTATCAGAAAATCAAGGCAAGGTAAATATTTTTGCAGTTTTCGCGTTTCCATTTCATCCATATTCTACACTAACTGGCTAGGCTTATTAAGCTGATATATAAGAAAAAAAATTTTTTTTTTTTTCGTTTTGCTTACTGCCTCGGTTCCTCCATTAATTAGAAACGAAATGTGCCAGCTACGTTGGAAAAACAGCATACATATGGTTGGCTGAGAGGATAAGACCGAATGATATTGATCATGTGATATCAGCAGAAATTCCCGATTATAATGAAGACCCACTGTTACATGAGGTTATTACAAAAAATATGATATATGGTCCATATGGAATATTAAATCCCAATTCTCCGTGCACTGTGAGAATGAAACTCATCTATACCCTAGAGCTTCCTTGAACTGGGAAATCTTCTCCCGTTATATTAAGGTAAGCTGACCTAATTCGTACCAAGGTTATCGAGTTTTGCGGTGAGTTAATTTGTTCGCTCCTAAAAACCTCAATTAAATCTTGGTCAATGCTGGGATGCCTATCGTTTATGTTTCCGAAATACCTATCAAGAGTGGCAATTTTTTTATATTTAATCTTTTATTCAAAATATTCTTGATTTATAATTGCTTGTGTGCATATGTATTTTTAGACCTTATCTAGATCATTAGCTTGGCTTAGAGCTCTTTTAGTTACACATTTATTGTGTAATAGGTAAGCTTTATTTAATACGTATGCGCACAATATTACGACAATCGTCAATGGCAATATGTTCGTTAATGTCATAATAGCATTTGATGATTCGATTTTATTTATGACATTTGCAGTGGAGTCCATTGATTTTGCTTCGATTAACTTTTGCTATTATCGAACATACGTATAAAGTTTTTTTTTTTTTTTTTGGAAAATAAATTTTTTTTTTGTATATGCTGTTCTTTGTTGATGACGACCCTTCAACGGGCCACTTTTTTTTAAAATATTAAAAAAAAAAATGCTCTTCTTTTTGTTTCCAATTTTTTTCGTAATTTTTTTATCAATGACCTTCTATTGAAGACGATTCTATTTTAATGATTTGTTTAAGAATAGATATCGTGGTCACCTGAAATGGCTTCACCAAATCAGATTGACCAAAGAAATATACAAAACTAAACATAAACAAAAGTAAATCATCAAATTCATATGATAATTATTGCTTAACATGCATCCACACTCTGTGGAAAACACTTAAGGTTATAACAGCGGCGCGGTATCAAATAACCAGCACTGAGCATGAAATATACACAATTTTCAGCCCCCGAAAACGTGGGGCATTAGAATAAGTATTTTTAAGAACAATTGTCGCTTTTTAGAGTTTAAGAGTTTTCAAATAAAATCCGTTCATATTTTGAAATCAACGAATGAAGACTGGGTTATTTTCTTTCTCTTCGGAAATCCCTAGTCATTTTGGTCCTTCGAAAAAAGGAACTCTGTAGTTTTCCCCCACCAGTGGTAAGAGACTCAGAGTGTGAATCAGTGCCTTTAAGTCTGAATTCTTATGCAAGTGTAAATGCTAAGATCAGCTAAAGGTAGCAAAAATAAAATATCTATTGTTTTCCCCTACCAGTGGTAAGAGACAGAGTATAAAAAACAAAAAGCAAACTGTTGCTTAATAAATAAAAAGTGCGTGTGACTGAGTTAAATAAAGGCAGTTTGGCTAGTCGAGCAACTGCAATAATTTCGGCGGCGGCAAAAAAATAATTACAGAATTGGTGTGTGGCGTAGTCAAAGCCCTAATATCGAAAAAAAAGTTAAAGTTAAAAGTGTATATGTAGTTGCAAGTCGGCAACTACAAACAGCAGCAGAGCAACAAGATAGTTGCAAAGAAGAGGCTGCTAATACGAGAAAATCAGAGCCCATAGGCCCTGGACAACAGCAGCTGAGCAACGACACAGCAAACTATCGGCAAAACCTACCCACTGGCAGACAAGCAGCAGCAGACTATCGGCAAACTCTACTTGGCGGACAACAGTGGCGAACGGTGTCAACAACAGGATCATCAGATAAGATATAAATTAAGATACATCTATCTATTTTTATTATTATATACTTATATCGATATCCTAATGTTCGCATAAGACAAAAATGCTCACTAATAAGACTGCAAAGTTGTTAGAGAAGCAAGTAGAGTTGCATACCAGGTTGAGGCAGATGGAAGAACTAGATCCCAGAAAGAAAACTAGCAAGGTGATTGAGGAAGTAAAAGAGATTAATAGCCGATGGATGCCTAATCATAACAAATTGCTACAGTATGGGACTTTCGATCATCACTGTTTATGCCCAAACGGGCAACACAAGGGTTAAGGGAGGCCGATGATGCCCATCGCTCTCCCCACACTTCGCTCCAATCGGGGCACGGTGCCCTGCTCTTAATTAAGCTAGTTTTTAGTTGAAAACACACAAGTGAATATAATACATCGTAGAGGAATTGCTGCGTTTTTTTTATCCCCAATTTGTTCATACATATATATGTGTCCAGTACATAAGGCGCCATATTTGTTCGCCCACTTCAAGATTTTATCTCGCACTTTGGCATATACATATAGGCCAAGTATATAAGGCGCCATATTTGTTTGCCTATATCCAATATATATTTTTTCGCAATTTCCAAAAAAAATATTAACACATATGTATGTGTATTGAAACAAACCTACTAACAAAGTGATCTCCTACACATATATATATATGCAAGCAGAGTGTGTGAATGTGACAAAAAAATTACAAAATTTATCCAGTGCTAGATTAAATCCCAAAATAAAAGGTTTTGTGCAAATACAGTCCACTCCTGGGAAAAGTGTGCGCGAAGTGAAAGATGGTTCCAACGAAGAGAAAAACATTTTTTTCAATACAATACAATTAATAAAGATTTTTAAACAAAAAAAAAAGAAAGTGAACCACCCTCTCACATATAAAGGCCACACTTAGACATTTCTTGGGTGCCGCGACACCCTATACAGTTGGGGCATATCAGCTAGACACATAAAAGACAAAAAAATTATTAATTTGTATAAAGAAATCCGATCCATTCACACCCTTGCATATTTCCATTCCATATTTTCATATTTAAAAAAAAAAAAAAAAAAAATTTAAATACATATATACATATCAATACACATATACATATATATACATATATCTATACACATATACATATATATATATGTATCTATACATATACTCCAACATTTTACATATACACATACATATATACATATTTTTCCACACATAAAATTTTACATATTGATATTCATATCCATATACATATACATACATATCTATGCATATATTCCACAAAAATTTTTAATTTTTTCGCACACAAATATATTTTTCCATCACCGCGACCAAAATCCCGCTACGCATTGCAGCCTTTATACATACATACGTGCATACATAAGTCCCGCTTAACTGCAGTATACCAGCACAGCTGCATGCTCATGTGCCAAAGACCGGCACAAAGCAAACGACCACGTTGAGGGAAAGATCGAATAATATTTAATTATTAAAAATTTGTGTGCCGCGCTTTTGTTTATTCTGATTCCAAATTGTTTCCAAGTCGTATCTTGGGTTTTTTTTAATATTGAACTCCCAAATTGTTCCAATCGTTTCCAAGTCGTATCTTTGTGGTTATATTTCAATTCCAACGTGTTTCCACTCGTTCCAAGTCGTCTCTTTGATTATATTTCAATTCCAAAGTGTTTCCACGCGTTCCAAGTCGTACCTTTAGAGTTGGATTTCAATTCCAAAGTGTTTCCACGCGTTCCAAGTCGTCTCTTTTGTTATATTTCAATTCCAAAGTGTTTCCACTCGTTCCAAGTCGTATCTTTGGAGTTAGATTTCGATTCCAAATTGTTTCCACGCGTTCCAAGTCGTATCTTGGGTTATATATTTGAATTCGAAGGTGTTCCAAGTGTCCCGAGGCGTATCTTTGGGTTATATATTTTAATACCAAGGCGTTAAAAGCCGTTCCTAGGGTTTTTTGGCAGTGTTTCAAATTATCCCAAACGTACCAGTTCGTTTTATCTATTTTTTGGTTTTCATATGGTACTGTGAGAATGAAACTCATCTATACCCTAAAGCTTCCTTGAACTGGGAAATCTTCTCCCGTTATATTAAAATAAGCTGACCTAATTCGTACCAAGGCTATCGAGTTTTGCGGTGAGTTAATTTGTTCGCTGCTAAAAACCTCAATTAAATCTTGGTCAATGCTGGGATGCCTATCGTTTATTTTTCCAAAATACCTATCAAGAGTTGCCATATTTTTATATTTAATCTTTTATTCAAAATAGTCATGATTTATAATTGCTTGTGTGCATATGTATTTTTAGGCCTTATCTAGATCATTTGCTTGGCTTAGAGGTCTTTTAGCTACACATTTATTGTGTAATAGGTAAGCTTTATATAATACGTATGCGCACAATATTACGACAATTATCAATAGCAATATGTTCGTTAATGTCATATCAGAATTTGATGATTCGATTTTATTTATGACATTTGCAGTGGAGTCCAATGATTTTGCTTCGATTAACTTTTGCTATTATCGAACATACGTATAAAGTTTTTATTTTTTGGAAAATAAATTTTTTTTTTTGTATATGCTATTAAACATCGTGGTCAGCTGAAATGGCTTCACCAAATCAGATTGAGAAAGTAAATCATAAAATTCATATGACAATTATTGCTTAACATGCATCCACACTCTGTGGAAAACACTTAAGATTATAACAGCGGCGCGGTATCAAGTAACCAGCGCTGAGCATGAAATATACACAATTTTCAGCCCCCGAAAACGTGGGGCATTAGAATAAGTATTTTTAAGAACAATTGTCGCTTTTAAGAGTTTAAAAGTTTTCAAATAAAATCAGTTCATATTTTGAAATCAACGTATGAAGACTGGGTTATTTTCTTTCTCTTCGGAAATCCCTAGTCATTTTGGTCCTTCGAAAAAAGGAACTCTGTAGTTTTCCCCTACCAGAGACTCAGAGTGTGAATCAGTGCCTTTAAGTCTGAATTCTTATGCAAGTGTAAATGCTAAGATCAGCTAAAGGTAGCTAAAATAAAATATCTCTTGTTTTCCCCTACCAGTGGTAAGAGACAGAGTATAAAAACCAAAAAGCAAACTATTGCTTAATAAATAAAAAGTGCGTGCGACTGAGTTAAATAAAGGCAGTTTGGCTAGTCGAGCAACTGCAATAATTTCGGCGGCGGTAAAAAAATATTTACAGAATTGGTGTGTGGCGTACTCAAAGCCCTAATATTGAAAAAAAAAAGTTAAAGTTAAGTTAAAGTTAAAAGTGTATATGTAGTTGCAAGTCGGCAACTACAAACAGCAGCAAAGCAACAAGATTGCAAAGAAGAGACTGCTAATACGAGAAAATCAGAGCCCATAGGCCCTGGACAACAGCAGCTGAGCAACGACACAGCAAACTATCGGCAAAACCTACCCACTGGCAGACAAGCAGCAGCAGACTATCGGCAAAATCTACTTGGCGGACAACGGTGGCGAACGGTGTCAACAACAGGATCATCAGATAAGATATAAATTAAGATACATCTATCTATTTTTATTATTATATACTTATATCGATATCCTAATGTTCGCATAAGACAAAAATGCTCACTAATAAGACTGCAAAGTTGTTAGAGAAGCAAGTAGAGTTGCATTCCAGGTTAAGGCAGATGGAAGAACTAGATCCCAGAAAGAAAACTAGCAAGGTGATTGAGGAAGTAAAAGAGATTAATAGCCGTTGAATGCCTAATCATAACAAATTGCTACAGTATGGGACTTTCGATCATCAGTGTTCAGTACATAAGGTGCCATATTTGTTCGCCCACTTCAAGATTTTTTCTCGCACTTTGGCATATACATATAGGCCAAGTATATAAGGCGCCATATTTATTTGCCTATATCCAATATATATTTTTTCGCAATTTCCAAAAAAAATATTAACACATATGTATGTGTATTGAAACAAACCTACTAACAAAGTAATCTCCTACACATATATATATGCAAGCAGAATGTGTGAATGTGACAAAAAAATTACAAAATTTATCCAGTGCTAGATTTAACCCCAAAATAAAAGGTTTTGTGCAAATACAGTCCACTCCTGGGAAAAGTGTGCGCGAAGTGAAAGATGGTTCCAACGAAGAGAAAAACATTTTTTTCAATACAATACAATTAATAAAGATTTTTAAACAAAAAAAAAAAAAAGAAAGTGAACCACCCTCTCACATATAAAGGCCACACTTAGACATTTCTTGTGTGCCGCGACACCCTATACAGTTGGGGCATATCAGCTAGACACATAAAAGACAAAAAAATTATTAATTTGTATAAAGAAATCCGATCCATTCACACCCTTGCATATTTCCATTCCATATTTTCATATTTAAAAAAAAAAAAAAAAAATTTAAATACATATATACATATCAATACACATATACATATATATACATATATCTATACACATATACATATATATAAGTTAGCGCACTCGTCCTCATGCGAGGCCTCCTCTCATACAACCAGCGCCCCTGGGACGCCTTGTCCTTCAGTCACCAGACCATGCCCCACACCTCGGCATCTCCTATCACAACGGGACTCGATCAACACACTTTACCAGAAACGCCTGAACGAGCATCGGGCAAAATACCCACTATCGATCTAAGCCCTTGACCTTACACTCACATTTCACACACTCATATTCACACATGTTAGGAACACTAACAGACCACACACAGCACGCGTACATCGCGGCCCATACTATCGATCTAAGTGACACCAGCCCACTCACATTTCATACACTCACATTTCATACACTCATAATTCACACACCATCAGACCACACAGAGCACGCGTGCATCTTTTAGCCAACTAAGCTACCTACATCTTTCATTTCCTGTAGACACACTTAGCCAAATAAGCAACTTATGTTTCCTAGTATTTATGCGACCCTAAGCAAATTGTGACCCAAGACGACCCTCGTTGGTCACACTAGGTACTTCACTTCCCTTTCTAGTATAAGCACTTTGAATATTGCCGATAAGCAGAATTCGCCGGAAGAGGCGACCCACTTCTGACACGATCCCAACGCCGCTGCCAGCGGCACAACGCCGCAGCCAGCGCCCTTTGGACATCTTGGGGTATATTTAAAGGACCACGCTCGACAGAGCGGGCAGTCTTAATCTTGACATTGTACAAGTGACATCGAACTAATATCGAATAAGTGAATAAAACCAATTTATAACGTTTAATTGAGTGTTTGTGTCGTTATTCTCAACGAAGATCCTGAATATCCAAGCCTTAATCCTCTTCACAAGGAAGGACATGGTAAGATAATACCATTTAAGGCCATGGGAACTCGTAACTGGCGCCCGAGCAGGGACCCGTAATTTTTCTAGAAGCATTAATAGCACTAAACGCCCTTGAGGGGGAATCTAGAAACATTACGGGTCTAGACAATAATAGGAAGAGCTCCACAGTTGAATGCAAGCCATGTCAGCAAGACGCGTAGTAGAATGAAACAATTAATTACTCAGGCACAAACCTGACCTATCCAAAAAAAAAAAAAAAAAAAACAACAAGCACAAAATAATATAGGCCACTTGGCCAACGGGAAACGCTTCACCTGACAATGGTGATATTTGAGATCAACGCGTGCCTCGGCTTGCATAAAACTGCTGACTCTTCGAATAACCGTCCCGAACGCATTTTGCTAAGACCGCACTCTCACGCCAGCGAAGTCTGGCAAGGCGGAACTGGCAAAATGAAGGGAAATTTTTTGCGCCTCTTGCATTTTTGGTGTTAACATGTGAACAAAAGAAACCGGAAGGGGAACGACACGCTCCCGTGTTTGGCCACGGGCCCCAAAGGAAAAAATATATTAAATAAAAAGATAACAATGATCCCTATGTGGGAGCATGCCATCTAATCTAACTCCCCCTTCCGGTATCTTACAAAACGAATAACTGGTTGAAAGACCAAGTCCTCCTTCAGAGAGGACGAAAAGAGTCGTTTCCAAAACGAATAACTGGTTGAAAGACCAAGTCCTCCTTCAGAGAGGACGAAAAGAGTCGTTTCCATAAACGAATAACTGGTTGAAAGACCAAGTCCTCCTTCAGAGAGGGCGGAAAGAGTCGTTTTTATTAACAAATGAATGGTTGAAAAACCAAGTCCTCCTTCAGAGAGGACGGAAAGAGTTCATTTTTGACGATTAACTGGTTGAAAGACCAAGTCCTCCTTCAGAGAGGGCGGAAAGAGTCGTTTTATTAGCAAATGAATGGTTGAAAAACCAAGTCCTCCTTCAGTGAGGGCGGAAAGAGTTCATTTTTGACGATTAACTGGTTGAAAGACCAAGTCCTCCTTCAGAGAGGGCGGAAAGAGTCGTTTTTATTAGCAAATGAATGGTTGAAAAACCAAGTCCTCCTTCAGAGAGGGCGGAAAGAGTTCATTTTTGACTAAACGATTAGCTGGTTGAAAGACCAAGTCCTCCTTCGGAGAGGGCGGAAAGAGTCGTTTCTATTGGCAAATGAATGGTTGAAAAACCAAGTCCTCCTTCAGAGAGGGCGGAAAGAGTTCATTTTTGACCAAACGATTAAGTGGTTGAAAGACCAAGCCCTCCTTCAGAGAGGGCGGAAAGAGTCGTTTCTATTAACAAATGACTGGTTGAAAAACCAAGTCCTCCTTCAGAGAGGACGGAAAGAGTTCATTTTTATCAAAAACCTTCCTTCTTGGCAAAAGAACTACTAAAAAAAACGGAAGTTTACAAATGATCTAAAAACCCAAAAACTTAGCCCCAAATGATAAAAATTAAACAAATTATTGCTCTTGATTCTGTCAATTGGTTTATTATTCAGGTTATCTTGGCCGTTTGAGTATACTCCTCAGGTTGGGACACCCAGCTCGCCTTCTATTTTCCTCGTAACGGAAAACTGACTCTAAAGAATGTGTCGTCAACCTGTGTATAATGGTAATCGATTCCTCGCATGGTGGGAGGTATTCCAGATATTCCTGAATGACCAGCTCAGGAACGTTGACCGGCCTAACCGGCTTAGGAAAGGGAACGGGGATCGTATCCTCATCATCACCCGGTCTGGGCACAAAGATTCCTAAGTCGCCATAAGTGGAAGTGGAAATGGAATCCTCTTCGGATTCGGAACTTGAATCCACAACTATTATTTCCTCCTCCATGCTCTCCTCATCTGAAGAGGAGTCACAATAAACTACTTCCATTTGCATAGTCGAGTTGCAGGTTTCGTCCGATCGCTCCATGTTCTTGGTTGATACTAAACTAAGCCCTGTACCAGAACTATGGTTTTTAAAGCAAGAATATACTTAGTCAGACAGTCGAGAGAAGAGGAAAAAAAAACGAAATTCCTAAAAAAGAAAAACAACAATGTAGGACAGAATCAAGACATAAAAAAGGGGTGAAAGGAGAAATGCGAATCATATGCACAAACGCACTTTCAATTATGCACGCTCCGCAGAAATAACGCGAAAAGCAAAAAAACTATTACCCCTTCCAAGAATTAAGGAATGGTGACAGCGTAAATGAGCTACCTGGCTGGTGGCTATCTAACATATGATATCCTAATGCGTGTTCTCCATTCTTACAGATATTATTGTGAGTATCACATATTGTAAACTTTGCTATACAACGGGTGAGATTTAAACCCGACACACACACAAACACTTAGGAGTCTTCCACTCATAAAAAACAGACACCACGTTCTACATTAGGAAATATAGAGCTACCTAAAAACTTAGTAAAAAGATTATTATAAACGATACAAAATAAGTGACAACGAAACCGTGGGCGTTACACTACGGGAGGTCATCAACCAATTGGCCGAAAGATATGCTCAACGCGAGCAATTGGCAGCCGCCGGAGATAACGCGTACGACACATCGGACAGTGATACCATTGTGAATACGCCACCAGTAGTCACCCCTGTGACCCATAGCGAACCTAGATCCCAAGTCGAGTCAACCGGTCAAGCCGGAATACGCAATTTAAAAACCTACGTTCCCAATTTGAAAGCCAACGCAGCATTTTAGAGATGGAAGAAAAAGTAATATTTAAGTATCATGATGAAATGGGGCATGTAGGAGTAGACAAAGTAGCCGACTTGATAGGTAAAAATTACTGGTTTCCCAGCATGAGAAAGGAAATTGATAAGCTTGTAAAAAAAAAAAAAAAAATTTGTCTTAAATGTATAGCGTTTTCAAACAAATCAGGAAAACAGAAGGATTTCTTCACTCCATACCCAAAGGAGATAACCCGTTTCAATATTTACATATAGATCACTAGGGACCGATACATAGTAAAGATAGCAAAATGAAACACATATTAGTCGTAATAGATGCATGTAAGTTATCATATAAAGCTTTAAGACTCCAAAGCTTGCGCAGATCGCAGGTGATATCCAGCTCTACAGTTATCACTCGAGGCTTTGGTCCCACAAAGCTAGTATATTGCAGCTGATAGCAGCTTGAGCTCGATAGGCTTGAAGCCCGCACCCACGTGTGCGAAAATCAGTATCAAAAAGAACTCAAAAGGCACTACACGCAATGCTAAAGCGGTAGATGTCTAATACTTATAAATTAACCTAACTAAATAAATAACCTAAATAAATTAGAAAGCAACGAAATTATTAACTTGTACTAAAATTGTGCGGTTATTTGCTACAAAGAGTACGAAATCAAGTGAAGCAATCGAAGCACTGGAAGAATACTTCAAAGTATATAGTAGACCCAAGAATATAATATCAGATAGAGGCAGTTGCTTCACCTCCAAGGGTTTCGATGATTTTATTAAGGAATGTAATGTTAATCATATAAAAGTAGCGACAGCATCACCACAGGCTAATGGACAAGTTGAGAGAGTCAATAAAGACCTAGGACCCATGATTGCCAAGTTAGTTGACAGTGAAAATAATAAGCAATGGCATACAGTATTGGATAAGGTAGAGTTTACAATGAATAACACAAGAAACAGATGCACCAATGAATATCCAAGTATTATGCTATTTGGTATAAAACAAGAGGTAGCATGATAGACAGCTTAAAGGAAAATGTAATAGAAGTGAATCAAGTTTAAGAAATCGAAACTTAACAGAAATAAGGGAAAAAACAGTCATTAAGTAACAAAAATCACAAAAGCTAGCAAAAAGGAAAAGAATAAGAATAATTATGTTCCGAGTCATATTATAACACGGAAGAAGCTACACAAGTCACACATTAAGTAAAAACACACTTATACACATAGCACTTAAGCAACAAGAAGCTAAGTTAAAATTAATACCACACTAAAAACACCTTTCTGCTTCCGACACAATACAATACAAGCCCCCTCATTCTGTGCCTCTCATTGGCGGAGAGCTACAAGGTCTTTAAGTATGAGTCCCCAATCGTGACGCTACAACAAGGAAAGAATGGAGAATTGAAGGACACTCAAATCTGGTACATGTAATCCCTCTTGATTCATTCGCGGGCTTTGCCGAAAACTTGTCATTAGCCCTGGATCAATACCCTTCTGGTGACTTGAAGACATTGGCCACTCTCAAAATCAAGGACCTAAAAATAAAAATCGAGGAGCTCACGGTCTCCCACAAGAGGGCTAGACGATCAATCAGATGGCTAGGCTCGGCTTGGAAATGGGTAGCAGGATCACCGGACGCAGCTGACTGGGACCAGATCTTACAATCCCAGGATTCTCTGATTAGAGAGAATAACCAACAGTTCACCATAAATAAGCAATTCATGTCCGGCATCCAAGAGGCATTCGACAAAATAAACGAACTTGCAGGAGCCCTGAACACGATAAGCAAGGATAACGACTCCGAACTATCCATCGTGTTGAACAAAATCTTGTTACTCGAACGGAAGCTGGACGAAATTGTGCGAGCATGCCAACTCGCTAAAGTCGGCGTAATTAACTCAAACCTGTTGGACATAGAAGAGCTGCAGGACATCATCAACACCACACCAAGCTTGCCTTATAACAACATCATAGAGGCCATCGAATTTGCCCAACCCACTATCTTCGTGAACGGTACCCTACTCCTTTACAACATAGCGATGCCACGAGTACTACAACAGGAGTATTCGGTGCAGATCATCAGGCCAACCATAGCAAACAATCAACAACTCGACATTCCTTCGGGAAAGATACTGGTTGGACCACGAGACACCTACATGATATCCAGGAGCTGCCAGACCATGGGCAACATCACCATTTGTAAGGAATCAGACCTCACTCAACTGGATGAAGAGTCTTGCCTGCCAAGACTAATAAAAGGCGGAACAGCAAAATGCCATTCAATAACCAACACGGCAAGCCCCATCGAGCTACTAGAAGATGGTACCTTATTCACGACCAACTTTAGAGGGAAGCTGACGAACGGCGTTGTAGAATCGAAACTGAACGGGACCTTTGTCATTCAATTCTCCAACGAATCGTTGACAATCGGTAACAAAACCTTCAGAAGCCAGACGGTTACAAGGATGGTAGCCATACCGTCCACTCTGTCTGAAGTCGTAAACGAAGGACACCGACTAAACGTGGAATACATTCACAACTTGCACATAAGCAATCTACGACGCCTCAACACTCTAACAAAAGGGACCACCATCACGGCCGGCTGCGCCATCCTCGTATTTCTCGCCATCTTCATAGGTTGGATTCTGAAAAAGACGCTCCAAAAACCAGAGACAACACCCGAAATTAAAGGATCTCCGGGACGTCGATTTTTAAGGGGGGAGGAGTTAGCGCACTCGTCCTCATGCGAGGCCTCCTCTCATACAACCAGCGCCCCTGGGACGCCTTGTCCTTCAGTCACCAGACCATGCCCCACACCTCGGCATCTCCTATCACAACGGGACTCGATCAACACACTTTACCAGAAACGCCTGAACGAGCATCGGGCAAAATACCCACTATCGATCTAAGCCCTTGACCTTACACTCACATTTCACACACTCATATTCACACATGTTAGGAACACTAACAGACCACACACAGCACGCGTACATCGCGGCCCATACTATCGATCTAAGTGACACCAGCCCACTCACATTTCATACACTCACATTTCATACACTCATAATTCACACACCATCAGACCACACAGAGCACGCGTGCATCTTTTAGCCAACTAAGCTACCTACATCTTTCATTTCCTGTAGACACACTTAGCCAAATAAGCAACTTATGTTTCCTAGTATTTATGCGACCCTAAGCAAATTGTGACCCAAGACGACCCTCGTTGGTCACACTAGGTACTTCACTTCCCTTTCTAGTATAAGCACTTTGAATATTGCCGATAAGCAGAATTTGCCGGAAGAGGCGACCCACTTCTGACACGATCCCAACGCCGCTGCCAGCGGCACAACGCCGCAGCCAGCGCCCTTTGGACATCTTGGGGTATATTTAAAGGACCACGCTCGACAGAGCGGGCAGTCTTAATCTTGACATTGTACAAGTGACATCGAACTAATATCGAATAAGTGAATAAAACCAATTTATAACGTTTAATTGAGTGTTTGTGTCGTTATTCTCAACGAAGATCCTGAATATCCAAGCCTTAATCCTCTTCACAAGGAAGGACATGGTAAGATAATACCATTTAAGGCCATGGGAACTCGTAACTTATATATGTATCTATACATATACTCCAACATTTTACATATCCATACACATATGTACATACATATATACATATTTTTCCACACATAAAATTTTACATATTGATATTCATATCCATATACATATACATACATATCTATGCATATATTCCACAAAAATTTTTAATTTTTTCGCACACAAATATATTTTTCCATCACCGCGACCAAAATCCCGCTACGCATTGCAGCCTTTATACATACATACGTGCATACATAAGTCCCGCTTAACTGCAGTATACCAGCACAGCTGCATGCTCATGTGCCAAAGACCGGCACAAAGCAAACTACCACGTCGAGGGAAAGATCGAATAATATTTAATTATTAAAAATTTGTGTGCCGCGCTTTTGTTTATTCTGATTCCAAATCGTTTCCAAGTCGTATCTTTGTGGTTATATTTCAATTCCAAAGTGTTTCCACACGTTCCAAGACGTCTCTGTGGTTATATTTCAATTCCAAAGTGTTTCCACACGTTCCAAGACGTCTCTTTGGTTATATTTCAATTCCAAAGTGTTTCCACGCGTTCCAAGTAGTACCTTTAGAGTTGGATTTCAATTCCAAAGTGTTTACACGCGTTCCAAGTCGTCTCTTTTGTTATATTTCAATTCCAAAGTGTTTCCACTCGTTCCAAGTCGTATCTTTGGAGTTAGATTTCGATTCCAAATTGTTTCCACGCGTTCCAAGTCGTATCTTTGGTTATATATTTGAATTCGAAGGTGTTCCAAGTGTCCCGAGGCGTATCTTTGGGTTATATATTTTAATACCAATGCGTTACAAGCCGTTCCTAGGGTTTTTTGGCAGTGTTTCAAATTATCCCAAACGTACCAGTTCGTTTTATCTATTTTTTGGTTTTCATATGGTACTGTGAGAATGAAACTCATCTATACCCTAAAGCTTCCTTGAACTGGGAAATCTTCTCCCGTTATATTAAAATAAGCTGACCTAATTCGTACCAAGGCTATCGAGTTTTGCGGTGAGTTAATTTGTTCGCTCCTAAAAACCTCAATTAAATCTTGGTCAATGCTGGGATGGCTATCGTTTATTTTTCCAAAATACCTATCAAGAGTTGCCATTTTTTTATATTTAATCTTTTATTCAAAATATTCATGATTTATAATTGCTTGTGTACATATGTATTTTTAGGCCTTATCTAGATCATTTGCTTGGCTTAGAGGTCTTTTAGCTACACATTTATTGTGTAATAGGTAAGCTTTATATAATACGTATGCGCACAATATTACGACAATTATCAATAGCAAGACAATTATCACCAAATCAGATTGAGAAAGTAAATCATAAAATTCATATGACAATTATTGCTTAACATGCATCCACACTCTGTGGAAAACACTTAAGATTATAACAGCGGCGCGGTATCAAGTAACCAGCGCTGAGCATGCAATATACACAATTTTCAGCCCCCGAAAACGTGGGCATTAGAATAAGTATTTTTAAGAACAATTGTCGCTTTTAAGAGTTTAAAAGTTTTCAAATAAAATCAGTTCATATTTTGAAATCAACGTATGAAGACTGGGTTATTTTCTTTCTCTTCGGAAATCCCTAGTCATTTTGGTCATTCGAGCCGGGTTCATTTTGGTCCTTCGAAAAAAGGAACTCTGTAGTTTTCCCCTACCAGAGACTCAGAGTGTGAATCAGTGCCTTTAAGTCTGAATTCTTATGCAAGTGTAAATGCTAAGATCAGCTAAAGGTAGCTAAAATAAAATATCTCTTGTTTTCCCCCACCAGTGGTAAGAGACAGAGTATAAAAAACAAAAAGCAAACTATTGCTTAATAAATAAAAAGTGCGTGCGACTGAGTTAAATAAAGGCAGTTTGGCTAGTCGAGCAACTGCAATAATTTCGGCGGCGGTAAAAAAATATTTACAGAATTGGTGTGTGGCGTACTCAAAGCCCTAATATTGAAAAAAAAAGTTAAAGTTAAGTTAAAGTTAAAAGTGTATATGTAGTTGCAAGTCGGCAACTACAAACAGCAGCAGAGCAACAAGATAGTTGCAAAGAAGAGGCTGCTAATACGAGAAAATCAGAGCCAATAGGCCCCGGACAACAGCAGCTGAGCAACGACACAGCAAACTATCGGCAAAACCTACCCACTGGCAGACAAGCAGCAGCAGACTATCGGCAAACTCTACTTGGCGGACAACAGTGGCGAACGGTGTCAACAACAGGATCATCAGATAAAATATAAATTAAGATACATCTATCTATTTTTATTATTATATACTTATATCGATATCCTAATGTTCGCATAAGACAAAAATGCTCACTAATAAGACTGCAAAGTTGTTAGAGAAGCAAGTAGAGTTGCATGCCAGGTTAAGGCATATGGAAGAACTGGATCCCAGAAAGAAAACTAGCAAGGTGATTGAGGAAGTATAAGAGATTAGTAGCCGATACAGTATGTGACTTTCGATCATCAGTGTTTATGCCCAATCGGGCAACACAAGGGTTAAGGGAGGCCGATGATGCCCATCGCTCTCCCCACAAAAGAACTCCCCACACTTCGCTCCAAGCGGGGCATGGTGCCCTGCTCTTAATTAAGCTAGTTTTTAGTTGAAAACTTACAAGTGAATAACATACATCGTAGAGGAATTGCTGCGTTTTTTTTTTATCCCCAATTTTTTCATATATATATATGTGTCCAGTACATAAGGCGCCATATTTGTTCGCCCACTTCAAGATTTTTTCTCGCACTTTGGCATATACATATAGGCCAAGTATATAAGGCGCCATATTTATTTTCCATCCAATATATATTTTTTCGTAATTTCCAAAAAAAATATTAACACATATGTATGTGTATTGAAACAAACCTACTAACAAAGTAATCTCCTACACATATATATATGCAAGCAGAGTGTGTGAATGTGACAAAAAAATTACAAAATTTATCCAGTGCTAGATTTAACCCCAAAATAAAAGGTTTTGTGCAAATACAGTCCACTCCTGGGAAAAGTGTGCGCGAAGTGAAAGATGGTTCCAACGAAGAGAAAAACATTTTTTTCAATACAATACAATTAATAAAGATTTTTAAACAAAAAAAAAAAAAAAAAAAGTGAACCACCCTCTCACATATAAAGGCCACACTTAGACATTTCTTGTGTGCCGCGACACCCTATACAGTTGGGGCATATCAGCTAGACACATAAAAGACAAAAAAATTATTAATTTGTATAAAGAAATCCGATCCATTCACACCCTTGCATATTTCCATTCCATATTTTCATATTTAAAAAAAAAAAAAAAAAAATTTAAATACATATATACATATCAATACACATATACATATATATACATATATCTATACACATATACATATATATATATGTATCTATACATATACTCCAACATTTTACATATCCATACACATATGTACATACATATATACATATTTTTGCACACATAAAATTTTACATATTGATATTCATATCCATATACATATACATACATACATATCTATGCATATATTCCACAAAAATTTTTAATTTTTTCGCACACAAATATATTTTTCCATCACCGCGACCAAAATCCCGCTACGCATTGCAGCCTTTATACATACATACGTGCATACATAAGTCCCGCTTAACTGCAGTATACCAGCACAGCTGCATGCTCATGTGCCAAAGACCGGCACAAAGCAAACTACCACGTCGAGGGAAAGATCGAATAATATTTAATTATTAAAAATTTGTGTGCCGCGCTTTTGTTTATTCTGATTCCAAATCGTTTCCAAGTCGTATCTTTGTGGTTATATTTCAATTCCAAAGTGTTTCCACACGTTCCAAGACGTCTCTGTGGTTAAATTTCAATTCCAAAGTGTTTCCACGCGTCCCAAGTCGTTTCTTTGATTATATTTCAATTCCAAAGTGTTTCCACGCGTTCCAAGTCGTACCTTTAGAGTTGGATTTCAATTCCAAAGTGTTTACACGCGTTCCAAGTCGTCTCTTTTGTTATATTTCAATTCCAAAGTGTTTCCACTCGTTCCAAGTCGTATCTTTGGAGTTAGATTTCGATTCCAAATTGTTTCCACGCGTTCCAAGTCGTATCTTTGGTTATATATTTGAATTCGAAGGTGTTCCAAGTGTCCCGAGGCGTATCTTTGGGTTATATATTTTAATACCAATGCGTTACAAGCCGTTCCTAGGGTTTTTTGGCAGTGTTTCAAATTATCCCAAACGTACCAGTTCGTTTTATCTATTTTTTGGTTTTCATATGGTACTGTGAGAATGAAACTCATCTATACCCTAAAGCTTCCTTGAACTGGGAAATCTTCTCCCGTTATATTAAAATAAGCTGACCTAATTCGTACCAAGGCTATCGAGTTTTGCGGTGAGTGAATTTGTTCGCTCCTAAAAACCTCAATTAAATCTTGGTCAATGCTGGGATGGCTATCGTTTATTTTTCCAAAATACCTATCAAGAGTTGCCATTTTTTTATATTTAATCTTTTATTCAAAATATTCATGATTTATAATTGCTTGTGTACATATGTATTTTTAGGCCTTATCTAGATCATTTGCTTGGCTTAGAGGTCTTTTAGCTACACATTTATTGTGTAATAGGTAAGCTTTATATAATACGTATGCGCACAATATTACGACAATTATCAATAGCAATATGTTCGTTAATGTCATATCAGAATTTGATGATTCGATTTTATTTATGACATTTGCAGTGGAGTCCAATGATTTTGCTTCGATTAACTTTTGCTATTATCGAACATACGTATAAAGTTTTTTTTTTTTTGAAAATAATTTTTTTTTTTTGTATATGCTATTAAACATCGTGGTCAGCTGAAATGGCTTCACCAAATCAGATTGAGAAAGTAAATCATAAAATTCATATGACAATTATTGCTTAACATGCATCCACACTCTGTGGAAAACACTTAAGATTATAACAGCGGCGCGGTATCAAGTAACCAGCGCTGAGCATGAAATATACACAATTTTCAGCCCCCGAAAACGTGGGGCATTAGAATAAGTATTTTTAAGAACAATTGTCGCTTTTTAGAGTTTAAAAGTTTTCAAATAAAATCAGTTCATATTTTGAAATCAACGTATGAAGACTGGGTTATTTTCTTTCTCTTCGGAAATCCCTAGTCATTTTGGTCATTCGAGCCGGGTTCATTTTGGTCCTTCGAAAAAAGGAACTCTGTAGTTTTCCCCACCAGTGGTAAGAGACAGAGTATAAAAAACAAAAAGCAAACTATTGCTTAATAAATAAAAAGTGCGTGCGACTGAGTTAAATAAAGGCAGTTTGGCTAGTCGAGCAACTGCAATAATTTCGGCGGCGGTAAAAAAATATTTACAGAATTGGTGTGTGGCGTACTCAAAGCCCTAATATTGAAAAAAAAAAGTTAAAGTTAAGTTAAAGCTAAAAGTGTATATGTAGTTGCAAGTCGGCAACTACAAACAGCAGCAGAGCAACAAGATAGTTGCAAAGAAGAGGCTGCTAATACGAGAAAATCAGAGCCAATAGGCCCCGGACAACAGCAGCTGAGCAACGACACAGCAAACTATCGGCAAAACCTACCCACTGGCAGACAAGCAGCAGCAGACTATCGGCAAACTCTACTTGGCGGACAACAGTGGCGAACGGTGTCAACAACAGGATCATCAGATAAGATATAAATTAAGATACATCTATCTATTTTTATTATTATATACTTATATCGATATCCTAATGTTCGCATAAGACAAAAATGCTCACTAATAAGACTGCAAAGTTGTTAGAGAAGCAAGTAGAGTTGCATGCCAGGTTAGGGCATATGGAAGAACTGGATCCCAGAAAGAAAACTAGCAAGGTGATTGAGGAAGTAAAAGAGATTAGTAGCCGATGAATGCCTAATCATAACAAATTGCTACAGTATGGGACTTTCGATCATCAGTGTTTATGCCCAAACGGGCAACACAAGGGTTAAGGGAGGCCGATGATGCCCATCGCTCTCCCCACACTTCGCTCCAATCGGGGCTTGGTGCCCTGCTCTTAATTAAGCTAGTTTTTAGTTGAAAACACACAAGTGAATATAATACATCGTAGAGGAATTGCTGCGTTTTTTTTATCCCCAATTTGTTCATACATATATATGTGTCCAGTACATAAGGCGCCATATTTGTTCGCCCACTTCAAGATTTTTTCTCGCACTTTGGCATATACATATAGGCCAAGTATATAAGGCGCCATATTTATTTGCCTATATCCAATATATATTTTTTCGCAATTTCCAAAAAAAATATTAACACATACATATGTATGTGTATTGAAACAAACCTACTAACAAAGTGATCTCCTACACATATATATATATGCAAGCAGAATGTGTGAGTGTGACAAAAAAATTACAAAATTTATCCAGTGCTAGATTAAATCCCAAAATAAAAGGTTTTGTGCAAATACAGTCCACTCCTGGAAAAAGTGTGCGCGAAGTGAAAGATGGTTCCAACGAAGAGAAAAACATTTTTTTCAATACAATACAATTAATAAAGATTTTTAAACAAAAAAAAAAAAAAGAAAGTGAACCACCCTCTCACATATAAAGGCCACACTTAGACATTTCTTGTGTCCCGCGACACCCTATACAGTTGGGGCATATCAGCTAGACACATAAAAGACAAAAAAATTATTAATTTGTATAAAGAAATCCGATCCATTCACACCCTTGCATATTTCCATTCTATATTTTCATATTTAAAAAAAAAAAAAAAAAAAAAAATTTAAATACATATATACATATCAATACACATATACATATATATACATATATCTATACACATATACATATATATATATGTATCTATACATATACTCCAACATTTTACATATACACATACATATATACATATTTTTCCACACATAAAATTTTACATATTGATATTCATATCCATATACATATACATACATATCTATGCATATATTCCACAAAAATTTTTAATTTTTTCGCACACAAATATATTTTTCCATCACCGCGACCAAAATCCCGCTACGCATTGCAGCCTTTATACATACATACGTGCATACATAAGTCCCGCTTAACTGCAGTATACCAGCACAGCTGCATGCTCATGTGCCAAAGACCGGCACAAAGCAAAGGACCACGTTGAGGGAAAGATCGAATAATATTTAATTATTAAAAATTTGTGTGCCGCGCTTTTGTTTATTCTGATTCCAAATCGTTTCCAAGTCGTATCTTTGTGGTTATATTTCAATTCCAAAGTGTTTCCACACGTTCCAAGACGTCTCTGTGGTTAAATTTCAATTCCAAAGTGTTTCCACGCGTCCCAAGTCGTTTCTTTGATTATATTTCAATTCCAAAGTGTTTCCACGCGTTCCAAGTCGTACCTTTAGAGTTGGATTTCAATTCCAAAGTGTTTACACGCGTTCCAAGTCGTCTCTTTTGTTATATTTCAATTCCAAAGTGTTTCCACTCGTTCCAAGTCGTATCTTTGGAGTTAGATTTCGATTCCAAATTGTTTCCACGCGTTCCAAGTCGTATCTTTGGTTATATATTTGAATTCGAAGGTGTTCCAAGTGTCCCGAGGCGTATCTTTGGGTTATATATTTTAATACCAATGCGTTACAAGCCGTTCCTAGGGTTTTTTGGCAGTGTTTCAAATTATCCCAAACGTACCAGTTCGTTTTATCTATTTTTTGGTTTTCATATGGTACTGTGAGAATGAAACTCATCTATACCCTAAAGCTTCCTTGAACTGGGAAATCTTCTCCCGTTATATTAAAATAAGCTGACCTAATTCGTACCAAGGCTATCGAGTTTTGCGGTGAGTGAATTTGTTCGCTCCTAAAAACCTCAATTAAATCTTGGTCAATGCTGGGATGGCTATCGTTTATTTTTCCAAAATACCTATCAAGAGTTGCCATTTTTTTATATTTAATCTTTTATTCAAAATATTCATGATTTATAATTGCTTGTGTACATATGTATTTTTAGGCCTTATCTAGATCATTTGCTTGGCTTAGAGGTCTTTTAGCTACACATTTATTGTGTAATAGGTAAGCTTTATATAATACGTATGCGCACAATATTACGACAATTATCAATAGCAATATGTTCGTTAATGTCATATCAGAATTTGATGATTCGATTTTATTTATGACATTTGCAGTGGAGTCCAATGATTTTGCTTCGATTAACTTTTGCTATTATCGAACATACGTATAAAGTTTTTTTTTTTTTGGAAAATAATTTTTTTTTTTTTTGTATATGCTATTAAACATCGTGGTCAGCTGAAATGGCTTCACCAAATCAGATTGAGAAAGTAAATCATAAAATTCATATGACAATTATTGCTTAACATGCATCCACACTCTGTGGAAAACACTTAAGATTATAACAGCGGCGCGGTATCAAGTAACCAGCGCTGAGCATGAAATATACACAATTTTCAGCCCCCGAAAACGTGGGGCATTAGAATAAGTATTTTTAAGAACAATTGTCGCTTTTTAGAGTTTAAAAGTTTTCAAATAAAATCAGTTCATATTTTGAAATCAACGTATGAAGACTGGGTTATTTTCTTTCTCTTCGGAAATCCCTAGTCATTTTGGTCATTCGAGCCGGGTTCATTTTGGTCCTTCGAAAAAAGGAACTCTGTAGTTTTCCCCCACCAGTGGTAAGAGACAGAGTATAAAAAACAAAAAGCAAACTATTGCTTAATAAATAAAAAGTGCGTGCGACTGAGTTAAATAAAGGCAGTTTGGCTAGTCGAGCAACTGCAATAATTTCGGCGGCGGTAAAAAAATATTTACAGAATTGGTGTGTGGCGTACTCAAAGCCCTAATATTGAAAAAAAAAAGTTAAAGTTAAGTTAAAGCTAAAAGTGTATATGTAGTTGCAAGTCGGCAACTACAAACAGCAGCAGAGCAACAAGATAGTTGCAAAGAAGAGGCTGCTAATACGAGAAAATCAGAGCCAATAGGCCCCGGACAACAGCAGCTGAGCAACGACACAGCAAACTATCGGCAAAACCTACCCACTGGCAGACAAGCAGCAGCAGACTATCGGCAAACTCTACTTGGCGGACAACAGTGGCGAACGGTGTCAACAACAGGATCATCAGATAAGATATAAATTAAGATACATCTATCTATTTTTATTATTATATACTTATATCGATATCCTAATGTTCGCATAAGACAAAAATGCTCACTAATAAGACTGCAAAGTTGTTAGAGAAGCAAGTAGAGTTGCATGCCAGGTTAAGGCATATGGAAGAACTGGATCCCAGAAAGAAAACTAGCAAGGTGATTGAGGAAGTAAAAGAGATTAGTAGCCGATGAATGCCTAATCATAACAAATTGCTACAGTATGGGACTTTCGATCATCAGTGTTTATGCCCAAACGGGCAACACAAGGGTTAAGGGAGGCCGATGATGCCCATCGCTCTCCCCACACTTCGCTCCAATCGGGGCTTGGTGCCCTGCTCTTAATTAAGCTAGTTTTTAGTTGAAAACACACAAGTGAATATAATACATCGTAGAGGAATTGCTGCGTTTTTTTTATCCCCAATTTGTTCATACATATATATGTGTCCAGTACATAAGGCGCCATATTTGTTCGCCCACTTCAAGATTTTTTCTCGCACTTTGGCATATACATATAGGCCAAGTATATAAGGCGCCATATTTATTTGCCTATATCCAATATATATTTTTTCGCAATTTCCAAAAAAAATATTAACACATACATATGTATGTGTATTGAAACAAACCTACTAACAAAGTGATCTCTTACACATATATATATATGCAAGCAGAGTGTGTGAATGTGACAAAAAAATTACAAAATTTATCCAGTGCTAGATTAAATCCCAAAATAAAAGGTTTTGTACAAATACAGTCCACTCCTGGGAAAAGTGTGCGCGAACTGAAAGATGGTTCCAACGAAGAGAAAAACATTTTTTTCAATACAATACAATTAATAAAGATTTTTAAACAAAAAAAAAAAAAAAGAAAGTGAACCACCCTCTCACATATAAAGGCCACACTTAGACATTTCTTGTGTCCCGCGACACCCTATACAGTTGGGGCATATCAGCTAGACACATAAAAGACAAAAAAATTATTAATTTGTATAAAGAAATCCGATCCATTCACACCCTTGCATATTTCCATTCCATATTTTCATATTTAAAAAAAAAAAAAAAAAAATTTAAATACATATATACATATCAATACACATATACATATATATACATATATCTATACATATCTGGAAGGGAGGGCAAAAGCAGGTGCCTTGTCACCACGCTGGACGTTAAAAACGCCTTTAACACAGCAAATTGGAACAACATTCTCGCAGCATTGCGAAACTTTAGAGTCCCGGCGTATCTCATAAGAATCATGGAGGACTACTTCAGAAATAGAGTTCTGTACTATAGATCGCACGGCGGGACGCATACCTACAATGTTAAAGGAGGCGTACCCCAAGGATCCGTCCTCGGCCCTCTACTTTGGAATGTAATGTATGACGGAATCCTGCGCATCCAACTCCCGAGTGGCGCGCGGCTGGTGGGCTTCGCTGACGATGTTGCCATAGTAGTGACGGCTAAATTTCTGGGACAAGCCGAGGAACTAACTGCGCGTTCCATCAGAATGGCTAAGGACTGGCTAGCCTCTGCAGGTCTCGAGCTTGCAGTCCAAAAGACGGAAGCGGTCTTAATTAGTAGTCGAAAAATGGTTGAGGTTGCCAACATCATCGTTGACGCCACCACGATTACCTCTACACGGGCCATCAGGTATCTTGGCATACACCTGGACACGCGCCTGTCCTTCAAGGAGCATCTGGAGCTTGTTGGAGCCAGGGCAGCTGAGTTGGGACGGTCACTTAGCCGCATCATGCTCAACAGCAGAGGTCCAAAACAAGGTCGGCGCCTGCTTCTGATGAACGTTATGAAGTCCACTATGCTCTATGGGGCACCAGTTTGGGCTAAGGCCATGACGGTCAAAACATACAGGAGACGCCTAGAGAGCACATACCGTCTTGCGGCGCTGAGAGTCTGTTGCGGCTTTCGCACAATATCTGACGATGCCGCTCTTGTTATAGCAGGTATGACGCCCATCGATCTGCTAGCATATGAAGCACAACGCATCTATACCATTAAGATGGAGTCAGCGCCGAGTCCTGCTGAGCTAAAGGTGGTTAAGGCCGTGGCACGTCAGGAAAGTTGGGACGCCTGGCAACTTCGCTGGACCAACTCGACGAAGGGTAGGTGGACATTCAGGCTTATTCCTGATCTGAAGATGTGGCTGCAACGGAAGCATGGCGAGGTTACTTTTGAGCTGACACAAATACTCAGCGGCCACGGATGCTTTGGGGAATATCTCCACAGATTTGGCCATCAGGCAAGTGCGGAATGCACTTGGTGCGGAAACGGCGTGTCGGAGAGCCCTGATCATGCTCTCTTCGCATGCGCTATGTTTGAGACAGAAAGGCAGGCGGCCGAACTGCTCTGTGGCGAGCCATTGTCGTCACAGAATCTGGTTCAACTGATGACGCTAAGCAAACCAAATTGGACAGCTATTTGCACCTTTGCGGCACAGGTGATCCGCAAACTACGCGCGCGCGAAAGGCAGCGCAATACAGGCGGGGCCTGAAAAGTCCACAACCCTACTCCCCCCACACATCCTGCGATGCAATGCCCCCAGGCGGTCCCGCACACCCACAATTTCCCATTTCTTCTTCTTTGAACAAAACTATCCTTTCTTTGTTGCCCACTGTTTTCTATATTTATTTGTTAACCTATTTGTAATTCCTTTTTCCCAAATAAACGAATTAAAAAAAAAAAAAAAAAAAACATATATCTATACACATATACATATATATATATGTATCTATACATATACTCCAACATTTTACATATCCATACACATACATACATACATATATATGTACATATTTTTCCACACATAAAATTTTACATATTGATATTCATATCCATATACATATACATACATATCTATGCATATATTCCACAAAAATTTTTAATTTTTTCGCACACAAATATATTTTTCCATCACCGCGACCAAAATCCCGCTACGCATTGCATAAGTCCCGCTTAACTGCAGTATACCAGCACAGCTGCATGCTCATGTGCCAAAGACCGGCACAAAGCAAACGACCACGTTGAGGGAAAGATCGAATAATATTTAATTATTAAAAATTTGTGTGCCGCGCTTTTGTTTATTCTGATTCCAAATCGTTTCCAAGTCGTATCTTGGGTTTTTTTTAATATTGAACTCCCAAATTGTTCCAATCGTTTCCAAGTCGTATCATTGTGGTTATATTTCAATTCCAAAGTGTTTCCACACGTTCCAAGGCGTCTCTTTGGTTATATTTCAATTCCCAAGTGTTTCCACGCGTCCCAAGTCGTTTCTTTGGAGTTAGATTTCGATTCCAGATTGTTTCCACGTGTTCCAAGTCGTATCTTTGTGGTTATATTTCAATTCCAAAGTGTTTCGACGTGTTCCAAGTCGTCTCTTTTGTTATATTTAAATTCCAAAGTGTTTCCACTCGTTCCAAGTCGTATCATTGTGGTTATATTTCAATTCCAAAGTGTTTCCACACGTTCCAAGGCGTCTCTTTGGTTATATTTCAATTCCCAAGTGTTTCCACGCGTCCCAAGTCGTTTCTTTGGAGTTAGATTTCGATTCCAGATTGTTTCCACGTGTTCCAAGTCGCATCTTTGGAGTTAGATTTCAGTTTCATAGTTTTTCCACGCGTTCCAAGTCGTATCTTTGTGGTTATATTTCAATTCCAAAGTGTTTCCACTCGTTCCAAGTCGCATCTTTGGAGTTAGATTTCAGTTTCATAGTTTTTCCACGCGTTCCAAGTTGTCTCTTTGGTTATATTTCAATTCCAAAGTGTTTCCACGCGTTCCAAGTCGTATCTTTGGAGTTAGATTTCGATTCCAGATTGTTTCCACATGTTCCAAGTCGTATCTTTGCTTACATATTTGAATTCCAAGGTGTTCCAAGTGTCCCAAGTCGTATCTTTGGGTTATATATTTTAATTCCAAGGCGTTCCAAGCCGTTCTAGGGTTTTTTGGCAGTGTTCCAAATTATCCCAAACGTACCAGTTCGTTTTATCTATTTTTTGGTTTTCATTTTCTTCCTTTTGTGAGAATGAAACTCATCTATACCCTAAAGCTTCCTTGAACTGGGAAATCTTCTCCCGTTATATTAAAATAAGCTGACCTAATTCGTACCAAGGCTATCGAGTTTTGCGGTGAGTGAATTTGTTCGCTCCTAAAAACCTCAATTAAATCTTGGTCAATGCTGGGATGGCTATCGTTTATTTTTCCAAAATACCTATCAAGAGTCGCCATTTTTTTATATTTAATCTTTTATTCAAAATATTCATGATTTAAAATTGCTTGTGTGCATATGTATTTTTAGGCCTTATCTAGATCATTTGCTTGGCTTAGAGGTCTTTTAGCTACACTCTTATTGTGTAATAGGTAAGTTTTATAAAACGTATGCGCGCAATATTACGACAATTATCAATAGCAATATGTTCGTTAATGTCATATCAGAATTTGATGATTCGATTTTATTTATGACATTTGCAGTGGAGTCCAATGATTTTGCTTCGATTAACTATTGCTATTATCGAACATACGTATAAAGTTTTTTTTTTTTTGGAAAATAATTTTTTTTTTTTGTATATGCTATTAAACATCGTGGTCAGCTGAAATGGCTTCACCAAATCAGATTGAGAAAGTAAATCATAAAATTCATAGGACAATTATAGCTTAACATGCATCCACACTCTGTGGAAAACACTTAAGATTATAACAGCGGCGCGGTATCAAGTAACCAGCGCTGAGCATGAAATATACACAATTTTCAGCCCCCGAAAACGTGGGGCATTAGAATAAGTATTTTTAAGAACAATTGTCGCTTTTTAGAGTTTAAAAGTTTTCAAATAAAATCAGTTCATATTTTGAAATCAACGTATGAAGACTGGGTTATTTTCTTTCTCTTCGGAAATCCCTAGGCATTTTGGTCATTCGAGCCGGGTTCATTTTGGTCCTTCGAAAAAAGGAACTCTGTAGTTTTCCCCCACCAGTGGTAAGAGACTCAGAGTGTGAATCAGTGCCTTAAAGTCTGAATTCTTATGCAAGTGTAAATGCTAAGATCAGCTAAAGGTAGCTAAAATAAAATATCTCTTGTTTTCCCCCACCAGTGGTAAGAGACAGAGTATAAAAAACAAAAAGCAAACTATTGCTTAATAAATAAAAAGTGCGTGCGACTGAGTTAAATAAAGGCAGTTTGGCTAGTCGAGCAACTGCAATAATTTCGGCGGCGGTAAAAAAATATTTACAGAATTGGTGTGTGGCGTACTCAAAGCCCTAATATTGAAAAAAAAAGTTAAAGTTAAGTTAAAGTTAAAAGTGTATATGTAGTTGCAAGTCGGCAACTACAAACAGCAGCAGAGCAACAAGATAGTTGCAAAGAAGAGGCTGCTAATACGAGAAAATCAGAGCCAATAGGCCCTGGACAACAGCAGCTGAGCAACGACACAGCAAACTATCGGCAAAACCTACCCACTGGCAGACAAGCAGCAGCAGACTATCGGCAAACTCTACTTGGCGGACAACAGTGGCGAACGGTGTCAACAACAGGATCATCAGATAAGATATAAATTAAGATACATCTATCTATTTTTATTATTATATACTTATATCGATATCCTAATGTTCGCATAAGACAAAAATGCTCACTAATAAGACTGCAAAGTTGTTAGAGAAGCAAGTAGAGTTGCATGCCAGGTTAAGGCATATGGAAGAACTGGATCCCAGAAAGAAAACTAGCAAGGTGATTGAGGAAGTAAAAGAGATTAGTAGCCGATGAATGCCTAATCATAACAAATTGCTACAGTATGGGACTTTCGATCATCAGTGTTTATGCCCAAACGGGCAACACAAGGGTTAAGGGAGGCCGATGATGCCCATCGCTCTCCCCACACTTCGCTCCAATCGGGGCTTGGTGCCCTGCTCTTAATTAAGCTAGTTTTTAGTTGAAAACACACAAGTGAATATAATACATCGTAGAGGAATTGCTGCGTTTTTTTTATCCCCAATTTGTTCATACATATATATGTGTCCAGTACATAAGGCGCCATATTTGTTCGCCCACTTCAAGATTTTTTCTCGCACTTTGGCATATACATATAGGCCAAGTATATAAGGCGCCATATTTATTTGCCTATTTCCAATATATATTTTTTCGCAATTTCCAAAAAAAATATTAACACATATGTATGTATGTGTATTGAAACAAACCTACAAACAAAGTGAACTCCTACACATATATATATATGCAAGCAGAGTGTGTGAATGTGACAAAAAAATTACAATATTTATCCAGTGCTAGATTAAATTCCAAATTGTTTCCAAGTCGTATCTTGGGTTTTTTTTAATATTGAACTCCCAAATTGTTCCAATCGTTTCCAAGTCGTATCTTTGGGGTTATATGTCAATTCCAAAGTGTTTCCACGCGTTCCAAGACGTCTCTTTGGTTATATTTCAATTCCAAAGTGTTTCCACGCGTCCCAAGTCGTTTCTTTGGAGTTAGAATTCGATTCCAGATTGTTTCCACGCGTTCCAAGTCGTCTCTTTTGTTATATTTCAATTCCAAAGTGTTTCCACTCGTTCCAAGTCGTATCTTTGGAGTTAGATTTCGATTCCAAATTGTTTCCACGCGTTCCAAGTCGTACCTTTAGAGTTGGATTTCAATTCCAAAGTGTTTCCACGCGTTCCAAGTCGTCTCTTTTGTTATATTTCAATTCCAACGTGTTTCCACTCGTTCCAAGTCGTATCTTTGGAGTTAGATTTCGGTTCCAAATTGTTTCCACGCGTTCCAAGTCGTATCTTTGGTTATATATTTGAATTCGAAGGTGTTCCAAGTGTCCAGAGGCGTATCTTTGGGTTATATATTTTAATACCAAGGCGTTACAAGCCGTTCCTAGGGTTTTTTGGCAGTGTTTCAAAATATCCCAAACGTACCAGTTCGTTTTATCTATTTTTTGGTTTTCATATGGTACTGTGAGAATGAAACTCATCTATACCCTAAAGCTTCCTTGAACTGGGAAATCTTCTCTCGTTATATTAAAATAAGCTGACCTAATTCGTACCAAGGCTATCGAGTTTTGCGGTGAGTTAATTTGTTCGCTCCTAAAAACCTCAATTAAATCTTGGTCAATGCTGGGATGGCTATCGTTTATTTTTCCAAAATACCTATCAAGAGTTGCCATTTTTTTTATATTTAATCTTTTATTCAAAATATTCATGATTTATAATTGCTTGTGTACATATGTATTTTTAGGCCTTATCTAGATCATTTGCTTGGCTTAGAGGTCTTTTAGCTACACATTTATTGTGTAATAGGTAAGCTTTATATAATACGTATGCGCACAATATTACGACAATTATCAATAGCAATATGTTCGTTAATGTCATATCAGAATTTGATGATTCGATTTTATTTATGACATTTGCAGTGGAGTCCAATGATTTTGCTTCGATTAACTTTTGCTATTATCGAACATACGTATAAAGTTTTTTTTTTTTTGGAAAAAAAATCTTTTTTTTTTGTATATGCTATTAAACATTGTGGTCAGCTGAAATGGCTTCACCAAATCAGATTGAGAAAGTAAATCATAAAATTCATATGACAATTATTGCTTAACATGCATCCACACTCTGTGGAAAACACTTAAGATTATAACAGCGGCGCGGTATCAAGTTACCAGCGCTGAGCATGAAATATACACAATTTTCAGCCCCCGAAAACGTGGGGCATTAGAATAAGTATTTTTAAGAACAATTGTCACTTTTTAGAGTTTAAAAGTTTTCAAATAAAATCAGTTCATATTTTGAAATCAACGTATGAAGACTGGGTTATTTTCTTTCTCTTCGGAAATCCCTAGTCATTTTGGTCATTCAAGCCGGGTTCATTTTGGTCCTTCGAAAAAAGGAACTCTGTAGTTTTCCCCTACCAGAGACTCAGAGTGTGAATCAGTGCCTTTAAGTCTGAATTCTTATGCAAGTGTAAATGCTAAGATCAGCTAAAGGTAGCTAAAATAAAATATCTCTTGTTTTCCCCCACCAGTGGTAAGAGACAGAGTATAAAAAACAAAAAGCAAACTATTGCTTAATAAATAAAAAGTGCGTGCGACTGAGTTAAATAAAGGCAGTTTGGCTAGTCGAGCAACTGCAATAATTTCGGCGGCGGTAAAAAAATATTTACAGAATTGGTGTGTGGCATACTCAAAGCCCTAATATTGAAAAAAAAAAGTTTAAGTTAAGTTAAAGCTAAAAGTGTATATGTAGTTGCAAGTCGGCAACTACAAACAGCAGCAGAGCAACAAGATAGTTGCAAAGAAGAGGCTGCTAATACGAGAAAATCAGAGCCAATAGGCCCTGGACAACAGCAGCTGAGCAACGACACAGCAAACTATCGGCAAAACCTACCCACTGGCAGACAAGCAGCAGCAGACTATCGGCAAACTCTACTTGGCGGACAACAGTGGCGAACGGTGTCAACAACAGGATCATCAGATAAAATATAAATTAAGATACATCTATCTATTTTTATTATTATATACTTATATCGATATCCTAATGTTCGCATAAGACAAAAATGCTCACTAATAAGACTGCAAAGTTGTTAGAGAAGCAAGTAGAGTTGCATGCCAGGTTAAGGCATATGGAAGAACTGGATCCCAGAAAGAAAACTAGCAAGGTGATTGAGGAAGTAAAAGAAATTAGTAGCCGATGAATGCCTAATCATAACAAATTGCTACAGTATGGGACTTTCGATCATCAGTGTTTATGCCCAAACGGGCAACACAAGGGTTAAGGGAGGCCGATGATGCCCATCGCTCACCCCACAAAAGAACTCACCACACTTCGCTCCAAGCGGGGCATGGTGCCCTGCTCTTAATTAAGCTAGTTTTTAGTTGAAAACTTACAAGTGAATATAATACATCGTAGAGGAATTGCTGCGTTTTTTTTTATCCCCAATTTTTTCATACATATATATGTGTCCATAAGGCGCCATATTTGTTCGCCCACTTCAAGATTTTTTCTCGCACTTTGGCATATACATATAGGCCAAGTATATAAGGCGCCATATTTATTTGCCTATATCCAATATATATTTTTTCGCAATTTCCAAAAAAAATATTAACACATACATATGTATGTGTATTGAAACAAACCTACTAACAAAGTGATCTCCTACACATATATATATATGCAAGCAGAGTGTGTGAATGTGACAAAAAAATTACAAAATTTATCCAGTGCTAGATTAAATCCCAAAATAAAAGGTTTTGTGCAAATACAGTCCACTCCTGGAAAAAGTGTGCGCGAAGTGAAAGATGGTTCCAACGAAGAGAAAAACATTTTTTTCAATACAATACAATTAATAAAGATTTTTAAACAAAAAAGAAAGTGAACCACCCTCTCACATATAAAGGCCACACTTAGACATTTCTTGTGTCCCGCGACACCCTATACAGTTGGGGCATATCAGCTAGACACATAAAAGACAAAAAAATTATTAATTTGTATAAAGAAATCCGATCCATTCACACCCTTGCATATTTCCATTCTATATTTTCATATTTAAAAAAAAAAAAAAAAAAAAAAATTTAAATACATATATACATATCAATACACATATACATATATATACATATATCTATACACATATACATATATATATATGTATCTATACATATACTCCAACATTTTACATATACACATACATATATACATATTTTTCCACACATAAAATTTTACATATTGATATTCATATCCATATACATATACATACATATCTATGCATATATTCCACAAAAATTTTTAATTTTTTCGCACACAAATATATTTTTCCATCACCGCGACCAAAATCCCGCTACGCATTGCAGCCTATATACATACATACTAGAGAGCTGCTCGGCTTCACTCAATACATATAAAAAAATGAATGGACTCGAATTGAATTGAATTGAGTGAGTGCTTGCTAACACTGGAGTGAATGTGTGTGAGTGTGAATGTATATTGCTTCTCATAACTCACAGCATCCATCGAAAAAAGTTCGAATGAATGAAGTATAAAGCCGAATGAAAAATTTGGCTAACACAATTCGAATTCGAATTCATTCGAGTTATAGCTTACAAATTTTGTACAGTCATTCCGTTTGTGTCGCTGAAAAGAAATGGAAGTGGAAACAGAAACCCCAGGCAACTCTGTATGTAATTTTCAGTGTTTTTTGTCTTTTGTTTTGTGTTGATTATTGTATTGTAGTAATATGGTTAATAAATTATTTTCTTTGTGCTTAGATATTATCTGTAACTGTGACCTGTCCATAAATGTTACCTATATAATTTTTTCAGATTTAATTTAGTTTTATTGAAATATATAGGTTGTGAAAAGCGCAGAGAAAAATGCAGATGAAATAAAGAAAAAGATTGATAGTGGCATGTATAAACTAATTGAGAAGAAGGGGCGCAGCGAAGTGTGGAAATTTTTTTCCAAAATAATCAATGCTGATGGAGAGGAGCTGGCTGAGTTACTAGCCTGTAATATGTGTTTTTCGGTGTTTAAGTTTACAGGAAGCACGTCTAACATGGTAAAACACAGGTGTTATTTGGTTAACTCCAGCAAATCGACGAAAACTATGCCTGTGGACGTTAATGCAGCAACGAAAAAGGAAGGCATACTTATTATGACTGAATGGGTTGTAAAGAACTGTCGTCCTTTAAAAATTGTAGATGACTCCGGCTTTAAAAAGGTGGCGCAGTTTTTAATTAACGTTGGGTCGTCCTTTGGATCCAACGTAGACTTGGAAAAATTGTTACCGCATCCAACCACTGTTTCCCGAAACATAGCAGCTATCTACGAGGCACATTTTGGCCCAATAAAAGGTGAAATCGAAAAATATAAGGCCTCCGGATACGCTCTCACAAGTGACATATGGACCGACAATTACTTAAAAGCATCGTATTTGTCATGCACTATCCATTACATAAAAGATGGAATCCTTGTTGATCGACTCATGGCTATGAAGTCAATGAAGATGTCCTGTACAGGTATATATCTCATGACCATAAGTTGTATAGTTGAATTCAAATGAATTTTTTTAATTATTAGGTTTAAAAATTCGGTCTAAAATTCAAGAGATACTGCAAAACTTCGGATGTGATCTAGAAATCGACAATCCAGTTATAGTAACCGATCGTGGGTCAAACATGATAAGAGCCTTTGAAGACTTTGAGAAAATACATTGTGTAAACCATCTTCTCAACAACGCTGTGGAAAAGGCTATTGCTGCTGTTCCTGAGATGGGTCACATCGTTTCTACTTGTACCAAGATTGTGAAATATTTCAAAAAGTCTGGAATGAACACCTCGTTAGGATTTTCCTTAAAAAGTTTTTGCCCAACTCGTTGGAATACAGTGTATTACCTTTTAAAGTCAGTTGAAACTAATTGGATTGAGGTAACAACGATTTTAAAAGACAGAAATCAGACAGGTAGAATTGAAGGCATCAACATCAACCATTTAGGTTCCATAGTCCGAGTGCTGGAAGCTTTTGAACAAACTTCAAAAAAACTGGAAGCAAGTAATAGTCCAACCATTCACCTCATTCTCCCAAATATTAGCAAATTGAAGAAAACTTGTCAGTCCGATTGTTCCGATATTCACCTCATTCAGTCACTGAAATCTGCTTTACACATTCAAATATTTTCCACAGTAGTTCCGAATTTATCTAAGTACCATTACCTAGCCTTGTTTCTTTTTCCACCCGCAAACAAACTAATTAAATTTTCATCCACTGAAAAAGAGACTGTAATTAAAGACTGCAAAACTATTATGCAAAATTTTGTTCAAGACAGCACAACTGAAACACCTGTAACTATGGACGAATTTGCTGATTTCGTAGAAGTCCAACAAATTGAAATCGCAGACCAAGTTGAACACGAAATAACCTCATATGCAAATATAAATGTTTCATATACGCTAGATTTTGACCCATTGGCTTGGTGGAATTTGCATGCAAATTTTTTTCCTCTGCTTTATAAGACAAGTTGCAAAATATTCTGTATTCCAGCGAGCAGCGCAGCTTCGGAACGAACATTTTCCAACGCTAGAAATTTGATTTCAGAAAAGCGTTGTCTTATTGCTAGTAACTCAGAAAATATAAATAAAATTATGTTCTTGCATTCCAATATAAAATAGAAATAAATGTAATAAAATATATGCAAAAAAAAATAAGAGTTTACATTTCATTGGTTTTTGTCTCTTTCTCTCTTTCTTTTCTATTATACAAATAAATAATATGAAAAACTACTTGGCAACTCGAATCCATTCGAAACCAACTCATTTTTCTTTACCTGTCACAATTCATTCAATTCTCTTTTGTGTTTTAGCTTTGTGTGTATGAGTCGTGTGCTAGAGCACTCACTCACTCATACTTTTTCGGCCTCGCACTCGAACTCACTCAACTCATTTTGAGCATTGTCAATTCGAATAAGGTTTTTTGACTACTCATGCAGCTCTCTAATACATACGTGCATACATAAGTCCCGCTTAACTGAAGTATACCAGCACAGCTGCATGCTCATGTGCCAAAGACCGGCACAAAGCAAACGAACACGTTGAGGGAAAGATCGAATAATATTTAATTATTAAAAATTTGTGTGCCGCGCTTTTGTTTATTCTGATTCCAAATCGTTTCCAAGTCGTATCTTGGGTTTTTTTTAATATTGAACTCCCAAATTGTTCCAATCGTTTCCAAGTCGTATCATTGTGGTTATATTTCAATTCCAAAGTGTTTCCACATGTTCCAAGACGTCTCTTTGGTTATATTTCAATTCCCAAGTGTTCCAAGTCGTATCTTTGTGGTTATATTTCAATTCCAAAGTGTTTCCACACGTTCCAAGACGTCTCTTTGGTTATATTTCAATTCCAAAGTGTTTCCACGCCTTCCAAGTCGTACCTTTAGAGTTGGATTTCAATTCCAAAGAATTTCCACGCCTTCCAAGTCGTCTCATTTGTTATATTACAATTCCAAAGTGTTTCCACTCGTTCCAAGTCGCATCTTTGGAGTTAGATTTCAGTTTCATAGTTTTTCCACGCGTTCCAAGTTGTCTCTTTGGTTATATTTCAATTCCAAAGGATTTCCACGCGTTCCAAGTCGTATCTTTGGAGTTAGATTTCGATTCCAGATTGTTTCCACATGTTCCAAGTCGTATCTTTGGTTACATATTTGAATTCCAAGGTGTTCCAAGTGTCCCAAGTCGTATCTTTGGGTTATATATTTTAATTCCAAGGCGTTCCAAGCCGTTCTAGGGTTTTTTGGCAGTGTTCCAAATTATCCCAAACGTACCAGTTCGTTTTATTTATTTTTTGGTTTTACTTTTCTTCCTTTTTGTGAGAATGAAACTCATCTATACCCTAAAGCTTCCTTGAACTGGGAAATCTTCTCCCGTTATATTAAAATAAGCTGACCTAATTCGTACCAAGGTTATCGAGTTTTGCGGTGAGTTAATTTGTTCGCTCCTAAAAACCTCAATTAAATCTTGGTCAATGCTGGGATGCCTATCGTTTATTTTTCCAAAATACCTATCAAGAGTTGCCATTTTTTTATATTTAATCTTTTATTCAAAAAATTCTTGATTTATAATTGCTTGTGTGCATATGTATTTTAGACCTTATCTAGATCATTTGCTTGGCTTAGAGCTCTTTTAGTTACACATTTATTGTGTAATAGGTAAGCTTTATATAATACGTATGCGCACAATATTACGACAATTATCAATAGCAATATGTTCGTTAATGTCATATCAGAATTTGATGATTCGATTTTATTTATGACATTTGCAGTGGAGTCCAATGATTTTGCTTCGATTAACTTTTGCTATTATCGAACATACGTATAAAGTTTTTTTTTTTTTGGAAAATAAATTTTTTTTTTTTTGTATATGCTATTAAACATCGTGGTCAGCTGAAATGGCTTCACCAAATCAGATTGAGAAAGTAAATCATAAAATTCATATGACAATTATTGCTGAACATGCATCCACACTCTGTGGAAAACACTTAAGATTATAACAGCGGCGCGGTATCAAGTAACCAGCGCTGAGCATGAAATATACACAATTTTCAGCCCCGAAAACGTGGGGCATTAGAATAAGTATTTTTAAGAACAATTGTCGCTTTTTAGAGTTTAAGAGTTTTCAAATAAAATCAGTTCATATTTTGAAATCAACGTATGAAGACTGGGTTATTTTCTTTCTCTTCGGAAATCCCTAGTCTTTTTGGTCCTTCGAGCCGGATTCATTTTGGTCCTTCGAGCCGGATTCATTTTGGTCCTTCGAGCCGGGTTCATTTTGGTCCTTCGAAAAAAAGGAACTCTGTAGTTTTCCCCCCACCAGTGGTAAGAGACAGAGTATAAAAAACAAAAAGCAAACTATTGCTTAATAAATAAAAAGTGCGTGCGACTGAGTTAAATAAAGGCAGTTTGGCTAGTCGAGCAACTGCAATAATTTCGGCGGCGGTAAAAAAATATTTACAGAATTGGTGTGTGGCGTACTCAAAGCCCTAATATTGAAAAAAAAAAGTTAAAGTTAAGTTAAAGTTAAAGTTAAAAGTGTATATGTAGTTGCAAGTCGGCAACTACAAACAGCAGCAGAGCAACAAGATAGTTGCAAAGAAGAGGCTGCTAATACGAGAAAATCAGAGCCCATAGGCCCTGGACAACAGCAGCTGAGCAACGACACAGCAAACTATCGGCAAAACCTACCCACTGGCAGACAAGCAGCAGCAGACTATCGGCAAACTCTACTTGGCGGACAACAGTGGCGAACGGTGTCAACAACAGGATCATCAGATAAGATATAAATTAAGATACATCTATCTATTTTTATTATTATATACTTATATCGATATCCTAATGTTCGCATAAGACAAAAATGCTCACTAATAAGACTGCAAAGTTGTTAGAGAAGCAAGTAGAGTTGCATGCCAGGTTAAGGCATATGGAAGAACTAGATCCCAGAAAGAAAACTAGCAAGGTGATTGAGGAAGTAAAAGAGATTAGTAGCCGATGAATGCCTAATCATAACAAATTGCTACAGTATGGGACTTTCGATCATCAGTGTTCAGTACATAAGGCGCCATATTTGTTCGCCCACTTCAAGATTTTTTCTCGCACTTTGGCATATACATATAGGCCAAGTATATAAGGCGCCATATTTATTTGCCTATATCCAATATATATTTTTTCGCAATTTCCAAAAAAAATATTAACACATATGTATGTGTATTGAAACAAACCTACTAACAAAGTGATCTCTTACACATATATATATATGCAAGCAGTGTGTGAATGTGACAAAAAAATTACAAAATTTATCCAGTGCTAGATTAAATCCCAAAATAAAAGGTTTTGTGCAAATACAGTCCACTCCTGGAAAAAGTGTGCGCGAAGTGAAAGATGGTTCCAACGAAGAGAAAAACATTTTTTTCAATACAATACAATTAATAAAGATTTTTTAACAAAAAAAAAAAAAAGAAAGTGAACCACCCTCTCACATATAAAGGCCACACTTAGACATTTCTTGTGTCCCGCGACACCCTATACAGTTGGGGCATATCAGCTAGACACATAAAAGACAAACAAATTATTAATTTGTATAAAGAAATTCGATCCATTCACACCCTTGCATACTTCAATTCCATATTTTCATATTTAAAAAAAAAAAAAAAAAAATTTAAATACATATATACATATCAATACACATATACATATATATACATATATCTATACACATATACATATATATATATGTATCTATACATATACTCCAACATTTTACATATACACATACATATATACATATTTTTCCACACATAAAATTTTACATATTGATATTCATATCCATATACATATACATACATATCTATGCATATATTCCACAAAAATTTTTAATTTTTTCGCACACAAATATATTTTTCCATCACCGCGACCAAAATCCCGCTACGCATTGCAGCCTATATACATACATACGTGCATACATAAGTCCCGCTTAACTGAAGTATACCAGCACAGCTGCATGCTCATGTGCCAAAGACCGGCACAAAGCAAACGAACACGTTGAGGGAAAGATCGAATAATATTTAATTATTAAAAATTTGTGTGCCGCGCTTTTGTTTATTCTGATTCCAAATCGTTTCCAAGTCGTATCTTGGGTTTTTTTTAATATTGAACTCCCAAATTGTTCCAATCGTTTCCAAGTCGTATCATTGTGGTTATATTTCAATTCCAAAGTGTTTCCACATGTTCCAAGACGTCTCTTTGGTTATATTTCAATTCCCAAGTGTTCCAAGTCGTATCTTTGTGGTTATATTTCAATTCCAAAGTGTTTCCACACGTTCCAAGACGTCTCTTTGGTTATATTTCAATTCCAAAGTGTTTCCACGCCTTCCAAGTCGTACCTTTAGAGTTGGATTTCAATTCCAAAGAATTTCCACGCCTTCCAAGTCGTCTCATTTGTTATATTACAATTCCAAAGTGTTTCCACTCGTTCCAAGTCGCATCTTTGGAGTTAGATTTCAGTTTCATAGTTTTTCCACGCGTTCCAAGTTGTCTCTTTGGTTATATTTCAATTCCAAAGGATTTCCACGCGTTCCAAGTCGTATCTTTGGAGTTAGATTTCGATTCCAGATTGTTTCCACATGTTCCAAGTCGTATCTTTGGTTACATATTTGAATTCCAAGGTGTTCCAAGTGTCCCAAGTCGTATCTTTGGGTTATATATTTTAATTCCAAGGCGTTCCAAGCCGTTCTAGGGTTTTTTGGCAGTGTTCCAAATTATCCCAAACGTACCAGTTCGTTTTATTTATTTTTTGGTTTTACTTTTCTTCCTTTTTGTGAGAATGAAACTCATCTATACCCTAAAGCTTCCTTGAACTGGGAAATCTTCTCCCGTTATATTAAAATAAGCTGACCTAATTCGTACCAAGGTTATCGAGTTTTGCGGTGAGTTAATTTGTTCGCTCCTAAAAACCTCAATTAAATCTTGGTCAATGCTGGGATGCCTATCGTTTATTTTTCCAAAATACCTATCAAGAGTTGCCATTTTTTTATATTTAATCTTTTATTCAAAAAATTCTTGATTTATAATTGCTTGTGTGCATATGTATTTTAGACCTTATCTAGATCATTTGCTTGGCTTAGAGCTCTTTTAGTTACACATTTATTGTGTAATAGGTAAGCTTTATATAATACGTATGCGCACAATATTACGACAATTATCAATAGCAATATGTTCGTTAATGTCATATCAGAATTTGATGATTCGATTTTATTTATGACATTTGCAGTGGAGTCCAATGATTTTGCTTCGATTAACTTTTGCTATTATCGAACATACGTATAAAGTTTTTTTTTTTTTGGAAAATAAATTTTTTTTTTTTTGTATATGCTATTAAACATCGTGGTCAGCTGAAATGGCTTCACCAAATCAGATTGAGAAAGTAAATCATAAAATTCATATGACAATTATTGCTTAACATGCATCCACACTCTGTGGAAAACACTTAAGATTATAACAGCGGCGCGGTATCAAGTAACCAGCGCTGAGCATGAAATATACACAATTTTCAGCCCCCGAAAACGTGGGGCATTAGAATAAGTATTTTTAAGAACAATTGTCGCTTTTTAGAGTTTAAGAGTTTTCAAATAAAATCAGTTCATATTTTGAAATCAACGTATGAAGACTGGGTTATTTTCTTTCTCTTCGGAAATCCCTAGTCTTTTTGGTCCTTCGAGCCGGATTCATTTTGGTCCTTCGAGCCGGATTCATTTTGGTCCTTCGAGCCGGGTTCATTTTGGTCCTTCGAAAAAAGGAACTCTGTAGTTTTCCCCCACCAGTGGTAAGAGACAGAGTATAAAAAACAAAAAGCAAACTATTGCTTAATAAATAAAAAGTGCGTGCGACTGAGTTAAATAAAGGCAGTTTGGCTAGTCGAGCAACTGCAATAATTTCGGCGGCGGTAAAAAAATATTTACAGAATTGGTGTGTGGCGTACTCAAAGCCCTAATATTGAAAAAAAAAGTTAAAGTTAAGTTAAAGTTAAAGTTAAAAGTGTATATGTAGTTGCAAGTCGGCAACTACAAACAGCAGCAGAGCAACAAGATAGTTGCAAAGAAGAGGCTGCTAATACGAGAAAATCAGAGCCCATAGGCCCTGGACAACAGCAGCTGAGCAACGACACAGCAAACTATCGGCAAAACCTACTCACTGGCAGACAAGCAGCAGCAGACTATCGGCAAACTCTACTTGGCGGACAACAGTGGCGAACGGTGTCAACAACAGGATCATCAGATAAGATATAAATTAAGATACATCTATCTATTTTTATTATTATATACTTATATCGATATCCTAATGTTCGCATAAGACAAAAATGCTCACTAATAAGACTGCAAAGTTGTTAGAGAAGCAAGTAGAGTTGCATGCCAGGTTAAGGCATATGGAAGAACTAGATCCCAGAAAGAAAACTAGCAAGGTGATTGAGGAAGTAAAAGAGATTAGTAGCCGATGAATGCCTAATCATAACAAATTGCTACAGTATGGGACTTTCGATCATCAGTGTTCAGTACATAAGGCGCCATATTTGTTCGCCCACTTCAAGATTTTTTCTCGCACTTTGGCATATACATATAGGCCAAGTATATAAGGCGCCATATTTATTTGCCTATATCCAATATATATTTTTTCGCAATTTCCAAAAAAATATTAACACATATGTATGTGTATTGAAAGAAACCTACTAACAAAGTGATCTCTTACACATATATATATATGCAAGCAGAGTGTGTGAATGTGACAAAAAAATTACAAAATTTATCCAGTGCTAGATTAAATCCCAAAATAAAAGGTTTTGTCAAATACAGTCCACTCTTGGGAAAAGTGTGCGCGAACTGAAAGATGGTTCCAACGAAGAGAAAAACATTTTTTTCAATACAATACAATTAATAAAGATTTTTAAACAAAAAAAAAAAAAAAGAAAGTGAACCACCCTCTCACATATAAAGGCCAAACTTAGACATTTCTTGTGTCCCGCGACACCCTATACAGTTGGGGCATATCAGCTAGACACATAAAAGACAAAAAAATTATTAATTTGTATAAAGAAATCCGATCCATTCACACCCTTGCATATTTCCATTCCATATTTTCATATTTAAAAAAAAAAATCAAAGAAGCTAACTTCGGCAATGCCGAAGTTTATATACCTTTGCAATAATTTTTTTACATTTTGAAATTTCTTTCCTTGCAACTCAATTCATCAACACACAAACAAAACATTCAAATTACTTCTCTTTTTACTAGAATTTTTAAGCAAAGCACAACACGCATACACATACATACATACGTGTAGCGCTGCGTCTGTGTGTGCGTATGCATGTGCTCTGTTTGATTTGCTGATGACGTAGAACCGATTTGTATTGACTGTAACTTGTGTTCTATGTATCCGATCAAACTCAAATTTTGGGATCGGAGATTATATATCAAATTCTATTATATTGGTAAATTTCACTCCGATTTTTGGAAAAATTTTTGTTCTAGAGCTATATGATATAGTAGTCCGATCCTGACAATTTTCATACTTTATTATCTCCCGGCTAAAAGTAGCTCAAATATGAAATTTCATTCCGATAAAATATCTCTTGTTTTCCCCCACCAGTGGTAAGAGACAGAGTATAAAAAACAAAAAGCAAACTATTGCTTAATAAATAAAAAGTGCGTGCGACTGAGTTAAATAAAGGCAGTTTGGCTAGTCGAGCAACTGCAATAATTTAGGCGGCGGTAAAAAAATATTTACAGAATTGGTGTGTGGCGTACTCAAAGCCCTAATATTGAAAAAAAAGTTAAAGTTAAGTTAAAGTTAAAAGTGTATATGTAGTTGCAAGTCGGCAACTACAAACAGCAGCAGAGCAACAAGATAGTTGCAAAGAAGAGGCTGCTAATACGAGAAAATCAGAGCCCATAGGCCCTGGACAACAGCAGCTGAGCAACGACACAGCAAACTATCGGCAAAACCTACTCACTGGCAGACAAGCAGCAGCAGACTATCGGCAAACTCTACTTGGCGGACAACAGTGGCGAACGGTGTCAACAACAGGATCATCAGATAAGATATAAATTAAGATACATCTATCTATTTTTATTATTATATACTTATATCGATATCCTAATGTTCGCATAAGACAAAAATGCTCACTAATAAGACTGCAAAGTTGTTAGAGAAGCAAGTAGAGTTGCATGCCAGGTTAAGGCATATGGAAGAACTAGATCCCAGAAAGAAAACTAGCAAGGTGATTGAGGAAGTAAAAGAGATTAGTAGCCGATGAATGCCTAATCATAACAAATTGCTACAGTATGGGACTTTCGATCATCAGTGTTCAGTACATAAGGCGCCATATTTGTTCGCCCACTTCAAGATTTTTTCTCGCACTTTGGCATATACATATAGGCCAAGTATATAAGGCGCCATATTTATTTGCCTATATCCAATATATATTTTTTCGCAATTTCCAAAAAAAATATTAACACATATGTATGTGTATTGAAAGAAACCTACTAACAAAGTGATCTCTTACACATATATATATATGCAAGCAGAGTGTGTGAATGTGACAAAAAAATTACAAAATTTATCCAGTGCTAGATTAAATCCCAAAATAAAAGGTTTTGTCAAATACAGTCCACTCTTGGGAAAAGTGTGCGCGAACTGAAAGATGGTTCCAACGAAGAGAAAAACATTTTTTTCAATACAATACAATTAATAAAGATTTTTAAACAAAAAAAAAAAAAAAAAGAAAGTGAACCACCCTCTCACATATAAAGGCCAAACTTAGACATTTCTTGTGTCCCGCGACACCCTATACAGTTGGGGCATATCAGCTAGACACATAAAAGACAAAAAAATTATTAATTTGTATAAAGAAATCCGATCCATTCACACCCTTGCATATTTCCATTCCATATTTTCATATTTAAAAAAAAAAAATCAAAGAAGCTAACTTCGGCAATGCCGAAGTTTATATACCTTTGCAATAATTTTTTTACATTTTGAAATTTCTTTCCTTGCAACTCAATTCATCAACACACAAACAAAACATTCAAATTACTTCTCTTTTTACTAGAATTTTTAAGCAAAGCACAACACGCATACACATACATACATACGTGTAGCGCTGCGTCTGTGTGTGCGTATGCATGTGCTCTGTTTGATTTGCTGATGACGTAGAACCGATTTGTATTGACTGTAACTTGTGTTCTATGTATCCGATCAAACTCAAATTTTGGGATCGGAGATTATATATCAAATTCTATTATATTGGTAAATTTCACTCCGATTTTTGGAAAAATTTTTGTTCTAGAGCTATATGATATAGTAGTCCGATCCTGACAATTTTCATACTTTATTATCTCCCGGCTAAAAGTAGCTCAAATATGAAATTTCATTCCGATAAAATATCTCTTGTTTTCCCCCACCAGTGGTAAGAGACAGAGTATAAAAAACAAAAAGCAAACTATTGCTTAATAAATAAAAAGTGCGTGCGACTGAGTTAAATAAAGGCAGTTTGGCTAGTCGAGCAACTGCAATAATTTAGGCGGCGGTAAAAAAATATTTACAGAATTGGTGTGTGGCGTACTCAAAGCCCTAATATTGAAAAAAAAAGTTAAAGTTAAGTTAAAGTTAAAAGTGTATATGTAGTTGCAAGTCGGCAACTACAAACAGCAGCAGAGCAACAAGATAGTTGCAAAGAAGAGGCTGCTAATACGAGAAAATCAGAGCCCATAGGCCCTGGACAACAGCAGCTGAGCAACGACACAGCAAACTATCGGCAAAACCTACTCACTGGCAGACAAGCAGCAGCAGACTATCGGCAAACTCTACTTGGCGGACAACAGTGGCGAACGGTGTCAACAACAGGATCATCAGATAAGATATAAATTAAGATACATCTATCTATTTTTATTATTATATACTTATATCGATATCCTAATGTTCGCATAAGACAAAAATGCTCACTAATAAGACTGCAAAGTTGTTAGAGAAGCAAGTAGAGTTGCATGCCAGGTTAAGGCATATGGAAGAACTAGATCCCAGAAAGAAAACTAGCAAGGTGATTGAGGAAGTAAAAGAGATTAGTAGCCGATGAATGCCTAATCATAACAAATTGCTACAGTATGGGACTTTCGATCATCAGTGTTCAGTACATAAGGCGCCATATTTGTTCGCCCACTTCAAGATTTTTTCTCGCACTTTGGCATATACATATAGGCCAAGTATATAAGGCGCCATATTTATTTGCCTATATCCAATATATATTTTTTCGCAATTTCCAAAAAAAATATTAACACATATGTATGTGTATTGAAAGAAACCTACTAACAAAGTGATCTCTTACACATATATATATATGCAAGCAGAGTGTGTGAATGTGACAAAAAAATTACAAAATTTATCCAGTGCTAGATTAAATCCCAAAATAAAAGGTTTTGTCAAATACAGTCCACTCTTGGGAAAAGTGTGCGCGAACTGAAAGATGGTTCCAACGAAGAGAAAAACATTTTTTTCAATACAATACAATTAATAAAGATTTTTAAACAAAAAAAAAAAAAAAGAAAGTGAACCACCCTCTCACATATAAAGGCCAAACTTAGACATTTCTTGTGTCCCGCGACACCCTATACAGTTGGGGCATATCAGCTAGACACATAAAAGACAAAAAAATTATTAATTTGTATAAAGAAATCCGATCCATTCACACCCTTGCATATTTCCATTCCATATTTTCATATTTAAAAAAAAAAAATCAAAGAAGCTAACTTCGGCAATGCCGAAGTTTATATACCTTTGCAATAATTTTTTTACATTTTGAAATTTCTTTCCTTGCAACTCAATTCATCAACACACAAACAAAACATTCAAATTACTTCTCTTTTTACTAGAATTTTTAAGCAAAGCACAACACGCATACACATACATACATACGTGTAGCGCTGCGTCTGTGTGTGCGTATGCATGTGCTCTGTTTGATTTGCTGATGACGTAGAACCGATTTGTATTGACTGTAACTTGTGTTCTATGTATCCGATCAAACTCAAATTTTGGGATCGGAGATTATATATCAAATTCTATTATATTGGTAAATTTCACTCCGATTTTTGGAAAAATTTTTGTTCTAGAGCTATATGATATAGTAGTCCGATCCTGACAATTTTCATACTTTATTATCTCCCGGCTAAAAGTAGCTCAAATATGAAATTTCATTCCGATAGCTCTTAAGATGCCAGCGTGAAGTTGATTTGCACAGACGGACGGACGGACGGACAGACGGACATGGCTATATCGACTCAGCTTCACATGCTGATCAAGAATATATATACTTTATGGGGTCGGAAACATCTCCTTCTGTGCGTTATAAACATCTGACCAATTTTATAATACCCTCTGCAAGGGTATAAAAAAAAAAAAAATTTAAATACATATATACATATCAATACACATATACATATATATACATATATCTATACACATATACATATATGTATATGTATCTATACATATACTCCAACATTTTACATATCCATACACATACATACATAAAATTTTACATATTGATATTCATATCCATATACATATACATACATATCTATGCATATATTCCACAAAAATTTTTAATTTTTTCGCACACAAATATATTTTTCCATCACCGCGACCAAAATCCCGCTACGCATTGCAGCGTATATACATACATACGTGCATACATAAGTCCCGCTTAACTGCAGTATACCAGCACAGCTGCATGCTCATGTGCCAAAGACCGGCACAAAGCAAAGGACCACGTTGAGGGAAAGATCGAATAATATTTAATTATTAAAAATTTGTGTGCCGCGCTTTTGTTTATTCTGATTCCAAATCGTTTCCAATCTTTGTGGTTATATTTCAATTCCAAAGTGTTTCCACACGTTCCAAGTCGGTTCTTTGGTTATATTTCAATTCCAAAGTGTTTCCTCGCGTTCCAAGTCGTCTCTTTGATTATATTTCAATTCCAAAGTGTTTCCATGCGTTCCAAGCCGTACCTTTGGAGTTGGATTTCAATTCCAAAGTGTTTCGACGCGTTCCAAGTCGTCTCTTTTGTTATATTTCAATTCCAAAGTGTTTCCACTCGTTCCAAGTCGTAACTTTGGAGTTAGATTTCAGTTCCATAGTTTTTCCACGCGTTCCAAGTTGTCTCTTTGGTTATATTTCAATTCCAAAGTGTTTCCACTCGTTCCAAGTCGTATCTTTGGAGTTAGATTTCAATTCCGAAGTGTTTCCACACGTTGCAAGTCTTCTCTTTGGTTATATTTCAATTCCAAGGTGTTCCAAGTGTCCCGAGGCGTATCTTTGGGTTATATATTTTAATACCAATGCGTTCCAAGCCGTTCCTAGGGTTTTTTGGCAGTGTTTCAAATTATCCCAAACGTACCAGTTCGTTATATCTATTTTTTGGTTTTCATTTTCTTCTTTTTGTGAGAATGAAACTCATCTATACCCTAAAGCTTCCTTGAACTGGGAAATCTTCTCCCGTTATATTAAAATAAGCTGACCTAATTCGTACCAAGGCTATCGAGTTTTGCGGTGAGTTAATTTGTTCGCTCCTAAAAACCTCAATTAAATCTTGGTCAATGCTGGGATGGCTATCGTTTATTTTTCCAAAATACCTATCAAGAGTTGCCATTTTTTTATATTTAATCTTTTATTCAAAATATTCATGATTTATAATTGCTTGTGTGCATATGTATTTTTAGGCCTTATCTAGATCATTTGCTTGGCTTAGAGGTCTTTTAGCTACACATTTATTGTGTAATAGGTAAGCTTTATATAATACGTATGCGCACAATATTACGACAATTATCAATAGCAATATGTTCGTTAATGTCATATCAGAATTTGATGATTCGATTTTATTTATGACATTTGCAGTGGAGTCCAATGATTTTGCTTCGATTAACTTTTGCTATTATCGAACATACGTATAAAGTTTTTTTTTTTGGAAAATAAATTTTTTTTTTTTTGTATATGCTATTAAACATCGTGGTCAGCTGAACTGTCTTCACCAAATCAGATTGAGAAAGTAAATCATAAAATTCATATGACAATTATTGCTTAACATGCATCCACACTCTGTGGAAAACACTTAAGATTATAACAGCAGCGCGGTATCAAGTAACCAGCGCTGAGCATGAAATATACACAATTTTCAGCCCCCGAAAACGTGGGGCATTAGAATAAGTATTTTTAAGAACAATTGTCGCTTTTTAGAGTTTAAGAGTTTTCAAATAAGATCAGTTCATATTTTGAAATCAACGTATGAAGACTGGGTTATTTTCTTTCTCTTCGGAAATCCCTAGTCATTTTGGTCCTTCCAGCCGGATTCATTTTGGTCCTTCGAGCCGGATTCATTTTGGTCCTTCGTGCGGGGTTCATTTTGGTCCTTCGAAAAAAGGAACTCTGTAGTTTTCCCCCACCAGTGGTAAGAGACTCAGAGTGCGAATCAGTGCCTTTAAGTCTGAATTCTTATGCAAGTGTTAATGCTAAGATCAGCTAAAGGTAGCAAAAATAAAATATCTCTTGTTTTCCCCCACCAGTGGTAAGAGACAGAGTATAAAAAACAAAAAGCAAACTATTGCTTAATAAATAAAAAGTGCGTGCGACTGAGTTAAACAAAGGCAGTTTGGCTAGTCGAGCAACTGCAATAATTTCGGCGGTGGTAAAAAATATTTACAGAATTGGTATGTGGCGTACTCAAAGCCCTAATATCGAAAAAAAAAGTTAAAGTTAAGTTAAAGTTAAAGTTAAAAGTGTATATGTAGTTGCAAGTCGGCAACTACAAACAGCAACAGAGCAACAAGATAGTTGCAAAGAAGAGGCTGCTAATACGAGAAAATCAGAGCCCATAGGCCCTGGACAACAGCAGCTGAGCAACGACACAGCAGACTATCGGCAAACTCTACTTGGCGGACAACAGTGGCGAACGATGTCAACAACAGGATCATCAGATAAGATATAAATTAATATACATCTATCTATTTTTATTATTATATACTTATATCGATATCCTAATGTTCGCATAAGACAAAAATGCTCACTAATAAGACTGCAAAGTTGTTAGAGAAGCAAGTAGAGTTGCATACCAGGTTAAGGCAGATGGAAGAACTAGATCCCAGAAAGAAAACTAGCAAGGTGATTGAGAAAGTAAAAGAGATTAGTAGCCGATGAATGCCTAATCATAACAAATTGCTACAGTATGGGACTTTCGATCATCAGTGTTTATGCCCAAACGGGCAACACAAGGGTTAAGGGAGGCCGATGATGCCCATCGCTCTCCCCACACTTCGCTCCAATCGGGGCTTGGTGCCCTGCTCTTAATTAAGCTAGTTTTTAGTTGAAAACACACAAGTGAATATAATACATCGTAGAGGAATTGCTGCGTTTTTTTTATCCCCAATTTGTTCATACATATATATGTGTCCAGTACATAAGGCGCCATATTTGTTCGCCCACTTCAAGATTTTTTCTCGCACTTTGGCATATACATATAGGCCAAGTATATAAGGCGCCATATTTATTTGCCTATTTCCAATATATATTTTTTCGCAATTTCCAAAAAAAATATTAACACATATGTATGTGTATTGAAACAAACCTACAAACAAAGTGATCTCCTACACATATATATATATGCAAGCAGAGTGTGTGAATGTGACAAAAAAATTACAATATTTATCCAGTGCTAGATTAAATTCCAAATTGTTTCCAAGTCGTATCTTGGGTTTTTTTTAATATTGAACTCCCAAATTGTTCCAATCGTTTCCAAGTCGTATCTTTGTGGTTATATTTCAATTCCAAAGTGTTTCCACGCGTTCCAAGTCGTATCTTTGGAGTTAGATTTCAATTCCAAAGTGTTTCCACGCGTTCCAAGTCGTCTCTTTGATTATATTTAAATTCCAAAGTGTTTCCACGCGTTCCAAGTCGTACCTTTAGAGTTGGATTTTAATTCCAAAGTGTTTCCACGCGTTCCAAGTCGTCTCTTTTGTTATATTTCAATTCCAAAGTGTTTCCACTCGTTCCAAGTCGTATCTTTGGAGTTAGATTTCGATTCCAAATTGTTTCCACGCGTTCCAAGTCGTATCTTTGGTTATATATTTGAATTCGAAGGTGTTCCAAGTGTCCAGAGGCGTATCTTTGGGTTATATATTTTAATACCAAGGCGTTACAAGCCGTTCCTAGGGTTTTTTGGCAGTGTTTCAAATTATCCCAAACGTACCAGTTCGTTTTATCTATTTTTTGGTTTTCATATGGTACTGTGAGAATGAAACTCATCTATACCCTAAAGCTTCCTTGAACTGGGAAATCTTCTCCCGTTATATTAAAATAAGCTGACCTAATTCGTACCAAGGCTATCGAGTTTTGCGGTGAGTTAATTTGTTCGCTCCTAAAAACCTCAATTAAATCTTGGTCAATGCTGGGATGGCTATCGTTTATTTTTCCAAAATACCTATCAAGAGTTGCCATTTTTTTATATTTAATCTTTTATTCAAAATATTCATGATTTATAATTGCTTGTGTGCATATGTATTTTTAGGCCTTATCTAGATCATTTGCTTGGCTTAGAGGTCTTTTAGCTACACTCTTATTGTGTAATAGGTAAGTTTTATATAATACGTATGCGCACAATATTACGACAATTATCAATAGCAATATGTTCGTTAATGTCATATCAGAATTTGATGATTCGATTTTATTTATGACATTTGCAGTGGAGTCCAATGATTTTGCTTCGATTAACTTTTGCTATTATCGAACATACGTATAAAGTTTTTTTTTTTTGAAAATAATTTTTTTTTTTTTGTATATGCTATTAAACATCGTGGTCAGCTGAAATGGCTTCACCAAATCAGATTGAGAAAGTAAATCATAAAATTCATATGACAATTATTGCTTAACATGCATCCACACTCTGTGGAAAACACTTAAGATTATAACAGCAGCGCGGTATCAAGTAACCAGCGCTGAGCATGAAATATACACAATTTTCAGCCCCCGAAAACGTGGGGCATTAGAATAAGTATTTTTAAGAACAATTGTCGCTTTTTAGAGTTTAAAAGTTTTCAAATAAAATCAGTTCATATTTTGAAATCAACGTATGAAGACTGGGTTATTTTCTTTCTCTTCGGAAATCCCTAGTCATTTTGGTCATTCGAGCCGGGTTCATTTTGGTCCTTCGAAAAAAGGAACTCTGTAGTTTTCCCCTACCAGAGACTCAGAGTGTGAATCAGTGCCTTTAAGTCTGAATTCTTATGCAAGTGTAAATGCTAAGATCATCTAAAGGTAGCTAAAATAAAATATCTCTTGTTTTCCCCCACCAGTGGTAAGAGACAGAGTATAAAAAACAAAAAGCAAACTATTGCTTAATAAATAAAAAGTGCGTGCGACTGAGTTAAATAAAGGCAGTTTGGCTAGTCGAGCAACTGCAATAATTTCGGCGGCGGTAAAAAAATATTTACAGAATTGGTGTGTGGCGTACTCAAAGCCCTAATATTGAAAAAAAAAAGTTAAAGTTAAGTTAAGTTAAAGTTAAAGTTAAAAGTGTATATGTAGTTGCAAGTCGGCAACTACAAAACAGCAGCAGAGCAACAAGATAGTTGCAAAGAAGAGGCTGCTAATACAAGAAAATCAGAGCCCATAGGCCCTGGACAACAGCAGCTGAGCAACGACACAGCAAACTATCGGCAAAACCTACCCACTGGCAGACAAGCAGCAGCAGACTATCGGCAAACTCTACTTGGCGGACAACAGTGGCGAACGGTGTCAACAACAGGATCATCAGATAAGATATAAATTAAGATACATCTATCTATTTTTATTATTATATACTTATATCGATATCCTAATGTTCGCATAACACAAAAATGCTCACTAATAAGACTGCAAAGTTGTTAGAGAAGCAAGTAGAGTTGCATACCAGGTTAAGGCAGATGGAAGAACTAGATCCCAGAAAGAAAACTAGCAAGGTGATTGAGGAAGTAAAAGAGATAAATAGCCGATGAATGCCTAATCATAACAAATTGCTACAGTATGGGACTTTCGATCATCAGTGTTTATGCCCAAACGGGCAACACAAGGGTTAAGGGAGGCCGATGATGCCCATCGCTCTCCCCACAAAAGAACTCCCCACACTTCGCTCCAAGCGGGGCTTGGTGCCCTGCTCTTAATTAAGCTAGTTTTTAGTTGAAAACTTACAAGTGAATATAATACATCGTAGAGGAATTGCTGCGTTTTTTTTATCCCCAATTTTTTCATACATATATATGTGTCCAGTACATAAGGCGCCATATTTGTTCGCCCACTTCAAGATTTTTTCTCGCACTTTGGCATATACATATAGGCTAAGGCGCCATATTTATTTGCCTATTTCCAATATATATTTTTTCGCAATTTCCAAAAAAAATATTAACACATATGTATGTGTATTGAAACAAACCTACAAACAAAGTGATCTCCTACACATATATATATATATGCAAGCAAAGTGTGTGAATGTGACAAAAAAATTACAAAATTTATCCAGTGCTAGATTAAATCCCAAAATAAAAAGTTTTGTGCAAATACAGTCCACTCCTGGGAAAAGTGTGCGCGAAGTGAAAGATGGTTCCAACGAAGAGAAAACAAATTTTTTCAATACAATACAATTAATAAAGATTTTTAAACAAAAAAAAAAAAAGAAAGTGAACCATCCTCTCACATATAAAGGCAACACTTAGACATTTCTTGTGTCCCGCGACACCCTATACAGTTGGGGCATATCAGCTAGACACATAAAAGACAAAAAAATTATTAATTTGTATAAAGAAATCCGATCCATTCACACCCTTGCATATTTCCATTCCATATTTTCATATTTAAAAAAAAAAAAAAAATGTAAATACATATATGTATGTCGGAGATTGAATTAGGCCTTTCTAATAATTTGAATTGTGTGCCTACTGTTAGGGCGAATAGCTCAGTGTTAAGTAATGAATATCATGACAGATGTAGAACTGTTTAACACTAGATTTTTGCGATGACAGCATAGGCTGTCATCGAGTGTGGCTCGGTGTGTGGTTGAGAGAATTCAGTCTCTTTTCTTTCTGAAATTCAACCTGAAAGCACGTCAAGACTCGCTGCACAAACCTCGTGGAAAAATGGGAGCCAACAATGGAATCAACGATTCAGAAATACCTCAAATACTTCACTCGCCGATCAATACACATATATACATATCAATACATATATATACATATATCTATACACATATACATATATCTATACACATATACATATATATATATGTATCTATACATATACTCCAACATTTTACAATCCATACACATACATATATATACATATCCATGTACATATACATACATATATTCCACAACAATTCTTAATTTTTGCGCACACAAATATATTTTTCCATCACCGCGACCAAAATCCCGATACGCATTGCAGCCTATATACATATGTACATACGTGCATACATAAGTCCCGCTTAACTGCAGTATACCAGCACAGCTGCATGCTCATGTGCCAAAGACCGGCACAAAGCAAACGACCAAAAGTAGCTGTGCTCTATACCCTAGGTTGGCAAGCACTTTGTGGGGTATATATGTTGAAGGGTCACGTTGAGGGAAAGATCGAATAATATTTAATTATTAAAAATTTGTGTGCCGCGCTTTTGTTTATTCTGATTCCAAATCGTTTCCAAGTCGTATCTTGGGTTTTTTTAATATTGAACTCCCAAATTGTTCCAATCGTTTCCAAGTCGTATCTTTGTGGTTATATTTCAATTACAAAGTGTTTCCACGCGTTCCAAGTCGTATCTTTGGAGTTGGATTTCAATTCCAAAGTATTTCCACGCGTTCCAAGTCGGTTCTTTGGTTATATTTCAATTCCAAAGTGTTTCCTCGCGTTCCAAGTCGTCTCTTTGATTATATTTCAATTCCAAAGTGTTTCCATGCGTTCCAATCCGTACCTTTGGAGTTGGATTTCAATTCCAAAGTGTTTCGGCGTGTTCCAAGTCGTCTCTTTTGTTATATTTAAATTCCAAAGTGTTTCCACTCGTTCCAAGTCGCATCTTTGGAGTTAGATTTCAGTTTCATAGTTTTTCCACGCGTTCCAAGTTGTCTCTTTGGTTATATTTCAATTCCAAAGTGTTTCCACGCGTTCCAAGTCGTATCTTTGGAGTTAGATTTCGATTCCAGATTGTTTCCACGTGTTCCAAGTCGTATCTTTGGTTATATATTTGAATTCCAAGGTGTTCCAAGTGTCCCAAGTCGTATCTTTGGGTTATATATTATAATTCCAAGGCGTTCCAAGCCGTTCTAGGGTTTTTTGGCAGTGTTTCAAATTATCCCGAACGTACCAGTTCGTTTTATCTATTTTTTGGTTTTCATATGGTACTGTGAGAATGAAGCTCATCTAAACCCTAAAGCTTCCTTGAACTGGGAAATCTTCTCCCGTTATATTAAAATAAGCTGACCTAATTCGTACCAAGGCTATCGAGTTTTGCGGTGAGTTAATTTGTTCGCTCCTAAAAACCTCAATTAAATCTTGGTCAATGCTGGGATGCCTATCGTTTATTTTTCCAAAATACCTATCAAGAGTTGCCATTTTTTTATATTTAATCTTTTATTCAAAAAATTCATGATTTATAATTGCTTGTGTGCATATGTATTTTTAGACCTTATCTAGATTATTTGCTTGGCTTAGAGCTCTTTTAGTTACACATTTATTGTGTAATAGGTAAGCTTTATATAATACGTATGCGCTCAATATTACGACAATTATCAATAGCAATATGTTCGTTAATGTCATATCAGAATTTGATGATTCGATTTTATTTATGACATTTGCATTGGACTCCACCAATGATTTTGCTTCGATTAACTTTTGCTATTATCGAACATACATACGTATAAATTTTTTTTTTTTTTGGAAAATAAATTTTTTTTTTCTGTATATGCTGTTCTTTGTTGATGACGACCCTTCAACGGGCCACTTTTTTTTTTTAATATTAATAAAAAAAAATTCTCTTCTTTTTGTTTCCAATATTTTTCGTAATTTTTTTATGAATGACCTCCTATTGAAGACGATTCTAATTTAATGATTTGTTTAAGATTAATCGTGGTCAGCTGAAATGGCTTCACCAAATCAGATTGAGAAAGTAAATCATAAAATTCATATGACAATTATTGCTTAACATGCATCCACACTCTGTGGAAAACACTTAAGATTATAACAGCGGCGCGGTATCAAGTAACCAGCGCTGAGCATGAAATATACACAATTTTCAGCCCCCGAAAACGTGGGGCATTAGAATAAGTATTTTTAAGAACAATTGACGCTTTTTAGAGTTTAAGATTTTTCAAATAAAATCAGTTCATATTTTGAAATCAACGTATGAAGACTGGGTTATTTTCTTTCTCTTCGGAAATCCCTAGTCATTTTGGTCCTTCGAGCCGGATTCATTTTGGTCCTTCGAGCCGGATTCATTTTGGTCCTTCGAGCCGGGTTCATTTTGGTCCTTCGAAAAAAGGAACTCTGTAGTTTTCCCCCACCAGTGGTAAGAGACTCAGAGTGTGAATCAGTGCCTTTAAGTCTGAATTCTTATGCAAGTGTAAATGCTAAGATCAGCTAAAGGTAGCAAAAATAAAATATCTCTTGTTTTCCCCCCCACCAGTGGTAAGAGACAGAGTATAAAAAACAAAAAGCAAACTGTTGCTTAATAAATAAAAAGTGCGTGCAACTGAGTTAAATAAAGGCAGTTTGGCTAGTCGAGCAACTGCAATAATTTCGGCGGCGGCAAAAAAATAATTACAGAATTGCTGTGTGGCGTATTCGAAGCCCTAATATCGAAAAAAAAGTTAAAGTTACAGTTAAAAGTGTATATGTAGTTGCAAGTCGGCAACTACAAACAGCAGCAGAGCAATAAGATAGTTGCAAAGAAGAGGCTGCTAATACGAGAAAATCAGAGCCCATAGGCCCTGGACAACAGCAGCTGAGCAACGACACAGCAAACTATCGGCAAAACCTACCCACTGGCAGACAAGCAGCAGCAGACTATCGGCAAACTCTACTTGGCGGACAACAGTGGCGAACGGTGTCAACAACAGGATCATCAGATAAGATATAAATTAAGATACATCTATCTTATAAGACTGCAAAGTTGTTAGAGAAGCAAGTAGAGTTGCATGCCAGTTTAAGGCATATGGAAGAACTAGATCCCAGAAAGAAAACTAGCAAGGTGATTGAGAAAGTAAAAGAGATTAGTAGCCGATGAATGCCTAATCATAACAAATTGCTACAGTATGGGACTTTCGATCATCAGTGTTTATGCCCAAACGGGCAACACAAGGGTTAAGGGAGGCCGATGATGCCCATCGCTCTCCCCACAAAAGAACTCCCCACACTTCGCTCCAAGCGGGGCTTGGTGCCCTGCTCTTAATTAAGCTAGTTTTTAGTTGAAAACTTACAAGTGAATATAATACATCGTAGAGGAATTGCTGCGTTTTTTTTTATCCCCAATTTTTTCATACATATATATGTGTCCAGTACATAAGGCGCCATATTTGTTCGCCCACTTCAAGATTTTTTCTCGCACTTTGGCATATACATATAGGCCAAGTATATAAAGCGCCATATTTATTTGCCTTTTGCAAATATATATTTTTTTGCAATTTCCAAAAAAAAATATTAACACATATGTATATGTATTGAAACAAACCTACAAACAAAGTGATCTCCTACACATATATATATATATGCAAGCAGTGTGTGAATGTGACAAAAAAATTACAAAATTTATCCAGTGCTAGATTAAATCCCAAAATAAAAGGTTTTGTGCAAATACAGTCCACTCCTGGGAAAAGTGTGCGCGAAGTAAAAGATGGTTCCAACGAAGAGAAAAACAATTTTTTTCAATACAATACAATTAATAAAGATTTTTAAACAAAAAAAAAAAAAAGAAAGTGAACCACCCTCTCACAAATAAAGGCCACACTTAGACATTTCTTGTGTCCCGCGACACCCTATACACATAAAAGACAAAAAAATTATTAATTTGTACAAAGAAATCCGATCCATTCACATCCTTGCATATTTCCATTCCATATTTTCATATTTAAAAAAAAAAAAAAAATGTAAATACATATAATTATAAATCCATTTCCTTTATAAGTGAAAAAAAAGAAAATATTGGATCTATCGAACTCGAAAGAAACGGTCTTTATTTCTAGAATGCGTCTTAAGAACTAACTTATCATTATTCATACAATTATGTTTACAGTTCGGTTAGAAAGCTTTTGATGTTTACAATTATGTTGAAAGTTCGGTTAGAAAGCTTTTTATGTTAGTAGTGGGGAGCTTTTGATCGGATGATATCTTGATATGGAATTTGATTGGCTTATTGATTTCGCCTACTAAGCGTTCTCACGCTTGGAAGATTTTTTGGGGACAGATTTGTTTATAATGTTGAATTCTCACGCTGGAAGATTTTTTGGGGACAGATTTGTTTATAAAGTTTTGTTTAGTCTCGGTTGCAGTAAACATCTTAGTCTACACTAAGAAAAGGGCAAAGTTATGTGGGTGGAAGGAGAGGCGGATATATTACTCCCCCAACACGTAGAAAATAGCCTGTGCTCAGGCGGGAAATACAGGGTGTAGACTTGGCAGTGCTTGCGGTGTTGCAAGTGAGATTTCTTGGGATGGTGAAAGTTCATGCAAAACGGGATTGTTAAAAGCTGAGTCACTTGGTTGTACAAAAGTTTCATTCTTAATTTGTGTAATAATTATTTTTTTTGATATTGACTTAAATTTATAGATAAGATATAAGGTTAAAATTATTAGTGTAATTACAAATGTTGTTGTAGTTATTATGTTGAATATTTTGTTATAAGCAGTTTTTTCAGAAATGATTTGTTTAGTGTGGATGTAAGATATTGGTTCTAGTTTCGTTACATTGTTGGTTACGTAAATGTTTTGGGTATAATCTTGTAATGTGTTTACTATTGATATTTCATTTAGCTGCATAATACAGTCGTATATTTTTATTATATTATTTCCTTCTATGAATATTTTGTTCTGGTTACAATTTTGTTTTAAATTTGTTTTGGGCAAGTTCCAAGTTACGATAATATTGGGTTCTACATAACTAATTAGGTTTGTCTTAAATATTTTTGTGTATTTGCATTCTGCTGGTTTTTGTGTAATAATGCCAATTATACATTCATTTATTTCTTGTTTTTTGGTTGATTTTGCATAAATTTTATTGTCTTGAATATAGTAAGTTTCTTGAATATTTTCTGTCAAGGTGTTATTATTTTCGTCTGGATAGGCTATAATTTTAAATAGTGATGTTTTAGATATTTTCCTAGGTATATGTGAAATTATCAATATTTCATTCGTCTCTGATTTTAACCAAGTAGATGTTTTTATGTTTAAAAGTTTTTCTGTATTTATGTTAAATATTTCTTGATGATTTAAAAGTTTTGGATTAAATATACCTAATCTTGTCAACTGCATTCCTAGTTCTATGTCTTCTATGTATTCTGTAAAATGCTCTAAATTGAACATTAGTAGATTTAATTTTTTGTCTGCATCTTGTTTAAGAGTAAGGTTATTCAGGAGCTCTATATTTTTGTTGACTGCTTCGATAATATGACTAAGTTCATTATTTTGGGCGCTATTTGCTGATAGACTATCAATTTTTTGTTCAAGCTCTTCTTTATCATTTTGATCTAAAGTGCCGAAAAGATATTTATGTGCTGTACCTATTATGTTAATAAGTCCTCGCTTATTTCTCTTTATTATTTTTATGCCGTTTATTTCGCGATTTAGTTTTTCAACTAAATAGTGAATGTGGACCTTGTTCTTAAATGGTTCTGACTGCTCTATTAGGTTGTTGTCGGTGTTTTGTAAGTTGGTTAAATTTACAGTTAGGTAATGATATTCGAAATCTGAGGGTAAATCCATGATTCCTGTTTTGAATACAAGATATCCATTAGGTGCCTTTATGGGATTAATTTCAATACTTTGATTATGCGTTGAGAGTACCATTGATAAGAGTAGAAATAGTAATGTTGGGATTTCTGAAATTAATTAGTATATTTACTTTGATGAGTTTTCTTTTTCTTTTTAAATTTTGATTTGTAGTGTGTTGTTTGTCTACCTCGGTTTGTTTCAATATAATGTTTGTCGTCAACTTGGGTAACTTCTCCTGTTTTCTTAAAGGGTGTTGTCGTTTTTGATCTAACTAAGGGGGCTTGTTTATATTTTGTATTTATTTCAAAATCATGCCTAATTTCATTTAGTTTACCAATTTGTTTTACTTTATTAGCTTGCGTATTATAAAGAGGTGTGCCTGCGTAAATAAAGATATCCGCTGGTGTTCTGTTTGTCGTTAGATGTTTAGTTTTATGGTTATATGTGTAAAGGATAGTTTCAAATTTAGTTTGTTTGTCTTCTATGCTAGATTCTGCATTAATAATTCTTAGTTTTTCGTTTACGGTTCTGTGAAATCTTTCCACATCTGAAACGCCATTTTTGCTCGATGTTATACTTATATTAACGTTTTCTGATTGTAGCCAATTTTGAAGTGCTATACAAATAAAAGCTGAGTCCTTATCTGCTTTGATTTCTGAGGGTTTACCCATATCGTTAAAGATTTTTATGTTTGCCCTTTTTGTTTCTAGCCAAACTTTTAACTTCAACTAAAGTCGCGTACTTTGAGTAAATATCTATCCAAGATAAAAATTGTTGGTTGTCGATTAAATAGAAATCCATCCCGTATTTTTCTCTAGTGTTAAATATCTCTGGGGTGGTTTCAAAGGTTAATTTAGTATTTCGATTTTCTGATTTCGATGAATTGCATATACGGCATTCATTAATGAAGTTTTGAATTAGTTTGTGATAGTCTGGATAATAGTATTTCTCTTTAAACCAGTTTTGAGTTTTAGTGATACCTGGATGAAGTAGTGACTTATGGTTCTTTAGTATAATTTCTTTGAATTCTGCATAAGTAGGAATGTCTTTTAATTTGTAAGTGGTTCTTAAAGTTTTTGTTTGGCTGTCCGGACTAATTATTTCAAGATAAGCTTCTTGGAGTGTTTGAAAATCTAAGTCGTTTTCGATGTAAAGTGCATTATTTTTTGAGCATAAATATTTTTTGATAATTTCTTTAGCAAACTGATTGGTCATTTCTACATATGATATTTCTATCTTAGTTTTGTGAAAATAGTGAGAAACATTGATTTTATTTTCATTGCATTTAGTGAATTCTATTTGACGGTTGTAGAAATTTAGAGGTTTTTCTGAAATGGCTATTAGGTTTTCATTATCTTCTTGAGCACTATGTACTGTGGCTCTAGAACTACTTGTTTCTTCACCTAAAAGATTTTCATCTAGTTTTATTCTAGATAGGGCGTCTGCCACGTAATTTTCTTTTCCTGGTAAGTACTTTATTTTGTAATCGAATTCGTTCAATTTTATCTTCCATCTCTGTAGTTTCATGTTAGGTTCTTTGATATTTTCCAACCATACAAAGGGTTTATGATCACTTAGGATCTCAAAAGGTCTGCCGAAGAGGTATAGTCTAAAATATTTGGTTGCCCATACCATAGATAGTAGTTCCTTTTCTATGGCTGAATAATTAAGTTCATGTTCATTGAGTGTTCTACTAGCATAAGAAATAGGTCTATGGTCCTGTGAGATTAACGCACCTAAAGCTATATTGCTAGCGTCTGTGGTTAGAAAAAATGGTTTTTTGAAATCGGGATATGCAAGTATGGGATCGTTCATAAGGAGGCATTTTAATTTTTCAAAGGATGAAATATAATCTGGGTCGTCTATGTTTATTTTAGCTGCTTTCTTTAACCCAAGAGTTAAAGGTTTTGCAATATGTGCAAAGTTTGGTATGAATTTGCGGAAGAATCCGCATAATCCTAAGAATGATTTTATTTCTTTTGGGGTTTTAGGAATCGGAAATTTTTGAATTGCTTTGACTTTATCTGGGTTTGGTTTGATGCCTTCTGTAGTTATGACGTGACCTAAAAATTCTGTTTCCTTTTTCAAGAATTCGCATTTATCTAATTGTAGTTTTAGATCAGCGTTGCGCAATTTCGCAAAGACTCTTTTTAGTGATGCCAAATGTTCTTCTAATGAGGTGGAATAAACAATTATATCGTCTAAGTATTCATACACCTTTGGAACGTGGCTGGTGCATTTTTTAGCCCAAATGGCATTCGTGTGTACTCGTAATGACCATGTTTAGTGGAAAATGCGGTTTTTTCGATTGATTTGGGATCCATTTGGATTTGATGGAATCCTTTGGCGAGGTCAATGGTTGTGAAATATTGACATTTTCCAAGTTTGTCTAATATTTCATCCATTACCGTCATCGATAGTGATCTCATTTAGACTACGATAGTCGATTACTAAACGGAACTTTTGTTCCTTGGATGCGTCCTCTTTTTTGGGTACAATCCAGATTGGAGAACAATAGGGCGATTTCGACTTTCGTATGATTCCCCGTTCTATCATTTCATTAATTTGTTTATTGACTTCTTCGTCAAAGATTTGTGGGTATTTGTTTATTGGGTCCTCGTGCTTGGTTCTGATGTTATGCTTTATTGTACTAGTAAAGGTCAAATTTTCACCTTTCCTATACTGGATATCGCTAAATTCATGCAATATTTTCTTTAACTTTTCTATTTCTTCTGAATTTAAGTGATCGAGTCTAAATTCGTTTTTTTCCTCGATACTGTTATTTATTTCTTCTGTGAACGCTTTATATTTGAACTCTGGGGGAGGATAAGGTATTGATTTTTCTTTTCCTTCTTCTTTATTAGTGAATTTGAAATAAAATTTATGATTTGATAGTGTCACACTATTTTCTTCATAGTTTATAACGGCTTTGAGATATTTTCTACCTAATAGTATGTCGTATGTTGATGAAAATGTATGTCAAAAAAATTTTTGATGGTTGGGGCAAAGTTTGCTTGGTGCAAAAGATACGCTTTTATTAAGCTCTATTATTCCTTTTATTGTTTGGACATTCAAATTTTGAAATAATTTTTGTTGATAATATTTATTGAAGAGCCTGTATCTATGACGCACTTTAAGGGGATGTTATTGATTTTTAGTTGGATATAGGGGTTTGAATGGACGTACTCGGTTGATCTGTTTGGTTCATTGGTTCTGTTTGAACTGTCTGATCCGAGGCTGATTGATGAAAATTTTCGGACCAGTCCATTCTATTCTGACCACTGGTACTTTCTCTTTGCCTTTTAGTAGGTTGGGTTGATTCTGAATCTGATAATTAAGTGGATTTCCCTGTCTGCCCTGATTAAGATTTTGTTGAAATTCTTCTCGAAGCTGTTGATTATTTTGGGGAGTAGGATTTGAATTATTGTATTGGTTGCTTTGCCTATAATAGGTTTGCCCTGAATTATTTTGGTTTGATCTGTAGTTTGAGTTTCCTGAAGTACTCTGATTATTAGTTTTGGGTTTCTCGGTGGAACTATTTTCATATTGACCTTCTCTCTGAGCTACTTGCTTTAAATTAGACACTGTAGAAATATCAAATTTTGCTAATGTCATGTAAAGCTTGTCTGGTAATCTTTTGATAATAACATCTTTGATTGTGTTATTCATGGCATTTGTGTATAATACGGTGTTGGCCGCGTTGCCTTCTAATGCTAACTTATTTACTATAATGAATGACTTATGTTCTAAATCTTCAATAAACTTACGAAGGTTTCCTCCAAAAAAAGTGTGGTATAGCCGTCGTAGTAGTAGTATTTTATTATTTCCTCCAGCACTGTACTCAAACTCCAGGATTCGATGTCGCGCTTTTGACTGCACGAAAGGTTCTTTTGCGGATAAAACGAAAAAAAAAATTTTCGGGGGCTTTGGGCCTTAATTGCTTACGGCTCCTTATTATTTTAATTTTTAGCACAAAAAGTCTCGATCACGGCCAACCTCAGATTTGATATCTATAACGGTGGCTTGACACAAGTTTCGCACATTTACTTATTTAATGGTACACAAAAGGTCTGGTTTATTAGGCAACCTTAGATTAGATATCCGTAACGGTCGCTTATACACAGGTTTTGCACGCACTAAATATATTTCGTTTTATCCTACCGACTGCGCCAATTATAAATCCATTTCCTTTATAAGTGAAAAAAAAGAAAATATTGGATCTATCGAACTCGAAAGAAACGGTTTTTATTTAAAGAATGCGTCTTAAGAACTAACTTATCATTATTCATACAATTATGTTTACAGTTCGGTTAGAAAGCTTTTGATGTTTACAATTATGTTGAAAGTTCGGTTAGAAAGCTTTTTATGTTAGTAGTGGGGAGCTTTTGATCGGATGATATCTTGATATGGAATTTGATTGGCTTATTGATTTCGCCTACTAAGCGTTCTCACGCTTGGAAGATTTTTTGGGGACAGATTTGTTTATAATGTTGAATTCTCACGCTGGAAGATTTTTTGGGGACAGATTTGTTTATAAAGTTTTGTTTAGTCTCGGTTGCAGTAAACATCCGTTTTGTAGACTAAGAAAGGGGCGAAGTTATGTGGGTGGATGGAGAGGCGGATATATTACTATATATACATATCAATACACATATACATATATATACATATATCTATACACATATACATATATATATGTATGTATCTATACATATACTCCAACATTTTACATATACACATACATATATACATATTTTTCCACACATAAAATTTTACATATTGATATTCATATCCATATACATATGTATACATACATATCTATACATATATTCCACAAAAATTTTTAATTTTTTCGCACACAAATATATTTTTCCATCACCGCCACCAAAATCCCGCTACGCATTGCAGCCTATATACATACATACGTGCATACATAAGTCCCGCTTAACTGCAGTATACCAGCACAGCTGCATGCTCATGTGCCAAAGACCGGCACAAAGCAAACGACCACGTTGAGGGAAAGATTGAATAATATTTAATTATTAAAAATTTGTGTGCCGCGCTTTTGTTTATTCTGATTCCAAATTGTTTCCAAGTCGTATCTTGGTTTTTTTTTAATATTGAACTCCCAAATTGTTCCAATCGTTTCCAAGTCGTATCTATGTGGTTATATTTCAATTCCAAAGTGTTTCCACTCGTTCCAAGTCGCATCTTTGGAGTTAGATTTCAGTTTCATAGTTTTTCCACGCGTTCCAAGTTGTCTCTTTGGTTATATTTCAATTCCAAAGTGTTTCCACTCGTTCCAAGTCGTATCTTTGGAGTTAGATTTCGATTCCAAATTGTTTCCACGCGTTCCAAGTCGTATCTTTGGTTATATATTTGAATTCGAAGGTGTTCCAAGTGTCCCAAGGCGTATCTTTGGGTTATATATTTTAATACCAAGGCGTTACAAGCCGTTCCTAGGGTTTTTTGGCAGTGTTTCAAATTATCCCAAACGTACCAGTTCGTTTTATCTATTTTTGGTTTTCATATGGTACTGTGCGAATGAAACTCATCTATACCCTAAAGCTTCCTTGAACTGGGAAATCTTCTCCCGTTATATTAAAATAAGCTGACCTAATTCGTACCAAGGCTATCGAGTTTTGCGGTGAGTTAATTTGTTCGCTCCTAAAAATCTCAATTAAATCTTGGTCAATGCTGGGATGCCTATCGTTTATTTTTCCAAAATACCTATCAAGAGTTGCCATTTTTTTATATTTAATCTTTTATTCAAAGTATTCATGATTTATAATTGCTTGTGTGCATATGTATTTTTAGGCCTTATCTAGATCATTTGCTTGGCTTAGAGGTCTTTTAGCTACACATTTATTGTGTAATAGGTAAGCTTTATATAATACGTATGCGCACAATATTACGACAATTATCAATAGCAATATGTTCGTTAATGTCATATCAGAATTTGATGATTCGATTTTATTTATGACATTTGCAGTGGAGTCCAATGATTTTGCTTCGATTAACTTTTGCTATTATCGAACATACGTATAAAGTTTTTTTTTTTTGGAAAATAAATTTTTTTTTTTTTTGTATATGCTATTAAACATCGTGGTCAGCTGAACTGTCTTCACCAAATCAGATTGAGAAAGTAAATCATAAAATTCATATGACAATTATTGCTTAACATGCATCCACACTCTGTGGAAAACACTTAAGATTATAACAGCAGCGCGGTATCAAGTAACCAGCGCTGAGCATGAAATATACACAATTTTCAGCCCCCGAAAACGTGGGGCATTAGAATAAGTATTTTTAAGAACAATTGTCGCTTTTTAGAGTTTAAGAGTTTTCAAATAAGATCAGTTCATATTTTGAAATCAACGTATGAAGACTGGGTTATTTTCTTTCTCTTCGGAAATCCCTAGTCATTTTGGTCATTCGAGCCGGGTTCATTTTGGTCCTTCGAGCCGGATTCATTTTGGTCATTCGAGCCGGGTTCATTTTGGTCCTTCGAAAAAAGGAACTCTGTAGTTTTCCCCCACCAGTGGTAAGAGACTCAGAGTGTGAATCAGTGCCTTTAAGTCTGAATTCTTATGCAAGTGTAAATGCTAAGATCAGCTAAAGGTAGCAAAAATAAAATATCTCTTGTTTTCCCCCCCACCAGTGGTAAGAGACAGAGTATAAAAAACAAAAAGCAAACTGTTGCTTAATAAATAAAAAGTGCGTGTGACTGAGTTAAATAAAGGCAGTTTGGCTAGTCGAGCAACTGCAATAATTTCGGCGGCGGCAAAAAAATAATTACAGAATTGGTGTGTGGCGTATTCGAAGCCCTAATATCGAAAAAAAAGTTAAAGTTAAAGTTAAAAGTGTATATGTAGTTGCAAGTCGGCAACTACAAACAGCAGCAGAGCAACAAGATAGTTGCAAAGAAGAGGCTGCTAATACAAGAAAATCAGAGCCCATAGGCCCTGGACAACAGCAGCTGAGCAACGACACAGCAAACTATCGGCAAAACCTACCCACTGGCAGACAAGCAGCAGCAGACTATCGGCAAACTCTACTTGGCGGACAACAGTGGCGAACGGTGTCAACAACAGGATCATCAGATAAAATATACATTAAGATACACCTATCTATTTTTATTATTATATACTTATATCGATATCCTAATGTTCGCATAAGACAAAAATGCTCACTAATAAGACTGCAAAGTTGTTAGAGAAGCAAGTAGAGTTGCATGCCAGGTTAAGGCATATGGAAGAACTGGATCCCAGAAAGAAAACTAGCAAGGTGATTGAGGAAGTAAAAGAGATTAGTAGCCGATGAATGCCTAATCATAACAAATTGCTACAGTATGGGACTTTCGATCATCAGTGTTTATGCTCAAACGGGCAACACAAGGGAAGCCGATGATGCCCATCGCTCTCCCCACAAAAGAACTCCGTACACTTCGCTCCAAGCGGGGCTTGGTGCCCTGCTCTTAATTAAGCTAGTTTTTAGTTGAAAACTTACAAGTGAATATAATACATCGTAGAGGAATTGCTGCGTTTTTTTTTATCCCCAATTTTTTCATACATATATATGTGTCCAGTACATAAGGCGCCATATTTGTTCGCCCACTTCAAGATTTTTTCTCGCACTTTGGCATATACATATAGGCCAAGTATATAAAGCGCCATATTTATTTGCCTATTGCCAATATATATTTTTTCGCAATTTCCAAAAAAAATATTAACACATATGTATATGTATTGAAACAAACCTACAAACAAAGTGATCTCCTACACATATATATATATGCAAGCAGAGTGTGTGAATGTGACAAAAAAATTACAAAATTTATCCAGTGCTAGATTAAATCCCAAAATAAAAGGTTTTGTGCAAATACAGTAAAGTAAAAGATGGTTCCAACGAAGAGAAAAAAAATTTTTTTCAATGCAATACAATTAATAAAGATTTTTAAACAAAAAAAAAAAAAAGAAAGTGAACCACCCTCTCACATATAAAGGCCACACTTAGACATTTCTTGTGTCCCGCGACACCCTATACAGTTGGGGCATATCAGCTAGACACATAAAAGACAAAAAAATTATTAATTTGTATAAAGAAATCCGATCCATTCACACCCTTGCATATTTCCATTCCATATTTTCATATTTAAAAAAAAAAAAAAATTTAAATACATATATACATATCAATACACATATACATATATCTAAACACATATACAAGCTAGGAGTTCTCATGTCCTTTATTGGTGGATTCTTACCATATCGTTCCTTGGGAATAAGGATTGGACTTGGGAACTCTGGTTTTCCGTGGTGAAACACAACACAACACTTGATTAGAACGTTATAAGATTTGTTTTATTCAATAGTACTTGATGTAACTAGTTCTAGGTCTAAACTAAGACTGCCTGCTCTGTGGAGCGTGGTCCTTTAAATATACCCCGAGATGCCCCATGGGCGCTGGCCGCGGCGGTATGCCGTCGGGGGAAGTTAAATAGGTCGCGATGCACTTAGATCATACGCGTGTGTGTGAGGTCTGTTAGTGTACCTAGAATGTATGGGAGTGTGTGTGTGGTCAAGGGTTAATATTACTTAGATCGAGGGAGGGTATTTTACCCGATACTCGTTCAGGCGTTGCTGGTAAAGTGTGCTGATCGAGTCCCTTTGTAATGTGAGAGGCCGGGGTGCGGGGCATGGTCTGGTTTGTAAGGGAAAAGGCGCCGCAGGGGTGCTTGTTGTGTGAGAGGAAGAAAAAGAGGCCTCGTGTGAGGATGAGTGTGATAACTCCTCCCCCCTCAAAAATCGACGTCCCGGAGATCCTTTGTTCTTATCGGTGGTGATCCTGGGAGAGGGTGGTGTTTTTGGGAACACCTTCCTCAGAATCCAACCTATGGAGATGGCAAGGAGTATAAAGATTAATGTCGCGCAACTGGCCGTGATGGTGGTCCCTTTTGTTAGAGTATCCAGGCCGCGTAAATTGTTTATGTGTAAATTGTGAACGTATTCCACGTTTAACCTGTGCCCTTCGTTTATGACTTCTGTCAAAGTGGAAGATATTGCCACCATTCTTGTGATCGACTGACTTTTGAAAGTTTTATTACCAATTGTCACTGATTCGTTTGAGGATTGAATGACGAAGGTACCGTTTAAGTCTGATTCTGCAACGCCGTTCGTCATCTTTCCTTTATAGTTGGTCGTGAATACAGTGCCATCTTCCAGCAACTCGATGGGACTCGGCGTGTTGGTTATTGTTGGCATTTTGCGGTGCCTCCCTTTATTAGTCCTGGGAGGCAAGATTCCTCATCCAGGTGGGTGAGGTCCGATTCCTTACATATGGTGATGTTGCCCATGGTTTGGCAGTTTCTTGATATAATGAAGTTGTCTCGTGGTCCTACCAAAATTTTTCCCGAGGGGATGTCAAGTTGTTGGTTGCTCGTTATAGTTGGCCTGATAATCTGAACCGAATATTCCTGTTGTAGTACCCGTGGCATTGCTATGTTGTATCGGAGCCAAGTACCGTTTACGAAGATGGTTGGTTGAGCGAATTCAATGGCCTCTATGATGTTGTTGTAAGGCAGACTTGGTGTCGTTTTGATGATATCCTGCAGCTCGTCTATGTCCAGCAGGTTTGAGTTTATTACACCGACCTTAGCGAGTTGGCATGCTCGCACAATCTCGTCCAGCTTACGTTCGAGCAATAGGATCTTATTTAGTAGAATGGATAATTCGGAATCGTTGTCTTCGTTGATCGTGTTCAGGGCTCCTGCCAATTCATTTATTTTGTCGAAAGCTTCTTGGATACTGGACAAGAATTGTTTGTTTATGGTAAACTGCTGGTTATTCTCCCTAATAAGGGAATCATGGGATTGTAAAATCTGATCCCAGTCAGCTGCATCTGGCGATCCTGCTACCCATTTCCAAGCCGAACCTAACCATTTGAGTGATCGCCTAGACCTCCTGTTGGAGGCCGTGAGTTCCTCAATTTTTGTGTTTAAGTCTTTAATTTTGAGAGAGGCCAGTGTTTTCAGGTCGCATGATGGGTATTGATCCAGAGCCAGTGGTAGATTCTCCGCAAGGCCGGAAAAAGAGTCAAGAGGAATTACGTGTACCAAGTTTGTGTGTCCTTCTATTCTCCATCCTTTCCCTTGCTGTAACGTTACGATTGGGGATTCGAAAATGAGGGGGCTTGTATTGGAAGTAGAAGGGCGATTTTAGTGTGATATTAAATTTAACTTAACTTCTAGTTGTTTGGGTGCTATGTGTACCGGTGTGTTCCTACTTAATGTGTGACTTGTGTAGCTTCTTCCCTGTTTGTGTAATTACCGTAACCCTATTGTCTTGAGCAACTTTTTCCTGAAAAAATCTTTTTGCGTGTTTTCTTTTAATTTGTTTGTTGGCTACGAGAATCTCTTGGTCAGCCTCATATGACAAAGGGTTGTCCCTTTTTAGATTCTTGGCCCTATTAGTAATTGCTTGCTGATGCTCGTGCAATCCTCTAACGTTTTCGAGGAGTGTTTCCCTAGGATTAGTGGTTTCGTCCATGCCTTGTGCCGCGGTTCGATTAAAAAAAAGGTCGACGGGTTTCCTTTTAGTTACGGATTATATGGATTGATTATATCTTGTGACCGCCAACTTTGCCAACTGCGCAGCGTTCAACTTCGGGTGCTCCATGCGTAAACATCGGTATATTTCTAAGAACGTTGAGTGGAATCGCTCTACCTGTCCATTTACCTCACTTTTTTGCGAAGGGGTCCGGTAAATCTCGATTTGTAATTCGTGCAAATGATTGACGATGATGGGACATAACAATCCTCGCTCGTTGTCCATTACAGTTTTACTCGAACAGTTTTAGATATCGAGGAACGAAAAGACACCTTTTGGGTTCTGCCAATAAGATACGACTTTAACCAAGCCAATAGTTTCGGGGAAAAACCCATGATGTTAAGTTTCATGAGAAGCATAGAATGATCAACCGTATCGAAAGCCTTACTAAAGTCAGTATAAATAACATCAGTTTGACACTTTTTACGGAAGCCATGGTGTACAAGGGTAGTCAATTCTAAAAGGTTGGTAAGCGACGAACGACCTTTCATGAAGCCATACAAGGAGAAATAGTGGATCTGGATAGGTGTTGAAGGGAAGACGTAATAATTTTCTCAAACAGCTTAGGTATTGCAGAAAGTTTGGCAATGCCACGGTAGTTAGAAATATCAAATTTGCTACCTTTTTTAAAAGACTCCTTCCAAATATCAGGAAAGCTACAAGTCTCACTCGATATAAAGAATAGCCAAGATAAACGCTTAGATAGGGAAATCGAACACATTTTAAGGATGCAACTAGGTATATTATCAGGCCCGGGTACGAAGGAAGACGTCATAGATGACAAGCTAGAGATAATACAGTCTTCAGTTATATTAGGAAAAAACATACAATTTAAATGTGGAATTGAGAAGGGATAAGGTGTGGGATCCGAAGCAGTAGTAGAATAAGTCGACTGAAAGAATTTAGCAAACAGATCTGCAATATCTGAATCATTATTAGCAGTCTGGTCATTAAGTCTGAAGGTGGAAGGTAGTAAATTAGAGCGTCTTTTGGAATTAACGAAGTTGTAAAACCTTTTGGGGTTCTTATAAAATTCAACCTTACAGCGAACGATATAATTATTGTAGCATTGAGTATTTAAAAGACAAAATTGAGATTTGGCTACACAATAATTTGCATAGTCAAGTAGCGAACCAGTTTTTTTAAATCTTTTAAAATATCTCGATTTAATGTTACGGAGATTAGAGAGCTTACGTGTAAACCAGACTGGTGCACTGGAGGCGGTAGAGACATTCACATAAGGAACGCATTTATCAATTAGAGAATTAAGAGCAGAGTAGAAAAAATTCACTGCACAATCTATATCACAGCACTCAAATAGAAATGACCAATCAAAAGAGAAAATAATGCTGTTAAGAAGATTGAAATATGTTTTACGAAAACATCTACTAAATCTATTAAATGAATTATTAACGGAATTGTAAGAAATAGTAACTTCAATGGTGGGGTGATAAGGATCATCAGGCTTCACTAGGGGCTGCGTTTGTGATACAGCACTAACAGTAATTCTAATCCTACTCCCCAAAATAATCAACAGCTTTTAGAAGAATTTCAACAAAATCTTAATCAGGGCAGACAGGGAAATCGACTTAATTATCAGATTCAGAATCAACACCAACCTACTAAAAGGCAAGGAGAAAGTACCAGTGGTCAGAATAGAATGGACTGGTCCGAAAATTTTCATCAATCAGCCTCGGATCAGACAGCTCAGACAGAACCAATGAACCAAATAGATCAACCGAGTACGTCCAATCAAACCCCTATATCCAACTAAAAATCAATAACATCCCCTTAACGTGCGTTATAGATACAGGCTCTTCAATAAATATTATCAACAAAAATTATTTCAATTTTCTAGAAACCTCAGAAAATTCGAATGTCCAAACAATAAACGGAATAATAATAAAAGCGTATCTTTTGCACCAAGCAAACTTTGCCCCAACCATCAAAAATTTGATTGCCATAAATTTTCATCAACATACGACATACTATTAGGTAGAAAATATCTCAAAGCATGTCAAGCCGTTATAAACTATGAAAAAAATAGTGTAACATTATCAAATCATAAATTTTATTTCAAATTTACCAATAAAGAGGAAGAAAAGGAAAAATCAATACCTTATCCTCCCCCAGAGTTCAAATATGAAGCAGTCGCACAAGAGATAAATAACAGTATCGAGGAAAGAAACGAATTTAGACTCGATCACTTAAATTCAGAAGAAATAGAAAAGTTAAAGAAAATATTGCATGAATTTAGCGATATCCAGTATAGGAAAGGTGAAAATTTGACCTTTACTAGTACAATATAGCATAACAACAGAACCAAGCACGAGGACCCAATATACATACACCCATACAAATACCCACAAATCTTTGACGAAGAAGTCAATAATTAAATTAATGAAATGATAGAACGGGGAATCATAAGAAAGTCGAAATCGCCCTATTGTTCTCCAATCTGGATCGTACCCAAAAAAGAGGACGCATCCAAGGAACAAAAGTTTCGTTTAGTAATCGATTATCGTAGTCTTAATGAGATGACTGTCGATGACAAGTTCCCAATACCGGTAATGGATGAAATATTAGACAAACTTGGAAAATGTCAATATTTCACAACTATTGACCTCGCCAAAGGATTCCACCGCATTTTCCACTAAACATGGTCATTACGAGTACACACGAATGCTATTTGGGCTAAAAAATGCACCAGCCACGTTCCAAAGATGTATGAACAATTTATTCGAAGATCTAGTCTATAAAGATTGTTTAGTCTATTTAGACGATATAATTATTTATTCCACCTCATTAGAAGAACATTTGGTATTATTAAAAAGAGTCTTTGCAAAATTGCGAAACGCTAATCTAAAACTAAAATTAGATAAATGCAAATTCTTGAAAAATTAAACAGAATTTTTAGGTCCCGTCATAGCTACAGAAGGCATCAAACCAAACGCAGATAAAGTCAAAGCAATTGAAAAATATGCGATTCCTAAAACCCCAAAAGAAATAAAACCATTCCTAGGATTATGCGGATTCTTCCGCAAAAAGAAAGCAGCTAAAATTAACATAAACGACCCACATTATATTTCATCCTTTGAAAAATTAAAATGTCTCCTTATGAACGATCCCATACTTGCATATCCCGATTTCAAAAAACACATTTTTTCTAACCACAGATGCCAGCAATATAGCGTTAGGTACGTTCATCTCACAGGACCATAGACCTATTTCTTATGCTAGTAGAACACTTAATGAACATGAACTTAATTATTCAGCCCTAGAAAAGGAACTACTATCTATCGTATGGGCAACCAAATATTTTAGACCATACCTCTTCGGGAGACATTTTAAAATCCTAAGTGATCATAAACCCCTTGTCTGGTTGGACAATATTAAAGAACCTAACTTGAAATTACAGAGATGGAAGATAAAATTGAACGAATTCGATTATAAAATAAAATACTTACCAGAAAAAGAGAATTACGTGGTAGACGCCCGTTCTAGAATAAAACTAGATGAAAATCTTTTAGGTGAAGAAACAAGTAGTTCTAGAGCCACAGTACATAGTGCTCAAGCAAATAATGAAAATCTAATAGCCACTTCAGAAAAACCTCTAAATTTCTACAACCGTCAAATAGAATTCACTAAATGTAATGAAAATAAAATCAACGTTACTCACTATTTTCACAAACCTAAGATAGAAATATCATATGTAGAAATTACCAATCAGTTTGCTAAAGAACTTATCAAAAAATATTTATGCTCAAAATATAAAACGACTTAGATTTTCAAACACTCCAAGAAGCTTATCTTAAAATAATTAGTCCGGACAGCCAAACAAAAACTTTAAGAACCACTAACAAATTAAAAGACATTCCCACTTATGCAAAGAAATTATACTAAAGAACCATAAGTCACTACTTCATCCAGGTATCACTAAAACTCAAAACTGGTTTAAAGAGAAATACTATTATCCAAACTATCAAAAACTAGTTCAAAATTTCATTAATGAATGCCGTATATGCAATTTATCGAAATCAGAAAATCGAAATACTAAATTAACCTTTGAAACCACCCCAGAGATATTTAACACTAGAGAAAAATACGGGATGGATTTCTATTTAATCGACAACCAACAATTTTTAACTTGCATAGATATTTACTCAAAGTACGCGACTTTAGTTGAAGTTAAAAGTCGAGATTGGCTAGAAACAAAACGGGCAATTCTTAAAATTTTTAACGATATGGGTAAATCCTTAGAAATCAAAGCAGATAAGGACTCAGCTTTTATTTGTATAGCACTTCAAAATTGGCTACAATCAGAAAACGTTAATATAAGTATAACATCGAGCAAAAATGGCGTTTCAGATGTGGAAAGATTCCACAGAACCGTAAACGAAAAACTAAGAAATATTAATGCAGAATCTAGCATAGAAGACAAACAAAATAAATTTGAAACTATCCTTTACACATATAACCATAAGACTAAACATCTAAAGACAAACAGAACACCAGCGGATATCTTTATTTAAGCAGGCACACCTCTTTATAATACGCAAGCTAATAAGGTAAAACAAATGAATAAACTAAATGAAATTAGGCACGATTTTGAAATAAATACAAAACATAAACAAGCCCCCTTGGTTAGATCAAAAACGACAACACCCTTTAAGAAAACAGGAGAAATTACAACATAATTGTAAACATCAAAAGCTTTCTAACCGAACTGTAAACTTAATTGTATGAACCAGAGGGCCGGGGTTAACTTCGACCACGTCGAAGTTTGCATACCCTTGCAACTATTTTGGTAATTCTTTCCTTACCCATAGCCATCAAAGTGTACAAACGTTTTATCCAAAAAGTCTAATGTGTGCGAAAGAACGGCCTTCAATCTTAGCCTAGGATATAACGAACTTTTTGATGAAAGTCACTGTTTTCCACCGATCGTTTCTATGGCAGCTATATGATATAGTCACCCGATTTTGATCATATTTGGCATAATTGTTAATAAGAACACAAAACTGACAAATACCAACTTTAATGACAATTGCTGATAAAATAACGAAGTTATTGAGAAAAGTCACTGTTCGTGACTTTGACGTTTGTATGGGAGCTATATGATATGGCGGTCCGATCCGGCTGAATCCAAAATATACAACGCCTGCAGTATATACAAGCCTACGTGCAAAATTTCTGTAGCTCCCACGGTCTCGGAGGAGTTCGCGTTGATCCAGACGGACGGACGGACGGACGGACATATCTATTTGAACTCGTCTCGTCGTGCTGATCAAGAATATATATACTTTATATGGTCTGAAATGCTTCGTTCTATGCGTTGCACACTTCTGACCAAAATTAATATACCCTTTTTGCAAGGGTATAATAATGATAACTTTGTTCTTAAGACGCATCCTTTAAATAAAGATCGTTTCTTTTGAGTTCGATAGATCCAATTTTTCTTTTTTTATAAAGGAAATAGATTTTTAATTGGCGTAATCGGTAGAATAAAACGAAATATATTTAGTGCGTGCAAAACCTGTTGAATATAGGGTTCATACGGAGAGTTGATTATATTTTACAACTCTACCCGACGAGGGACGTCCGCCAACATAGTTTGATGTACGGCACTATAGATATGCAGCTCACTGGAGAAGCACAGCGGACATCGCAACTATCGCACGCCAACAATTGGAGCGAGTTGCGGGCCGCCCTCATCAGTGAATATAAGGTGGAAACGCCTTATGAAGAACTACTACGACGGCTATACCACACTTTATTTGGAGGAAACCTTCGTAAGTTTATTGAAGATTTAGAACATAAGTCATTCATTATAGTAAATAAGTTAGCATTAGAAGGCAACGCGGCCAACACCGTATTATACACAAATGCCATGAATAACACAATCAAAGATGTTATTATCAAAAGATTACCAGACAAACTTCACATGACATTAGCAAAATTTGATATTTCTACAGTGTCTAATTTAAACCAAGTAGCTCAGAGAGACGGCCAATATGAAAATAGTTTTTATTTTATTTGCATATTTCAGTGTGTTTATTTATTTATTAATTTATTTACGTCAACTAAATCAGCAGTCGACGAAAAAGCTTAAGCTAAAATACAGATAATAATTAATACACGAAGGTAGCTTAGCTTTATGCACAACTAAACATTCCCGACCTGGTGGAGGTGTTTTATTTGCAACAAGGGGTCAGCTATGCGCCGATTCACAGCCAATGTGGTCAGGGATGAGTTGCAGCCAATCCAATATCCAGTCCTGAATATTTTCAGTGGTTTCGCTGTAGATAATTAAAAAGTATAGCGCGAAGAGAAGTGACAGATAGATGAGGAGAAATAAGGTGGGAAAGGTTGTTAAAAGATTGGCAAAGAACACGAAAAGGTTCGTGAAGAGAATAGTAACTAACTATTCTAACTAGACATCTACTAAGGTGAAGAGGAAAAAAGTTTCTGGTCCGACGTGAGGGAACACAAAAATATAGCGTATCTAGTAAATTGGTAGAAATGACTTCACCGTTGACTAGTTTATGGAGAAAGAGAATGCCAAATACGAGCCACTTTACTTTACGGTTGTAAAGGGAAGGAAGATTAATAAGAAGAAGTCTGTCAGAATAAGAAGGTAGGCGAAGACTCGGGTCCCAATTAAGACCGCGTAACGCGAACTTAAGGAATTGCTTCTGTACCGATTCAATACTACGCTGGTGAACATCATATTGAGGGTTCCACACTGGCGAGCAATATTCTAGAGTAGGGCGAACTAACGTAAAGTGTATAAAACCTTTGTCACATATGGATCATCAAATTCTTTGGCCCAACGTTTAATGAAGCCAAGAAGACTGCGTGCTCTATTGACAATTGAAGATATATGAACATTAAATGAAAGTTTTGGGTCAAACATAACGCCTATGTCTTTAAATGATGGTACACAATCTAACAGAACAGACTTAATAGAGTAATGAGCTAGGAACGGCGACAAACGACTGAAAGTCATAACAGAGCACTTAGAGGTATTAAGGTGTAATTTATTAACGTGACACCAATCACAGAACGCATCGAGATCTGATTGCAAGTACTGTTAGAAAGAAGTATCATTATATTTTGACGTCCTCCGCAAACATGAGCTCGCGTGAATGAGCCAAGGCCAAAGGCAAATCATTTATAAACAAGGTAAATAACAGTGAGCCCAGATGACTGCCTTTGGGGACACCTGACGTAACTCGAACAGTTTTAGATTTCGAGGACCGAAAAGACACCTTTTGGGTTCTGCCAATAAGATACGACTTTAACCAAGCCAATAGTTTCGGGGAAAAACCCATGATGTTAAGTTTCATGAGAAGCATAGAATGGTCAACCGTATCGAAGCCCTCACTTTTTACGGAAGCCATGGTGTACAAGGGTAGTCAATTCTAAAAGGTTGGTAAGCGACGAACTACCTTTCATGAAGCCATGCTGACAAGGAGAAATAGTGGATCTGGATAGGTGTTGAAGGGAAGACGTAATAATTTTCTCAAACAGCTTAGGTATTGCCGAAAGTTTGGCAATGCCACGGTAGTTAGAAATATCAAATTTGCTACCTTTTTTAAAAGACTCCTTCCAAATATCAGGAAAGCTACAAGTCTCACTCGATATAAAGAATAGCCGAGATAAAGGCTTAAATAGGGAAATCGAACACATTTTAAGGATGCAACTAGGTATATTATCAGGCCCGGGTACGAAGGAAGACGTCATAGATGACAAGCTAGAGATAATACAGTCTTCATTAATACTAGGAAAGAACATACAATTTAAATGTGGAATTGAGAAGGGATAAGGTGTGGGATCCGAAGCAGTAGTAGAATAAGTCGACTGAAAGAATTTAGCAAACAGATCTGCAATATCTGAATCATTATTAGCAGTCTGGTCATTAAGTCTGAAGGTGGAAGGTAGTAAATTAGAGCGTCTTTTGGAATTAACGAAGTTGTAAAATCTTTTGGGGTTCTTATAAAATTCAACCTTACAGCGAACGATATAATTATTGTAGCATGGTGTATTTAAAAGACAAAATTGAGATTTGGCTACACAATAATTTGCATAGTCAAGTCGCGAACCAGTTTTTTTAAATCTTTTAAAATATCTCGATTTAATGTTACGGAGATTAGAGAGCCTACGTGTAAACCAGACTGGCGCACTGGAGACGGTACAGACATTCACATAAGGAACGCATTTATCAATTAGAGAATTAAGAGCAGAGTAGAAAAAATTCACTGCACAATCTATATCACAGCACTCAAATAGAAATGACCAATCAAAATAGAAAATAATGCTGTTAAGAAGATTGAAATATGTTTTACGAAATCATCTTCGACGAGAATTTGAGATGTTATTAAATGAATCATTAACGGAATTGTAAACAATAGTAACTTCAATGGTAGGGTGATAAGGATCTTCAGGCTTCACTAGGGGCTGTGTTTGTGATACAGCACTAACAGTGGGATCCGAGACAAAAATGAGATCGAGGATTCTTTTAGAAGAATTAATAAAAGAATTCAACTGATATAGCGGACATTCAAGTAGTAGAAAGATAGATTATCATCAACAAGCCAAGAAACATTAGGTATTAGTCTTTAAGACGACTAATCCACCGAGAAATCCAAAACTAATAATCAAAGTACTTCAGGAAACTCAAATTACAGATCAAACCAAAATAATTCAGGGCAAACCTATTATAAAGCAACCAATACAATAATTCAAATCCTACTCCCCAAAATAATCAACAGCTTCTAGAAGAATTTCAACAAAATCTTAATCAGGGCAGACAGGGAAATCCACTTAATTATCAGATTCAGAATCAACCCAACCTACTAAAAGGCAAAGAGAAAGTACCAGTGGTCAGAATAGATTGGACTGGTCCGAAAATTTTCATCAATCAGCCTCGGATCAGACAGCTCAGACAGAACCAATGAACCAAATAGATCAACCGAGTACGTCCAATCAAACCCCTATATCCAACTAAAAATCAATAACATCCCCTTAAAGTGCGTTATAGATACAGGCTCTTCAATAAATATTATCAACAAAAATTATTTCAATTTTCCAGAAACCTCAGAATAATAATAATAAAAGCGTATCCTTTGCACCAAGCAAACTTTGCCCCAACCAACAAAAATTTGATTGCCATAAATTTTCATCAACATACGACATACTATTAGGTAGAAACTATCTCAAAGCATGTCAAGCCGTTATAAACTAAGAAGAAAATAGTGTAACATTATCAAATCATAAATTTTATTTCAAATTCACAAATAAAGAGGAAGAAAAAGAAAAATCAATACCTTATCCTCCCCCAGAGTTCAAATATGAAGCATTCGCACAAGAGATAAATAACAGTATCGAGGAAAGAAATAAATTTAGACTCGATCACTTAAATTCAGAAGAAATAGAAAAGTTAAAGAAAATATTGCATGAATTTAGCGATATCCAGTATAGGAAAGGTGAAAATTTGACCTTTACTAGTACAATATAGCATAACAACAGAACCAAGCACGAGGACCCAATATACATACACCCATACAAATACCCACAAATCTTTGACGAAGAAGTCAATAATTAAATTAATGAAATGATAGAACGGGGAATCATAAGAAAGTCGAAATCGCCCTATTGTTCTCCAATCTGGATCGTACCCAAAAAAGAGGACGCATCCAAGGAACAAAAGTTTCGTTTAGTAATCGATTATCGTAGTCTTAATGAGATTACTGTCGATGACAAGTTCCCAATACCGGTAATGGATGAAATATTAGACAAACTTGGAAAATGTCAATATTTCACAACTATTGACCTCGCCAAAGGATTCCACCGCATTTTCCACTAAACATGGTCATGGTCATGGTCATGTATGAACAATTTATTCGAAGATCTAGTCTATAAAGATTGTTTAGTCTATTTAGACGATAAAATTATTTATTCCACCACATTAGAAGAACATTTGGTATTATTAAAAAGAGTCTTTGCAAAATTGCGAAACGCTAATCTAAAACTAAAATTAGATAAATGCGAATTCTTGAAAAATTAAACAGAATTTTTAGGTCCCGTCATAGCTACAGAAGGTATCAAACCAAACGCAGATAAAGTCAAAGCAATTGAAAAATATGCGATTCCTAAAACCCCAAAAGAAATAAAATCATTCCTAGGATTATGCGGATTCTTCCGGAAATTCATACCAAACTTTGCACATATTGCAAAACCTTTATCTCTTGGATTATCCGAAATATACAACGCCTGCAGTATATACAAGCCTACGTGCAAAATTTCAGCTCTGTAGCTCTTACGGTCTCGGAGGAGTTCGCGTTGATCCAGACGGACGTCCGTCCGGACGGACGGACGGATATATCTATTTGAACTCGTCTCGTCGTGCTGATCAAGAATATATATACTTTATATGGTCTGAAATGCTTCGTTCTATGCGTTGCACACTTCTGACCAAAATTAATATAACCTTTTTGCAAGGGTATAATAATGATAAGTTTGTTCTTAAGACGCATCCTTTAAATAAAGATAGTTTCTTTTGAGTTCGATAGATCCAATTTTTCTTTTTTTATAAAGGAAATAGATTTTTAATTGGCGTAATCGGTAGGATAAAACGAAATATATTTAGTGCGTGCAAAACCTGTTGAATATAGGGTTCATACGGAGAGTTGATTATATTTTACAACTCTAACGCCTTATGAAGAACTACTACGACGGCTATACCACACTTTATTTGGAGGAAACCTTCGTAAGTTTATTGAAGATTTAGAACATAAGTCATGCATTATAGTAAATAAGTTAGCATTAGAAGGCAACGCGGCCAACACCGTATTATCCACAAATGCCATGAATAACACAATCAAAGATGTTATTATCAAAAAATTACCAGACAAACTTTACATGACATTAGCAAAATTTGATATTTCTACAGTGTCTAATTTAAACCAAGTAGCTCAGAGAGACGGCCAATATGAAAATAGTTTTTATTTTATTTGCATATTTCAGTGTGTTTATTTATTTATTTACGTCAACATATCAACATATATTTACGTCAACTAAATCAGCAGTCGACGAAAAAGCTTAAGCTAAAATACAGATAATAATAATAATAACATCTACTAAGGTGAAGAGGAAAAAAGTTTCTGGTCCGACGTGAGGGAACACAAAAATATAGCGTATCTAGTAAATTGGTAGAAATGACTTCACCGTTGACTAGTTTATGGAGAAAGAGAATGCCAAATACGAGCCTACGGTTGTAAAGTGAAGGAAGATTAATAAGAAGAAGTCTGTCAGAATAAGAAGGTAGGCGGAGACTCGGGTCCCAATTAAGACCGCGTAACGCGAACTTAAGGAATTGCTTCTGTACCGATTCAATACTACGCTGGTGAACATCATATTGAGGGTTCCACACTGGCGAGCAATATTCTAGAGTAGGGCGAACTAACGAAGTGTATAAAACCTTTGTCACATATGGATCATCAAATTCTTTGGCCCAACGTTTAATGAAGCCAAGTAGACTGCGTGCTCTATTGACAATTGAAGATATATGAACATTAAATGAAAGTTTTGGGCCAAAGGCAAATCATTTATAAACAAGGTAAATAATAGTGGGCCCAGGTGACTGCCTTGGGGGACACCTGACGTAACTCGAACAGTTTTAGATTTCGAGGAACGAAAAGACACCTTTTGGGTTCTGCCAATAAGTTCCGACTTTAACCAAGCCAATAGTTTCGGGGAAAAATCCATGATGTTAAGTTTCATGAGAAGCATAGAATGATCAACCGTATTGACAGCCTTACTAAAGTCAGTATAAATAACATCAGTTTGACACTTTTTACGGAAGCCATGGTGTACAAGGGTAGTCAATTCTAAAAGGTTGGTAAGCGACGAACGACCTTTCATGAAGCCATGCTGACAAGGAGAAATAGTGGATCTGGATAGGTGTTGAAGGGAAGACGTAATAATTTTCTCAAACAGCTTAGGTATTGCCGAAAGTTTGGCAATGCCACGGTAGTTAGAAATATTAAATTTGCTACCTTTTTTAAAAAGCGGAATAATAAAAGACTCCTTCCCAATATAAGGAAAGCTACAAGTCTCACTCGATATAAAGAATAACCGAGATAAAGGCTTAGATAGGGAAATCGAACACATTTTAAGGATGCAACTAGGTATATTATCAGGCCCGGGTACGAAGGAAGACGTCATAGATGACAAGCTAGAGATAATACAGTCTTCATTAATACTAGGAAAGAACATACAATTTAAATGTGGAATTGAGAAGGGATAAGGTGTGGGATCCGAAGCAGTAGTAGAATAAGTCGACTGAAAGAATTTAGCAAACAGATCTGCAATATCTGAATCATTATTAGCAGTCTGGTCATTAAGTCTGAAGGTGGAAGGTAGTAAATTAGAGCGTCTTTTGGAATTAACGAAGTTGTAAAATCTTTTGGGGTTCTTATAAAATTCAACCTTACAGCGAACGATATAATTATTGTAGCATGGTGTATTTAAAAGACAAAATTGAGATTTGGCTACACAATAATTTGCATAGTCAAGTCGCGAACCAGTTTTTTTAAATCTTTTAAAATATCTCGATTTAATGTTACGGAGATTAGAGAGCCTACGTGTAAACCAGACTGGCGCACTGGAGACGGTACAGACATTCACATAAGGAACGCATTTATCAATTAGAGAATTAAGAGCAGAGTAGAAAAAATTCACTGCACAATCTATATCACAGCACTCAAATAGAAATGACCAATCAAAATAGAAAATAATGCTGTTAAGAAGATTGAAATATGTTTTACGAGATCATCTTCGACGAGAATTTGAGATGTTATTAAATGAATTATTAACGGAATTGTAAGAAATAGTAATTTCAATGGTAGGGTGATAAGTATCTTCAGGCTTCACTAGGGGCTGTGTTTGTGATACAGCACTAACAGTGGGATCCGAGACAAAAATGAGATCGAGGATTTGTAATGCGTCGATACGTAGAGCAGATTTAGAAGTGCAAAACGTGCCAATTGCAGAGATAGAACTTCCTGTAAGCATAGGTGCAATCACAACAGGAGCGGTGCCGAAAGGCCCAAATACACGCTCTCGTAGAAATTTTAGTGGGGGTGAACAAGCTAATCAAGCAACAGCAAATATAGAGATGTCTGCAGGAGACCGACCCACAACGATAAGAAAACAACGAGGAAGACCTCCAGGAAATGGGTCTAATATACCTCGTAGAAGCTTAGACGCTTGTAGAAGACCATCGCGAGCATCAGTAGAAATTGATTATGACAGAATTTGCAATCAAATAGAGTCCATAATAGACCAAAGAATAGGACAAATGGGAATTACAGAGCAACATATAAATGCGTCAGCGCAAAACCAAAGTATTCCTAGGAGTTCATCTTCAGTCAAACCAAGCAGAACAGGTCATAACCCAGATAAAATTACACAGCTAATTCATAGTTGGAATGTAAAATTTGACGGTTCGTCAAAAGGAGTTACGGTCGAAGAGTTTCTTTATCGTATCAAAACGTTAACGGAGGATTGCTTAGACCTAGATTTTGATGCAGTATGCAAAAATTTGCATATTCTTTTAGTAGGCAAAGCTAAAGAGTGGTATTGGAGATACCGTAGAGATGTAGTAAACTTAGAGTGGTCAGAATTTTGTGCAGCCATGAAATATCAATATAAAGATTACAGAAGTGATGTAGATATACTAGAAGATACTCGTGGGCGTAAACAAAAGGTAGGAGAAACCTTTGAAAACTTTTACGATGAGATTATGACTCAGATGTCACGTATGTCGAAAAGCATAGACGAAGAACAACTTATTCAGTTGCTCACACGTAATTTATTGCCAGACATTCGTCATGAATTGTTGTATATACCTATTCTCTCTATACCTCATCTTCGAAAGCTAGTGCAAATGCGAGAAAATTTATTAGGTGATGTTGTCTCTAAGAGAGCGAATAAAACTTCAGCCAATTTTCAGTATGCTAAACGCAACATTGCGGAAGTAGAAGAGCCATCCGAAAAGATGGATTTAAATGTGTACAATGTTGAAGCAGTGCAAGCTCCGGTTAAAGTATTTCGGTGTTGGAATTGTGATGCAGAGGGACATGGCTGGGACAACTGCTTAGAGCCTCGCACTATATTTTATTACGGGTGTGGCTCGAAAAACGTATATAAGCCCCAATGTAAAAATTGTATCGCCAAGAAAGCGGAAAACTTAGTGAAGGGTCCATCTGTGAAAGCTCGGATGGCCCCGAAAAATCTTTAATTGAAATATTACCTGATTTACCGGCTAGCTCAGAACCAATAGAGCAAGCAAACCAAATACCAGACTTACCCTTTAACTGTTACGATAAGACGCAAGTTATATCGTCAGTGAAACCCTATCAAGAACGTTTGAGAAATTTTCTCAAAGTGCGTAGTAGAATTTTTGGAAGCAACCCAATTTTAACGCGGTCACGACCAAAGAGATCTACTATTCGATTGCGAACTTTTTGGAAAGCAGTTCGACAAACTAAGCGTTTATTTATTTCGTCAATGATTCATGAAAAGTCGGATGGAAGATTGTATGCGGAAGTATCATTTTTAAATTTTCGTGAACGAGGTCTTTTAGATACCGGCGCGAACATAAGTTTCGTGGGTTCGACATTGGCTTCAGAAGATTGGTCAAAGTATCCAAAGTTTCGTCGTATTTCTTCCTAAGTTAAAACAGCGGATGGACAAGATCAACCAGTCATCGGTTTCATTACGCTAAATATTACATATAACAATAAAACCAGACCGATAAAGTTATTCATCATACCATCCATTCAGAAAAGGATGAAATTGGGAATAGATTTTTGGAAAGTGTTTCAATTAGCGCAAGGTTTTATATCAGCTTTAGATTCCGAAAGCGAATTCAGAATTCCAGATAGTAAAGAGGAACAATCATACCCATTATCTGACTGTCAAAAGAGACGACTTTAAGCCATTATTGCAATATTTCCGTCATTTGAAAAGAAAGGGCTTGGGCGAACAACGTTGATTAAGCATCATATAGATGTTGGATCGGCAAAACCGAAAAAATTGGAAAAATTAATGTATAGCGAAGTTGATCGCATGATAGAGTTAGGAGTTGTAGAGTTATCAAATAGTCCGTGGAGTTCTCCGATGAGATTAGTAGTTAAACCTGAGAACGTGAGATTATGTCTAGATGCTAGAAAGATAAATGCGTGTACTACAAAGGATGCATATCCGTTACCAAGTATTGATGGGATATTCGCACGGCTTCCTCGTGCCGAAATTATTACTAAAATCGATCTTAAAGATGCGTATTGGCAAGTGGAGTTATCAGAAGAATCTCGTGGAATCACAGCATTTACTATTCCAGGAAGGCCTTTGTACCAATTTCGAGTAATGCCATTCGGATTGTGCAATGCCCCGCAAACTATGTGCAGGTTAATGGACGAAGTTATTCCAGCGGATTTAAAGTATTGTTGTTTTGGATATCTTGATGATTTATGTGTAGTAACAGCTGATTTTGATTCACATATATCGGTATTAACGAGATTAGCGGATCAATTTCGGAAAGCGAATCTAATGTTAAATCTCAAGAAAAGTCTGTTTTGTGTGACCGAAGTTAAATATTTAGGGTACATAATTGGCAGAGGCGGAATTTCAATCGATCCGAGCAAGATTGAATCGATTTTGCAATGGCCTACACCAAAGTCCCTTAAGCAAACGCGTGGATTCTTAGGACTAGCAGGATGGTATCGAAGATTCATCGCAAACTTTTCAGAAATTGCAGCGCCGATTACAGATTTGCTAGGAAAAAAAAACGAAGTTTGAATGGACAGAAAGTGATGAGCTCAAAAGACAACTGACGACTGCTCCAGTTTTGCAAAGCCCAGATTATAGTAAAAAGTTTTATCTTCAATGTGATGCAAGCGATGTTGGTGTTGGTGCAGTTTTAGTGCAATTGGATTTGGAAGGCGAAGAAAAACCTATAGCCTATATGTCCAAAAAGCTAAACGCGGCACAAAGAAATTACAGTGTCACGGAACGTGAATGCTTAGCCGTAGTTTGGGGTGTAGAACGCTATCGTTGTTATCTAGAACTTCAAGATTTGGGGATTGTTACAGATCATGCCAGTCTATCTTGGTTGATGAAGCAGTCCAATCTCAAAGGGCGTCTTGCGAGATGGGCTATGCAATTGCAAGGTTATAAATTTGAGATAAGTCATAGGAAAGGACGAGAACATATAGTACCAGATGCATTGTCGCGTATGTACTCCGAAGAGATCGCGCAATTAGACTCATCTGGGCCAGAAATTGATTTATCTTCAGACTGTTTTAATGATGAAGAGTATCAAAAACTAAAGGAGAAAGTACTACAAAACGTGCAGTCATACCCTGATGTCAAAGTAATGGATAACTTGGTGTATATTAGGACTGAACATGATGATGGTACCGAGGAGTGCAAAAAGAAAATGTGGAAATTGTGGGTGCCGCAAAGAATGACCGCAGAAGTCATATCACGTGCGCATGATTCCACTATTACAGCTCATGGAGCCATGGTAAAAACCGTGGAAGTAATAAAAAGACATTTATATTGGCCAGGGATGGTTTCCGAGATTCGAGAATATGTGCGTAATTGTGAGGTATGTAAGTGTACTAAGCCTCCTAATAGGACATTAAAACCACCCATGGGTAAACAGGCAGTGTCTGAACGACCGTTTCAACGTTTGTACATCGACCTCTTAGGACCATATCCAAGGAGTAGAAAAGGAAACATAGGTTTACTTATCGTGTTAGATCATTTGACCAAATTTCAATGGCTTTGTCCAGTGAACAATTTCACGACAAAACCAATTATTGAGTTTCTTCAAAGTCAGATTTTTCTATCCTATGGAGTGCCAGAAATTTTAGTAAGTGATAATGGAGTGCAGTTTAAATCAAATGAATTTAATTAATTTTTAACTACTTTTGGAGTTCAGCATACATATACAGCTGCATATTCCCCTCAATCAAATGCTTCAGAGAGAGTGAATCGCTCGTTCGTATTTAAAATCTGATCAAACAGAGTGGGATACCCATATCCAAGAAATAAGTTGTGCCTTAAGAAATAGTTATCATCAAAGTTTAAAGATATCTCCATACCATGCTGTATATGGATTAGATATGATAACACATGCAGGTCAATATAAACTGCTAAGGAATTTAACAATGTTAGATAACCCAGTAGTACAGCTCGATCGAGATGATCAGCTTAAATTATTACGATCAAAGTTACGTGAGAACTTGAAAAGTGCATATGAACAACAAGCCCAGCAATATAATTTAAGAACCAGGCCTATCTGTTTCAAAGTTGGTCAGGAAGTTTTTAGAAGGAATTTTGTTCAGAGCAATTTTAGTAAAGGAATTAATGCGAAACTTTGCCCGGCGTTTCTTAAAGCTCGTGTTCGTGAAAAACAAGGAAATTCATACTATATTCTAGAAGATTTACAAGGGAAATTAGTAGGAACTTTCCATGCGAAGGATATTCGTCAATAATTATTGTAATATCACAGACTTTCACATTTCTGTTGAATTCGTGACGTTGAATAAACTACGAATTAAACAGTGGTGTAATGTACAGGAATTTCAGTTATTTTAAAATTCAACTGATTTCGATTATTTAGTATTTTTGTTGGTGTTATCGAGATTTGCTAAATAGGTGAGAATCGAAATTTAGGAACCAGCTGAAATAAAGAATGAACTAAGTGGCAACGCCACACAGCTGATCAGTTTGTTTTGCATTGCTTTACATTATTTTTCTACAAATGAAGTTTGGATACAATCCTAAGAAAAATAAGGCCAAAGAGACTTATTGGACAGCGTGGTTTTTGGAAAAGTGTTCTTTCTTTCCTCCACGTGAATTCCAACTGATCAGACGTATTGGTCCAAAGAGTTAAATAACCCAATAGGGGAGTGCATCATAACCCCTACGCGTGTGCGAAAATAAAAATTATATGCGTGTGTGTGTGTTCTAGAGATTGATGTAAGTTAATTTCATTACAATAATTCTTGAATTATTGTACATTTAACTTATGCATTTTCTCTTTAACAGCATCGGAAATAGTTTCCATCAAGTATTGGCAATTTTTCTAAAAGATTCGCCTTGCTTGACACCTGTCTTCGGCAGACTTGCCCCCAGAAGTCTCAAAATTTTGTGAGTGAACTGTTTGCGTCAGTCAACGGCTTGAACCGACGATCAATTGTGGAAATCCGAGAGTTAAATATATTTAACTTTTGCCTCGGATTGTATTAAGGGTAAATAAAAGAAAATTACCAAAATAGTTTTGTGTCGCATTTTCGCTTATCCTGCCTCACATGTAATCCAGACCATACCAGCAGAACACGTGTAGGATTCTAAAAATAGAAGGATGTACGAAAACCTAACCTTTTTCCCAATTGTAACCTAACCTAAAGTATGAAAGATGAACAGTAGAAGGAAGGTTTTTCTTTTGTATTCTTCTCTAATAAAAACCCAGGCAAGGGATTCGGGTAATATGAATAGCCGACATACATAAAATACGCTGTGAAAATACTAGCTATGACGTTCACAAAGAACCCCCCCACAGGCTGTTTTTGCTATTTGTTTATGAATCCCATTGAGCAGTCATATGCATACTAAACATCTTTTCTTAAGTCTATCACACGCGTTCTCAATATAATTGAAGTGGTTCGGGTAACTCTAGTTGGAAATCGAGGTGAAGTCCTAGTGGAACAGCGGGAGTAAGTTTATCCGTTCTGCCTCCATCTTATTGGGCAAAAGGATCGCAGTGTCACTAGCCTTTGTGTTTTGCTGACCTATGTCGACAGTTACAGGGTGCAAAACAGGAGTGTTAGACTGCTCCTTTATTTTATTGAATATATATGTAGTTCTCTTTAGCTAATACATATATAAGGCGGGATGTCTCAATTTTTTTTTATGAGATTTTGTCGTCATGTGTCAGGTTTTATTACATATTTGGCGCCCAACCTGGGGCCGTAACGAAAGGTCCTAGAATGGTGAGGCTAAAAAAAAAACGTGGTCTTACTCTGTAGGGCAAGAGTTGGTCCCATGGACGAGAGGTTGACTTTGCGTAAAGTGGGTCAAATAACATCAGACCATATTGAACCTTCGTCAGAAAAGACCGAATGTGTCATTGATTTTCTTTTTTTCCTTTCTTTTTTTTTTGTTTTGCTCTCTACCGACTGAGGGATATTTAGCTTGGAATTCGTCTTGTAGCCAGACTACAATAGCGACCACTAAAACACTTCTTAGGACGTAGATTGTAATCTCTTTTCATTTTATTTTTGTGTAAAGTTTGAATGTTATGGAGGCGGTCTCTATGCAACTAAATGGAAATCGTATGGTAGTAATTCTGCCACAGCGACCTCTAGTAGTAGGATTGGCTAAGTAAACTTCGTCTTTTCGCATAATTTCTGTTACTCTAATACTGGTATTGGCGATTTAAGTCTAGCTTGGAATTCGTAACGTAGTGTGTTTACGTATACGACCACTAGAGCGCTAAACCAATAGTTTGGAGGATCTTTTTGTTCCTTTCTATTTTTTTCTCTTTTCTCCTTTTCTGTTATGTATTTGCTATAAGATTCGATCAACGGATTGGATTTTTGGAATTCTTTATTATAGCGAAGCAGCTATAAAGACCAATCAATTCAGGGTTGAATTCATATTGGCATTGCATAAGAGGAAAAAAAATAAACAACCAATTTTTTTTCTCTTTCGAAAGCACCAGGTGCAAATGGAATCTTATAACTTAAATAGTGCAGTCATAAACTATGCTAGGAAATTCGGGTTTTTGGCTAAGCTAAATCCTGACCAGTTAAAAAGTCATGCGTCTAAAATTATTTGCCAGTCGCAACCCAGTGTATTCTTTAATCTTTTTCTTTCATTTTCGTAAATTTGTTTTGGGATAAATTAGAGTATATAGGACTCAGTATTAGAAAAATAAGATAGTGACTTCAAATTCACATTAAGGGAACGATATGATTTAAGATAAAATACCAATTAAAATTTAATGACGATATATTATTAAAATATTAAAATTAATCAGATATTTGTCAAAATGGGTCTCACTAGGAGTGAAGAAAACTTAGCTCATGAGATCTCAGATGCGTTATGCTCAATTTGTCAGAAAGCAGCAACGCAAGAGTTGGTGGTGAAAGCTTCATGCCATCATCTATTTCATAAAAATTGTATATCAGAATGGATTGATCAGTTTAATGTATGTCAAGTTTGTAATGCGTCGATACGTAGAGCAGATATAGAATCCGAACGTCGTGTAAACATAGGTGCAATCACAACAGGAGCGGTGCCGAAAGGCCCAAATACACGCTCTCGTAGAAATTTTAGTGGGGGTGAACAAGCTAATCAAGCAACTGCAAATATAGAGATGTTTGCAGGAGACCGACCCACAACGATAAGAAAACAACGAGGAAGACCTCCAGGAAATGGGTCTAATATACCTCGTAGAAGCTTAGACGCTTGTAGAAGACCATCGCGAGCATCAGTAGAAATTGATTATGACAGAATTTGCAATCAAATAGAGTCCATAATAGACCAAAGAATAGGACAAATGGGAATTACAGAGCAACATATAAATGCGTCAGCGCAAAACCAAAGTATTCCTAGGAGTTCATCTTCAGTCAAACCAAGCAGAACAGGTCATAACCCAGATAAAATTACACAGCTAATTCATAGTTGGAATGTAAAATTTGACGGTTCGTCAAAAGGAGTTACGGTCGAAGAGTTTCTTTATCGTATCAAAACGTTAACGGAGGATTGCTTAGACCTAGATTTTGATGCAGTATGCAAAAATTTGCATATTCTTTTAGTAGGCAAAGCTAAAGAGTGGTATTGGAGATACCGTAGAGATGTAGTAAACTTAGAGTGGTCAGAATTTTGTGCAGCCATGAAATATCAATATAAAGATTACAGAAGTGATGTAGATATACTAGAAGATACTCGTGGGCGTAAACAAAAGGTAGGAGAAACCTTTGAAAACTTTTACGATGAGATTATGACTCAGATGTCACGTATGTCGAAAAGCATAGACGAAGAACAACTTATTCAGTTGCTCACACGTAATTTATTGCCAGACATTCGTCATGAATTGTTGTATATACCTATTCTCTCTATACCTCATCTTCGAAAGCTAGTGCAAATGCGAGAAAATTTATTAGGTGATGTTGTCTCTAAGAGAGCGAATAAAACTTCAGCCAATTTTCAGTATGCTAAACGCAACATTGCGGAAGTAGAAGAGCCATCCGAAAAGATGGATTTAAATGTGTACAATGTTGAAGCAGTGCAAGCTCCGGTTAAAGTATTTCGGTGTTGGAATTGTGATGCAGAGGGACATGGCTGGGACAACTGCTTAGAGCCTCGCACTATATTTTATTACGGGTGTGGCTCGAAAAACGTATATAAGCCCCAATGTAAAAATTGTATCGCCAAGAAAGCGGAAAACTTAGTGAAGGGTCCATCTGTGAAAGCTCGGATGGCCCCGAAAAATCTTTAATTGAAATATTACCTGATTTACCGGCTAGCTCAGAACCAATAGAGCAAGCAAACCAAATACCAGACTTACCCTTTAACTGTTACGATAAGACGCAAGTTATATCGTCAGTGAAACCCTATCAAGAACGTTTGAGAAATTATCTCAAAGTGATCTACTATTCGATTGCGAACTTTTTGGAAAACAGTTCGACAAACTAAGCGTTTATTTATTTCGTCAATGATTCATGAAAAGTCGGATGGAAGATTGTATGCGGAAGTATCATTTTTAAATTTTCGTGAACAAGGTCTTTTAGATACCGGCGCGAACATAAGTTGCGTGGGTTCGACATTGGCTTCAGAAGATTGGTCAAAGTATCCAAAGTTTCGTCGTATTTCTTCCCAAGTTAAAACAGCGGATGGACAAGATCAACCAGTCATCGGTTTCATTACGCTAGATATTACATATAACAATAAAACCAGACCGATAAAGTTATTCATCATACCATCCATTCAGAAAAGGATGATATTGGGAAGCGTTTTTGGAAAGCGTTTCAATTAGCGCAAGGTTTTATATCAGCTTTAGATTCCGAAAGCGAATTCAGAATTCCAGATAGTAAAGTGGAACAATTATACCCATTATCTGACTGTCAAAAGAGACGACTTCAAGCCATTATTGAAATATTTCCGTCATTTGAAAAGAAAGGGCTTGGGCGAACTACGTTGATTAAGCATCATATAGATGTTGGATCGGCAAAACCGATTAAGCAAAGGTTTTACCCCGTATCCCCAGCAGTGCAAAAATTAATGTTTAGCGAAGTTGATCGCATGATAGAGTTAGGAGTTGTAGAGTTATCAAATAGTCCGTGGAGTTCTCCGATGAGATTAGTAGTTAAACCTGAGAACGTGAGATTATGTCTAGATGCTAGAAAGATAAATGCGTGTACTACAAAGGATGCATATCCGTTACCAAGTATTGATGGGATATTCGCACGGCTTCCTCGTGCCGAAATTATTACTAAAATCGATCTTAAAGATGCGTATTGGCAAGTGGAGTTATCAGAAGAATCTCGTGGAATCACAGCATTTACTATTCCAGGAAGGCCTTTGTACCAATTTCGAGTAATGCCATTCGGATTGTGCAATGCCCCGCAAACTATGTGCAGGTTAATGGACGAAGTTATTCCAGCGGATTTAAAGTATTGTTGTTTTGGATATCTTGATGATTTATGTGTAGTAACAGCTGATTTTGATTCACATATATCGGTATTAACGAGATTAGCGGATCAATTTCGGAAAGCGAATCTAATGTTAAATCTCAAGAAAAGTCTGTTTTGTGTGACCGAAGTTAAATATTTAGGGTACATAATTGGCAGAGGCGGAATTTCAACCGATCCGAGCAAGATTGAATCGATTTTGCAATGGCCTACACCAAAGTCCCTTAAGCAAACGCGTGGATTCTTAGGACTAGCAGGATGGTATCGAAGATTCATCGCAAACTTTTCAGAAATTGCAGCGCCGATTACAGATTTGCTAGGAAAGAAAACGAAGTTTGAATGGACAGATAATGCGCAGAAAGCTTTTGATGAGCTCAAAAGACAACTGACGACTGCTCCAGTTTTGCAAAACCCAGATTTTAGTAAAAAGTTTTATCTTCAATGTGATGCAAGCGATGTTGGTGTTTGTGCAGTTTTAGTGCAATTGGATTTGGAAGGCGAAGAAAAACCTATAGCCTATATGTCCAAAAAGCTAAACGCGGCACAAAGAAATTACAGTGTCACGGAACGTGAATGCTTAGCCGTAGTTTGGGGTGTAGAACGCTATCGTTGTTATCTAGAACTTCAAGATTTTGAGATTGTTACAGATCATGCCAGTCTATCTTGGTTGATGAAGCAGTCCAATCTCAAAGGGCGTCTTGCGAGATGGGCTATGCAATTGCAAGGTTATAAATTTGAGATAAGTCATAGGAAAGGACGAGAACATATAGTACCAGATGCATTGTCGCGTATGTACTCCGAAGAGATCGCGCAATTAGACTCATCTGGGCCAGAAATTGATTTATCTTCAGACTGTTTTAATGATGAAGAGTATCAAAAACTAAAGGAGAAAGTACTACAAAACGTGCAGTCATACCCTGATGTCAAAGTAATGGATAACTTGGTGTATATTAGGACTGAACATGATGATGGTACCGAGGAGTGCAAAAAGAAAATGTGGAAATTGTGGGTGCCGCAAAGAATGACCGCAGAAGTCATATCACGTGCGCATGATTCCACTATTACAGCTCATGGAGCCATGGTAAAAACCGTGGAAGTAATAAAAAGACATTTATATTGGCCAGGGATGGTTTCCGAGATTCGAGAATATGTGCGTAATTGTGAGGTATGTAAGTGTACTAAGCCTCCTAATAGGACATTAAAACCACCCATGGGTAAACAGG